>CM042049.1:62130000-63380000 GCA_023525745.1 Arctium lappa
TACATCATTGTACTTCCCGGGTGGATGGAGTACTTGGACTTGCGAGTCTCTTCTAGGAGTAAAGCTTGATTACCTCCTATCTTGGGCACCCAAACACACCCCTTGAACAACTTTACTCCACGACCATCCTCCGTTAGGAGTAGATGTTGCTTTGTCATTACCTCTTCCTTAAGATTTTCTTTCAACAAGGCTTCGACTTGTGACGTATTGATCCTTTCGATAAGACTCGACACTAACTCGATTCTCGAGAGGGTGGTGTGGACGCTCCTGCTATAGTTATTACGACTCAAGGCGTCGACCACCACATTTGCCTTACCGGGGTGGTAAAGCAATCCGTGGTCGTAATCCTTGAGCAACTCGAGCCATCGTCTTTGCCTCATGTTCAACTCTTTATGATCAAAGACATGTTTCAAGAGTGCACTTCGTACCATAGAGGTAGTGTCGCCATAACTTCAAAGCGAACACGACTGCCGTAGGCTCCAAATCATGGGTAGGGTAGTTCTTCTCATGATTTTGAGTTGTCTCGAATCATAGGCAATCACCTTGACCCTTTGCATCAAAACGCAACTGTAGAGTGGATAATTTATCATATTTTCCATAACTTTTTATTAGGTAGAGGTAGTGTCGCCATATGTTTTAGCCTCCTCGGTAGTCATCTTTAAGGCTCGACCGGGCACCTTGGGAGGGTTCTCTCTCTGGTCTTGACCACCACCCGACCTCAACTTTGGGTAGTCCTTTCTGAAATGTCACGGTGCCTTGCACTCGAAGCACACAAGCCCTTTCACCAGGCAGTCCTTGGAAGGATGGTCCAACCTTCCACACTTGAATTGAGTTGATTGGTGTTTCAAGATCCGTAGTGCTTTCCCCGGCACTTAGGACACCATCTCGCCTTCCAGCGGTTATCAAAGATTCTCCCTGAAGTAAACGGTCGTGACCTCTTAAGAGGGCCCAGATGGCTCTCCCATTTATTCTTCTCCACCACTACGAACCTTTCTTCTTATCCCCGCGCATAAACTTCTTACTGATCCGAGCTTATTCGATGGTTTCGCAAAGGGTAATAGCTTTGGAATTTCTTACCATCGCCATCATGTCGGCCTGAAGGCCTTTAAGATAGGCCTTGACCTTCTCCTTCTCTGTCGAGGCCACATGCCCCACCAAACCCAGTTTTTCCATGAAACGACGAGTATAGTCTCTCACCAACATGTTCCCCTTCTTAAGAGCTCGGAACTCTTTTTCAATGCTATCCATAGCTCGCTCATTGCAATACTCCTCCATGAGTTTTTCCTTGAAAGAGGCCCAAGTCAACTGAGCCAAAACAGCAGGTGAGAGGGTAGACTTGGTGACATTCCACCAAATAAAAGCGGGTCCCCGAAGTATCTGGGAACCGAAACGAACCTTCTGAGTTTCCTCATACTCGCTGGAGTCAAAGACTTGCTCTATTTCGCAGATCCAGTCCATGCAAGCAACTGGATCGTATGATCCAGAAAACTCGGGTGGCTTACTACATAAGAAGGATTTGTAGGAGCAAACCATCCTACCTTGTCTCGCTTCATTCAATACGGGTTCTTCTGTGGGATTCTCGTTTCTGGTACCCACGAATCCAATCACCACCACGTTTTCTGCAATGGTTTCATTCCTTCGATTGCTCACATCTCGGTCCTCGATCACCTTTAGCATAAATTCTTGTTGCTTGGCCATAGCTTCATTCATCACCAGCATTAAGTCGGCCATCATCTCTGATTGAGGGTTCACCTCCCGAATAACCGGGTTGGATGAGGCTAAGTCAACTCTTGGATTCACTTCAGGCCCTCCGCCCAACAATGGCAGTATGGGTGGTCGTGTCGCGCCCTCAACCCTCTCCGGTTGATCACCCGTTGACGCGGTTGCCTCGCCGCCATCCACACGTGTACACGGTCTTCCACGCATACTTACCATTCTTAATCTGCCACATGCACGAGAATGAAGGGTAAGAAATAGATTATAACAACAACACGCGAAGAAACGTACTACTACATTCATCAATTTTCATAACAACAACAGATCAAGCATGCTCATGTAAAACATATTCATAATAATGTTAGCTAAGTGAAATTATGAACATATAGTATGCAAGGATTCTCATCACCATTACCACAACTCTCAATTGGTGTAATTTTCGTCGACTCTAAGACCATCCTATCTTAGCAGTTCTACCTAGATCTCACAAATCATAACTTATCGTCTCAACTTAAGTGTAGGCATCTTACATTCATATCTAGTTCACTTAAACTAGAGCTCTGATACCAACTTGTAACACCCCTAAAATAGGAGTAAATTTAAACCTGGAAATGAAGAATAAATGACAACTAAATAAATGGAATCACCCAAAATGGGGAAAATAGTAGAAGCGTTTACATCTCAAAGAATGGAACTTAACAATGAAAACTCACTAATCTAGACTACGACTATCTAGATTAAAACAGTTGTCAAAGAAATTTCCCAAAAGGAATCTATCCCAAATTGTACGCCATTCTCCCAAAAGTCTACTTCTCAAATATCGCCACCAATGACTCAGACCCTCATCTCTCAAACCTTGCGATCCCCGCCACTTAAGGAACCTGTTATACATGTCATTTAAGAAAACAAGTGTTAGGCTTTACGCCTAGTGAGGTCAAACATTTTATAAATAAACAACTATAAAGTAGCATAAACATTTTTCATAAAAAATTTAGAGGATTCATCTCATCAATTATGTGGAGGACATAAGAATGGATAACACATCTTGCGATGACGGGGGAGACCCGATTTTCAAGAATAGTAGTGGAACACAAAAGTAGTCTACCATTTAAGTTAGTGATCCCATACTAGGATCAATGGCCACGAGCTCGTCGACTCGCACTTTAGATGTAGATATGGGCCCCCGATGATCCTAATCATACTCATTCACTAGAGGTGAATTTACGGCCAATGGATAGTAACCGGCTCCAAATAACCGTACCAAGTTGCTATCAATGACCTAATACAATGACTAGTTACAACTCTAATACCTATGGATCCATTTATAATAGTCTAAGGCTAGTCACAATTCACATATTGGCCCAAACTATAATCAAACATATAGCTTCAATACAACATGACCATAAAATGTGTTTCTTGCATAATCTTTACTTTTCAAAATTATTTACTCCTATAATGGAGATTTTCCAGTGACTATTCTTCAAAACCCACATTTGATGTGTAAATCTTCAAAGGAGGTAAATATCAAGAATATACTCTAATTGTGTAAATCAAGTTTCCAAATACATTTATGTAACTAAAATCATCTTTAATAGCACATATAATAAAGCCCTTCTTATTTTATAAAAACATGATAAAACCATAAAATCTCTCAAATATGAAAGTTAGGTCAAAACCTACCAACATCAAGAATATTGATAGGAGAAGTTCAAGTAGCTAAAATAGTAAGATTTTGACATGTATAAAGTTTTAAAGAAGTAGGATGAACTCACAATGCTTGGTTTAGGTAAACCCTAGAAACCAAGAAATCTTCTAAAAATGGTAACAACCCTTGACCTTGAACCCTTGGTTAACAATCTTGAAGAAGATGATGGAGTAGTTTCTTGAGATCTAAGTATTTAATGCCTTAGATGAAACTAGGGTTTGGAATTTATTGAGAGAAAACGTATGGGAGGAAGATGAGAAAAGTGGATGTGAATGATAAATGAGGGAGATTTGGATTAAATGAGCATTTAAGGCTCTAGAGCCCGAAGGCGATTGTGCCAATGGCACTCTTGCGAGGCACTCTCGCTCAAAAGGTACTGCAGCCTCAAGCCTTGCCGCGATTATGCCTTGGAAATAGTGACCCTGACACTCTCGTTGGGCACTATCGCCCAACATGTACCATGGGTGGCCTCCCCATCGCGACTATGACACGACGATAGTGACCTGGGCACTATCGCCCCAGACCCACACGACTCCAGAAACTGACTTTTCTAGCGCGATGACTTCTAGACCAAAGACACCTAATTAAAGATCTAAAACTAAAACGATAATCAAACATTAGGGGATATTTTGCTTACCCAAAATTTCGGTTGTTACATGCGGTTTGCCATCACTTTGGTGATAATCTTCAAGATAACATTACAAAGAGCAATATGTTTGTACTATTTTAGCTTCGTCGACAAGTTGCACTTTGGAATGAGAGTGATGATAGTGTTGTTGGCGCCAATCGGAAATGATCCATTCTCAAGCCACATTTTACCGATGTTGAAAATATCATTGCCCATGTATGCCCAGAATTTTTGGTAGAAGCGGGGATTAAAACTGTTAGGACCCGACGACTTATTTGGGTGGATTTGGAATAGGACCCGGCGACTTATTTGGGTGCATTTGGAATGGAGTTTGCAGAAAAAAGTCAAGTAACGTATACATTCGCAAGATTGTGTAAACCATTGACATCCTCAACCCATTGCCCATTATCATCCTGGAGGATGATGATTCTATTGGTCTTTCGTCGTCCGTTCACGTAAGCATGGAAAAACTTGGTGTTACGATCACCCTCTTTGAGCCAGAACACTTTAGAACGTTGTCGCCAATGCTTCTTCCTTTAGAAGAGTTGATAAAAGACGCTACTTATCTTTCTCATAATCTGCATTAGTGACTGGGTCTGGATTCTCACGAGTAAGTTGAGCTTACAATAAGCTTCTTTGACTTCATTTATAAAGGATAAATTCAGTTTTCGCCCCCATTTCCTAAAGATATTTGCGAGGGAAGATAGTTTGTTGGGGAGGTCAATATTGTCAAGATTGTTCCAACAATCCAAAAATAATTGATTGGACGTAGGTTCCTGAAGCCAATTATTATCAAAGTAGAAAATTTTGTTAGGAGTAGAAGTTTCTCGAACCTGGGTGTGGAGAGCAATAGGGAAGTGATCAGAGATTGGATATACAATATTCTCAACCCAATGCACTGGAAAACGATTAATCCAAGTTTGTGTGCCAACTCTGCGATCGAGCCGTTCGAGGACCTCGTTAGGCTTGCCTCTATGTCATCTCCAAAGTAAAAGGGAATTCTTGCATCGATAGGTCCATCAGTCGACAATCAGTAAGAGCCTCTCTAAAACCTTGAATACACCACTTCGGATGCCCGTAAAGACCTCATTTTTTCCTTTGGGAGAGAAGATCAATAAAATCCCCCATGACCACCCAAGGGCGGTTAGAATGTTCCACAAGGGAATACAGAAGATTCCAACAACCGCGGCGTCGGGTTCTTTTGGGATAGCCATAAAACCCGGTAATCCTCCAAATATCACGAATACAATCACTAATCTCCATATCAAGGTGATTTTGCAAATATGACAAAAGGGAACATAGAATTTTATTATTCCAAAACATACAAAGGCCGCCACCATGGCCGTTACAATTGACCGCAAAACAAGAGTCGAAGCCCAATCGACTTTTTATACTATAGCTAGTGATACAAGAGTTTCGAACAAAAAGAGAACATTAGGTCGGGAAGCTTGAATAAGCTCCCTAAGAACCGGAACTACCCAAGGGTTGGCAAGGCCTCGACAGTTCCAAGTTATGAGATTCATTTTTCTAGGCAGACCTGCGTAGCAGGTCCCGCCTCTGGTGCAAATGTGAAAGTAGCATCTGAATCATAAGTAAACAACTTGTCTTCCTTGAAAGTTCCATCCCCATAGTTCTTTGGCTCCTCAGCTCTAGGTTTCTTCCCAATGGAAGTCTTATTTCGGTCTTTGATGATAATGTGTTTCCTGTTTTGCAAAGTAGTGCCACCATCACGATTTGGAGAGTTGAATTGTTTGTTGTATGGGGACTGGAAATCAGTGGTATTATCATTCGCTCAAGATGGTTGTAGTGATACAAGTCCCTGCATAGAATGGTTAGCAAGTTTATAATTATTATAACAGTTCATGGAGTTGGTGGGAGGTGGGTCCCCATTTGCTTTGACCTGATGCAATCGAGGAGAGAGGGGTGACTTCTTTTTTAGCATTGTATGGCATGGGGTGAACAGGCTCATGGTTCAAAAAGAGTTTGTTAGGATCCTTAGTTTTGACTTTATCTTCCTTTGTCCCTTCAAATTTGTCCTTCATTTTGGATTTGTCACCCACTTGATAAACCAAAGAGGATTGATTTGTCCCATCGCCACACCCTATCCCCAACCCTTTTATCTTTGTAGTTTCTATCAAAAAAGGGGAATAGGCCAAATCTTCTTTAGTTTCCAAAGGCTTTTCCAGTAAACCTTTTTGAGAATGATTACCTTTCTTCAAAAGGGCTACATTTTTCAAAGTAAAAGATAAATTTTCCTTTTCTTTTTTCATGTGTAGACCAGTCCCCTTCTTTGTCATCGTAATTTTTCGGTGACCAGAGAATGATACTTTTATTCTGGCCATTGGTGTTAATGTCCGCCGCCTTTTGATCCAATAGCCTATGGTCCTCCACCTTCCATTACCTCTTGCCAACGATCGGGGTGAAGCATGTGCCGTCGTAATCACTATGTAACCAGGGACCATATAATTGTACTAGCTTACATTCTGAATCATGAACCGCAACCGACTTGTTTGTGCAGTCCTGTTTATCGTGTCCCCAGATTCCACACTTGTAGCAGATGATGGGGAGTCTTTCAAAACTGAGTTGGAGCCACTGGTTTTGGTATTTGAACGAAACATATAGACCAACAAAGGGGGGGGTGTCCACTGGTAGGTTGACCCGAGTTCTCATGCTTTGCTTTCATCATGGCAAGATTGGATCCTTTCCAGCGAAATTCGACTTTAGCTCTGCCATGCAAGCGAGTTCCTAATATTGTTTTTCGTAAACAATTTTAGAGGGATTTTGTTGATGGCTAGCATAAGAGGTATGGAGTTTAGTTTGGCTTCACTCCATTTGTTGGAGGTTGGCCAAGGAGCACCAAGAGGAAACCCCCCGTGAAACACCAGAGAACTCTCTGTAAGACCCATTCAAGGTCCGATGAAGTTGAAAAGGAAATCCCAAAAAGGTGCTCGTGGAATCGTTTTCTAAGAAGCAAACTCTCTAAGTATATCTGAACTTCCACATGCGGCTGAAAACCTTTTTTAAGAAGGAGGAGTTGCATCCCTTCCTTGAAAAAACTCTAGAAACCATTGAGGACTCCGAGAAGTCATCGGGCCCGAGAACTTCCACATGTTGCACAAGGCTATCTCTGGTAACCTCCACAAAGACTTCGCCAGCTATGTTATCCGAAACATGCAAGTTGGTGGCGAGGGAGGCAAGAACTTCAATAGATTCGTTTGAGGAGGACATGATGGACCAGGAAATATGGAAGGCGAGAAAAGGGAGCAGGTAGGATCAAAAAGTTCGGGAAAACAACGGGAGGTGATCGGAAAGAGTTCGCCCGAAAAGGAGAGAATCTTCTACTACTTCTTTAGAGCCACAACAGGATTTCTTATGCTTACACATTGTATATAAATAGTTTTAAATTATAAATTATTAAAGAAATAATTCATTAGTATATATAAATTATTAAATATTATTATTTATTAGATTATTATATTATTAATAAATAGTTAATGATTAATAAATAGATAATACTAAAAACCCCATATTTAATTGGACTTAACCGATTAAAGCCCATTGAAACTCATTAAAGCCTAATAGAATTCATTAAAGCGGAATAAAGTCATAAACGACATCATACCCATTGTTATTCTCATACCATTAATCTAGTTGTAAAAATTCGGTTTAAAAATATTTGAGATACTATAATTTACAAAAACAAAATGTTAGAATACCTTTTTAATTCGGGTAGAGCAATGACGGAATCAAACATTAACTTTTGTAAATAAAGGGGGTTTTCGCCTACCAATGGTGGAATTCGACATACAAGATGTTTTTGCATGTGTTTGAAAGGAATACTACAATAACAACGTGTTGAAGACAATTTTTTTGTAGGATTGTCTTGTTGAAATCGAAGACGATGTATTATAGGAAAAATGAAACACGTGCACAACTCCAGACACCCCTGTCCACCAATGAGGAGTTGGAAAATTTTCCGAAAGATGAAGAAGACTAGACCTAATGATAGTTAAGAACGAAGAAACAACAAACTGAAGAATTAAAAAATCAGATTAAAGACGATTATAAGCCGGTTCAAGCAAATAAAAAATGAAGATTAGAAGATTTCAAAACCCAGATGATTTTATTTTTTTGTATATCAAAGTTCGAATGATTTTGATATTTTAAAGACAATTTTATGTTTTTTATAATATAAAGTTGTAATATTAGTAATTAACTTCAAGTAATATAATTGATGGAGAATTTTTATTAAAGTGTTAAATTGTTAGAGTTTGAGCATTAAATTCTTGGCAAGGCTCGGTTAAGATCCACCGAAACTCGAAGGAATTAACGGGGCCTGCATAGACATCTAAGACCTAAATTAGACCCATTTTCATACCCAAAACTTGGTTTGGCTCGCTTGGCCCAGGTTTTTGAAAATATGATGATTTTGAGTTTGATTAGGGGTGTTCAAAAAAACCGTTGGACCGTTTTTGCGGTTTGAGCGGTCTACCGGTCCGGTCTGGTATGAAAAATAGTCAAACCACTCAGTCCGGTCCAGTCTACGGTTTGAACATTTTTTGAGCGGTTTGGACCGAACCGACCGCCAATACACATGTATTAATTATATTTATTTTTAATGTAGTAAACTCAACTTTTATGATCCCATTAAAAAATATATGTCAAATACATTAAGTTTTTGGTTTTCATTTTTTAATTGTCCATGATCTAAATCTATAAAAATCTAAAATCCGTCAAAAATCAATATCAAAAGTTTCAAATCGTCTATTGACTTTCTCAATATTTGTCTAAAATTCAATTATTGTTGATAAACTAGTATAATTTTTTTCAACTTGCTCAATGTTTTTTAATTTTTGAGATAGATCTTTCTTTTATAATTCTGTATAATATTTCTTTTAATAACGCTATATTGGTAGAAATTTCATTTTAAAAATATATATTATGTTTTTTTAGTTTAAAGTCCATAATAGGTCCAAACCGCCAAAACTAGTCAGACCAGACCGCCTTTTTGTGGTCTGGTTTAACCGGTTGGGTCACTTGTCGCCAAACTGCTCGATTTAAAAATTTTATAAACCGCCATTGCAGTTTAGTTTGTGGTTTAGGGGTTAAACCGTTCAAACTAGATCGTAAACACCCCTACATTTGATAATTGTGAATGTCACATCATCACATTTTAGTTATATTATAGATATTTGTATACAAATCTTGTAATATGTTTTGTAATTTTTTTTATTCAGTTATAAATCATCAAACAATAAACTATTAATATCAACGTCTTAATAAATATTTAAAAATACAAAAAATAATGTTTATAAAATTGTTAATACATATTGTAGACCAAATGCCCTTTGATACGTTTTGATTATTCATAACACAAACACCAAAGTTGATTCATCGTAATTCAAATCAATCATGTTATAACATATACAACTTTCTTATACAAATAATCAATAATCCAAAATTGGAGAAATGAAATATTAGATGTTAAAGAGACCAACAACTCAAACAAAAAAGATTCCCATTTAATTTTTGTTTTCTTATATCACGTTGAAAGTTATGAAATTCGTGTAAAACAAAGCAAGATCCCATCAAGATTTTGTAGTTTGGGGAAGTTTTGGAATTAAGGGCCGTTTATCAAACGCTTACCGGGATAAGCGTTTACCAATAAAATTTAACACTATCACTTACTTATCGGGTAAAAATTTAGTCCACCAAAACGGTATCATATGCAACAATTTTCCCGGTAAGCGCTAACCGTGGTAAAAGTCTTCGTCATCACTTACCAGGGTAAGACTCTTGGTCCTTGCCTTAACTCTTACCGGGTAAGATTCTTGGACATTGTCATCTTCATCCATAAGGTAATATGTTTGGTAAGCGCTTACCCGGGTAAGAGTTTGGTAACGGTCCCTAATTGTGTTCTTGCACAGCTCAGGATTATCATCATTGATGTAACTGTATGTTGTTAAATTTAACTTCAGTCGTAGTTGTTACTGCATTCATTGTTCACCTTACAAATATCAAGGTTATCAAGTAGAATCTAACCTTCTAAAATATTAATAGTTCAAATCTCTTCAAAGATGAAGAGTGTATGCCAGCATTTGATATATATAAATGTTAGAGTGAACTACAAATTTGGTCCTTGTGATATGTCAAAAATAACATTTTTTGTTCTATAGTTTTGAAATTATAAGATGACCATCATAGCTTGCAAAAAGGTTCGGATTTGGTCCCTCCCTCTAGTAGTCGTTGGAACAATTTTGTTTTTTTATCGTTTTTTTTAGTTTTATTCAATCAAAAACCATGTGATCAAAATCAAAAATAACCAAATTTTTTAACAGCCGCTAGAGGGAGGGATCAAATCCGAACCATTTTATATATCACGATGACTATCTTATAATTTTGAAACTGTAAAAACAGAAAGTGTTATTTTTGACAAACCACAAGAACGAAATTTTTAGTTTACTTTAAATATTATATATGCAAAAAATAACATTGTTAACAGTGATCGATTGAAGTAATGTTAATACATGGGTTAGAACTAAACGTGGAGGGTGTATATGAAAAATATATCTATATCTATACTATATTATTAAGAGCCTTAAACGGTTCTTGAATTTCAGTTCTTGAAAACAGTTTCTTCAGCCCTGGTTCTTAGGCCTTCTTACCCCCACGTACTGCATCCTCTCCTCCCTGCATCCTCTCCTCCCTGCATCCTCTCCTCCACGTTTGCTTTGCTATATATACAGTGTTAATGGCGATCCTCTCAACATTGAAATCGAGCTCTGGTTTTCCAAGGTACCCCTTTTGTAGCTATCTTCTTCCACCACGTCTCCTTCCTCCCCACGTTCTGCACTTCCTCCAAAGACAATTTCTCTCCTCCATTCGAGCAAAACTCACAAAAGCAGGTGCCCTAAATCTCTCAATTCTTTGGTAAGTTTTGCAATCACTACAACTCTAAAAAGAACTAGAGCATCGTCCCCAACCCTCCATTGCAATCAAGTTAAAGTTGAACATGGGTTTCAATTTGGGATTGCGTTCTGGTCTCGATTTATTTTCCAATTATAATATGGGTTTCGATTTTAGGTATTAATCATTCTTCGGTTTCGTTTCTAGGTTCGAATTTGGGTTTTGATTTTGGGTTTAAATCTTTTTTCGGTTTTGTTTAAAGGTATGAATCTGGGTTTCAATTTTGGGTTTGAACCAATGTTTAGATTTCGATTTTGATTTCGATTTTGGGTTTGAACCTGTGTTTCAATTCCGTTTTTGGGTTTGAACCTGGGTTTTGATTTCGATTTTAGATTTGAACATGGTTTTCGATTTCGTTTCTGGTTTTGTACTTGGATTTCGATTTTGTTTCTAGGTTAACCTTGGCAATTTTGATTAACAGGGAACAATATTCTCCATGACTGAACGAGATGTCTTGAACATCAACTCGAGCTTCAATTACAAGAACAACGTTATTCAATCGCTGAACTTGATGAAGCCCTAGCGTCTGACCCAAACAATTCCGAAATCCTTGAGGTATTATTATTTATTATACACAATCGACCCTTTTTTAACCTTCTTCTATTAGGAAGCTATCAAGTTGTATGTGTCCATTTTGAATCTCAGTTTCCAATTAATAGTTTAAATTTCGAGTTTGTGTTCCATTTTTTAATTTGAAAAGAGATGAAATGATGTTTTTGTTCCAGAGAGCCAGTGATTGATATCAATTTGTTGTTGCTAACTTATTTAGGTTATTGAATGTTGTAAACTGGTACCGTAAGTCGTTTTGATGCAATGTTATGAGTTAAGAGGTTGTGAGTTAACTCCATGGGGAATATGATAACACGATTAGATGCTTTCACGAAATGTAGTAAACTGATTATTGGAATGCATATGTTTTACATTAGCATAGAGGATTTGTTTTCTTTTATCCTTGGAGTCTTAAGTAAGAACTTGGAGTTTTCATGAGCTTATAGAATCAAAGAACAAAAGCAAACATCACTGTAGTAGTAAAGTTCATCATAAACTTGGACTTCTGGAATCAGTTTATCAGATATTGAAGTATTTGTCTCAATTGGTGGGTTGAAAGTTAGTGTGGTTGATATCGAAGGTTTAGTTTTACAACTTGTTTGGAACGGAGTGGGCTGTGGGTAACAGAGTCATACAGACATTCCTTATCATCCATATCAAGGAATGAGTTCTTGTGTCAATTTTTTCTCATATGCCTATTGGTTTAGGTCTCATTCTTGTAATAATGAATTATTAAAGAAATGATTGGTTGCGATGATAGGAGAAACTTCAAACTACGGTTTTTGCTATAGACAACCATATAAAGAAACACTGTGTAATATGCTCCAAAAATCTGACTACACTTCCCTACTGAAATTGCATTATACAGTCCACAGCAGTGAAAGTATGATTGATCCCCTCGATCAACTGAAGGCAGTTTCCTGATTTTTTTTTTTTGTATACCTTGGACTTTAAAGGTCTTGTCATGCCTTACAAGCCACACTACTCCTGTACTCCACTATGTCATATGAAGATGATTTCCTATTGGTTCCTGTCTATTGCTCTATGCTGCTCCTATTATTCTCACCCGCTACTTTTTTGGAGCTTATTGCCTCGTACTTACCCGTGTTAAATTGCATTGCCTCTAGAGTCTTGAAGGAGGCTGTAATAGCTCGACTTAGGGGTTGTTTATAAGTTGGTAATAATGTTTTTTATTAAAACAAACTGTATTTGGCATAAATTTGAATATTTATAATATCAATGTCATAAAACCACGATCACAATGATGTATTAGGATTTATAAAAGTCAACGTTGATTGAAAGATATGAATTTATACAAATTGTGTATAAAATAATGAAATTGGTATCAAGTATATGTAGTGGGTAATAATAAAATAATTGAATAAATAAAATCAATTTATAAAAATAAAGTGATACATGTGTCAGGGTGGATTAGTGTGCAACCATAGGTTAAAATTGGGTTGATTACATTACCTTAAATCTTCTATGTTTAATACTCAGAAAAGCTTTTGAAGCACCTTTCTTTAAGAATGCACGAACAACCGAGTATTTGGAACATACTATTCTTGATGGTCTTTCCCCCTTATGTGACCGCTTTAGGATACTAAAGGTGTAATGCTAATATCAAGCTAGGTCTTTTTAAATGATGATGATTATTACTTATATATCGTTCATTATCTTTTAATTAGGTGAAGCTATCTGACCTCCTTTTTTTTGTTTTAGGCAAGAGAAGCAGAACTTCTTATGCAGAACAAGGAATTATACAGGGAAAAAAAGCATTTATCACAGGTGGAATTCCTATAATCGTAAGCTTTTCATATGAAATTGTTCTGTCTGTAAGGTAGAAAATGGGAGGAAAGAAAAAACCTTGTTATACTTGTAAAATTGGACCTTGCTTTTCCATGCATATTTTCCCGTCCAATCTTTAATGCAATAAAAACAACTATGCTTAGGGGTTGTTTGGGTTGGTTTTCATCAAGTGTGACTGTATGGATTATGGATTAATCTGTTTGTATAGATTGGGAGAGTTTTTCCTTAGATGGAAGGAGCGTGTTTTTTAATTGGGAGGGGCAGGTTTGAAAATAACTTGGCTTTCTACATAAGGCTCCCCAATAAGCTTACTGAATAAGCCACTTTCTATATCATTAAGCCACTACCAAGCAGTCATATATAACTTACTGTTTTCATGGTTATTGCAACCTGCAACAAGAGTATATTCGTGGAATTAATGCTTGGAATTTCAATCTCGAGGACTTGAAGAATCAGGCTGCCCTTGTATGTTTTTGTTGGTTATATTATCAACTTTGATTAGAAAGTATATGGTGATTGCAATTTGTGAACGTGCTTTCTTTAATGGCAGATCCAGGACTACGATGAAGCATCAAATGCAGAAGTTTTGAATGCAAGTTCAAAGCAACAAAACGTGATCAATGAAGGTTTTCTGTCCTTACTCTCGGGCTTCTGAAATATTCCGTCCATCCCAAAATAAGTGTCTACCTTACTATTTTACTAATAGTGTATTTAGACTTTCGAGCATATTATTGTTTTGGTAATCTTTATCCAATGGTTTGTTTCATTGTCTATGACAATTGTATACATGAATGGCATTTTTCAGGAAAACTTGTTTACATTCCGCTGCATCGCGCGAGTATTTGACTAGTATAAATATAAGACCATCCACAAGCGCTTGTAAAGAGGCTTTCAAAGTGGATTGCAAATAGGGGTGCTCAAATTTCCGACCAACCCGATCAACTCGGCCAACCCAACCCGAAAAAACACAAAGTGGATTGCAAATGGTTTTAGACTTTTATCGGTTATTCTTTCTATCAATTCTCACGTCTTCCTATTTTAGTCGTAGTTTAGATCTGTCCACAAGACCATGTCGATTAAAATCGTACGAATCTAACCTTTAAGTCTTCAAAAATCTTCAACGTCGATAGAATCAAAAGGCAAAAGATGCGCTTCTTGCATTCTTCTACTCTTTTATTCCCTTATTAGCCTTATTTTTAAATTTACATTTTGATTTTTGTTTTTTTTAAACGGAAACACTTGGTTAGATTGTAAAATGATGTTTTAAAGTTTCAACCCGACTAACCCGACCAACCCGCATGGTTTGGGTTGGATTGCACTTATGATTGGGTTGGGTTGGGTTGGGATTTTCCAAACCGCAAACAATGGGTTGGATTGGTCAAGTGTTTTCAACCCGACCAACCCGTGACCGTGAGCACCCCAAATTGCAAAGATGCTTTAGGTGCCACCCTAGAATTGCAATTGCAAATATTGCAATTATACTTGAAATCCACGTGTCACTACTTTTTCTTTTTTGATTTTTTTAATTATATATATTCTATAAATTAATGGATCTATATGAAGAAAACTGTAGATGACGTCAACCAGCAAAGAGTTTGTTAAATGCTGGGACCACACCAAGTGCCGGTGTCTGTCTGACTGGAGAGGCTAAGAGCATCGACAGTGTACGAGTTTTTCATCGAGCTTTTTCATAATTTTTTTCTTATGCATTATTGTCACATCAACAACTTAAAAACTTTTATATACCTCTATTATGTGAAAAATTCACCCAAGCTTTTTCATTACTTTTTTAAACTATTCGGGGTCCCACTCTTTTAACTTTATATCATTTTTATTCTTATTTATAAAAATAAATACATTAAAATTCATACAAATTAATAAAAATGAGGTTATTAAGAAATATATAAAAGTTGTATAAAAAGTTTGTAAAATAAAAATTAAAAAATGTTAAATTTAAAAGTATGTATAACCGAAAATAAAAAATTGGTCATTAAGAAATGTGTTAAAATTGTATAAATATGTCAAATTTGAGATATTATTTTAAAAATATAAAATATAATTACTTTCATTATGTATTTATTTATATTATTTATTTAATAATCTATCTATACTATATTATAAAGATGACATAAAAAACTCTTAATTACAACTCACTAAGCTTTATGTACTATCATTTAAAGTTATCTACTTATAATCTCTTAAAAATAATTACTAAAGCCTAATTTACTACCTGTAAAGCTTTTAACCCTAATTAATATATTTCATCCTTATCCCCAAAATTCTTATCTCTAATCCCCAAACCATAAAATTATGAAATTTGAATTCTGATAAACATAATCAAAACAGGATAAACATCTCAATTTAAATATAAAAAATTTAAAATATATAAGATAATTAATGAATTTTAACAAACTACTTAATTTTTTTTATATAAAAAACATTATATTGTTAAGCATAAATTAAACAAATTTATATATAAAAACCCATTATCACTCAATAAAAATCATCCAAAATCGTACTGTAAATCAATAAAAAAAAATAAACATTAAAATCGTGATGTATTAAGCATTATGTACTATTATTTAATGTTAATTTACTTAAAATCTCTTAAAAACAATTAATGAAGCAATATGTACTACTTTTAAATGTTTTTAACCCTAATTAATAAATTTCATCCTTATCCCCCAAAATCCTTATCTCTAATCCCCAAATCCTAAAATTATGAAATTTGAATTCTGATAAACATAATTAAAACAGGATAAACATCTCAATTTAAATATAAAAAATTTAAAATATATAAGATAATTAATGAATTTTAACAAACTACTTAATTTTTTTTATATAAAAAACATTATATTGTTAAGCCTAAATTAAATAAATTTATATATAAAAAAACCATTATCACTCAATAAAACCATCCAAAATCGTACTGTAAATCAATAAAAAACAAAAAATAAAAATAAATATTAAAATCGTGATGTATCTCGTTGCATTGCACGAGTACACTTCTAGTACTATATTATAAAGATGGTATAAAAAACTTTTAATTACAACTTATTAAGCTTTATGTACTATCATTTAAAGCTATCTACTTAAAATCTCTTAAAAATAACTACTAAAGCCTAATGTACTACCTGTAAAGCTTTTAACCCTAATTAATATATTTCATCCTTATCCCCTAAAATCCTTATCTCTAATCCCCAAACCCTAAAATTATGAAATTTGAATTCTGATAAACATAATCAAAACAGGATAAACATCTCAATTTAAATATAAAAAATATAAAATATATAAGATAATTAATGAATTTTAACAAAATACTTAACTTTTTTTTATATAAAAAACATTATATTGTTAAGTCTAAATTAAACAAATTTATATATAAAAAACCATTATCACTCAATAAAAACCATCCAAAATCGTACTGTAAATCAATAAAAAATAAAAATAAATATTAAAATCGTGATTTATTAAGCATTATGTACTATTATTTAATGATAATCTACCTAAAATCTCTTAAAAAACAATTAATGAAGTAATATGTACTGTTTTTAAATGTTTTTAAACCTAATTACTCCCTTCGTCCCAAAATAAGTGTCCACATTTCTATTTATGTTTGTTCCAAAATAAGAGTCCACTTTCAAAAAGTAGATAAGTAAATTCTCACATTTAACCTTAATTAATGCACAAATATATAAGAGTTGTGAAAAAGAGAAACATTAAATAAGGGTAAAGATGTCATTTGGTGACAAAAATGTGTAATAATTATGCATGTTTAAAACTGTGTGTCAAGTCAATTGTGAACACTTATTTTGGGACGGAGGGAGTAATAAATTTCATCCTTATCCCCCAAAATTTTTATCTCGAATCCCCAAATTCTAAAATTATGAAATTTGAATTCTGACAAAAATCTCAATTTAAATATAAAAAATTTAAAAAATATAAGATAATTAATTAATTTTAACAAACTACTTAATTTTTTTATATAAAAAATATTATATTGTTAAGTCTAAATTAAACAAATTTATATATAAAAAACCATTATCACTCAATAAAAATCATCCAAAATCATACTGTAAATCAATAAAAAACAAAAAATAAAAATAAACATTAAAATCGTGATGTATCTCGCTTCATTGCGCGAGTACGCTTCTAGTTATATTTAAATAGAATTACTTTAAATATATTAATAAATAAAACTGATTATATACGAAACTTTTATAAAATTCTATAAAGTTAAAACTGATTAAATACGAAAAAGCTATGAAAAAACAGGTCGTGCAGTTACGAGATATGACGAAAAATCTCGCGAAAAACCTCAAGTGAAAAAGATCCACTATGTGAAAAACCTCAAAAGAAGGATTTTGTTTTTTGAAAAACCTCCCAAAAAACTTCGAAAAAGCACATTGTGAATGCTATGCTCTAATGGCATCTAAATAATTTTTCTTCTCACATAAATTAAAATCAAAACCTGTTTTTTATATTTTCAATTTATAAATTGACCAGATTTTGACATGAATTGATGATTAATAAATATGTCGTTAGCATTACCATAACCGCCACCCACATCTCTCTCTCTCTTTAATAAACCCAAATTCATCGTCCTTCTCTGGCCGGCCCCGCCGTCGCTATCTCAACAACACCACCTACCTATATCTATCTTCCTCGGTTTCGCCGGCGACTGTACTTGAATTCCTACAAAAGTAGCTTATTCTCGTTTCTGAATTCTTTCTAATTTTAGAAAGCCTTCTAGGGTTTCAAAGTTGAAGGATATGCAGGAGGATGGATCCTAAGGTTTTTCGATTTGAAACAGAGCCGAGTGAGTTAACCGACACGGTCTTCAACTGTGTCGTACCCTACATACACGACCACCGAGACCGGAGCTCGGTCTCTTTAGTTTGCCGTAAATGGTGCGAGCTCGATGGTGCCACACGTAAGCACGTGACGGTTGCTACGTGTTACTCCACGACGCCGTTTCGTCTACGTCAACGGTTTCCGCTTCTTGAATCGCTAACCGTTAAGGGAAAACCACGTGCCGCCATGTTCGATCTGATTCCCGAGGATTGGGGTGGTTACGTCACCCCCTGGGTTCGTGAAATCGTGACTTGTTTGAATTGCTTGAAAGCTATCCATTTCCGGCGTATGATAGTTCTTGATTCGGATATTGACCTGTTGACCCGAACCCGTGGTCAACAACTTAGGGTTCTGAAGCTTGATTTGTGCTCTGGGTTTTCGACAGATGGACTATTGCAAATCGGTAAGTTGTGTAATAATTTGAAAACTCTGTATTTACAAGAGAGCTTGATTGTTGAGAAAGATGGGGAATGGTTACACGAATTAGCTTTGCATAACACAGCTATGGAATCATTGAACTTTTACATGACAGAACTTGTTAAATTTGACTTTAAAGATCTCCAACTTATTGCAAAAAACTGCAGTGAATCTTTAGTGTCTGTGAAGATCAGCGAATGTGACGTTACGGACCTTGTTGATTTCTTTAGGTATGCGGTGAAGTTAGAAGAATTTGGTGGTGGTGCATTCAGCAATCATCTGGAGAAATATGCTGGTTTGAACTTTCCTCCTATTTTAAGGTCTATGGCGTTGAATTACATGAACGAACTTGAACTTCCTGTCGTGCTTCCTTTTGCTTCTCGGATAACGAAACTGGATCTTCTTTACGCACTATTTGACACGGATGCTCACTGTTTCTTGTTTCAAGGGTGTCCCAATTTGCAAGTTCTTGATGCAAGGGATGTGACCGGAGACAGGGGATTGCAAGTTCTTGGTCAGTTTTGTAAAAAACTGCGCAGGATTAAGATTGAAAGAGGTGATGATGAAGAGGGGTTAGTTTCTCAAAGAGGGTTGATCGATCTGGCACAAGGATGCCTTGAATTGGAATGTTTGCATGTAAATCTCACAGATATCACAAATGAAGCTTTGGAATGCGTAGGAACCCACTTGAAAAAACTGTATGATTTTCGTATAATTTTACTCGATAAAGAAGAGAGAATTACAGAATTACCATTAGATAATGGGGTTCGGGCTTTGCTCAGCGGCTGTAGCAGACTGGAAAGGTTAGGCATCTATCTTCGGCCTGGGGCATTGACAGATATTGGTTTGGGTTATGTTGGAAAATATGGTAAAAATGTGAGATATATGCTTCTTGGTTTTACTGGGGATTCCGATGCAGGACTTGTGGAGTTATCGAAAGGGTGTCCGAATTTGCAGAAGCTGGAAATGAGAGGGTGTGGTTTCAGCGAACAGGCACTTACCACCTTCGTGCTGAATGTAGCCTCGCTGAGGTATTTGTGGATTCAGGGGTATCATGCAACTGAAAGTTATGATGGATTAAAGGGAATGGCTCGTCCATTTTGGAATATGGAGTTAATTAGTGCCGAAACACATGTTGATGTGCAACAACAACCCCCTTCATTGCTTGCGTATTACTCGCTTGCTGGACAGCGAACGGATTTCCCAGAGAGTGTTCTTCCTTTACACCCTCCTTTGGATCTTCATAACGAGGTCCGAACACCCTATTTCTTTTTTGCATTTGATTTAGAACGTAAAGCTTCTATCTTTAACCTTGTTACTATTATTTTAGTAATTACTGTTGGGATATATTGGTATTCTTGGTTTTGTAGGCTAATTTTGTCCATTCCTATATGGTTTTCTTTTTCTGAACAAGATTTAGAGATTGGGTGTGTATGCTGATTTGGGAATGTGTTATCCTGCTCCTAAACATGGAATAATATAAGTTTTTATGCATTCTTGCTCAGATTAGATGCTGCTGTTAGTTTTTGAAAGGAACTGTGAGTTGAACTTGTGGGGTTCACAAACATGATGCAATTACCCATGCTTTTAGAATAACTATAAACAGATAAAGAAATAGAATCATCGGAGAGACATGTTTCTATTGTTAATTGCAATGTCTCTATATGTTTTTGTTGTTTCCAATTATGATACTGAGATCTTGTTGGATGATTGTTCTTTAGGTTCATCTTGTTGCTTAGTTGACAGAAGATGATACAGTGCTTAAGAGAAAGATGTCTTGGCTGCTGCTGCTGCTGCAACATAATTCATTTGATGATACGATGAGGAATTAGGAAAACCCATATGATTGATTACACGATGATTCAAATCGGACACCAAAAATGTTGGCATTGCAGGATGAGAAGCTCCTATTTGTAAAGAATCCATTGGCATGGTGAATGTTGTCTGCATTCCCATTTTACCTTCTTGAATTTGAACATCAGATTCATTTCATTGTGATTTGTAAGAATGGATTAAACATAAAGATGCATGCATGATGAATATCGGTGCAGGAAAATGGTTTGGTATTATGAACTGAAGTTGGATACCACAATGGACTCCTCAAACTGTATTTCCTTCTGTTGTTGATTCTTAAGCCCATACAACTTTTCAAAACCATAAGAAATTAATAAACATGAAACTCAAAATGAAACAATTTTCACCAGAAAACAAGCATGAACAAGACTTGATTCAATTATCATCTTCCAACAAACCAAACCAAACCAACTAACATGTCATCAGCATATTTCTGGTCTAGTTTTATACCAAATTTTGTTACAGGAAAAAGAAAGAAAGAATGGAATAGATATATAACAATAATATGCCTAAACACAAGTAAACCATCCACCATGACTGTTTCTTGTTTTCATCCATCGACGATAAATTGATCGTCTTCGTTATGTCTTTCAACTCGAGTATCTTCATCAACGATACCACCAACATGTTGCAAATTCTGCATCATTTGGGAAAGATAATGACTGCTACCAGTTGTGTTATCCGAAATTCCACCGGTCCACTGCGAAACCATCCCAACCAACTGGTTTGTAACATTCTGTTGTTCCTCAAGTATCCGACCCTGAATTTGTGTCATTTCTGCTCGATGTTCACTCAACATTTCATCAATTCTCGTCTTCCATTCGCATCTCCTTCTGTTTCTCCTCTCCTCCCATTTTCTTGCTTCAATCATTTCCTCGTCTCTTTGCCGCCTTCTTTCTTCCCTCTCTTTCTCCATAGCTTCCCATTCTTCATTCCTCCCTTCCCTTAACTTCTCTATATCTTTCTCCCTCTCTGCCCATTGTTTTTCGCGTTCTTCCTCTTTTTTAATCCGTAAACTCTCTCTCCTCTGCCTCTCCCTCTCTCTCTCCTCTTCTCGTTGCTCAAAACGGGCTTCCATTTCCCTCAATTGTGCCAATTGGTTTGCTACAAACCCCCAAGTTTTCTTCTCAAGATTCTTGACAACTTTCCTCTTCTTTCTTGTTTCTGATCCCATTGTCTCAATTTCTCCATAAACAAACCCATTGTTATCTCCATCTTCCTTGATGACATGATTACCATTATAGTTCTCCTCCCCTTCCCCTCCATCATAATCAAACTCTAAACCCATTACCCCATTTTGACCACCATCGATCCCACCCACATAACCACCGCCCGCCTGCCCAAGATTCCCGAACTCCACAATCTCCATATCTTGATGATTCTCATCGAACCCATTGCTCCCAATCGCAGGCAAATCGCCAAACGGCAGTGTAACGTCTCCAAACACCTCTTTATACCTAAGAAAGTTGGACCAGTGGGTCAATCCTTCCACCCAATCAAACCCGTCTCCGCCACTCACCACCACATCACCGCCACCAGGCCTTTTGATCTTCTGTTTCACCAGAGAATACTGGTGCCTCATGTTCTGTACCTTATTTGACACATCTTTCCAACTCCATTCCCATGGATACACAATCGGATCACCAAGATGATGAATCGAATTGACGTGCAAAGCAATGGGTTTGTATTTCTTTTCTCTGGTTTTCATTTTGGATAAAGTCCCATCACAGACCATCTCTCCGTACTTATCGATTAGGGTTCTTTCTTCTGCCTCCGTCCATTTCTTCCTTCTTGGAGGAGGCATCATTTACCTACTACTTACTATATATACTCATTCAAGAACAAAAAAGATTCCATCTTTACACCCAATTCTTGATGATGAAAAAAAAACCCTAATCTATGTTACATGTAATCTATTTAGAACTCAAAAATAAAGATTTGAAAGCGAAAACACTGACCTTGGATGGTAAACTGTAAGTTGCGATTAGGGTTTGAGGATTTAGAGAGTTGGGTAAAGGTGATGTGTTGTTGAATTTTGATGGGTTCTATTAGGACAACATCCAAAAGGTTAGAAGAAGAAGAAGAAGAAGCTCAGAGAGAAAGAAGAAAAGAGTGAGAAATGCATACGACCAATTGGTTTCTTTTTCTCTGGTATCCCTTTTTTTCTAATTAAGAAAAGTCAATTTAAAAACATAAAATTTTAAGTAAACTATAATTCACAAAACTATGAATACAATCCTTATATTTCAACTAGACATGTACTCGTGCAATGCAGCGAGATACATTATAATTTTATTGTTTTATTTTATTTTTTTTGTCGATTTACGGTACGATTTTGGATGGTTTTGAGAAAGTGATAATGTATTTTTTTTATAAATTTGTTTAATTTAGACTTAATAATAATATGTTTTTTATATTTTAGAATTCAATGATTATCTTATATATTTTAATGACATCTAGAAAAAATAACCAATTACATATTTAATAATATAATTAAAACAAAATTATAGTAATATAATATATTAATTAATAGTGATACATGGAAAAGTCTGCATAAAAGGAAGGTCATGCACATACCAAATTGGTGGGTGTTAGAAGCCTACAGTAGTAATGTGTATTTTGTGCTTTGATACTTGTAAATTAAGAGATTTTTAAAATCTTGCATAAAATGATGGTACCTTGTGCTTAATAATTTGTATTTAAGAGTTTTTATCCGTGCTTTATAATATAGTATAGATAAGTATCGAAAGCTTCACGAGAGTCAGGTAGCGTTTGTTTTTTAAAATTTCTAAAACTTTATTTCACTTCTAATTAACAAGAGTTGATGTTGAAGTCTGAAATATGAAGCAATAAAACTGTATGTTTTTGTAACGTCTGGGGCGTCTTAAGAGAAAAAAGAGCATATGAATTGAGGTGACGATAAAAGGTTTTAAGAAATTTAGGTCACCACTTCTTATTTAAGATGTATTTAAGAGTTAAAATGTTCTAAAAACTTGAAAGAAAACAAACAGTTTAAATGTAAAAAGGTCTGACTGATTCGAACTTAAAGAGTCATCAAAAAGTTTATTTTGAAAAACAAACAATCCCTTAGGAGGCGTTTGGTTCGCAGAATCTGATGGAATTGGAATGTTGAATTTCGTTGACCAGATTTCATTACATCGTTTGGTTCATTCTTTTTAAGGAATTGAAATGTTGAATTCCAATGAATTCCACAAATGAAGGATTTCAACATTCCTTCGGAGGGAGGTGGTATTTCATTCGAATGGAATGTCATATTTTTTTTGGACAAAATTGCCCCTCATCCTAATATGCACCACCACCTCCGGCCACTCCCACCGGCCACCATTGACCACCACCTCCGGCTACCACCACCGACCACCACCTCCGGCCACCAACGACCACCTCCGACTAGCACCTCCGACCACCATTGACCACCACCTCCGGCCACCACCGCCACCGGCAACCACCACTACCGTTCAACATTATTAGCATACACCAACTTTCTCTCTCTCCTCTCTCTCTCTTTCCCTCTCTCTACTCTCTCCCTCTCTCTCTCTCTTCTCTCTCTCCTCTCTCTACTCTCTCTCTCTCAATCTATCCTCTCTCCCTCTCTCCTCTCTCTCTCTCTACTCTCTCTCTCTCAATCTATCCTCTCTCCCTCTCTCCTCTCTATCTCTCCTCTCTCTCTCTTCTCTCTACTCTCTCTCCTCTCTCCCTCTCTCTCCTATCTCTATCTCCCTCTCTCTCCTCTCCTCTCCTCTCCTCTCTTTCCCCCTCTCTCTCCTCTTGTTACACCCCGATTTTCAAAAGTTATCATTTCAAGTTTTTATCGAAATCGATACAATAATGAAAAATAAGATATTTGATTTTGGACTTGAATCCTTGACTTTATAGCCTTGATGGATGAATGATTCAATTACGAGTCCAACGGTTCTTTCCGGAGCGAAAACGGAGCTATAACGAAGAAGTTATGACCGAAACGGGATTTGACCAAATAAGAAGAAAAATCAATTTCAAAAGTGGGCCAAAATCAGTGGCTGAAGTACCTTGTTATGTGGGTTGCTGAAGTTGAACCCATGGAGCAACCTACCAAAATGAAAATTAGGGTACGTTGTTGTGTGGGTTGCTGAAGCTGAACCCACGGAGCAACCTACTAGAATGAAAAATAGGGTACCTTGTTATGTGGGTTGCTGAAGCTGAACTCACGGATCAACCCACGAGAATCGTGCTGGACGTTTTTATACATTATTTTCCCCAAATATTTCTCATTTCTCGTCTTCTTCATCTCAAAATTTCTCCCAACCTTTCCCTTCACCTACTTCTTCTAAGCTTCTTTCAGCCACCAAATCATGACCAATTGTTGCTAGAGTTAAGAGTATCATCCAAGATTTCGGTTTGGAAGCTTCACCACCATCTCCATCTTCATCTTCTCCAAGTTTTATCTTCTTGGATCTAGGGTTCTCTATTTTCTGGGTTTTTGGTTCAAAACCTTGAAGGTGAGTTTACTAAACTTTTGTTAAAACTGGATACACATCATATTTGCTTAATTGTTGTTATTATCACATATTTGCTCAAAATGGTCATCTTTACGGGTTTATGTATTTGATGGTATTTCCATGAGATTATGTGAGATATATGTATATGAAGTGTCATCCCATGATTTACTCTATGTTGTGTAATTATTTAAGGATTTCCATTATATGTGCCCACAATGGGTATTGGACATGTATAAGGAATATATGTTGGTATATCATGATGATTTCCATTTGGAATATATTCTTGGTGATATTGTATCTACAACGTGGCTATGTGGATGTTTAAGTCTTATGTTGGACTCATGCTATTAGGAGGGTGATATTGTACCTATGGTTGGTATTGAATTATATTTGGTTGAAATATACTTAAGGACCTCCTATATGCATTATGTGGACGAACCAAGTCAGTACACTAGGAGGACACAGTCTTGGGCGCCACTGTGATGGTATGTGCCTAGACCTCCACCATTCGGGAAATTTTCTTAGCGATAGTCTTCGGGTGTGCCGGGCCTTTGGGGTGCTCCTTGTTAAGGGCATCAAGGTATATCGACTCTTGGGTGGGACTTGATTGGTGCTTTGGGTCTCCCCTAATGACTCCACATATATTGAACACTGGTTAACTGCTGATAAGAAATTGTGATTGTTCATGCATGCTTATTATTGTTCAACTCACTAGGCTTTTTGGCCTAACACTTGTTTGGTGTCGATGTGTATCTCAGGTGTTAGCGGCGCGGTTCCTAGGCAAGTTTAGATGTTTTAGGCAAGAGCTTGGGGATTTTGGCACTTGAACTATTTTTGGAAGATTTGGGTTTATAGATGACACCCCTTTTGTAATCTCTTTTCTAGATGTAGAAATTAGGTCAGTTGGTTGTTGTTTATTTATCCGTTAAATTACAGAATTGTGATTAAATAGGTTATTTGTATATTTCCCCTTTTTGGGAGGCTCTTGCTATGGCAAACTTTATACCACTTCTCCATTTATGGAAAGTTTTTGTTATCCCTATTTTTAGGGTGTTAGAAGTTGGTATTAGAGATCTAGCTTAAGTGAACTAGGTATTGTTTAGCATATCTAGACTTAAGCTTTAGACTTTATGACTTCACTGTCCACTTGGGGTAGAAATCCTAGGTGGGGAGAGCGTTAGGATCACGGAATTACTTTAATTGAAAGTTGTGATGATGGTGACAAGAATTCTTGTGTATGGTTCGTTCATAATTTCACTTAGCTACTGCTATTATGAATGCATTGTCACGTGAGCATACTTGGTTTACTATTATTATGATGATTGATGAAGGTAGTAGTACGTACAATGGGTTCAACTCGCTTAGTCTTTTCTCAATCTTCTCGTTCGTGCATGGCAGATTTAATGCTAAACACTCGAAGTAGGTTGCCGGACATGCCAGAGGGTCAACCAGAGGTGGAATCTGCAGCTGTACGACCTCCCGTGGGTGTAACCACCGATGACATTCCTGTACCTAGAATCTTGGGAGGCGGACCTGAGCATATTCCGCGCCGGAACCTCAATACAGGTAATGCCATCATGGAAGAAGTTACCATGGAGACCCGGCTCCGTGATAGCATGATGTTGGACATGAATGCGGCCCTGGCTCAACAACAGTTGGCCATGACTTCGGCCATGACCCAACAGCAAGAGTTTTTCATGAAACTCCTAGAGGATCGAGACGCTAGCCACCGACAAACTGAGACGATGGCTGAAAACATTATTGTGGGGTCGGGTGGACCAAATGTGGTAACGGTTGAGGAACCATCCGCTGAAGGAATCCGGACGAAGACTAAGGGGTGCACTTACAAAGCGTTTCTGGGGTGCCACCCTAAGGAGTTTGCGGGTTCAGACAACCCGGTTGCTTGCATGTACTGGCTCAAAGAAGTGGAGATGGCCTTTGAGTCAAGTGAGTGTGATCCCTCTCAACGGGTCAAGTTTGCTTCTCAACTACTTTGGGGAGAGGCTTTGATTTGGTGGAATCTCACTCGATCAGTCCTCACTCCTGAAGTTATGGCTAAGCTAACTTGGCCGGTGTTCAAGGAGAAGATTATGGACAAGTATTGTAGCGAACGTTCGATGGACAAATTGGAGCGGGAGTTCCGAGATCTGAAGAAAGGGAATCTGTCTGTGGTTGGCTACTCCAAACTCTTTCTGGAGAAACTAAACTTGGTGGGACATCTAGTCCCTGACGAAAGGTCAAAGATTAAGGCCTATCATCAAGGGTTACCGGCCGAGATGCGAACGACGGTAAGGAATGCCAAGTGTTCGACTCTGCAAGAGGTTATCGAGGAGTCCTTACTCATTGAGGACGACATCAATGCCGAAAGGGATGGGAAGAAGCATGTTGGTGAGAAACGGAAGTGGGAAGGGCCATCGGGGCCCGTTCGTCAGTCAAAACCCTTTGTAAGCGGGAGAACGGGTGATCAACGCCGTGAAGATCGGTGGTGCCACAAGTGCAGATCAAAGCACTCGGGGCCGTGCGCTACAAGGACTCTCTCCGGTCCAGCCGGGTGTAACAAGTGTGGTAAGAAAAACCACACAACTCGAGAGTGTTCCCTCCGTGGGTCGGTATGTTATGAATGCGGAGAGTCGGGGCATATGAAGCGAGAGTGTCCAAGGCTAGATAGAGGAGGTGGTGGAAATTCTGTGGGTTCGGCGGCTAGGGTCGAGCAACCATCACGGGCACCGAGTCGAGCTTTCCAGATGACTACTAAGGAGGCAAAGGAGACCGCGGATGTCGTTTCGGGTACGTTTCTAGTAAACTCCATGCCTGCTCGTGTCTTGTTTGATTCGGGCGCTACATGTTCCTTTGTGTCGGATGCTATCTGTAAACAATTCACCACTCCTATTTGTGTCCTTCCTGATGCGTTAGTAGTAGAAATAGCGAATGGGGATCAAGTAATCATTCGAGACCGTTTTTGTGATTGCACTTTAGAAATTGATGGGAATTCTTTTGGAGTGGACTTGCAACCTATAGCTATAGGTGGGTTTGACGTGGTTATAGGTATGGATTGGTTAGTAAGGCATAAGGCGGACATCTTTTGTTCCAAAAATATGATCCAAGTGCCATTGCCGGAAAATGGTGTGGCTACCATTTATGGGGAGAAAGGAAAGAGGAATAATCCTATTATCTCATCTCTTAAGGCTCGCAAGTTCTTAGCGAAGGGTTACCCTTCGTACTTGGCCTATGTTGTGGATGCAAAGAAAGAAAAGAAGTCGGTAGAAGATGTGGAGGTGGTATAAGATTTTCCGGAAGTCTTTCCGGAAGACTTACCCTGATTACCGTCGGAGCGACAAGTGGAGTTTCAGATTGACCTCACACCGGGAGCGGCTCCGATAGCTCGTGCTCCATATCGTTTGGCACCGACTGAAATGAAAGAGATGATGACGCAAATTCAAGAGTTGTTGGAGAAGGGCTTCATTCGACCAAGTTCATCTCCTTGGGGAGCACCGATACTATTTGTGAAGAAGAAGGATGGATCTATGCGGATGTGCATAGATTATCGGGAGTTAAACAAAGTCACGGTGAAGAACAAGTATCCCTTACCTCGCATCGATGACCTTTTTGATCAACTTCAAGGCGTAGGATGTTTCTCGAAGATTGATCTTCGATCCGGTTATCATCAAGTGAGAGTGAAGAACGAAGACATTCCAAAGACAGCTTTCCGGACGAGATACAATCATTATGAGTTTTTGGTGATGCCTTTTGGCTTAACCAACGCTCCCGCCGTATTCATGGATCTAATGAACCGTGTGTGTCGCCAATTCTTGGATAAATCCGTGATCGTCTTCATCGACGATATTTTAATATATTCAAGGGATGAGTCTGAGCATGGAAAACACTTACGGTAAGTATTAGAAGTTCTAAGGAGATAGAAGTTGTTCGCGAAATTCTCGAAGTGCGAATTCTGGCTTCAAGAGGTGCAATTCTTGGGGCATGTGGTATCAAAGGACGGGGTAAAAGTGGATCCGACAAAGATCGATGCAATGATGAGTTGGGAGCCTCCAACAAGTCCGACGGAGATTTGAAGCTTCTTGGGTTTGGCGGGCTACTACCGGCGTTTCATTCAAGACTTTTCCAAGATAGCTACACCGCTCACCTTTCTTACAAGGAAGAACGTCAAGTTTTTTTGGACTGATGCACAAGAGCAATCCTTTCAGACGCTCAAGAGGAAGTTGTGCGAAGCTCCGATCTTATCCCTACCCGAAGGATCGGAAGACTTTGTTGTGTTTAGTGACGCTTCCAAGATGGGGCTTGGGTGTGTCCTAATACAAAGGGGGAAAGTAATAGCCTACGCGTCGCATCAATTAAAGGACCATGAGAAGAACTATCCAACTCATGATTTGGAATTGGTGGCGGTAGTTTTCGCGTTAAAGTTGTGGCGACACTACTTGTATGGGACCAAGTGTACTCTTTTCACGGATCATAAGAGTCTCAAGTACATCTTCGACCAAAAGGAACTCAACATGCGACAAAGGAGATGGCTAGAGCTTTTGAAGGATTACGATTGTGATCTACTCTATCATCCCGGTAAGGCCAACGTGGTGGCGGATGCGTTGATTCGAATGAGTCATGATGGAGGTGTCAAAATGTCCCTTACCAGAATCGATGTGGTGTCGAGTTTGTTGGAGAGTATAAGAATGAGACAAGCGGAAGCACTTAAAGAAGAGAACCTCAAGGTCGAGGTTATGTCCAAGCAAAAGGAACTCTTAACAGAAGATGGTCGTAGACTCAAACTCTTCCAAGGGCGAATATGGGTGCCAAAGATTGGGGGAAATCGTGACTTACTTCTTGAGGAAGCACATAAGTCGAAATATTTTATACATCCCGGTAGCACCAAGATGTATAGAGACTTAAAGTTGAATTATTGGTGGCTGGTGATGAAGCTGGATGTGGTTAGCTATGTGGAAAGGTGTGTCACATGTCTTCAAGTCAAAGCGGAGCATCAAAGACCGTATGGGAGTTTACAACCGTAGTCCATTCCTGAGTGGAAATGGGACAACATTACTATGGATTTCGTGACGAAGTTACCAAAGACCTTGCGTGGGCACGACACCATTTGGGTAATTGTTGACCGGTTGACAAAAAGTGCACATTTTCTTGCAATGCGGGAGACCTTGCCAATGGAGAAGTTGGCCAAGCTTTATATTGATGAGGTGGTGTCGAGGCACGGAGTTCCGCAATCTATTGTATCGGATCGGGACAGCTGATTCACTTCGAACTTTTGGGCTAGTTTGCAAAAGGAGTTGGGTACTCGACTAAATTTGAGCACGGCGTATCATCCTCAAACGAATGGTCAAAGTGAGAGGACGATCCAGATATTAGAAGATATGTTGAGATCGTGTGTAATAGACTTCGGGGGAAGTTGGGATTCACATCAACCGCTAGTAGAGTTCGCGTACAACAACAGTTACCATTCTAGTATCGGAATGGCACCATTCGAGGCGTTGTATGGACGGAAGTGCAGAACCCCAGTTTGTTGGCTAGAAGCGGGCGAAAAGCAATTCGCGCGGACCGGAAATTGTTCAAAAGACGACCGACAAAGTGAAAGAGATTCGGGAAAGGCTAAAGGCGGCGCAAGACCGACAAAAGAGTTACGCGGACAAGAAAAGAAGACCAGTCGAGTTTCAAGTGGGCGACCGTGTCATGTTGAAAGTATCTCCATGGAAGGGAATTATCCGGTTCGGGAAGCGTGGAAAGCTTAGTCCTCGTTTCCTTGGACCTTTCACTATTTTGGATAAATTTGGTTTACAAGCCTATCGGTTGGATTTACCACCGGAAATGGATGAGATACATCCCACGTTTCACGTATGTTACCTTAGAAAGTGTCTAGCTGAAGAGGAAAGCGTGATTCCTTTGTCGGAAATTCGTGTGGACAATGGGAATCGTTGTGTAGAAGAACCGGAAGCAATTTTAGAATCGAAAGTGAAGAAGTTGAGGCATAAGGACGTGATTATGGGTAAAGTCGAATGGAAACATCATCTGGGTGCTAACAGTACTTAGGAATCGGAAGACGATATGAAAAAGCGTTACCCACAACTGTTCAATTGAGGGTGAGATTTCGGGGACGAAATCCTTATTAGGTAGGGAGGATTGTTACACCCCGATTTTCAAAAGTTATCATTTCAAGTTTTTACCGAAATCGATACAATAATGAAAAATAAGATATTTGATTTTGGACTTAAATCCTTGACTTTATAGCCTTGATGGATGAATGATTCAATTACGAGTCCAACGGTTCTTTCCGGAGCGAAAACGGAGCTATAACGAAGAAGTTATGACCGAAACGGGATTTGACCAAATAAGAAGAAAAATCAATTTCAAAAGTGGGTCAAAATTAGTGGTTGAAGTACCTTGTTATGTGGGTTGCTGAAGCTGAACCCATGGAGCAACCTACCAGAATGAAAATTATGGTACCTTGTTATGTGGGTTGCTGAAGCTGAACCCACGGAGCAACCTACCAGAATGAAAATTAGGGTACCTTGTTATGTGGGTTGCTGAAGCTGAACTCACGGATCAACCCAAGAGAATGGTGTTGGACGTTTTTATACATTATTTTCCCCAAATATTTCTCATTTCTCATCTTCTTCATCTCAAAATTTCTCTCCCAACCCTTCCCTTCACCTACTTCTTTTAAGATTCTTTCAACCACCAAATCATGACCAATTGTTGCTAGAGTTAAGAGTATCATCCAAGATTTCGGTTTGGAAGCTTCACCACCATCTCCATCTTCATCTTCTCCAAGTTTTATCTTCTTGGATCTAGGGTTCTCTATTTTCTGGGTTTTTGGTTCAAAACCTTGAAGGTGAGTTTACTAAACTTTTGTTAAAACTGGATACACATCATATTTGCTTAATTGTTGTTATTATCACATATTTGCTCAAAATGGTCATCTTTACGGGTTTATGTATTTGATGGTATTTCCATGAGATTATGTGAGATATATGTATATGAAGTGTTATCCCATGATTTACTCTATGTTGTGTAATTATTTGGGGATTTCCATTATGTGTGCCCACAATGGGTATTGGACATGTATAAGGAATATATGTTGATATATCATGATGATTTCCATTTGGAATATATTCTTGGTGATATTGTATCTACAACGTAGCTATGTGGATGTTTAAGTCTTATGTTGGACTCATGCTATTAGGAGGGTGATATTGTACCTATGGTTGGTATTGAATTATATTTGGTTGAAATATACCTAAGGACCTCCTATATGCATTATGTGGACGAACCAAGTCAGTACACTAGGAGGATGTAGTCTTGGGCGCCACTGTGATGGTATGTGCCTAGACCTCCGCCATTCGGGGAATTTTCTTAGCGATAGTCTTCGGGTGTGCCGGGCCTTTGGGGTGCTCCTTGTTAAGGGCATCAAGGTATATCGACTCTTGGGTGGGACTTGATTGGTGCTTTGGGTCTCCCCTAATGACTCCACATATATTGAACACTGGTTAACTGCTGATAAGAAATTGTGACTGTTCATGCATGCTTATTATTGTTCAACTCACTAGGCTTTTTGGCCTAACACTTGTTTGGTGTCGATGTGTATCTCAGGTGTTAGCGGCGCGGTTCCTAGGCAAGTTTAGATGCTTTGGGCAAGAGCTTGGGGATTTTGGCACTTGAACTATTTTTGGAAGATTTGGGTTTATAGATGACACCCCTTTTTTAATCTCTTTTCTAGATGTAGAAATTAGATTAGTTGGTTGTTGTTTATTTATCCGTTAAATTACAGAATTGTGATTAAACATGTTATTTGTATATTTCCCCTTTTGGGAGGCTCTTTCTATGGCAAACTTTATACAACTTCTCCATTTATGGAAAGTTTTTGTTATCCCTATTTTTAGGGTGTTACACCTCTCCTTCTCTCAGTCTATCCTCTCTCTCTCCTTTCTCTCTACTATCTCTCTCTCTCTCAATCTAACCTCTCTCTCTCTCCTCTCATCTCTCTCTCATCATCATTCGTGTGCTAAAATAATCAAAACAATTTTAGTTAAAAATTAAACTATTTAATGACTATTTTATTAAAGTAATTTTTGTTGAAAAAAATCAAAATAAACAAAAAGGGTATTTTGGTCATTTACCAAAATTCCATTCCAATTCTAAAGCTACAATATGTGAACCAAACAGAAAATTTTCAATTCATTTAATAAATTTCATTCCAATTCTGTCAACCAAACAGATGGTCAAACTTGACAACATTCCATTCCAATTCCTTCAAAGTCAAATTCCTTTGACAGATTCCATTTCATCAAAAAACATTCTGCGAACCAAACGCCCCCTTAGTACTTTGTTATGAAAATAGTCCCTTGTTATTTAGTCAAATATCTTTTAAATAACAAGCATTTTTGATGTACCTATTTCCTTACTTTTGCTAACAATTTATATAAAAAAATTATATTATATTATTTTTATAGAGGAAAATTTAAATGAAAACTCAATTTTCATTGTGCACGTGAGAACACATCTCAACCACTTCATCTCTATTGATCCAACAACTCATATTAAATAAAGTTTTTAATTTTAAGATGTTTAGGGGTAAAAATAGAAGATAATTTAAACTCACGCCTATCATATTTGACTTTTTATTTTCTTTTTTAATTAAAAACTTTTACCCACTTAAAAGTTTAAAATAAATTATTTTAAAAACTATTAATATTTTAATCAAACAAATTACATCAAAAAAACGAGAATTACATGCTCTTCGATATGACATCTATCTCGATATAGTTTTTTTTTGTTTTAACCATTTGTTACATGAAATGCTATATATGTGTTATATTCATTATGAATATTTATGTACGTTCAAATATGTACAACACCTCGACACTATAAGTATGTAACTCGACATCACCTTTTTCAACACTTTCTTCAATGTCGTAAGGCATCGCATCACCGTAACCCAACACCCATTGAGATGAATCGAGAACTTATCAAATAATTAGGTTGTGAACGGGGAAACAAAAGAGAACGTGTCACGTCTCCACACCTTCACGTGTCATTTATGTATTATTCATCATGAATAATGAATGAACGTTCACATTTGTTATTCTACTGAAGGTAGGACATCCGGGGATGAACATACATATTCATAATGAATAAAACCAAATTTCGGTTGTGAATTGAAAAACAAAATAGAGCGCGTCATGTGTCTACACCATCACGGAACATTCATATATTATTCATCATTAATAATGTATCATTCAGGATTAATTATACAACATTCAGGGTGAATAATGAATAATACATGAATCATGAATTTGTGTATTATTCATCCCGAATGTTGTATTATTCATCATGTAGTGAATGAACGTTCATCTTTGTTATTTATACTGAATGTGGACACCCGGGAACGTGCATACATATTCATAATGAATATAACACATATATAGAATTTCACGTAAAAAACGGTTAAAACGAAAAAAAAAAAAAAACTATATCGAGATGGATGTCATATCGAAGAACATGAAATTCTCGTTTTTTTATATAATTTGTTTGTTTAAAATATTAGTAATTTTTAAGATAATTTATTTTAAACCTTAATAGGGTAAAATAAACTAATTTAAAAAAGTCAAATAAGGTAGGCGCTGATTCAAATTTCCAATTTTGTCCTTAATCACTTCTCAATTAATCTTATTATGTTTTAACCATTGATTAGTTTTCTAAGTTTTGATCAATGGTTAACATTTGTCCTCACGTGCCCAATAAAAAATGAGTTTTCATTTGAACTCACCCCTATTTTTATATATTTATATTTATATTTATATTATACATATATGTATATACATATCGACATTCAACATCGAGACAAGGGGTGACAATTTTGTATCAAACCAACCAACTTGTATATCAACTGTACCAATTAAATTGGTACCAACTTATTTGTACCAGTTACAATCGGTTGATAGTATTGTACCAAGTATACAAAGGTACACGATATTGGAAGTTGCGTATCATAGTAGTACGATGGTACCAACTTATTTAATAATTTATTAGTTTTTGTATTTCTTTTTTGTATTGAATATTAAACATTGTAGCTTTATATATTTTGTTTGAACATCTAAGTGTTCGCAAGTTTTATTCATTCCAATTAAAAACTCTTAAACATCACATATGTTATCTGGAAACTCAAAATGTCATCCAAAATTTGAAAAATCACAAAATTTCATTAACTTGAAGTTGATACAAAAGCAGGACCAACCGAAAAAAATTGGTATTAGTTAAGTTGGTACCAAAAACAATTGTTTGGTATAGAGTATACGATATTATGTACCAATTATAATTAATTGATACGTGGTATTGAGGAAAAAAATTTGGTATCGTACCAATTCCACCCATAATCAAGACCCACCTATTATGGTAGGTGTCTCTAGTAACCACCTTAGTCTCTACTAGGGGTGCTCAATAAACCGACCAACCCGATCAACCCAACTCGACCAACCAGGAAAAAAATCAACCCGAGTTAACCCGATATGTAATCGATACAAAATTATGACAACAGGAATATATTGGGTTGATATTGGGTTAAACTCAAAGTAACCTGACCAACCCAATAAACGTTTTATCGACTTTTAAAAAATTATTTATATTTTCCTTTAATATGTATAAGTTACCAAAAACAACTCGACAATAATGAGCAATGAAATTCATAAGACGACATTATTGGAAAGTTATAAGTAATACCTATATATTTGATGAATTTGTATATTCTTTTGAATGATGGATCGTATTTCAAAGAAAATTTTCCTTATTTTATGTTTTCAATATTGTTTAAACGCAACCCGACCAAACTTAACGGGTTGGGTTGGGTTGCCTTTTTGTTTGGGTTGGGGTTGGGTTGAAAATTCTCAAACCGCCGACATTGGATTGAGTTGTTGAAATGCCTTCAACCCGATCAACCCAACCCGTAAGCACCCCTAGTCTCTAACTACCCTCCCCAAAACATCACCACCCCCCATCACCCCACATAGGGGTGAGCATCGGAACTGGGTACCCGCCTTCGGAACCAGAACTGCTCCGAAACTGTCGGTTCCGAAACCGGAATCGATGTGATTGGTTCTGGTTCCGATTCCTAAAATACGGAACTGATTAAGACTGGTTCCGGTTCTGGTTCTCATTTCTTTGGAACCGTTACCCGTTAGGTACCCGCCGGGATCGTTCTAGGACCGGGTACCCGGTCCCAGTGGGTAACCAGAACCGGAACCGACGAGTACCCGTTGTTTTTTCTTTTAGATAATTTTATATATTTAAAAAACTATTACCAATTTACCATTTAGGGTTACTTTCACATTTAACAATTTAACATTACGCTTTACACGGTCGCTTTCTAGTTATAGAAGTAATTATGTTGCTTTCAAGACTCGAGAGTGTCTAATTTGTTTATGTAATAGTTAGTTTTTATCGGATTAGTTTTCACAATTTTTTGTATTTATTACTTTAAGTTGGTATTTTGTTGTTTGCACTAGACTTAAAAAGTTAAAATTACCTTTCTATTGTATGAAATGTTAAAACTTTAAAAAAAATTGAAACCAGGTACCCGGAACCGGTTCCAAAATATAGAGAACCGATGTAAGCGGTTCACGTTCTGATTCCTTCGTTCCAGGAATCGCCGGTTCCGGTTCCATGAAATTTAGGCGGGTACCCGGTTGTGCTCACCCCTAATCCCACATCCCTCGTCCCATTTAGGGTAGATTGACTGAGTTGAAGACATTTAAACAACTCAATCCTACACAAACAAAAGTATAACCCAATCCAACCCAAACCATACGGGTTAAGTTTGGGTTGGTCGCGTGGGTTAAAACTTTAATACATCATTTTACAATCTAGCTAAGTTATTATGTTTGAATGAAGTAAAATTAAAATGAGAACATACAAATAAGACTACTAATTACATAAGAATTATTAAGAGATACTTGCATGAAGCTTTCTATTAAGGTTAACAATTACATAGGCAACTACATACTCCATAATATGTTGCAACAAACTCAAGATTAAGAACAAGAACTAACAACATTTTTATGCATTTATAAACCGAAAATATGCAGCAAATTCAAAGAGGAAAGTTGAAGGCCCATATAAATAAGAAAATAAAATTATGGTTAATTTTGTGATATAATTATAAATAGCGCTAATTAAGGGTGGTATAAGAGACATATACTAATAGAGTCGGGTTCAAACAAGAATGATACCTATTTAAAAGAACTAGAAGCGTACTCGCGCAATGAAGCGTACTCGCGCAATGCAGCGAGATAATCACGATTTTAATGTTTCATTTTATTTTTTTGTCGATTTACAGTACGATTTTGGATGGTTTTGAAAAAGTGATAATGTTTTTTTTATAAATTTGTTTAATTTATGCTTAATAATATAATGTTTTTTTATAAAAAAATTAAGTATTTTGTTAGAATTCAATGATTATCTTATATATTTTAATGACATCTAGAAAAAATAATCAATTACACATTTAATAATATAATTAAAACAAAATTATAGTAATATAATATATTAATTAATAGTGATACATGGAAAGGTCTGCATAAAAGGAAGACACTGCACATACCAAATTGGTGGGTGTTAGAAGTCTGCAATAGTAATATGTATCTTGTGCTTTGATACTTGTAAATTAAGATATTTTTAAAATCTTGCATAAAATGATGGTACATTGTGCCTAATAATTTGTATTTAAAAGTTTTATATTCGTGCTTTATAATATAGTATAGATATAGATATAAAATATCTTAAATATAGTTATCAATTAAATTAAACATTTTTTGACCCTTAACAAAATTTATTATTATTATTTTTTTATAAAAAAAACATAATTAAAATAAACTAAAATATATTTTTGTTTTAAATCTAGGTTTCTCAAAATCGTAAAATAAAATAAAAAAAGACTAACAAAAAGTATGAATAATGATCGAGGGTTCGAGTTCTAGATTTCAGAAACCCGCTGCATTGCGAGGGTACATTTCTAGTATTATATAATTTATATTGAATCATATATAAGGTTAGGTCCTTAGTGAGAATAAAAGTTATGGTGAGAATGTAATAAGGGATATGCATTCTTTGATGCGTAGTACAATTAATGTGTAGAGTTGAGATTAAAAGTGATCAAGGGTTTATATCACTTCTTACTTTCTCATCTTAACTTTTCTTCTCACATGATATATCTACATATATATATATATATATATATATATATATATAGTGTTTGATTCATTTGAGAAATGGTAAATATATGAGAAATAGAGAAGTGATCTTAGCCATTCATATGGTCAAGATTGGATTTAATTGGTCAAAAGTTACGGCTTTGACTGGTCAAAAATTGCGGCCTTGACTGGTCAAAAATTACGGCTCTTCCAAAAATATAAGGGTATTTACGTAACTTTAACAAAAACACGCATGTGTTCATATATATGAAGGCATGCAGTCATATATGAATGCATGCGTTCATATATGAATGTTCGTAATTTTAAATAAACACTGACTGCATGCCTTCATATATGAATGCATGCAAAAAAAAAGAGTGACATTCATATATGAACGCCTGTTTTTTGCATGCCTTCATATATGAATGCATGCGTTCATATATGAATGCATGCGTTCATATATGAATGTTCATAATTTTTACATAAACACTGACTGCATGCCTTCATATATGAATGCATGCGTTCATATATGAATGCATGAAAAAAAAGAGTGACATTCATATATGAACGTCTGTTTTTTGCATGCCTTCATATATGAATGCATGCGTTCATATATGAATACGTACAAAAAAAATAGTGACATTCTACTAACATTCATATATGGACGTCTACTAACATTCATATATGAACTTCTGTTTTTTGCATGCATTCATATATGAACACACACGGCTAAAAAAAAGAAAAAAAAGTGATATTCATATCTGAACGCATGCGTTCATATATGAATGCGTTTGGATAATTTACAAAAATACCCTTCGAATAATAAACAATGTGAGGAACACGGGAGTGGACCATGGGAGCAATTATCCCCTAATTCTCGGTCAAAGCCGCCGATCTTGACCGAATTAATGGTTTAAGATCACTTCTCTATTTCTCATATATTTAGTGTTTCTCAAATGAACCTTTCCCTATATATATATATATATATATATATATATATATATATATATATATATAGGGTGTGTTTCTTTTGCAATGCAGCGAGATACATCACGATTTTAATGTTTCATTTTTTTTTTGTATTTTTTGTCGATTTACAGTACGATTTTGGATGGTTTGGAGAAAATGATAATTTTTTTTTTATAAATTTGTTTAATTTAGATTTAATAATATAATGTTTTTTATATAAAAAAATTAAGTATTTTGTTATAATTAAATGATTATTTTGTATATTTTAATGACATCTAGAAAAAATAACCAATTACATATTTAATAATATAATTAAAACAAATTTATACTAATATAATATATTAATTAAATGGTGATACATGAAAATGTCTGTACAAAATGAATGTCTTGTACATACCAAATTGGTGGGTGTTAGAAACCTGCAGTAGTAATATGTATTTTGTGCTTTGATACTTGTAAATTAAGAGGTTTTTAAAATTTTGTATAAAATGATGGTACCTTGTGCCTAATAATTTATATTTAAGAGTTTTTTATCCGTGCTTTATAATATAGTATAGAAAATGGTGATACATGGAAATGTTTGCACAAAAGGAATGTCTTGTACATACCAAATTAGTGGGTGTTAGAAACTTGCAGTAGTAATATGTATTTTGTGCTTTGATACTTGTAAATTAAGATATTTTTAAAATTTTGCATAAAATGATGGTACCTTGTGCCTAATAATTTGTATTGAAGAGTTTTTTATCCGTGCTTTATAATATAGTATAGATAAGAGAATAGTTCTGGGTCAATCATTTTAGTAAATAATACTTTAAATAAAACTTTCTAAAAAATCACCCAAAATGGCATATGTGTCATTTGTTGTATACATATTATATATGGAAACTCATTTATTTAAATACAGATTATGTATTAAATTTAATTAAAGTACTTATTCATTATTTTTTTAAATTTTCATGATTTAAGCATGATTAATTTTGTATTTATGTACTTATTATTTTTTACAACATTAAAATAAGTGTGATTTAGGGCCTGTTTGTTTTTTGAAAAAAAGATCTTATTTCCTCTGAAGTCTTACTCGGTCAGACTTCAACACATTAAGAGCGTTTGGTTTTTTCTTTAAACAAGAGCTGAAAAGCTCTGAAAACCTCTGATTTCACAAGAGGTAATAAAAGGCCTGAATTCCTCTTAAAACCCTGATTTTATCGGCGCCTCCCTCATTCGTCCTCCCTCCTCGTCCAGATCTCACGTCGACCGATTACAGAAATCGATCGATCGATTACAGAAGATCGATAGTTCCCCTTTTCTCGTCGACATCCTCTTCACTTCCCCTTCTGTTCCTACTGCCCAGATTGATAGTTCATACTGCCCAGATCGATCGATTACAGAAGATCATAGATCGTTGTCTCAAGCCCTACTGCCCAGATCGTTGTCTCAAGCCCTACTGCCAAATCGATCGAGCTCTGAAGGTATGTCGATCTCTACATCTCCAAATTTCTTACTTGTTTCTTGTCAATCGATTGAACTGAATTGGGTTTTTTTGGGTTTTCTCTACTAAAAGGTTATCTACCCTTCTGTGGAAGAAAAAAGACGAAAGATTTCTGGGTTTTTTTTGTTTTCATAGAAAATAAAGAAGTGATGATGGCAATGGTTGTGGGTTTTCATTATAATAAAGAAGTGATGATGGCAATATCTGGTTAATTTATACGTAAAGAAGTGATGATGGCAATGGTTGTGGGTTTTCATTATAATAAAGAAATATGTTGTGGGTTTTCATTATAATAAAGAAAATGTTGGAAATTTTGTTTCTTGGCGTGATTTTGTTGTAATGAGTTCTGTTATCTGTTGTCGGGTTTCATTATAATCAAGAAAATCTTGGAAATTTTGTTTATTTTTGTGATTTTGCTGTTATGTTTACTATTATTTGTTTCTTTGTTTCAGATTTCAGATTTCATATATTTGTCAATTTACAAAAATAAACAGTTTTATTGATTCAGCTTTAGATTCAGACGTTTCAATTTACAAAAACAGTCTTGTTGATTCTGATTCAGATTTCAGACTTTAGACGTTACAAAAACAAACAGTTTGACTGATTCAGATTTCAGACTTTAGCACCCCCTCTTATTAATCAGATGTGAAATAAGACTTCAGACTTTAGACCTCTTAAAAAACAAACGCCACCTTAGTTTTTCATTTTAAATATTCACTAGGTTCGATCTCGTGTATTACACGGGGTAATTTTAAAAAATTAAATCATGCTAGAAAACTTATGTTACAAATATGAATGATCATTGAAAATACGATACTACTTTTCCAAACTTTTTCAAACTTTTTTCCATTCATGGTTTTTTTTTTGTAGCTGGTCACAAAATGTCCTTGTTTTAGGCAATTTTCACAAATGATGTAAATTTTTTTGAATTAGAAATGAAACTATATCATTAATTAGTCAAAATGAAGTTAACCTTAGAATAAAATTGAATTTAAAAATGAAACTATATCAGTAATTTGAATTTAAACATAAAAGTAAATCCCTTTTTTTTTTGGGAATTACTATACACGATGATTTTTTTTTAATTTATTATAAGTATAGATATGTACGTATGTATCTAAAGATAATTGTAAAAGTATAACTCTTGAGGTGGATATACCATAATGTAATTCTTCTTGTTAGAACATAAATATATTCACTTTAGAAGTTTAGTAAAGTAATCAATAGAATTGTATTGGACCTTGTATTGGGTTAGGGCTTAAAATGTATACAAAGGCTTGGGGGTATAAATAGAAATCTTGTATCTTAGTTTAGGTCAAGTTTTTCATTCTCAATGTAGACATACGACTCTTTGCCCTCTAATAGTTGTAGTTTTACTTTCCAGTATGAATAAACTACAGATTTCTACCCTTTGATTCCTTGTTATCTTTATCATTCAATCCAATCATGATCTCAATGGACCTAACAAGTGGTATCAGAGCTTAACAGAGATATTATTCTTTACACGATCGAGATCTGATTGGTATTGATAGAACAGTCGATGAAATTTTTGATTTCTGCGATTTGATGAAATTTGTTTGGTTTTTGTTGTTAAATTGATTCAGTGATTAAAGCCGATTAGTATAGAATCAATTAGTTTGTACAATTTCATCAAATCCGATTGTTTAGATCGATTTTGAGTTTTTCTTGTTCGAAAATATATATCACTGTGGTTGGATCGAATTGGTATTTAGAGTCAAAATTAGACAAGATGATCAACTACAAATGTGCTCAAGAGTTGTTTTCGAACCTGTGTTCAAAAGTTCAACTCAAAATTCGATGTTTAGAAGGTTTTATTGAAAGAAATGTGAAAAATCGTTCGAAGATCCATAGAATTCACATGATTAAAAGGAAGAACTCGCAGATGTTTGAAGGATTCGCAGAAAGAAGAGTTTTTTTTAAGAATTTGCAAGTTTCAGAATTCGCATGGAACATTTATTGGACGTAACAAAATTTTACAAGTGTGGATTTCGCAAGTAGTCATGTTGCGAATTGTGAGGAATTCGCAGGCTATTGTGCATAAGTTGTGTGCGAGTTCTTAGGAATTCGCAGGCCACCTGATACGAAATGTCAAAGATTTTGCATGATATGTCTATGCGAAAAGTGGCTTCCAATATGAAAAATGTTCTAAGTCAAGGATTCGCATGCTAAAGTGTTGCGAAAAGTTAGGGATTCGCAAGCATGTGTGATGCGAATTCTGAGGTTTCGTAGATAAGAAGTTTGCGAAAGGTGAGGAATTCGCTGATAGGCCCTTGCGAAAAGTAAGATTTCGCAATGCAAGCCTATACGAATTCTGGGGTTTAGGCTTAGTCCATCTTGCGAATTGTGCTTCAATGTCAATAATGATCTGCGAATTGATGATGTTTTGCGAAAAGTTTGATGTTTTTGAGAATTCTGACTGTTATGAACCCAATTTTCTACAAGTTTCCCCTGTTCCTGAGCTTTATACGAGGAATGCATATGTGACATCACTCTTATCATATGTTGGTCACATATCCTTAGCAACTGATCTATATTTCACGAGTGCTCATGTTTTTCAAGATTTTCAGATTCTGGATTTGATGATTTGGTCTCTGATTGGATTGAGTTAGCTGCCTGAGCATCTGCAATCATCAGTCTGGAAAACTTCTTGAGTTGTAAGACCGTTGAGAGCACTTTATCATTCTTCTGAACTGATCACTCAGTAGTGTGAGCGACTACAATCATTGTTCTTATGCTTGAGTTGTAATCAAGAATCTTTAGTGCTTATAATCATCCAGTTGATTCGTGAAGAAAGGAGTTCTAGGTTTTATTGTTCAGTATTCTGGAAAGTAGTCAGAAAATGAGCGTCTTCTATCAGTTGTTGAACATTGCTTGCCTTCTAACTCTTGCCTTATAATGTTGCAACCGGATGTTACCGCACGTAAGCTACCGCCCGTAAGCTGATTAGATGAAGTTCTTAAGTTGAATTCTTATTTCAACTCATGGTTTAAAGACAGATCAGATGTTATACACTGAAGATGCACTTGGTTGTCATTCCAATATTCAACACATATCATTCTTGTGGGCATACGGAATGTGTTGGGTTTACAAGAGTCAAAAAAGTTGTCTTTATGTGCACTCAGTTGTGGTTATGGTCTACATCAGATCTGGTATTTCAGTTGATACTTCAAGGATAAGAGCTACTTTCTAGGGGGAGCTTGAGGATGCTTTAAAGTTTATGCAACACTAAGTTTTATAAAGAAATGCTGAAGCTGGAGCTTAACAGAGAATGATTACTTTACGAAACTTAGGGGGAGAATGTTAGAACATAAATATGTTCACTTTATAAGTTTAGTAAAGTAATCAATAGAATTGTATTGGGCCTTGTATTGGGTTAGGGCTTAAATTTATACAAGGGCTTGGGGGTATAGATAGAAATCTTGTATCTTAGTTTAGGTCAAGCTTTTCATTCACAAATCACAATGTAGGCGTATGAGTTCTTTGCTATCAGTAGTTGTAGTTTTTCTTTCAATAAATAAACTACAGATTTCTACCCTTTGATTCCTTGTTATCTTTATCATTCAATCCAATCATGGTCTCAATGGACCTAGCACTTCTCTTTTCTCTCTCTCTCTCTCTCTCTATATATATATATATATATATAGAGAGAGAGAGAGAGAGAGGTAGGTTCATACGAACATGATAACGATTTAAAGGAATAAAGGGACAATTCTGGACCAATCATAATTATTAAACAAATAATTAATTTTTTAAATAAAGAAATTTATAAAAGGGTATTTTGGTATTTTTTACTCCTATTTATTTTAGGATAATCACTACTAAATATAATTATTTCCTAATTATTAGCTTTTTATCTCTATATCTCTCTCTCTCTTTCTTTCTCTCTCTCTCTCTCTCACGAGATTTAAACCACAAGATGTCACTGGTTTTGAATGAGGAAGGATTAACCAAAGGGTTGGATCTGGATTCACCGGTCGTTCCATCCTATCGTCCATGGCAATGTCGCAATCCACGGTGGCTTCCACCACTCCTCCGCCGGCAATACCACCGCCACCACTCTCTGTCGCGACAACATCTCACCGACACTTGCGAAGACTGCGTCAAACACTCGATTCCGTCAATCCGTCGCACCTGCCACAACCAAACGGAGGCGGTTGTCTGGTACGCCGATTGTATGGTCCGTTACTCCGATCGGAAGATCCTCGGAGTGCTCGACAACTGGACCTCCGGTAACTTATCCAACACGGCGATTGTTGTCGACGTTTCGGAGTTCAACAAGGCGTTGAGTGATCTGACCACTAGGTTAAAGGCGGAGGCCGCCGACGGTGATTCGGTTCGGAAATTTGCGTCCGGAAATGTGACTTGGGGACCGGATTCGCTAACGATCTACGGCGTTACGCAATATCCGCCGGATTTATCGAGAGATCAGTGTGATAGATGTATAAATGGTACGATTATTGGAATCCATGATTATTGTATAAATGGTAATATTCTGTTTTTCCATATCCAATTTATATGGAAACATTTTGTCTAATATTTAGAACACAATCACATATGATTTTGGTGTTAAGTATTATAGTCAAGTTATTTTAGTACAAAATCACATATGATTTTGGTGTTAAGTATTTAGAACAACATCACATATGATTTTGGTGTTAGGTATTATAGCCAAATTATTTAGTACAAAATCATATATGATTTCGGTGTTAAGTATGAAGTTGGTGTTAAGTATTTAGAACAAAATCATATGTGATTTTGGTGTCAAGTATTATATCCAAGTTATTTAGTACGAAATCACTTGTGATTAACATGATAAAACCAATTTTGAATTCATTATAGTAGCGAATCACTTATGATTACCATGATAAACGAATTTTGAATTTTATAGCAGCAGATCACTTGTGATTAACATGATAAACCAAATTTGAATTCATTATAGCAGCGAATCACTTGTGATTACCATGATAAACAAATTTTGAATTTATTTTCAGAAAAAATGGGGAGAGATTGAGACGTGTTGAGATAAATTAGGAAGGGATTTTTTTTATTTGAATTAAATATTATAATCCTTTTTTTTTGGAAGTTAATACTGTCCTAAATTATCTATAACATAATATGACTTTATTGCCATTTTACTCTTAATTTTAGAAACTATTATTTTTTGAATTAATTTAAAAAATGATTGGCTGAGAATTGTCCCTTTATTCTTTTAAACACACCATGTTCTCGTTTAAACCCACCCCTATATATATATGTATGTATGTATATATATATAGATAAAATGGAAACATTTATAAATTTTTAATAAACATTTCTTTTCGAAAAATAAAAAATATAAACTATGAGGTTGGATATGTTATTTTGCTTAAAATAACTTTATAAAATATTTTTTTTAAAACGAAAAGAGAATATATTTGGTTGAATATGATGATTAATTGATTATATGTCAAGCTTTTTAACTAACTATATGTAAAGATTTGCTAGAAGATAATCATAAGAAAATAAAATACAACATCATGTGAGTTTTTAAGCTTTGAATCGATAAGGTCGGTATTTAATCATCCACAAATTAGCAAAAATACATAAAAACGCTTGATTAAGGTGTCGTTTACCCGAACACTTACTCGTTAAACGCTTATCGATAAAATCCAACATCACTTACTTAACGGGTAAGATTTTAGTCCACCAAAACGGCATTGTATGTATAATTTACCCGGTAAGCGCTAACTGTGGTAAGATTTTTGGCCCTTTTATATTCACCCAATAAGATAATGTGACTTGGTAAGCGTGACGCCTTAAATATCTATATCAATCGTATACTTATATTTTATAATAATATCAATCAAACTTTTTTATATAATTATAACCAAATCAACTATTATGAAAGATTAATTTAAAGTGAATTGACGGGAAGCATAACAGTTTGACTTTGAAAATATCATTACCTAACCATCTGTTGATAACTAATATTATGTAGTTCAATTAAAATTAGAGGGAACAATATAATCATGATTAAAAAAGTATAAATAATTAAATATACTATACTAAGATTTGAACTCATAATTCAAAAAACAGTTGATAAATGATATCTTTTTTTCCAAGTAATTAAATCTCTTATTATAATTTTAAGGGTGTTTAGTTGACAGAATGAAATTTGATAGAATTGTAATTCGTCGAAGGAATTCAAATTTGAAGTAAAAACTGATATGAAATTGCAAAAAGAAAATCACGACAATTTAGTGATTATTTGTATCAAATCCTATACTAATTTCAACAAATCCCATACTAATAATGACACATTAATTCATATATATTTATTATATTTAATAATATAATTAAATCCAAAAATATTCAATATTGGACTCATTTTGAAAGTATTGACGAAGCGATTACAATAGCATAACTTGTAAAAAATAAAAATGTTTTTTAATGCATTTTAGTTCATACACATTATTTATGTTTATATGATAAGAGTCTAAAATGAAAAATAAAAAAGTAAGAGATTAAAAATAAACTACATACCTAATTATAATTTATAAGGGTAGTAAATGTAATGTATAAATTAAAAAAAATTGAATTAAGGAAAGATTTAAGAATGAATGAATGTGGATGTGTTAAATGAACTTATAATGTAAAATGCGTCCAGATACATGTTTAGGTGGGAAAATGAAAAAAAATGGGTTCAACAGAAGACGACATGTGTCCTTCTAGTTACTTATTTATTATATGTATAGATTTTTATTGAATTAGTTTATTTAAGATTTTTTTTACAATTTTCGTCAAAAATCACATGTGATATCCACAATTAATCAACATTTTTTTTCCTAAAAAGAATTCACTAATTTTCATCAATGTATCATAGGTGATATTGATCATAGTAGAAAAGAAATGTAAGTTATTTGTAACATTACAAATGATATGTGTAAATTATTAATTACGTTTTGAACTACATGTGATCTTTTACATTTTAAATGTGTTTACTACACATCACATATGATTCTTTTTTCATTATTTTTTTAATGTTTAATTTGAATAATTATTTTTCAAATTTTAAATCACGTATGATTCGAAAAATATTTTAGAAAAAAAGTTAATTCATCATGAATCACAAGTGATTTTGATGAAAAATTATGAATTACGTTTTGAAGTACATGTGATCTTATACATTTTAAATTTGTTTTGTATAAATCACATATGATTATGTTTTCATTATTTTTTTTCTTTTTCAATGTTTAATTTGAATTATTGTTTTTCAAATTTTAAATCACATATGATTAAGAAAACATTTAAAAAAAATTAATTCATTGTGAATCACATATGATTTTGATGAAAATTGTATTTTTTTTTAAATATTGCTTTAAATAGAAAAATGAACTATTTAAATGAAAATTAAATACCCTTAATTTAAATGAATTAAATATAAATAAATTTATTAAATAAAAAATTATATTATATCAATTTCATAAATATGGTAAAAGTAGAATTTTAAATAAATACTTAAAATAACTTTTATATAACTAAATTACTTTTATACCTTTACTTTTTTATTTTTAGAATTAATTATTTAAGGTATTATTTAATGAAATGATTGGCCTAATATTATTCTCTTAGGGCGCGTTTGGTTTGCGGGATTGGAATGAAATGGATTGGATTTCAAGTAAGGATTTGGATTTAGAGGGATTTGGATTTGGGGGATTTGAAATCCCGACCCATTGCAAATGAATCCAAATCCATCATTTAAATGATTTTAAAAAGGTCAAAGGATTTCAAATGTGGTCAACAAATTTCATTCATGCAAACCAATCATAGGATTGGAATGGATTTGAAATCCAAATCCCTCCAAATTCATTCCAATCCCGCAAACCAAACGCCCCCTTATTCTTTTAAATAGATATCATTCCCGTATAATCCTCCCTCTATACTAATAAGAACTTAACAATTATATTAAATACATGATATAAAAAGAAATTGAGTTCATCGGGTTAGATTGAGTTTACGTGGCCCTAATCCAATTCTAACTCATTACCTATGGTTTGAAAATTTTACAACTCGATGGGATATCGTGTGACTCAGGTTGTGTTGGATTGAGTTATTTTGAGTTAGGTTTAACCAGTTAGTCGAGTTTTTGTGCGCCCCCTAATTCTGTCTTGCTAGTTTTCCTCATCTACATCACCCTTGTTGAGATTTTTTTTTGGCTAAAATAAACGAAAAGCTTGGAAGCTTTGTCCCACATTGGTGGAGCAATGAAAGGGGAAAAGGGATTTGATGCCTATAAAAGGGGTTCATGTAACACCCCGATTTTCGAAAGGTATCAATTCATGTTAATAACAGAAACCGATATATTAAGGAAAAATAAGATATTTGATTTTGGGCTTGAATCCTTGATTTTATAGTCTAGATAGATGAAGGATTCAATTACGAGTCCAACGGTTCTTTCCAGAGCAAAAACGGAGCTATAACGAAGAAGTTATGGCCAAAACAGTATCGAGAAGAAAACCAGGGAAGCGGGCGACTTGTGCCGCGACCTTAAGTCGCGGCACAAGTCGCGAAACCCCCTGGACGAGCTTAAAACCGATTTTTCAGCCCCAAACTTCATTCCTTCATATCTCCTTCATCCTAGCTACGATTTGGGTGATTCAAAGAGCTACAGTTTCGTTTTTGAGAGATTTTCAAAGATCTAGCAAGAGATTGGAAGTCTATTTAAGTATACTAGAGCATTTTGTGGTGGTAAGCTTCTCATCTCTCCCTATTCATCTTCTTCCCCAAGATATTCTAGGGTTTCATCCACCCCTTGTTCTCCCTTTCATAGATTGAAGGTTTGTGATCATTTTGGTGAACTAGAAGTGTTTTGGTTGGTGAATTCAAGCTTGGGTTAAGGTAGTCTTCTATTCTCTTCGGTTATGGAAGTTAGGGTTTCGGTATTAGTTGAGGTATCCATGTATATGGTTTGGGAAATGATTGTTTATGGTAGAATATGTATATTTATGGTTGGAACCTTGTGGATCTAGGTTTTGGAAGATTTGGTTCGAAGAATCAAGTTCTTCAAGGAAAGTTCTAAGTGGGTAAAATCTATATTTAGTCTAAATCTAGCAAGGTGAGTTTACTAAACTTTTGTTAAAACTGGATACACATCATATTTGCTTATTTGTTGTTATTATCACATATTTGCTCAAAATGTTCATCTTTACGGGTTTAACTATTTGATGGTGTTTTCATGAGACTATATGAGAAATATGTCTTAACAAGTATCATCCCATGATTTACTTTATTTTGTGAAAGTATTTGGGGTCTTCATTATGTACACCCACAATGGGTATTTTGGATTATCTTTTATGAGTATTTGCCATGATTTGCTCTATTGGTCGGATATTTGGGACTTGCTCCATGAATGTACATTGTTGGCATTTTGGCATGATATGGATTATATGTGGTATAGCAGATGATAAATTCTACTTGGAATGCCTTCTTGGCGATTTAATTATTGAACATTGAATATGTTGGAATTTGAGTCTCACATTGGACTTATGTGAGGATGGTAGCATAGTACCCATGGTTGGTATTGAAATGCATTGATAGATATATACCTAAAGACCTCATATATATATATATATATATATATTATGTTGGACGAACCAAGTCGGTAGACACTAGGAGGATATAGTCTTGGGCGCCACCGTATGGGTATGTGCCTAGACCTCCGCCATTCGGGGTAATGCCATGGTTGTAGTCCTCGGGTGTGTCGGGCCTTTGGGTGTCACTCTTAGTAGTTGGCACTAAGGTACATTGTCTCTTTGGGTGGAACTGATTGGTGCTATGGGTCTCCCCTATTGACTCCACATTGTTGAATTGTAACTGCTCATGCATGCTTATTATTGTTCAACTCACTAGGCTTTTTGGCCTAACACTTGCTTGGTGTCGATGTGTATATCAGGTTATAGCGGCGCGAGTTCTAAGCTGGCATAGACGCTTGGGTGAGAGATTGAGGGATATTGCATTTGGACTTACTTTTGGTAGGAGAACCTTTGGGTTTATAAATGACACCCTTATTTGTAATCTCTTTTCTAGTTATGGAAATTAGATTAGTTGGTTGTTATTTATCGTACGTTTAATTACAACTGTATTTAAACAGGTTTGTGTATTTTCCCCATTTAAGGAGGCTCTTGCTTTGACAATTTTTAGTATACCTCATGTCCGTTTTTTTCGGATTTTTGTTATCCCTATTTTTAGGGTGTTACAAGTTGGTATCAGAGCTCTAGTTTAAGTGAACTAGGTATGAATGTGAGATGTCTAGACTTAGACTGAGTACGTTAAGCAATGATTGTAAGATGGGTAGAATGTCTAAGATGGGTTAGTCTTAGATTCGACGGAAACTATGGTTATCAAGTGTTGTGGCGATGGTAACGAGAACCTTTATGTATTATATGTTCATAATCTCACCTAGCTAATGTTATTATGAGGATATTTATACGTGATGGTGCTTGAGGTGCCGTTACTGTGACAGTTGGTAAGGTAGTAGTACGTTCTCTTGTATTTGGTTTATACTAATGTTATGATATTTAGTAGACGTGGTAGTACGTTTCCTTCGTGTTCAATTCTGTTAATCTCTTGCTTATTCATCCTCGTGCTTGTATGAACGACCTTGGTATGTCGACCGTTGGGGTGGTAAGAAAGTTTCTGAATGGGTAACCATTAGAAAAAGTTGATGATTTTATTATTCGTTTATTGGAGTAACGGTAAGTATGGTGATTGCATTAAGTGGACAGTTTCGAGTCGGATTAATTGGTTGGATTAGAACCATTGACTTTTGAATCGATGTATTCGAGGAGAAATTGTAAGGTAAACCTATGAAGTCCGTAGCTTTGCCTTAAGATGTTGAGCATCTGGATGACGATAGTGTAACTATAGAAATCGAGGAGCATGAGTTCAAGTGGATTTGTTAAAACGATGTACATGCCAAAATGGTTATTTTAAAGTGTTGTACATGAAATGGTTAACTACTGATAAGTTTTGAGTATTTTGAATTAAAAATGTATTTTACTTGGTATTTGTCAAAGTGTGAGTATTTTAATGAGTTTTCATATTTGATATACTTGGCTTATTTTAGTTCCATAAAATACTCATATTTGGAATTTGGACATCTTGATAAGTAATAGCATGATTATAGCATTTTGGATTTTGTACAAATATAGTCCATTTCATGACTTAAGCATCTTGGTAATCTTGGTACAAATGAAGTCTATTACATGTTGTATGTATTTTTGTGTATTTGCATTCATAAACCCTTTTGAAACTCTTTGGTCCCAATACGTGTTGAGTTTTGGGTTAACCACGTCTTTGAGGCATGTGTCTTTATAAACGTCGCTTAAAGACATTTCATTATTTGGGGGACCGATAATTATTGGTCAAATGGATTTTGAGCATTTTAGCTCGGTGTTGGCTTAAAAGAGTCTTGGGGACATTTGTCCGGTTTTAATGGCTCGATGTAGAGTCCAATTTATGACGTACATCTTAATGCATTTCATTGCATATGCATAATCATTACACGCTCGAGTGCTTTTGTCATTCATGTGTAGTCGCGTATTTTTTTAGGCTGTGTTGCATTAGATCCATAGGCACGTGAGTCAGTCTTATTGGATGGTCAATTGGGTAGTACGGAGTTGGACTCCGGGACTCATGTTTTATGACCAAAACTTGACAAGTAGGCACTAGGATGAGGTAGTCTTGGGCGACACTGTGTGGGTGTGCGCCTAGATCTCCGCCGTAGGGGAATTTCCTCAGTTGTAGTCCTCGGACGTGTCGGGCCTTTCGGGTGTCCTTTGTGGCATCAAGGTATCTCGTCTCTTGGGTGGAACTTGTCAAGGATTCGTAGGGACACTTGGTCTTTCATGTCGTTAGGTGTCATACGATGAACATTGTAGGAGTAGCATACTTAGTGCTCTTCCGCTCTCAACGGATACGGGTATCCCCGTTATTGGTCGATGTATTTTGGATAATTAATTGTCCATTTGGTGCATACAATTTTATAAACCGTTGGAAAATTCATGTCATTGAACTAGGAGTCGTTTTGGAAACATGAAGAGAAATAGTTCATTTGGAAAACATTTTGTTGCAACCAATGAGAAGTTTTGTTTATTTTGAAATGTTTAGTTTTATGAACATGTCGATTCATCTATTTTGGAATCTTTGGGTATTTTGGTAAATAAATCATGTTGAGATGTTTCCTCGATGATTTTACATATATAATTGGAGTTCAATCGACGTAAGTGTCATTTCGTGTATTTGATCTTATAAACCTTTTCAGAAAACACATATTATTGTGTTATGAGGCATTTTAAAAACATAAGGATATGAGTTCCTTTGAAAAATGGTTTGTCTCAACCAGCAATGAGATTTTAGTTGATTATACTTTTGGTCATGTATGCATATTTTATTGGAAATTTTCGTCATGGTATTTTAGCCAATGTTTTAGAACGATGAAAGCATGTTTATATTTGGCTTTGAACACGAAACCGACATAAATTATTTCATGTTTTAACCGGGTGCATACGCATATCAATCTACTAGCTTTGTGAAATAAACGGTCGCATGCAAGTTTTGTTGTGAAATCTTATTTCGTGCCGCATTGTGACTAAAAGAGAGAAAACTTTAAGAGTTTGATATTGAGCATGTGGTCTTGGGTTTTGCAAACATTTTATTTATACAGTTTGGAATTAAACTAAATTACTCTTACAATTGCTCAAATCGCATGCATATGTCTTTACTAAATTTTGGAGAATAAACCGATGTATGCGAGTCACAATGGGAAGTTTTATTTAACGATATTTCATGGTTCATTTGCAGAAATTTTGGGGTTCGATTTCGTGAATTTCCTTTCTGTAGTTTTGTATGAAAGTCTTGTCATACACTGTTTTAGTACATGAAACTATTTCTCGTTCTTTACATAAATTATATTGTTGGTGTGAGTAATCGTATAAAAGATTTATGTTATTTCGGATGGAACTTTTGCCCAGAACATATTTCAGTTATTGATTTTACTGATAGGAGTTTTCTGCAATGCATGAAATGAATTTTCGGTTGCACGTTGTTGTAATTACAATTTTGGGTATATACGTTTTATCGGTGCGGCCCAAATTTGAAACGCGTATAATATATATATATATATATATACATATATATTTATTTATTTATTTACCTTCCTATTGTGTTGTTACATTTGGGAAATGATTGGACGTATATAGGCCTTGTTGGAAATTTTATCTTCCGATGTTTTGTGTTAAAGTAAAAGATTTTAAAGTTGAAGTGGTGAAATCCTATTTTGGGGAGTTGTACAAACTTTTATTACATACTTTATGGGACGGAAGTTATTTCATATGCATAGCATGAATAGATGCATACTAAGGCACTGGTAGTCCGTTTGAAAATTTTGTTACGCATCTTTCGTTATCGTTTTATTAGCGTAAGTACTGATCAAATGAGTTTTGAAAATGGTTTTATATGTGTGGCATTGGTGACCAAATCTTGAAACCTATCGAATGCACGATATTGTATTTTCACACACGTTTAATTGTTATAAAACTTATGTATTTGAGAGTTTTATAAATTTCAAATTGGCATAGTAGTGTGAAAAACCTTGAACTCATTGGACTATTGGTGTAAGCCCCCTCGTGTTAGAAGTCGATATTAAGGATAAAAAGATGTCCTCGAAGTTTGAGGTGTTAGACATGTGCTTTCTCCTAGTTAGTTAAGTGACGATCTTTATGCTTCGTTAAACCTACGGATTAACATCGTGTTCGGTTGCTCGGGTATGGTTGGTTTTGGAATTATGGGAATTTGATACGACGGCCTGTTATGTGTCGGCGGTGTACTATGTTGTTGGGTATTCGTGAATAATGATGATGTTATGGTTGACTAGTAAGGAAATTAGATGTTGATAATTAAGAATCAATCATTGAAGAGACCTTGATGCGTCATATTTAGAGGTATCGAAGGGAATTGTTTGCCTTGGAGTATTCTTGGTGGAAATGACTAGATAAGGTCGTAAGTTGCTTTCGGGATAATATGTTCAATCTAAGGTTGGGAGGCAACCGAAAATTTATTGATGGGGAAAATGAATTGATAAAGACTCGATGCTCTTTACGTCGTCGGAAAGGTGCATTAAACCTTATAGTTTGAGTTCATGGCGACTTGTTATGTGGAATTCAATGGCAACGTCAATGGGATATAATTGGGATCGAATATGAGGTCAAGCTTAGTGAAAGCATTTATTTTGGATGGGAAATCAATCGATCTTTCCAAGTGCTATGTTGGGTTCTTGGTTAGTGTCAGATTTCGAGGACGAAATCTCTTTTAAGGTTGGGAGGATTGTAACACCCCGATTTTGGAAAGGTATCAATTCATGTTAATAACAGAAACCGATATATTAAGGAAAAATAAGATATTTGATTTTGGGCTTGAATCCTTGATTTTATAGTCTAGATAGATGAAGGATTCAATTACGAGTCCAACGGTTCTTTCCGGAGCAAAAACGGAGCTATAACGAAGAAGTTATGGCCAAAACAGTATCGAGAAGAAAACCAGGGAAGCGGGCGACTTAAGGTCGCGGCACAAGTCGCGAAACCCCCTGGACGAGCTTAAAACCGATTTTTCAGCCCCAAACTTCATTCCTTCATATCTCCTTCATCCTAGCTCCGATTTGGGTGATTCAAAGTGCTACGGTTTCGTTTTTGAGAGATTTTCAAGCATCTAGCAAGATATTGGAAGTCTATTGAAGTATACTAGAGCATTTTGTGGTGGTAAACTTCTCATCTCTCCCTATTCATCTTCTTCCCCAAGATATTCTAGGGTTTCATCCACCCCTTGTTCACCCTTTCATAGATTGAAGGTTTGTGATCATTTTGGTGAACTAGAAGTGTTTTGGTTGGTGAATTCAAGCTTAGGTTAAGGTAATATTCTATTCTCTTCGGTTATGGAAGTTAGGGTTTCGGGATTAGTTGAGGTATCCTTGTATATGGTTTGGGAAATGATTGTTTATGGTAGAATATGTATATTTATGGTTGGAACCTTGTGGATCTAGGTTTTGGAAGATTTGGTTCGAAGAATCAAGTTCTTCAAGGAAAGTTCTAAGTGGGTAAAATCTAGATTTAGTCTAAATCTAGCAAGGTGAGTTTACTAAACTTTTGTTAAAACTGGATACACATCATATTTGCTTATTTGTTGTTATTATCACATATTTGCTCAAAATGTTCATCTTTACGGGTTTAACTATTTGATGGTGTTTTCATGAGACTATATGAGAAATATGTCTTAACAAGTATCATCCCATGATTTACTTTATTTTGTGAAAGTATTTGGGGTCTTCATTATGTACACCCACAATGGGTATTTTGGGTTATCTTTTATGAGTATTTGCCATGATTTGCTCTATTGGTCGGATATTTGGGACTTGCTCCATGAATGTACATTGTTGGCATTTTGGCATGATATGGATTATATGTGGTATAGCAGATGATAAATTCTACTTGGAATGCCTTCTTGGCGATTTAATTATTGAACATTGAATATGTTGGAATTTGAGTCTCTCATTGGACTTATGTGAGGATGGTAGCATAGTAACCATGGTTGGTATTGAAATGCATTGATAGATATATACCTAAAGACCTCCTATATATATTTTGTTGGACGAGCCAAGTCGGTAGACACTAGGAGGATGTAGTCTTGGGCGCCACCATGTGGGTATGTGCCTAGACCTCCGCCATTCGGGGTAATGCCATGGTTGTAGTCCTCGGGTGTGCCGGGCCTTTGGGTGTCACTCTTAGTAGTTGGCACTAAGGTACATTGTCTCTTTGGGTGGAACTGATTGGTGCTATGGGTCTCCCCTATTGACTCCACATTGTTGAACTCTGGTTAACTGCTGATAAGAATTGTAACTGCTCATGCATGCTTATTATTGTTCAACTCACTAGGCTTTTTGGCCTAACACTTGCTTGGTGTCGATGTGTATCTCAGGTGTTAGCGGCGCGAGTTCTAAGCTGGCATAGACACTTGGGTGAGATATTGAGGGATATTGCATTTGGACTTACTTTTGGTAGGAGAACCTTTGGGTTTATAAATGACACCCTTATTTGTAATCTCTTTTCTAGTTATGAAAATTAGATTAGTTGGTTGTTATTTATCGTCCGTTTAATTACAACTGTATTTAAACAGGTTTGTGTATTTTCCCCATTTAAGGAGGCTCTTGCTTTGGCAATTTTTAGTATACCTCATGTCCGTTTTTTTCGGATTTTTGTTATCCCTATTTTTAGGGTGTTACAGTTAAAGCGTAGGTTTCTTGTTCTCTTGTTTTAGAGAGTAGAAAGGTGTGAGTCAAAACTTTGAGAGTGTGGCTATAATTAGGGGAGGCTTGAGAGATTAAAATTGTGTGATTGTAAGTTGTAGCAATTTTTCACATAGTAGATTTTTCTCTCTATAGGTCCGTGGGTTTTCTCCGATTTTGGAGTTTTCCATGTAAATTCTTGTTTTCTTCTTTTCTCTATATTTGTTCATTACTTAGGTTATTGGGAAATGTTGAGGCCAATTTCCCAACAAGTGGTATTAGGGCTCCAGATTGGAGGAGGTCTCGGTTAGAGGGTTCTTAGTATGCTATGTGGTTGCAGCTTTATCTGACCTTATACATCATAAAAAAATTTCTCTTGGTTACTTTCTGTAAGATAGAATTGTGTGTGGCAGAAATACGTGCATATCAGGAAACTTTTCATGGGTGTGCTACTGTAACACCCTCAAATTTGGAAAGAACGATTAATTTAAGTTTTTGGATAATACATCAAATAAAGGATAAATACCTCCTTATAATTCAATACTTGATTTTCTCGAATAACAAATCTAGATTTAATGCCAACAAAAGATAAACTAAACTTTACATAAAGTCTAGGTTAAGGTCGGGGGTTGCTAAACCCAATAACTGTCGCTATCTCCAAGGTGCAGAAGACATCACCAAAAAGTTATAACCTTCTCGTGCATCTAACTAACACTCAACCTTTCATGGTGTCGCTAATACCATCTCTCCCAACAAGGACATAATGTACATGCCGACAAATAAAATGTTTAGGCTTAACGCCTAGTGATTTCAAACACTTTTCATCATAATTGTAAAAGCGTAAAACCGAAAGATTGCTTATTTAAAGCATAATTTCTAAAATGAAATGTATTTATCGTAAAAGCAACATCTTTCCAAAACCCACTATTTTTGTGATGAAAACTCTAAATCAAAATATCCATTCAAATATTAATTCAAAACTCATACTCACTTCAAAACTTAAATAAGGATTAATGTCCAAATATTGTAAACATGGATAAAAAACTCTATTATCCAAAAATACTCCAAAACATGGATAAGGTTGTTGGTCTCAAAGGGGTTTACAAGAGTTTTACAGTTTGTGAAGGGGGGGGGGGAATATAAACACACTAATTTTACTTTTTAAATTCTTTTATTGATTATTGAATAAATCAAAACATAATTTACAGATTACTTACGGAAATAGAATGGTAACCCTATTCTAAAACAATATGTGAGAATCATTAAGTTCTTTGCACAAGAATGAGATAAGAAATAAAGAAGCAAAATGAAGGCTTAAGAAGAAAGCTTAGCATGGGAGAGGGATCTTCCATGGTATTTATATCCAATGCATTTAATGCAAGTCAGAGGGTACAATCCATGTGTCAGTAGGTTAGTGGATGCATGTCCTTTTCTACTTTCTTGAGCATGTTTTGAGCCGCATGTGTAAGAAGGTGGCAGAAAGTTGGTAAACATGATTGTAGACAAGAAAACAATCGCACTATGTACCTTCGTCCTCTTGTGCAAAATAGGATAAGACAAAACTTCAATCTTATAGAGAAAGACTCCTTGATCAGTGATGGCCTGAATTGCAAGAAGTTTTTCAGCTATCGTTGAGTCTTGATTAGATTATCTTGCAAATTAGACATGTCTTTTTGGTTTATGGAAAGTTCAAGTCAAGGATGTGTTGATACAATCCGGGTTGCATAAGGCATTGAGGGGAAATCAGCTTCCAACAACGAATCAAGCGGTACCAGTAAAAGCGAGGAAGAATGTGATGATTTGGATTTGAGAGCGGCAAGTACTATTTGTCTATGTCTAGCAAAGAATGTTCTTGCAAACGTGAACGAGATATCAACGACCAAGGAGCTTTGGGAGAAGCTTGAACCGTTGTATCAGGGCAAAGACATCTCAAATCGATTATATCTTAAGGAACAATTTTATACTCTACGTATGGATGTAGGTACAAAAATTTCAGATCATCTAAGTGTTCTTAACAATGTCGTTTCAGTACAGGAGGCTATCAAAGTTGAGGTAGAAGATGAAGATAAAGCATTGAGGCTCATATTATCTTTGCCATCTTCCTATGAGCACATGAAGCCTATTTTGATGTATGAGAAAGAGACCCTAAAGTTTGTGGATGTTACTAGCAAACTCCTATCCGAGGAGAAAAAAATGGAAGTTAGCAATATGATTTTATCAGAAAGTATGGTTTTGGTGACTAGGTAAGGGAAGAGGAAGAAATCCAGGAATAATCTAATATGTTGTAAGTGTGGACAGTATAGGCATGTCAAAAGCAATTGTCCAGGTGGAGCGAGTTCGGCAAAAGACTCCAATTCAGATGCTAGCAATGTCTCCATTCATGGGAGACGATAAGTTTTGTTGAGATATGGGAGAATACATCCGTATGGTATGTCCGCTTTACCATGGAAAAATGATGTGTTTAGGTTAGCGGTTCCACATATTTACACATGTGCATTGGTTTGACATTGATGCAAGGTATATGGTGGGAGCTACGTCAATAGCTGATGAACTTCCAAGTAAACCAAACGAGGAAGTTGCACCATAAAATTTTCAACAAGTTTTTCGACATGTCCCGAGGTAAAAATATTCTTAGAATGGATTATTCTAAGGTGGAGTTTGGTTCGCAGATTCTGATGGAATCTGATAGAATTGGAATGTTGAATTCCATTGACGAAATTTCATTCCTTTGTTTGGTTCATTCTTTTTCACGGAAGGGATCTCTAAATTCCATCAAATTCCACAAATGAGGGAATTTAACATTCCTTAGCAACTACAAGATATTTTGATGGAATGAAATTCTTATTTTTCATAATACCACATATGCCCTCAATCCAATATAACCTAATCACCGTCGACAACCGCCGATCACCACCGTCGATTTGAACCACCGCCGACCACCGACCACCGACGTTATAAACCATCGCCTATCTAAACCACCGCCGACCACCACTAACCACCGACCACTGTCGTTCTGAACGACCTTCGACCACCACTGACCACCGTCGACCACCATCGCCGACCGCCGACCACCAATCACCGCCGTTCTGAACCACCGCCGATCTGAACCACTACCGACCACCGCCGTTCTGAACCACCGTCGACCACCGACCACCGCCATTCTGACCACCTCTGATCTGAACCACCACCGACCACCGCCGATCTAAACCACCGCCGACCACCGCCGTTCTGAACCACCGACAACCGTCGACCATCGACCACCGACGTTCTGAAGCATCGCCGATCTGAACTACCGCCGATCACGACCGATTTGAACCATCGCCGACCACCGATCACCGCCGATCTGAACCACCGCCGACCACCACCGTTTTGAACCACCGCCGACCACCACCATTTTGAACCACTGCCCACCACCGCCGTTCTGAACCACTACCCACCGCCGATCTGAACCACAACCCCGATCTGAACCACCACCACCAATCTGAACCACCGTCGACCACATCCGATCTAAATCACCGTTTTAAACCATCACTGACCACCACCAATCTGAACCACCGTTACAAATAAAGTATTTACAATGGTCATTTTATTAAAACATGTTTTGTTTATAAAAATTAAAATTATCAAAAAGGTTATTTTGGTCATTTATCAATATTTTATTTCAATTCCAAAACTACATTATGTGAACCAAATAGACAGATTTCAATTCCTTTAACATATTCCATTCCATTTATGTCAACTAAACAGGTGGTCAAACGTGACAACATTTCATTCCAATTCATTTAAAGTCAAATTCTTTTGACAGATTCCATTCTATCCAAATACCTTCTACGAACCAAACGCCACCTAAGTGGTGATACTCTTTTATGGTGGAGTATGACAGTTCTCTGATTTGAGAATTATGATTGTCGGTTTAGACATGGTTGCAGCGTAGACTTTCTTTTAGAACTGTGTGATTGTAACAATTTTTCACATAGTAGATTTTTCTCTCTAGAGACCCATGGTTTTTCTCCGGTTTTGGAGTTTTCCACATTAATTTTTGTCTTGTTTCTTTTCTCTATAATTGTTCATTACCTAGGTTATTGAGAAACGTTGAGGCCAATTTCCCAACAACCCTTCCCCAAACTCTAGCAATCTAAAGCAACAATGACAATTTTAACCAGGTCCATTTCTATTTTCAAAAAACAATAATCTATTTGGAATAAAAATATAAAATGTAAATCAATATTGAAACCTATTTTGTTTGTAACTTAGAAATAACTATTACATTAAACCAATATCATATAATGTTAATAAACTATTCACACATTTAAAAGCCTTGATGTCGATTCAATATCTAAAAAAATGAAGAAAAAAAGGGACTAAAAGTTAACGAAAAAAACAAAATCTTTCTAACAAGTTTACCACAAATCAAGATACCCAATAAAAAGTTAGAAAATATTGCCAAAAGTTTGAAAGGAATTCCCATATTTGTCGGCAGCATCTTGACATCATATACCTTACCAATAATGTTAATTCTTGTTAAAAGCCTCTAAATCTACCACAAAACCACCAACAGCCGGCGACATTTCAGAATTCCGGCTGCCGGAGCTTGGGCCCAGGCCTAAACTTCCGGTCTACCACCGTAAAACCACCTGCGACAGTTCACAGTTCTGGCCGCCTGGGGCTTTGGTTCGGGCTTCTGGTTGATGAGTTTGAAAGTTTAGGCAATTCTATGGCTGGAGTTCCCATATCCTTAGTTTTGTGAAGAAGAAAAGTCCCCGAGAAAATAGTCACAAAACCACCGAGTTCGGTTACAATCTGTGATGCATTTTGATGATCCCAGTTCTGCAAGTATAGCAAGAATCAAGAGTTTGATCATGAAACTTCAAAACTATGTCAAATATTTAAATCTTTTTTGTCGTCTGTAAATCACCTTAAACATGATCATGCTAGCCAAGATGGTGAGGCTTGTAAACATGACATAGTAAACCGGAGAAATCACAGCAGTATTGAAGGTGTCCAGTGCCTGCAAATGCATATTTTCATTCAGCACAATTATGTTTGCAAACAGTTGTCTGTATGCAGATTGCAATGGGGTTGTTTCCGTCCCTCACCTTTTGCACACTACTGTTCCAACGCACTTAGGCTATGTTTAGCAAACTATCTGATAAGCTAGTTGTTGGATGATAAATTAACCGTCGGATAATAAGCTAGTCACGTTGGCTAAAAAAATGTAGTTGATAAGCTAGATGACAGTGTAAAATGACCTAAAGGGACATATTTGAAAAATTAATCGGAAAAAAATAAAAAAAGGCCACTGGAGTTTAGTGAAATGCGTTTCAAAAAGCGAGCTTATAAGCTATTTTATGGCTTACTAATCAGGGCTTTTTCAATAAGCTAACTTATGATTGTCAAACACGGCCTTACAATCAATCATCTCTAAGGGGAAAAGATTATAAAGTATGTGTCTGATTTACCTACCTTGTTCAAATAGTTGAGTTGCATGAGAACAAAACCAATAAGTAGCACGGTGAAAAACCATGTTTGGAAGTATACGAACTGATTGCTTCCTGAAAACGATAGCTTCATGGCGATTCCCACTGCTTTCACACACATAACCTACATTCCCACAAAAATTTAAAGAGGGATGGAGGACGCCAAGCCATAAAAGAAGGGGAAAGTTAAAATGAGACAAAACTTACCGTGAGAGAGCCCATGAGAGAGCAAATTCCGACGTATATGATTAGATGTGTCCCTCCATAGAGTGGCACATAACGGTAGACGAGTATGCCAACAAAAACCAAAACAATGAGGGCATAGACCAGAAATCCTGTTAAGACCCTAAAATTCTGTGTTAGAGTAGATACCAAAAGTCATCGATGCTTTTGCCAACTGTTTGATCTATAGGGGCAGGTTTATAAAAACCGTAAATATTTTGGGAACCGAGAACCAACTATTGATGATGAATATCGTCGTAGATACTTTTGATGATGAATATCATGAATAAAACGAAAATGCATAATATTCATGATGAATATCGTCGTAGATACTTTTGATGATGAATATCAAGAATAAAACGAAAATGCATAATATTCATGAATATTTAAGTACATTTTCATCATGAATAATTCATGAATAGTTGGTTCTCAAAATATATATGGTTTCTAAATGATTTTTCCATTGATATATATATATATATAGAGAGAGAGAGAAACACCTTCATTTGCAAACCTTCTAAAGGTTACAAACAATACAAAACAGGGTATTTATGTCTTTTTACAAATTTCGTAATTTTAGAAAAAAATTAACTTCCTTAATTATTTCTCCATCTCTCTCTCTCACACACACACTCACGATCCACCGTCACCATCCGCTTTCGATGACCTCCTCCCACTCCGGCGACCTTCCCATTTCCGGCGAGTTTCATAATTTTTTCGACTTTAATATATAAACTGTTTTGTCAAAAGTTTCAAGTTTTTTATGGTTTCATAAAATGTTTTTTTGAAATTTTCACGTCTCATAATCTGATTATTCATATTGGATAAACGTATGAAACTTAAAAATCTTATTATTCATATAGGAGAAAAATATATGAAACTTAAAAAATATATGATTATTTCGAAAAAGTCTGAATATTCATATGAGAGAAAAATATATGAAACTTTTAAAATATGATTATTCATATAGGAGAAAAATATATGAAACCGTTTATAAAAATATATGAAACCGTTTATGAAACTAGAAAATTAAAAAAAAAACAGTTTATGAAACTCGAACAAACATTGTATGAACTTGAAATTTCATAAACTGGTCGGAGATTCGGGGAAGGATGTCACGATACGTGGGGTGACGAAGGAGGCTTCTGGCAGATGGCGGCGGCGCACGACAGTCATCGGATGGAGTAGTGGAGAACCGCGGTGGTTCTCGATCGCCGGCGTAGTGATGACGATGGAGATGATGGTGGTGGTGGCCGGATTTTTTTTAGATAGAAGGAAAGAGAGAGATTGAGTTAAATATGGAGAAAATTAAGGATGTCTTGTAGCCATAATTAGATAATTCAAATTATTTAATAAAATTTAAATTTAAAATACCGAAAACTATTCCTAAACTACCCTTTCCCTATTTTCTTAATTAATTTAAGTCCTAAAATTCCTCAACCGATGATCAAAAATTTGGATGACCTAGATGTGTTTGTATAGTACACCTTTAGAAGGTTTCTAAATGATTATCCCCCTCTCTCTCTCTCTCTCTATATATATATATATATATATAGGGTCAGGTTCAGGGGAAAACCTAAAAAAAACGGAAAACTGAGGAACAACCTGGTAGCCCTTCAAATGGACGGTGCACTTGTGCATACAAGTAATTTATAATATGCACACGTGCATATGCATAATATGCACACATGCATAAAAACCAGAAATCAACTTAATTATCTGTATGGATAAGGGCATACCGTCCAGATCAACGGCTACCAGGGTGTTCCTCAATTTTCCATTTTTTTGAGGTTTTCCCTTAATCCCTTGAACCTCCCTCTATAATTATATTCCAGAAAAATGATGGAATTTCTGCTTAAATACATAGCCAATTGTAGAAGGCGAAATGAAGGCAATGGAGTCTACTTTAGCGTACCTGGCTCAGTTGCAAAGAACCAAACTTCTTTAACTGAACTAACTTGGGTCTCCTGTGGAGCGTGCAAGACAATTGTCGTCGATCCAACCAAACAGAGTGCACACCCGACTATGCCAAAAATATGCAATCTTTCGTCCAAAAAGTAATGGGCTAACACTGCGCTGCACAAGATTTTGTGGTACCAGATAAAAGGATTTTTACGTAAGTATATGTAAAGTTGTCGCCTTTGAATCAAGAGAACTGTAATAGTTAATACGGTTCCCACAACTTGGTACACTACCTGATTATCATACTTAGAGCTCCCAATGGGGTTACAAGAATTGCTGGAGCGTATGCATAAGCAGCGAAATTTGCTACCTCACCTATGATCACTGCAATTTCATCAACCTTAAAATGAGAAAGAAATTTACATGTCAAAGCATTAAAGCACCAGATCCATCAGAATAGTGGTTCAGACATCAACATATCAAAGCATAGCAGTTGTACATTTTATGGTGTGCTCATAAAAGCATGTACTTATTGTGAGAAATAACGTGGAACCCCATTATATTACTCTCCAAAAGAGGCCTTTAGAATAGAAGAGATGTTTAAGGAGAAATGGTCCAAGTCTAGCTTAGCTGATGTGGGGCTCTACCATGTCCCCTCCTCCAACGGAAGCACCCTGACAGATGGTAGACCTTGGCTCAGATACCATTTGAATTACTCTCCAAAACAGCCTTTTAGAAGAGAAAGGATGTTCCAACAAATATTAGAAAGAAATTGTTCAAGTCTAGCCGACATTGGACTTTAACGCCTATGACACAACTAGCTTCCTAGACAGAACAACAAATGCTCCAGATTTCTGGTTTGATAAGAATCTTGCTTTGTGTATAAAAGACAACTGCTAGTAAAATCTTCATGAAAACATTAAATATAACAAAATTAGACGTGATACAATTAGAACTTACTGCTCACCATCCCAGCCCACCACCAAGGTTCCTTCAAATATGAATAGCCTCCTGAACCTAATCAAAGAATTCATTCCCACAAAAATAAGGTTGTTTAATCAAATCCAGATTTTGAAATATTAAAAAAAAAAATATTAGTCCAAATCCAGATTAAAGCCACCCTTGACCCTCCCTGTCTCTCGATTTTTCATTGAAAATTCACCGCTCCAACAGCCCAAATCGAAATTCATTTTCAGCCGATGTTCCAGCAGTCCAGTAAAGCAGTACTCCAGCCCAAATCGAGTTTCATCTCTCGATTTTACGAATTAGAAGGCAAAGTATCGATCGACAACTGGTACGACAAACACGCTTCTCGGTTCTCGATTTCTTCTGCGACAACAAACACGCCACTTCTTCTGTCGTTCTGCGACAACGGATTTCGATTTCTCGGTTCTCGATTTCTCCATCTTCTCCCTCCGTACAACAAACAAGCCACTTCTCGGTTCTCGATTTCTCCTGCTTCTCCTTCTCTTTATTCACATACTTGAGTTGTGAGTTTCTTATTTCTATAATTCTAGGGTTTCATATTTTGTTATTTTATTTGTATGAGAAATTGAGAATTATACATTTGTTTTACAGATTGTTTCTAGGGTTCCATATTTTGTTATTTGTATGAGAAATTGATAATTATAAATTGAGAAATTGAGTTTCTTATTTCTATATTTTGTTATTTCACATATTGTTTCTTATGTAATTTTAGTTTCACAGATTGAGAATTATACATTTGTTTCACAGATTGTTTCTTATGTTTCACAAATTGTCTCTTTGTTTCACATATTGTTTCTTATGTAATTTTAGTTTCACTTTCACAGATTGTTTCTGATTATTGAGTTGAGACATTGAGTATTTGAGTATTTGAATTTGATTGTTGAGGCATTGATTATTGAGTTGAGACATTGAGTATTTGAGTATCTGATTATCAATTGACACAAATTGGTAGAATTGATCTTTCTATTGATACTTGACTTTATTTGCAAATTGTTTAGGATATTTGATTACTATGGATAAGTTTTTAACAAAAAGAAAAGCAACAGTTGATTCAGAACAACACTTTTGTAATATATACATTTGTTTTTTGACTGAACGTTGTTATCAATATAATATTATTTTATATTTATTTTTTTGTTTTAATAATAAGGACCACCGTTAAAAAAAATTCTAGGTCCGCACCTGGGCCGGGCCATGTAAAAGTTTGTGTTTGTGGTACTTGACATGTGTATAAACTACAACCGCCACTCGCAGGGTGGGTCTCCTCTTTTTCTTTATGCATTCTTCCAATTTATTGATTCCTTCATACTTGGACTTCCAATTTATTATTGTTCTCATAATTTTGTCATATGCTCTCTTATATCAATTTATTATTCTTTCCCTATTTATTTTATAAACTTATAAAACAAACTTTTATACAATCATGAATCAATTCCTAATTAAAAATTTAGATCACGTGAGAATAAGAGTTAATGTTAGATGAAAGATTGGATAGGAGTTAATGTGGCAAGTGCAAGAAGTAGGGGTGTTCAAAACAACCCTTGAACCGTTAAAACCAGTCGAACCAAGTCAAACCAGACCGTTTTTGTTGGTTTGAGTGGTCTCGATTGGTCTGATAAATAGTCAAACCGTTCGGTCTAGTCTGGTATGCGGTTTAAACATATTTTTGAGCGATCTAGACCGAACCGACGGCCAAAAATACGCATGATATTGATTATATTTAGTTTTCATGTCGTAGACTCAATCTTTATGGCCCAATTAAAAAAATTCATTATGTTTTTAGTTTTTATTTCTTAATTGACCACATTATCTAAATTGATAAAATTCCGAAATTCATCAAAGATCAAATCCAAAATTTCAAATCGTCCTTTAACTTGCTCAATATTTGTCTAAAATTCAACTAATGTTTGTGGATTTGTTTAATTCTTTTTCCAACTTGCTCAATTTCTTTTTAATTTTAGAGATGGACGTTTTTCTTTTATAAAAAGTATAATATTTTTTAATAATGTTTTATTTTAGAAATTTCCTTTTGGATATATATAGATGTTATGTTCTTTTTAGTTTAAAAACCTATAAGAGGCCCAAACAGTCTACACCGGTCAGATCTGATCTTCTTTTTGTGGTCTGGTTTGACTGGTTTGGTCACCTGCCGCCAAACCGCTCGGTTTGAAAATTTTCTAAACCGCCATTGCGGTTTGGTTTGTGGTTTAGGGGGTTAAACCGCCTAAACCGGACCGCAAAGACCCCTAGTAAGAAGGAATTTGGAGCTTCATCACTTTTAATTAGTGTTGATTTCATGGTTCAGGTTAAGTCTCAAAATAATCTATGAATTAGATTAAAAGGATATTTTCAATTGATCTTTAATTAAGATTGATCCAAGTGTGGAGATTCCTTTTTATACTTCTCACGATAACATAGTAAAAATAAAATATCGATCTAAAAAAATAATTAAACAAAAAAAAATGTTAAAAATTATAAATGTATCAATAATATTATTAATTTTCAAATTGTTATAAGTATTTTTTTTATTTATTGATAATTTTAAAATATTTGTTATTTAAATCATAAAATTTATCTTCTAAAATACAATTTTTTTTTATCAGAACTGGTTCTCGCAAAGGGACTGAATCCATGCCATATGGTGATATGGGCATGGACCAGCGTGACTCCAACGGATAGGAGATAGAGGTGTGGACGTCACCACCACCATCAACACACATAGATAGGGGTTTTAAAAAGTGATCCAACCTGTTAATTTAACTCGAACCCAATCCAAAATTAACAGGTTGGGTTGAGATTTTCAACACATTAAAGTTAAATGGGTTAACCCGTTTAATCCATTTATGTAAATAAGTTGGGTTGGGTTGAAATTTTCGACCTGATTTCGACCCATTTACAACCAACCCATTTACAACCCATTTATAATACTTCATAATATTTTATTTTTAATTATTAATCATTACTTAATTACAATTAATAATTTAATATAGAGTAAACTACGATTTTCGTCCCTGTGGTTTGATGTTTATAACAATTTTCGTCCCTGATCTTTTAAAACTGTTTTTTTAGTCCTTGTGGTTTCTATTTGCTTCCATTTTCGTCCCTCCAACCAATTTTATTAAAATTAAATGTTAATTCATTTAAAAATAGAATAAGTAAATTACATATTTGATCCTTATAGTATATAAATTTTTAAATTTTTATCCTAGTTTACATTTTTTTTTACTTTTTCTTTATTTATTATATTTTATCAAGACATTTATTTTTCTATTAATTATATTGTATATTTTCATAATTATTATAACTTTAATTATAAAAAGAATCAAATAATTTCGTTAAAAATACTGATAAATACATGATATTTTTTTTTCAAATTACTAGGTTTAAATCACTTAAAATTAATATTTTATATTTGTTGATTTATTAAAGTTTTTTATTTATTTTAAATCACCATAGAAAAAAGTTTAATAAAATTGGAGAAAAAATAGTATTATTTTATAACAACCGATTGTTTTTTGTTAAATGCAATTTATTCATACTATTCTAAATTTTCATTTAATCTTTATTTTCTATTAATTAATCAAGTTTGTTTAGTATTTAAATAAAACATACACACACATAAACACACACACACACACACTATTTTAAATTAGGTTATATATTAAAAACAAAAAACAAGACAATAAAAGAATAATAAGATTTCAATATGGTGTTAAAAAAATCATGCAATAAGCCATGACATGCCACAGAATTAACGTGACGTTAAACACAAGGCTTAAATCTCATGTTATTTAGAACATTGATGTATATATATATATATGTGTGTGTGTGTATGTATGTTTATTTTAAATATTAAACAAATTTGATTAATTAATAAAAATAAAGTTTAATGGAAATATGGAATAATGGGAGTAAAATAAATTTAACAATAAACAACCGGTTGTTATAAAATAAGACTATTTTTTTTCTCGAATTTTATTAAATTTTTTCCAATGGTAATTTAAAATAAATAAAAAGCTTTAATAAATCAATAGATATAAAATATCAATTTTAAATGATTTAAACCTAAAGCTTTGAAAAAACTATCATGTATTTATCATTATTTTTAACGAAACTATTTGATTATTTTATAATTAAAGTTATAATAATTACGAAAATATACAATATAATTAATAGAAAAATAAATATTTTGATGAAATACAATAAATAAAGAAAATGTAAAAAAAATGTAAACTAGGATAAAAATGTAAAACTTTATATACCATAAGGACTAAATATGTAAATTGCTTATTCAATTTTTAAAAGAATTAACATTTAATTTTAAATAAAATGGTATGGAGGGATGAAAATGAAAGTAAATAGAAACCATAAGGACTAAAAAAGCAGTTTTGAAAGACCAGGGACGAAAATCGTTATAAACATCAAACCACAGGGATGAAAATCGTAGTTTACTCTTTAATATATGTTTAAGATTAAAAAGTTATTAGAAAAACAAAAATACAAAATGCTTCCTAAATAGCTAAAGCTAATTCTAATTTCTAAATCAGATTGACGTAATTCAACTCTTAGGTGGCGTTTGGTTCGTGGAATGGAATTCGAAGGAATTGGAATTCATCAAGGAATTTGACTTTGAAAGAATTGGAATTGGAATTTGAGGGAATTTGACCACGCATTTTGGTTGCGTTTGGTTGGATGGAATTGGAATTGGAATCTTTTTGTTTGGTTCACGGAATTCGATTGCAGATCTGAGATAACATACCTGATCTGAGATTGCAGATCGAACCGAAGAGAATAAATCGAGAAGAGAAGAGATCGATCGCGTAATGAATCTGTCGGAAAGAAAATGAATTCCGTAGGATACCTCGTGGAATTGTGAAATATGTGTTTGAAGGAATTTGATGGAATCCGCAGGATTCCTTAGTTTTAATTATGTGAACTGTAAGATCACAAGTTTATTGGATTCAAGATCATCAAGACTGAAGACTGAAAATCTTCAATCAACCCTTCAAAACATCGATTAATGAGTTGATACTTTATCCACAGGTTCGAAAAATGCTTTGGAGAACATTTGTAGTTGAACACCAAGTCTAATTTCGACTCTAAGCCCAAAGTCGATTCGACCACAGTAATTTTTTTTCCCGAACATAATGAACTCAAATTGTTACAAGCAATTGATTCCATAATGATAACTATTACTACTGAATCAATTAAACAATACAAATCAAACAATTTCACAAACAATCACAAAAATCGATATATACACAGAACTGTTCTATCAAAACCAAAATCAGATCTCAGATCGTGTAGAAAGATGTTTTCTATTAGGCTCTGATACCAATTGATATTCCCTAAAAATCAAGTTCTTGTCAATTAACACAAATAATCACAACAAGAGATTAATCAAACCTGATTTGATTCACAATCAAACGATTATAAATCTCTCTTGAGGGATTTTCTCTCTCTAAGCTCTCTCTCCCTCTCTCTCTAGAATTTTGCAGGACGGCTGTTGTTTTCTATTTTTGCACACACTCTTCCTACACAACCCTAGCACCCTAAATAACCCATATACTTATTTAGGGAAAACAAAAAATTCACAAAATTAACTTTGACTTTTTATACAAAAATGACCTAGACTTTTATTGAGAATTGACTTTGCAGCATTGACTTCAGATTTTAGTCTTCAGTCTTGATGATCTTGAATCCAATAAATATGTGATCTAACAATCTCTCCCTTTGGATCAAGATCATTACTAAAAAGATTTAGCAATCCAATCTTCTCTTTAAGCTCAGAAAAATGCACCCTCTCTCTTTTTCTTTAACACATCTTGTAATCTTCCCAAGAGACGTAGAAAAGCACCCTTTCAGATGATGGAAAGAAATTATCTCCAGATTCAGCTCAGAATGCTTTAGCAGAATATTTTCAACGAAAATTTCCTCAAAATTTGAACTTTCTGACTTGGACATTTCTTTAAAAATTGTATTCTCCCCCATTTCTTGGTTAACTCTTCTCCCCCTTTTTGATGAATAGAGCAACGATTTCATCAAAACTTTTCTTCAAGAAGTGTCTTTATATGTTCTGACCACTGATCTTTCACGAGGCTCTGATTCGTTAATCGAAATAGTCATCTGAATCTTTGCAAATTCAGATAAACTAAAGCATGTAACACCTGAATCAACAAATTAATCAGTTAAAAATGTCTGTCAGTAACACGAAGTCACTGTGTGTAACGAATACACATTGGAAAGGATCTTTTTGATGTTCACTCCCCCAGGGCTTCCATTCAATCATCGAAACACCACAAAGGCACTTTCTATGAACGTTATGACAAAGAAATAAATTCTTTGTGTGTTTGTGCATGTGATAGAAAGAATTAAGTCACCAAGTCCTTATAAAGGCTCAAAATTGTGTAAACCACCGAGACAACAGTAAGATCAACACAGACTCCATGTGCATGATTGAAGTGCGAAGGTGGGACAGACTTTCTTCTTTTCAATATCCAAATTTTCCAAATGAAAATCAGATAGTAAATGTGCTGCTTCCCCTTTGAAAAATGAAACATTTTCTTGTTAAGAAGAAAAGGAGTGGCTGGTGGGGTAATGTCAAGAGTTGGCGTGGGCTAGTTGCCTATTTCAATAACGTTCACGAAGAATTGTGAAACATTAGTAATGTGGCTGCCCGACTCAGAAAGTAGTTGGTGCAGAGTTTGATATTATTTTACTCTGATCTCTCACCCTCTTTCTTTTTAATCATTTGAGCTCACTTCTAACCAAACTCTCATTTACATTTTACATCGTCACACAAGCCACACTCATTTCTTTTTGACTCCCCACACTCAATCACTAAGGATTAACTTCTTGGGTAGGAGACACTGGTTAACGTGAATCCATAGAAGTTTCAGATTAAGTCCTAGCACAAAGAGATCACATGTTGTCCTAGAAAGCATATGTTGCTCAATATGGTTTAACTTGAACAATTAAAGCTCAAATACAAGTCAGATTTTTGTATGCTCAGAATATAATCATGAAGATTTGATCATTTGAAACATTGAAGTATTTTCAAACAAGTAAATTGAATGAATGAACATGAATACAAGAGACTTGTTTGAAAATCTGACATTGTATGAAGTGATCAGAAATGAAGTGATATATCAGTTAAAGTTTATGGTCAAGAATAACAGATATGTGTCTATACAAACCAAAATATAAACATTCTTGAAAAAGACGCTTCGAAATGAAATGACGCTAAAAAATTATTTGAAATACAAGCGGGGTGTATCACCATCGAAAAGTTGGTCAATATGAGACATGGTTATATCTTATTCAACAAAAGAATTAAACCGGTGTGTGTGAATACTTGAAAGTATATAGACAAGATAATACGCAAGTATATATCTTTAGAAACACACGGTTTGTTAAGCATTGAATCACAAAATAGATGAAAACATTTAAAATCACACTTCCAAATCATGAAATAAGTTTAAGACTCGGGAAGTGGTTTGAATATTTCATAACATGTTTTCTATGATTAAAAGTTGTCCTTCTTTCAACCATATATGAGATGAAGATAAAGAATTATACCTTTTGCGTGCAGTCTTACATCTCATGAAGTCAAGCTTAAAGTCATAAAGATATGATCTTGTAAGCATCTCTTAAACTGCAAAAGTCTTAAAGTCAAATCAAAGCAACTTTATTCACAAGAATTAAAAAGACATAAAGCAGTAAAACAATTAAAGTACGAGTTCTGATATGAAGTAATCAGAAGTCATTGCCTTACTCCTTTGACTTGAAAAACTCCCCCTAAAATCATGCATTACAAAAAAAAATTGACAGAAAAGTAAATGCATAAATTATATATGCTCCCCCTCAAAATAACATTGATCAACTATGAAGTACTTCTCACACTCCCCCTGAGATCATGAACAGACTATTAAAGTGCAAATATCTTTCAGAAATGATGATAAAGAAATGATGAAAAATTTACAATGAGAAAAATTTAATAGGTAACCACTGATTATGTCTTAAGATTTAGCATACCAAGCCTAGAGACAAGAAAAGTGAATCTCTTTTCGTCTAAAGGTTTGGTAAACAAATCTGCAAGCTGATAATCAGTTTTTACAAAGTAAAGTTCAATTGTTCCTTTTTCGACATTATCTTTTATAAAATGATACCTGACATCAATGTGTTTGGTGTTCGTATGCTGAACAAGATTAGCTGATATCGCGATAGCGCTTTTCGAGTCACAATAGATCAGGATTTTATTATAGTGAAAACCATAGTCTCGCAGTTGTGTTCTCATCCACAAGACCTGAGAACAGCAGCTAGCAGCAACTACATATACTGCTTCGGCCGTTGAAGTGGAGACACATAATTGCTTCTTCGATGCCCAACTGACGAGTTTGTCACCGAGGAAATGTATATGACATGACGTGCTCTTCCTGTCTAGCATGCAACCAGCATGATCTGCGTCTGAATATGATGTTAGTTCAAAGCTAGTATCTTTAGGATACCACATACCAAGATCTACAGTCCCCTTCAGATACCTAAAAATGCGTTTGACTGCAAACATATGGGATTCTTTAGGATTGGCCTGACATCTAGCACATAAGCATGTAGAAAACATTATATCCGACCTACTGGAAGTAAGATACATCAAATAACTTATCATCCCTCTATAGGTCCTAACATCAACAACTTTTCCCGAAGGATCAGTACCAATCTTAGTACCTGTGTGTCCCTGAATCTAGTTTCTATACAAGATTAATCAAACACAACAAGGTTTACAATCAATTACCTGTTTGATTACTTTGAATTCCAAGATTACAAAATCTCTCTTTACAATCTCTCTCTAACGAACTCTCTCTCTCTCAAGCTTTCTCTCTCTAGAATACAACAGTATGATATTCTCTAATTCGTATTTCCATATTACAAAGAAAGGAAACTATTTATACTAACACTTAAAACAAGAAAAAAATACAAAATACAAACTACATTGACTTATTACAAATAGACTTTGACTTTGAATGAGATTTGACTTTAGCAGCTTTGACTTTCTCAACTTTGACCTTCAGTCTTCTTGATCTTGTATCCAACAGATTTATGCTCTAACAATCTCCCCTTTGGATTCAAGATCACTGTTGTAAAATCTAGCAAATCAGTCTTCACTTTAAGCTCTGTCAAAATAATCTCCCCTTTTCTTTTGACTGTCTTCTTTCCAAAAATATCTTTAATGATGAACAATCTCCCCAAATCTTTCACAGAATACTTTCAGACTTTGGAAAGAAAATTATCTTCAGATTCAGCTCACCTTGCTTTAACAAAATAATCTTCAAAGAAAATTTCCTCAAAACTTCAGAAATTCTTTGATTGTCTTCAAATCTTTCCTTTGATCTTTTTGACTTGAACATTTCAGAAAATCAACTTCACAAAACTTTATCAGATCTTGATATCATCTCTTCCAAACTTAAAAACTTTAACATTTCTTCATATCATCTCCCCCTTTTTGATGATTTGAGCATCTATATCATCAAAACTTTTCGTCAAGAAATGTCATTGACCATACTGATCTGTCATACTGAGCATCTGATTCAGTGATCCATAACAAGTATTCATCTAGATCTTTTCAAATCCAAACAAACTAAGAACATGTAATTCCTGAATCAACAGATGAATCAGTTAAAATGCCTGTCAGTAACACAAAGTCACTGTGTGTAACAAATACACAATATAAAGGAGCTTTTGTGATGTTCACTCCCCCAGGGCTTCCATCCAATCATCGAAATACCACAAAGGAAAGTTCTATGAATGTTATGACAAAGAAACACATTCTTTGTGTGTTCGTGCATGTGTAGAAAGAATTAAGCACGAATAATTGCTTTTCAATAAGGCTCAAAGTTATGTAAACCATTGAGACAACAATAGATAAACACAGACTCAATTGTGCATGATTGAAGTGTGAAGGTGGGGCAGACTTTCTTCTTTTTCAATATCCAGATTTTCCAAATGAAAACCAGATAGATAATATGCTGCGTCCCCTTGAAAATGTGAAACATCTTCTTTTTGAGAAGAAAATGAGTGGTTGGTTGGGTATTAAGCAAGAGTTGGCATGGGCTATTTCCCTGTTTCAATAACATTCACCAAAGAATTGTGAAATGCTAGTAATGTGGCTGCCCGACTCAGAAAATATTTGGTGCAGAGTTTGATATTCTTTTACTCTGATCTCACACCATCTTTCTTTTAGTCATTAAGCTCACTACTAACCAAACTCTCTTTTCCATTTTACCTCATCACACCCACACGCATTTCTTTTAGACTCCTCACACTCAATCACTAAAGGATTACCTTCATGGGTAGGAAACATTGGTTAACGTGAATCCATAGAAGTTTAGTTAATTCCTAGCACAAAGAACCCATATTTTTCCTAGAAAACATGTGTTGCTCAAATGGTTTAACTATAGCAGTTAAAACTCAAATACAAATGTAAGATATAAGTATGCTCAGTAATATAATCATGAAGATATGAGCATTTTAAACCATTGAAGTATTTTCAAACAAGTATATTGAATGAATGAACATGAATGCAAGAGACTTGTTTGAAAATCTGACATTGTATGAAAATGATCAGAAAAGAATGATATATCAATCAAAGCTTAAGGTAAAAAATAATGGATAATGTCTATACGAAACAAAATATAGACATTCTTGAAATGACCGTTTCGAAATGAAATATCGCTCAAAATTCTTTGAATACAAGCGGAGTGTCTTACCATCGAAGAAAAATTGTTCCAATTTAGAGACATGGTAAGAACATGTTGAACAAAAATTAAACCGATATGCGTGAATACTTGAAAGTATATAGAAAAGACAATACACAAGTATTAATCTTTGGATACACACGGTTTATTTATCAATTAAGCACAAAAATAAAATGAAAACATTTAAAATCACCCTTCCAATTCATGAAATCTTTTTAAAGAATCGGGAAGTGGTTTGAACATTTAAAAATATGTTTTCTATACCTGAAAGTTTTCCTTCTTTCAGATATATTTGAGATTAAAATAAGAAATTTACCTTTTCGCGCAATCTTAATTCTCCGAAAGTCAAGCTGTAGTCATTTAGATATGATCTTGTCAGCTTCTCTCATCCTGCAAGTCTCAAAGTCTAGTCAAAAATTTATTCACAAAATTTATTCTAAAAGAAAATGACATAAAGCAATAAAACGATTAATGTACGAGTTCTGATTTGAAGTAATCAGAAATCATAGTCTTACTCCTTTTGACTTATAGGCTCCCCCTAAAATCATGCATCACAAAAATTTTGTCAGTTAAAATGTATAATGCAGAAATTAGTTTTGCTCCCCCTCAAATGAATGTAGATCATCTAAAATCTTCTCTTACTCCCCCTGAGATAATGAACAAACAATTAAAGTGCAGATATCCTTTAGACATAAAAATAAAGAAAATGATGAAAAATAACAATTCGTAACTTTAGTAGGTAACAACCGATTACGTCTTAAGATTTAACATACCAAGTTTAGAGACAAGAAAATTAAATCTCTTTTCATCTAAGGGTTTGGTAAATAAATCTGCAAGTTGATAATCTGTTTTTACAAAATAAAGTTCAATTGTTCTTTTTTCAACATTATCTTTAATAAAATGATACCTTACATCAATGTGTTTGGTTTTCGTATGCTAGACAGGATTAGAAGATATGGCAATCGCACTCTTCGAGTCACAGTAGATTGGAATTTTTTCATACTTGAATCCATAGTCTCGTAGCTGTGTTCGCATCCACAAGACTTGAGAGCAGCAACTGGCAGCAGCTACGTACTCTGCTTCAGCAGTCGATGTGGAAACGCATAATTGTTTCTTTGATGCCCAGCTTACGAGCTTGTCTCCAAGAAATTGAACGTGACCAGAAGTACTTTTTCTGTCCAACATACAACCTGCATGATCTGCATCTGAATATGCAGTCAGTTGAAACCCAGTATCCTTAGGATACCACAGACCAAGGTCTGCAGTCCCCTTCAGATATCTAAAAATCCGTTTGACAGCAGCCAAATGGGATTCTTTAGGAGCAGCCTGATATCTAGAACATAAACATGTTGAAAACATAATATCTGGTCTACTAGATGTAAGATACATTAACGATCCTATCATACCTCTATAAGTCCTAACATCAACACTTTTACCTGAAGGATCAGTGTTAATCTTAGTACCTGGTGCCATCGGGGTTCCAATAGGTTTACAATTTTCCATTTTGTACTTCCGAAGAATGTCCAAAATGTACTTAGATTGGTTAATAAAAATCCCCGTAGAAAACTGCTTAACTTGTAATCCGAGAAAGAAATTCATCTCTCCCATCATACTCATTTGAAAACGTGACACCATGAGGTTAGAAAAGTTTTTGCAAAATTTTAGATTTGTAGAACCAAATATTATATCATCAACATAAATCTGAATAAGAATAATATCAGCTTTTTCTTTCTTGATGAATAAAGTGGTATCAATCTTACCTTTGGAGAAACCAGACTTGACCAAGAATTTGGATAAGACGTCATACCATGCTCGAGGGGCTTGTTTTAATCCATAAAGGGCTTTGTCCAAGATGTAGACATGATCTGGCTTATCTGGATTGACGAACCCTTCTGGTTGAGACACGTACACTTCCTCCTTAAGAATGCCATTCAGAAAGGCTGTTTTCACATCCATCTGATAGACTGTGAAATTCTTATGAGCGACGTAGGCTAGAAACATTCTGATTGCCTCTATACGCGCTACTGGAGTATACGTCTCATCATAGTCGATGCCTTCCTCTTGCCGGTAACCTTTGGCAACAAGTCTAGCTTTGTTTCTTATGACGACACCATCTTCATCCTTTTTGTTCTTGAATACCCATTTAGTTCCTATCACGGTCTTTCCTTCTGGCTTAGGAACTAATCTCCAAACCTTTAGGGCTTCAAACTGATTGATCTCTTCTTACATTGAAGATACCCTGTCCGAATCAGCAAGAGCCTCAGATACTCGTGTTGGCTCAATCTTACTGAGGAATGAGTCATGCATACACTGATTAAGAGTTGCTGACCTTGTTTGGATAGGCTTGTCAAGATCTCCAATTACTTGATGTAATGGATGATCTTTGGTCCAGCGATGCTCATGAGGGAGTGGAGTAGATGAAGTTTGAATATGATCATCATCTAGAAATCCACTTTCAGAATCTTCAGCTTGAATAACAGGAGGGGTTTTTGCAATTGAAGACTCAGGTGCAGAAGTATCAGTTGGAACAGCAGAATCAGGCTGTTGAGTAGACAATATATCACAACCAACTGAAACAGTTACTTCTGGCTCAGCATTTGCTTGTTCATCTTCAACTGTAGGAGTAACAAATAGGAATGTGAGTTTCAGATGGAACGGGGGATGCTTGTTCAGTTATGACATCTGAAGTGACTGGATGAATGCAACTTGTGTCTTTAGACCTATTAGTCACAACAGATTTAGATACATTAGTTCCAAGAAACTCATCATAAAAGAATTCAAATAACAAATCTAAATCAGTTAAATGAGAAGTAGATGTAGAAGCGTTATCCGAATTTTTCTCTGTAGAAACAGGTTCTGGACTGATCTGCCCAGAAGCTAATACTCCTGTGATAACGGGTTCTGAACTGATATGACCAGAAGCCATATCTTCATCAAATTTGACATTGACACTCTCGATAACTGTCTTTGACTTCTTTAGATAAACACGATATGCAACAGATGTTGAAGAATAACCAATGAATATACCCTCGTCCGCCTTAGCACTGAATTTATTCAGACTCTCTCTGTCATTAAGCATAAAACATATACACCCAAATACGTGAAAATATTTGATAGTCGGTGTTCTGTTGTTGATCAGCTCATATAGAGTCTTTTGAAAACGACGGTGTATCATGGAACGATTTTGAGTATGACATGCAGTCGACACAACTTCTGCCCACAAAAATAGAGGTAAGTCCGATTGGCTAAGCATAGTCCGAGCGACCTCGACTAGCGTTCGATTTCGCCTTTCGACTACTCCATTTTGTTCAGGCGTTCTGGCAGCAGAATACTGATGAGAAATTCCAACTGATTCGAGATATTCATCAACAATCTTGTTCTTGAATTCTGTGCCATTGTCAGTACGAAGAAACTTGACTGGTCGCTGCATTTTCACCTGGGTCGTTTTTAAGAAAGTAATGAGAACTTCCGGTGTCTCATCTTTTGATCGAAGAAATTTGACCCACGTGTATCTTGAATAATCGTCCACAATAACCAACACGTATTTTTTACCACCCAAACTCTGAGTTCTCATTGGACCACACAAATCCATATGTAGCAATTCTAACGGAGAACTAGTGCTTGGTTCAGGCTTCGGTTTATGAGCGGCTCTCTTCATCTTACCCTTTTCACATGCTGCGCATAAGTGTTCTCGTTCATATTTCAGCTCAGGAAGTCCTTTAATCAAGTTTCCACGAACCAACTTGTTGATGTAACGAAAATTCAAATGAGATAAACGTCTGTGCCAGAGCCAACTTTGCTGCGTTGAAGCTTTTGTCATTAAGCATACTTGACTGTCAATCTGAACTTTAGACAAATTGATGGTGTAGAGGTTGGTCTTTCGATTTCCAGATAAGAGTTCTGTTCCATCTTCAGTACGAACTGAGCAACTCTTAGAGTTGAAGTTGACCTCTAATCCTTTATCTCAGAATTGACCTATGCTGAATAAGTTATGCCCCAAGCCTTCGACATAACTCACTTTACTGATCGTTATGTTGTCTTGTATAATGTCACCATATCCTAAGATAGGTGAAAGCTGATCGTTTTCAAATCTGACATTACCACTGAATTTCTCTGTATAGTTAGACAATAAAGCTTTTTGCCCAGTCATATGCTTGGAACATCCACTATCCAAGTACCACATATGCCGGGTCTGCAAGAGAAATCAGGCAATAATAAATTTAGGTACCCATTTAAAAACGGGTCCTAACAGTTTAGCACAAGATTTTGGTATCCACTTGAAAATGGATCCTCTGTTCTTTTGAAAACTTTGAAAAACATTTGATCTCGAAGAATTAACATGATAAGATCCATACCAATCAGAAGAATTATGAGAATAAGCAAAATCAGTTCTCCGATAACGAGAATAAAATGTAGTAGAAATAGGAGATAATTGAATCAATTGCTTTATTGAATATTTCTTGTAAGAAGATACAAGGTTTTGTTTATTTGAAGCAAATTGATCAATTACATCAATATCACTACTAACTGAACAAGTAAAAGAATTATCAGAAACTGATTCCACTATCTCATCCTCCTTCCGTTTTGGTCTCCATTCGGATTGAGCTTTCAACTTTTTCTTCCTTAAATCTGAAACAAAAGATATAGATTTATTAGGAAAAGCAGATTTCCGTGATTGAGTTTTCTTTTGTGTACCAGTGTATTTCTGTTTCTGTAATCCCTGTTTCTTATGTTTCTTACCTTGAGCATAGTAATCAGCAGTTACAGAAACTGATTCACCAACCTTAGTTGATGAATCCACAGTATTTACACCACTTGGTAACACTTTGTCATTTTTAAGACAAGTAGAATGATCAGGAAGTGTAGTGTTGACATCAAACATATCAAATTCTTCTATGCACCCATCATCAGAATTTAGAAAATCATTTGCAGACTCAAATAAGTCATCAGAATTATCAGATTAAGATTGAGATGCCTTAGAAACTGTAGAACACTTTGTAGATTTAGTTTGAAAAACAATGTTCTTTATAACTGTAGAAAATACATTTTGTTGAATATCAACCAAAAGTTTTTCATCAGTTAAAACATTTTCAAGCTCGACTATTTTGCTTTCAAGAATAGATGTAGGAACATAAACCTTTGCAATCGCAGGTTTTGCCTTCATATCAGAAGCGGAATAACTAACAAAATAGTCAGTTGAAATAACTTTTGGTGTTTTGGAAAGATAACTATCATTTAACTTTTCATAGTTAAACGGTAGTTGCATTTTCTTTTTATTCTTTCTATTTTCAGTTTCTTGTTCCTCAACTTCTTCTGACAATTTGGTAACAAATTTGGGTTTTAAATGAGTATGTTTACCAGCACAAGCAAGAAAATCATAGTTATAAAGTGCTGGCTGTTTTCTGATGGCTTTCTTAAGATAATGGGGGTTTTGAAAACCAAGTCCCCATTTCTCTTTAACATCAGTCTCTTCATTAGGTGCATTGAGAAAAATGGTTTGATCTGTTTGACCTCTTGCATAAAGTTTTGCTTCCAGACCATTTACCTTCTTATTCAAATTCTTGTTTTCAACCTGCAGTTTATAAATAGTTAGTGCAGATTCATTTTTCTCAAATTCATATTTAGACACTTTACCTTCAAACTCAGAAATCCTCTTTTCAAAACAATCTACTTTAGATTTAGAATCAATATCAGAATTGCGTAAAGAATCAATGAGATCTTTGTTTGAAATAACAGACGTATTAAGCTCAAAGATCTTCTTGTTCTTTTTAACCACTCTTTCTTTTTTCCTTTTTCAAATTATTTTGTAAATTTTGTAGCTCAACCACCATGGTTTCCATTTTGGTAATAAAATCTTTTTCAGATAAGTTTAATACCTCATTAACTGCCTCATCATCTGACTCGTCATCCTTAACTTCTTTGCCCATGAGACAGATATGAGCTGTTTCTTCTTTCTTGTCATTCTCTTCTCCTTCTGAGTAATCCAACCAAAACTCATCTTCAGCCATTAGAGCAACACCCACTTCTTGTTGTCTTGCCAAAAGCAACTTGTTCTGATAGTACTGAGAGTTGCGAACTTTCGGCTTTCGACAATCTTTTGCAAAATGACCCATCTTGCCGCAATTGTAGCACTTGATTGAATCAATTGCTAGCTTTTCAACAGCGGTGTAATCATTCATAAACTTCTTCTTCTCATCTGGTTTCTTCTCCACATATCTATCTTCTTCATACCTCTTACCTTCCACTTTTTGTCGGTGCTCATGGTTCTTTGAACTGGATGAAGAATAGCGTTGAGAATTTGATCCCGACTTCTTGTAAAATTTCTTCTGGAATGCACGGGTCAGCAGCAGTATGGCTTGTTTCAAATTCTCTTCATCATCACTATCTGAAACAGAATCTGACTCAGAACTGGTAAGAACTTTCTTCTTTTTCTTCTCTTTCTTTTCTTTCTTTTCTTTCACCTTCTCTCCAGCTACTAAGGCAATAGGATCAGGAACTTGTGCTGCCTTCTTCTTCTAAGCACTTTTCTCTTCAACCTCTTCTTCATTCTTTTTCAAAGTCTCAAATACCTCATGTAAAGGAATTTCATTCAAATCCTTCATTTGCTTCATTCTTCTTGTATGCTTCTTCCATTCCGGGCGTAGGATACTCAGAAATTTGACATTGTTTTCCAACTGCTTCTTTTTGACTTTATTCTTTGTCAGCTCATTCAGAAGCAATACAAACCTCTCATATGTATCTTCCAGACTTTCATTCTCCTTAGCTTTGAATTCCTCAGAACTATTGATGCAGTTTGCCATTTTCATTTGATTTCCAATCTTGGATCCCATCATCATCTTTTGCAACTGATCACACATCTTCTTAGCATTGCCTTTGTAACTATCAATCTTGATGTAGATCTCATTCGGAATGCTCTGAAGAAGTAAGGATCTTGCTTGTTTATCTGCTTTGTATCGGCTTTTCTAATCTTCAGAATATTGAGAAATATCCACTATCACTGTTTTCATCTTTTGCTCTCTTTCCTCAGTTCCATCTTCACTATCAGAAGAATCAACATCAGGTACTTGAACTTTTATTGGAGCCATTGGACCTTCGGTGATAGACAGAAGAATATTCTCTCCATTTGAATGCCGATCTATGAAATCCAAGAATCTGTCCTTCCATTGTTTATACTCGCCTTTGAATAGAACTGGAGGCTTAACATCAGTACCAATCGAAAGTGCATCTTTAGAAGTCATCTTGTATAACCTGTTTGAAAAATATAACAATAAGAAACTAGAACTGATCGTTAGTCCAAATGAAACAATCAAGAAAAAAAAAATTGAATTTCGAAAAACACAAAAAAAAAATCTAAGTCTTTTCTGCTATGCGTGTCTTTCAGTAAACGCATTCAACAATTATGCGTGTCACTCATGAATCGAACATCACGATATGCGTGTCACACTTGACCCGAACAACTCGCTTTGCGTGTCACACTTGACCCGCACAACTTGCTTTGAACTACTTATGCGTTTCAGATTCCTTGATCAATCGAACATCTTGCTTTGCGTTTCTTAAGATACTTTGCTTTTCTACAACTATGCGTTTCAAATAACAAACGCAAGACTCATAGTGCGTGTCACGACGGAACACCTGTTCTATTTTGCGTGCCAAGAAGCATACGCATTACACAATATGCGTGTCAATTTTCACCCGTATTCTTCTGAATAACTTGTACACTTCTTGATGAAAGACCCGCACAATCTGATGAATCACCCGCATTCCTCGATGAACACCCGCATACCTTAAAAAACATTCAAATTCACCAAAAACTCATTTATACCTTGAAATCAGACTCGATACTTCGACAATTTGATCTACTAAACAACTCGAACACAAAGCTATTACTAAAATTCGATCAAATACCCCAAAATTACAATTTTGATTCAAGAACAGTGTCAAGAACTCGTGTATACCAAAAACCACAAAATTCGAAAATTTGAATGAATTACAGTGCAATTCTTGATAACACCTATACAGACTCGATCGAATACTCTTTCATAACAAAACCTAATCGATTACAACTTAAAAAAAAACTCACTAAAACTGAAAAACACTCTGGACTTCGATGAACAGTACGAACATACGCATTTCTTGATTTTTCTCGATTTGGATCTGCTCTGATACCAATTGTGTGTCCCTGAATCTAGTTTCTATACAAGATTAATCAAACACAACAAGGTTTACAATCAATTACCTGTTTGATTACTTTGAATTCCAAGATTACAAAATCTCTCTTTACAATCTCTCTCTAACGAACTCTCTCTCTCTCTCTCTCAAGCTTTCTCTCTCTAGAATACAACAGTATGATATTCTCTAATTCGTATTTCCATATTACAAAAAAAGGAAACTATTTATACTAACACTTAAAACAAGAAAAAAAATACAAAATACAAAGTACATTGACTTATTACAAATAGACTTTGACTTTGAATGAGATTTGACTTTAGCAGCTTTGACTTTCTCAACTTTGACCTTCAGTCTTCTTGATCTTGTATCCAACAGATTTATGCTCTAACAGTACCAGGTGCCATCGGGGTACCAATCAGTTTATAGTTTTCCATTTTGAACCTCCGAAGAATATCAAGAATGTATTTAGATTGATTGATGAAAATCCCCGTTGAAAATTGTTTGACTTGTAATCCGAGAAAGAAAGTTAACTCTCCCATCATACTCATCTGAAAACGTGACACCATGAGGTTTGAAAAATTCTTACAGTATTTAGGATTTGTAGAGCCAAAAATAATATCATCCACATATATTTGAATAAGAATGATACCGGCTTTTTCCTTTTTAATGAATAAAGTGGTATCGATCGTACCTTTTGTAAAACCTGACTTGACCAAGAACTGAGATAAGACATCATACCAGGCGCGAGGAGTTTGTTTCAGTCCATAAAGTGCTTTGTCGAGAATGTATACATGATTCGGTTTCTCTTGATTAACAAAGCCTTCTGGCTGCGAGACGTAGACTTCCTCCTTGAGTATGCCATTCAGAAAGGCTGTCTTCACGTCCATTTGATAGACGATGAAGTTCTTGTGGGCAGCGTACGCAAGAAACATGCGAATTGCTTCTATTCGCGCCACTGGAGCATAAGTCTCGTCGTATTCTATTCCTTCCTCTTGCCTATATCCCTTGGCGACAAGTCTTGCTTGATTTCGGATAACGGTACCATATTCATCTTTCTTGTTTTTGAAAACCCATTTCGTACCAATTATGGTTTTACTTCCAGGTTTGGGTACGAGTCTCCAGACTTTAAGTGCTTCGAATTGATTAAGCTATTCTTGCATTGCAGTCACCCAATCTGAATCAGCAAGAGCCTCGGATACGCGAGTAGGTTCAATTTTGCTCAGAAAGGAGTCATGCATACATTGATTTAATGTTGCAGACCTAGTTTGCACCGATTTTGACAGATCTCCAATGACTTGAGATATCGGGTGCTCTTTGGTCCACTTATGTTCATGAGGGAGTGGATTAGATGCAGATTGATCATGATTATCATCTAAGAATCCACTGGTATTTCTTCAGGTTGTTCAGAAGGAATGGGGGGTTAAGTTGAAGTAGTAGGTGCCGAAGTTTCTCAGTGGGTTCAGCGTGATCAGTCCTTACAGTACACCCTACTGATTCAGCTACTTTTGTCTCTTCATTGTTGGTCACAGCTTCAACTGTCGGAGTAGGTATTTGAACTTGAACTTCTTGCGTAATCGGGGAGTTGGATTTAGTAGAGATATCTGAAATGGTTGGATGAGTAGTCATTGAGTCTTCCATCCTGTCAATCACAACAGATTTAGTCACTTTAGAGCCAAGAAATTCATCATAAAATAGTTCAAATAGTAAATCTAAATCAGATAAGTGATTAGTAGACGATGATGCGCCATCTGATTTGTTCGCTTGAGATACAGGTTCTGAACTAATTTGGCCCAAAGCTAGTACTAGTTATCACGGGTTCTGAACTGACGTGTTGAGAAACCATATCTTCATCAAATGTAACGTTTACGCTCTCGACCACAGTCTTTGACTTCTTCAAGTACACTCGATATGCAGCAGATGTAGAAGAATAGCCGATAAAGATGTCCTCTTCCGCCTTAGCACTGAACTTATTCAGACTCTCTCTGTCATTTAGCACAAAACACTTACACCCAAATATGTGGAAATACATGATTGTTGGTGTTCGGTTATTGATTAACGCATACGGAGTCTTTTGAAATCTGCGGTGTATTATGGACCGATTTTGAGTGTAACACGCAGTCGACACAGCTTCGACCCACATAAATAGAGGTAAGTCGGATTGACTGAGCATAGTACAAGCGGCCTCGACTAGCGTACGATTTCGCCTTTCGACTACTCCATTCTGTTCAGGCGTACGTGCAGCAGAGTATTGATGTGATATCCCGACCGATTCGAGATATTCTTCAACTGTTTTATTTTTAAACTCCATGCCGTTGTCAGTTCGGAGAAACTTGACTGGTTTATGCAGATTCACCTGGATCGTCTTTAGAAATGTAATGAGAACTTCCGGCGTCTCATCTTTTGACCGTAGAAATTTGACCCATGTGTATCGCGAATAATCTTCCACAATAACTAACACGTATTTCTTTCCGCCTAAGCTTTGCGTTTGCATAGGACCACAGAGATCCATATGCTATAACTCTAAAGGAGAGCTGGTACTCGGTTCAGGCTTCGGTTTGTGTGGATCTCTCTTCATCTTGCCTTTTTCACACGCTGCTCACAAGTGTTCTTTTACGTACTTGAGCTCAGGAAGTTCATTCACTAGCTTTCCACTGACCAGTTTATTGATGTAGCAAAAGTTCAGGTGAAAAAGTCGTCGATGCCATAGCCAGCTTTGTTGCATCGATGCTTTTGAGAGTAGACACACCTGATTGTCAGTCTGTACCTTTGACAAGTTGATGGTGTAGAGGTTTGACTTGCGAGTGCCGACCAAGAGTTCTTTACCTTCTTCAGTGCGTACCGAACACCTCTTGGCCTTGATATTTACCTCTAAATCTTTGTCACAGAACTGGCCAATACTAAAAAGGTTGTTTCCTAATCCTTCTACGTACCTCACCTTCTTAATCGTTACATTGTCGTGAACCACATCACCATACCCCAAAATTGGTGAGAACTGTTCCACAGTATTTATCTGTATAGTTAGACAACATACTTTTCTGCCCGGTCATATGCTTGGAACACCCGCTATCCAAGTACCACATATGACGGGTCTGCACAAGAGAAATCATGAAACAAGAGGTTTAGGTACCCATTTATAAATGGGACCTGCAGTGTTAGCACATGATTTTGGCACCCATTTAAATTTGGGCCCACTTTTCTTTTGAAAATCATATGAGGAATTAGAACGATAAGAATATACATGATATGTGCCAAACCAAACTTCAGAATATTTTCGAGAAGCATAATCATTTCTACCATAATTTGAAGACTTTCTAGTAGATGGAACTAACTGGAATAATTGCTGTATGGAATATTTCTTTCAAGAATTAACAAGTTTAGGTTTAGAAATAGCAACATTCGCAATCAAATCATCTTTACTAGTAGTCTTCTTATTAGAATCAGAACTAGAAAATGATTTAGCATTCTCGTCTATCTCTTGTTTCGGTAGCCATTCCGACTTAACTCCAAGCTTTTTCTTTCTCAAATCTGAAACATTTGAAACTTCAGAGTTAGAACAGTGAGAATCAAACAAATGCTTCTTCTTTGACTTACCAGTGTTGATCTGTTTCTGTGAATGCCCAGATTTCTTCTTCTTACCTTTGGCAACTTTGGTTTTCACAGGAACTGATTTATCAACTTTCGTTGAGGTTTAACCTTTTTCATACACACATGGTAATCCAAAAGAATTAACAACAAAAGAAGAATGATCAGGAAGTTTAGCATTAAAATCAAAATCACCAACACAGTCATCTAAACAACCATCAGAGTTTAGAAAATCAAACTCTTCATCAAGTAAACCAGACATATTAGAGGATTTTGAAGCCTTGAAAGATTTAGAAAAATCAGAATATTTAAACACAGTATAAAATACAGTTTGTTCTAAGTCCATCATGATCCTTTCTTCTGTGAGAGTATTCTCGAGTTCAGAAATTTTACTTTCCAACACGAGAGGAGGAACATAAAGCTTACCTTCGATGGGCTTAGCCTCCATTTCTTTTACAGAATAACTCTCAAAATAGTCATTTGAAAGAAATTTTGATTTATCAGAACAATAACTATTATTCAACCTCTCATAACAAAATGGAAGTTGAATTTTAGATGTGTTCTTTCTTTTCTCGGTTTCCTTGGCTTCATCCTTTTCAGACAGTATAGTCCACCAAACTTGAAGTTCAGGGTGTTGAGGTGCCAGTTTTAAAAATCCAAAATCATAAAGAGCAGGCACTTCAGATATACCCTTTTTGAGACATTGTGGATTCTCGTATTCGAGTCCCCAACCCTCTTTGTTCTCTTTGGGTTTGTTTAGATGAATGGTTTGTTCAGTTTGACCCAAAGTATATAAGTTCCCTTCCAAAGCATTCACCTTTTCAATTAAAGATTTGTTTTCTTCTGAAAGCGAAGAATACATTTTAGTAAGCTCTTTAGATTCAAACTCACACAATCTATATTTTGAAACGGTTTCAGATAATTCTTTATGAATTATAGTCTTCTCTTTCTCTCTAGTGTCAATGTTTTAATGCAACGCTTCAATCAATACATTTTTCTCAGCAATATCATTGCTAAGTTTATGTATAGATTGATTTTTATCATTAATGACACCTTTTTCACGCTTAAGTTTAGACTCTAATTCTTGGAGTTTAGTCATCATGGCATGCATTTGATTCAAAAAATCCGATTCAGTCATATCACATACCTCTTCGTTATCCTCTTCATCAGAATCAGCTTCGGTTCCTATCTCCATCTGACCCATCAAGCACAAGTGTGCTGTCTCTTCCTTCTCTTCTTTCTCATTTTCCTGGTCTGAATGGTCGAGCCAGAATTCATCTTCAGCCATTAATGCCTTGCCAGCCTTCTGTTGCTTGGCTAAGAGCATCTTGTTCTTATAGTACTCGGAGTTTCAGACTTTGCATTTTCGGCAATCCTTAGCAAAGTGTCCGAGTTTGCCACAGTTGTAGCACTTTGTAGGTTCTGGCTGTTTAGTCTCTTCAGCTCTATACTTTTTCTCTTCTGGCCTCCTTCCCTCTATCCTTTTTCCTTCAACTCTTTTCTTGTGATCGTAGTTACTTGAACCAGATGAATACCTCTGACTGTTCGAGCTTAGCTTTTTGTAGAACTTCTTTTGAAAAGCCTTGGTTAACATAAGAATAGCCTCCTTCAAGGTCTCACAGTCGTCAGAGTCAGAGTTATCCTCACTTTCAGCCTCTTCTGATTCAGAAACTATCATCTTTTTCTTTTTCTTGAGACTCACACTTTTCTTCTTCACAACAAGAGCAACTGGATCAACAACTATCTTCTCGGCCTTTTTCTTTTCATCCTTGATCTCATCCACCTCCTCCTCATTCTGCCTTAAGGTTTCATAGACTTCATGGAGTGGAATTTCGTTCAGGTCTTTCATCTGCTTCATCTGTCTAGTGAACCTTTTCCATTCTGGCTGAAGGATACTGAGGAACTTCATATTGAGCTCAATTTGTGACTTCTTTACTTTGTTTTTGCTGAGTTCATTAAGTAAAGTCACGAATCTGTCATAAGTTGCCTCCAGAGATTCTCCAATTTTGGCTTTAAATTCCTCATAGTTATTGAGGCAGTTGGATATTTTAAGCTGGTTGCCAACTTTTGATCCTAGCATCATCTTCTCTAACTGATCCCACATTTCTTTGCCTGTAGCTTTGTAGCTATCAATTTTCACATAAATCTCATTTGGGATGCCTTGAAGAATGAATGATTTTGCTAGTCTATCAACTTTGGCTCTTTTCGTTTGCTCTTCTGTGAACTCTTCAGGTGGCAGTGGATACTCTCTTTCTTCATCTCCAACAGTATGGGTCTTCATTGGAATTGGCATGATTCCTTCCTCCAAAGATTTCTTAATAAGACCACCCAGTTCGTGTCTTTCAATGAAGTCCATGAATTTGTCTTTCCATTGCTCATACTCTCCCTTGAAGAGTACCGGTGGCTTTACATCTGTTCCAATAGCGAGAGCTTCTCTTGATGTCATCTTGATTTGAAAAATATGCAATAAGAACTTGATTTGAAATTAATCGTTAGTCCAGATAAAATCAAAAGAAAATACAGAAAAACTTAAAATGAAAATCAGAATTGTAATTTCCAAAGTTTTCCAAGAATGAAATTCGCAAACACCAAGGTGTTGCAAGGAATTCGCAATCAACACTAAGAAACACACATAATTCGCAAGCCTATAGAAAGAATAGCAAGAAATTCACAGATAACCCTGAAGCACACAGAAATTCGTAAGTGTCGGTCCCTTATCTTTGATCAAGTTCTTATCAAACAATAACAATCACAAACAAATATGATTAACCAACCTGTTAGATTACAAACTACGGATTACAGATTTGATGTTTGCGTTTTTCTCTTTAATCTCTCAACCTTTCTCCCTGGATGAACAGAAAAACATAGGCTTGTTGTTGATCTCTCTTTTCTTACTCTAACAACAACAACTAATATCTAAAATATCTTAAAATAAAATATCCTAAAATATCTAATAAATAGATATTTAGGAATAATAATAAAATACTAAAGACAAACTTTGACATTTTATTACAAACGAACATTAGACTAATATTAAGAGTGACTTTCCAGCTTTAGCTTCAGATTTCAATCTTCAGATTGGATGATCTTGAATCCAATAAATCTATGATCTAACAATCTCCCCCTTTGGATCAAGATCATTACTAAAAGGATTTAGCAATCCAGTCTTCTTTTTCAGCTCAGAAGATGTAATCTTCTTCTTTGTCTTCAAGATATAACAATCTCCCCAAAAGACGTAGATAAACACTCTTTCAGATGGTGGGAAGAAAATTATCTCCAGATTTAGCTCAGAATGCTTTATCAAAGTATCTTCAAAGAAAATTTTCAGAATACTTTGTCTTTGAAGAAATTGATCTAGGACATTTCTCTAAACTTTTGATCTCTCCCATTTCTTGGTTAGATCTTCTCCCCCTTTTTGATGAAAAGAGCAACGATTTCATCAAAACTTTTAGCAAGAAATGTCTTTCATAAGGAGCCTCTGATTCGTCAATCCAAAAGATATTCATCCAGATCTTTGCAAATTCAGACAAAATAATCGTGTAACACCTGAATCAACAAATGAATCAGTTAACATGCCTGTCAGTAACACAAAGGTACTGTGTGTAATGAATACACATTGTAAAGGAGTTTTTTGATGTTCACTCCCCCAGGGCTTCCATTCAATCATCGAAACACCACAAAGGCAATATCTATGAACGTTATGACAAAGAAACAAATTCTTTGTGTGTTCGTGCTAGTGATTAAAAGAGTTAAGCATATGATGATTGCTTATAAAGGCTCAACATTGTGTAAACCACTGAGACAACAATAAGTTCAACACAGACTCAATGTGCATGATTGAAGTGCGAAGGTGGGGGCAAACTTCCTTCTTTTCAATATCCAGATTTTCCAAATGAAAATCAGATAGATTATGTGTTGCTTCCCCTTTGAAATATGAAACACTTTCTTTTTGAGAAGAAAATGAGTGGCTGGTGAAGTTTGATCAAGAGTTGGCATGGACTAGTTGCCTGTTTCAATAATGTTCACCAAAGAGTTGTGAAACATTAGAATTGTGGCTGCCCGACTTAGAAAAAGTTGGTGCAGAGTTCTGATATTCTTTTTAAGTCTGTTCTCACGCCCTCTTTCTTTTAAACATTAAGCTCACTCTAACCAAACTCTCTTTTTCTGTATACCTCATCACACAACCCACACTCATTTCGTTTCGACTCCTCACACTCAATCACTATGGATTAACCTCTTGGGTAGGAAACACTGGTTAACGTGTATCCGTAAGAGTTGTGTTAAGTTCTAGCACTATGATCCCATGTTTTCCTATGAAGCATATGTTGCTCAAAATGGTTTAACTTATCAGTTAAGGCTCAAAGATGAATTAAGAAAACATTGAAAATTACACTTCCAAATTATAAAATCTGATGAAGAATCGGGAAGTGATTTGAACATTTGAGAACATGTTTTCAATGATTGAAAGTTGTCCTTCTTTCAACCATATATGAGATTAAGATAAAGAATTATACCTTTACGTGCAATCTTACATCTCATGAAGTTAAGCGTATAGTCATAATAGATATGAACGTGTAAGCGTCTTTCAAACTGCAAAAGTCTTAAAGTCAAGTCAAAGCAACTTTATTCACAAGAATTAAAAGGCAAAAAGCAGTAAAACAATGAAAGTACGAGTTCTGATATGAAATAATCAGAAGTCATAATTCTTTTACTCCCCCTGAAATCATGCATCAGTGAAAAAGATATGCATTAACTCCCCCTCAAATGTAGATTATCATATCTGTTGGATGCATAAAATTTCAGACAAATATGTACTCCTCCTTGATGGTTGATTTCCTCATTCGAGTATTGGAGTACAATCTCTTATCAGCACAGGAGTAAGGTCTTTTGTTCACTGAAGTACGCATTCTAAACTGTTGTGTTTAGAAGTCAAGCTTCGTTGAAGTACGGGTCCTAAGATGATTTACTTAGAAGCCTTGATTCTCTTACTCCCCCTTGACAGTAGGTGCCTGCAACACAAATTCATCCTTTTTCTTTGGTACCCATTTGTACTTGGGTCCAACTGTGTTAGCACATGATTTTGGCACCCATTGAAATTTGGGTCCTCTTTGCTTTTGAGAATCAAATGAAGAATTAGAATGATAAGAGTGTACATGATATGTGCCAAACCAAAAATCAGAATCTTTACGAGAAGCATAATCATGTCTATCATAATTTGAAAACTTTCTAGCAGACAGATGTAACTGGAATAATTGCTGCATAGAATATTTCTTGCTAGAAACAACAAGATTAGGTTTAGAAACAGAAACATTCGCAATCAAAACATCTTTACTAGTAGTAGTCTTATTACAATCAACACTAGAAAAAGATTTAGCAGTCTCGTCAATCTCCTGTTTTGGTTGCCACTTAGATTTAACTCCAAGCTTTTTCTTGCTCATATCTGAAACATTTGAAACTTTTGAGTTAGAATTGTGAGAATCAAATGAATGCTTCTTCTTTGGCTTACCAGTAGTGATCGTTTTCTATGAATGCTGAGATTTCTTCTTACCTTTAGCTTTCTTAGTTTTCACAGAAACTGATGTATCAACTTTCGTTGATTTTGCACCTTTCTCAAACATACTGGATAATCCAAAGGAATTCACAACAAAAGACGAATGATTAGGAAGTTTGGCACTAAAATCAAATTGATCAATACAATCATCGAAAACACCATCAGAGTTTTGAAAATCAAACCCTCCATCAGTTAGACCAAACATATCATCAGATTTTGAAGCCTTAGTTGATTTAGAAAGAACAGTATTCTTAAGCACAGTTGAAAACACTTTTTGTTCAACATCAATCAAAAGTCTTTCATCTTCTAAAGATTTCTCAAGTTCAGAAATTTTACTTTCCAAAATGAGAGGAGGGACGTAAAGTTTACCTTCAACAGGCTTTGCCTCCATTTATTTTACAGAATAACTCTAAAAAAATCATTTGAAAGAGATTTTGATTGAACAAAACTATAACTATTATTCAACTTCCCATAACGAAATGGAAGTTGAAATTTAGATGTGTTTTTTCGTTTTTCAGTTTCCTTGGCTTCATCCTCTTTAGACAGTCCAGTCCAGAAAACTTTAAGGTCAGGGTATCGTTGAGAAAGTCTTAAGAATGTAAAATCATAAAGTGCAGGCACTTCAGATATACCATTTTTAAGGTAATGAGGATTCTCATAACCAAGTCCCCAACTCTCTTTATTCTCTTTGGGTTTGTTTAGATGAATGGTTTGTTCAGTTTGACCCAATGAGTATAACTTCCCTTCCAAAGCATTTAATTTTGCAAGTAAAGATTTGTTTTATTCGGAATGCGAAGAATACATTCTCGTAAGCCCTTTGAAATCAAACTCACTCATTCTCAATTTAGAATTTGTTTTAGTAATCTCTTTAAGAATTATGTGTTGGGAACTGAAGAAAAGCTTAAGTATAGTTAATGCTGCTACAACAGAATTACTACTGCCAGTACATCAAGGTTACTACTGCTAGTGGATTTTACTACTGCTTGAAGAGATTAATACTGCTGAGCATGGTTAGTACTGCTGAACTTAGTACTGCTCAGAGTATTAGTACTAACTGATTTATCTTATGTGCAAGGGGAAGAGCATATGGTATGTTGATAGTGGTTGCTCTAGGCACATGACAGGCAACATGTCATGTCTTCAGGATTTCAAGCATATCAATGGAGGACATGTTGCATTTGGAGATAATCTTGTAGGTGGAAAAATAAGTGGGAAAGGTAATGTTACAAAAGGTAAGATGACATTTGAGGATGTCTACTATGTTGATAAGTTAAAGTACAACCTGTTAAGTGTATCACAGGTTTGTGACAAACAACATAGTATATTATTTACCAATACAGAATGTATGATCCTTGCTCCAGGATTCAAGGTAGTTGATGAAAGCATGATACTACTTAGAACTCCAAGAAAGGACAATGTTTATTGTCTAGATATGGACAATGTTTCAAGTGATTCATCCCTGAACTGTCTTGTTTCAAAAGCTTCTGTGGATGAATCCTCTCTTTGGCACAGAAGAATGTGTCACATGAATTTCAAGACAATGAACAAACTTGTTAAAAACAACCTTGTAAGAGGTTTACCATCAAAAGTCTTTTCATGTGATGATCATTGTGTTGCTTGTCTTAAAGGCAAACAACACAAAACTTCTCATAAGTCCAAAGAGTTAAATACAATTTCTTCTTGTCTCCAGTTATTACATATGGATCTGTTTGGCCCTACAAATGTGATGAGCATAGGGAAGAAATCATATTGCCTAGTTATTGTTGATGATTACTCTAGATTTACTTGGGTATATTTTCTAAGGACTAAGGATGAGACAAGTGGACTGATCAAATCCTTTATCCTAAGAATTGAAAACCAAACAAATCAAAAAGTAAAAGTCATTAGATCAGACAATGGAACTGAATTTAAAAATCTTGATCTAAACACCTTTTGTGAAGAAAAAGGCATTGAGAGACAATATAGTGCTCCTAGGACTCCACAACAAAATGGAGTTGCTGAGAGAAGGAATAGGACACTAATTGAGGCTGCTAGATCTCTGTTAGCAGATTCAAAACAGCCAATTACTTTCTAGGCAGAAGCAGTTAATACTGCCTGATATGTCCAAAACAGAGTACTAGTAGTCAAGCCTAAAAACAAGACACCTTATGAGCTTTTAAATAAAAGAAAACCCTTTATTGGATTTTTCAAACCTTTTGGGTGTCCGTGTACAATTCTCAAAACCAAATCTCACTTAGGAAAGTTTGATAGCAAGGCATATGATGGCTTTCTTGTTGGGTATTCATCTCAGAGTAAGGCTTACAGAGTTTTTAACTCTTCTACTAGAATAATTGAAGAAAGTGACAATGTCAAATGCAATGAGAATACACCAAATCCAATTGGGTCTGGTCCTCAGTGGCTGTTTGACATTGATTCACTAACTAACTCTTTTGGTTTCAGTAGTAATGATTATGTAGGTTCAGGAAGTGGAGGATCAGGGACTACACAAGTTCAAGACAATATACCTCAGTCTGTGATCTTTCCCATACCTTCAGTGGATCCTGTTGAAGACTGTGAAAAAGAGCCAACTACTGAACCAAATCAGAGTGAAGAAGAAAGAGGAGATGAGGAGAGTCTAGAAAATAAAGAATCAGAAGTAGCTGCTGAAATCACCTCAGTTGAGTTGAATGACTCCAATCTAGAGGTGGGACTCAATGAAGAACCCAGTCATCAAACAAGAATACAAAAGAATCATCCTCCTCAGCTGGTAATAGAAGATATCTCTTCTCCTATGATGACTAGAAATCAAAGCAGGCTGCAAGAGATGCAAGACCAACAACATACAGTGCTTTCTTGCTTTCTATCCCAACTTGAGCCTAAGAAGGCTTATGATGCTATGAAAGATTCCAGTTGGATAGAAGCCATGCAAGAAGAGCTGCTACAATTCAAGCTGCAAGATGTTTGGGATCTGGTAGACCTTCCTAAAGGTCAAAGAGCAATAGGCACAAAATGGGTCTTCAGAAATAAGAGAGATGACAGAGGAATATTAATAAAGAACAAAGCAAGGTTGGTGGCACAAGGGTATACACAAGAAGAAGGAATTGATTATGAAGAAGTTTTTGCACCAGTGGCTAGGATAGAAGCAATCAGATTGTTCCTGGCCTGTGCTTCTTATATGAAGTTCAAAGTCTATCAAATGGATGTAAAAAGTGCATTTCTATATGGCTCAATTGAAGAAGAAGTATATGTTTGTCAACCACCAGGGTTTCAAAACCCAAGCTATCCAGACAGAGTATACAAACTGAAGAAAGCACTTTATGGACTGCATCAAGCACCAAGAGCATGGTATGACACTCTGTCATCCTATCTCTTGGAAAATGGATTTGAAAGAGGAGTCATTGATGAGACTCTGTTTATCAAGAGAAAGAAGAAGGACATCTTGCTGGTCCAAATCTATGTGAATGATATCATCTTTGGATCCACAAGAGACAATATGTGCAAGGAGTTTGAGGATCTAATGCATCAAAGGTTCAAAATGAGTTCCATGGGGGAACTTACTTTCTTCCTTGGACTCCAAGTCCAAAAGAAATCAGATGGTATATTTATCTGTCAGTCTAAGTATGTGTAGGACATTCTAACCAAGTTTAGTTTCTCAGACTCAAAGCCTGCCAGCACACCTATGGAGACACACAAGCAGATAACAGCAGATCTTGAGGGGGAGGATATGGATGTTCATCATTATAGATCCATGATTGGCTCTCTCATGTATCTTACAGCCTCTAGGCCTGACCTAATGTTTCCAGTCTGTGTATGTGCAAGATTTCAAGTTAGGCCAAAGCAATCACACTATCAAGCTGTTAAGAGGATATTCAAATATCTCAAAGGACAACCTAGATTGGGACTTTGGTATCCTCATGACTCATCATTTGAGCTACTTGCATACTCAGACAGTGATCTAGGTGGAGCAAACTTGGACAGAAAATCTACTTCTGGAGGATGCTAGTTTTTGGTTGCAAGACTAGTGTCATGGCAGTGCAAGAAACAAACCACAGTGTCCACATCTACAACAGAAGCAGAGTACATAGCAGCTGCAAGTTGCTGTTCTCAAGTCTTATGGATTCAGAATCAAATGTTGGACTATGGGGTAACCTTTCTACACACTCCAATCTTTATTGATAATAGCAGTGCTATTAGAATTGTTAATAATCCTGTCAAGCACTCAAAGACAAAGCACATTGAGATCAGGTATCACTTTATAAGAGACTGCAATGAAAAGAAGCTAATTCAAGTTGTAAAAGGTCATAGTGATAACCAGTTTGCTGATCTATTCACCAAAGCCTTTGATGTGGGTAGATTCACTTTCTTGATAACAAGTGTGGGAATGATCAACTCTGAATAAGCTCATACTTAAAAAGTGGTTCCATACCTGTATATAGTTTATGTTTGGTGTTACTAATCTTCTTTCTCAGGAAATGTATAGCAGTACTTAGTTCATCACAAGCTTGAAAGTGTAAGTTTGGTTAATACTGCTCTCAGTTAATACTGCTAGTTAGTTAATACTGCTAGTGGTTAATACCGCCAGTTAGTTAATACTGCTAGTGGTTAATACTGCTCTCAGTTAATACTGCTAGTTAGTTAATACTGCTAGTGGTTAATACTGCTCTCAGTTAATACTGCTAGTTAGTTAATACTGCTAGTGGTTAATACTGCTCTCAGTTAATACTGCTAGTTAGTTAATACTGCTAGCGGTTAATACTGCTCTCAGTTAATACTGCTAGTTAGTTAATACTGCTCTAGGTTAATAATGCTTATGTCCCGAATACTATAAATACTCTTTGCCCGCCTAAAAGATCATAACGTCTCTTTGAATACTGTTCATCGTGTCTCTAATCTTTTCTCTCTCAAGCTCCTTAGTTAGTTTCAGTCAAGAACTCTCAAAGAATCAATGGCATCATTATATCTTGAAACCCTGGTGCTCTTGTATATGTTTGTCAACCACCAGGGTTTCAAAACCCAAGCTATCCAGACAGAGTATACAAGAGCACCAGGGTTTCAAGATATAATGATGCCATTGATTCTTTGAGAGTTCTTGACCGCTAGTTAATACTGCTAGTGGTTAATACTGCTCTCAGTTAATACTGCTAGTTAGTTAATACTGGTAGTGGTTAATACTGCTCTCAGTTAATACTGCTAGTTAGTTAATACTGCTAGTGGTTAATACTGCTAGTTAGTTAATACTGCTAGCGGTTAATTCTGCTCTCAGTTAATACTGCTAGTTAGTTAATACTGCTCTAGGTTAATAATGCTTATGTCCCGAATACTATAAATACTCTTTGCCCGCCTAAAAGATCATAACGTCTCTTTGAATACTGTTCATCGTGTCTCTAATCTTTTCTCTCTCAAGCTCCTTAGCTATCCAGACAGAGTATACAAGAGCACTCAATGTGGGATGTCATTGAGAATGGCCCCTCTACTGAAGGGCAGATTGGACCAGATGGGAAAAGACCTCTACCAAAGACAGATGGTGAGAGGAAGATCAGGCAGATAGAGATGAAGGCCTTGAGCACTCTGCTCTTGGCCATCCCCAATGAATATCAGCATCAATTCTGCAACTGCACTGATGCTCAGATTCTCTGGAATGCTCTAGAGAAAAGGTTTGTTGGAACTAAAAGCACCAAAAGAAATCAAAGGGATGTTCTAAAGCAGCAGTATGAGAACTTCACTTCTTCAAAGAATGAGTCTATGACTCAAACTTTTGACAGGTTCAACAAACTTATTGGTGAACTGGCTATTGTTGGAGTGAAGATGGAGAATGATGATATCAATAGGAAGTTCCTCAGATCTCTTGGGGATGAATGGACTATGTACACTGTCTCATATAGACAGAGTGATAATCTGGAAGAGAAGGAACTAGATGATCTGTATAATGATCTAAGAGTTTTTGAATCTGAGGTAGAAGCTAAGAAGAAGCCTACTGGGTATATTCATAATGCTGCACTTCTATCAGCATCCACTGATACTACTGCTAACCCTGAAGCAGTTAGTGCTGCTAATGGAGTGAATTCCGAAAAAGGCACTGAAACTGTCTTTGAAGCCTTTTTGTCCAGCCACAGCAACAACTCTTTGATTAGTGATGATCTGGAACAACTTCACCCTGATGATCTGGAGGAGATGGACATCAAATGGCAGATGGCCATGTTATCTATGAGGGTTAAGAAGTTTATTAAAAGAACTGGGAGGAATAACTTCTCTCAAAGAAGAGAAGATGGAGCTGGCTTTGACAAGACAAAGGTAGAATGCTATAAGTGCCACATGAAGGGACACTTTGATAGAGAGTGCATAAGTGGTGTGCCAAATAACAACCACCAACAAGCTCAGAATGGAGGCTACAATCAAAACAAGAACTCTGCTCAAGCCCTTGTTTCTCAACAAGGAATGGGGTTTGACTGGAGTGACCAAGCTGAGGAAGCCATTCAGAATCAAGCTCTTATGGCAGAGGTGTCTGATCTCTCCTCTGAGGTAATTTCTAATCTTTGTACTCAATCTTGCATAGACACTGTCAAAAGGTACAAGGATCATAACCAAAACATGTGTAATGACCTCAAAAGATTAGAAAAGGACAGAAGAGATTATATGTTGATAGTGGAGAGGTTTGAAGAACAAATCAAAGGCTTCCAAGCCAATGAACTTCAACACTCTTATGACACAAATTACTAGAAGTGGGAAAAGAATGAGTTAGAGACCAAACTGTCTAAGTCCAAAGAAGAGAATGATAAGTTGAAAGAAGAACTAGCTAAGATTAAGCTTGATATAGAAAAGTTTTCATATTCTTCAAAAGCAATGGACTCTCTTCTAAAGGCTCAAATTCATGATAAGATGAAGCCTGGTGTTGGATACAACAACACACCCCCTCCTTACAAGAACAACTACATCCTCCTACATCAGACTTGTTAGAGACCAAGGAGAAAAAAGACTTGTCTGAGGAAGCCCTTAAGATAGATCCTTTGGATGAGGTAGTTGTTAAGGATATGACTGAGAAAGAAGCCAGTGAGAATAAGAACAATGTTGTGAGTAAAGAGATACCCTTAGAAAACAACATTGTTACCAATGAGGGTGGTGGAAGGATCTGGGTCAAGTCTAAAGAGATAGAGAAGACCAAAGAAAAGACCAACAAGGTCCATTACAAACAGACCACTATTGTGAATCCTGGCCCTTGTAAACAGTGTGCTTGCAATAAAACTGAGAGCTTAAATTCTGGTACAAAAAGAGGTAATCAAAGAAACTGGAATAATCAATGGGCTCAGAAATAAGGAGTTGATCTGAGTAAAATAATCAGACCAAAACCTTGTTTCATATGTGGCAAGCTGAATCATTTGGCTAAGCACTGTTTCTTTAACCCTATTAACCAAAAGATGAACTTTCAAAGATTTGTGCAAAAACCTGTTGGTTATAGGAAGGCTGGAAAGAAACATGTGGCTAAGAAATCTGTTGAAACCAAAGGCCACATGAAGAAAAAGGTTTTAAAAGAGAGTATTAAAATGTGGGTGCCTAGAAGCACTAAAACTGTTAGTACTGCTACATCAATTAGTACTGCTGACAGGGATAGTGCTACCAGAAGCAATACTGCAGCTACCAGTGTTAGTACTGCTGAGAATATTAATGCTTCTAACACTGTTAGTACTTCTTCAAAGGTTACTACTGCTAATGCAGTTAGTACTTCTAAAACCAGTACTGCTTCTAGCAAATGGGCATCCAAATCCATTATTGTGACAAAGTACTCCCGTAATGAGGAGCCAAAGTTTAAAAATCTTGTCAAGAAGGAATGTAAATATTTTGATGAGAAAAGGGTACCCAAGACCACTTTGGCTTGGGTTCCTAATCAATACTAACTGATTTATCTTATGTGCAGGGCAACCAACAGCTCAAGGGGAAGAGCATCTGGCATGTTGATAGTGGTTGCTCTAGGCACATGACATGCAACATGTCATGTCTTCAGGATTTCAAGTATATCAATGGAGGACATGTTGCATTTGGAGATAATCTTGTAGGTGGAAAAATAAGTGGGAAAGGTAATGTTACAAAAGGTAAGATGACATTTGAGGATGTCTACTATGTTGATAAGTTAAAGTACAACCTGTTAAGTGTATCACAAGTTTGTGACAAACAACATAGTATATTATTTACCAATACAGAATGTATGATCCTTGCTCCAGGAATCAAGGTAGTTGATGAAAGCATGATACTACTTAGAACTCCAAGTGATTCATCCCTGAACTGTCTTGTTTCAAAAGCTTTTGTGGATGAATCCTCTCTTTGGCACAGAAGAATGTGTCACATGAATTTCAAGACAATGAACAAACTTGTTAAAAACAACCTTGTAAGAGGTTTACCATCAAAAGTCTTTTCATGTGATGATCATTGTGTTGCTTGTCTTAAAGGCAAACAACACAAAACTTCTCATAAGTCCAAAGAGCTAAATACAATTTCTTTTTGTCTCCAGTTATTACATATGGATCTGTTTGGCCCTACAAATGTGATGAGCATAGGGAAGAAATCATATTGCCTAGTTATTGTTGATGATTACTCTAGATTTACTTGGGTATATTTTCTAAGGACTAAGGATGAGATAAGTGGACTGATCAAATCCTTTATCCTAAGAATTGAAAACCAAACAAATCAAAAAGTAAAAGTCATTAGATCAGACAATGGAACTGAATTTAAAAATCTTGATCTAAACACCTTTTGTGAAGAAAAAGGCATTGAGAGACAATATAGTGCTCCTAGGACTCCACAACAAAATGGAGTTGCTGAGAGAAGGAATAGGACACTAATTGAGGCTGCTAGATCTCTGTTAGCAGATTCAAAACTGCCAATTACTTTCTGGGCAGAAGCAGTTAATACTGCCTGTTATGTCCAAAACAGAGTACTAGTAGTCAAGCCTAAAAACAAGACACCTTATGAGCTTTTAAATAAAAGAAAACCCTTTATTGGATTTTTCAAACCTTTTGGGTGTCCGTGTACAATTCTCAAAACCAAATCTCACTTAGGAAAGTTTGATAGCAAGGCAGATGATGGCTTTCTTGTTGGGTATTCATCTTAGAGTAAGGCTTACAGACTTTTTAACTCTTATACTAGAAAAATTGAAGAAAGTGACAATGTCAAATGCAATGAGAATACACCAAATCCAATTGGGTCTGGTCCTCAGTGCCTGTTTGACATTGATTCACTAACTAACTCTTTTCGTTTCAGTAGTAATGATTATGTAGGTTCAGGAAGAGGAGGATCAGGGACAACACAAGTTCAAGACAATATACCTCAGTCTGTGATCTTTCCCATACCTTCAGTGGATCCTGTTGAAGACTGTGAAAAAGAGCCAACTACTGAACCAAATCAGAGTGAAGAAGAAAGAGGAGATGAGGAGAGTCTAGAAAATAAAGAATCAGAAGTAGCTGCTGAAATCACCTCAGTTGAGTTGAATGACTCCAATCTAGAGGTGGGACTCAATGAAGAACCCAGTCATCAAACAAGAATACAAAAGAATCATCCTCCTCAGCTGGTAATAGAAGATATCTCTTCTCCTATGATGACTAGAAATCAAAGCAGGCTGCAAGAGATGCAAGACCAACAACATACAGTGCTTTCTTGCTTTCTATCCCAACTTGAGCCTAAGAAGGCTTATGATGCTATGAAAGATTCCAGTTGGATAGAAGCCATGCAAGAAGAGCTGCTACAATTCAAGCTGCAAGATGTTTGGGATCTGGTAGACCTTCCTAAAGGTCAAAGAGCAATAGGCACAAAATGGGTCTTCAGAAATAAGAGAGATGACAGAGGAATATTAATAAAGAACAAAGCAAGGTTGGTGGCACAAGGGTATACACAAGAAGAAGGAATTGATTATGAAGAAGTTTTTGCACCAGTGGCTAGGATAGAAGCAATCAGATTGTTCCTGGCCTGTGCTTCTTATATGAAGTTCAAAGTCTATCAAATGGATGTAAAAAGTGCATTTCTATATGGCTCAATTGAAGAAGAAGTATATGTTTGTCAACCACCAGGGTTTCAAAACCCAAGCTACCCAAACCCAACCACCAGGGTTTCAAAATCCAAGAGCATGGTATGACACTCTGTCATCCTATATCTTGGAAAATGGCTTTGAAAGAGGAGTCATTGATAAGACTCTGTTTATCAAGAGAAAGAAGAAGGACATCTTGCTGGTCCAAATCTATGTGGATGATATCATCTTTGGATCCACAAGAGACAATATGTGCAAGGAGTTTGAGGATCTAATGCATCAAAGGTTCAAAATGAGTTCCATGGGGGAACTTACTTTCTACCTTGGACTCCAAGTCCAACAGAAATCAGATGGTATATTTATCTGTCAGTCTAAGTATGTGTAGGACATTCTAACCAAGTTTGGTTTCTCAGACTCAAAGCCTGCTAGCACACCTATGGAGACACACAAGCAGATAACAACAGATCTTGAGGGGGAGGATATGGATGTTCATCATTATAGATCCATGATTGGATCTCTCATGTATCTTACAGCCTCTAGGCCTGACATAATGTTTCCAGTCTGTGTGTGTGCAAGATTTCAAGTTAGGCCAAAGCAATCACACTATCAAGCTGTTAAGAGGATATTCAGATATCTCAAAGGACAACCTAGATTGGGACTTTGGTATCCTCATGACTCATCATTTGAGCTACTTGCATACTCAGACAGTGATCTAGGTGGAGCAAACTTGGACAGAAAATCTACTTCTGGAGGATGCTAGTTTTTGGGTGCAAGACTAGTGTCATGGCAGTGCAAGAAACAAACCACAGTGTCCACATCTACAACAGAAGCAGAGTACATAGCAGCTGCAAGTTGCTGTTCTCAAGTCTTATGGATTCAGAATCAAATGCTGGACTATGGGGTAACCTTTCTACACACTCCAATCTTTATTGATAATAGCAGTGCTATTAGAATTGTTAATAATCCTGTCAAGCACTCAAAGACAAAGCACATTGAGATCAGGTATCACTTTATAAGAGACTGCAATGAAAAGAAGCTTATTCAAGTTGTAAAAGTTCATACTGATAACCAGTTTGCTGATCTATTCACCAAAGCCTTTGATGTGGGTAGATTCACTTTCTTGATAACAAGTGTGGGAATGATCAACTCTGAATAAGCTCATACTTAAAAAGTGGTTCCATACCTGTATATAGTTTATGTTTGGTGTTACTAATCTTCTTTCTCAGGAAATGTATAGCAGTACTTAGTTCATCACAAGCTTGAAAGTGTAAGTTTGGTTAATACTGCTCTCAGCTAATACTGCTAGTTAGTTAATACTGCTAGTGGTTAATACCGCTAGTTAGTTAATACTGCTAGTGGTTAATACTGCTCTCAGTTAATACTGCTAGTTAGTTAATACTGGTAGTGGTTAATACTGCTCTCAGTTAATACTGCTAGTTAGTTAATACTGCTAGTGGTTAATACTGCTAGTTAGTTAATACTGCTAGCGGTTAATTCTGCTCTCAGTTAATACTGCTAGTTAGTTAATACTGCTCTAGGTTAATAATGCTTATGTCCCGAATACTATAAATACTCTTTGCCCGCCTAAAAGATCATAACGTCTCTTTGAATACTGTTCATCGTGTCTCTAATCTTTTCTCTCTCAAGCTCCTTAGTTAGTTTCAGTCAAGAACTCTCAAAGAATCAATGGCATCCATGTCATTCGTTGATGAGCATAACGAGATTGCGATGCTACAAAAGCCCAAACAGGCCGCTGGATTCCACCAGATTGTGGATTTCCTCAAGACAAGCCACATTGCCAATGCTCTCACTATATCGCCAACTATCTACATAGAGCATCAGAGGCAATTCTGGGCCAATGCCACCATTGTTACTGTGAATGGTGTGCAAATGATAAAGACAAGGGTGTGTGAAAAACCCCTAACAGTTACTGAAGAGGTAATACGCATCTGTCTACGTCTAGACGATGCTGCAGGTATAACCTCTATTTTTAATGAGGAACTATTTTCAACTCTTTCAAGAATGGGGTATGAAGGCCAAATGGGGATTTTCAAGTTTTTCAAAGCTCAATTTTCACCCGAATGGAGGTTCTTTGTTCATACCCTGATGCACTGTATTTCAAAGAAAACTACTGGCTGGAGCCAATTTAGCAGCCTCATTGCCTATGCTTTGGTTTGTTTATCTACTGCTAGAAAATATAATTTTTCTCTGATGATCTTCAATGATCTTGTCTCAAACCTGGACAACAAGAAGAGTTTCTTCATGTATCCCAGGTTTGTTCAGGCAGTTATAACTAATGAATTGACGGATATACCTCACTTTGATGAGGTATATGTACCTAAAACCCCTAAAGGCAAGGTCTTCTCAAACATGAGGAGATCTGCTAGGGACTTAGAAGGAGTTAACACCCCATTGTTCTCAACAATGATGGTGGTGTCCCAACCACAAGAAGGTATGGCCTCACGGTCAAGGCCCTCATTAGACCAACTGGGTTGAGAGCCAATCCCAACCTTCACTCTCTCAAATTTTTCCTCAGTCCTTTGCTGCTAAACCCACTCCAATGATAACCAAGACTTATGTCAAGAGAAAGGTACACAAGGCTCCTTCCCTTGTTGTACCTACTACTACCCAAGAGCCTCAAAGCCCTCTATTGGAGCATTCTCCAATAGAGAATATCCAAAGGGAAACCAATAGGGTGTCTCCCAACCCTGAGGAGGTGCTCTCTATGGAGATGGAAGAGCATATGGGTGATAAGGCTGCCACTACTCCTGCTAGCACAGAGGAGGTGAGTGGTAACATACATAAGACCTTCCCCATGGCAACTTTGGGTGAGCAATCATCCAAAGGTCCCAGGTGCTAAGAAACCAAGGAGGTGGATAGTGCTTCTGCTAGGCAGAAGACTTCCACTACAAAAAGATCCAATGATCCTTCAAAAGAGAGTAATACTTCTGGAGAAGGTGAGGACAGATATAACTATCAAGAATTGATGGATGTAATGGGAAACATCAACATGGATGTGATCAACCAGGGCAAAGATATTGAAGAGCTTAAACTCATAGTTCTATCACAACAAGAACAAATCATCAACTTGAAGCAAATGGTAAGAAAATTGCTTCTGCAAAAGAAGAAAAAGCAATTTGTAATAAGAAGAAGGAAACCAGTGACTGATGCTCCCAAAAAGGGGGAGTCAGAAACTGATGTCAATATGGAAGATGTCAAAGCTAAGGGGGAGAAAGAGAAAGCTGAGTTTGAGGGGAAGCATGAAGCAAAAGCAGTAACAGAATCCATAGCAACAGAAACTGTTAATGCTGCTGAACCAAGTGAAGCAGCAGAAACAGTGAAAGAAGTGCTCATAGACCTTGAGATTGCAGCAACTCTAATGAAAGCCAAGCATGATACTCCCGAGGTCATCTCAAAGGCCAAAGGAGTTGTCATCAAAGAAAGAGGTGATGCTTCAAAGAAATCAAGCAAAGAGAAGGTAATGAGTAAAGAGAAAGGCAAGGCAAAGCTAGTTGAACCTGATCAACCAATGAAAAAGTAGAAGTTGATTGATTCAGATGAAACTCTAGCTAGGAAGATACAGGCTGAACTTGAAGAAGCAGAAACTATGCAAGTGGAAAAGGATAGAGAGATAGCTAAAGCAATGGCTGCAGAATTAAATAAAGCCTATCAACAAAGCTTAGCAACAGAACAAGCCAAACAGAAAGCCACATCTTTGAGGAAGCCTGCCAAGATCAAAATGGCTTCAAGGAAAAGACAACCTTCAAAGACATACCTTGGTGCTCAAGAGAGAAAGAAAATGATTACTTTCCTCAAGGGTGTAGTAGGTGTCAAAGTGGAGATGTTCTCAAAGATGTCTTTTGAGAAACTCAAAAGGATGTATGATGCTGAGATGATCAAGGTCCAAGGGGATGATATTGCAAGGGTTGAAATGGAGAAAAGAATGAAAGAGAGTAATGATTTCTTACAAAAACCATTCCCTGATGAGCAAGAAACTCCAGAGAAGGAAGCAACAATTGGTGAAAGTCTAAGGACTTTAAAAAGAACAAAGATGATTGCAAGGAGAAAGTCAACAAAGAAGCCTAGAATAGCAGAAGAAGAGGCTGAAAAGGTTGCTGAAGAAGAAGAGGCATATGAGTCATCTAAAATGAAAGAACCTTCAAGTACTGAGGATGTCAAAATGTACATGGCAGTGATGGACAAAGTGCCTGAACCAATTTCAGCAGAACCTGTAGGAGTTAAACCTCCTGAAGTCATTCACTGGGATGTTCTGGAGGTAGATGGAAAGGAGTATATTAGGCTGAAGAGAAAAGATGAGAAGTATGAAGTTTACAGCACTTGGAACAAGATTGTTAGAACCTGCTCAAGATCTGATATTGAAGAAATGTTTGAGATAGGGATGAAGTTATATGCAGATCAACTGAAAGCTCCAGTGATTTCAGTTACAAAGCTGGTAATGGAGTATCTGTTTATGATGTTCAAAGCTGATGAAGTGGAGGAGATCATAAGGAATGCCTTTCAAACAGTGAATAATTGGACTCTATATGAAACTAGTGGAGTATATGCAGTGACTTTGGATTTAAATCACACCGAGTACTTCCTAGTGGATAGAGTATACAACCATAGCAGACTAAAGCTTCATGCCATGCTGAAGAAGAAGCTAGGATGTATTCCAGATTCAGAAATGGCTAAATATTTGATCCAAAGAACTATCAATCAGAGTTTGGGATTGGATGCAAATACTGGAATTTAAGTCATGATGAAGTTTTGGGAGCATCTTGAAGAAGATATGAAGAACTTGACTTCTCTTCCTAAAAGTCAAGTTAGGGGGTGATTGTTGGGAACTAAAGAAAAGATTAAGTATAGTTAATGCTGCTACAACAGAATTACTACTGCCAGTACATCAAGGTTACTACTGCTAGTGGATTTTACTACTGCTTGAAGAGATTAATACTGCTGAGCATGGTTAGTACTGCTGAACTTAGTATTGCTCAGAGTATTAATGCTGCTGAAGATTAATGCTGCTTATGAGATGAAGATTTGTATGGAAAGAATGACAGCTGGAGGATCTGAAGATTATGGAAAGCTTGGAGATAAAGATGGAAGTTTATATTGAAGATCTTTTATTCTTTTGTAATTATCTTTATCTTCAATATGTATAGAATTGTTTAGAATAGTTTTAGAGAAATTATTATTATTCATTCTGAGTTGTTAGTCAATATAGAGAATCAACCTCAAGGTTAGAACCCTAATTCTAGAGAAGTAGAATTCGTATTGGTGAGTCTGTTTATCAATATTGAGGTTGTGTGTTTAATCTTGTAACTTCAATCATTCAATATAAGTTTGCAAGTTGTTCATCAGATTTACTGTTTGTTTACTGTTTCATTAAATATCAAAGTGTTATTCCGCAAACTTCTTTGATATTGTTTCTGAGTATTCATAATTCTTGTTGAGAATTCGATCCTGACATTATGGTCTTCTCTTTTGCGCTGGTGTCAATGTTTTTATGTAAAGTCTCAATCAATACTTTCTTCTCAGAAATATCCTCGCTAAGTTTCTGTATTGATTGGTTTTTGTCATTAATAACACCCTTTTCACGTTTAAGTTTAGACTCTAATTCTTGGAGTTTTGTCATCATGGCATGCATTTGATTTAAGAAATCTGATTTAGTTAAATCACATACCTCTTCGTTGTCCTATTCATTGGAATCAACTTCAGCTTCTATTTCCAGCTTGCCCATAAAGGATAGGTGTGCTGTCTCGTCCTTCTCTTCATTTTCATCTTCTTGGTTTGAATGATCTAGCCAGAACTCATCTTCTGCCATCAATGCCTTTCCAGCCTCCTGTTGCTTGGATAGAAGCATTTTGTTCTTGTAGTAGTCGGAGTTTCAGACTTTGGGTCTTCGACAGTCTTTGGCAAAGTGTCCAAGTCTGCCACAGTTGTAGCACTTTGGAGGTTCTTGCTGATTGGTCTCTTCAGCTTTATACCTTTTCTCTTCTGGCTTCCTTTCCTCTAACCTCTTTCCTTCAAATCTGTCCTTGTGAACATAGTTACTAGGACCAGATGTATACCTCTGACTGTTCGAGTTAGGCTTTTTGTAGAACTTCTTTTGAAAAGCCTTGGTCAACATAAGCATAACCTGCTTTAGTTTTTCACAGTCGTCAGAGTCAGAGTTCGCTTCACTTTCAACCTCTTCTGATTCAGACACAATCATCATCATCATCATCATCTTCTTCTTCTTCTTCTTTTTCTTCTTCACAACAAGAGCAACTGAATCAACAACTGTCTTCTCATATTGTCTCTTTTCATCCATGATCTCATCCACGATCTCATCCACCTCTTCCTCATTCTGCTTGAGGGTTTCATAGACCTCGTGAAGTGGAATATCGTTCAGATCTTTTATTTGCTTCATCTGTCTTGTAAACCTTTTCCATTCAGGCTGGAGGATGCTGAGGAATTTGACATTCAGTTCTATTTGTGATTTATTGACCTTTGTTCTTGCTTAACTCATTCAGCAAGGTCACAAATCTGTCATATGTTTCTTCTAGAGATTCTCCAACTTCGTCTTTGAACTCTTCATAGTTGTTAAGGCAGTTGGATATCTTGAGCTGGTTTCCAACTTTTGAACCAAGCATCATTTTTTCCAGTTGATCCCACATCTCTTTTCCTGTTGCTTTGTAGCTATCAATCTTCACATATATTTCATTAGTAATGCTTTGAAGAATGAAAGACTTTGCTAATCTATCAGCTCTTGCTCTCTTTAGGTCTCTACCATCGAGTTCATCAAACTTAAGTTGATATGGTATCTCCTTAGTCCCAACCGTACGAGTCTTCATAACAGGTGGCGTAACTCCTTCCTCTAAAGATTTCCTTATAAATTCACCCAAGTCATGTCTTTCTATGAAGTCCATGAACCGATCTTTCCACTGCTCATACTCTCCCCTGAAGAGTACTGGTGGCTTTCTGTCAGTTCCGATAGCTAGAGCTTCTCTTGATGCATCCTGTTAGATTGATGTGCAATAAGAACTTGTATTTTATCGTTAGTCCAGATAAAATCAAATGAATACAGATTAAAACGATTCAGAAAGACTCAGGTATTGGCGCAAAAGCACAATTTGCGCTAAAGGAGGTAGAGCAAAAGTCAAATTTGCGCTAAGAGAAGGTGGCGCAAAAGACAACTTGCACGAGAGGCGGGTCGTGCGAAATGGAGGTTTGCGTGAGAAGTGGGTCGCACGAAGTGGAACTTTGCGCGAGAAGTGGGTCACGAGAAGAGGAAGTTTGCGCGAAGAACTGTTGGCGCAAACCGGGGTCTTGAGGCCCGGTGTGTTGTTGCGACTGGAGTGTTGCGTGACCGGTGTCCTACCTTCGACCGGAGTGGACCGGTGTCTTGAATGGTGCAAAAGAAGATTTGCGCTAAGCAATGAGTCGCTTATGAACTGGCGCAAAACTTCAATCTCGCGAGTTCTTCCCTGTTAGCTTCCAAAATCGACTTTGATTCACAAATAAACCTATCTAGACTTTGATTAGCAGTCCCAAATTTTGACAAATAGACCACTAACACTTCTAGAACAGATTACAAGATTTTGATCTAAAAAACAAACACTTTTTGAAGATTTGATCGATGGAACAGTGAGTTTGAACTCGTGAACTAATAACACCAAAATCACAAAATGGGAATCGATTAAAGTGCTATACAGAAAATAAACTATACCAACTCGATCTAAAACACTTTTCGAATACAACCTGATCGATTTCTACACCAATAACACACTAACACTAAAAAAAATGTTTTTTATTTTGAAGAACACAATGTCGAGTTTTATAATTTGATTTGAATCTTATTTTAAGCTCTGATACCAATTGTCGGTCCCTTATCTTTGATCGAGTTCTTATCAAACAATAACAATCACAAACAAATATGATTAACCAACCTGTTAGATTACAAACCACGAATTACAGATTTGATGTTTGCGTTTTTCTCTTTAAGATCTCAACCTTTCCCTCTGGATGAACAGTAAAACGAAGGCTTGTTGTTGATCTCTCTTTTCTTACTCTAACAACAACAACTAATATCTAAAATATCTTAAAATAAAATATCCTAAAATATCTAATAAATAGATATTTAGGAATAATAATAAAATACTAAAGACAAACTTTGACATTTTATTACAAACGAACATTAGACTAATATTAAGAGTGTGTGTCCCAATAATTAACCATTCAATCAAGCAAACATATAATCAACACAATAATGCAAACCTGATATTGATTAATCAAACGATTCAGCAGGTTACAAGTGATTTTGATGAAGAAATCGATATATCTCTCTCTACTTTTCTCTGTACGGCGCACACCACCACCACACTTCAGCCTCTCTCAAATTATTAATCTCCGAATTAGCTCTCTAACCTCTAACCTAATTTCTACTAAAACAAAACAATATATACTTAGGCCTTATTAGCCAAATTGGCTTTGCAAGGCTTGGCCCAACTACTAAAACAAATCTATTAACTAAAATATAAAGTCTAATAAATAAAATACGAAAACATACTTTTGACTAATTATTACAAAAGAACCCTAGACTATTTGTTGAGATGACTTTATCAGCTTTAACTTCAGTTTTCCATCTTCAGATAATGTTGATCTTGAATCCAATAAAACTGTGCCTTAACAATCTCCCCCTTTGGATCAAGATCATTACTAAAAAGATTTAGCAATTCAAAATTCTTCTCTTTAAGCTCAGAAAATGCAGTCTTACTCTTTGTCTTCAGAATGTAGCAATCTCCTCAATTGATAAGAATAAAATCTCTTGGAAAGAAATTATCTCCAGTTTCAGTTCGGAATGTTTCAGCAAATCATCTTCAAAGAAAAATTTCTTCATTTCAGCATATCTTCAGAATATCTTCCATTTCTTGATTGACGCTTCTCCCCCTTTTTGATGAAAAGAGCAAAGAGTTCATCAAAAATTGTCTTCAAGAAATGTCTTCCACCATTTGCCAACAGAACCTTCGATAATCCGTCAATTCATTAAGATGTTCATCCAGATCTTTGCAAATCTAGACAATTTAGAAAATAAAGTGTAACACCTGAATCAACAAATGAATCAGTTAAAATTGTCTGTCAGTAACACAAAGTCACTGTGTATAATGAATATACATTATAAAGGAGTTTTTATGATGTTCACTCCCCCAGGGCTTCCATTCAATCATCGAAAAACCACAAAGGCAATTTCTATGAACGTTATGACAAAGAAACAAATTCTTTGTGTGTTCGTGCAAGTGATGGAATAAATTAAGCATATGATGTTTGCTTAGAAGGCTCAAAAAGTGTAAACCACTGAGACAAGTAGTTAAACACACACTCAATGTGCATTAGTGAAGTTTGAAGGTGGGGCAGGCTTCCTTCTTTTCAATATCCAGATTTTCCAAATGAAAATCAGATAGCATATGTGCTGCGTCCCCTTTGAAAATGAAACATTTTCTTGTTGAGAAGAAAATGAGTGGTTGGTGGGGTAATGTCAAGAGTTGGCATGGGCTAGTTGCCTGTTTCAATATTGTTCACCAAAGAAATGTGAAGCATTAGAAATGTGGTTGCCCGACTCAGAAAGTAGTTGGTGCAGAGTTTGATATTCTTTTACTCTGATCTCTCACCCTCTTTCTTTTAAGCGTTAAACTCACAGCTAACCAAACTCTCTTTTAGCAATTTCTCTCATCACACACCCACACTCATTTCTTTTGACTCCTCACATTCAATCACTAAAGGATTAACTTCTTGGGTAGGAAACACTGGTTAACGTGAATCCATAGAAGTTTCTTTTAAGTCCTAGCACACTGATCCCATGTTTTCCTATGAAGCATATGATGCTCAGATGGTTTAACTTTGTCAGTTAAAGCTCAAAGATGAATCAGAAAACATTTAAAATCACACTTCCAATTCAAGAAATCTGTTTGAGAATCGGAAAGTGGTTTGAACATTTAAGAACATGTTTTCTTATGATTGAAAGTTGTCCTTCTTTCAACCATAGATGAGATGAAGATAAAGAATTATACCTTTTAAGTGCAGTCTTACATCTCACGAAGTGAAGCTTAAAGTCATAAAGATATGATCTTTGAAGCATCTCTCAACCTGTAAAAGTCTAAACGTCTAGTCAAAGAACTTTATTCACTGAAATTGAAATGACATAAAACATTAAAACAATTAAAGTACGAGTTCTGATTAGAAGTAATCAGAAGTCATCACCTTTACTCCCCCTGAAATTATGCATCAGAATAATTATCAGGGTAAAATATAAGCATTAACTCCCCCTCAAATGTTGATCATCATATCTGTTGGATGCACAAAATTTCAGACATATATGTACTCCCCCTTGATGGTTGATTTCCTCATTCGAGTACTGGAGTACAATCTGTTATCAGCATAGGAGTAAGGTCTTTTGATCAATGATGTACGAGTCCTAAACTGTTGTGTTTAGAAGTCAAACTTCGTTGAAGTACGGGTTCTAAGCTGATGTACTTAGAAGCCTTAATTCTCTTACTCCCCCTTGACAGTAGGTGCCTGTAACACAGATTCATCCTTTTTCTTTGGTACCCACTGGTATTTGGGTCCATGTTTGTTAGTTGCAGTTCTTATGGGAGTAACTGAGTAAGAACCATACCAAAAATGATCACTTGCTTTATGAACAAGATCATGTGTACAACAATAAGAGCAATATATGAAAACCTGATTAATTCATCTCTCGTGTAGATATGATCAGGTTTACCTTTACGCGTATTGATCTTCTTGGCATTATAGTTATGTACACATGACTTCTTTCCTTTCTCGTCCTTCTTCTTATTTTTAACTGGTTTCTTCTTCCATACCAGTTCTTCTTCTTCGTATCTTCTCCTTCTTCTTCTTCTTCTTCTTCTTCTTCTTCTTTTGTATGTATCTGACCCATCTACATTTTCATCAAAGAAAATGTTAGTAGTACGAATCTGATCAAATGAATTGACTAACCTTTTTGAAGAAACAGATTTCAAATATGAACTTGAGGCTGTCTTTTTGAAGTCAGTCGAATTATTTCTAGGTGTGTGGATTTGTGACTCTGGAGTCGTTTGCTCAATCACCACCACCTTTGAAACAATCTTTTCAAGCTCTTTAATCTTTGAAGCAAAGCTGTCTCTTTCTTTAACAAGTTGGTCAATCTCTTTCTTGAATTCAGACTTCACTTTTTGATCTTTCAAGGCACTTTCAGATAAGTCAGATAGCTTCACAGTCAGCTTTCTAATCTCAGTTTCAAAGAAATTTCTCTCTTCTTCAAATCCCTTCTCAGCATCATTTATCTCGGATATTTCTTTAAAGAATCCAGCGTTCTTCTGTTCAATGGCCTTCTTGTCTTTGGCAAACTTTTCCCTTTCCAGAATAATTACTTTCTCAAACTCCGAAGTCTGTTGAGAAAGCTTTAAACATTTCAGCTCAACTGCCTTCTTTTCGTCTGCACATTTTCTCGAAAAATCTGAGAATTTCTTTACAAATGCTTTCTTTTCAATCTCAAACTCAGATCTTTCTTTGGCCATCTTTTTCTCCAGATCAGATATCTTCTTTTGAAGATCAACATTTGCACTCTCCAAATCATTAACTTTCTCATTATTCTCAACAGAATCTAGTTTTTGGATTTGAGTTTCCAAGGCAGAACTCTTTTCTTTTAGTTCAGAGTTCTCAAATTCCAGAAACTTTACTCTTGAAGACAACTTTGGTCCTATCTCAATCTTCTTAATATGTTCCCATAACAGTTTTCCTATAGCCTTTTTACCGTCTAAAGTAAAAAAGATCTCCTTTGAAATCTCTTCTGACATCCCTTTCATTAGGAAAGATCGAGCTAATCTGTCAGCTTCATATCTTTTTCTTTGCTCGTCTTAGTACATATCAAGTGGTAATGGAAGCTCTTTTTCTTCTCTTTCTCCATTATGCTTTATAAGATTAAAAACTTTCCTTGGAGCTGTCATACGTCCTTCTCTCAGAGATATTCTAATAAGATCCCTTAATGCATGTTTATCAATGAAATCGATGAACTGATTTTTCCATGCATCATACTCTCCTTTGAAAAGTACCGGTGGCTTCTCATCAGTACTGATCGAAGGAGTTTCACTAGAATTCATTCTGATAGATATAAGATAAGAACTTGAAAAATGACCGTTAGTCCAGATGAAATCAAATAATACTGAAAATCTTAGAATGAAATTCAGAAAAATTTGATCACGAACAGAACTTTGTCCCCCTCAGCAGACTTAGCACGGGGGTTCCGCTACCCGGTTAGCGAGTGGGGTCAAGGGGCAACGCCCTTACGGGGGTATGGGGGCAGCACCCAAATATTTTGACATTTAGAGGCCATATTACAGTTTGCAAAAATCTGTCTAAGTGGAGCAAAAGAGATAATTCGCGCTAAGAGGAGCTAGCACAAAGTACAATTTGCGCGAGAAACAGCTCGCGCAAGAGAGGAGGTTTGCGTGAACCGCAGGTGGCGCAAGAGAGGGGTTTGCGCGAGAGGTGGGTCACGCAAGATGAAGTTTGCGCGAGCCGCGGGTGGCGTAAAGCTTAGATTCTCGCGAGCAGTGGGTGGCACAAACAGGGATTCTCGCGAGCAGTTGGTCACGCAAACTATGGTTTGCGTGAGCCTTGGGTGGCGCAAACACTGTAGACGACCGGGAACTTTTCGATCGGGGAATTTCAACGACTGGTAAGATTGATTGACCGACAAAATGAATTCGACCGGTAAATTGCAAACCAAATGATTGACCGATAAATTAATGGACCGATAATGTGAAGAGGACCGGTATTAGATGTGAGTCTTGACCGGTACGCTGTGTTAAATCCTTCGACCGGTAAAGAGTGATGGTCGACCGGTATGAAAACAACTATGGACCGATAAAGATATTCGACCGATATTAATCAAAGACCGATAGAGGTCTTCGACCGGTAATGGTCTTCGACCGGAATTGGTCTTTGACCGGTAAGAAAGACCGATAGAATGCGGTCGGCCGATAATAACAAAGACCGATATGTTCTTGATACAGTATCGACCCAGAAAACACTCGATATCTCGAATTAAACAACAAAACTTTGCTAAAACGTTCAAATAACCAACTAGAACATATTCCAATCAATTAATTTCAATAAAACCCACTTTAAGAAGAATTCGATTGATGACACAGTGTAGACTCGTGAACGAACCCAGAACAGCAAATTCAACAAATTGATAATCAAAATCGATGCAATATTCAAATCAAACAGTACCCAATCACAATAATAGGCAAAACAAACACAATCAAACCAAAAGCAACTTGAATGAACAATCACACAATAAAAAATATGAATCTTTTCCAGAAAAACAGAACCGAACAAAAAATATTCAATTCAATCTGTAACTTGCTCTGATACCAATTGTGTGTCCCAATAATTAATCATTCAATCAAGCAAACATATAATCAACATAATAATGCAAACCTGATATTGATTAATCAAACGATTCAACAGGTTACAAGTGATTTTGATGAAGAAATCGATATCTCTCTCTCTGCTTCTCTCTGTACGACGCACACCACCACCACACTTCAGCCTCTCTCAAATTATTAATCTCCAAATTAGCTCTCTAACCTCTAACCTAATTTCCACTAAAACAAAAGAATATATATTTAGGCCTTATTATCCAAATGGGATTTGCAAGGCTTGGCCCAACTACTAAAACAAATCTATTAACTAAAATATAAAGCCTAATAAATAAAATACGGAAACATACTTTTGACTAATTATTACAAAAGAACCCTAGACTATTTGTTGAGACGACTTTATCAGCTTTAACTTCAGTTTTCCATCTTCAGATAATGTTGATCTTGAATCCAATAAAACTGTGCCGTAACAAAGAGTGACTTTCCAGCTTTAGCTTCAGATTTCAATCTTCAGATTGGATGATCTTGAATCCAATAAATCTGTGATCTAACAGTAAGCTTATAGAAAGAATAGCAAGGAATTCGCAGATAACACTAAAACACACAGAAATTCGTAAGCCTATAGAATTCGTAAGCTTCAGATGCTCAGATTTCGCAAGCAACACCTACGAAACCTAAAGTTTTCGCAAGTCATACTCATGCCAAAACATGAAATTCGCAACACTTAGGCCTACGAATTCTTTACAATTCGCAATATAGCACTCTGCGAATCCTTGAGAAACCACAATACTCACACCTGCGAATTTTATACTTATCAAATTTCAGAAATTAACACACAATGCGAATTCTAATAAACTTCTACGAATCCTTCACGAAACCCTTTAAGAATCCTGCGAAACCCACACAATATTTTACGAATTCTTCATGACTATTTGCGAGTTCTTGAGTAAAACCTGCGAGTTCTTCACCTTTACGTCGAAAGTCGACTCTGAATCACCTAAAAACCTATCTAGACTTTGATTTGCAATCCCAAACTTTGACAATAAGACCACAAATACATCTAGAACATATTACAACCAACTAATTTCAAAAACAAACACTCTAAGTATGAATCGATCAATGAAACAGTGCTCGTGTACTCGTGAAAACCAAAAACACCAAAATCATCACAATGACTATCGATTACAGTGCAATACTCAATTAAATCAATACAACATCAATCTAATACTCATTTCGACCTCAAACCAAATGATTACAAATCAAATTTCACACAAAAACTCAAGAACAGGTTTGGACTTCGATGGAACAGTGCCGAACCAAATTTCTTTTTGATTTGAATCGACTTTGGGCTTAGAGTCGAAATTAGACTTGGTGTTCAACTACAAATGTTCTCCAAAGCTTTTTTTGAACCTGTAGATAAAGTATCAACTCATGAATCGATGTTTTGAAGGATTGATTGAAGATTTTTCAGAAAACAAGTTCTAGATCTACGAGTTTCGCAAGATTCAAGAAGAACTCACAGAGTGAGAAGGGTTCGCAGAGAAGGATTCGCAGAAAGAACATTGGACACAACAACTTTCGTTTAAGTGTAGAATTCGCAAGTGGCACATTGCGAAAGTTGAAGGTTTCGCAAGCCATTGTGCTTATGTTGTGTGCGAATTCTAGAAGAATTCGCGGGCCACTTGATTTTATTGTCTAAGTTTCGCAGGTTTCATGTACGCGAAATGTGGCTTCCAAAATTGTAAAAAAAAATGTTCTAAGGTAAGGATTCGCAGGTATGCGAACTGCGAAAGTTGAAGGATTCGCGGATGTGTGTCTTGCGAATTCTAAGGGATTCGTAGACATATATCCTGCGAAAGGCGAGGATTCACTATCTTGAGGCTTGCAAAAGTTGGAGATTTCGCAATGCAAGCCTCTGCGAATTGTGCTTAAGCTGAATGCATCTTGCGAATTGTGCTTACATGTCTATAGGGATCTGCGAATTTTGGTCATTTGCGAAAGTTTTGGTGATTTTTGAAGCTTCTGACTGTTCTAAACCCTATTTCATAAAAGTTTGCCCTGTTCCTGAGCTTTATACGTAGAATGCATATGTGACAGCTGGTTGGTCACATATCCTTAGCAACTGATCTATATTTCACGAGTGCTCATGATCTGCAAAGACTTTCAGATTCTGGATTTGATGATTTGGTCTCTGCTTGGATTGAGTTAGCTACCTGAGCATCTGCAATCATCAGTCTGGAAAGCTTCTTCAGTTGTTAGACCGTTGAGAGCAATTTATCATTCTTTTGACTTGATCACTCAATAGTGTGAGCGACTACAATCACTGTTTTGCACTTTGGTTGTGCTTCAGAATCCTGAGAGCTGATAATCATCCAACTGATTTGTGAAGAAAGGAGTTTCGGGTTTGATGACTCAGTATTCTGGAAGCAGTCAGAAAATGAGTACCTTTCATCAGTTGTTGAACATTGCTTGCCTTCTACCCTTGCATTGTAGTGTTTCTACCGGATGCTACCGCCCGTATGCTTATCAGATGAAGTTCTTAAGCTGAATTCTAAATTTAACTCATGGTTTACAGACAGATCAGATGTTATATACTGAAGATGCACTTAGGTGTCACTCCATAATCCACACATATCATTCTTGTGTGCGTTAAGGAATGTGTTGGATTTAGTAGAGGAAAAAGTTGTCTTTATTTGCACTCAGTCGAGGTTATTGTCTACATTAGATCTGATATTTCAGTTGATACTTCAAGGATAAGAGCTACTTTCTAGGGGGAGCAAGAGGAGCTTTGAAGTTGATGCAACACTAAGTTTTATAAAGAAATCAAGAGGGAGAAGAGTTGAAGCTGGAGTTGATCAGAGAATGATTACTTTACAAAACTTAGGGGGAGAATGTTAGAACATATTTTATGTTTTTATTAGAAGTTTTATAAAGTAATCTACTTATGTGTATTGGTCCTTGTATTGGGTTTGGGCTTATAGTGTTTACAAGGGTTATGGAAGTATAAATAGGAATCATGTATTAGATTTTAGGTTAACTTTTATTTGTGTAATTTGAAATCTGCCACAATGTAGCCGCATTGTGTTCTTTGCTCTCTATTAGTGTAGTTTTATTGCTTTCAATAAAATACTGATTTCTACCCTATGATTCCTTGTTCATCTCTTAATCAAACCAATCATTGATCTCAATGGAACTCACATGAACCAAACAAGACTTTGGAATTTGGTCAATGGATTTGGACATTCCAATTCCATTGAATTCCATCCAATTCCGCGAACCAAACACCCCCTTAGTCTCTCACGTCGCCTCCAATCTTCATACATTGAAAACCCTAGTTGGCAGCTCCATACAAAATCGCCTCATCTCCTCCAATGGTCCGACAGGCTTCCCGTTCCAGCAGGCATCCGACGCCCATCCACGGCTCCTCTGACGGTCCGACAGACTTATTGTTTGTATATTTCTATTTTCGTATTATCATATAAAACTATTTTATTTGCTATAACTAAGTTGGTTACTTTATTTATTTCTATTGCACAAATGGAATTGCAACTTGAGGCGCTATGTGGAGCAATCATGACAGAGAAGATAGAAGATCGACAGGAACGTAATACCAAGAGTGAAATTGCAGTCGATGAAAGTGGAAGTCGAGTTACTTATAAACTTTTTTGAAAACTATGATTTATTTAACTTTGTGGTCGTGGGAAACTTTGAACTATTTATTTTACTTTATGGTTGTGTTTTATTAAAACTTCAAATAATTTATTTGACTTTATGGTTGTGTATTTGTCATGAAATTAAGTAGTTTAATCATTTTTATTTCATTTAGAATTTTAAAATTAAATGGGTCAACTCAGGTTCAACCCATTTATTAAACATGCTGGGTTGAGATAATTATAAACAAGTCAACCTGCTACCAACCCATTTAAGCAACAGGTTGAGTTGGGTTGAAAATCTCAACCCATTTAATTAAACAGGTTGGGTTAGGTTGGATTAATATTTTCAACCCAATTAATAAATGGGTTGAACCCGAATCCAACCCAACCTGACCCCTTACCACCCTACACACATGCTCTTATAAATTTATATATTATGCATGTCTTCCTACATATTAGGAAAAAAAAACCTGCTCAATTAACTTGGATATACTATAAAAAGCAAATCTGCGTATATTGGATTGTTTTGATTTATTCAAGATTATATAGTATCAAAATATAGTTAAAGTACAAAGGCTCAAAGCAACAAAATGCATAATCATGGTAAAAAATAAATAAATAAATAATCGACGGTCCATAATCAAAGATTTATAAAGTTTTGACGGTCCATACTAAAAAAAATATGAGATAAGATGTTATGAAAATTTTCCCTGAATTTTAATTGTTTGTCGGACATAAAAGCAAATCCCAACGTCTTCCTTTGAAATATATACTGTTTTCGACGTCCCAATAATAAAAGAAATAACTTAGAAGTTAAAACAACCATGAGATTATAATTTCATGTGTTGGGGTTTTCTTAAGAACTAAGAAAGCTTTTAATCATTTAAACAAGTCTACTTTGATTTATCATCCCAAATGTTTTTCTTTTCTTTGCTAATGTCTCCTGCCTTTTACCCTTTTTGTTGATGAGGTTTGGCCTCTCCATATAATTAAGTTAAAAGTAAACAAGTTGCATGAATGAATTTTGAGTATTTTGGTAGTATTAAATTAGGTTTATTGGTACCTTTCACTCATTGTTTTCAAGAAAAGGACAATGTAAGCATAAAATGTTCCTATGATCTTCTGGTTTTGTTAATTTCGATAATTATTAGATTTAGATAATAACAAGTAAAACTATATCAGAAGATAGAAAAAAAAAAGGAAAAAAGACATCATGCCAACTTATTTAATCCTTGACTAACTAGTTGGCTGGCTCCGAATGCCATCATAGGATGCTAAAAAGATTGAATCGAGTTTATTATATTTTTAGAAGATAAAGCATGAAGCCTTTTATTTTCTTTTAATAATAAACTCATATCAAACACTTTTTAAAATCCCAATTTGATAAAAAAAAACTCATCCGTTGTTTCAATAACCAAACGATTTAAGCCTCATTATTGGTTTATAATACGACTACAAATTCAGTGATCAAAATTATTCAATTAGTCACGCCAATAGCATATGTAGTGTCCCTTCAAAGACATCCATGCTGCCTTCACTCCCTTGTGACCTTGTCTAGCGGTACAAAATCCGTTACTGATTAAAATAATATTCAGGAGTAAAAAAGATCTAAAGTTTACATGATTTTTACATAGACTTTCGTTGGATAAAAACAACATATAAATTTGGTTTAATATAATTAACAAATTGTCATTCATTTTATTAATTGTTACAAAATCAGTATGTTATCAGTTAAATGAGTATAAAATACAAAAAATGAATACTTATTTCATTGAGCGAGAAAAAAAATCTTCATCACACTGAATAAAGACAACCAATTTTGTTGGATTTTGATATTTAAAAGAATAAAAAAAAAGAACTTCGAATTTTTAACAATTCATGCAGGATATGTTTGGTACACAAGATATGATAGAACAAAACATGATAAAAGTCGTCTTCCCAAATTAGGTGGGACCTTAAAAGTGGGATATGGCAACTTTAAAACTTGGACAAGACAAGATATTGTAACACAAAAATGCATTTTTTTTGTCCCACTAAAATATGTGGAATACATAAGAAGATGAGACGAGATTAATAAATTACTAAACTAAACGTGTCAAATTAAAACCCTAATATATGTGAAATTCTTTCATCCGACTTTCTTATCCTCTCACAAATCCCCTTTCTTATCCTCACCAATCCCAGTGCCACTCCATTCCTACCTGTAATATACATATTTAAGGAAAAGCGAGACTATTTAGGGGTTGTTTGTTTTTTTAAAAAAACCTCTTAATGACTCTTAAGTCTGAATCGTTCAGACTTTTTTACACAACACCTCTTATTAATCATAACAAAAATAAGACTTTAGACCTCTTAAAAAACAAACGGCACCTTAGTCTGCTAGAATTTTATTGTTGAAATTTTTCTCCAAGGTAGTCAATCAATTTGGAGGAGAGAAGGAGTAAGGGCTTGTTTGTTTTTTGATTTTAAGCTTTTAATTATCACTTATGTCTGATTTGGTCAGACATTTCATAATTCAGACCGTTTGTTTTTTTTAATTATTTTCAGAGCCTCTCATCTCTTAATATGGTATGGACAAAAAAGTGGTAACCCTATATCTTAAATCTCCTCTTATTTTTGTCTAGCACCATTCTTTCGATTTCAATGTTGGTTTTATCCTAGATGCACCACAAATTTGCAAAAACACAAAACATAAAGATTGTAGATCTATGTGTTGGCTTTCCAGAACATCTTGAATCGCTTAAACCGGGGCTTCCTTGTGTGAGATATGATTAAAACTCCACAACCTCGCAAATCTGCCAACATCCTTTCTTTTGTTTCTTTTTTTTTGTTCCGTCCTCCGATCATCGATGCTCTCTTTAATTGACGTATTTAAGTTGAATTTTTGAGGGATAAAATAGACAATTATACATATTCAGACGTTTGTCGGTTTACAAAAACAAATAGTCTTATTGATTCAGATTTCAGACTTCAACACTACCTCTTAAAAATCAGAAGTGAAATCCGATTTCGGACTTCAGCACCTCTTAAAAAACAAACGCCGCCTAACTGAAAGTTACATTCTTCATGGTTTGCTTTTCCTCTTTCATGATTCATTCGTTCACTCTTGAACAATGGCAGGTCTAGAAAATTTATTATTGGGGGCACACTTAGGGAGTTAGGGGTGTCAAAAAAAAATCTAAAACCGAATAACTCATTCAAAACTGGGTTATTCGGTTTTTGGCTTAAATTGTTTAGTTTAATCAAATAAATATAACTTTTTCGTGTTTTCAATTAACTTTTTACTATTTCGGATATACCGAGACATTATATTGCTATGTATATATTTTACTATTTTGGTTTAACTAAAAGCAAATGAGCACATTATACATTAATAGTTGGTAGCAAAAAATCAGATGACAAGAGGTCAATAAATTAGATTCAGTTAGAAAGAAACCAGATAACAAAAGACCAATATATCATAAATAAAAGACAAACTAGTAGCTAATCCTATATCAAAATAATAAACTCAAATTAAATAACTAACTCAAGAACTCTAATCAAATAACAATTAAAAAATAGAAAATAAAAAATTAATAATCAACATATAACAATAACTTTAAATCTATAAACAATAAAAGCAAAAAGAAAATTGGAAAAAAATAGTGATTGATCAAATTTTTAGCATTAGGCTTTGGGATTGAGTTTGCATAGTGGGATTAGTGTACCTTGAGATAGTGGAAATCCCTTAGGAGTTTATTATTCCATATAATTGAACTGTGTAAAGTTGCTTGCTTCATATTATTATCATCACCCTATATATAGGGTTGTAATCAAACCGAACGTTCAGCGAACCGTTCGTGAACTGTTCGGCGGAAAGTTCGTTTATGTTCGTTTATTTAATAAATGAACGAACATGAACACATTTTTTTGTTCGTTTAGTTAAATGAATGAACATGAACAATGGTCTCGTTCGTTCATTTACGTTCGTGAACGTTCGTTCATTTATGTTCGTTTACGTTCGTTTATATTCATTCATTTATGTTCGTTTATATTTGTTTATATATATATATATATAAATATATATAAATATTTATATATATTATGACACTAATTTGTCAAAGCATTAATTAAATTAATTTTTTAAAAATCATTTTTTATACCTCCTAAGTATATCCGTTTTTTTACTTTGTTATGTTATTTTTTACGAACGAAATTATGAGTAATGGTGGTTGTTTTTTATTCATTTGTGTTCGTTTATGTTCATTTATGTTCGTTCATTTACGTTCGTATATGTTCATTTATGTTCGTTCGTTTACGTTCGTATATGTTCATTTACGTTCGTTTATGTTCGTTCGTTTATGTTCGTTTAGCTCTTAATGACCGAACATAAACGAACACGAACAAACATATTTTCTTAACGAACGAACATGAACACAAAAAATTTCGTTCGTTTACCGTTCGTGTTCGTTCGTTTGTTCGATTAAGTTAAACGAACGAACACGAACAAGCCTCCGTTCGTGTTCGTTCGGTTCGTTTACAGCCCTACCTATATATACAAATTACAAGCCATAAATTATGGAGACTATTGGGGGGATATATCCTATAATTATAAACAATTATCTAGGGAAAGGATTTATCCCCTATTTACATAAAGTCTATCGGTTTAGAATATTGTGGAAATATTCTTGCTAACACGCCCCCACAGTCTGAGCGTTGGAAGGATGAGCGCTAAGACTGGATCTGAAATAGAGAAATAACTGACGGGGAAGACCTTTGTGAAAATGTTCGCATATTGGTACGAGGAGGGGACATGGAGGACTCGTACATGACCCATGGCGACTTTTTCCTGGACAAAGTGTATGTCGAGCTCAATGTGTTTGGTGCGCTGATGTTGCAGTGGATTTCCGGAGAGGTATACAGCGGATACATTATCAAAATACACAATGGTGGATTTGCGTGTTGGACACCAAAGCTCAAAAAGTAGATTTCTTAGCTAACATGTTTTGGCTACAACATTAGCGACACCGCGATACTCCGACTCGACACTGGATCGAGAGAGAGTGGGTTGGTGTTTGGCCAACCAGGAGATGAGATTGTCACCCAAGTAGACACAATATCCAGACGTAGACCGTCTTGTATTAGGGCAACTGGCCCAGTCTGCATCCGTATAGGAGATGAGATGAGACTATGAAGACGGGTAAAGATAGAGGCCATAATCGAGTGTGCCTTTGAGGTACCAAATAATGCGTTTGAGGGCGCTGAAATGAGGTTCCCGTGGTGCATGCATGAAGAGGCATATCTGTTTCATTGCAATGCGATGTCTGGACGAGTGAATGTGAGGTATTGTGACACGCCAGCAAGACTCCACTAGAAAGTAGGGTCATTGACAGGGGGTCCGTCATTTGCGCTTAGTTTGGACTGAGAGTCAACGGGTGTAGGCATAGACTTGCAATTTGCTATGTTGGCCATTTGGAGAAAATCTTCTGCATATTTCTTTTGAGACAGAAACATGTGATGAGGGGTACGAGTGACCGAGATACCCAAGAAATAGCTTAACTTTCCCAAATCAGTCATGGAAAAACTCTTTATGAAGGGCAGTGATAACATCTGTTTTCGAGCCGTTCGGACAATGTAGTCAGGATGATGTCGTCCACATAAAGCAACAAGTAAGTTGTATCATTGCCATGTCGGTACACAAATAGTGAGTTTTCACTTTTGCTACATCGAAAACCCACCTGCAAGATAAAGTTAGCAAACCTTTGGTACCAAGCTCGAGGGGCTTGTTTGAGTCCATAAAGGGACTTGCAAAGGCGACAGACATAACCGGGAGTGGAGGGATTGTAAAATCCAGGTGGTTGGTGCATGAAGATGGTTTCCTTGAGGTCGCCATGAAGGAACACATTTTTGACATCAAGTTGGTGGATTGTGTGAGACCCGTAAACTTCAAATAATTTCCACGCGATTTAGATGGTGTTTCAATTTGGAAAGTGTTGATTTCATTTAGATATAGTGCCTTAATTTCCTTTTTGGTTCGAATATCGTTCGCGAACGGGATTGGGTGAAGAAGTGAGGCTCGGTACATATCTAGCGACTATGCTCGCGAGTATGACACCAAGTCACTGTCGATGGGCATTTTTGCATGGTATGTACCATAGGGTACTAGGAGGCGACGATTATGCTCGTGACTGTGACACCAGGTCACTATCGCGGGGCATTGTCATGAGAACGGTACCGAGAGGGGGAGGACACTGGCAATGTTGCGGTCGGGCATCAGAGAGGTATTTAAAGGTGCAACTCGATTTTCTTGGACACAATACTGATTTGGGACATTAAGATTATATTTTTCTCTCCAAGAACTTGGTAAGTTCTACCTCCAACCTTCCCTTGCCGTTAATGTCTTCCATCTACCCCAACCTCTTGATCATTCATGTTATTCTAGGTGCACTTGATAATTTATTGTAGAAGATTCAAGCCTCCTCAAGATCCCAACCTCATCTCCTCATCCCTAGTTTCTTGGATTCTATGGTTTTAAGCTACAACCCTACAAGGTGAGTTCCTTCTCATTCTATAAACTTTATACATGTTAAAATGTGGGTTATAACCTTTTAAACATCTCCACTCTAACCATTTCTTGATTTAGATGAGTCATCATCAAAACCTAATTTTGGAGATTTTAAGGTTACTTGGATGAATATGCTTGCAAGGATAAATAACAAATGTTCTTGGGTTATTTGTGGTTTACACACTTGTAGAACATACTTTCTTCAACATATAAACTTAAGCACTTTGGGTCAAAACTAGGGTTTTGAAATGATGGAATATTTTGGATACAAACTTGTGGAAATTGAGTTCTTATGCTGAAAATAATGTTTCAAAGGATGTTTTGGGAATCATGGAAGTTTACAAGGATTTATTTGGAAACTTGGTTAAATAATTGATGTCATTTTATTTGTCTTGAGAATCTTGATGAGAGATTTGGTTATAGATATTTAATGGTGTTTGGTTAATTGGAATATATTGTTTGATTGGTATTGAGTGTAATGGATCCATAAGCACTAGAGTCATTATGTTCGATGATGGAACACTAGTTTTCCACATTGTGGAACAAATTAGGCATCGACGGTATGGTGTAAGCCCTACGTGTTAGTACATTTTCTCGGATTTGGATAACTCAATGTATAGACCGAGAGAGGTTGAAGTTGACATTCCATGGATGTACACTTTAAGTAGCCGAGCTCGACATCCAATACGTGTATTACTATGTGATTGGTTTTACTAACATGTCAAGTGGCCTACTTTTGTGTTCCGTCACTTATGTTAGTAAACGGGACTCCCCCGTCAACCCAAGAGGTATCTGTATAAAAATGAAATTCTATCCATGCTTATTTATTTACTTATCCGCACTTATTTCATTAAAACTTACTGTCTTCTCCAATATAACTGTTTATTCTCACTCGACTTTAGCCTAACATTTTTTCTTAAAATGACATGTATAACAGGCCATTCTAACGGTGGGATTTCTCAGGTTTGAGCAGAGAGTCTTGAAGGGAAGTATCATTTTTTGGAGTATATAGAGGCATGCATTTTGGTATAGTAATAACATACTTTTGAAAGTGAGATAGCAACACCCATCCATAATCTAAGCTTCGTTGGTCTAGATTAGTAGGTTGTTGAGTTTTATTTCACTTGGTTATTTGTAATGTAAACGCCATACAATTGCTCCCCCTTTTTGGTGATTTGTTTACGATAGCTTCGTTTTATTCATCAATTTTCCAGGTTTAAATTAATCCCTATTTTTAGGGTGTTACAGATTGGCCAATTTCGGCTGAGGGCGATGCTTAGCACCGTACGAATGGTGGCCGGCTTAACCACGAGGCTGAAAGTCTCATCACAATCAACCCCGATTTCTTGATATTTGCCATTAACGACAAGTCATGCTTTGTAGAGTTTAGGTCTCCATTGTCTCTGAATTTGTGGCGGAAGAGCCACATGCATAGAATGAAATTGACCCCGGGAGGTCGTGGTACTAGATCCCAAGTGTATTGTTTAATAAGAGAACTGTATTCTGCAGTCATGGCTGCATTCCAATTCGGGTTGAGCAAGGCTACCTTGGGGGGTTTTTAGGAATGGGTGGAATGGATTGGGAAGAGAGATTAAACTGGGTTTTTGGTTTGACAATGCCATGACGTAGGCGGGTTTGCATGGGGTGGGTGGAGGTGGATGTGTGGGTGGTTGGGTGTATGGGAGGTGTATATGTCATAGAATGGATGGGGGGAGGTGTGTTGGTCAAAGGTTGGGGTAGGGGGAGGTATTTCGGTCAAGGATTGGGAGGTGTCGGGGACGACCGAGGGTTGGGTGGTGTCGGGATCGGCCGAGGGTTGGGTGGTGTCTGGGACGTTCATGGGTAGAGTGGTGGGTGATTTGTTTGGGTGGGGGCTAGAGAGAATATTGGAGGACGGGGTCATTTTTGGAGTGGTTGTAGGGTTGATGTTGTGAATGGCGTTGGTGATGAAAGGGGAGGGAGAAGGGTTGTCGAGAAAGGTGTAGTCATGTTGAGTGTGATGCTGGAGGTTGGAGAAGGGAAAGAGTTTTCGTCAATGCTAACATGAGGAGAGATTATGAGTTTGTGAGAGACGAGGTCGTAACATAGGTATCCTCGATGGTTTGAAGCGTAACCTAAGAAGACGTATGGGGTTAATCTAGGTGCGAGTTTATGGGGGTGGTAGATGATAGGTTTGGATAATAAAGACAACCGAATGTGTGAAGGTGGTGGTAAGTGGGAATACGATGGAATATGACTTCTGTTGGTGTTTTTCTAGCAAGAGTACGAGTAGGGATAGTGTTCAGAGTGTAGGCTACCACATGTAAGGCATACACCCAATAGGTGGGAGGTAAGGAAGCATGGAGAAGAGAGGTGCGGACGATATTGTTAATTGTGTGGATTATTCTTTCGGCTTTCCCATTTTGAGGGGAGGTGTAGGGACTTGTGAAACGGAAAACCATACTGTGTTTGGTTTGAATTCTCATCCATTATCACATTGAAAGGTTTTAACGTCCTTTTCGAATTGTGTTTTAACGTATGTACAAAAGGTGAGAAAAGACGAGAAGGCTTGAGACTTGGATTTTAGTGGGAAAACCCAAAGATAATGAGATAAATCGTCTAATAATAGTAAATAATATTTATGGCCAAGTGTGTTCGGAATCGGGGAACTCCATAAATCAGCGTGTATAAGATCAAATGGAGAAAAAGTAACTGTATTTGATTAATTAAATGGAAGACGATATGTTTGCCCAAGGCACAAGAAACACATGAAGGGGTAGGAGAGCCCTTATTACACAAGATAAAATTCTTAGATCTAAGAAAATTGAAAACTGGTGACCCGGGATGTCCAAGTCGGTTATGCCATGTAGCAGGAGAGATCGTAGCGAGGGAGATTGGGGGGGGGGGTGTCGCAACAACGTATGAGGGAGAGAACCGGTAGAGAGTGCCCGTGTTATTGCATCGCGTACAAGTTATCCCTGTATTGAGATCCTTCACGGAAAAACCAAAGGGGTCAAACTCAACAGACACATTATTTTTATGGATAAATTTACGAATAGAGATAAGATTTTTGATTATGTGGGAGAGTGTAGATGACGTTTTTTAGAGTGAATAAGGGGTAAGGTGCGGGTGTGGTGGTGTTCCCGTAACCGTGAATTAGAATCCGAGTTCAATTACCTACAAGAACAAACTGAGGAGTGTTCAAATTAAATAGTTTAGGGAGAGTACTTGAATTGACAGTGAGATGAGAAGTGGCACTTGTGTCCATGTACCATGTGCCATCTAGTTGTTGAAGATATATAGTGTTGAAGGCATTGCCGAGTTTGGTTGGAGTCATCGGTGTTCCATAAGGGTACGGTGATTGTGGAGCCAACAAGGCATGAGGTTGCTGGAATGATGATTGCTGTGGTGAGGGAGTCAGGCCCAAAATACCGGCCTGTGAGCGGGCGTATTGAGAGGGGGTCGGGGAAGTAGGGTAAGGACACAGGGGGTGCAGAGTAGTGTCCACTGGATCTCCAATGAGGACAAGATGGTTGTTGTTGGCGGTATGGAGATCCACGACCATGACCCCTACCGTGACCACGTCCTCAGCGCCGATCAGATTTTCCGTGTCTATGACCGCGGTAACTGGGTTGCGATGTTTGAGAGGTCGGATGTTGTTCCGATGAGGTTGGATCGGTCATAGCGGGCTGTTGTCGGGCAGATTGTTGGTCCATGACCAAAGCATGTTGGGTATCGCTCTCTTGCTTGGAACGTCTCGTTTCTTCCAATAATAATTGAGACCGCACTTTGTTGAAACTAGGAAGTGGATCGACTTGTTGGATTATGGTGGCGATGGTGTCATAGTCGCCTTTAGTGGTACATAAATTAATTGTTGAACCATTTTTGATTCGGTGATGGGGTTACCGACATTATCTAGTTGATCTGCGAGATGCTTGATTCTTTTACAGTAATCAGACATGTTGGAGAAGTTTTCCAGTCGCGTGGTGTTGACCTGTTCTTCTAAGTATACGACGCGGGTATGTTAGTTGTCTTGGAAAATTTCTTCGAGTCGTGTCCATATCTCTCTTGCCAATGCACTTGGCTTCATAATGGTTTGTAGTAGGTCTTTGGATACGGTACCATATATCTATTCTTTAACAATGGCATCAAGGCATTCCCATGTTGGGCGATCCGTGGAGGAATCCTGTGAATCTTTGACTTTGATATGATCGAGGACGTTATATGCACATGTGTAGATGTGGAAGAGTTCCAACCACGATGCATATTGGTCATCTTCTTGATCAAGAACAAGAGGGATGAAGTTCTTGATATTGTTAACGACAAAGGCTGGGTGAAAGCAAGATGAAGAGAAGGATGAGGAGGAGGCTTTTTGGTTGTCATTATTCGGTGAAATCGTGCCCGTCATTCTAGAAAAATAAGCAAGCAATAAGGGTGGTGGAGAGGGTTGTTCGGCAGAACGTTGACAGGTGCTGCGTGGATGAAGAGGTGAAGAGAATGCTCTGATACCAAATTGAACTGTGTAAAGTTGCTTGCTTCATGTTATTATCATCACCCTATATATGCAGATTACAAGCCACAAGTTAGGGAGACTATTGAGGGGACATATCCTATAATTATAAACAATTATCTAAGGAAAGGATTTATCCCTATTTACATAAAGTCTATCGGTTTAGAATATTGTGGAAATATTATTGTCTAAAGTTGCTTGCTTCATATTATTATGTAACACCCCAAAAATTGGGAAAAACAAAAATTTCCAAAAAAAAAAAAATGGAAATGTGGTATATAAAATATCAAGATACGAGCTCATCCCAAAAAGGGGAAACAATTATGTGCCTGTTTAATTACAAGTTTGTAATTTAACGGTAAGAGACAACAACCTCTTAAATCTAATACCTAGACAAAATAAGATTACAAAAGGTGTCGTCTATAACATAAAAATAATGTCTTCCAAAAGTTGGCGTCCCCAAAGGTATTTCCCCAAGCTCACGTCTAAGGCCTCCTTAAACCTTCTTTACAAACTCGCTGCTAGAACCTAAGATATACATCGAAACAAGTGTTAGGCCAAAAGAACCTAGTGAGTTGAACATAGGCACATCATAGTAAATAAATGGATTAGAAGTTATAGAAATGCATAAGAGGAATCAATGGGGGAGTCCCAAAACACCAAACAAGTTTCACCTCAAGAATCGGTCTACCTTGGTGTTCACTCTTACGAGCAACACCCCAAAGGCCTGACACATTCGAAGACTACCTCCAAGGTATTACTCCAAATGGTGGAGATCTAGGAACATACCTCCAAGGAGGCGCCCAAGATTACACCCTCCTAGTGCTTACTTGCGGTTCATCCAATTTCCAACGTATCATCGTATAAATTATACTCCAAGCAAAATTTACATCATATTCACATGTGCACTTTGTGATCCAACCACCATAATTAATTTGAAAGAGATTCACCATAGTAAACAAGAAACTTAATTTGATCTAACCAACATGTAATTTCTACATAGGATATCTCCAAGTAATAAAACTTCACACTAAGACCACATAGACATAAGGTCCTAAGTAACAAGCATGACTAGATCTCAAAACATTATATTGGGTCAAAAGCTCAAATTAGGTCAAAACCCCAAGTTATGTATATTCCATTTATAGAACCCATCCACAAGATTACCTCATCAATATTCTCAAATACATCCAACACAACTAATATTATCAATGTACCACTTAGATGGATTTTAATCAAGGTTCATAATCTCCCAAGTGAAAATATGATTTTCATGACACAAGCATGATATAGGAAAATAAACATGAAATGGTAATATAATACACATTAAGACATGTAATTCATACTGTAAAAGTTAGGAAACTTACTAGCTAAGTTTTTATAGAAAAACCTAGAAAACTTGGAACCCTAGATTGATAGAGTGGTTGGTAGAAGTGATTGTCCTTGTCTTGAAGATCACAATAAATGCTCCAAGATCATCCTTGATGTTCAATAAATGTTGGTGGCAAAACCCTAGATGGAGATTTAATGAAGGGAGAGAGTTTGGGGGAAGAGAGGATGGCTTAGGAACTCTTCCAAAATCACACAAATTTGAAATGGGTTGAATTATGGAATAAAAATCGGGTTAGGTGGGCTTTTATACCCAGACTCCGCCCGACGACCTTGCTGGAGATTGTGCCCAAGGGCACTTTCGCAGGGCACTATCGCGATAAGGTCACCATCCGCGGTACAAACCTGACGACTGTGACATGCGAGAGTGCCAAATGGCATGATCGCTGCCACTCTCACACCAAAGGTACCGAGATCATCCCCCTTCCGACGATTGTGACAGACGACCATGCCTTGTGTCACAGTCGTGGGCATTCTCGCACAGACTGTACCGAACCCAAAACATGGTTTTGATTGAATGGCAATCTGTCTAATTCAAGGAAAAATGAAATATCATAAGGGTTACTTTCACTAGGTTAATTTGAATCTAAATATATGAGCTTTAGAAGGGTTAGGGAATTACCTCTAAAATTTCGGATGTTACAATCCTTCCCACCTTGAGAATGATTTTGTCCCTGAAATCTCATCCTATCTAAATAGTTCCGGGTATCGCTTCTTCATGTCCTCCTCCACCTCCCATGTGACGTTGGCACCTCGGTGGTGCTTCCATTAGACCTTGACCATAGTCACCCCTTTATGGCGAAGTTTCTTCGTCTTTCTTTCTAGGATGGCCTCCGGCTCCTCTATGCAACAATTCCCGTTATCAACCCGGATTTCCGTCAACGGGATGACACTGCCCTTCTCGGTTAGGCATTTACATATGTTGCACACGTGGAAGGTAGGATGAATTCCATCCATTTCCGGAGGCAAATCTAGTTTGTAGGCGTGAAGTCCGATCCGTTTCAAAATGGTGGAAGGCCCAAAGAAACGAGGACTATGTTTCCCATATTTTTCGAAGCAGATGAGGCCCTTCCAAGGTAACACTTTCAACATGACTCGCTCACCCACTTGGAATTCCATCGATCTCCGCTTCTTGTCGGCGTAACTCTTTTGTCGATCTTGAGCCGCTTTCAATCGCTTCCGATTGCCTTTCACCCTGTCCGCCGTTTCTTGCACTATTTTCGGTCCGACGAACTGCTTTTCTCCCGCTTCAAGCCAACACACTGGGGTCCTACATTTTCGGCCATACAAAGCCTCGAAAGGTGCCATCCCGATGCTGGAATGATATCTATTGTTATATGCAAACTCTACTAAAGGTAGATGGGAGTCCCAACTTCCTCCAAAATCTATGACACACGACCTCAACATGTCTTCGAGGGTCTGAATCACCCTCTCGCTTTGACCGTCTGTTTGAGGATGATAGGCCGTGCTCAACTTGACCTTGGTGCCCAATTCCTTCTGTAGGCTATCCCAAAATCTAGAAGTAAACCGATTGTCTCTGTCAGACACAATAAATAGTGGTACCCCATGTCTCGACACTACTTCGTCTATGTAGAGTTTAGCTAATTTCTCCATTAGCAACGACTCTCGCATAGCTAGGAAATGCACGCTCTTGGTAAGTCGGTCTACCACTACCTAAATCGTGTCATGGATTTTCAAGGTCCTTGGTAGCTTTGTCACGAAGTCCATTGTGATGTGCTCCCACTTCCATTCCGAAATGGTTAAAGACCGTAAACTTGCATCTGGCTTTTGATGCTCTGCTTTGACTTGTAAACAAGTGACACCTCTCTCTACATAGTTGGCCACATCAAGCTTCATCACCGGCCACCAATAGTTCAACTTGAGATCTATATACATTTTCGTGCTACCGGGGTGTATGGAATACTTGGACTTATGGGCTTCTTCCAAGAGTAGTTCACGGTTTCCTCCCAACTTTGGCACCCATATCCGGCCTTGGAACAATTTGAGGCCACAAACATCTTCCGTCAATAATTCCCGTTGCTTTATCATAATCTCGGACTTGAGGTTTTCCTCTAGGAGTGCTTCCATTTGACACGTCTTCAGATTTTCTACTAAGCTTGACACCACCTCAATTCTAGTGAGCGAGAACATGACACCACCCCCGTGGCTCTTTTTGCTTAACACGTCTGCCACTACATTAGCTTTACCGGGGTGGTAAAGTAGTTCACAATCATATTCCTTCAACAGTTCTAACCTTCTCCTTTGTCTCATATTGAGCTCTTTTTGGTCAAAAATGTACTTCAAGCTTTTGTGATCTGTGAAGAGTGTGCACTTAGTCTCGTAGAGATAATGATGCCATAACTTCAACGCGAATACCACCACCGCTAACTCCAAATCATGAGTCGGATAATTTCTTTCGTGATCCTTGAGTTGTCGGGATGCATAAGCTATCACCTGTCCTCTTTGCATTAAAACACACCCAAGTCCCATTTTGGAGGCGTCGCTATAAACAACAAAGTCTTCTGACCTTTCGGGTAGGGATAGAATTGGCGCCTCACATAGCTTCTTCTGAAGAGTTCTAAAAGCTTGTTCTTGTGTCTCGGTCCACAAGAACTTGACATTCTTCCTTGTCAAAGAAGTGAGCGGAGAAGCAATCTTCGAAAAGTCTTGGATGAATCTTCGGTAGTATATGGATAAACCCAAGAAGCACCTTATTTCCATCCGACTTGTTGGAGGCTCCAAATTCATCATCGCTCCGATCTTTGGTGGGTCCACCTTTACTCCGTCCTTGGACACTACGTGACCCAAGAACTGAACTTCTTGCAGGCAAAATTAGCACTTCGAGAACTTTGCAAAAAGCTTCTCTTTCCGGAGAACCTCTAGCACCTCCCGTATTTGTCGACCATGCTCGACCTCATTCCTTAAGTAGACCAAGATGTCTTCGATGAAGACTATTACAGAATTATCCAAGAAAGGACGACACACTCGGTTCATTAATTCCATAAACACGGCCGGAGCGTTCGTCAACCCGAATGGCATGACTAGGAACTCATAATGGTCGTACCTCATCCGGAAAGTCGTCTTCCAAATGTCGCTTTCCTTTACTCGCACCTGGTGATAACCGCATCGCAGGTCTATTTTGGAAAAACATCCCGCTTCTTGCAATTGGTCGAAGAGATCGTCGATTCGAGGAAACGGATACTTATTCTTCACCATGACTTTGTTTATCTCTCGGTAGTCTATGCACATCCGCATGGACCTGTCCTTCTTCTTCACGAACAAAACCGAGGCTCCCCACGACGACGAACTCAGTCTTATAAACCCCATCTCTAGAAGTTCTTGCAGCTGGGTCATCATCTCTTGCATCTCTGCCAGTGCTAGACGATATGGAGCACGGGCGATCGGAGTAGCTCCCGGGGTAAGGTCTATGTGGAACTCTACTTGGCTTTCTGGCAGTAAACCGGGTAGGTCTTTCGGAAAGATGTGCGGGTAATCCCGCACCACTTCCACATCCTTGACCCCTTTCTTTTCTAGCTTGGCATCCACCACATAGGCCAAATATGAAGATCATCCCTTGGCTAAACACTTATGCGCCTTTAGTGATGAGATAATGGGGGCAGAACCCCTACCCTTTTCTCCATAGATGGTTGCTACATCACCATTCGCCAAAGGTACTCGAATAATCTTTTTAGAACAAAAGATGTCTGCACCGTTCTTACCCAACCAATCCATGCCTATCACTACATTGAAACTTTCTATAGACATAAGCAACATATTCAAGTTGAAGGGATTCCCATCTATTTCCAAGGTGCAGTCATTAAAGCAGTCCCAGATTATTACTTGTTCCCCATTAGCTACTTCTATTATCAAAGCATCAAACAGAGGACTAATGAGAAGGACAAATTGCTTGCAAAAAGCGCTTGACACAAATGAGTGGTTCACACCTGAATTAAACAAAACACGTGCAGGTAGAGAGTTCACTAGAAACGTACCCGACACCACGTCGGCGGTCTCTCTTGCCTCTTCCGCCGTCATCTGGAAAGCTCGGCTCGGTGCCCTCGGTAGAGTCTCCTTCTTTGATGTTGTCCAACTTTCAACTCCCCGGTTGCCTCCCATCAACCTCGTACACTCTCTCTTCACGTGCCCCGGTTCACGACACTCGAAACATACCGGCCCCCGAATGGGGCAGTCTTGGCTCACGTGGTCCTTCTTTCCGTATTTGAAACATTCAGACGTGTTGCATAATGGTTTTGGGTTTCATGGTCCGTAGTGCTTGCTCCTGCATGTGGAACCACCTAGCTTCACATCAGGGTTCCATGATCCTTCCCTCGGAGAAAGATTTAAAGTGTCGCGTGGGTTCGGTTGACCCTTCCCATTTCCTCTTTCCTTTGAGTGAGGTCGTCCTCCACTAACTGAGATTCCTCAATAACTTCTTCCAACGTAGTCACCTTGGCGTTCCTCACACCCGTCTTCATCTCTGTAGGCAGGCCTCTCAGATAAGCCTTGATCTTCATCCTCTCATCTGTAGCCAAGTGTTCCACTAGACTGAGCTTCTCCACGAACTGTCTTGATTATTCGGCAATGGACAAATTTCCCTTATTTAGATTTTTGAACTCTTCCTCGATCTTATCAAGCGCTCTCTCAATACAATATTTGTCCATCACTTTCTTTCTGAAGGTTGGCCAAGTGAGCTTGGCCAAATTCTCGGGAGTTAGGGCCGCACGAGTGAAGTTCCACCAGCTCAAAGCTTCGCCTCTGAACATCTGAGACGCAAACCTTACTGTCTGAGAGTTGTCACATTTGTTGGCTTCAAATTCCATTTCTATCTCCCTCAACCAGTTCATGCAGAAAACTGGGTTGGTGGTTCCAGAAAACTCCGGTGGTTTGCTTCAAATGAAAGTCTTATAAGAACAACCTCTTCCTTTCTTCTTTCACCACCCACCACCCGCTCCTTAGTCCCAACAACATTCCCTATACCTCCAGATCCGTTCACTACGTTCTTAGCAACTGTCTCGTTCCTTCGATTGCTTGCATCACTGTCCTCTAACATCTTCATGAGTTTCTCATCTCGTTTATCCATTGCAGAGTCCATAATTTACATGATGCTAGGTATCATGACCAATTGAGGGTCCACTTATTGCATCACTGGGTTGTCGGTCTCTAGGTTCACTTGTGGAACCACGTCCACTACATTCCTCAACATAGTTGGGATTGGTGGGTTTCGGGGATCATTAACCAGTCCCGCTTGCTTGGGCGCCTCCGGAACCGTCACACTTGCCTCAACGCCCTCATCTGGAGTCACCACTCGACTTCTCGTGTTTACCATTGTGAACTGTCACACATGATAAAGATCATACCGATTAATTCTTTAAAAGATAAACGGTTTATAACATACTACTACAATAATCAATCATCATAATAACAATTTTAAGCACACTCACGTAACAATAAATTCATAATAACATGGGCCAAGTAAAAATTTGAACATATTATACACAAGGATTCTTGTCGTCATCAACACAACTCTTAACAAATGCATTTCCGTAATCCTAATACTCTCCCCACATATGAATTCTACTCAAGGTTGACAATTTCAACCACTAGTAATTACAACTTAAGTCTAGGCATTTTAAAGCCACACATAGTTCACTTAAACTAAAGCTCTGATACCAACTTGTAACACCCTAAAAATTGGGACAAACAAAAATTTCCAAAAAAATGGAAATGTGGTACATAAATATCAAGATACGAGCTCATCCCAAAAAGGCGAAACAATTATACGCCTGCTTAATTACAAGTTTGTAATTTAACTGTGTGTCCCACAATCAGTATAAATCAAGATTATATCACTCAATTTCCAATTCAAATTCTTTATTGATCTTGATTAAACGATTACAACTTTCTCTCTCTAAAATCTCTTTCTCTCTCTACAAAACTCTCTCTGGATCACCTATAATATTTCAACTCATCTATCTATTAAACAGCAAAAACAACTATTTATACAAGCAACAAATACAAAGGAAACAAACAAACATAACTAGACTTTGACTTTTATTACAAAATAACTTTGACTTTTAATGAGAGTTGACTTTCCAGCTTTGACTTCTTGTATCTTTGACCTCTAGTCTTCATGATCTTGTATCCAACATATTTCTGCTCTAACAATCTCCCCCTTTGGATTCAAGATCATCACAAAAAGATTTAGCAAATCAATCTCCCCCTTTAGTTGCATTGAAGAACTTTAAATCTCCCCTTTAAGCTCAATCGGAGTACAATCTTCCTCTTTTGGTTGATCTTTAACTTTAATCTCCCCAAAGTCTATCTTCAAGAAATACCAACAATCTCTCCCAAAGATGGTAGAAACATTCTTTAATAATCTCTTCAAAATTACCACACAACTCTTTCAGACTTCGGAAAGAAATTATCTTCAGGGTTAGCTCAGATTGCTTCAACAAATAATCTTCAAATAAAGTTTCAGCAAATATCAGCACATCTGTTAGGACTGAAAGTCCTGTGTGTTGAAAGTTGTATAAAGCATTTATAAGGGGTCAAATTATAATTAATTGATAGTTAAGTTATTAATGGGCCTAAAGCCCATGAGGCCTTATACGGCTCATATTTATATGTTTTCTTTACCTAGTGTTAGGATAGTTAGAAGTGTTTAGGTCTCGTTCATAATTCTTCTAGTCAATAGGTTTACATTTGCTTATCAGATATTCTCTCTGTAAACCTAAACCCTTTATTGAATATTAATCATATGACTAGAAGTTGTGGCATATTTGTTCTCCATTGATTGATTACTATTGTTCGTGATTGAACTGTACTGGGATATACAATTGGTATCAGAGCAAATAGACGAAAGTTTTGATCCAAAAAGGTTTGTTTAAAACTCTTAATCGTGATTCTGATCTATCTGAGTTTTTGGTTTCTGTCGATTAATTGTTTTCTGGATTGATATTTGTTATCGATTTGATCTAAGAAGTGGAGTTACTGAGTTTTCTGTGATATCGATTATTTGGGTAATTAAGTTTCTGCAAATCGATGCAAATCGAATTTTTTTAAGAATCATAGCTGAAAATTGATTTTGCTTAAGAATCGATTGGGTTTATTTGTTGGATCTGAGTTTTGCTATATCTGTGTTCAATTTGTTGTTTTATCAATTAATTGATTTTCTGGGTTTGATTTTCTGGGTCGATTGTTTGATTACGATCAATTTTCAGTTTCATCGATTTTTTCGGTGATTATCTGTTATCGATTTGTATTTATCGAATTGTTTATCTGTGAAAAGTGCTTATCTTGATATCGACCGACTCTATTGACCGAACCCCTGCGACCGGACAATCCTTCGACCGGACTCTAGTGACCGGTTCCTTGACCGGTTTCTGCGACCAGACAATCTCTTCGACCGGACTCTAGTGACCGGTGGCTTGACCGGTTCCTTGTTGACCGGTTTCTGCGACCGGTACTCTTGACCGTGACCGGTACCTTGTTGACCGGTGCTTTGCGCCCGGTGTCCTGTTCACCGGTGGTTTGTTGACCGGACTCGACCGACCCTTGTTGACCGGTGCCTTGCGCCCAGTGTCTTGCTTCGACCGGACCCTTGCTTCGACCGGGTACTTGCTTCGACCGGGTTCTTGCTCGACCGGGTCCTTGTCCTTTTTATTTATTTATTTTTGATCTATTTGTTTGTCTCACGATCGCTATAGTGCAATTAAGATTTAAAGAGTTAAGATGAATTCGAGAGACGCTCTAGCCATTGGTTTAGATCAAAAAACCCCGGTGCTCTATCGGAGAGAATATCCACAATGGCATGATCGCTTCATGAAGGCACCATTGCTATTCAAAGGAAAATATAATGAGTGGAAAGTTAATTTTTTGAATTTCGTGGATAATCATGAGTTGGGTTACTATATCAGATTATCATTGACTGAAGGAGAGATGCAACCCCAAATTCCAACAGAAGCTTTTACTGAGGAACAGGAGAAAAGACAAAGGGCTGATAATATAGGTCGAAATTTTATGACAAATAGTATTTCTTGTGAACTTTTTCGTGACATTTTTTGTGAAATTTCTGGTCAAATAAACACTTACAAAATGACAGGAAAAGAGTTGTGGGATTGTACTGAATGGTTGATGTTAGGACCAAAGGGTTTATTAAAAGGAAGAGAATTGGAAGCTGAGAACTCTGAGCTAAAAGGAAAGATTTCTAATTTGGAAGCTAAAACTCAGCAAACAGTCTCTGTTGAAAGATATGAGGAAAAGATCTCTGATTTGAAAGATGCAAATGCTGATATTCAAAAGCAAATATCTGATTTGGAGCAACTGCTTGCTAAACACAAATATGATTTTGAGACTAAAAAGAAATCGTTTGCACAGAAATTCTCAGAACTGTCTAAGAAGAGTTGTGAAGAGAAGAAGATAGTTGAGCTTAAATGTATCAAGCTTTCTCAACAAATTTCTAATTTTGAGAAAGTGATTATCTTAGAAAGAGAAAAGTTTGCCAAGGAAAAGAAGGCCATTGAACAAAAGAATGTTGGATTCTTTAAGGAAATATCTAGTCAAAGAAAGGATGCTGAGAAGGGATTTGAAGAAGAAAGAAGCATGTTTGAGGCTGAGATCAAAAAGCTTACTGAGAAGCTATCTGAACTATCTAAAAGTGTGCTGAAAGAGAAGAAAACGAAGTCTGAATGCGAGACGAAGATTGACCTTCCTGTCAAAGAGAGAGACAGATTTGCTTCAAAGATTTAAGAGCTTGAAAAGACAGCATCAAGTTCAAATCAGAAAACTGTTTCTTCACAAAGGTCAGTTAAATCAGTTAATCAGATTCGAAGTACTAACATTTTCTATGATAAATATATAGATGGTTCAGGTACATATCAAAGAAGAAGAAGATATAAAGAAGAGGAACTGGTCTGGAAGAAGAAACCAGTTGACGATGAGAAGAAAGATGGAAAGAAAGATGAGCTGAAAGGTAAGAAATCATGTGTACATACATACAAAGCCAAGAAGAACAATGCATGTAAAGGTAAACCTGATCATATCTACTCGAGAGATCAATTAATCAGGTTGTCAGTAAGAAATACTATTGTTCTTATTGTCATACACATTGTTTGTTCCAGATTCTATCAAGTTCTAATCACAAACAAATACTCAAGATGATCATTCGAAACTCGTATTCATTTATCTCAATCACAGATTACAAACTTGCAACTTTCTCTCTCTAGACTCTCTCACTAGAATGATAAGAATGAAGTTCTTCTCTAATCAGCTCTCTCTCTCTCTACAATCTGAATTGATACGTCTTTCACACCTCACTACAAACAAAGACAACAAAGGTATTTATACCTACAACAATTACAAGGAAAGTAAAATACACATAACATTGACTTTGACTTTATTACAAATAGACTTTGACTTTTGATGAGAGTTGACTTTCCAGCTTTGACTTCTTGATCTTTTATCTTCAATTTTTATGATCTTGAATCCAACATATTTTATGCTCTAACAATCTCCCCCTTTGGATCAAGATCATTACTAAAAGATTTAGCAATGAGATCTTCTCTTTGATTAAGCTCGATTGAAGTAAACTCCCCCTTGGAACAATCTGTATCTTCTCTTGAAATCTCCCCTTTTGATACAAACATAACTTTCTCAACCAACTTTCATGCTCCCCCTATTTGTATGAAATCTTTACAATCTCCCCTTCTCTGATAAGCACAGTATCTTTAAAACTTTCAGCAATCTTCTTCAAAAAAAACTGATCTTCAAGAATATTTACATTCTCCCCCATAGTTGTACACAAACCCTTTTTCAGACTTGATTGCTCCTGCAAATAATCTTCAAAATTCTTGAATTAAAACTCTTCTTCCCAAATCTGCTTCAAACATTTCTTTAACTCTTCTCCCCCTTTTTGATGATTAGAGCATCAACATCATCAAAACCTTCATCAAGAAATGTCTTTGACCATTCTGATCTTTGATATGAGCCGCTGATTCTTTGCCAATTCGAACAATGTATTTATCCAGATCTTTTCAAATCCGGACAAAATAAGAATGTAACACCTGAATCAACATATGAATCAGTTAAAATGCCTGTCAGTAACACAAAGTCACTGTGTGTAACGAATACACAATATAAAGGAGCTTTTGTGATGTTCACTCCTCCAGGGCTTCCATCCAATCATCGAAATACCACAAAGGCAATTTCTATGAATGTTATGACAAAGAAACAAATTCTTTGTGTGTTCGTGCACGTGTAGAAAGAATTAAGCACGAATGATTGCTTTTATAAGGCTCAACATAGTGTAAACCACTGAGACAACAGTAGATAAACACAGACTCTAAGTGCATGATTGAAGTGCGAAGATGGGGCAGACTTCCTTCTGTTTCAATATCCAAATTTTCCAAATGAAAACCAGATAGATAATATGTTGCGTCCCCTTGAAAATGTGAAACATTTTCTTGTTGAGAAGAAAATGAGTGGTTGGTGGGGTTTAAGCAAGAGTTGGCATGGGCTATTTGCCTGATTCAATAACATTCATCAAAGAATTGTGAAGCATTAGTAATGTGGCTGCCCGACTCAGAAAGTAGTTGGTGCAGAGTTTGATATTCTTTTACTCTGATCTCACACCCTCTTTCTTTTTAATCAATAAGATCACTACTAACCAAACTCTCCTTTCCATTTTACCTCATCACACCCACACTCATTTCTTTTAGACACCTCACACTCAATCACTAAAGGATTAACTTCTTGGGTAGGAAACACTGGTTAACGTGAATCCATAGAAGTTTAGTTAATTCCTAGCACAAAGAACCCAAGTTTCCTATTAAGCATGAGTTGCACAAATGGTTTAACTGTAACAGTTAAAGCTCATATACAAATGTCAGATAAATGAATGCTCAGATGATATAATCATGAAGATTTGAACATTTTAAAACATTGAAGTATTTTCAAACAAGTATATTGAATGAATGAATATGAATGCAAAAGACTTGTTTGAAAATTTGACATTGTATGAAAAATGATCAGAAATGAATGATATATCAATTAAGGCTTATGGTCAAGAATAACAAATATTTGTCTATATGAAACAAAATATAGACATTCTTGAAAAATCGTTTCAAAATGAAATATTGCTAAAAAATTCATTGAAGTACAAGCGGAGTGTCTTACCATCGAATAAAAACTAATTCAATTTAGAGACGTGGTAAGAACAACTTGAACAAAAATTCAAACCGGTGTGCGTGAATACTTGAAAGTATATAGAAAAGACAATACGCAAGTAATTATCTTTGGAAACACATGGTTTGTAATCAATAAAGCACAAAATAAAAAATAAAAACATTTAAAATCACACTTCCAAATTATAAAATCTGTTTAAGAATTGGGAAGTGGTTTGAACATTTAAAAACATGTTTTCTATACTTGAAAGTTATCCTTCTTTCAGATATATGTGAGATTAAGATAAGAAATTTACCTTGTCGCTCAATCTTAAATCTCAGAAAGTCAGTTGTAGTCATGTAGATATGATCGTGTCAGCTTCTCTCATCCTGTAAGTCTCAAAGTCTAGTCAAAAATTTATTCACAAAATTTATTCGAAAATAAACGATGGAAAACAGTAAAACAATTATAGAACGAGTTCTGATCAGAAGTAATCAGAAATCATAATCCTTTTACTCCCCCTGAAATTATGCATCTAAAATATGTCAGTTATAAAGCACGTGATAGAGATCTACAACTCCTTTTGGAATGTAGTTCGTCATATCTATCGAATGCAAAAATTTCAGAAAAATATGTACTCCCCCTTGAAGGTTGATATCCTCGTTGAAGTATTGGAGTATAATCTCTTATATCAGCCCGGGAGTATTTTTCTCTTTCAGCATTGAAGTCCGGGTCCTGAACTGTAGTATTCAGAAGCCACCCTTCGTTGAAGTACGGGTTCTAAGCTGATGTACTTAGAAGCCTCGGTTCTCTTACTCCCCCTTAACCATAGATGCCTGCAACACAGAATCAGGTTTTGGTTTTGGTACCCACTGGTATTTGGGTCCATGTGTGTTAGTTGCAGTTCGAATGGGAGTAACTGAATAAGAACCATACCAGTAATGATCACTAGCTTTATGAACAAAATCATATGTATTACAGTAAGAACAATACCTTTTCTTAGATAACCTGAACATTTGATCTCTCGAGTAAGCATGATCAGGTTTACCTTTCAGCACATTGTTCTTCTTGGCTGTTGATGCATGTACAAATGATTTGTTACTTTTCTTCTCTTCCTTCTTTCCTTTCTTTTTCTCATCATCATCCACTGGTTTCACTTTCCATACCAGTTTCTCTTCTTGATATTTTCTTCTTCTTCTTTGTGTACCCGAACCATCTACATTTTGATCATAGAAAATATTAGAAGTACGAATCTGATTGAATGAATTGACTAACCTTCTTGAAGAAACAGATTTCATGTGTGAGCTTGAGGCTGTCTTTTTAAAGTCAGCTGAATTATTTCTAGGTGTGTGGATTTTTGACTCTGGAGTCGTCTTCTCAATCACCACCATCTTTGAAACAATCTTTTCAAGCTCTTTAATCTTTGAAGATAGACTGTTCTTTTCTTTGATATGCAGGTCAATCTCTTTCTTGAATTCAGAATTCGCTTGTTGATCTTGCAATGCAATTGTAGATAGCTCAGATAGCTTTGTAGTTAGCTTCTTTATCTCTGCTTCAAAAATATTCCTTTCTTCCTCAAAACCATTTTCAGCATTTGTCCTCTGACCAGATATCTCTTTGAATATCCCAACATTCTTTTGCTCTATGATTTTTCTTTCCTTTGCAAAATTTTCTCTTTCAGAATAATTACTTTCTCAAACTCAGAAATCTGTTGAGAAAGCTTAATACATTTAAGCTCAGCTGCTTTCTTCTCATCAGCACATTTTCTGGAAAACTCGGAGAAATTCTTTGCAAATGAAGTATTTTCAGTCTCAAAATCAGATCTTTCTTTGACCATCTTTTTCTCCAAATCAGATATTTTCATTTGAAGTTCAGCATTAGCATCTTCCAGACTCTTAATTGTCTCTTCATAACTTTCAATAGATACTTGTTTCTGGATTTGGATAATCTGATTTTCCCAGTCAAAGATTTTATTTTTCAGCTCAGTGTTCTCAGTTTCCAAACTTATTGCCTTATCTTCACTAAGCCCAGAAGTTTGTTTTAGTAGCTCTTCATTTATCTTCTTTAAATTGCTGACTTCTTCTCTCAGTTGATTTCTTTCGTCTTTATATCTCTTTGATCTCTTTGTGTAATTATCAACTAAGGAAATAAGATTTTGATTCTCCTTTTTGAGCTCTTTAATATTCTTTTCATCATCAGCAAAATATCCCATCTTGAATACCTGTTAACAAAATAGAACTTGACAAAAATGATCGTTAATCCAAAATATGAAATCTCAAGAAATACAGAAAAACTTGCAAAGAAATTCAGAGATTTTGATCACAATCAGAACTATGTCCCCCTAGGCAGACTAGGCAACGCCCTTGCGGGGTCGAGGGGCAGCGCCCCTAGAGAAAAAAAATTTCACTATTAAAGGGCATATTTCAATTTCGAAAAAGAATTAAAAAAAATATTCCAAGTCTTTTATACTATGCGTGTCACTCAAGAATCGCATTCAACAACAATGTGTGTCACACTGAAAACGCATTCCACAACTATGCGTGTTACACTGGAAACGCATTTCACAATTATGCGTGTCATACGGGAAACGCATTTCTCATCAATGCGTGTCTCACTTGACCCGAATTTCACACTATGCGTGTCGCACTTGACCCGAATTTCTCCAAAATGCGTGTCAGGTAGGAACCGCATTCTTTGCTTTGAGTTTAACAAAGGAACCGCATTCCTTTACTTTGCGTGTATGAATGTTCATGAGTGACCCGCATTACTCAAGAACAACCCGCATTCCTCTAAAAACGTCCAAATTCACCAAAAACTTATTTCTGGCTAGAATTCCAACTTGAAACTTCGACAATTTGACCTTCTAAACAACTCGAACACAAAACTAACACTGATTTTTCGATCAAAAACACAAAAATTACAATTCTGAATAAGAACAGTGTCAAGAACTCGTGTAAACTCAAAACCACAAAATTCGAAAATTCGAATTCAATACAGTGCAATAGACAAATCTTTCTATACAAACTCGATCGATTTCACTTTCCTAACAAAACCTAATCGATTACAACTCTAAAAACTCACTCAAACTCAGAATCAAATTTGGACACGATGAACAGTAAAAACGAACTTTCTTGAATTTCTTGATTTTTCTATTTGGATCTGCTTTGATACCAATTGTTTGTTCCAGATTCTATCAAGTTCTAATCACAAACAAATACTCAAGATGATAATTCGAAACTCATATTCATTTATCTCAATCACAGATTACAAACTTGCAACTTTCTCTTTCTAGACTCTCTCACTAGAATGATAAGAATGAAGTTCTTTTCTAATCAGCTCTCTCTCTCTCTCTACAATCTGAATTGATACGTCTTTCACACCTCTCTACAAACAAAGACAACAAAGGTATTTATACCTACAACAATTACAAGGAAAGTAAAATACACATAATATTGACTTTGACTTTATTACAAATAGACTTTGACTTTTGATGAGAGTTGACTTTCCAGCTTTGACTTCTTGATCTTTTATCTTCAATTTTTATGATCTTGAATCCAACATATTTTATGCTCTAACACACATGATCCTATTCACAAGACCAGTGATCATTTCTGGTATGGTTCTTATTCTATTACTCCCATTCGAACTGCAACTAACATTCATGGACCCAAATACCAGTGGGTACCAAAGCCTAAAATTGATTCTGTGTTGCAGGCATCTACTGTCAAGGGGGAGTAGAAGAACTAAGGCTTCTAAGTAAATCAACTTAGAACCCGTACTTCAACGGAGTTTGACTTCTAGACAAAACAGTCTAGGACTCGTACCTCAAAGAACTATCACTTTTGAACAAAACAGTTCAAAACCCGGACTTAAGTGTCAAGATTATGGTTTCTGATTATAACAGATCAGGACCCGTTCTTCAATGTTCAGATAAGGATATTTTGTAAATATCCAGGGGGAGCTTATCTGACCTAAATCATTTTATCATGATTTGAGGGGGAGCTTAAAGGTAAATATCGTCTGCTCTAGATCTCTGATTGTTTGAAAGAAGAACAACTTTCGAACATGAAAAACGTTTTCTGAAATGTTCAAACCACTTCTGGTTCTCAAAAGATTTTATGAATTTAGAAGTGTGATTTTAAATGTTTTTCAATTTTGAGCTTTAATGTTTAACTAACCATGTGTTTCCAAAGATCAATACTTGTGTATTATCTTGTCTTTATACTGTAAAGTATTCACACACATCGGTTCAATACTTCATTTGAATTTGTTGTTACCATGTCTCATAACAAACCAACTTTTCGATGGTAATACTCCCGTTTGCTTTCAAATATTGTTGAGCATCAATCATCATTTCCAAATTTGTGATTTCATTGCTAAATTGTTTATATTTGTTCATATAAACAAAATATCCAGTTCTTTGATACCCAACCCATTTTATTTGATCTGATTGATACATTGTCAGATTCTCAAAACAATTCTCTTGATTTCATTTCATTCATTCAATATATTTTTTTTGAGAAATCTTTAAAGTTCAATTGCTCAAATCTCATGAGCATACATTTTGACAATGTTATCATACATTTTGTACTTAACTGCCCAGTTAAACTGTTGAGCAACTATTCTTTTTAGGACTTACATGGGATTTGTGTGAGAACTTAAACAGAACTTCCATGGATTCACGTTAACCAGTGTTTCCTACCCCGGAAGTTATCCTTGAGTGATTGAGGGGTGAGGGGTCTTAAATCAAAGAGTGGGGGAGATAACTCACCCGATTGAGTTTTTCTCATTGTGCTGAGCGGTAAAATGTAAATGAGAGTTTGGTTAGAAGTGCGCTTTAATGACAAAAAGAAAGAGGGTGTGAGAACAGAGTTAAAAGAATATGAAAACTCTGCACCAAACACTTTCTGAGTCGGGCAACCACATCTACTGATTGGTTCACATTCTTTGGTGACCATCATTGAAACAGGCAGTGAGCTCATGCCAACTCTTGTTTTTACCCCACCAACCACTCGTTTCTTTCTTAACAAAGAAATGTTTTATTTTCTTTGGGGACGCAACATATCTGCTATCTAGTCTTCACTCGAAAGATTTAGATATTGAAAAAGAAGGAAAGTTTCCCCACCTTCGCACCTCTTTCATGCACATTGAGTCCGTGTAATATTTGTTGCTGTCTCAACAGTTTAGACATTTTTGAGCCTGAGAAAGCTAAGTAGCTTCAATCATTCTATACTTGCACGTACACACAAGGAATGAGTTTTCTTGTCATAACATTCATAGAAAATTTCTTTGTGGATTTTCGATGATTGAATGGAAGCCCTGGGGGAGTGAATATCACAAAATCTCCTTTCCAAAGTACATCCGTTGTACAAAGTGGCTCCGTGCTGCTTACATGCATACTAACTGTATCATTTGTTGATTCAGGATTAAAATTCCAATTATATCTGAATTTGAAAAGATTCGGATATATAGATTTCATGAATTGACGGTTACTCAGATCAAAGGGCGGAGAATGTCAAATCATCACAAAGGAGGAGATCAAAGAATGTGTTGAAATTGAAGAGTTTTGATGATCATGATGTTTACAATCATCAAAAAGGGGGAGAGATTTACAAAGTTCAATTTCAATGTCAAATTTTAAATCTGAGGTTGAAAATCTGAGGTTGAAAAGCCTTTAGATTCAAAGATTGCAGCTAAGCAGAAAAGATTTTATTGCATTTCTTCTATCTCGTATCATGCGGTGTCTGCTACAAGTTTGTTCCTCCTACCAGCTGATTGAAACAAGTTCTTGAGCTGAAAGTCTATTCAACTCGCGGTACAAAGACAGATTCTTTGTTATTAAACTGAAGATGCACCGTGGATTGTCAAGTAACTCGCACATTATCTTTCTTGTGTGTTGATTCGATGTGTTGAGTTTCTGCAGTTGAAAGTTGCTTGATAGTGCGTTCAGTCGAGGCTACTGTACATTGAATCTGGTTACAAAGTTGAAATTATGAAGACCAAGAGATTTATTCAAGGGGGAGCTTGGAAAGACATGGAGACAAGCAACACCAAAGTTTTTCAAAGATTCAAGAGGGAAAGAAGATCTATACTTGAAGATTTCAAGAAGATAAATGCCTTATTCAACTTTAGGGGGAGATTGTTAGAACTGAAAGTCCTGTGTGTTGAAAGTTGTATAAAGCATTTATAAGGGGTCAAATTGTAATTAATTGATAGTTAAGTTATTAATGGGCCTAAAGCCCATGAGGCCTTATATGGCTCATATTTATATGTTTTCTTTACCTAGTGTTAGGATAGTTAGAAGAGTTTAGGTCTCATTCATAATTCTTCTAGTCAATAGGTTTACATTTGCTTATCAGATATTCTCTCTGTAAACCTAAACCCTTTATTGAATATTAATCATATGACTAGAAGTTGTGGCATATTTGTTCTTCATTGATAGATTACTATTGTTCGTGATTGCAATGTACTGGGATCTACAACATCTTTCAGCAATCTTTGACATTGCTTGAACAATCTTTCAAACTTTGAACTTTGTCTTCTTCAAATCTTTAACTTTGAAATTTCTGAATCTGACATTTCTTTAAATCATCTCCCCCTTTTTGATGAATAGAGCATCTATAACATCAAAACTTTCATAAAGAAATGTCTTTGACCATTCTGATCTGTCCAAGAGCCTCTGATTCGTTGCCAATTCGAACAATGTATTCATCCAGATATTTTCAAATCTAGACAAAAATAATCATGTAACACCTGAATCAACAAATGAATCAGTTAACATGCCTGTCAGTAACACGAAGTTACTGTGTGTAATGAATACACATAGGAAAGGAGCTTTTTGATGTTCACTCCCCCAGGGCTTCCATCCAATCATCGAAACACCACAAAGGCAATTTCTATGAACGTTATGACAAAGAAACAATATCCTTGTGTGTTCGTGCAAGTGATAGAAAGAATTAAGCATATGATGCTTGCTTATAAAGGCTCAACATTGTGTAAACCACTGAGACAACAGTAGATAAACACAGACTCAATGTGCATGATTGAAGTACGAAGGTGGGGCAAACTTTCTTCTTTTTCAATATCCAGATTTTCCAAATGAAAATCAGATAGATAATATGTTGCGTCCCCAGAAAAATATGAAACATTTTATTTTTAAGAAGAAAATGAGTGGCTAGTGGGGTTTTTATCAAGAGTTGGCACGGGCTATTTGCCTGTTTCGATAACGTTCACCAAAGAATTGTGAAACACTAGTAATGTGGCTACCCGGCTCAGAAAGTAGTTGGTACAGAGTTTGATATTCTTTTACTCTGATCTCACACCCTCTTTCTTTTAATTATGTAAGCTCACATCAAACCAAACTCTCTTTTCCATTTTACCTCAACGCACAACCCACACTCATTTCTTTTTGACTCCTCACACTCAATCACTATGGATTAACTTCTTGGGTAGGAAACACTGGATAACGTGAATCCATAGAAGTTCAAGTAAATCGTAGCACAAAGAACCCATGTATTATCCTAAAATAACATGATGTTGCTCAAAATGATTTAACTTGAATAGTTAAAGCTCAAATACAAGTCAGATGTTTATATGCTCATAATATAATCATGAAGATATGAGCATTTTGAAACAATGAAGTATTTTCAAACAAGTAAATTGAATGAATGAACATGAATGCCAGAAACTTGTTTGAAAATCTGACATTGTATGAAAATGATCAGAAATAAAATGATGTATCAACCAAGGCTTATGGTCAAGAATAATGGATATTGTCTATATGAACCAAAATATAGACATTCTTGAAATGACGTTCAGAAATGAAATATCGCTCAAAATTCTTTAAAGTACAAGCGGGGTGTCTTACCATCGAAAAATATGTTTCAAATTTGAGACATAGTAAGAAAATTTTGAACAAAAAGTCAAACTGGTGTGTGTGAATACTTGAAAGTATATAGAAAAGACAATACACAAGTATTTATCTTTGGAAACACACGGTTTGTTAAGCATTGAAACACAAATAAAATGAAAACAATTAAAATCACACTTCCAATTCATGAAATCTATTTAAGAATCAGGAAGTGGTTTGAACTTTTAAGAACTTGTTTTCTATGATTGAAATTCGTCCTTCTTCCAACCATATATGAGATTAAGATAAAAAAATTAACCTTTTCGCTTTGTCTTAAATCTCATGAAGTCAGCTGAAGTCATAAAGATATGATCTTGATAGCTTCTCTCATTCTGTACAAGTCTCAAAGCCATGTCAAAGCAACTTTATTCACAAAATTTATTGAAAAATTTAAAGACATAAATCAGTAAAATGATTAAAGTACGAGTTTTGATCTAAAATAATCAGAAATCTTATCCTTACTCCTTTTGTTGTACGCATAAACTCCCCCTAAAATCATGCATCACAAAAAATTTAACAGCTAAGTAAATGTAACAAGTCTATAAACTCCCACTCAGACTAATGTTGATCATCTTAGAATCTTGTCTCACTCCCCCTGAGATCATGAACAACACGTTAACGTGCAGATATCCTTTCAGAAATAATAATAAAGAAATGATGAAAAATTACATTAAAAGAAACTTTAATAGGTAATTACTGATTAGATTTTGAGATTTAGCATACCAAGCTTAGACACAAGGAAATTAAAATCTCTTTTCATCTAAAGCTTTGGTAAACAAATCTGCAAGTTGATAATTAATTTTTACAAAGTAAAGTTCTATTGTACCTTTTTCTACATTATCTTTTATAAAATGATACCTGACATCAATATACTTTGTTTTAGTATGTTGCACAGGATTAGCTGATATTACGATAGCGCTCTTTGAGTCACAATAGATCGGTATTTTGTCAAACTTGAATCCATAGTCTCGCAGTTGTGTCGTCATCCACAAAACTTGAGAGCAGCAACTAGCAGCAGCTACATACTCTGCTTCAGCAGTCGAAGTGGAAACACAAAGTTGTTTATTTGACGCCCAGCTAATGAGCTTGTCTCTAAGAAATTGAATATGACCTGAAGTGCTCTTCCTGTCCAACATGCATCCAGCATGATCTGCGTCTGAATAAGCAGTCAGTTCAAACCCAGTATCTTTAGGATACCACATACCAAGATTTGTAGTCCCCTTCAGATATCTAAAAATCCGTTTGACAGCAGCCAAATGGGATTCTTTAGGGTCAGCCTGATATCTTGCACACAAGCATGTTGAAAACATTATATCTCGTCTACTTGAAGTAAGATACATTAAAGACCCTTATAAGTGTTAATCTTAGTAGCTGGTGCTATTGGGGTTCCAATTGATTTGCAATTTTCCATTTTGAATTTCCGAAGAATATCAAAAATATACTTAGATTGATTAATGAAAATCCCCGTTGAACACTGTTTGACTTGTAATCCGAGAAAGAAATTCATCTCTCCCATCATACTCATCTGAAAATGTGACACCATGAGATTTAAAAAGTTCTTACAATATTTAGGATTTGTAGAACCAAATATAATATCATCTACATATATTTGAATAAGAATGATATCGGCTTTTTCCCTTTTAATAAACAAAGTGGTATCAACTTTACCTTTTGAAAAACCTGACTTGACCAAGAATTGAGATAGAACATCATACCAGGCTCGAGGCGCTTGTTTTAACCCATAAAGTGCTTTATCCAAGATGTATACATGATCTGGTTTATCTGGATTCACAATGCCTTCGGGTTGTGAGACGTAGACTTCCTCTTTAAGAATGCCATTTAGAAAGGTAGTCTTCACGTCCATTTGATAGACAGTGAAGTTCTTGTGAGCTGCGTAGGCTAGAAACATGTGGATTGCCTCTATACGTGCTACTGGAGCATACGTCTCGTCGTAGTCTATGCCTTCCTCTTGCCTATATCCCTTGGCAACAAGTCTTGCTTTGTTTCTTATAAAAATACCATCTTCATCCTTTTTATTTTTGAATACCTATTTAGTGCCGATAATGGTCTTTCCTTCTGGTTTTGGCACTAGTCTCCAGACCTTCAGGGCTTTGAACTGGTTTAACTCTTCTTTCATAGCAGACACCCAATCCGAATCAGCTAGAGCCTCTGATACACGAGTGGGCTCTATCTTGCTGAGGAATGAGTCATGCATACATTGATTCAAAGTTGCTGACCTAGTTTGCACCGGTTTGTCTAAATCTCCAATAATTTGGTGAAGAGGGTGCTCTTTGGTCCAGCGATGTTCATGAGGGAGTGGAGTAGACGAAGATTGATCATGATCATCATCTAAAAATCCACTATCAACTTCTTCAGTTTGTACATCATGAGGGAGGGATTCCGTTGAAGTAATTGGTGCAGAAGCTTCAGTAGGTACAACTTGTTCAGTCTGTTGATCTGTCCTTACATCACATCCTACTGTCTCAGCAACTTCTGGCTCATCATTAGTAGATACAACTTCAACTATTGGAGAAGGCATTTGAACTGGAGTATCTTGCTGATTCGGGGAATTTGATTAAGTGGAAACATCTGAAGTGGTTGGATGATTAGCCGTTGAATCTTCCATCCTGTCAACCACAACAGGTTTATTCACATTAGATCCAAGATATTCATCATAAAACAGTTCAAATAAAAGATGTAAATCAGATAAATGATTAGTAGACGTTGATGCTTCATCTGATTTGTTCTTTTAAGGTACAGGTTCTGAACAGAATTGCCTAGAAGCTAACACTCCAGTTATCACGGGTTCTGAACTAACTTGTTCAGAAGCCATTTCCTCATCGAATGTGACGTTTACGCTCTCGGTAACAGTCTTCGACTTCTTCAAATAAACTCGATATGCAACAGATGTAGAAGAATATCCAATAAAGATGCCCTCATCTGCCTTAGCACTGAACTTGTTCAGACTCTCTCTGTCGTTTAGCACAAAACACTTACACCCAAAAATATGAAAATATTTGATGGTTGGTGTTTGGTTGTTGATCAAAGCATACGGAGTCTTTTGAAATATGCGGTGTATAATGGAACGGTTTTGAGTGTTGCACGCAGTCGAAATAGCTTCTGCCCACAAAAATAGAGGTAAGTCTGATTGGCTGAGCATAGTGCGAGCGGCCTCGACTAGTGTTCGATTTCTCCTTTCGACTACTCCATTCTGTTCGGGCGTACGAGCAATAGAGTATTGATGTGATATTCCGAACGATTCGAGATACTCTTCAACAGTTCTATTTTTGAACTCTGTGCCGTTATCAGTTCTAAGAAGCTTGACTGGTTTCTGCAAATTCACCTGGGTCGTCTTCAGAAATGTAATGAGTACTTCGGGCATCTCATATTTTGACCGTAGAAATTTGACCCACGTGTATCGCGAATAATCGTCCACGATAACAAGAACATATTTCTTTCCGCCTAAGCTCTGCGTTCGCATCGGACCACAAAGATCCATATGCAACAACTCTAATGGAGAACCGGTACTAGGTTCAGGCTTAGGGTTATGTGGAGCTATCTTCATCTTCCCTTTTTCACATGCTGCACACAAGTGTTCCTTTTCATATCTCAACTCAGGAAGACCATTCACTAATTTTCCATTGACCAACTTGTTTATGTAACGAAAATTCAGATGAGATAACCTTCTATGCCAAAGCCAACTTGCACACAAGTGTTCCTTTTCATATCTTAACTCAGGATAACCATTCACTAATTTTCCATTGACCAACTTGTTTATGTAACGAAAATTCAGATGAGATAACCTTCTATGCCAAAGCCAACTTTGCTGCACCGATGCTTTTGTCAGTAAGCAAACCTGATTATCATTTTGGACCTTTGAAAGATTGATGGTGTAGAGATTGGTCTTTCGAGTGCCAACTAAGAGTTCTTTGTCGTCTTCAGTACGTACCAAACATCTCTTAGCTTTGAAATTGACCTCTAATCCTTTGTCGCAGAACTGACCAATACTAAACAGGTTGTGCCCTAAGAGTTCGACATAGCTCACCTTCGTAATCGTTATGTTGTCTTGAATGATGTCACCAAATCCTAAGATCGGTGAAAACTGGTCGTTCCCAAATCGTACATTGCCACTGAATTTCTCTGTATAATTAGACAATAAAGCTTTCTGCTCGGTCATATGCTTGGAACAACCGCTATCCAAGTACCACATATGTCGGGTCTGTAAGAGAAATCAGGAAACAACAATTTTAGGTACCCATTTAAAAACGGGTCCTAACATATTAGCACAAGATTTTGGTATCCATTTGAATATGGATCCTCTTTTCCTTTGAAAACTTTTGAAACCATTTGGTTTAGAAGAATAAACATGATAAGATCCAAACCAGTCATTAGAATAATGACGATAAGCAAAATCATTCCACCGATAAGTATAAGACTGAGTAGTAGGACGAGATATTTGGAACAATTGTTTCATTGAATATCGCTTGTAAGGAATTACAAGGTTTTGTTTATTGAAAGCAACTTTACCAACTACATCATTAATACTACTATCAGATCTAATAGTAACTACATCAGGAATTGATTCCGCCTTCTCATCAGTCTTTTTTTTAGGTCGCCATTCAGTTCTCTCTTCCGACCTTTTCTTTCTTATATCTGAAACACATAATTTAGATTTATTAGGAAAATCAGATTTCTGAAATTGATTTTTCTTGTGTTTACCAGTGTTGTTCTGTTTCTGTGAGCGTTGTTTCTTATGTTTCTTACCCTTTGCATAGTAATCAGCATTCACAGAAACTGATTCACCAACCTTAGTTGATGATTCACCTTTTTCATAAACACTTGTTAAAACTTGTCCATTTATCACAAAAGTAGAATGATTTGGAAGTGGAGCATTAAAGTCAAACATATCAATTTCTTCTATACACCCGTCATCAAAATTTAGGAAATCATTTGCAGACTCAAATAAATCATCAAAATCAGTCTAAGAAGTTTGAAGTACTTTAGAAGATGGAAAACACACTTTAGATTTAAAATGAAAATCTGTGTTCTTCAACACTGTAGAAAATACATCTAGTGTTATATCACCCAAAATTCTTTCATCAGATAAAATATTTTCTAATTCAATTATTTTGCTTTCTAAGACGAGTGGAGGTACATAAATTTTAGCTTGAACATGTTTTGCCTCCATCTTAGTAGAAGAATAACTAGCAAAATAATCATTTGAAAGAAATTTTGATGTTTTAGAAAGATAACTATCATTTAGTCTTTCATAACAGAATGGTAGTTGCATTTTCTTTAAATTCATTCTTTTCTCATCTTCTTTTTCCTCAACTTCTTTTGATGATTCGGTAATAAATTTGGGTTTCAAATGAGGATATTTATCAGCAGCATACATATAATTTGCATTATATATAGCTGGCTGTTTTCTAATAGCTTTTTCTAGGTAATGAGGATTATCATAACCTAGGCCCCATTTTTCTTTAAAATCATCTTCTTCACTAGGTGTATTCAAGAAAATCGTTTGATCTGTTTGGCCTCGAACATATAATTTTGCTTCCAGACCATTTACCTTTTGCTCTAAAGTCTTGTTTTCAACTTGCAGTTTAAACGCTTTTTGAACACATTCTTGTTTTTCAGAATCAGAATCAGACGTAGACAATTGTTTTTCAATATCAAAAATCTTACTTTCAAAACAATCCTTTTCATTTTTAAAATCAGAAGCAGATTTGCGTAGAGAATCAATTAAATCTTTGTTCCCAATAACTGATTTATTAAGTTCAAAGATCTGTTGATTTCTCCTTGCAACTCTGTCTTTTTCCTTTTTCAGTTTGGATTGAAGGTCTTGAAGTTCGACCATCATGGCTTCCATTTTGGTCATGAAATCATTTTCAGTTAAGTTCATTACCTCGTCAGCAGTCTCGTCATCAGAATCATCATCTTTCACCTCTTTTCCCATCAAACATAAGTGGGTTGACTCAACTTGTTCTTCCTCCACATCAGAATGATCCAACCAGAATTCGTCTTCTGCCATTAATGCCTTGCCAGCTTCCTGTTGCTTGGCCAAGAGCATTTTGTTTTTGTAGTACTCCGATTTGCGAACTTTTGGCTTCCGACAATCTTTTGCGTAATGTCCAACCTTTCCACAGTTGTAGCATTTGATCAGATCATCACCTTTATTTTCAGTACTGTTGTAGTCATTCACAAACCTTTTCTTTTCTTCCGACTTCTTCTCAACAAATCTACTTCCTTCCACTCTTTCTCTATGCTCGTGGTTCTTTGAGCTTGATGAAGAATATCTCTGAGAATTAGAACCCGGTTTCTTGTAGAATTTCTTTTGAAAATCGCGGGTCAGTAACAACATTGGTTGTTTTAGATTCTTTCCATCATCTCCATCAGATTCAAACTCTGATTCAGAACTAGAAACCACTATCTTCTTATCTTTCTTTTCTTTCTCTCTAGCTACCAGTGCTATGGGATCAACAACCTTCTCAATTTTCTTTTTCTCAGATCTTTTCTCTTCCACCTCTTTCTCATTTTGCCGTAGAGTCTCGTAGACTTCATGTAGTGGAATCTCACTCAAATCTTTCATCTGCTTCATACGACGAGTATGCTTTTTCCATTCGGGTTGTAAGATACTGAAAAACTTCACATTGTTCTCAATCTGTTGCTTCTTGACCTGGTTCTTGGAAAGCTCATTCAGAAGCAGAACAAACCTTTCATATGTATCCTCTAGACTCTCATTCTCCTTTGCTTTAAACTCTTCATAGCTATTTATATAGTTAGCTATCTTCATCTAATTGCCTACTTTTGAACCCAACATCATCTTCTGAAGCTGATCCCACATAGATTTTGCAGCTGCATTGTAAAAGCAAAGATCTGGCCTTTTTATCAGCATCAAACCGATTCTTTTGTTCATCTGAGAATTTTGCATAATCTTTCTCAACTCTCTTTGTTTTTGGAGCTCCATCTGAATCATTACCTTCAGCAGGAATCTCCTCAGTAGATTTTTGGCATTGGACCATCTTCTATTGATGCTAGAATGTTCTTTCCATTCGTTTGCCAATCAATAAAATCGAGAAATCTGTCTTTCCATTGCTCATATTCCCCTTTAAACAATACTGGGGGCTTGACATCTGTGCCAATTGAGAGAGCGTCTCTGGAAGTCATCTTGATCTACACTGTTTACTTGATCGTCAAAATTCAGAAAGTAAAGCTGGATCTATAAAAATCAAACTTAGTTAAATTTCAAAAAAAAAATTCAGAAATTTTTTCTAAGTATAAAACTCGCAAACCAAATAAACCTAAACAAAACGCGCAAATGCCTGTATGCGAGTTTGAGAAACACGGAAGAGCTTATCTGCAAGTTTGAGAAACACGCAAGACCCTATATGCGAGTTTGAGAAACGCACATAATGCACTCTGCGAGTTTTGACACTTAGAATATTTTCGAAATTCAACTTCGAGCTAAGTGTAAACGCGCAAGATTCAAAACTTGCGAGTTCTAGACTTAGACAAAAAATAATAATCCAAGGATACGTCACTAAACGCGCAAACACTTCTTCGCGCACAACAAGGAAGTTGAACAGTAGAAACTTGCACCTAGTTATGTGCGAGTTTTAGCTTCTCGCACGACTCGATTAGCGAGTTCCTCACTTTAAATTCAAAATAGTTATTTGCGAGTTCTTCGAAGCTTGCGAGTTCTAACTTCTGCGAGTTCTTGACTTAGCGAGTTCTTTCTTCTACGAGTTCATGCTTAGCGAGTTTTGTGGATCTTGCGAGTTCTTCACTTTTCGAACTCGAAACTTGATTTCTCCATTGAAATCGATTGAAACCTTTATCAATTGACTTGAAACTTTGCAGGGATCTTCGAAATCAATATTCAAACAGGTTACAATACAAGAATTACAATTACAAACACAAATTCATACATTTTAATCCTATCACAGTGCTTACAGACTCGAGTTCAAAATTTTGAACAAAAATCCAAAATTCACCCTCAATCTGTGTGAATTAGCCTAAGTAACCTGAATCAAACTTGTTCTATACATCAATTCGATTCTATTACCAACAAGTTTGCATTCAAAACAACTGAAAATCAATGAAATCAAATCCAATAGTACATCTTGCGAGTTCGTCCATTTTCGATCTGAAATTCACAAAATCGATCCAATTTTTCTGAATTTTGATCTGCTCTGATACCAATTGTGTGTCTCACAATCAGTATAAATCAAGATTATATCACTCAATTTCCAATTCAAATTCTTTATTGATATTGATTAAACGATTACAACTTTCTCTCTCTAAAATCTCTTTCTCTTTCTACAAAACTCTCTCTGGATCACCTATAATATTTCAACTCATCTATCTATTAAACAACAAAAACAACTATTTATACAAGCAACAAATACAATGGAAACAAACAAACATAACTAGACTTTGACTTTTATTACAAAATAACTTTGACTTTTAATCAGAGTTGTCTTTCCAACTTTGACTTCTTGTATCTTTGACCTCTAGTCTACATGATCTTGTATCCAACATATTTCTGCTCTAACATTAGCGGTAAGAGACAACAACCTCTTAAATCTAATCCCTAGACAGAATATGATTACAAAGGGTGTCGTTTATAACCCAAAAATAACGTCTTCCAAAAGTTGGCGCCCCTAAAGGTATTTCCCCAAGCTTGCGTCTAAGGCCTCCATAAACCTTCTTGACAAATCCGCCGCTAGAATCTGAGATACACATCGACACCAAACAAGTGTAGGCCAAAAGAGCCTAGTGAGTTGAACATAGGCACATCATAGTAAAATAAATGAATTAGAAGTTATAGGAATGCATAAGAGAAATCAATGGGGGAGTCCCAAAACACCAAAAAAGTTTCACCTTAAGAGTCTGTGTACCTTGGTGTTCACTCTCACGAGCAACACCCAAAGGCCCGACACATTCAAAGACTACCTCGAAGGCATTACTCCAAATGGTGGAGTTCTAGGCACATACCTCCAAGGTGGCGCCCAAGATTACACCTTCCTAGTGCCTACTTGCGGTTCATCCAATTTCCAACGTATCATCGTATAAATTTTACTCCAAGCAAAATATACATAATATTCACATGTGTACGTTTGTGGTCCAACCACCATAATCAATTTGATAGAGATTCACCATAGCAAACAAGACCCTTAGTTTGGTCTAACCAACATGTAGTTTCCATATAGGGTATCCCCAAGTAATAAAACTTCACACTAAGACCACATAGACATAAGGTAAGTAAGGAGCATGATTAGATGTCAAGACCTTATATTGGGTTAAAACCTCAAAATTAGGTCAAAACCCCAAGTTATGTATATTCTACTTATAGAACCCATCTACAAGATTACCTCATCAATATTCTCAAATACATCCAACACAACTAAAATTATCAATGTACCACTTAGAAGGATTTTTATCAAGGTTCCATAATCTCCCAAGTGAAAATATGATTTTCATGATAACAAGCATGATATAGGAAAATAAACATGAACTGGTAATATAATACACATTAAGACATGTATTTCATTCTGTAAAAGTTAGAAAACTCACTAGCTAGGTTATAATAGAAAAACCTAGAAAACTTGGAACCCTAGATTGATGGAGTGGTTGGTAGAAGTGCTTGTCCTTGTCTTGAAGATCACAATAAATGCTCTAGGATCATCCTTGATGTTCAATAAATATTGGTGTCAAAACCCTAGATGGAGATTTAATGAAGGTAGAGAGTTTGGAGAAGAGAGGATGGCTTAGGAACACTTCCAAAATCGCACAAATCTGAAATGGGATGAATCATGGAATAAAAATCAGGTTAGGTGGGTTTTTATACCCCAGACCCTGCCCACAACGATTATGCCCAAGGGCACTTTCGCAGGGAACTATCGCCCTATGGTCACCACCCGCGATACAAACCCGACGATTGTGACACGCGTGAGTGCCACATGGCACAATCGCTGTCTCTCTCGCGCCAAAGGTACCGAGAGCATCCCCCTTTCGGAGATTGTGACAGGTGACCATGCCTTGTGTTACAGTCACGGGCACTCTCACCCAGACTGTACCAAACCTAAAACTTGGTTTCTTTGAATGTCAATCTGTCTAATTCCAGGATAAATGAAATATAATAAGGGTCACTTTCACTATGTTAATTTGGATCCAAATATATAATATCTAGTAGGGTTAGGGAATTACCTCTAAAATTTCGGATGTTACATATTTTCACCACTCTATTTATACATATTACAAGACACAAATTATGGAGACTATTGAGGGGATATATCCTACAATTGTAACATTTATCTAAGGAAGGGATTTATCCCTTATTAACATAAAGTCCATCGGTTTAGAATATTGTGGAAATATTCTTGCTAACACATACGCCTTGAATTTATTTCACAAACACATTGGCTGGGCATCTTTAAAGGCCTTCATTTTAAATGTCAGTGTGGAGTGATGGTAGTCTATGAACATTATGCAAAACCCGTTGTTTATGATTGGTTATCCACTCGAATATTTTTGGGCCTTTATGGTGCTCTGTTACATTACTATTAATTGTTTATTTATGTCATATAAGAGGGAATTCGCTAGACCTTTTGATCTAACCCTCACTTTTCAAACTTAAACCATTTTCAGGAAAAGGTAATGTAGGGAGTTCTTTCAAAGGGAAAGAGAATATATGATTCACTTAGAGGAGGCTTGGTTTAGAGTGCGGAGCTTAGTGTACCATTAGAAATGTAATAATTCTCAGATGTGGATGCGTTTACCCGTTGCAAACCTTTGAGATGTAATAAATACCTTTGACTCGATTTATTGGGGCCGTTTTGGCAATATTTGTATGTTATTGCAAATTATGGACTTTGGATTGTTATAATTGGTATCAGAGTCATAGTTTAAGAGATTTAGGTGACCGGTTGGGCATAGCTTAAACTGTAAAATAAGGGACAAAATTGAGATATAGGAAGCCTTTTGGAAAGACCGCATCGGGGACATATGTGATAAGGCAATGAGGAATATCATGTAAGGTAAACTAAGAATTAGGCCAATGTAATTGTGAAATTATAGGTACATATATGTGTTTAAGGGTTGTTGGCCAATGTAATTGTGAATTTATAGGTACATATGTGTGTTTAAGGGTTGTGACTTACGTAGATCAAACTAATATTAGAGCCCGAGGCCGAGGTAGAGCTCGCTGCCGTGGGAGGGGAAGAAGTGTAAGGACACCGGTAGTGCAAAAGGTGTCACAACAAGCGAGTTCTGCAAGTGGGAGAGTCGAGGTTGTAACACCCCATTTTTTCCGCCAAATTAAATGTTACGTCATCCAAAATACATCATTAGTTACTCCAATAATAAAACCAAAACATTTATAGCTAAAGTCTAAACATCATAATTAAAGTAATCTTAAGAGTTAACCCATCTCATACCGGGTCACTAAAACCAACTACAACCGGAAATACTTAAATAGTTACACCAAATAAAAAAAGAACTGGAATCCTAAGCGAGTCCCTCGCCTTTGTCGATTCCAGAACCTCCTGCTCCGGAGATGTATACTATAGTCAGCTAAACAACTCAGTGAGTTCACGGTTTACGTGCAACCATAACACACACATTGACCTTATAAATATATGCAACCCCAACGAGATCTCTTAACTCCACTCCGTTAGGTAGGGAACTACCATGTTACATGCAATCCCTAGGCATGTAGGTTCACAAAGAACTAACCTCCCATCTCGGGTCATGCCTCCCCCAAGTGCGACATATCGAGTCGATATCCCATACCCCGGTTAACATACCATAAGTACATGTTAACCTGTTGTGTAAAATTTATGCAATCCTTTTTTGAGATTCACTTAAAATAGAACTCGGTGCAAGTATACACCTTGAACTACTATCGTCTCTTAGCAAGTAATAATAGAATAAGTACCGGATATTGATCCCACTGGGAAGCCTTGTGAAAGTCTTTCAAAAGTACAATATTTAAAAATTGATTTCAGATGGCGAGTTCGAAGAAATCTTTATGTTGGTTTCTTTGAGTTATCAACTAGAAAATCAGTCGTAAGAAAAGAAACAAAGGGTGTAAAGCTTTGTTAAGACTAAAACAAGTGTTTTGATAAAAAGATGATATAGCAGGCTGGACTGTCCTATAGATCTCGTGAATCCTAGTGCGACACAATGTTACCTTCCTACACCGTAGGAGTATAGCACTTGTCAGGTACTAAAGCTATTTGTAGCCTTCACATATTAAATCAGGTTTTCTTATTTGTCTTAACTCTAAAAGTTAATGCATTTTCACATATAAAATTATTTGTCAATTAATTAAATATGATCTTCAATGAAATAGTAATCACCTGAAATAAATAGTTAGAAAACATTGCTATGATAAATACACCTTTTTATTTTCACACGGATTTCGGTCTTAATTATTTGCTATGATTCTTCTTTCGAATGATGTAAGGACAGGAAATGTAAATAACATAAAAGTAAAATTGTAGGAATGTAACTGATAGTAAAATAAATTGCCGAAATGAATAACTGAAATGGAAAGGACAATAATATAAATTGCTGGAAAGTAAATGGCAGTAAAGTAAATTGCAGGACTTAAAATACAGAAGTGTAAATGTAAGTAGATTAAGTGCAAAAAAGTAAAGGCAGAAAAATAAATTGCAGAATTTAAATTAACAAAATTGGAAAAAAGAAATTAAAAGTAAACTAAAATGCACTATGAAATGGATGTAGGACTTGGTAACTTGAGTGCCAAGTTATGAAACTTTCCTCTCAAGGTATGTCACTAAATTCAACACATGGAAATTTTAGTACTTGGAAAACAACTTTTTATTACTTGGAAGGAAACTTGAACTACAAGGGATGGAAATCAAAAGTAAAGTCAAAGATTAGTTCCAAATAATTTATGCCGGAAAGTGAAGTAATCTTAAGATTGTAAAATTCTTGCTTAGAACACACTTTCAAAATTTGGAGATTAAGAAACCTGGAAATTATCAATTGTGTACTTTAAAATCGAGAGCCAAAAAGATTTGTGAGAGTCGCTTGGTAAATCTCGAAATTTGAATTACACAAAATGATTTATAAAGAAACCGTAGCTTGGAAAATAATGAGCAAGAAGATGAGAGAAATAAACTTGAAATGCGAAATACTTAAATTGATACTTGCAAAATAAACCAACCTTAAGCTTAAAATATTTTAGTTCTTGAAGGACATGCAAACCCAAAATATTTAATCTTAAGATTTACAAAAAACTAGAGAGAATAATTGAAACCCAAAGGTTTAGTGTCTTCCTAAAGTTACATTAAGCACATATTTATAGTGTTTAGAATAGTATTCAACAAGCCAAAAGAGTACAAGGTGATGTAAGCCCTTTCTTTGGCCACAAAGTTTACAAAAGTTGAGCTCCAAGGCCCGGCCCAAAAGAGAAATCTGGCTGCAGCAATCACCAGTTGGTCTTATAGCACCATACTCTAGTCCTGCAGTAATCCTACAGTACTGCCAAAAATTCAGAAATCTGCAAAAAGGGTCAAGTTAGCATCAAAATAATGGAAATGCATAACAAAACATAAAACATGATCAATGCTATAAAATGGACTAAACTATACCTAAAATGGACTTTGGGCAAATAAAACAAAGGTAAAATACTAACAAAACCTTTGTAATAGGGTTAATTTATTAACACCTATCACACCCACAAACTTAAACTGTTGTTTATCCCCAAACAACTAAAATGAGAAAATAAAGACTCAAATAACTATCAAACTAAGAAATTTTGAGCATGCACACTACATAGCCAACATATACTTTGTTGTTCTTTTTGAAAACTTTGCTCTTATCCTACTTGATGCTTGAATTCCATTGCCCTTCATAAACCAAGTACCCCCAAACTTAATCCTTTAAGTTTGCCAAACTAAAAAGTAGCCCTACAATTTCTTTGTTAAACTAGACTCACTATATGTGTTGGGACTTTGATTGGGTTTCTTTCATTGGGCCTTTTCTTTTTAATGCCTAGTTGTTTACCTCATCTCTCATTTCTCTCCATAACACCATTTTTTTGCTATGCATCTCATATTGAGGTATGTTTGGACCTTTTGTTCCTTTTCAAACAATTGGTGTTCATTGACACTCTTTTGTGCACAAGACATGGAACTTTCTTCCTGAATTTTCTTTTGGTATTTGTGCATGTGTTTCAAGTGTATGTATGTGTTGTTTGTGGCTTTTAAGACACCCACCCCTAAACTTTGAGGGAAACAATGTCCTCATTGTTTTATTGTACATAAGAAGGCTACAAAGTGGGCAAATGAAAAGAGAGCCCAATTGAATCTAGTTAAGTTTATAGCCCAAAACGGTTGGCTAGTTATTAGAGATAAAAGAAAATGAAACTAAGTGAGTGGACCATGGATTATTATGGATATAGTATCAAGTCAAACAATCTAGGAGCAAGTTTTATTTTGTTCTTAGTGTATATATGCCTAAGATAGTGTATGCTCAGAAAAATCAGTTCCCAAAAATGACATTGAAACCGAAAAGCAAAGATGAGAATGAGATCCAAAGATCTATCATCTCATTTTGTTGAATAAAAAGACTCAATAGACTCTTTAAAACTTAAAATAGCCTAGCCTAAGTAGGAAATACAAAAAACGACTCAAAGGCACATATTAAAAAACTCAAACTGGAAATGGGTATTGCCTATTACACAAAGATAATATCAAAGGTGTGAGTACAAGAGAGGGAATGTCTCCTTTAAGTGCTCACAGACAGACTCTCTATTTAGAGAAGAGAAGGAGTTCATAAGGGTCTTTGAAGTAACATCACAATTTGGTCTACATAATGTAGAGGGATTGCCTCTAACCTGGACCATGACCTTGATAAGGGTAGCCTACTGTGATTGTGCCTATTTCAACACAAATAGAGGGACTTCCTCTAGGAATTAGAGAAGGCCATCCAAGGTGCACAATCAATAACAAACAAGCATAAAATAGAGGGATTGCCACTATTCAAGCAATTTAAATAACTAAGAACAATGCTCGAGACACTGAGCATAGTCGGAGTGCCTCTATGGATCTTACTAGCTAAACATCAAGCACCACAGAGGGATTGCCTATGTGTGAATTATTGGGTGCAAACAAATGTTGGTTAAGACAGTTAAAGAGGCAAGTGCCTAAATTGTCGACCAATTCAACAAAAAACATAATTATAGAGGGACTGCCCCTATATACTCTGTTTACAATATCCAAACAATCATAGAGGGATTGCCTCTATGTGCTTTATTACCACAGTATTCAAACTAGCATAGAGGGACTACCTCTATGTAGGATAATGGTTAAAAACAAAAAATACGGAAATAGAAAATAACTAAGGATCATTTTCATGATTAAGTCCCACTGTTCAATTCTAAAAACAACAAATACGTATAGAGATTAAACATGCTAAAACAGGAAACAAAAATTAACTAAAGTAGCATACAAAAGCATAGATCATCAATGAACCAATAAAGATAAGGGAAGAAGATAGAACCTGTCCCACTCAGAATGAGTAGGGGTATGCTCCTCTTGTAGTAGTACATATGTGGGAATAGAGGGAAAATTCGCACCTTGTTTGCCCTTATGCCATGCAACTTTCATGTTAGCGCACATATCTATTGGATTCAAGATCATCCAATCTGAAGATCGCAATAAGAAGCTAAAGCCGGAAAGTCTACTCTTAACATAAGTCTAATGTCGTTTGTAATAAAATGTCAAAGTATTGTTTTTAGTATTTTATTATTATTTCTAAATATCTATGTTATTAGATATTAGTTAGATATTTGTTAGATATTAGTTTTGTTTTAGATATAATGGTAGCGTGTCAAGAAATCTAACTAAGAGAAATCATACACAACACACACACTAACGAAGTAAATCAGAGAGAACATCGAGAGCTTTAAACCGAAACATCAATCCTTGTAATCCATTGATTATTAATCAAACAGGTTGGTAATCATATATGTTGTTGTTTTGATAAGAACTTGATATTATTATGGACTGATAATTGGTATCAGATCTGAAACCATATCAAAATCAAACTTTTAGAAACTCTCTGTGTTCTTCATTTTTCAACAGTGTTCCATCGATCAAAATCTCAAAACAGTGGTTGTTTTTAAAATCAAAAGGTTGTGTGTTGTTTGAGTTGGCAAGTCGATCAACTTTTCAAAGTATTTGGCTGTAAATCGTTGTCTATATTGGTCAATTTGGGAATTACAGAGCCGTTTTATCGAGAAGAACACATACCGGTCGATACCGGTTACACACACATCGGTCGAAATCCAAAGGTCTCAATACCGGTCGAAGGTTTCAACCCCGGTCACACAGATCATCCGGTCGAAAAACACTACCTCCGGTCGTACACATTACCGGTCGCATACACCGGTCATACAACGATCCGGTTGACCACATTCCTGGTCGCAAGCAACAGTCCGGTCAAAGTCATCAATCCGATCAACACTCCTTTGAATTGAAGCAAGAGTCCGGTCGACATCACTCCGGTCGAGCGTTTTGCACCAACAGATCATCGCGCAAACCTGCACTTTGCGCTACCAACGACTCGCGCAAACCTACACTTTGCGCTACCAACGACTCGCGCAAACCCCTGTTTGTGCCACCCACCTCTCGCGAAAATTTTCTTTTGCGCGACCTTCTTTTCACAAAAATCTATATTTCGCACCACTAACGCAAACTTTGCTTTGCGCCATACACGTCTCGCGCAAACCTTCCAGTTCGTGCGACTCGCTTCTCGCGCAAAACTCTTTTGCGCCAGCTTTTCTTCAAACACAAAGTTTGACTTTTTCACCACCTTCTTTAAGCGTAAACTTGTGCTTTTGCGTTAGTTCAATACTTGGTTAAATTTGGAAATTTTTATTTCTGAATTTTATCTAATTTTATTTGGATTAACGATCATATCTGTCAAGTTCTTTTGTTACAGGAATCATGGATCTTGATGATTTCTTTGCTCCACCTAGAGAGAAAAGTCTGTCAGATAAAGTTTCAGATCTTAAAAACCAGTATCAACTAGACCAGATGTCTATTTCGAAAGATTTTTTTATCATCTGGAGTTGATATGAAACCTCCTGTTTTAATCAGTGGAAAATATGAGCAGTGGAAAATCCATTTCTTAGACTTTATTGACAAACATGAATTGAATACTTATATTAGATTATCTTTGCAGGAAGGAATGATGAAAATTCCAACCAAGTTCAATTCTTGTCGAGGAGCTTATGGATTTATGGAAATGAAATAGGTTCCAGTATACCTTAATGAATACACAGATGAGCAGAGACGGAGACATGAAGCTGATAAATTTGCCAAAATTCTTATTTTGAAAGGAAGTTCAGAAGAGATTTCTATTCAAATAAATAGCAAATGGGCTACAGCAAAACAGTTATGGGATCAACTTGAAGGTAAAACAAGATTGTCTCCAATAGAAAAGGTTAAGGTTTTGGAAGCTGAGAACTCTGAATTAAAAGGACAGATTTCTGATTTGGAAGCTCAAAAACAGAAGCTAGATCTTGTTGAGAGCAATGAGAAGAAATTTAAGGATTTGGAGAGTACAAACACTGAGCTTCAAAAGAAAATATCAGAGTTTGAGAAGAAGTTCTCAGATCTTTCCAAGAAGAGTATTGAAGAGAAGAAGGTAATTGAGATTAAAAGTATAATGCTTTCTCAACAAGTTTGTAACTTTGAGAAAGTAATCATTTTGGAAAGAGATCAGTTTGCCAAGGAGAAGAAGGCATTTGATCAGAAGAATGTTGGATACTTAAAATTGATATCAGATGGAAGAAAAGGTGCAAAGAAGGGATTTGAAGAAGAGAGAAGCACCTTTGAAGCTGCAATTAGAAAGCTTAATGCAAAGCTATCTGAACTTTCTAAGTGTGCACAGAAAGAGAAGAAAAAGAAGTTTGAGCTTGAGACGAAGATTGACCTTCTTGTCAAAAAAAGAAACGTTTATTCTTCAAAGGTTAACGAGCTTGAAAAGATTATTTCAATGGTGGTGGTGACTGAGCACAAGACTCCAGAGTCAATTATCCACTCACCTACAGATGATTCAGTTGATTCAGAATGCTCATTCAAGTCAGCTGCAAGTTTAACATTCAAACCTGTTTCTTCAAAAAGTTTAGTTAAATCTTCTAATCAAATTCGTAATTCTAACCTTTTCTTTGATAGAAATACAGATGGTTCAAGTACACATCAAAGAAGGAGATGCAGCTACAAAGAAGCTGAACTGGTTTGGAAAAGGAAACCAGTTAAAGAAAAGAAGAAAGATGAGCTGAAATGTAAAAACTCATGTGTACATACGCCTAATGCCAAGAAGAACAATGCGCGTAAAGGTAAACCTGATTTTGTCTACACGAGAGATCAATTAATCAGTTTGTCAGGTAAGAAACTCTATTGTTCTTATTGTCGTACATATGATCCTGTTCATAAGACGAGTGACCATTACTGGTATGGTTCTTACTCAGTTACCCCCACAAGAACTGCAACTAACACTCATGGACCCAAATACCAGTGAGTACAAAAGAAAAGGGATGATTCTGTGTTGCAGGCACCTACTGTCAAAGGGGAGTAGAAGAAATATGGTTCCTGAGTAAAACAACTCAAGACCCGGACATCAAAGTAAAATAGGCTTCTAAGTAAATTAGCTTAGAACCCGTACTTCAACAAAGTATGGCTCTTGAATAATGCAGTTCAAGACCCGCACTTCAATGATCGAAAGACCTTACTTTCGAGCTAATATAAGAGATTGTACTCCAATACTCGAATGAGGAAATCAACCATCAAGGGGGAGTACGTATTTTTCTGAAATTATAATTGCATATCTTTTTAACTGACATATTTTTGAATGCATAATTTTAGGGGGAGCTTTTCAAATCAAAGGAGTATGGATATGTCTTCTGATTATTTCTGATCAGAACTCGTACTTTCATTGTTTTACTGTTTTTTGTCTTTTAATTCAATGTGAATAACGTTACTTTGACTATGACATAAGACTTTTACAGTTTGAGAGACGCTTACATGTTCATATCTTTATGACTTTAAGCTTATCTTCATGAGATGTAAGATCGCATGTAAAGGTACAATCCTTTATCTTAATCTCACATATGGTTGAAAGAAGGACAACTTTCAATCATAGAAAACATTGTTCTTAAAAGTTCACACCACTTCCTGAATCTCAAACCGATTTCATGAATTGGAAGTGTAATTTTAAATGTTTTCAAGATCTACATTGTGCTTTAACTAATATAGTTAAACCATTTTGAGCATCATATGCATCATAGGAAAACAAGATTTCATTGTGCTAGGACTTAACACAACTTCTATGGAATCACCTTAACCAGTGATTTCTACCCAAGAAGTTAATCCATAGTGATTGAGTGTGAGAAGTCGAAAAGAAATGAGTGTGGATTGTGTGATGAGGTATACAGTTTGATTATAGTGAGCTTAATGTTTAAAAGAAAGAGGGTGTGAGAACAGAGTTAAAAGAATATCAGAACTCTGCACCAACTACTTTCTGAGCCGGGCAGCCACATTTCTAGTGTTTCACATTTTTTTGGTGAACATTATTGAAACAGGAAACTAGCCCATGCCAACTCTTGATCAAACCTCACCAACTACTCATTTTCTTCTTAACAAGAAAGTGTTTCACATTTTCAAAAGGGAAGTAGCACATTTGCTATCTGGTTTTCATTTGGAAAATCTGGATATTGAAAAGAAGGAAGTCTGCCCCACCTTCGCACTTCAATTATGCACATTGAGTCTGTGGTTAACTTACTCTTGTCTCAGTGGTTTACACAAATTTGAGCCTATAAGCAATCATCCGTGCTAAATTCTTTCTATCACATGCAAGAACACACAAGGAATTTGTTTCTTTGTCATAACGTTTATAGAAATTGCCTTTGTGGTGTTTCGATGATTGAATGGAAGCCCTGGGGGAGTCAACATCAAAAAGCTCCTTTCCAATGTGTATTCCTTACACACAGTGACTTAGTGTTACTAACAGGCATTTTAACTGATTCATTTGTTGATTCAGGTGTTACACGACTATTTTGTCTAGATTTGTGAAGATCTGGATGAATATCTTTTGAATTGACGGATCATAAGCTCCAGATGAAAGACATTTCTTGCTACATGTTTTGATGAAGTCGTTGTACTTTTCATCAAAAAGGGGGAGAAAGATAATCAAAAAATGGAGGAAAGATTAAAATTTTAGAGATTTCTTCAAAGTATTCTAAAGACATGCTGATTTGAGAGAAATTTTCTTTGAAGATACTTTGCCTGAAGATTATTACATTCTGAAGAGAAAGAAAGAGATTCCATCTTCTGAGCTGAAAGAGAAGACTGAATTGCTAAATCATTTTAGTAATGATCTTGATCCAAAGGGGGAGATTGTTAGATCACAGATTTATTGGATTCAAGATCATCCAATCTGAAGTTTGGAATCTGAAGCTAATGCTGAAAAGTCGCTCTCGATATAAGTCTAATGTTAGTTTGTAATAATTGCCAAAGTTAGTTTTAGTATTTTATTATTAGTTTAAATATCTAGATATTAGTTTAGATATTTAGTTAAATATTATGTTGTTTGTTTAAGTTAGGTGAAATCTCAACATATCTCAATCTCAACTTCTTAGAAATCGTTAAAACATTGTTCACGTAGAGAGAAACAGTGAGAGCTTAAACAGAGAAACAATATCAACCTTTGTAATCCGCATTTGAAATCTAAATAGGTTGGTAAGTCGTATCTTGTTTGTTGTTTGATTATCTGGTAAACAATCGTGTTCAATCACACGGACTCTCAATATGGAAGACAGAGAGGGAGATTGCATCTTCTGAGCTGAAAAAGAAGACTGATTTGCTAAAATCTTTTTAGTAATGATCTTGATACAAATGGGGAGATTGTTAGCGCACAGATCTATTGGATTCAAGATCATCCAATCTGAAGATCGCAATCTGAAGCTAAAGCCGGAAAGTCGACTCTTAACATAAGTCTAATGTCGTTTGTAATAAAATGTCAAAGTATTGTTTTTAGTTTTTTATTATTATTTCTAAATATCTAAGTTATTAGATATTAGTTATATATTTGTTATATATTAGTTTTGTTTTAGATATAATGGTAGTGTGCCAAGAAAGCTAACTAAGAGAAATGACACACAACACACACACTAACAGTGTAAATCAGAGAGAACATCGAGAGCTTTAAACCGAAAACATAAATCCTTGTAATATATTGATTATTAATCATATATGTTGTTGTTTTGATAAGAACTTGATATTATTGTGGACCGACATTTCATCACCATCTCCTTCTTTTCTTTATACTTAGCCCACTGCACCCTTTCCTTTTTCATTAATTCAACTTCCCTCTGCAGCTTATCCACCTTCTTCATGATATTCTTAGACTTCTTCACCATACTTATTTTGATTAAGGCAGTTTGCTCATCCATGGCCTTCAGTATCTCATATTTCAGATCCTCAATTACAGTGCTAGGAGTTGGTTTGCTATTGAGTCTCATCAACCTCACCAAGTTTTTCTTTTCCATGTCAGTCTTGTCATTTGAGAAGGTATCATTGGGGAACACCATGACTTGAGATTTTTCTAGGAGACTGTGGATTATAGAGGGTATAGTAGCTTCCTGTTGGATCTATCTACACAAGTTCTGATGTTGACATAAATTAGCCTGCCTACATCAAACCTCTTGCACTCTAGGATGTAGTACAACATGTATACCCTTTCTAAACATAGGTTAGAGTCATGGATAGTAGGATGGAGGGTATGTCTCATGAAATAGAACAACATATTGGCTTATGGGTCCAGAATTTGGGTTCTCAGCAGTCTTGCCTAACCCTTATAGGTCCACTCAGCCCCATCCTTGGTTAATCTCTGGAAAAAAATCTCCAGCTCCTCATTTGAACATCCCTTAGCTAGCTAATCAAGCTCTGAGGTCTGTGGAGGGTCACTTTCTAATAGTTCATTCAAAGGCTGAGGTGAGTAAGACACCTTCTTACCTCTCAAAGTTACTTCTACAACCTCAGTGATAGACACCTCTGTATAAAATTCCGTCAACCAATTAAGATTGTACTGTTTTGGGACCTCATAGAATTTCTCCCAGCCTAGCTCCTCAATCACATCCTTGATATTGGGATTGGTTAAGACTAACTGTTGTGGGAATCCCTTAGGAGGAACACCAGTCTTTGTGGCAAAAGCATAGCAGTTATTCTTGGCCATTGAGGAACTAAATAAATGCTTTGGTTTTAAAGTTGTAGAAGTACCTTCTTGAGTCAGCTTCTGCTTCTTTCTTGTGATCATTTGAGGATTCAGTTGCTCTTCATCATGTGGCTCTTCTTGTTGTTGCTCACTACCCTTCCTCTTCTTGGTTTTTGTTCTTTTAATCTCCTTCTGAACCACAACAACCTTGGTCTCATCACTCCCTACTTTATTCACTGCCTCTTCTCTGTCCTGCACACTGTTTTTTTAAGGGTGTCCTAGGATATGCCTAGACTAATCCCTTGGTGTTAGGACTGAAAGTCCTAGTGCGTTGAAAATTGTATAACGCATTTATAGAGTTTAATTGTTTTATTATTTAATGTGTTGTAAAAGCCTATATTGTTTATTGGGCTTGTTTGTTTGTTTTGGGCTTTTGGGCCCTAAGGGCTTGCACGCCATATATATTTTATGCTTAACCTAGTTTAGGTTAGAGTTAGTCGTTAGAAGGTTTACCTAATTCTATTGAAATTCTGTCTGTAAACCTTAAACCCTTTGCTGATAAATCTAATCATATGACCAACAGTTGTGATTCAATTTTCATTGTTTATTGATTATTACTATGATTGCAGTGTTTCTGGGATCTACAATTGGTATCAGAGCGGGATCGAATTAATTTTCATTCGATACGATCAAAAGGTTTGTCTAAAATCCTTTTGTTTATCGATTTATGTTCTTTCCGCCATTTACTGTGTTCTTCATAACCAAAATCTTAGCTTTAAGTTTTAGTTGATTTCCTGCCAAATTAAAGTTAGGTTTGTAGTTTTTAAGCCAAAAGATCGATCAAATTTTAAGTTTGAAAAGCTTTGGGTTGATTTCTGAATTAATCGCTGCCATTGATTAAACCCAATTTTTTTTTTGGTTTTTACGCCGTGTTCCTCTTATTTCATCAAAATTGAAGTGGTTAGTTTGTGATTTTAGTGATTTTTGTTTAAATTAAATCTGGATTTGAGATTGGTAAGCAAAATAAGTGTTTAATTTTTGTTTTTAAAAAGTTGTTTTTGATCGATTTGTTGAGTTATCGCCGATTTTATCGAAGAACTCTGAAGTAACCCAGAAAACTTTCAAACTCCCGGGTCCTCAAGTTTCCCGGGTTCAAGCATCTCTCGGTGCCTACCCAATCTCCCGGTACCTTGCGATTTCCATCTCCCGGTACCTTGCGATTTCCATCTCCCGGGTCTCTGCATCTCCCGGTACCAAGAGTTTCCCGGTACCACCCATTTCCCGGTACCTCCCAATTTTCCCGAGGCCTTGCTAACTCCCGGGAAATTACTAACTCCCGGGAATTGCATTTCTACCGGAATTTTTTTTGACCATGAGATCCGGTTTGTGGTTCCAGCATCTTTGAAAGTCAAGGAGGAAAAATAAAGAAAGTGCATGTTTGACCATAACATATATACATACATATCGCTGCTTCTTACATCTCATGCATATATATATATATATATATATATATATATATATATATATATATATATATGTTTGAATAATATTGCTTCATCTTCTCATATCGCATAAAGCTTACATACATATATATATATATATATATATCACATTTTTAAGTGAGGTTGCGATAAGTTCAACAATTGGTTGCGACAAGTTTCAAGTTTTTCGATCGGCTTTCGAAAGTTTTGGGTTGATTTGGTTGAGACTTAGACGAAGTTTTTGATTTTTAAAGTGTTTAAGGGTTGTTTACGAAGCTTAAACGATCGGTATTGATCGAAATTTTTTCACCCATATCAAGGTTTTAAGTCTTCGTTCGTTTTCCGAAAAACCTTCGGTTGCTTCGTTTATGATCGTGGGTTGAACGTTTGAAGTTTAATCAGTTGAGGTAGCTTAAGAGAACATAAACGATCAATTTTGGTCGAAAAGTTTTAACCCATAGCGAGTTTTTGAGTTTTTGATCGTTTTTTGAAAAAGTTTTCGGTTAGTTCGTTTTTTATTGTGGGTTGACCATTTGAGTTTTAATCAGTTAAGAAGTGATCAGGGAACTCTAACGCTCGTTTTGCATTAAATATTTCTAACTGTTTCGAAGTTTTGCAGGTTAGTTCAACAAAGAAGACGATGAATAGTGTTTTCATTAAGTGACGGTTAAATTTCTTACATTATAGTCCTTTTCCGTTAAGTATTCGTTAGTTTGAAAGTTTGGTTAGTTTTATTTCATTTTAGTCCTTTTTCCGTTAGTTTCCAGTTAAGTCCGTTAGAAGTTTCAAGTTTTGCACTTTTAGTCCCTCTAGTTAGTAGTTTTATTTTATGTCATTTTTGGTCATTCTACCTTTAAGTTTTACTTTTTATCATTTTTAGTCCCTCTAATTTTAAGTTTCAGTTAGTGTCACTTTTGGTCCTCGTACTTCAAAGGTTTCAACGTTTGTCAAGTTTAGTCCCTAAATTTTCAAGTTTCACTCGTTGTCACTTTTGGTCGTTGCACTTTAAAGTTTCATCTCTTGTCAAGTTTAACCCCTGGACTTCAAGTTTTTCAGGTAACAATGTCTCATCCAACTTATTCTGAGCGAAAAGTGAAAGTTTCTCGTTTAGAAGTTAGGGTTGAAACACAACATAAGACCCTTGAGGATCTACTTGTAGAAAACGCTGGACAATTATGCGAAATTTCAAGTCTAAAGGAACGATGTGAGATCTTTTCAAAAGAGTCCAAGGAGTTAAAGACGAAAGTAGATGAACTGACTGACAGGCTTCATATGTCAGAAAATGAGAGGACTGAGATTGTCAATGTTGGATCCTAGAATTAATCTTATAAAAATAATGATATAAACAACAAGAGTATTAACAGCGGAAGCAATATAGTTTAATATCAAAAGCAGATTCAAATATCACAGTTCATATATATAAAGCAAGTAGAAAGAACAAGATCTTTGTAAGATATATTTAGTTGATTCTTCTTATACAAGATATCAAAAAGCACACTTTTGTCAAAGGAGTGATGGTTCTATTTATAGGACCATAAAGTAAACAGTGTACTATTCTGACAAATAGAAGCATGCTTGAACAGTGTCTTACCTAATAGGTAAGCTCAAGACATGCTTGAACAGTAACCTACTCTATAAAGTAAATCTTATCACTAAGTGATTGGTTATCTGTTCTGATACTTCAGGAAAGTCTTCAGCGCCATCTTCAGAGAGAATGTCTTCAGAGCTCTGACGTTATATCAGAGCCTCTGATGAAGCCATCTCTGAAGTCTTCTGCTGAAAGTTGCAATCTCTGATAAGTACTTCAGAGGCAGGTTTGTCCTCTGAAGTCTTCGTCCTCTGAAGTCTATCTTTGGAAGTCCTCTGAAATAGGACTTGAGTATTTTCAACATTTTAACAAACAAAAGATTTGGAGCTAACAATCTCCCCCTAAGTGTTGAAAATAAAAGATACAAAAATAGCAGAGAACAGAACTTAAACTAGAAAGCATAGAGGAGAAAATCATCCTCTTAAATATTACTTCTTAAACATTTGGAAGTTTAATATAGAAAGAGTAATATTCAAAAATAAAGAAACAAATTAAAATTTGTCACTTGAACAGATTCCATGGAACTTCATGATTAGAGCTCTGAAGTTGATCATCGATCCAATCTCCAAGTCAAGTTTCTCCAGTAGATCTGCTCTGTGCCTTTCTTCCTTCACATGGATCATTTTCTGTATTCCTCTTAAAGTGTCATCAGAGTACTTTGATACTTCTGAGGCAAGAAAGATCTTCTTCACTTGATTGACTCTGTACACGAAACCCAGAGGTTCTGCTATAATTGATCCAGTCTTCTGTTCTTCAAGTTTATCGAACGACTCCACAGGTTCAGTTACCTCCAGCTTCTCTTCTCCCAGGTTCAGAGCAATTTGGATGTCACGTTTTGCTCTGTGTTTGACATAGGCTTCCATTGCCCGTCTGACTTCAACCATGCCTATTCTGATTTCTCTTCTTCCATGATCATACCTGGCAGAGCAATAGGCATATAAATGTGGTAAATCATATGGATTTAGATTTACGAGATCATTATCATTGAACTCGTAAATCTTCTGATCATATCGAGTTACCACATAGTGCCTACAGACTATCTTGTTGTAAGCAAAAGTCTTCTCAGAGATTTTGCTGATTTTGATGATTGGATCATCTGAGAGGACCTGTGCTCTTGGTCTGGTTTTATCTCTGACGAATCTTCTCTCATAGTCTGGCATGTACTCTCTGATCCTTGGATTCAGAGGGATGACTAGAGTTTATGACAAACTGAACTCACAGTAGATGTATCTGAAATGGTCTTCAATGGAGGCTTCGGGATTTGATGCAAGGAATGTTGGAGGTTGAGAAAATACTTTGACTGGTAGACCGATGCTTGCCTTCTGAACAAGATTCTCTGAAGGAGCCTGTTCATTAGCAACCATGGTCTCTGGTTCCGTTGTTTGTGGAGGATCTTCTTGAGTAGGTTCAGAGATGTACCCATCGATCTCTGGTGAGTCTCTCAATTCTGTAGCTATTGAAGTATGATGACGTTGAGCGTTTTTGAAAATGTATTCGTCGACATCAAATACTTTGATTTGATCTCCAACAGCTTCTTCCGCTCTGTCAGAATTTGAGTTATGTTCTTTCTCAGACTCTGAGTCGAAGGCATCTCTCATCACCATTAGTGGTCTTTCGGGTGATGAGAATGCATCTTCAGAGGATGTAGAGAAGTCTATAAGGTGTTCGTCTTCTTCCTCTTCCAGAGCTCCAATTCTCTCTGGAGTTGCATTGATTATTGGAGTGATTGGAACACCTGATGTTGATGATGCTAAGAGTGTTACCGGTGTTGTGAAGGTTTGCAGAGTTTGGTTGTAATCAGCAGAGGTGGTGTTCCTCTCTGGTTCCTTCTCTTGATCTCCTTTGCTTGGTGAAGCAGAGGTATGTGCTGATTTTTCTTTGATCTCCCCCTTTGGTGATTCAGAGGCCTCATCATCATCTGAGTCCTCAGAATCATCAAATCTGGATTTCTTTGCTGCTTCGCCACAAGTCCCACCAGAAAACTTGTGTTTGTATTTTGGATAGTCAGGTTCAGCGATTCCTTTTCCTTTGGGGTCAAGAACAGCCTTCTGAATGGATTCAATTGCTTCTAAAGCCGCAGTTCTGATTTCAGCAACCTGGTCCTCTGATTTATAGTGATGAAGTTCCAGAGTAGCTTTGGCCTGCTTCTGAGCAATAGTAGAGATCTTCGAAGAACAGGTTAGCATTCTACTCATGATTGCAGACTTGAATGAGGCTAGATCACTTTTGGTGATGAGGTCTTCAGCAGTCCGGGGTGGCGGCTGTTGTGTCGCTGATGGTGCGCTGACTGATGGAACAGAGGCTTGAATTGTTGTTTTGATGAGATCAGAGATAGAGGCCATGTGTTCTGTTGAGAGTGAAGATGATCTGGTGGCTACTACCTCGTCCCTTAGTTCTTGTAGAGCCTTCTGAACATCAATGGTTGTAGATGCTTGATTGTGAAGAGCAGCAATCTGAGCTTTAAGAGCGGCTACTTCCAGGGATGTTTCAGCCTTCTGTTTGAACAGTTCTTGTTCCAACTCTTGGATTTGGTTAGAGGAGTCCAAAAGTTGGGTCTTCAGAGTGGAAACCTCTGCTATGAGGTTGGTGTTTTCAGAGCGAAGAGCAGAGATCTCTGAACCGTCAATTCGCTGAAAGTTATGCTCTTTCATGGAGCCTCTGACTTCCTCACAGAATCTCTGGAACTCAGATTTTGTGAGAAGTTCAGAGAGGGGTACATTGGTTACAACACATGTAGCCAATTTATCCTCGAGTTCAGAGGAGCCTTCGTTCAGAGCTGTTTTGATGTTGTCTCTGGAAGGTCTTCCACTCAATCCTTGATGTTCCGGAGAATCATCTATGAGTGTTCTGTTCTCAACCAAGTCCTCCTCTTCAGATTCAGAGGACTGGAAGTGAATGTGGGAGTTGAGCTTGCGATCCAGGCAAGTCAATCCTTGTTCTTGTAGGTCAAGCCATTGTTCCTGAGTTGGACAACTTCTTCGGGATATCCTGAAGGGTGAGAGATGAGCCACAGAGGCATCATCATGTGTAGGAATTGCTGATGTACTCTGAGGCAATTGAGTACTGATTATATTGGCTAAGTCCTGTGAAGAGGACTTATCCAGAAATTGAGTTTCCTCATTTCTGTGAACTTCAGAGGTGGAAAAAGGTACCTCTGAAGTGGCTAGCTGGTTTGGGTTCGAGGTGTGCACCTCTGATTCAATAACCATTACCTCTGGATCAGGTAGGTTAGATTGTGTGGTTGCACTGGGAGATGGGGTTGGTGCCCTAAAATATATGTGCCTTGGGGCATCTTTTTGGGTGGAAGGGGAAGAACTCTCAGGTTTCTCTAAGTCCTTAAAAGACTTGCTCTCTTCTCTCTGAGAATCTTCAGAGCTAGTCTCTGAATATTCATCCGTACTTTCCTCAAAGCTAGTAGAGCTATCCTCTTCACTAGCAGATGAGGGTTCTCCCATAACTCCCTCATTGACAGCCCCTTCAAGTGCTCTATCATCTCTCTGAACTTCTGTTTCTCTAGCAAGAGTACCCTCTAGTTCACTCTTGTGAGAGATCTGAACTTCAGGGTCCTCAGATCCCTCTGAAGCCGAGTTTCTCTTACTCTCCATGTGAGGTTCAGGACCTAAGTGTGTTGGGGTTCCCAGAACTAGCTCTAGTCCTTGGGCAACACTGAGATAAGAAGCTAAGGCTAAAGATTGAGGATTTACCTGATTCAGCATGTGGTGAGGGATCCGCCTTGCTTTTGGATAGACTTCAGAGAGAATCGTCGGTTTGAAGCTGTTCATGATGTAGAAAGGCGTTTTGGGTTGTTCAGTGGCGGTCAAAATATGAAGCTTCTCGATTGCCGCATGGATGATCAGAGACAGAAATCTAAGGAATGTTATTGAAGGAACCTTGGATGATTGGGTCGTTTGTTCAGGGTCCTTTGTCAAGCATTTGTTCTTCTTCTCTATGGATGTCAGAATCAAATCAAAAATTATGTCGGCCATGTCCAAGTTGCGATTGAAGAATAGGGCATACATGATTGACAGAATTTCTGGTGTTGCTTGATCCATGCTCCCCAGTTTGCAAGTGAGAGTGCGGTTTAGTACAGAGAACATGAAGTTCCAGATTGGTGGTAGATGTTGTCGTTGGAAGTTGCTCAATCTGGTGATTTTAGTGTTGTAACCTAGCATTCGGAGGAACTGGAGCAGGGTTTCAGAAGTTGGGCGTTTTTCAAAACGCGTGATTTGAATTTCCTCAGTTGTTAGGAGTGGGAGAACTTCTCGTAGAACAGTAGGAGTGATGAGTATCCGACATTTTACAACTTGAGATATGTCGAACGAGAGAGGACATTCATTGGTAAATGCAGTTAGGGCTTGAGTCAGATCACAGTTGGAGAAGAATTCGCAAATGATTCTGTATTGTTGTTGGATCAAATAATTGTATTCAAGATTAAAGGGTCTAAACTGTAATTGTTTGATAGTTATAGTTAAAGGGTTTAAAGTGTAATAAGTCAATAATTGTTAGCTATTGGGCCTTAAGTCTATCAAGCCCATAAGCCCATTAGGCCTAAAAGACTGGGTATTTAAAGTTATGTTTAGTTTAGGTTTAGGTTAGAACCTTTGATAATTATTGTTTAGAGATTATAGTCAAGTGAAGTTTTCTCTGTAATCAAAGGGTATCAAGAACACTCAAGGGTTTCATTGTTTATTCAAGGGATTGGTATGTTATTCTTGATCTTATTATCTCTTGATTATTATTTTGTAGCTTGATTACTTGATTGATTATTTACCAACTAGATTAAACTGGGATAACAATTGGTATCAAAGCCAAAAGAATCAATTTTTTTTTATTTTACTGTTCATCGAAAATCACTGTTCATCGAAAATCACTATTCATCGAAAGTTACTGTTTTTCTGATTTCGTGAATTTATGTGCTTTTATGGTTAAAGTTGATCTGATTAGATATGTTTGATGCTTCTGAATGTTATCTGATTGCTTAATTGCTTTCAAATTCATTAAGTGATTGAATTTTTGGGTTTGTGTTTTTCTGGGTTCGTATGGTAGTCGATCACTGTGGTCTCAAAATTGAATCTTAAAAGACGATTTCAATCTTTAAGGTTGTTTGGGTTGTGTTCGATATATGTTTTAGGGTATAAAAATCTGATTTTTGCATTCAATTTTCGTGATTTGTGTGTTTCTATGATTGTTAATCAACTAGTTAAATCTGGGATAAAAAGTTATACCAATTGTAGATCCCAGTACAGTGCAATCAGCAGCATGTTATATCAAAGATGAACAGAATATTAGTCACAGCAACTAGTCATATGATTGATATTGAATCAAAGGGTTATAGGTTTACAAAAAGAATTTCTGATCAGAGAGAGTAAACCTATTGACTAGTCGTTTTTTTTTAAATAATGAGACTCTAACTTTTTTTTTTTAAAACAAAATCCAACAGTAGTTGAATTAAACAAAACCACACATCAAAAGCAATACCAAGGCATCCTCATGATGTTTTTCAAAAACATCCATCCTCCTTCCTCTATAGAAGAGAAGAATGAACCAAACAAACTCATCATCATCTACTCGAAAAGAAAAAAAAAACTTCAAAAAACATGATATTGTGTTCGATATATGTTACTTGGTGCAAAAGGTTGTTATTTGGATTCAATTTCTGTGTTTCTGGGTTGATTTTTCTGGGTTGTTCATCGTTCTTGGTAAACTAAGAACGTCCCGGTCGAACGCATAATATCGGTCAAATCAGGACACCGGTCAAATAGTCCGATCGCCCGGTATACTCACAGACCACCTCGGTCGATACCTTGTCCGGTCGAATCAATACCGGTCGAAGACTTTTATCGGTCGAATATTTTTATCGGTCTTCACTATACCGGTCAACTATATTCCCGGTCGAACAAAGTACCGGTACAAGCAACTTACCGCTCGAATTCTCTATACCGGTCTTAGTCGTTTACCGGTCGAGCATAAGACCGGTTGTTACATCTTACCGGTCAAACAAGGTACCGGTCTAAGCAAAACCCCGGTCGAAGCATATGTCAAAAAAAATTCTCTAGGGGCGTTGCCCCCATACCCCCGCAAGGGCGTTGCCCCTTGACCCCACCCACTAACCGGATAGCGGGACCCCCGTGCTAAGTCTGCGAAGGGGGACAAAGTTTTTCTCTTGATCAAAATCTTCTTAATTTTTCAGTATTTTATTCATAGATATTAGTGCTTTATACTGTGTGCGAGGACTGCATTTGATTATTTTTGGAAATGTATTTTTCTGAAAATTTATGAGTGTAGTCTTTACTCTTGATTCTAACGATCTCATCTAGTTGGTTGTCTTGGTACAGATAAGTTTAATTACTAACCATTGCTAGGATGTCGAATCAACTAATGATGTCTGAAGGTTACAGCCTTGATTTTGAAAAAATGACACATTCTGAAGTAAAAGCAAAGGCTAAACAACTTGCTGGACGGTTATCAACATCATCTCGCATGATTGATGAGTATGACAAAGAGGATAAAATGCTCAAAGCTGAGAACAAGGCTTTACAGATTCAGAACTCATCTCTTATTATTCAGATCAATGCTTTAAAAGAAAATTCAAAAGATTCTGATTCTTTAATTGACTTTGCAGGAATAATTGAGTCTAAAGAAAAAGAGATCTTGGATCTTCAAGCAAAGTTGAAAAGATCGAAATCTAGCTCAACATGGTCAAAGAAGGAACTAATGCAAAAAGAGCTAGATGAATTGAGAAGATGAGCAAACATTGCTCGTGAGACATCTGAAGAGTTTAGAAAGTCAAACTCTCGAATCTTTGCTGAAAGAGACTCTTTAAAAGATAAAGTTCTCAGTCTTGAGGTTGAGGTTAAAATGATGAAAGAAAAGGCAACCCAAGACATAGACAATACAATAGCTCAAGATGAAATACTGAAGATAGAGAAAGAAAGAAAAGACTTTGCCAAGAAATTCTTTGATTTCTCCAGAAAAGCCTTTGAAGAGAAGAAAGCATTGGAGCTTAGATGTATTAAGCTTTCTCAACAAGTTTCAGACTTTGAGAAGGTTATCATTCTAGAGAGAGAAAAGGCTGAGAATGAGAAGAAGAAAGCTGAGCTGAAGGATACAAATATAGACTTTTCTGAAGAAAAGAAAATATTTGAGACCGAGATAGCTAAGCTGACAGGAAAGCTATCTTATCTATCAACAACCATCTTGAAGGAGAAGAATGCAAAATCTGAGTTGCATAAGAATTTTGATCTGATTGAAAAGGAAAGAAACAGTTTGTCTTCAAAGATAAAGGAACTTGAAGAGATCATATTCAAGGTGAAGCTGACTAAGCACAAGACGCCAGAGTCAATAGCTCAATCACCAAGAGATGATCTAGCTGATTCAGATAGTTCATTAAAAACAGCTTCAAGTTCACATTTTTCAAATGTTTTCTATAAACCTTTCTGTAATTCAGATGATAGTCTAACTTCTAAATCTACTTATCAGATTCGTCCTTCTAACCTTTTCTATGATAAAAATGTTGATGGTTCAGGTAACTTCAAGAAGACTAAGTCTCAAAAGAAAAGCTTCTGGAGAAGAGATGATGAGAAAGAAAGAGGAAACTGGATCTGGAGAATTAGAGGATCCTCGGAGGAGAAGATGAAAGAAGAATCATTTGTGGATACATCAAATGCTAAATGGAACTATGCTTCTAAAGGTAAAAGTTTTGGCAAACCTGATCTGGTTTACACAATCAATCAACTGATCAGGTTAGCACAAAAGAAAATTAGTTGTTCCTATTGTGGCTCAAATGATTTTGTTAGAAAAGATTATGTTAATAACTGGTATGGTTCTTATTTTATCTCTCCCACTAGAACTGCAACTAACTCATTATGACCCAAATACCAGTGGGTACCAAAAGCTAAATCTTTGTTGCAGGCACCCAAGGTTTAAGGGGGAGAAAGGAGAATGGCTTCTAAGTAAATCAGCTTAGAACCCGTCCTTCAACGGAGAATGGCTTCTAATCACATCAGATTAGAACCCGCACTTCAGTGCCTTATTTTTCTGTTTTTTTTTTCTTAATCTTAAAAAAAAAATCTTTCAGTTAAGGGGGAGAATATCTGTGATGCTAACAGATTTTTGGATACTTAAATGCTTATCTGACCGTGTGTTCTTAAAGATAAATACTTGTGTTTTATCTTGTCAATATACTTTGTCAAGTATTCATACACATAACGGTTCAGAACATTCTATTTGACTTTGTTATTACCATGTATCAAAAGTTAAATCTTTCTATGGTAATACTCACGTTATTTGTATTCACTGTTGATTGAATCAAACGTCATTTCATGTGCTTTCATTGAAAATATGTTTATATATTGTTCATATAAACAACATTCGTTTTTGATTCTCCAAAATCTTATTCTTCATGATAAAATGATATGAGCTTAATTATCAAACTCTTTTAGTTTGAGGGGGAGAATTGCATCGTCAAACATCTTCTATTTTGACATCTCCGAATATTATATTCTTCATGTAACAAGTAGTATTTGTGCTTACATGTACAACAGACTGTTGAACAACATGTTCTTTTAGGAAAATACATGGGATTCAGTGTGAGAACTTAACAGAACTTCCATGGATTCACGATAACCAGTGTTTCCTACCCAGCAAGTATTCCCTGAGTGATTGAGGGGAGAAGGGTAAAAAGAATTGAGTGATGGTGTGTGAAGAGGTAAAATGGAAAAGAGAGATTGGTTAGAAGTGAGAATTAAAAGAAAGAGGGTGAGAGAACAGAGTAAAAGAATATTAAACTCTGCACCAAACTTCTTTCTGAGCCGGGCAGCCACATAATCTGATTGGATCACATTCTTTGGTGACCATCATTGAAATAGGCAACTAGCCCATGCCATCTCTTGCATACAACCTCACCAGCTACTCATTATTTTCTCAAAAAGAGAATGTTTCACATTTTCTGGGGAAGCAACACATACGCTATTGGTTCTTCATTTGGAAGATACTAATATTGAAAAAGAAGGAAAGTTGCCCCACCTTCGAACCCTTTCTCATGCACATTGAGTCTTTGTATAATTTGTTGTTGTCTCAACAAGTTTACATACTTTGAGCCTAAAATGAAAAGCAAACATCTATGCTTAAATTTTTTTCATACACATGCACGAGCACACAGAAATTTGTTTTCTGTCAGAACGTTCATAGATAAACATGTGTTATTCGATGATTGAATGGAAGACCTGGGGAGTCAACATCAAACCAGCTCCTTATATAGTAGCTTTGTGTTACTCAATGACTTTGTGTTACTGACAGGCATTCTAACTGAGTCATTTGTTGATTCAGGGTTACAACTCTTAAACTGTTTGAATTTGCAAAGATTTAAACGGTTACAATTGACTATTTTTATCTGAAAAGATTGAAATAATCACTCTTTCCATCTGGGAAGACTGCTCTTATTTCCATACAGGGCTCGTTACATGATGAAGACTGTGCTTACATGATCATACACAATGGGGGAGATTGTCTTGAAAAGAGGGAGATTGTTTTGCAAAATTTTGATGATGATGATTCTCACCACTCATCAAAAAGGGGGAGAAGATACAAAAAGGGAGAATTATCAAAGAATGAGAATATAATCTGAACACTAAAGAAGGAGAATATAATCTGAAGACTGCTGAAGTTTTTCAAAGTTTTGAAGATTATTGAAGAGTAAAGAAAGAGAATACAAGTGAAGACCCGAAGACAATTGCAAATTTTTTTTTAATCTTGAATCCAAAGGGGGAGATTGTTGGATCAAATAATTGTATTCAAGATTAAAGGGTCTAAACTGTAATTGTTTGATAGTTATAGTTAAAGGGTTTAAAGTGTAATAAGTCAATAGTTGTTAGCTATTGGGCCTTAAGTCTATCAAGCCCATAAGCCCATTAGGCCTAAAAGCCTGGGTATTTAAAGTTATGTTTAGTTTAGGTTTAGGTTAGAACCTTTGATAATTATTGCTTAGAGATTATAGTCAAGTGAAGTTTTCTCTGTAATCAAAGTGTATCAAGAACACTCAAGGGTTTCATTGTTTATTCAAGGGATTGGTATGTTATTCTTGATCTTATTATCTCTTGATTATTATTTTGTAGCTTGATTACTTGATTGATTATTTACCAACTAGATTAAACTGGGATAACAATTGTTCCTCAAACTTGGGAGAATCAAGCTGAATCATGTGATTGTTGTCTTTGATTGGAAAACGATACAGACGTGAAGATTCACCAGATTTGGGAAAAAGCTTGCACCATTCAATGGAAGACGCCATTTTTTAGTTGAAGTGAAGAAGATGAAGTTCAAATTCCTTTTGGAGAGAGAGAGAGAGAGAAAGTGCTCGAGAGTAATTTAAAAAGAATATCCGGATGTAAAATTGTTTTTATATCCAAATTTAGAAAAAAGATACACTCGAGTGCATAATGTGAAACGGCAGTGATTTGACCCTTTTGAAAAAGCCGTTTGACCTTTCACTTAACCCTTTTGTGACACGTGGCTTTTGAAAACTGTTGCACTTACGTGTGTAGGTGCCAAGAAAATAGGAATGGGGCGACATTTTTCAATATTAAATTGAATAATTACTTTTTGCTGACTAGACAAACCTTTCGCCTTGAGAAGTAATTTAAGATATCACTTGTAAAAAAAAGGTTCAGATAATCTGAAATTTTAATTTCAAATGATATCAAAAATTGCTAAATAATTAAAAAGTTCTTGTTGAAGGAATGACTGGTCTGAAAGTTGTTGACTCCCCCTTGACAGAGGATTAGAGAGACAAAAATGAGAATCCTCATATTAAGTATCAGAGACAATATCAGAGGCTCTGATACAAATATCAGAGACAAGATCAGAGGCTCGGATATAAGTACCAGAGAAGCTCATTTGCTCCCCCTTGAAAGATGAAAGGTTCTTTGTCTCCCTCTTGACCAAAGAATAATGTCTTTTTATCTTCTCCCCCTTGAAAGATGCTTAGAGATACAAAAGAATGATTTTTACCATTTGTGAAAAGTCCTGAGACTCTGAAATTAGTTTCAGAAGCTCTGGTTGAACATGCTACGCATGTCAGAGGCTATGATGAATGGATCAGAGACTCTGATGTTTTCCTGTGTTAGGCAGACATGTTCAACATACCCAACTTGCTAATTAAGAAATTGAACCTTCGTTCATCAAAAGCTTTTGTGAAAATATCAGCAAGTTGAAGTTCAGTTGGTACAAAATACATCTCTATTGTTCCCTTTTCAACATGATCTTTCAGAAAGTGGTACCTTACATCAATGTGCTTTGTTTTGGAGTGCTGTACTGGATTGGCAGAGATGGCTATGGCACTTTTTGAATCACACAGAATTGGAATTCTGTCATATTGTAAGCCATAGTCTCGGAGCTGAGTTTGCATCCATATGACTCGAGAGCAACAACTAGCAGAAGCAACATATTCTGCCTCTGCTGTGGAAGTTGAAACACAGTTTGCTTCTTGGATGTCCAACTTACCAGCTTATTTCCCAGCAATTGACAGCATCCTGCTGTACTCTTTCTGTCTAGCTTGCTTCCGGCATGATCTGCATCAGTATATGCTGTTAAATCAAAGCTAGACAGTTTTGGATACCAGAGGCCTAAATAAGGTGTGCCTCTGAGGTATCTAAAAATCCTTTTAACTGCTGACAAATGAGATTCTTTTGGATTAGCTTGATATCGAGCACAGAGACATGTTGCGAACATTATATCAGGCCTGCTTGCAGTTAAGTATAGAAGTGATCCTATCATGCCTCTGTAGGTTTTGACATCTACAGATTTTTCCGAAAGATCAGAGTCAAGCTTGACTCCTGTGGCAATAGAGGTTTTCATAGAGGTTGAATCATTGAGTCTGTATTTTTTCAAAATGTCAGAGACATATTTAGATTGAGTTATAAAAGTACCCTCTGATGTTTGCTTTACTTGTAAGCCTAGAAAGAATGTTAATTCTCCCATAAGACTCATCTCAAATTTACTCTTCATCAACTCTGAAAACTTATCACAATACTGTACTTTTTTCAAAACCATTATTTATCAGAACTGTGGACAGAGTAGCATACTATGCTCTTGGAGCTTGTTTAAGTCCGTATAGAGCTTTATCAAGATAATAAACATGGTTTGGAAACTCTGTATTTTCAAAACCAGGTGGTTGCTGGACATAAACCTTTTCATTTAATTTACCATTTAGAAAGGCAGATTTGACATCCATCTGATATACTTTGAACCCTTTGTGTGCAACATAGGCTAAGAAGATTCTTATTGCTTCTAGCCTAGCTACAGGTGCAAAGGTTTCATCATAATCAATACCCTCTTCTTGGCAATATCCCTTAGCAACCAACCTTGCTTTGTTTCTGATTATAATGCCATCCTCATCCTTTTTATTTCTGAAGACCCATTTAGTTCCAATTGCAAATTTTCCTTGAGGAAGGGGAACTAAGGTCCAGACTTTGTTTCTTTCAAACTCTTAAAGCTCATTCTGCATTGCAGTGATCCAATGAGGATCTTCAAGAGCTTCATTTACCTTCTTTGGTTCAATGATGCTTAAAAAATTTACAAAAAACATTCATTGATTGTGGTTGATCTGGTTTTGACACCCTCTGAAGGTGATCCAATGATCTGATCATGGGGATGATCCTTTATCCATCTTGTAAGTGGAGCATGAACATGAGGTGGAGTTTGAGCTTCAGAGATGACAGTTGGAGACATTTCTGTTGTGCTGAGCAGAGGCTCTGATGTTAATTCTAGAGGCGCAGGATTTGATTCCAGAGGCTCTGAAGTTGATTCCAGAGGCTCTAAAGTTAATTCATTTCTTGGACCTGCAGTCAAGGAAGCAGAAGTTGTAACTTCAGAGGGACCAGAGAGATTTGTACCTGACGCTTGTGGTTCCTCTGAAGTTGCTCTATGAATATCTCTGAAAAGAAACTCTGAGTTTTCATCATCAAAGAAATCTTCGAATATTTTGTTGAGTTCAGATTCTCTTATCTTTGATGATTCAGAGACATTTTTGGCAATTTGATTGATATCTTTGTTGTCCAGACTTTTGTCACCATCAAAAGACACATTAATACTCTCTTGGATTGTTCTGGTTCTTTGATTGAACACTCTAAAGGCTTTTGAGGCTAATGAATAGCCAATGAATTTGCCTTCATTTGCTTTCTTGTCAAACTTTCCAAGAGACTCTCTATCATTTAGAATATAACATCTGCATCCAAAAACATGGAAATATTTAACATTAGGTTTCCTATTGTTAATGAGTTCATAAGATGTTTTTTTTGAATCTTTTGACAATTGTAGCTCTGTTTTGAGTGAAACAGGCTGTTGCCACTGCTTCTGCCCAAAAGTTTGTGGGAAGATCTGATTCTGCAAGCATAGTTCTTGCAGCTTCAACCAGTGTTATGTTTTTCCTCTCAACATCACTATTTTGTTGAGGTGTTCTAGCTGCAGAGAAGTTCGGAGTTATGCCTTCCTCTGAAAGATATGAGTTGATTTTTGCATTTCTGAACTCTGTTCCATTATCACTTCTCAGCTTCTGAACATTGGTATCAAATAGAACCTGCAATCTTTTTAATAATCTTATTAAAATATCCGGGACATCAGACTTGACTTTGATGAATTCTATCCAAGTATATCTAGAGTATTCGTCAATCAAAACGAGGATATACTTTTTACCTGACAAGCTCTGTACAGAGATAGGACCACAGAGGTCCACATGAAGCATATGAAGAGGTTTTGGACAATTATTATCACTTTTGGTCTTGTGGGAAGATCTTTTCATTTTTCCTATTTCACAAGCATAACAAAGATAATCTGTGTGTTCCAGATTCTAGTTTCTAAACAAGATTAATCAAACACAACAAGATTCACAATCAATTACCTGTTTGATTACTTTGAAATCCAAGATTACAAAATCTCTCTTTACAATCTCTCTCTAACGAACACTCTCTCTCTCTAGAATACAACTGAATGATATTACCAATCTGTTCACTCTAATTCGTATGTTTTCTCAAAATACAAGAACAAAAACTATTTATACTACTACTAATACAAAGGAAACTAAAATACAAAACAAATACATCTAAATTTGACTTATTACAAATAGACTTTGACTTTTAATGAGATTTGACTTTCTTTAGCTTTGACTTTCTCAACTTTGACCTTCAGTCTTCTTGATCATGTATCCAACAGATTTATGCTCTAACAATCTCCCCCTTTGGATTCAAGATCACTGTTGAAAAATCTAGCAATTCAGTCTTCACATTAAGCTCTGTCAGAACAATCTCCCCTTTTTCTTTGACGGTCTTCTTTCCAAAACAATCTTCAAACGAGTAACAATCTCCCCAAAACTTTCACACAACACGTTCTGTGCTTGTCACAAAGGAACCTCAAATTTCTTCTGTGCGTGTCACAAAGAAACCGCAACCTCTGCTGTGCGTGTCGAGAAGCAAACGCATAACAAAACTTTGCGTTTCAAGTTGTAAATGTAACACACACTGTGCGTGTCACTTAACACCCGCAAGGCACACTATGTGTGTCAAGTTACATCCGCACAACACACTGTGCGTGTCTAGATACACCCGCAAGACACACTGATCTTCTTGATTCTCAAACGACTTTACACCCGCAGACTTTGAATAACACGCATTCCCTGAAGAACTTGTACATTTCTTGATGATAGACCCGCACACTTTGATGAATCAAACGCACAATTTGATGAATGAACCGCACACTTGAAGAACACCCGCACACCTCTAATGTCGAACAAAATCGCACCAACAACTCATTTATACCTTGATTTCAACCTCTAAACTTCGACAATTTGATCTTCTATACAACTCGAACATAATACTATCACTAATTTTCGATCAAATACACAAGAATTACAAAATTGAATTAATAACCGTGTCAAGAACTCGTGAAAACAAAAACCACACAAAATTCAAAAATTCGAATGAATTACAATGCAATTCTTGAAAACACCTATACAGACTCGATCGATTACACTTTCCTAACAAACCTAATCAATTACAACTCCAAAAACTCACTAAAACGGAAAATCAATCTGGACTTAGATGAACAGTACGAACATACGCATTTCTTGATTTTTCTCGATTTGGATCTGCTCTAATACCAATTGTGTGTTCCAGATTCTAGTTTCTAAACAAGATTAATCAAACACAACAAGATTCACAATCAATTACCAGTTTGATTACTTTGAAATCCAAGATCACAAAATCTCTCTTTACAATCTTTCTCTAACGAACTCTCTCTCTCTCTCAAATTTTCTCTCTCTAGAATACAACTGAATGATATTACCAATCTGTTCACTCTAATTCGTATGTTTTCTCAAAATACAAGAACAAAACTATTTATACTACTACTAATACAAAGGAAACTAAAATACAAAACAAATACAACTAAATTTGACTTATTACAAATAGACTTTGACTTTTAATGAGATTTGACTTTCTTTAGCTTTGACTTTCTCAACTTTGACCTTCAGTCTTCTTGATCATGTATCCAACAGATTTATGCTCTAACAATCTCCCCCTTTGGATTCAAGATCACTGTTGAAAAATCTAGCAATTCAGTCTTCACATTAAGCTCTGTCAGAACAATCTCCCCTTTTTCTTTGACGGTCTTCTTTCCAAAACAATCTTCAAACGAATAACAATCTCCCCAAAACTTTCACACAACACGTTCAGACTTTGGAAAGAAATTATCTTCAGATTCAGCTCACCTTGCTTTAACAAATAATTTTCAAAGAAAATTTCCTCAAGACTTCAGAAATTCTTTGATTGTCTTCAAATCTTTCCTTTGAACTTTCTGACTTGAATATTTCAAAAAATCAACTTCACAAAACTTTATCAAACCTTGATATCATCTCTTCCAAACTTCAAAACTTTAACATTTTTTCATATCATCTCCCCCTTTTTGATGATTTGAACATCTATATCATCAAAACTTTTCGTCCAAGAAATGTCTTTGACCATTCTGATCTGTCATACTAAGCATAACCAAGTATTCATCTAGATCTTTGCAAATCCAGACAAAATAAGAACAGGTAACTCCTGAATCAACAGATGAATCAGTTAAAATGGCTGTCAGTAACACAAAGTCACTGTGTGTAACGAATACAATATATAAAGGAGCTTTTGTGATGTTCACTCCCCCAGGGCTTCCATCCAATCATCGAAATACCACAAAGGCAATTTCTATGAATGTTATGACAAAGAAACGAATTCTTTGTGTGTTCGTGCATGTGTAGAAAGAATTAAGCATGAATAATTGCTTTTCAATAAGGCTCAACATTGTGTAAACCACTGAGACAACAGTAGATAAACACAGACTCTAAGTGCATGATTGAAGTGCGAAGGTGAGGCAGACTTCCTTCTTTTTCAATATCCAGATTTTCTAAATGAAAACCAGATAGATTATATGCTGCGTCCCCAGAAAAATATGAAACATTTTCTTTTTGAGAAGAAAATGAGTAGTTGGTGGGGTTTAAGCAAGAGTTGACATGGTCTATTTGCCTGTTTCAATAACGTTCACCAAGAATTGTGAATCATTAGTAATGTGGCTGCCCGACTCAGAAAGTAGTTGTTGCAGAGTTTGATATTCTTTTACTCTTATCTCACACCCTCTTTCTTTTTAATCATTAAGCTCACTACTAACCAATCTCTCATTTCCATTTTACCTCATCACACCCACACTCATTTCTTTTAGACTCCTCACATTCAATCACTAAAGGATTAACTTCTTGGGTAGAAATCACTGGTTAACGTGATTTCATAGAAGTTCATTTAATTTCTAGCACAAAGAACCCATATAATCCTAGAAAGCATTTGTTGCTCAACTGGTTTAACTATAGCAGTTAAAGCTCATATACAAATGTCAGATGTTGATATGCTCATAAAATATAATCATGAATATTTGAGCATTTTAAAACATTGAAGTATTTTCAAACAAGTATATTGAATAAATGAAAATGAATGCAAAAAACTTGTTTGAAAATCTGACATTATATGAAAATGATCAGAAATGAATGATATATCAATTAAAGTTTATGGTAAAGAATAATTGATATTTGTCTATACGAAACAAAATATAGACATTCTTGAAATGATCGTTTCAAAATGAAATATGGCTCAAAATTCTTTGAAGTACAAGCGGGGTGTCTTACCGTCGAATAAAAATTGTTTCAATTTAGAGACATGGTAAGAACGATTTGAACAAAAATTCAAACCTGTGTGTGTGAATACTTGAAAGTATATAGAAAAGACAATATGCAAGTATTTATCTTTGGAAACACACGGTTTATAATCATTTCAGCACAAAATTAAAAATGAAAACATTTAAAATCACACTTCCAATTCATAAAATCTTTTAAAGAATCGGGAAGTGGTTTGAACATTTAAGAACATGTTTTCTATACCTGAAAGTTGTCCTTCTTTCAGATATATTTGAGATTAAGATAAGAAATTTACCTTTTTCACGCAATCTTAATTCTCAGAAAGTCAAGCTATCGTCATTAATATATGATCGTGTCAGCTTCTCTCATCCTGCATAAGTCTCAAAGTCTAGTCAAAATTTATTCACAAAATTTATTCAAAAATAAAATGACATAAAGCAATAAAACGATTAATGTACGAGTTCTGATTTGAAATAATCAGAAATCATTGTCTTACTCCTTTTGTCTTATAAGCTCTCCCTAAAAACATGCATTAAAAAAAAATTGTCAATAAAAAAAATGCAGAAATTAGTTATACTCCCCCTCAAATGAATGTAGATCATCTAGAATCTTCTCTTACTCCCCCTGAGATCATGAGCAAACAATTAAAGTGCAGATATCCTTCAGACATAAAAATAAAGAAAATGATGAAAAATAATAATACGTAACTTTATTAGGTAACAACCGATTATGTCTTAAGATTTAACATACCAAGATTAGAGACAAGAAAATTAAATCTCTTTTCATCTAAGGGTTTGGTAAATAAATCTGCAAGTTGATAATCTGTTTTTACAAAATAAAGTTCAATTGTTCCTTTTTCTACATTATCTTTTATAAAATGATACCTGACATCAATGTGTTTGGTTTTCGTATGCTGGACAGGATTAGCAGATATGGCAATCGCACTCTTCGAGTCACAGTATATTGGAATTTTATCAAATTTAAATCCATAGTCTCGTAGCTGTGTTCGTATCGACAAGACTTGAGAGCAGCAACTTGCAGCAGCTACATACTCTGCTTCAGAAGTCGAAGTGGAAACGCATAATTGTTTCTTTGAAGCCCAGCTAACGAGCCTGTCTCCAAGAAATTGAACGTGACCTGAAGTACTCTTTCTATCCAACATGCAGATATGGCAATCGCACTCTTCGAGTCACAGTATATTGGAATTTTATCAAATTTAAATCCATAGTCTCGTAGCTGTGTTCGCATCCACAAGACTTGAGAGCAGCAACTTGCAGCAGCTACATACTCTGCTTCAGCAGTCGAAGTGGAAACGCATAATTGTTTCTTTGAAGCCCAGCTAACGAGCTTGTCTCCAAGAAATTGAACGTGACCTGAAGTACTCTTTCTATCCAACATGCAACCTGCATGATCTGCATCTGAATATGCTGTCAGTTGAAACCCAGTATCCTTAGGATACCACAGACCAAGATCTGCAGTCCCCTTCAGTTATCTAAAAATCCATTTGACAGCAGCCAAATGGGATTTTTTGGGAGCAACCTGATATCTAGAACATAAACATGTTGAAAACATAATATCTGGTCTACTAGATGTAAGATACGTTAACGATCCTATCATACCTCTATATGTTCTAACATCAACACTTTTACCCGAAGGATCAGTGTGGATTTTAGTACCAGGTGCCATCGGGGTTCCAATTGATTTACAATTTTCCATTCTGTACTTCCGAAGAATGTCTAAAATGTACTTAGATTGATTTATAAAAATCCCCGTAGAAAACTGTTTAACTTGTAATCCGAGAAAGAAATTCATCTTTCCCATCATACTCATTTGAAAACGTGACACCATGAGGTTAGAAAAGTTTTTGCAATATTTTGGATTAGTAGAACCATATATTATATCATCAACATAAATCTGAATAAGAATAGTATCAGCTTTTTCCTTCTTTATGAATAAAGTAGTATCAATCTTACCTTTAGAGAAACCAGACTTGACCAAGAATTTAGATAAAACGTCATACCATGCTCGAGGGGATTGTTTCAATCCATAAAGGGCTTTGTCCAAGATATATACATGATCTGGCTTATCTGAATTGACGAACCCTTCTGGTTGAGATACATACACTTCCTCCTTAAGAATGCCGTTCAGAAAAGCTGTTTTCACATCCATCTAAAAGACTGTGAAATTCTTATGAGCTGCGTAGGCTAGAAACATTCCGATTGCCTCAATACGCGCTACTGGAGCATACGTCTCATCATAATCTATTCCTTCCTCTTGTCGGTAACCTTTGGCAACAAGTCTAGCTTTGTTTCTTATGACGATACCATCTTCATCCTTTTTATTCTTGAATACCCATTTAGTTCCTATCACGGTCTTTCCTTCTGGCTTAGGAACTAATCTCTAAACCTTTAAGTCTTCAAACTGATTGATCTTTTCTTGCATTGCAGATACCCAGTCCGAATCAGCAAGAGCCTCAGATACTCGAGTGGGCTCAAACTTACTGAGAAATGAGTCATGCATACATTGGTTAAGAGTCGTTGACCTAGTCTGAACTGGCTTGTTGAGATCTCCAATTACTTGGTGTAATGGATGCTCTTTAGTCCAGCGATGCTCATGTGGGAGTGGAATAGATAAATTTTGAATATGATCATCATCTAGAAATCCACTTTCAGAATCTTCAGCTTGAATAGCAGGAGGGTCTGCAGTTGAAGTCTCAGGTACAGAAGTGTCAGTTGAAACAGCAGATTGAGGCTTTTGAGTTGACAGTGTATTACACCCAACTGAAATAGTTACTTCTGGCTCAGCAGTTACTTGTACATTTTCAACTGTAGGAGTAGATGTTGGAATGTGAGTTTCTGTCTGAACAGGGGATGCTTGTTCAGTTATGACATTTGAAGTAACTGGATGATTGCAACTTGTGTCTTCAAGCCTGGAAGTCACAGCAGATTTAGATACATTAGTTCCGAGAAACTCATCATAAAATAATTCAAATAACAAATCTAAATCAGTTAAATGAGAAATAGATGTAGATGCGTTATCCGAATTAGTCGCTGTAGATGCAGGTTCCGGACTGATCTGCCCAGAAGCTAAAACTCTTGTGATAACGGGTTCTGAACTGATATGATCAGAAGTCATCTCTTCATCAAATGTGACATTGACGCTCTCCATAACTGTCTTTGACTTCTTTAGATAAACACGATATGCAGCAGATGTTGAAGAATAACCGATAAAGATGCCTTCGTCCGCCTTAGCACTGAATTTATTCAGACTCTCTCTGTCGTTAAGCACAAAACATTTACACCCGAATACGTGAAAATATTTGATAGTTGGTGTTCTGTTGTTGATCAGCTCATATGGAGTCTTTTGAAATCGGCGGTGAATCATGGATCGATTTTGAGTATGACATGCAGTCGACACAGCTTCTGCCCACAAAAATAGAGGTAAGTCCGATTGGCTAAGCAAAGTCCGAGCGGCCTCGACTAGCGTTCGATTTCTCCTTTCGACTACTCCATTTTGTTCAGGCGTTCTAGCAGCAGAATACTGATGTGAAATCTCAATTGATTCGAGATATTCATCAACAATCTTGTTCTTGAATTCTGTGCCATTGTCAGTACGAAGAAACTTGACTGGTCGCTGCATTTTCACCTGGGTCGTTTTTAAGAAAGTAATGAGAACTTCCGGTGTTTCATCTTTTGAACGAAGAAATTTGACCCACGTGTATCTTGAATAATCATCCACAATAACCAACATGTATTTCTTTCTTCCCAAACTTTGAGTTCTCATTGGACCACACAAATCCATATGTAACAGTTCTAATGGAGAACTAGTGCTTGGTTCAGGCTTCGGTTTGTGAGCGGCTCTCTTCATCTTACCCTTTTCACATGTTGCGTATAAGTGTTCTCGTTCATATTTCAGCTCAGGAAGTCCTTTAACCAGCTTCCCACGAACCAACTTGTTGATATAACAAAAGTTCAAGTGAGATAAACGTCTGTGCCAGAGCCAACTTTGTTGCGTTGAAGCTTTTGACAATAAGCATACTTGATTGTCAATCTGAACTTTGGACAAATTGATGGTGTAGAGGTTTGTCTTTCAATTTCCAGATAAGAGTTCTGTTCCGTCTTCAGTACGAACTGAGAAACTCTTAGACTTGAAGTTGACCTCTAACCCTTTTTCGCATAATTGACCAATGCTGAATAAGTTGTGCCCCAAGCCTTCGACATAACTCACCTTACTTATCGTTATGTTGTCTTGAATGATGTCACCATATCCTAAGATAGGTGAAAGCTGATCGTTTCCAAATCTGACATTTCCACTTAATTTCTCTGTATAGTTAGACAATAAAGCTTTTTGCCCAGTCATATGCTTGGAACATCTACTATCCAAGTACCACATATGCCGGGTCTGCAAGAGAAATCAGGCAACAAAAGATTTAGGTACCCATTTAAAAACGGGCCCTAACAGATTAGCACAAGATTTTGGTATCCATTTAAATATGGATCCTCCTTTTCTTTGAAAAACATTTGATCTCGAAGAATTAACATGATAAGATCCATACCAATCAGAAGAATTATGAGAATAAGCAAAATCATTTCTCTGATAAGGATAAGATGTAGTAGTAATAGAATACAATTGAATCAATTGCTTTATTGAATATCTCTTGTAAGAAGTTACAAGGTTTTGATTATTAGAAGCAATTTGATCAATCACATCAGTATCACTACTCACTGATCTAATACAAGTATTATTAGAAATTGATTTCACTATCTCATCCTCCTTCCGTTTTGGTCTCCATTCGGATTGAGCTTTCAACTTTTTCTTCCTTAAATCTGAAACATAAGATATAGATTTATTAGGAAAAGCAGATTTTCGAGACTGAGTATTCTTTCGTGTACCAGTGTATTTTTGTTTCTATAATCGTTGCTTCTTATGTTTCTTACCATTAGCATAGTAATCAGCAGTTACAGAAACTGATTCACCAACCTTAGTTGATGATTCAACACTATGAACATCACTTGGTAACACTTTGTCATTGACAAAACAAGTAGAATGATCAGGAAGTGTAGAATTGACGTCAAACATATCAAATTCTTCCATGCACCCATCATCAGAATTTAAATAATCATTTGCAGAATCAAATAAGTCATCAGAATTATCAGATGAATAATGAGATGCCTTAGAAACTGTAGAACACTGATAACTCTCATTTTCAGTGTTTTCTACACATTGTTTGTGTGTGTTTTTCTTTAATTTTAGTGTGTGTTTTCTCTTTACGTGTTCATGTTTCTCTTTTTTATTTATTTATTTTCATTTGGAGGTGTTGAGGATAAAAGTTTGTGTTATGATGGTTGAAAGCTTCATTTTTGGGCTAAATGTTGGACTGCAGAAAGTGGCCACCTTGTCGCCACGTTGGTGAATGATGTAAATCCGAGGACAGCTAGAAAATGTCATATTTTGCATGTATTTTATGTCAATTTCAGCTGCATAAAGGCTTTCTTAAAGGCTAAGCTTTAGAAACCAAGGTGGTGAAGAAAAGACAAAAGATAAAAGCAAAATGTTGGTGGAAAGATATCAATGCCAAAAATGCCTATCTAAAAGCCTAAATGAGATAAAGCAAACTATGAGTTTTCATTAGAAAATAGATGAAAAAGGCAATGAGCCTTTGGGTCAAAGAATGCTTGAACTCATTGAAAGGTTTTGTGGGTAAAATCTTCCACCACCATTTTCATCTTCTACTATAAATTGAAGCCATGGATGTCATTTGAAGAGAGAGCTCCAATATGTAGCATAATTCAGCTATTGTTCTTTCTTTCTTTTTTTTAGTTGTAGTTGTAATTGTAGCTGTAATTTATTTTCTAGTATTTAATTTCCAGCTCAAAGTGGGCACCTTGTCACCACGTTGGCAGCAACTTTTACGTTTCATTTATGCAATTTAAGTTTATGTTCCCTCCTTCTTCCTTCATGTCTTTTACTTGTATTATGAGCTAAGCACCCCCTTGGGTGTGGGTATGAGCCAAGACTAAGATTAGTAGGCAACACTTGGGTGTTGCCATCTTTACTAACTCTTAGACTTAGTCACTCGAGTCGGGACTTCAACTCAACGCGGACAAGCCGATCACTTGTTAGTGTTAATATTAGATCTTAGACCTCGAGAGGGGCAGATCTGAAATACGGCTTGGGTGATGCAAAGAAGATTTGAGAAAGTCTTTTATAACCACGTAGAGATACGGATTTTTGCATGACTTTAACTAAAGGTTCAAATGTCGGTTGATATGGGTGTCACAAAGAGATTTGGGCGTCCATATCTATACTGGTGGAACTGAAATCCTTAGAGGTTTACTTAGTTAAGTCGGCAAGTCTTGAGTTGGCCAAAGTGGTGACAAAGTGGGTGCAACGTGGCCACGTTCCGAGGAAACTCATTTTCGAGAGAAAAGGGTTTTTAAGGCTGTCGTGTGTCATTTTGTTTCTGACCAAGTTGTTACTACATTAGTCTTAGTTAATGCTTGTACCCGCATCCTATTTTTACTACTGTTAATTCCGTTTAATTGTTGTTTAATTTGCTTCACTTAAACATATTTTCTTTTTCTCTAATTGAAACCATTGATTCTCGACCTACTACTCGAAACTTTGAAGTCTGATCCCTGTGGTTACGATCTCGGTATTTTTACCACTTTATTACTTATAGCGATCATAGTGTCCGGTGTGCACTTGCACCGCCACTGTGGCAACATAGTGGCCACTTTGTGGACCTATACGATTTTCCGCTAACCTTCAAAGTCCCGTGGATCTAATTTTGCAAAATTAATTATCATAAGATGGGTGAATTATAGCTTAGCCTATGGAAATCAATTTGCAATAAAAAGAATATAGTAGAACATTAGGAAAAACTATGGGTATTTTTAATCAAAAAGATTTGGGATGCAAATAAAAAAAAAAGAAAAAAAGAAAAAAAAAAGAAAGAAAAAGAAAGAAAAATAGAAGATCCCTTTTGTGATACTTAGTCTTCTTGTGTTTTTGTATCTTCGTGTGTTTTTAGTTATGTTCTTTTAGTTACTTGGGGACAAGTAACAAGTTAAGTTTGGGGGTGTGATAACTCTCATTTTCAGTGTTTTCTACACATTGTTTGTGTGTGTTTTTCTTTAATTTTAGTGTGTGTTTTCTCTTTACGTGTTCATGTTTCTCTTTTTTATTTATTTATTTTCATTTGGAGGTGTTGAGGATAAAAGTTTGTGTTTTGATGGTTGAAAGCTTCATTTTTGGGCTAAATGTTGGACTGCAGAAAGTGGCCACCTTGTCGCCACGTTGGTGAATGATGTAAATCCGAGGACAGCTAGAAAATGTCATATTTTGCATGTATTTTATGTCAATTTCAGCTGCATAAAGGCTTTCTTAAAGGCTAAGCTTTAGAAACCAAGGTGGTGAAGAAAAGACAAAAGATAAAAGCAAAATGTTGGTGGAAAGATATCAATGCCAAAAATGCCTATCTAAAAGCCTAAATGAGATAAAGCAAACTATGAGTTTTCATGAGAAAATAGATGAAAAAGGCAATGAGCCTTTGGGTCAAAGAATGCTTGAACTCATTGAAAGGTTTTGTGGGTAAAATCTTCCACCACCATTTTCATCTTCTACTATAAATTGAAGCCATGGATGTCATTTGAAGAGAGAGCTCCAACATGTAGCATAATTCAGCTATTGTTCTTTCTTTCTTTTTTTTAGTTGTAGTTGTAATTGTAGTTGTAATTTATTTTCTAGTATTTAATTTCCAGCTCAAAGTGGGCACCTTGTCACCACGTTGGCAGCAACTTTTACGTTTCATTTATGCAATTTAAGTTTATGTTCCCTCCTTCTTCCTTCATGTCTTTTACTTGTATTATGAGCTAAGCACCCCCTTGGGTGTGGGTATGAGCCAAGACTAAGATTAGTAGGCAACACTTGGGTGTTGCCATCTTTACTAACTCTTATACTTGGTCACTCGAGTCGGGACTTCAACTCAACGCGGACAAGCCGATCACTTGTTAGTGTTAATATTAGATCTTAGACCTCGAGAGGGGCAGATCTGAAATACGGCTTGGGTGATGCAAAGAAGATTTGAGAAAGTCTTTTATAACCACGTAGAGATACGGGTTTTTGCATGACTTTAACTAAGGTTCAAATGTCGGTTGATATGGGTGTCACAAAGAGATTTGGGCTTCCATATCTATACTGGTGGAACTCAAATCCTTAGAGGTTTACTTAGTTAAGTCGGCAAGTCTTGAGTTGGCCAAAGTGGTGACAAAGTGGGTGCAACGTGGCCACGTTCCGAGGAAACTCATTTTCGAGAGAAAAGGGTTTTTAAGGCTGTCGTGTGTCATTTTGTTTCTGACCAAGTTGTTACTACATCAGTCTTAGTTAATGCTTGTACCCGCATCCTACTTTTACTACTGTTAATTCCGTTTAATTGTTGTTTAATTTGCTTCACTTAAACATATTTTCTTTTTCTCTAATTGAAACCATTGATTCTCGACCTACTACTCGAAACTTTGAAGTCTGATCCCTGTGGTTACGATCTCGGTATTTTTACCACTTTATTACTTATAGTGATCATAGTGTCCGGTGTGCACTTGCACCGCCACTGTGGCAACATAGTGGCCACTTTGTGGACCTACACGATTTTCCGCTATCAAGTTTTTGGCGCCGTTGCCGGGGATTGGCGTATTTCCAGAGTTTCTTGAGTTATAAGTTGAGTTTTTTATTGGTTTTTCTTTCACCATAATGGAAGGTTTTAGTTGGGATGCCCCGTATTATAATACCTTCGATTATTCATGGGAACAACATCCTAACTTTTTGGCAAATATTCAAGATGATGGCACCTACACCTCATTTTCACCTCCCTATCAAGATTGGAATGACACGTTTATAAATACACTCGACCAATCATGGGAGGAGAATTTTGATTATTCGTGTGATTTTCAAGGGAGTGATCCTCACTATGGATTCACGTCCTTTGTTCCTAACTACACACCCGAGAATTATTTTGAACAACCCGAACCATCTCACTCTTTTGAAACTTTTCCCCCAAGCTTAATGGAAGATTTTACAACATTTTTGGGAAATTTCACGTCCTCTTTTGAAGCCTTGAATACTAAGATGGGACAACTAATCGACGAGTTGAAAAATCAAAGTCAAGGTCCCTTACCAAGTGATACTGAAAAATTAAAATGTGTTGGTAAGGATGAGAGTGATGTAAAGAAAGAGTTGGAGATTTTTGAGGCAAATTTCGAGCACATGAGCAAGCCTTCTTTACTCTCCAATAGTGAAGAAGTGCTTTAAGATGCTAAAATTCCTAATTTAATTATTTTTGCTAATGTTGTGCAGCCTTCTTTTTGTGATAACAATGATCCTACGGTGGTTGCAAAACAAATCGTTGGGAGGATTTGTATGATCAAAAGTTCGGAAATTTTGCATAGATCGTGGTATTTGGGTGATGGAGTTGTTGCACGAAGCTTTGGTATGGTGGAGGTGGCTATTATCTTGAAACCACTCCACTTCTTGAAGATGCACTCGTGGGGTGGTGAACCTCATCCTACATAACCTTGATGCAAAAAAAAAATTCTTACTCTCATCTCCAAATTTGTGTCTTTTATTTTACATTTTTGTGTGTGTGATTTGAGTCCGTTCTTTTTTTTTTTTTTTTTTTTTTGGACTAGTATCAAATTTTTTTGGGGATTAAAAAAAAAAAAAAACAAAAACAAAAGTCTAATGCATCTTATATTCTTAGATTTGAAGTTTCATAGTTTGAATAATTTATCCACTATTAGCAGATTTCTAGAACTAAGCAACCAATTCCCCGGTATCCATATTGATTACACTTTGAAATCTTAGAAATGACACGGGCCATTTTTCTTAAACACTTGGCCGATACACTTTTCCTTTGTTGCCTTACCCAATCTGTTGAGTCTTACTAGTTATTACTCCCTCCATAGTGAAGACATTGAGTATTTTAAGTTTGGGGGAGTAAACTAAAGTGTTGAAAAAAAGGCTAAATCCTTCGAAAAATTGGAAGGATAAAGAAAATACAGAATGCAAATAGCCGAGTTTGACACGTTGAGGTGAAAAAGTTGGGCAAAACACACCAAATACATACGAGACCTTTTTTTTGTGTACCCCCCCCAAAAAAAAAAAAAAAAAAGACAAGTTTGGGGGAAGATGAAAAATGTAAGGAAGAAGTGAGAAGCCTTAAACACTAACCTTCAAAGTCCCGTGGATCTAATTTTGCAAAATTAATTATCATAAGATGGGTGAATTATAGCTTAGCCTATGGAAATCAAATTGCAATAAAAAGAATATAGTGGAACATTAGGAAAAACTATGGGTATTTTTAATCAAAAAGATTTGGGATGCAAATAAAAAAAAAAAAAAAAGAAAAAAAAAGAAAGAAAAAGAAAGAAAAATAGAAGATCCCTTTTGTGATACTTAGTCTTCTTGTGTTTTTGTATCTTCGTGTGTTTTTAGTTATGTTCTTTTAGTTACTTGGGGACAAGTAACAAGTTAAGTTTGGGGGTGTGATAACTCTCATTTTCAGTGTTTTCTACACATTGTTTGTGTGTGTTTTTCTTTAATTTTAGTGTGTGTTTTCTCTTTACGTGTTCATGTTTCTCTTTTTTATTTATTTATTTTCATTTGGAGGTGTTGAGGATAAAAGTTTGTGTTTTGATGGTTGAAAGCTTCATTTTTGGGCTAAATGTTGGACTGCAGAAAGTGGCCACCTTGTCGCCACGTTGGTGAATGATGTAAATCCGAGGACAGCTAGAAAATGTCATATTTTGCATGTATTTTATGTCAATTTCAGCTGCATAAAGGCTTTCTTAAAGGCTAAGCTTTAGAAACCAAGGTGGTGAAGAAAAGACAAAAGATAAAAGCAAAATGTTGGTGGAAAGATATCAATGCCAAAAATGCCTATCTAAAAGCCTAAATGAGATAAAGCAAACTATGAGTTTTCATGAGAAAATAGATGAAAAAGGCAGTGAGCCTTTGGGTCAAAGAATGCTTGAACTCATTGAAAGGTTTTGTGGGTAAAATCTTCCACCACCATTTTCATCTTCTACTATAAATTGAAGCCATGGATGTCATTTGAAGAGAGAGCTCCAACATGTAGCATAATTCAGCTATTGTTCTTTCTTTCTTTTTTTTAGTTGTAGTTGTAATTGTAGTTGTAATTTATTTTCTAGTATTTAATTTCCAGCTCAAAGTGGGCACCTTGTCACCACGTTGGCAGCAACTTTTACGTTTCATTTATGCAATTTAAGTTTATGTTCCCTCCTTCTTCCTTCATGTCTTTTACTTGTATTATGAGCTAAGCACCCCCTTGGGTGTGGGTATGAGCCAAGACTAAGATTAGTAGGCAACACTTGGGTGTTGCCATCTTTACTAACTCTTAGACTTGGTCACTCGAGTCGGGACTTCAACTCAACGCGGACAAGCCGATCACTTGTTAGTGTTAATATTAGATCTTAGACCTCGAGAGGGGCAGATCTGAAATACAGCTTGGGTGATGCAAAGAAGATTTGAGAAAGTCTTTTATAACCACGTAGAGATACGGGTTTTTGCATGACTTTAACTAAGGTTCAAATGTCGGTTGATATGGGTGTCACAAAGAGATTTGGGCGTCCATATCTATACTGGTGGAACTGAAATCCTTAGAGGTTTACTTAGTTAAGTCGGCAAGTCTTGAGTTGGCCAAAGTGGTGACAAAGTGGGTGCAACGTGGCCACGTTCCGAGGAAACTCATTTTCGAGAGAAAAGGGTTTTTAAGGCTGTCGTGTGTCATTTTGTTTCTGACCAAGTTGTTACTACATCAGTCTTAGTTAATGCTTGTACCCGCATCCTACTTTTACTACTGTTAATTCCGTTTAATTGTTGTTTAATTTGCTTCACTTAAACATATTTTCTTTTTCTCTAATTGAAACCATTGATTCTCGACCTACTACTCGAAACTTTGAAGTCTGATCGCTGTGGTTACGATCTCGGTATTTTTACCACTTTATTACTTATAGCGATCATAGTGTCCGGTGTGCACTTGCACCGCCACTGTGGCAACATAGTGGCCACTTTGTGGACCTATACGATTTTCCGCTATCAAACACTTTGTTGATTTATCTTGAAAAACAGTGTTCTTTAAAACTGTAGAACATACATTTTGTTGTATATCAACCAAAAGTTTTTCATCAGATAAAACATTTTCAAGATCGACTATTTTGCTTTCAAGAATAGATGTAGGAACATAAACCTTTGCAATCGCAGGTTTTGCCTTCACCTCAGAAACGGAATAACTAACAAAATAGTCAGTTGAAAGAACTTTTGGTGTTTTTGAAAGATAACTATCATTTAACTTTTCATAGTTAAACGGTAGTTGCATTTTCTTTTTATTCTTTCTATTTTCAGTTTCTTGGTCCTCAACTTCTTCTGGTAATTTGGTAACAAATTTGGGTTTTAAATGAGTATGTTTATCAGCACAAGCAAGAAAATCATAGTTATAAAGTGTCGGCTGTTTTCTGATGGCTTTCTTAAGATAATGGGGGTTTTCAAAACCAAGTCCCCATTTCTCTTTAACATCAGCCTCTTCATTTCGTGCATTTAGAAAAATGGTTTGATCTGTTTGACCTCTCGCATAAAGCTTTGCTTCTAGACCATTTACCTTCTTATTTAAATTCTTGTTTTCAACCTGCAGTTTATAAACAGTTAGTGCAGATTCATTTTTCTCAAACTCATATTTAGACACTTTACCTTCAAACTCAGAAATCCTCTTTTCAAAACATTCTACTTTAGATTTGGAATCAAAATCAGATTTGCGTACAGAATCAATCAGATCTTTGTTTGAAATAACAAACGTATTAAGTTCAAAGATCTTCTTGTTCTTTTTAGCAACTCTTTCTTTTTCCTTTTTCAGATTATTTTGTAAATTTTGTAACTCAACCACTATGGTTTCCATTTTGGTAATAAAATCTTTTTCAGATAAGTTTAATACCTCATTGACTGCCTCATCATCTGACTCGTCATCATTTACTTCTTTGCCCATGAGACAGATATGAGCTGTTTCTTCTTTCACTTCTTCTTCTCCTTCTGAATAATCCAGCCAAAACTCATCTTCAGCCATTAGAGCGACACCCGCTTCTTGCTGTCTTGCCAAAAGCAACTTGTTCTGATAGTACTGAGAATTGCGAACTTTCGGCTTCCGACAATCTTTTGCCAAATTACCCATCTTGCCACAATTGTAGCATTTGATGGAATCTGTTGTTGGCTTATCAACAACTGTGTAGTCATTCACGAACTTCTTCTTCTCATCCGGTTTCTTCTCCACATATCTATCCTCTTCATACCTCTTTCCTTCCACTTTCTGTCGATGCTCGTGATTCTTTGAACTGGATGACGAATAGCGTTGAGAATTTGATCCCGGCTTCTTATAAAATTTCTTCTGAAAAGCACGAGTCAGTAGTATCATGGCTTGTTTCAGACTTTCGCCATCATCACTATCTGTAACTGAATCTGACTCAGAACTGGTAAGAACTATCTTCTTTTTCTTCTCTTTCTTTTCTTTCTTTTCTTTCTTCTTTTCTCCAGCTACCAAAGTAATCGGATCAGAACTTTTTCTGCCTTCTTTTTCTCAGCTCTTTTCTCTTCTACTTCTTCTTCATTCTGCCTCAAATTCTTAAATACCTCATGTAATGGAATTTCATTCAAATCCTTCATCTGCTTCATCCTTCTTGTATGCTTCTTCCATTCCGGGCGTAGGATACTCGGAAATTTGACATTGTTTTCCAGCTGCTTCTTTTTGACTTTGTTCTTTGTTAGCTCATTCAGAAGCAATACAAACCTTTCATAGGTATCTTCCAGACTCTCCTTCTCCTTAGCTTTGAATTCCTCATAACTATTAATGCAGTTCGCCACTTTCATCTGATTTCCGATCTTTGATCCCATCATCATCTTTTGCAACTGATCCCACATCTTCTTAGCATTGGCTTTATAACTATCAATTTTGATGTAGATCTCGTTTGGAATGCTTTGAAGAAGTAATGATCTCGCTTGTTTATCTGCTTTGTATCGACTTTTCTGATCTTCAGAATATTGAGAAATATCCACTATCACTGTTTTCATCTTCTGCTCTCTTTCCTCAGTTCCATCTTCACTATCAGAGGAGTCAACATCAGGTACTTGAACTGTTATTGGAACCATTGGACCTTCAGTGATAGACAAAAGAATATTCTCTCCATTTGAATGCCTGTCTATGAAATCCAAGAATCTGTCCTTCCATTGTTCATACTCGCCTTTGAATAAAACTGGAGGCTTAACATCGGTTCCAATTGAAAGAGCATCTTTAGAAGTCATCTTGTTTAACCTGTTTGAAAAATATAACAATGAGAAACTAGAACTGATCGTTAGTCCAAATGAAACAATCAAGAAACATGAAATATTAAAAAAAAATTGAAATTCGAAAAACACAAAAATTAATCCATGTCTTTTCTGCTATGCGCGTCACTCAAGAAACGCATTCAACAATTTTGCATGTCTCATATGAAACTCACATCCCATTATGCGTGCCGCACATGAACCGTAAACCTCCACTATGCGTGACAGGTATGAAACGCACACTTTGCTTATCCTTCTACTTTGTCAACTATGCGTTTCACAAAGGAACCGCACACCTTTTCTGTGCTTGTCACAAAGGAACCTCAAATTTCTTCTGTGCGTGTCACAAAGAAACCGCAACCTCTGCTGTGCGTGTCGAGAAGCAAACGCATAACAAAACTTTGCGTTTCAAGTTGTAAATGTAACACACACTGTGCGTGTCACTTAACACCCGCAAGGCACACTATGTGTGTCAAGTTACATCCGCACAACACACTGTGCGTGTCTAGATACACCCGCAAGACACACTGATCTTCTTGGTTCTCAAACGACTTTACACCCGCAGACTTTGAATAACACGCATTCCCTGAAGAACTTGTACATTTCTTGATGATAGACCCGCACACTTTGATGAATCAAACGCACAATTTGATGAATGAACCGCACACTTGAAGAACACCCGCACACCTCTAATGTCGAACAAAATCGCACCAACAACTCATTTATACCTTGATTTCAACCTCTAAACTTCGACAATTTGATCTTCTATACAACTCGAACATAATACTATCACTAATTTTCGATCAAATACACAAGAATTACAAAATTGAATTAATAACCGTGTCAAGAACTCGTGAAAACAAAAACCACACAAAATTCAAAAATTCGAATGAATTACAATGCAATTCTTGAAAACACCTATACAGACTCGATCGATTACACTTTCCTAACAAACCTAATCAATTACAACTCCAAAAACTCACTAAAACGGAAAATCAATCTGGACTTAGATGAACAGTACGAACATACGCATTTCTTGATTTTTCTCGATTTGGATCTGCTCTAATACCAATTGTGTGTTCCAGATTCTAGTTTCTAAACAAGATTAATCAAACACAACAAGATTCACAATCAATTACCAGTTTGATTACTTTGAAATCCAAGATCACAAAATCTCTCTTTACAATCTTTCTCTAACGAACTCTCTCTCTCTCTCAAATTTTCTCTCTCTAGAATACAACTGAATGATATTACCAATCTGTTCACTCTAATTCGTATGTTTTCTCAAAATACAAGAACAAAAACTATTTATACTACTACTAATACAAAGGAAACTAAAATACAAAACAAATACAACTAAATTTGACTTATTACAAATAGACTTTGACTTTTAATGAGATTTGACTTTCTTTAGCTTTGACTTTCTCAACTTTGACCTTCAGTCTTCTTGATCTTATATCCAACAGATTTATGCTCTAACATAATCTTTGTTAAACTTCAGAGATGGCCATCCCTTAACCAATTTATCAAGTGAAGAAAAGTTCAGATGTGAGAACTTTTTATGCCAGAGCCAAATAACTTCACTGTTCAGTGATACTAGACAGAGTTTCTCTGAGTCAGTTTTTATGTGTTTGGAAAAATTCATTCTGTATAAATTTCCCTTTCTGTCAGCTCTGAGCATTTGTTGACCTGTTTTTGAGTGAAGTAGTGAACAATATTTTTCTTGAAATTTCACATCAAAGCCATGGTCACAAAGTTGACTTATGCTGATCAAGTTATGCTTTAACCCACCACATAAGCAACCTTTGATACTGAAACATTACCTCTTGTAAGCTCACCATAGCCCTTAATTTGTCCTTGCATATTGTCTCCAAAAGTTACTACTCCCCCAGATTTAACTTTGAAAGAGGATAATAACTTTTTATCTCCAGTCATATGCCTTGAACATCCAGAATCTAAGTATCAGATCGGCATAGACTGTTTCTGCAAGACAAATTAGATTTTCTTAGGTACCCATCTCATTATGGGTCCTATTTTGTTAGACTTCTGATTATATCTTTGAAATTTTGCCTTCTTATCTTTTGATGTTTTGGCAGAATTGTCCTTTTTCTTTTGAGGCTTTGTCTCTGAATTTTTATTCAGAGTTTGATTAAGAAAATAGTGAGAAACTTTGAAGTGATTTTTTAGTTTCATCAAGAGTTGGATGCAATTGCACTTTACAGAACAAGAAGAAGTAGAAGCAAAGGATTTCATCTCATTAAATGCATTCGATACATTATGATTCCTTTTTGAATTAGTACTAGGAATATTACAATTATTCCTAACTACTTCTTTTCTTTTATCTTGAGAGATAGCCTTTTTTTCAAGTTGCCTTCTCTTGTTCAGAAACATCCTCTTCTCTTTGTTGCTCACTGCACAAACAGGATCAAAATGGTTAATTTCTTGCCATTTTCCTTTTTGTCCAGGAGTAAACTTGATTGGTTTATAAGTGTAGAGATGAGAAGTGATAGTTTTATTCTTTGCCTTTTCTTGTAATTCTTTTTCAAGTTCCAGAGAAGTTTTTGCTTTAAGACACATTTCCGCAAAGTCATGACATATTGGTATTATGGGTTTATTTTTCAAAACAGAAATAGGAATGTTCAAAATTCCAGAACCAATAGTATCTATCTTTTATGAATTATTTTATCTGGTCTGTAGAATATTTGTTCATCTACCTCTGGATCAGATTCAAAATCAGAGTCAAGAAAGTCTCGTTCAGTCTTACTAGAGAGAACTACCTCTGATGGTTTCTCAATTTTATTAGGTCTTGAGACTTTGATGATTCTTTTCATGGTTTCTTTCTTCTTTAAATCAGCTATGATATTTTCTTGATTTATTCTCTTGATGTCATTCGCAAATGTAGTTCTGATGCATTCATCAGAGAATGGTGAATACAGAGGGGCATCTGGATTAAGTGAACTCTGAGGTTCTGATAATCGAAGAATCTCTAAATCTTTAGAGAGAGAAAGTACAGAGAGAGAACAATGAAGCACAAAACAGAATATCAGATTAAAGTGCGTGTGTTTCTTACAAGACACAAAGACCAAAGGGACTTAAATACCCTTGGTCAGATACAACATAGATATGCAACTAAACATAGTATTTGACCAAGCCCTATTGTAGGACCCTAGATCTAGACATTTTAAGCTTTTGTAGCTAGGTTAGGATAGGAAAGGATTAAGCTTTATTTATTGAAAGCATATAAACCTAATCTAGAGAGAGCTTTGAGATGTAAAGGCTACATTTTATAAAATGGAATGATTCTCAAATATTACAAGCCTTAGCCATCTATTTATAGCTACAATTCCTACCTACCACCTTCCCTTGCTACATCTTTTAAGCACAAAGCCCTTGCACATCATTTTACAAAATATAAAATACATTTAAAATAGATTTACTTTCCAAACTTTCAATGCACTAACATTCTCCCCCTAAAGTTTGAGAAAGTAAATCATCTTCTTGAAGTTTTAGATGCTCTCCCCCTTGATTTACTTGACAAACTTTGGCGCAACTTTGACAATGAAAGGCTCGGCTCCCCCTTTATTGTTGCTCTCACTCTTGAAATTTCGGCTTTAAAATCGAATTCATTGTAGACATTAATCCCGACTAAGAGCACTTCGAAGCATCTTGGAATGTTGAAATCCAACTTGTTACGTTAAGCCCACAAGAATGACAACAAGAGGATTTGACGTGACGAACCGGTGCAAACTTAGTGTAAAATAAAGAATCCGTCGATTAACCGCGAGCCGAATAAGCATTCCGCTTGAGAGACATAAACTTTTAGCTCGAAGAGGGAACGATGGATCGTGCACCAAGGGATGAGGAACAAAACTTGGTCAAATTTAACAAATTTGGACCAATTTTGTTAAAAAATCTAACGGCACTAACGGAACCGTTAAATGTACTATTCATCATCTTCTTTAAAATAAAACCCACTTACTATTCACATTTTCTTTTCCAACAACTCAAAATTATCTATTTTATGCTCAAATGACTTGCAACCTGATCAATATGACGAATTAAACATATGTGGATCGAGATGCAACAAACTCCGACGAAACACAAGATTTTCCGGCCAAAAACGTTTTTCCGGCGAGGCTTTTCCGGCGAACTCATACAACAACTATAAACATCTATTTTCTTAGTAAAACCTTTGTAATTTCCTTGCAAACTCATAAATGTGAACAAACAATCAGATCTAGATCGAAGTTGCAGAAAAATTCCGGCCAAACAGCAAGTTTTCCGGCGAACTCGACTTTCCGGCGAAGCTTATTTTCACACACCATAACTTATTGATTTCTTGCTCAAAACTGATCAAAAACCTTAGAGAAACATTATATAACAGATCTGTGGCAAAAATTTGACAATATCACAGCTTGAATTCCGTTTTTCCGGCGAGTGAATAGTGATTTTCCGGCAAAAACGTTTTTTTCGGCGAGGTGTCTTCAAAGATCAAAATTTCTCGAATTTTTTTGAAGTAGATCGGGCTAAAAACACATGAAATGTCGAGATCCGATAATCGTTTCGATAAGAATTTTATCGTTTGGCTCTGATACCACATGTAGGACCCTAGATCTAGACATTTTAAGCTTTTGTAGCTAGGTTAGGATAGGAAAGGATTAAGCTTTATTTATTGAAAGCATATAAACCTAATCTAGAGAGAGCTTTGAGATGTAAAGGCTACATTTTATAAAATGGAATGATTCTCAAATATTACAAGCCTTAGCCATCTATTTATAGCTACAATTCCTACCTACCACCTTCCCTTGCTACATCTTTTAAGCACAAAGCCCTTGCACATCATTTTACAAAATATAAAATACATTTAAAATAGATTTACTTTCCAAACTTTCAATGCACTAACACCTATAAATACAATGATTACTATAAAATCAAACCTAACAATCTCCCCCTTAGTAATCATTGGCGCTTTGGTCTTCAAATATTGAATTCTAAAACAGCACGGACCAATAAAGCGACTTTGTGAAGCTGAAAAGATTAGTACTACGAATTTGATCAAATGAGTTTACTAACCTTCTTGAAGAAACAGATTTCAAAAGTGAGCTTGAGGCTGTCTTTTTGAAGTCAGGTGAATTATTTCTAGGTGTGTGGATTTGTGACTCTGTAGTCGTGTGCTCAGTCACCACCACCTTTGAAACAATCTTTTCAAGCTCTTTAATCTTTGAAGAATAATTGTCTCTTTCTATGATGAGTACGTCAATCTTCTTCTCGAATTCAGACTTCGTTTTCCTCTCTTTCAGTGCACTCTCAGATAGTTCAGATAACTTCTCTGTCAGCTTTTTAATCTCAGCCTCAAAAATATTCCTTTCTTCCTCAAAACCATTTTCAACATTCTTTCTCGGACCAGATATTTCCTTGAAGATTGCAACATTCTTTTGTTCTATTGCCTTTCTCTCTTTGACAAAATTTTCTCTTTCCGGGATGATTACTTTCTCAAAGTCAGACACTTGTTGAGAAAGCTTGATGCATTTAAGCGCAACCAACTTCTTTTCTTCACAACTTTTCATGGAAAGTTTTGAGAATTTCTGTGTAAACTTTGATCTTTCTTTTGCAAAATCAAATTTGTCTTTGACAATCTTTTGCTCTAAATCAGATATCTTCTTCTGAATCTCAGCATTAACATCTTCCAAACTTTTAATCTTCTCCTCATACCTTACAACAGATGCTGCTTGTTGGAATTGCACAATCTGTTTTTCAAAATCAGAGATTTTTCTTTTCAGCTCAGAATTCTCAGATTCCAAAATGTTTACTTTTTCTTTTGGAGACAACTTTGATTTATTTTCAAGCTGATCCCACAACTGTTTTGTTGTAGCCTCTTTGATATCTAAATTGATACAAATTTCATCTGAAATTCCTTTCAAAATAAACACTTTGGCCAATTTATTAGCTTCAAAACTTTTTCTTTGCTCATTTGAGTATTGCTCAAGTGGTAAAACACATTCTCCTTTTTCTTTCATTCCATATGCTCCCAGATAATAGTAAAACTTTGTTGGAGTTTTCATCCTTTCTTCCTGCAAAGATAATCTGATATATTTTCCCGACTCATGTTTATCTATAAGATCTAGAAAACTAATCTTCCATGACTCAAACTCTCCTTTGACTAAAACAGGAGGTTTCACATCTGTTTCAACTTTGAAAGCTTCTTTGGAAGTAGAAATCCAATCTATTTTATGTTGTTCTTGAAATTCTAAAACTTTCTGTTTCAGAATTATCTCTTTACGCCTTGCAGGACTATAATTTTCAAAATAATCATAATCCATGATTCCTGGAACAAAAAGAACTTGAAATGATCGTTAGAAATTCAGAAAAAAAATTGAACACAATGAAAAATTTGACTAAGAATAGAAACTCGCAAAACACAGAAAAATTGCTTGAAACACGCAGATGCCTAAACTCGCAAGTAACTATTCACTGATAAACTCGCAGGCTAAGGCGTGCGCGTTTGAGAAAATCGCAAACAAAAGGTTGCGTGTTTTGAGAACTCGCAGACCGAATGAACTCGCAGACTACTGTTCCGCTGGGACTCGCAAACAAAGCGTTGCGCGTTTTGAAAACTCGCAGATGCCTACTTGCGCATTTTGACAAACTCGCAGATCAAATGAACTCGAAGATCACTATTCCGGAGAAACTCGCAAACTTAGTCTTGCGCGTTTTAAGAACTCGCACAAGTCTACTTGCGCATTTTATAGAACTCGCAAGCCAAACTCACAGAAGGAAACTCGCAATGGTTGCGTGTTTCAACACTTAAGAAATTTTTTCCAATTTTTCAAACTCGCAGACTGAAGAGCTAAACTCGCAGGCTTCGATCTGCGCGTTTATAGAACTCGCAGATAACCCTCTTCGCGTTTCTGGCCAAAATCAATATCCTTCGGCTTGCGCGTTCTTCCAGATGAAGCTTGCGCGTTTCACAGATCTTGCGTGTTCTTGGGCTCTTCGAACAAAAATTCAAACTTTCATACTGAAATCCATCGAAACCTTCGTCAATTGGCTCAAGACTTTGCAGGAATGCTCGATTACAATACTAGAATTGATTACAATGTAAGAATTTCAAATACAAACACAAATAGATGCAATTTGATTCGATTTACAGTGCAATGAACATTTTCGAACAAAAATATACAAAACTTAAAATTCAGCCTTAATTTGTGTGAATTATCCTAAGTGAATCAAATACAATCCATTCTAAAAAACAAACCGAGTCTATATCAATCAATTTTACAACCAAATCAATATTGAATCAAGAAATTCAATACTACAGTGAGTTCGACGATGAACAGTTCTCAAAAATCAAATTCGATCCAATTTTCTGAATTCCTATCTGCTTTGATACCAATTGTGATTCCCAATTTTCAAGTTTTTTTCTATCTACAGACAATCAAGATAAGAAATCTTGTAGTCACATGTCATTGATATAGAAATCATGAATTACAAACTCAACTTCTCTCACTACTCTCTCACTAAAATGATATTCTAAATCAGCTCTTCTCTCATACGCTATCTGCTTCTCACAAATGACATACTACAACTGAACTCTTACAAAGACTTCAAAGGTATTTGTACCTCCATACAAATACAAATAAACAAACAAATACAATATGTTGACTTTTATTACAAAATGACTTTGACTTTCCATGAGGGTTGACTTTCCAGCTTTGACTTCTTGAACTTTCATCTTCAATCTTTATGATCTTAAATCCAACAAATCTGTGCTCTAACAGTTCGGTTATGAGTAAAGCAAGCGGTTGCAACGGCTTCAGCCCAGAGATACATTGGAAGACCAGAATACGCCAACATCATTCTTGCAGCTTCAACCAAGGTTCGATTTTTCCTTTCGACCACACCATTTTGTTGTGGGGTGTAGGCAGCAGAGAAGTTGTGAGAAATCCCAACAGATATGAGATAACTCTGAAGAGTATCGTTTTTGAACTCTGTGCCATTATCACTACGCAAAGTTTTAACTGACAGTTGAAGTCGAACTTGGATCTTCTTGATGAAGACAATGATTAGATTTGGTGCATCAGATTTGTTTTGAAGAAACTCCAACCAAGTATATCTCGAATACTCGTCTATCATCACAATAATGTACTTTTTTCCGTAAATAGACTGAGTACGCATTGGGCCGCAAAGGTCCATATGAATTAGTTCTAGAGGTGTTGAGCAGAAAAATTAAGTCTTTGCTTTATGTGAAGTCCTTTTCATATTTCCCATCTCGCAAGCAGGACAGACCGAATCTTTCTCAAACCTCATCTCAAGTAGACCTTTGACAATTCCTTGTCTCGCTAACTGATCAATCGCTTTGAAGTTATGGCGAGACAAGCTCCGATGCCACGTACAACTTTGAGATTTCGATGCTTTGGAAATTAAGCATACATAACGTGTATCCAAAAGCGTTGGAAAGTTCACTGTGTAAAGATTTCCATAACGTTCAGCTCTAAAAATCTCATTACCGTCCGAATCATCAATAAAACAACGATCGATTGTAAACCGAACTTGATATTGACTGTCGAAAAATTGATTGGTACTGAATAGTTTATGATCAAGTCCTTCGACGTACAATACTTTCTTTATTGTTATAGTGCGATTCTTTAATAAATCATGTCCTCTGATGATTCCATGAAGCTCAGAATTTGCGAAGCTGACTGTTCCTGCAGGTTCTTCAATGTAATCGTGCAATAAATGCTTAAATCCTGTCATGTATCTAGAACATCCTGAGTCAACGTACCACAAATGATAGGCCTGCAAAAAGAACATATCACTTCTTTTTAGGTACCCATATCCAGATGGGTCCTTTCTTGTTAGCCTCATGCAATTTCTTGATATCATCTACATTAGCCTTAATTCTCCATTCATATCTCCGCTTTGGAACCCATTTCCAAATCATTTTAACATTAAGATCATAAAATTGCTTTTTCTTAGAAAAATGTGCCGGCTTAGCATGAAACACTTTGATTTGTTGTATTGAGGACTTGGATACAGTTGTAGCTTTAGATGCCTTTTTAACTACATTTGGCTTAGGAGGAATGGAGTAAAGTGAAAATGCATTGTCACCACAGTTTTTGCAAATTAAGTTCTTACGAGTAAATGTCAACATCTTTGATTTATCAAAAGACGTACAATTATTCCAACATTTTTGACATTTATTATCGTTTGAATTTTTACATTTCAAATCACCACTATCAATGACAATACAATCATTTCCACTATCTATTTTGTCACTCTCTTTCTTCCTCCATTCTCCTTTACCATCACTTTTTCTCATATCTGAAACATGAAAGGAAACTATGTTAGTTTTCTTCTTCAATGATGAATTTTTCTTTAAAATTCCTGAAGTCTCGCCTTTTTCAAAAATACTAGGTAAGTATTCAGGACATTCAGAGTAAACAACAGAGGTTTTTGTTGAAGTCTCAAACTCTGGATTAGAATGCACATTCCATTTTTGAGCATCAAAATCTTTTTATCATTCAAATTCTGTTTAAACAAATCATTTTTCAAATCATTCAACTCTTTTGAAAGCTCTTTGTTTTCTTCAAAAGATTTATCAAGTTTAAATCAAAGATCATAGTTTTCATCCTCTAAATCTTCAAGAGCTTTTTGTAAATCTTTGATTTCTTTTTCAAAATCTGATGTTTGATCAATCACAGAGTTTGAGTCAAGCTTCTCTAATATAGGAATAGGATTTGAGGCATTAATCATTTCATCAAAAATCTCCGCAGTCATTTTGTTTGCAAATTCTTTTTGAATGCTAGTATCCATGACATTTGAACACTCTTCAGTCTTAACTTCATGTGGGGATTCAAAAGTAATGGATTCAGATATAGGAGTCTGAGTACCAACATCAGTATCTGATTCATATTCATCATACTGACATTCAGTCTCAGGAATATCTGTGTCATCATCGGCTGATTCAGTTGGAGATGGTGTTGAAAACAATGATTGAAACTCAACAAATTCAAGTTTTCTGTTGTAGATCCCAGTACAGTGCAATCACGAACAAAAGTAATCAATCAATGAAGAACAATCGTGCCACAACCTCTAGTCATATGATTAATATTCAATAAAGGGTTTAGGTTTACAGAGAATATTTCTAATAAGCAAAGTAAACCTATTGACTAGAGAATTATGAATGTTAAGTCTAATTTTGTAGTAATCATTGTATTTATTTTCCTAGTCTTGTCTGTGCTTAAATGAGCTTATATGTATTTTAAGGCTAGGGGTATTTAAGTCCCCTTAGAGCCTTTGTTTTGTAACTTTGGAACTCATTTGAATATCATATTACATTTGGAGCGTATTGACTTTCTCTCTCTACTTTCTCTCTCTAAAGATTTAGAGATTTTTGGACTTTCAATTGGTATCAGAGCAATCTGAATCTTGAGAGATCAGAGATAATTCGTTTTTGATACTGAATTTGTGGATTAAAGCAAGAAATTTGATCGATTTTCTTGAAGTTTTTCAAGAAAATCTCGTTTTTTTGCTTTTTCATCAAATTCGATTTGTTCTGTGAATCAATTTGTTTGAATTTTGGTTGTCTGAATCTGTTTTTGATAAGAGATCAGATTATATTCACATCATTTTTCAAGAATTTCACAATTTGAAGGTTGATTTTGAGAAATTCAGTTTTTCTGAAAAACAAGTTTTCACGATCTGTTGATTTTTGAAAATCTCAATTTTATAGTGTTTAGTCGATTTTGTTATCTGGAAAGTATTAGAAAAGTGTTTTCGATCAATCTTCTGTGTATTTGTTGCATTAAATTCATGGATATAATCGTTTTTGTGGAAATTTTCTTGAATTTTTAAACTTTGCGCGAGATCTAAACTTTGCGCTAGTTCATCACAGGTTTGTGCTAGACTCATCTGCTTTGCGTCATACTCATCCAAGGAATTCTTCTATGTTCACAACAAGTTCAGTTCTGATCACTTTGCGTCTCCAGTGTATAGCGAGAAGTACCCTTTGCAACACACATAGCTCACGCAAAGTACCCTTTGCGCTTCATATTGTTCACGAGAAGTATACCTTGCAATTTACTCTACTCACGCAAAGTTTACTTCGCGTTACACCTTGGTAGCGAGAACTTCAGGTTGCGCTTCAAACACATCAGGCAAAGCAAGTTTGCGTCTTCAGCGTGTAACGCAAAGCTCATCTTGCGTTTCCTTCAGCTCGCGCAAAGCTCAAGTTTGCGCCAGTTTGTATCTACGTCTTGGAATTTTTTCAGATCAAGTTTGTGTTCAAAATGTCTCTGGAAGCACAAGTTTACAAGAATGACCTCATGATGTCATTGGGATCTGACACACGCCCTCCAGTTCTAATTAATGAGAATGAGTTTGAACAGTGGCAGGACCGATTTATTAACTTCATTGAAAGACAACCGAATGGGGAGAATATGATGAAATCACTGACCAAGGTCCTATGGAGAGGCCAATGAAAGTTATTCCAGCTATTGCAACCACTACTGCTACAACTGTTGAGAAAGCATTGAGGGAATATGATGCTGATGAGTTGTTACGATATCAAGCTGATAGCCAGGCCAAATCAAATCTGATTCTTGCTCTACCCAATTCGATATACAACAGAATTGATTGCTTCAAACAGAATCCTATGCTGATGTGGACTCAACTGGAAAAGATTATGCTTGGTACAACTATGTCAACTTAGTTGCGCCAAACAAGGTATATGAATAATTTTGAAGAGTTCAAGGCTAAGGATGGGGAAAGCTTGAAGAGTGTATTTGACCGATTTTGGGCTGTCATCAATGATCTGTACAAGATCAAAGTTACAAAGACTGAATTGGAGGCTAACTTGAAGTTTCTGAATGCACTACAACCAGAATGGAATAAGTCATGCCATAGGATGAGAAATGATGTCTGAATATCTACTATGCCAATTCAGGAATGGTACAAAATTCTGATGTCAGATGAGACAATGGTGATAGAAAAGAAGGCTAAGCTCGATAAAAAGAATAAGCCTAAGACTGTTGATCCAATTGCACTCCTTGCAAGTCAACTGGCCAAGCAAGCATTGACAGATGAGGCTTATGATGGTTCTACTGAAGATGATGGTGAAGCCTTAGAGAAAGCCATGATTCTTCTTTTACAACACTACCAGAAAAAGTTTCAGCGAAGAACAGGATCAAACAATCTGCGTTTTACTTCCGGATCTAAGAAGGTGGAACCTGGTGCTCCATCAAAACCTTACATACCAAAATATAAGCCTGCAAAAGTAGTAGAACCAAAACAGGATGACAAAAAGGTAATGAACTGCTTCAACTGTGGAAAGCCCGGGCACCTAGCTAAGGATTGTAGAGTGAAGGTGGTAAAGGATTCAACTTTCTACAGAAAGAAGATGGAATTAGCAGAGAAAAGAGAAAATGGAACCATCCTACTTGCTGAAGAAGAGTATTGGCTTGATCATTCTGATAACGAGGCTGAGAATGAGAAGACTGCAGCCATGTGTTTCATAGGAGATGATAAAAGCGATGATGAAGAAGAGGACACTTCCACAGATGAATCTGAGGTAATTTCTGAGTTTGACTATAAGTTCATCTTATCTCAAATGAACGTTATTATCATTGTTTTACATGATTTACGTTCAAAGTTCTCATCTGAAAAATTTGAAAATCAAGAAAAGTCTGTTTTAATTTATAAACTGCGAATTTCTCTGAAAGATGAAAAGACTATTTTAATCAACACAAAAGAGAAATTTCAAAAGCAGTTGGATGAGTTGGAAAATTCAAATCAGAATTATTGTGATTCGTTGACTGAACTGACTTCTTCAAATCAAAATCTTTCTGATAAAATAATTGTTCTAGAAAGGAAATTATATAAGAGAGAACAATTCGAGCAAACCATTTACATGAATAAACCAAGGAGTGAAGAAGCTATAAAGGAAAAGTGGGGACTTGGTTTTGAAAATCCTCATTTTTTAAATCATGCTAAAATAGAAGTTCCTACTTTATATGAGTATGATCATCTTGGTCTTGCACGATATGCTCCTCAGTTTAAATTCTTTTGGACAACTGAAAAGAAAATTTTAGAAGATGAAAACGAGAAAAGAATGAAAAACAAGAGTATGAAAATGCCATTTGTTTACACTTCTGAAAATGCCAAGTATTTTCCTGACCAATCAAAGAAATTCAGAAAATCTCAAAATGTTTTAAATGTCAAATCTTCCAATAAATCTTCATTACCAACTGAATTTGTTGATATATTTGCTAACTCTAATAAGGAAAATGCATCTCCGGTGTCTTATGATACTAAGAGATACATTCCCTCATTAGTGTTAGAAGGTAAGATAGTTGATCTTGAAGATAAATTGGAAGAACAAAGTCTTCAAACTGATTTAGAAAACGATTTATTTCTTTTTATAATGAAAACAAGTTTTGAAGACAAAATTTCATTTGGGTTTTCTATCAATTCTAAGGAAAATACTCAAGTTAGTAAAAACAGTGTGCATTTGCGTCACCAAACCGACACTTTGCGCCAAACGTTGGTCGCGCAAAGCTCAGTTTGCGCCACCAAAGGGTCGCGCAAACCTCCTCCTGACTTATGTTTTTCTGAAATTTCTCACTCCAAGGCTAGTTTTTCAATGTCAAATGCTCAGTCTGATTTCTTGAATAAAGTTTCTTCTTCTACTTCAATTGTTGATGATTCTTTAACGCTAAACGATCAGTATTATAAAACAAAAACAAAGCGTAAAAGAAGAAGGTCAAAGAAGTCAAGGAAACAGGATAGTGTCTTGTCTGAAAATTCTAATTCTTCTGATTCTTCTGTTTCAGATCGGACTGTGAAGAGATCACAAAAGCTGATATGGAGGATAAAGCAGAATTCTATAGAGTCTGAATTGTTAGAAGATATTTGTGTAGTGAATCTTTGTGACATTGATACATTTGCCTCTTGTAATAAAAATACAAAATATTCAATTCCGCAAATGATTCACAATGCAAAGCATGTTTCATCTTCTTCTAATTTTGAATCTGATGATTATGTTTATTCCTTTATTGATGATTGCTTTCATGAGAATTATAAAAAAAAAAATTCAAAAAGTAAAAGACACAAATCTAACAAGAAGGGACCCATAAGCATATGGGTACCTAAATCTGTGTAGTTTCTGTATGTGCAGCCTAGTCATTTATGGTATCTGGATTCGGGGTGCTCCAAACACATGACTGGCAACAAATCATTACTTTCCAATTTTAAAGAAAAATGTTGCGGTCGTGTTAAGTTTGGAAACTGTGAGACTGCTACGATTTTTGGTTATGGTGATCTTGTTCAAGGCAATATAACTGTCAAGAGAGTCAGCTACGTCGAAGGCCTAAGTCACAACTTGTTCAGCATCGGACAGTTATGTGACAAAGATCTTGAAGTTAGCTTCAAATCCAAAAGAGTTGCTGTGAAGAATGATAGTGGCAGAGATTTACTGGTGGGAAAAAGAAGATCCAACTTATATACCATTGATCTTTCCAAGATCAAAATCCCTTCAGATATCTACTTACTTTCTAAAGCCTCTGTTCATGAAAGTTGGATTTGGCACAGACGTCTAGCTCACCTCAATTTTAAATATATGGATCGCTTGGTCAAGAATGATTCTGTGAGAGGGCTTCCAGTTCTCCGTTTTCAGAAAGACCATCTCTGTCAGTATTATGAGAAAGGAAAGATGAAGAAAGCATCTCATAAGCCAAAGCCTGAATCCTGCACGTCGGACATTCTTGATATTCTGCATGTTGATTTATGTGGTCCAATGAAGACAAAGAGCATTGGTAAGAAAAGATATGTATTGGTTGTTGTTGATGATTACTCTCGATATACATGGGTAAAGTTTCTCAAGTCAAAAGACGAGACTCTTGAAGTTCTCATCAACCTCATCAAAACCATTCAGACAAATAAACAAAAGCAAGTCATGGTTGTCAGATCAGACAATGGTACTGAAATCAAGAACAACACTCTTCAAGCATTCCACGAGGATCAAGGTATTCAACAACAGTTTTCTGCAGCAAGAACACCACAACAGAATGGGGTTGTTGAAAGAAGAAACAGAACGCTTATAGAGGCTGCCAGATCAATGCTTGCTTATTCAGGTCTTCCTTTGTCTCATTGGGCTGAAGCCGTGTCAACTTCCTGTCATACTCAGAACCGCTCAATTCTGCATCGTCGTTTCAACAAAACACCATATGAGCTGATGAACGGTATCAAACCGAACCTCAAATATTTCAAGTCATTTGGGTGTAAATGCTACGTTCTGAATGACAGAGACAATCTGAACAAGTTTAGTCCGAAGGCAGATGAGGGTATCTTTCTGAGTTATTATTCGAACTCTGCTGCTTACAGAGTCTTTCTGATCTTTGCAAGAAAAGTGATAGAGAGCGTAAATGTCAAATTTGACGAAGCTGCTGATTTGGTTTCTGGTCAACCAGGCTCAGAACCCGTTCTTACAGGAAATTCAGCTTCTAAACAACACAGTTCAGAACCTGCACTTCAACAGACAAATCAGGATTCTTCTTCTTCTATTCTTAATCTTTCTGATTTAGATTTTCTCTTTGAAAATTTTTATGATGATGTTCCCAAGTCTAATTCTGATAATGTTTCAAATGCTTTGAATCAGGATACTGCGAGCGCATCTACATACAATTCCGCTGCATCTATCTCTGAACCTGATGCTGTTCTAGTTCCTCCTGTTGATCAGACACAATCAGAAACTAAGCCTATTCATGAAGAACATAATCAAGAAGAATCTGTACATGAACAATCAGTTCAGGAAGAAGAAGAAAATGATGTTATTCAATCAACTCTTCCAGAATCTGATCCAGATATTGTTGAGCTACCTCCTCCTCCAGTTGAAACTGTCTCTATCTCTTCAACTGAAATAGAAGCTCCCGAACTTCTTTCTCATCAATTAGAAGTTGTTCAAGAAACAATTGATCCTCTCCCTCATACAACAAAATGGACAAGATCTCATCCAATTCATCAAATTATTGGAGATCCTCAAGCTAGTGTGTCTACACGTTCCAGGACGGCTACATCCAACGAATGTCTTTTCACTTGCTTCTTAAGCAAGATTGAACCAACAAAAGTTTCTGAAGCGTTGGAAGACCCGGACTGGATTATAGCAATGCAAGAGGAGCTCAATCAATTCGACGCACTCAAAGTTTGGAGACTTGTACCAAGGCCGAAAGGAAAGAGCATAATTGGTACCAAGTGGATATTCAAGAATAAGAAAGACAAAGATGGTATCGTGATTCGCAACAAAGCAAGACTGGTAGCCAAAAGATACAGACAACAAGAAGGTATTGACTACAACGAGACATTCGCTCCGGTAGCTCGACTTGAAGTTATTCATATGTTTTTGGCGTTCGCTGGTTATCGAAACTTCACCGTATATCAGATGGATGTGAAGAAAGCTTTTCTGAATGGGAAATTCAAAGAAGAAGTCTACGTTTCTCAGCCAGAGGGGTTTGTTGATAAAGATCATCCAGATCATGTCTATTTTGTCGATAAAGCACTTTACGGCCTAAAACAAGCACCGCACGCATGGTATGATGAGCTGTCAGCCTTCTTGATCAAATCCGGCTTCACCAAAGGAACCATCGATACTACTCTTTTCATATATAGATCTAACTTGGATATTTTCTTAGTACAAATATATGTAGATGATATTATTTTTGGTGCGACTAACAAATCCTTACGTACTTGGTTTTTTGATCTTATGACTTCTAGATTTCAGATGAGCATGATGGGAGAAATCAATTTCTTCCTCGGCTTACAAGTGAAGCAACTTCCAGATGGAATCTTCATCAATCAGTCAAAGTATGTATTTGCAATTTTGAAGAAATTCAAGATGGACAAATCTACTTCAATCGGCACGCCGATGGCTCACGGTGCCAAATCGGAATTGATCTAGATGGAAAAGATGTGGATCAAAAGACATAAAGAGGGATGATCGGATCGCTGATGTATCTAACTGCCAGTCGCCCGGACATAATGTTTTCTAGATGCCTGTGCGCCAGATTCCAAACAAAGCCTAAAGAATCTCATCTTTTAGCAGTCAAACGCATTTTTAGATATATTAAAGGAACTCCTTATTTAGGTTTATGGTATCCTAAGAGTTCTGACTATAAGTTGATTGCTTATTCTGATGCAGATTTTGGCGGTAATCAATTGGACCGGAAGAGTACCTCAGGACATCTTCAATTCTTGGGAGACAGATTGATAAGTTGGGCATCGAAGAAGCAGAATTGTGTTTCTATATCAACTGCAGAGGCAGAGTACGTCGCCGCAGCTAGTTGTTGCGCTCAAGTCCTATGGATGAAGACACAACTTCGGGATTACGGGATGTTGTACAAAACAGTGCCAATATATTGTGACAGCAAGTCCGCAATTTCCATATCAGTCAATCCGGTTCAGCACACAAAGACCAAGCACATAGATATGCGGTACCATTTCATAAAGCATCATGTGGAAGAAGGTACTATTCAATTATATTTGTACCAACTGAATATCAACTTGCAGATATCTTTACTAAAGCCTTAGATGAAAAACGTTTTAACTTTTTGCTTTCAAAACTTGGCATGTTGAATTTAAAAGTTTAAATCTTTACAAATTTTATTCTATAAAGTAGAAATTTACAGATTTTCTTTCTTTTGAATAAAATGTGTGTCTAGGATCTTTTGCAAGTTTTTTGTTTATATTAAAGTTTTATATGTTCAACTTTCAAGTCTTACAAAAGTCTAAAAGTCAGCAACATGTTTGTAGCTTTTGATACTGCTTTAAAGATATGTGAGTCAGAATTTTTATAGTTTACTTTGCTTAAACTACCTAAATAATCAAAATTATAGATCGGAATAAAAATATGGGCAAAGTACTTAGATGTTGACCTGAGTGATTGAGATGATTTATAATTTCATAAAATACAGAAATCTCTGAGTTTAAAAGTTTGTACCTGTGACCTTTCTGGTTTGGGAAAGTAAGTTCTGAGGGATGCTCGTCATCTGGTCCCCTAAGGTCAATTGATCTGGGAGTGATCGAACCCAAGTCCTTCTATAGAACCAGATCGAAAGTCATGTTCTACTGGTATGAATGGGTTTAGGATATGTCGATGTAGCCTTTCTGATCCAGGAAAGTAAGTTCCAAGGGGTGCTTGACACCTAGTCCCCTAAGGCCAACTGGTCTGGGAGCGGCTGACCCAAATCCTGCAATAGGGTCAGATAGAAAGTTACGTTTACGGCATGTTCTTTACTTACCGAACTTTTTGATTAAAAGATGCCAATGTGCACAACGCTTAAAAGATACCAAACAGCACACTCATGTGAAGATGCCAATGTGCACACTGCTAAAAAGATGCCAATGAGCACACATCTCATGATACTTGGTGATATGTTTGAGTTGCGATAAACCTGTAAATTTGTGAAAGTCTTAATTTTTGATGACTTAGTGTCAGTACATGCAAAGTTCTCTATAAGATTTTTAGAATTGCATTTTTCTTGAAGCTAATTGAAGTTCACATGCGAACACACTGAATAGATAGCTGGAAGTTTTTGAAACTGGACATGTCTTAACTTGATATGCAATGAAACTTGTTCTTGTATCCAACAAATCATGTTTAATTTCAACTGATTGATAAATCTGTGATATTTTACTGAGTAGACTTTAATTTGTTTAGTATTAAAAATTTTATATGTTCAGTTGTTTCAAAATTTATATTCAGATTTTTTTTTACACTGATGTCTTAATGTTTGTGTATTTGTATATTTTTCAAATGGTTTGTGCATTTTTTCGAGGGGGAGAGAACATTTATCTACCAATTTGAACAACAATCTGTCTTTGAGGGGGAGTGAATCTAGCTGATAAAATTACTTCACGAACTGATCATATTCTATTCAGGTAAGTATTTCTGATATTTTTGTGCAATTGCTGATCTGATTTGATAAATTTTGTGCATTTGTGTAGGGGGAGTAAAAGACCTTGACAGATAAGTTTACTGTTTTTTTATGAAGTATTTTTTTTAGAAGTATTATTTTTTTAGTGTTATTTTTTTTAGTATAAATAGCTCAAGTACAGTTCCCCTTTCCTTTTTCTCGCTCTCTTTTTCATTTGAAAACAATCGACTGTTCATATTCTCTCTCTCTGTGATTTCAACTTGTTGTTTTCAAAGTTGTTCTTCGAATCAGGTTTGTGTTCTACCTTTATTTTGATTTGTAGTTATGGTTAGTGATTATGTTTTAGTATAACATTTTTCATATCTGATTTTGACTTCATTTCGTATTTCTTACTGTGCGATTTCGTTTGTCACTGTTCATTGTCTTCTTCATCAGATCGTGTGGTTTTCTGTTAAAATCGATTATTGGGTTTACTTTATTTCCTATTTTCGTCAATCAGGTATGTGTTTCTAACCCTTTGTTTTGGTGTTTGTTCTTCGTTTTTTGTGTTTTGATGATGATTTACGACTGTTCATCTTTGGGTTTTTCAAGTTTTCATAAATTTGAGTTGAATACTGATTTAATCTGTCTTTAAGTAGTATAAATATGCTTTTAGTCTTTCGTTATTGAATTTCGAACACTTCTCTTGGTTTTCAATCGATTTATTTGAAGTTTTGGAAAAATCAGAGATGAACTCACGCAAATCGTCGTTAGAATTCTAGGGTTTTGTGTATTAAGTAGGTCACGCAAACTTAAGTTTCCGTTACCTGTTGGTCACACGAAGTTAAGTTTGCGCTACCAACAGGTCACGCAAAGTTCAGATTGCGTTACCAGTTGGTCACGCGAAGTTTACTTTGCGTTACATTCTTGTCACGCAAACTTTGTGTTTTGTGTGCTTTTTGTTTCAAGTGTTGTTTGCGCAACACGTTGGTCGCGCAAACCTTGCTTTGCGTTTCCAACGAGACACGCAAAGTTTACTTTGCGTGATCAAATTGAAACGCAAACCTTCTTTTCATGCGTTGTATGTTCTTATCACTTTGCGTTTCCTTTGGGTCGCGCAAAGTTCTCTTTGAGTTACCTAAGTGTCACGCAAACCTTGTGTTTCTTTTTTCTTTTAACGCGAAATTTTCCAAGTCTAGTTTACTTCACTGTGAGTCACGAAAATCTTGTTTTGCGTTATGAACTGAATACGCAAACCTCAGTTTGCGTCTCACGCTTGTCACACAAACTTATCTTTGCGTCTCACGTTCATCGGGAAAACCTCAGTTTGCGTTTCTCACGTGTCACGCAAACCAGACTTAGAATTTTTTTTAATTTTTTTGTGTTTTTCTTTCCTATTCTCATTTTTCTTCGTTTATGTTTTCCAGGTAGTTAAATGTCTTCTCAAACCAACACTGATCCAGTAATTCAGGATGAGAATGTTATTCTCGATGATCCTTCTAATCGGGCTTCTCATGAGACGGCTATGCCGTCTGTTCCTTCTGTTGGAGCGAATTTGTCCGCTTCTAGACGTTCACCAAATGATGTTTTTCCAACGATCATGTATATGTCGTACAAGCCGAACAACTACCATGTGTATTTTGATCGAATCAAGATTCATCCGGTGATACGCTCAATCCTCAAAGGTCATCCACTCGCCCCTGCTCTCTCTTACTGCGCAGATGTTCCTGAAGTTTATCTACAGCAGGCGTGGCATACCATTACAAAGAATGAGCTAGCTCGACCTCACCGATTCGATTTACAGATTGATCAATTTTATTCGTTCCTATCATACAAGCGTTTGCAGCTTATATTAGAACTTCCAGAACCGAACTCTCGACCAGGGCGCACTTCTTACGATCAGTTTCCCTCTGAAGATAATGTTCTTGAAGGCATCAGAAATCTGGGATATCGGGGCACTCTGAATTGGGTCAGTGACTTTGATAAGTCAAATCTTCCACCAGTCTGGTACGCATTGTTCTCAGTTCTCAACAGGTGCCTAACCTCTAAGCATTCTGGCACTGACAATGCGAGTCTTCACTATCTGAGGTTATTCCATGCAGTTGTCTATGACCTGCATGTTGACTATGCCTACATATTCTGGACTGAATTATCAGAGAGAGTACAAGACAGGAGGACAAACATGAAGAGGAAATTTATTCCTTTTGTAAGATACATGAAGCTGATTGGCCTCAGATCCCGGATTCTGAAATGCTCTACATTCAGAAACAGAAGCAGTCGTTCAACTACTCCATGACTATCCTATATGCTCTAATCGCGAACTACGCCGACATGACTGATGATAGCATCATAGAGTATTGCATGGAGAATGACTTTGTGGAAGCTACACACGATGAACCATCTCATGATACAAATGTTGCTGCTCAAGAAATCGAAAAATCTGCTGATCAAGAGGTTGAAGTCAACACAGCTGTTGAACAAGAAGTCGAAGTAGAAGTTCCCGATCAAGAGGTTCAAACAGATGTTGCTACTCAACATATTGATGATGTACTTGCTTCTATTCATTCTGAACCTGCTGCTTATGTCCATGATATTTCTGATACTTCTGATGCTGCTGTTGATGCTTCTGCTGGTGATGGTGATAGAGATGTCGATATTGGTGATGATTTTGTTAGAAATGAAGATGTCAATGATAGTGATTCTGATGGTGATGATAGTGATACTGCTAATCAACAAAGTCTTCGAGTTTATGAAAGGTAGACCAGGACACCGGAAGTGATTGTTCAAGAGGATATTATTTCTGAAGCCGAATCCGTTCCTATCAATCCGAGAGTTGCTGATGTACATGTCGATGAACTTGATTTAGCATTTGCTAATGTTTCAACTCATCATCGGATTCTAGATACTGCTGTTTCTCCGTCTTCTCTCGAGCCTTCTTTCAGTGTCGAGACTTCTTCAGTCGAGGTACGAGATTCAACAGCAAAATTTACTACTCTGATTGATGTGATTCGACAGATGAGTGAGAAGTTTGAAGAGCACAAAAATTCGGAAATTCAGAAATTACATGCTTTTTAAAGGGTAAGATGCCAGAGATTGATACATCCTCAATCCTTGAAGTAATTCCTTTGAGACGCCCATCTAGGGTGGTTATTAGAGACCCGTCTACTGCTGTTCAATCATCTGCTCCTGCAATCATGTCTATTCCTTAACCTCCACCGTTTTTGCAGTCTGCTGGTGTATCTACTACTACACGTTCTCCTGTCTCGACTTCAAGAACTCCAGTCTCCGATCTTCCAATTTCAGAGTTGACATATTTTCTTTACGCTCGACTTCTCTCTATGTCTCCACTTGAACATCAAGATCAAGATCTGATCTCTCTTTTACGGAACTTCCAACCTACTCCGCCTCCAGTTCCCACTTCTGATTCCGATAGAATTTATGTGCTATCTGACGAGTTCCATGCTTTTAGATCTGAAGTTCGAACAAGTTTTTCTGATCTCAAATCTTTTATGTCTCAAACCTTCTCTGATTTATCTACCAGGCTTGATCTTCATGAACAAAGTTGCAGATCTGAAGTCGGTCCGTCTCTGAAACGAAGACATGACCAGGATGATCCCGATCATCAAGGTCATGAGGGGGAGATGAGTAAGAGACAAAGAGTGGAAGGGTCGTCGGCAAGAGAATATCAGACACAAGACGAGGCATCTGACAAAGGAAAGAGCACTGATAATGTTCAGGATTGTAGTGTTCAAGATCTAGTGGATGTTATGCTTGAAAATATTGATTTATCATCCATGGAAAATGTTATGAACTTTTCTGAAAAAAGTATTGAAAATAACATGCAAATTGTTGTGTATGTTGATCCTGACTTTGCTCAATAGCCAATTGATTTAGAGGATTCAGAAGCTGCAAATGACATGAGGTCATATTTTGCAAACTTCATAGAGATAAATTCAGATGATGATGATGATGTCAGATTTGAGAAGATCTTCCAAATTAAAGAAGAGGATTGTGATGACATAGTCATTATTTCTGATACTGAAGATGACTCTATGTTTATGGAAGCTAAGGATGAAGAAGAAGCAGACATGTTGTACAGAGATCTTCCTTATCAAGATGAGGTTCCTGAAACTATTCCTGAAGCTTCTCAAGTTCCTGAATATGCTCCAGTTATTTCTACTCATGTTGTTAGATCTGCTCCGACTACCTTTGCTCCTTCAGGTCAGTCGTCTAGAGCACAAGTTGATGATCTTTCTTCTGAACCTGTGGTTCCCCCGAATATTCAAGAAGAAGGACCAGCCTTGTCCAGACAGCAGAGGCAAAGTGTTAAGTCTAACTTTGTAGTAATCATTGTATTTATTTTCTAGCTTTTACTGCTTTTATTAGTGTAATCTGTTTTGTAAAGGCTTGGGGTATTTAAGTCCCCTTAGAGCCTTTGTTTTGTAACTTTGGCATTGACTTTCAATACACAGTTTGAACTTTGCGCTTGTTTATTTTCTCTCTCTACTTTCTCTCTCTAAAGATTTAGAGATCTTTGACTATCAATTGGTATCAGAGCAATCTGAATCTTGAGAGGATTGAGAGATTGTTTTTCTATATCTGAAATTGTGATTGAAATCAAAAATTTGATCGATTTTCTTGAATTTTTCAAGAAAATCTCGTTTTCTTGATTTTTCATCAATTTCGGATGTGTTTGTGACTGAATTGCATTGATTTTTGCTTCTTTTGATTCGTTTTAGATAAGTGATCGTTTTTTATAAGTGATCAAAAAATCGATGAAGATACGAAATTCTGATTTTTTCACCAGATGTCTCTACAAGCACAACTTTACAAGAATGACCTCATGATGTCTCTGGGGTCCGATACTCGTCCACCAGTTCTCATCAATGAGAATGAATTTGAACAATGGCAGGATCGGTTCATCAACTTCATTGAAAGGCAACCAAATGGGGAGAACATGATGAAATCACTGAATCAGGGTCCTATGGAAATTCCAAGGAAAGTGATCCCAGCTACAACAACTTCTCTTGCTACCTCTGTTGCAAAAGAATTAAGGGAATATGATGCTGATGAAATGTTAAGACATCAAGCTGATAGCCAGGCCAAATCAAATCTGATACTTGCACTTCTCAACTCCATCTACAACAAAATCGACTGTTTCAAACATAACCCAATGTTGATGTGGACACAACTTGAGAAGATCATGCTTGGTCCTGCAATGTCTACTCAGTTACGACAGACCAGGTACATGAACAACTTTGAAAAGTTTAAGGCCAAGGATGGGGAAAGTTTGAACAATGTTTTTGATCGATTCTGGGTTGTTATCAATGATCTCTACAAGATTAAAGGTACCAAGACTGAGTTGGAGGCAAACTTGAAGTTTCTGAACGCTTTACAACCTGAGTGGAACAAGGCATGCCATCGAATGAGAAATGATGTTAGAATCTCAACTATGCCAATTCAAGAGTTATATGAAATCTTTATGACAGACGAATCTTTGGCAATGGAGAAGAAGGCAAAAATGGATAAGAAGAACAACCCTCTGTCAGTAGATCCCATTGCTCTTATAGCTAGCCAACTGGCTGAGCAAGCTTTGACCGAATCAACTTATGATGGCTCTACAGGTGATGATGGCGAAGCGCTTGAAAAAGCCATGATTCTTTTGACTCAGCATTACAAGAAACAGTTCAAGCACAGATCTGGGTCGAACAACTTGCGGTTTACTTCTGGTTCTAAGAAGATAGAACCTGGTGCTCCTTCAAAGCCATTCACTCCAAAGTATGAACCGGCTAAGGTTGTTGACCAAAAGAAAGATGACAAAAAGTTGATGAATTGTTTCAACTGTGGGAAGCCAGGTCATATGGTTAAGGATTGCAGAGTCAAGGTGGTAAAGGATGCTGCATTTTACCGAAAGACGTTGGCTTTAGCAGAAAAGAAAGAAAGTGGAACCATCCTGTTGGCCGAAGAAGAATACTGGTTGGACCATTCGGACAACGAGGCCGAAAATGAGGAGACTGCGGCAATGTGCTTTATAGGTGATGACAATTCTGATGATGAGGAAGAGGATACCTCATCAGATGGTTCTGAGGTAATATCTGAGTTTACCTATAATTTCTTTTTGTCTCAAATGAATGTCTTTATCACCGCTTTGCATGAATTGCGCTCAAAGTTCGTTTCTGAAAAGGTTAAAAATCAAGAAAAGTCTGATTTAATTGATAAACTGCAAATTTCTTTAAAAGTTGAAAAATCAATTTTAATTGATACAAAAGAGAAATTTCAAAAGCAGTTAGTTGATCTAGAAAATTCAAATCAGACTTATCGTGATTCGTTGACTGAAATGACTTCTTCAAATCAAATTTTTTCTGAACAGATAACTGTTTTAGAACAGAAATTGTATAAAAGAGAACAATCTGAGCAAACGATTTACATGAATAAACCAAGGAGTGAAGAAGCAATAAAAGAAAAGTGGGGACATGGTTTTGAAAACCCGCATTTTTTAAATCATGCTTAAAATGAAGTTTCTACTTTATATGAATATGATTACTTTACTCTTGCAAGATATGCTCCTCAGTTTAAATTCTTTTGGACAACTGAGAAACAAATTTTGGAAGAAGAAAATGTGAAGAGGATGAAAAATAAGAGGATGGAAATGCCATTTGTTTACACCTCTGAAAATGCAAAGTATTTTCCTGATCAATCTAAGAAATCCAGAAAATTTCAAAATCTTTTAAATATCAATTCTTCCAATAAATCTTCATTATCAACATATTTTGTTGATATATTTGCTAACACTGATACGGAAACTGTATCTCCGGTATCTTATGATACTAAGAAATACATTCCTCCATTAGTATTAGAAGGTAAGATTGTTGATCTTGAAGATAGATTGGAAGAACAAAATCTTCAAACTTGTTTACAAAACGATTTATTCCTTTTTATAATGAAAACAAGTTTTGAAGATAAAATTTTTCTGGATTGTCAAAAGATTTTAAGGAAAATTCTAAAGTTTTGAAAAACAATGGTCATTTGCGTTCCACATTGGAAACGCAAACTGAGAGTTTGCGCATGCAGTGGGAAGTGCAAAGCTCAGTTTGCGCCTCCAATGTGAAACGCAAACCTTCTCCTAACTTGCAAAATGTTGAAAGTTTTCACTCCAAGGATAGTTCTTCAAAGTCAAATGCTAACACTGATTTCTTTGATAAAGTTTCTTCTTCTGATCCAATTATTGATAATTCTTTACTGCTAAATGCTCAATTTTATAAAAAGAAGCGTAAAAGAAGAAGATCAAAGAAGTCAAAGAAACATGATACTGTCTTATCTGAAAATTCTAATGTTTCTGATTTTTCTTCTTCAGATCGGACTGTGAGGAAGACAACAAGGCAAATTTGGAGGATGAAACATCAAAGATTAGAATCTGAACTGTTAGGAGTAAACGGTGTAGAAAATCTTTGTGATTCTAATACATTTGCTTCTTGTAATAAAAACCTAAAATACTCTTTTAAGCAAATGTTTGATATATCGAATAATATCTCATATGCTTCTTCTAGTTCTGATTGTGATAATTGTGTTTTATCTTCTATTGATAATTGCTTTCATTCTTTCTTGAAAAATAAATCTGTGAGAAATAAGAGATTTAAATCTAACAAGGGACCCATAAGCATATGGGTACATAAAAAGGTGTAGTTTCTGTATGTGCAGCTTAGTCAATTATGGTATCTGGACTCGAGATGTTCAAAACATATGACTGGCAACAAATCACTTCTGTCTAATTTTAAAGATAAATGTTGCGGTCGTGTGAAATTTGGTAACTGTGAGACAGCTCCGATTCTTGGTTATGGTGATCTAGTTCAAGGTAACATAACTGTCAAAAGAGTAAGCTACGTCGAGGGTCTAAGTCACAATCTGTTCAGCATCGACCAATTCTGCGATAAAGACCTTGAACTAAGCTTCAAATCCAAAAGAGTTGTTGTGAAGAATGATAAAGGCAAGGATCTTATGGTGGGAAAAAGACAATCAAATTTGTATACCATTGATCTTTCCAAGATCAAAATTCCTTCAGATATCTGCTTGCTCTCTAAAGCTTCAATTCAAGAAAGTTGGATTTGGCACAGACGTTTAGCTCATCTCAACTTCAAGTATATGGATCGCCTGGTCAAGAATGACTCAGTGAGAGGTCTTCCAGTTCTCCGTTTCCAGAAAGACCATCTATGCCAGGATTGTGAGAAAGGAAAAATGAAGAAAGATCCTCACAAGCCTACACCTGAACACTGCACGCCGGCTATTCTTGATCTTTTGCATGTAGATTTGTGTGGTCCGATGAAAACGAAGAGTTTAGGACGTAAGAAATATGTTTTGGTGGTTGTTGATGACTACTCCAGATACACATGGGTAAAATTTCTGAAGTCAAAAGGCGAGACTCCTGAAGTACTCATCAACCTCATGAAGTAAACTCAGACAAATAAGCAGAAGCAAGTGAACGTGGTAAGATCTGACAATGGTACTGAGTTCAAAAACAGTACTCTTCAGGCATTCTATGAATCTCAAGGAATACAATAACAATTTTCTTCTGCTCGTACTCCGCAACAGAACGACGTTGTTGAAAGAAGAAACAAAAAGCTTGTTGAGTCTTCCAAGTTAATGCCCGCTTATTCAGGTCTACTTTTGTCTTACTAGGCTGAAGCAGTGTCAACTTCCTGTCATACACAGAACAGATCAATTCTGCATCGTCGCTTCAACAAAACACCGTATGAACTTATGAACGGGATCAAACCGAACATCAAGTATTTCAAGTCATTCGGGTGTAAATGCTACGTTCTGAATGACAGGGAGAATCTCAACAAGTTTAGTCCCAAGGAAGGCGAGGGTGTATTCGTGGGTTATTCTTCAAACTCTGCAGCTTATAGAGTTTGTCTGATCTCAGCAAGAAAGGTCATAGAGAGTGTCAATGTAAAATTTGATGAAGCTGCTGATTTGGTTTCTAGTCACTCAGGCTCAGAACCCGCTATCATTGGAAATTCATTTTCTGAACAAATCAGTTCAGAACCTACTCTTACACCGGATAACCAGGATTCTTCTACTCCCTCTCCTAATCTTTCTGATCTTGATTTTCTGTTTGAAATTTTTTATGATGATTTGCCTAGATCTAATTCTGAAAATGTTTCTAATGTTTTGAATCAGGAAACTGAGAGCTCATCTATTCCAAATTCCGCTGCATCTATCTTTGACAATGATGCTGCTCCAGTCCCTCCTGTTCAACAAGAACCGGCACAACAAGAACCTGTTCAATCAGAAAATGTACAATCAGAAACTGTTCAAGAAGAACAACCTGTTCAAGAGGAATCAGTTCAGGAAGAAGTACAAAATGATGTTATTCAACAAACTGTTCCCGAATCTGATTCAGAGATTGTTGAGATACCTCCTCCTCAAGTGGAAACTTGTCAGGATCGAATTCTCAACAAGAATTAATTCTCAGAAACAATATCAAAGAAGTTTGCGGAATAACACTTTGATATTCAATGAAACAGTAATCACAAACAGTAAATATGAATAACAAACTGTAAACTTGTATTGAACAATTGAAATCACAAGATTACATACTCAACCTCAATCTTGAAGAACAGACTCTTTCAAGACGAATTCTACTTCTCTAGAATTAGGATCTATGCCTTGAGGTTGATTTCTCTCTAGTACAAAACTTAGAATGAATAATTATGAAAAGTTTTCTATCTATTATATACATTCTATACATATACTAATCAAAAGATAATTACAAGAAATAAAAATATCTTTAGTGTATCTTCCATGTATATCTCTAAGTTTCCATGTATATCTTCAAATTATCCAGCTGTTATCCTTTCATGCGAATCTTCATCATATAAGCAGTATTAATCTTCAGCAGCATTAATCTCTTCTAGCAGCATTAACTACTAAGCAGCACTAACTACTAGCAGTACTAACTAGCTAAGCAGTACTAACTTTGTTCAAGCAACACTAACTTTGACTAGCAGTATTAATTCTACTAGCAGTAGTAATACTCAGCAGTACTAACCTTCAATTCTTCTAGCAGTAGTAACTTTGAACCAGCAACATTAACCATACTTGATCAATTCTTCAGTTCCCAACAATCTACCCCTAACTTGACTTTTAGGACAAGAAGTCAAGTTCTTCAGAATTAATCTTCAAGATGCTTTCAACACCTCAGGTTCAATTTCCCAAATTTGGATCTAGGCCCAAACTTTGATTTACATTTCTTCTCACCACAATCTTTGCCATCTCTGAATCCTTTGTACAAACCTGTGTAGCTTTAAGCATCCCTTCTAGCTTCTCCTTGCTATGCTCATATATTTTGTCCACCAGGTAGTATTCATTATAACAGTTGTCAATAGTAATCATGTATACTCCACAGTTTTCAAACAGTATCCATTTATCAATCTTCTTGAATATGAACTCATGCTTATGATCTTTAATCATATAGTTCACTCTTTCTGGATCAAACATCATGCACAAGTATTCCAATGTCACTTTGAGAAGATTCTCTTCAGTACCTTTCAACACAGGTTCATAAAGTTTCATTCCCACTTTGTATAGTTCTTCCATATCAGCTCTTGAACAACTTCTGATAACTTTCCCCCATGTTGAATAAGCTTCAAATGAACCATCAGCTCTCTTGATTCTGAAGAAAGTCTTTCCACCGTCTCTTAGAATATCTCAAAATATGATCTCTGGAGCTTGCATAGAGATTGGAATAGCCTTCAAAGGTTCCACTATTGTCATGTACGGATCCATACTCTCATCAGTTTGCTTAGTGACCTGCTCTGGACTTTGCACTGGCTCTGTTGGAGATGTGACTGAAGGTTCTGCTTCCTTTTCAGTTTCTTCCACCCTTGGCTTTTTCAACTGCCTTTTGGAAGCAATTGACTTCACTCTCTTTCCAGACTTGGCTTCTATACCAACACTTTCAGGTTCTTCCTTCTTCTCTTCTGCTTCTTCTTTTGAGGGTGTGGTTTCCTCAGGGAATGGTTGTTGGATGTTGAGATCATGTCTCTCTTTTATCCTTCTTTCTGCTTCTTCCCTTTGAGAGGAATCCCCTTGGAGTTTTGCCATTTCCTTCCTGTAGAGCTCCTCAACTTGACTGTATGCCATGTTGATGAACATCTCCCCCTTAACACCAATTGCACCTTTCAGGAAATTTATCATTTTTCTTCTTTCCTGATTGGCCAAAAAGGTCTTGGAGGGTTGTCTTTTCTGCTTCATCACTGGCATTTTCTGCTTAGACACTTTCATAGAGCTTTTCTTGGCTTCAGATTCTGCTTTTAAACTTTCTTGATATTCTGCATTGAGTTTTCTGGCCATTATCCTTGCAAGCTCTCTATCTGTTTCTGTTTGAATTTGCTCCTCTTTTTCCATTTGCTCTTGAAGCTGCTTTGCCATCTCCTCATCCATTTCAATCTGACTCCTTTTTTTTGAAGGTTGTTCAGGTTCAACCATCTTTCCTTTTCCTTTTATATCCTCCTTCATTCTCTTCTTTTGAGGTTCTCCTTCATTGATGACCACTCCTTTGGCCTTTTGAGTAGCCTTAGGAGTGTCATTCTTTGCTTTTACCAGAGTTTCTGCTATCTCCAATTCTTCTACAGAAAGCCCTGTTACTGCTGCTTCTGTTACTGCTGTTTCAGCAGTATTAACAGTTTCTGCTGCTTCAGCAAATTCTGTTTCTTTTTCTTCCTCTTCCTCCCCCTTAACCTTAAATGGCCTCTCAGGTGTACTTTCTTTCTCTGTTTCTGTTACTTTCTCCCCCTTGTTGGAAGCATCTTTATTAGTTGACCTCTTCTTTAAGACAAACTGCTTCCTCTTCTTCCTCTGTACAAGCCTGGTCACCATCTTCCTCAATTTAGTAATCTGGACTTGTTGTGACAGGATCACCAGCTTCATCTCTTCTATCTGTTTGCCTTGTTTGATAACATCCAGGTTGATGTTACCCATTGTCTCCATCAATTCATCATAGTCATATCTGTCCTCACCTTCTCCAGGAGTGTTACCCCCTATTGAAGGATCATTGGATCTTTTAGTAGTGGAAGTCTTCTGCCTAGCAGAAGCACTATCCACCCCGTGGTTTCTTGGCACCAGGGACCTTTGAATGATTGCTCATTCAAAGTTGCCATGGGGGAGGTCTTATTGATGTTACCACTGTCCTCCTCTGTGCTAGCAGGAGTAGTGGCAGCCTCATCACCCATATACTCTTCCTCCTCCTCAGAGAGCACCTCCTTGAGGTTGGGAGACACCCCTTTGGTTTCCCTATTGATATTCCCTAAAGGAGAATTCTCCCTTAGAGGGCTTAAAGGCTTGGGGGTTGATGGTACAAGAAGGGAAGGAACCTTCTTTACCTGTTTCCTCTTGTATGTTTGGGTGATTGGAGATGTTGGTTTTTCAAGAAGGGACTGGGGGATAGATTTAGAGTGTGAAGGTTGGGATTGGCTAGCAGTAGGATGGTCTAATGGGGGCCTTGACCCTGCTGCCATTCCTTCATTAGTGTGGGACACCACCATCATTGTAGGGAACAATGGGGTGTCAACTCCTTCCGAGTCCCCAGCAGATCTTCTCATATTTGAGAAAACCTTGCCTTTGGGGGGTTTAGGTACATATACCCCAACAGGATGAGGTATATCCGTCAATTCATGAGTAATAACTTCTTGGACAAACCTGGGGTACATAAAGAAACTCTTTTTGTTTCCCATGTGTGAGACAAGATCACTGAAAATCATTTGTGAAAAATTGTACCTTCTGGCAGTGGCCAAACAGACCAAAGCATAAGCAATGGGACTGCTGAACTCACTCTATCCAGTAGTCTTTTTAGAGATGCAATGCATCAAGGTATGAACAAGAAAACGCCATTGGGGTGAGAATTTAGCTTTTGAAAACTTAAAAACGCCCAATGGGCCTCCATACCCCATTCTTGCAAGAGAAGAGAACAGTTCATCATGTGGGATAGAAGTTATACCAGAGGCATCGTCTAGACGTAGACTGATGCGAATAACTTCTTCAGTAACTGTCAAGGGTTTGTCACACACCCTTGTCTTGATCATTTGCACACCATTCTCAGCAACAATGGTGGCATTTGCCCAGAATTGCCTTTGATGCTCGATATAGATTGTAGGTGATACAGTAAGAGCATGGGCAATATGGCTTGACTTGAGGAAATCCACAATCTGGTGAAATCCTGCAGCTTGCTTTGGCTTTTGTAGCATCGCGATCTCATTGTGTTCATCGATGAATGCCATGGATGCCATTGATCTTTGCGAAAATCGTGCCTGAAAACTTTGAACTTGAGAGAGAAAGGGTTTAGAGCGCAAGTGAACAGTATGCAAAGAGTCGTTATGAACTTTTAGGCGAGCAAAGAGTATTTATAGTATTCGGGACATAAGTAGTATTAACCTAGAGCAGTATTAATGGAAAAGCAGTATTAACTACTAGCAGTATTAACTAATTAGCAGTATTAACTGCGAGCAGTATTAACTACTAGCAGTATTAACTGCGAGCAGTATTAACTACTAGCAGTATTAACTGCGAGCAGTATTAACTACTAGCAGTATTAACTAACTAGCAGTATTAACCGCGAGCAGTATTAACTACTAGCAATATTAATTAACTACCAGTATTAACTGCGAGCAGTATTAACTACTAGCAGTATTAACTGCGAGCAGTATTAACTACTAGCATCATTAACTAACTAGCAGTATTAACTACTCTTACTCTTTGAAGCTTAGGCTGAATTGAGTGCTGCTATGTATGCCCTGCAAAGGAAGATTAGTAACACCAAGAATCTATAATATTCAAGTATTTAACCACTTTTTGAGAAGATGCTTATTCAGAGTTGATCATTCCCACACTTGTTACCAAGAAGGTGAATCTACCCACATCAAACGCTTTGGTGAATAGATCAGCAAACTGGTTGTCAGTATGAACTTTTACAACTTGAATAAGTTTCTTTTCATTACAGTCTCGTATGAAACGATACCTGATCTCAATGTGCTTTGTCTTAGAGTGCTTGACAGGATTATTCACAATACTGATAGCACTGCTATTATCAATAAAGATGGGAGTGTGTAGAAAGGTTACCCCATAGTCCAGCATTTGATTCTGAATCCATAAGACTTGATAACAACAACTTGCAGCTGCTATGTACTCTGCCTCTGTTGTAGATGTGGACACTGTGGTTTGTTTCTTGCACTGCCATGAAAATAGTCTAGCACCCAAAAACTGACATCCTCCAGAAGTAGATTTTCTGTCCAAGTTTGCCCCACCTAGATCACTGTCTGAGTATGCTATTAGGTCAAAGGGTGAGTCATGAGGATACCAAAGTCCCAATCTGGGTTGCCCTTTGAGATATCTGAATATCCTCTTAACAGCTTGAAAGTGAGATTGCTTTGGCCTAACTTGGGATCTTGCTCATACACAGACTGGAAACATTATATCTGGCCTTGATGCTGTGAGATACATGAGAGAGCCAATCATGGATCTATAATGATGCACATCCATATCCTCCCCCTCAAGATCTGCTGTTATCTGCTTGTGTGTCTCCATAGGCGTGCTGGCAGGTTTTGAATCTGAGAAACCAAACTTGGTTAGAATGTACTGCACATACTTGTATTGACAGATGAAGATGCCATCTGACTTCTGTTGAACTTGGAGTCCAAGGAAGAAAGTAAGTTCCCCCATGGAACTCATTTTGAACCTTTGATGCATTAGTTCCTCAAACTCCTTGCACATGTTGTCTCTTGTTGATCCAAAGATAATGTCATCAACATAGATTTGGACCAGCAAGATATCCTTCTTCTTTCTCTTGATAAATAGAGTCTTATCAATTACTCCTCTTTCAAAGCCATTTTCCAAGAGATAGGATGACAGAGTGTCATACCATGCTCTTGGAGCTTGATGCAGTCCATAAAGAGCTTTCTACAATTTGTATACCCTGTCTGGATAGCTTGGGTTTTCAAACCTTGGTGGTTGACAGACATATACCTCTTCTTCAATTGAGCCATAGAGAAAAGCACTTTTTACATCCATTTGATAGACTTTGAAGTTCATGTAAGAAGCATAGGCTAGGAATAATCTGATTGCTTCTATCCTAGCCACAGGTGCAAAAACTTCTTCATAATCTATACCCTCTTCTTGAGTATACCCTTGAGCCACCAGCCTTGCTTTGTTCCTTATGACAATTCATCTTTCATCTCTCTTGTTTCTGAAAATCCACTTTGTGCCAATTGCTCTGTGACCTTTAGGAAGTCTACTAGATCCCATACATCTTGTAGCTTGAACTGTAACAGTTCTTCTTGCATTGCTTCTATCCAGCTAGATTCTTTCATAGCATCATGTGCCTTTTTAGGCTCAAGCTGGGATAGAAAACAAGAAAGCACTGTATGATGTTGATCTTGCATTTCTTGAAGCCTACTTTGATGTCTAGTCATCATAGGAGAAGAGATAACTCCTATTACTAGCTGTGGAGGATGATTCTTTTGGACTCTGGTGTTATGACTAGGTTCTTCATTCAGTCCAGCCTCTAGATTAGAGTCATTCAACTCAACTGAAGTGTTTTCAGCAGCTACTTCTGTTTCTTTATTCTCTTGAGTCTCCGTATCTCTACTTTCTTCATTACTCTGACTTGATCCAGCAGATGGTTCCTTGTCACAGTCTTCAACAGAATCCACTGTGGGTATGGGAAAGATCACAGATTTAGATATACTTTCTTGGACTTGTGTAGTCCCTGATCCTCCACATCTTGAACCTGCATAATCATCACTACTGAAACCAAAAGAGTTAGTTAGTGAATCAATGTCAAATAGCCACTGAGGACCAGACCCAATAGGATTTGGTGTGTTCTCATTGCATTTGACGTTGTCACTTTCTTCAATTATTCTGGAAGATGAGTTAAAACCTTTGTAGGCCTTACTCTGAGATGAATACCAAACAAGAAATCCATCATCTGCCTTGCTATCAAACTTACCTAAGTGAGTTTTGGTATTGAGAATTGTACAAGGACACCCAAAAGGTCTGAAAAAGCCAATAAAGGGTTTTCTTTTATTTAAAAGCTCATATGGTGTCTTGTTCTTAGGCTTGACCACTAGAACTCTGTTTTGGACATAACAAGCAGTATTAACTGCTTCAGCCCAGAAGGTAATAGGCAGTTTTGAATCAGCCAACAGAGATCTAGCAGCCTCTATTAGTGTCCTATTTCTCCTCTCAGCAACTCCATTCTGTTGAGGAGTCCTAGGGGCACTAAATTGTCTCTCAATACCTTTTTCTTCACAAAAGGTGTTTAGATCAAGATTTTTAAATTCAGTTCCATTGTCTGATCTAATGATTTTTACTTTTTGATTAGTTTGGTTTTCAATTCTTAGGATAAAGGATTTGATCAGTCCACTTGTCTCATCCTTAGTCCTTAGAAAATATACCCAAGTAAATCTTGAGTAATCGTCAACAATAACCAAGCAGTAAGATTTCTTGCCAATACTCATAACATTTGTAGGACCAAACAGATCCATATGCAATAACTGGAGACAAGAAGAAATTGAGTTTATCTCTTTGGTCTTATGAGAAGTTTTATGCTGTTTGCCTTTAAGGCAAGCAACACAATGATCATCACATGAAAAGACTTTAGATGGTAAACCTCTTACAAGGTTGTTTTTAACAAGTTTGTTCATAGTCTTAAAATTCATGTGACACATCCTTCTGTGCCAAAGAGAGGATTCATCTACAGAAGCTTTTGAAACAACACAATTTAGAGATGAATCACTATCAACATTGTCCATATCTAGACAATAAACATTGTCCTTTCTTGGAGTTCTAAGTAGTATCATGCTTTCATCAACTACCTTGAACCCTGGAGCAAGGATCATACATTCAGTATTTGTAAATAATATACTATGTTGTTTGTCACAAACCTGTGATACACTTAACAGATTGTACTTCAACTGATCAACATAGTAGACATCCTCAAATGTCATCTTACCTTTGGTGACATTACCTTTTCCACTTATTTTACCTCCAGTAAGATTATCTCCAAATGCAACATGTCCTCCATTCATATGCTTGAAATTCTGAAGGCATGACATGTTGCCTGTCATGTGCCTAGAGCAACCACTATCAACATGCCATATGCTCTTTCCCTTGAGCTGTTGATTGCCCTGCACATAAATTAAATCAGTTAGTATGAAATAGGAACCCAAGCCAAAGTGGTCTTGGGTACCCCTTTCTCATCAAAATACTTTCATTCTTTCTTGACAAGATTTTTGAACTTTAACTCCTCATTCTTGGAGTACTTTGTCACTATAATAGGCTTGGAAACATTTTTGCTAGAAGTAGTACTGGTTTTAGAAGTATTAACTGCCTTAGCAGTACTAACCTTGTTAGAAGTAGTAACTGTGTTAGCAGCAGTAACTGTGTTGGCAGTATTAACCTTTGAAGAGGTACTAACAGTATTAGCAGCATTAATATTTTCAGCAGTACTAACACTGGTAGCAGCAATAATACCTCCAGCAGCACTAACCCTGTCAGCAGTACTAACAGTTTTAGTGCTTTTAGGCACCCACATTTTAATACTTTCTTTTAAAAACTCTTTCTTCATGGGGCCTATACTTTCACCATGTGTCTTTATCATATGTTTCTTTCCAGCCTTCCTATAACCAACAGGTTTTTGCACAAATCTTTGAAAGTTCATCTGTTGATTAATAGGATTAAAGAAGCAATATTTGGCCAAGTGATTTAACTTGCCACATATGAAACAAGGTTTTGGTCTATTGATTTTATTCAGATCAACTCCTTGTTTCTGAGCCCATTGATTATTCCAGTTTCTTTGATTTCCTCTTTTTAAACCAGAATTTAGGCTCTTGGCTTTACTGCAAGCACACTGTTTACAAGATCCAGGATTCACAACCGTGGTTTGTTTGTAATGGACCTTGTTATCTTTTCCTTTGGTCTTCTCTATCTCCTTGGACTTGACCCAGATTTTCCCACATCCCTCATTGGTGATAATGTTGTTTTCTAATGGGATCTCTTTACTCACATCATTATACCTATTCTCACTTGCTTCTTTCTCAGTCAAATCCTTAACTACTACCTTATCCAAAGGATCTATCTTAAAAGCTTCCTCAGATAAGTCCTTTTTCTCCTTGGTTTCTAACAAGTCTGAAGTAGGAGAGATATAGTTATTGTTGTAAGGAGGAGGTGTATTGTTGTATCCAATACCAGGCTTCATCTTATCATGAATCTGAGCCTTTAGAATAGAATCCATTGTTTTGAAGCATATGAAAACTTTTCTATGTCAAGTTTAACTCTAGACAGTTCCTCTTTCAGCCTATCATTCTCTTCCAAGGACTTAGTCAGTTTGGTCTCTAACTCATTCTTTTCCCACTTCCAATAGTTTGTGTCATAGGAGTGTTGAAGTTCATTAGCTTGAAAGCCTTTGATTTGCTCTTCAAATCTCTCTACTATCAACACATAATCTCTTCTGTCCTTTTCTAATCTTTTGAGGTCATCACACCATACTTTGATTGTGATCCCTGTATCTTTTGACAGTGTCTATACAAGATTTAGTGCAAAGATTAGAAATTACCTCAGAGGGGAGATCAGACACTTCTACCATAAGAGCTTGATTCTGAATGGCTTCATCAGCTTGATCACTCCAGTCAAATCCCATTCCTTGTTGAGAAACAAGTGCTTGAGCAGGATTCTTGTTCTGATTGTAGCCTCCATTCTCAGCTTGTTGGTGGTTGTTGTTTGAAACAACACTCCTGCACTCTCTAGCAAAGTGTCCTTTCTGGTGACACTTATAGCATTCCACCTTAGTTTTGTCAAAACCAGCTCCATCTTCTCTTCTTTGAGAGAAGTTATTCCTTCCTGTTCTTTTAATAAACTTCTTCCCCCTCATGGATAACATGGCCATCTGCCATTTAATGTCCATCTCCTCCAGGTCATCAGGGTGAAGTTGATCCAAATCATCATTGATCATTGAATTGTTGCTATGACTGGACAAAAAGGCTTCAAAAATAGTTTCAGTGCCTTTTTCTGAATTTACTCCACTGGTAGTACTAACTGCTTCAGGGTTGGCAGTAGTATCAGTGGATGCTGAAAGAAGTGCAGCATTGTGGATATAACCAGAGGGCTTCTTCTTGGATTCTACCTCAGCTTCAAAGACTCTCAGATCATTATATAGATCATCAAGTTCCTTCTCTTCCAGATTGTCACTCTGTCTATATGAGACAGTGTAAATAGTCCATTCATCCCCAAGAGATCTGAGGAATTTTCTGTTGATGTCATCTTGTTCCATCTTCACTCCTACAGTAGCCAGTTCACCAATGAGTTTATTGAACCTATCAAAAGTTTGAGTCATAGACTTATTCTTTGAGGAAGTGAAGTTCTCATACTGCTGCTTTAGAACATCTCTTTGATTTCTTTTGATGCTCTTAGTGCCAGCAAATCTTTTCTCTAGAGCATTCCATAGAATCTGAGCATCAGTGCAGTTGCAAAATTGATGCTGATATTCATTGGGGATGGCCAAGAGTAGAGTGCTCAAGGCCTTCATCTCTATCTGTCTGATCTTCCTCTCACCATCTGTCTTTGGTGGAGGTCTTTTCCCATCTGGTCCTATCCTTCCAGCTTCAGAAGGACCATTCTCAATGATATCCCACATTGAGTAGTCAGTGAGAAGAATGTATTGTTTGATTCTAATCTTCCACATGTCAAACTCACTGGTTTAAGCATTGGAACTTTAGAGACCATAGTATTGTTTGATTCTGCAAGATTTTCCATGATGACTGAATAGATGTTTCTGAGAGATCAGGCTCTGATACCACTTGTCAGGATCGAATTCTCAAAAAGAATTAATTCTCAGAAACAATATCAAAGAAGTTTGCGGAATAACACTTTGATATTCAATGAAACAGTAATCACAAACAGTAAATATGAATAACAAACTGTAAACTTGTATTGAACAATTGAAATCACAAGATTACACACTCAACCTCAATCTTGAAGAACAGACTCTTTCAAGACGAATTCTACTTCTCTAGAATTAGGATCTATGCCTTGAGGTTGATTTCTCTCTAGTACAAATCTTAGAATGAATAATTATGAAAAGTTTTCTATCTATTCTATACATTCTATACATATACTAATCAAAAGATAATTACAAGAAATAAAAATATCTTCAGTATATCTTCCATGTATATCTCTAAGCTTCCATGTATATCTTCAGATTATCCAGCTGTTATCCTTTCATGCGAATCTTCATCATATAAGCAGTATTAATCTTCAGCAGCATTAATCTCTTCTAGCAGCATTAACTACTAAGCAGCACTAACTACTAGCAGTACTAACTTTGTTCAAGCAGCACTAACTTTGACTAGCAGTATTAATTCTACTAGCAGTAGTAATACTCAGCAGTACTAACCTTCAATTCTTCTAGCAGTAGTAACTTTGAACCAGCAGCATTAACCATACTTGATCAATTCTTCAGTTCCCAACAAAACTATTTCTATCTCTTCATCTGCTGCAGAAGTTTCTGAACCTCCCTCTCTTCAATTGGAAGTTGTTCAAGATGTCATTGATCCTCTCCCTCATACAACAAAATGGACAAGATCTCATCCAATTCATCAAATTATTGGAGATCCTCAAGCCAGTGTTTCTACACACTCCAAGTTGGCTACATCCAACGAATGTCTCTTCACTTGCTTCCTAAGAAAGATTGAACCTACAAAAGTTTCTGAAGCGTTGGAAGACCCGGATTGGATCATTGCTATGCAAGAGGAGATCAATCAATTTGATGCGCTCAAAGTGTGGAGACTTGTGCCAAGGCCAAAAGGGAAAAGCATAATTGGTACAAAGTGGATATTCAAGAATAAAAAGGATAAATATGGTATCGTCGTACGAAACAAAGCAAGGTTGGTAGCCAAAGGATATCAACAAGAAGAAGGTATTGACTACAATGAAACGTTTGCACACGTTGCCAGATTGGAAGCTATTCAAATGTTTCTTGCCTTCGCTGCTTATCGCAACTTCACAGTATATCAAATGGACGTCAAGACGACATTTCTCAATGGCAAACTGAAAGAAGAAGTATATGTATCTCAGCCAGAGGGATTTGTTGACAAAGATCGTCCAAATTATGTATATTTTCTCGATAAAGCATTGTATGGTTTGAAACAAGCTCCGCGGGCTTGGGATGAGGAGTTGTCAGCTTTCTTGGTCAAATCCGGCTTCACCAAAGGGTCTATCGATACTACTCTTTTCATTTATAGAACTAATCTTGATATCTGCTTAGTACAAATATACGTAGATGAAATTATTTTCGGTGCGACTAACAAATCTTTGTGTACTTGGTTTTCTGATCTTATGACCTCTAGATTTCAGATGAGCATGATGGGAGAAATCAATTTCTTCCTCGGCTTACAAGTAAAGCAGCTTCCTGATGGTATTTTCATCAACCAGTCCAAGTACATATTTGACATTTTGAAGAAATTCAAGATGGACAAATCTACTTCAATCGGAACTCCGATGACTCATGGTGCCAAACTCGGACTCGATCCAGATGGAAAAGCTGTGGATCAAAAGACTTATAGAGGGATGATCGGATCACTAATGTATCTAACTGCTAGTCGCTCGGACATAATGTTCTCCACGTGCTTGTGTGCCCGATTTCAGGCTAAACCAAAATAATCTCATCTTTTAGCAGTCAAACGCATATTTAGATATATTAAAGGAACTCCTCATTTAGGATTATGGTATCCTAAAAGTTTTGACTATAATTTGATTGCTTATTTAGATGCATATTTTGGTGGTAATCAATTGGACAGAAAGAGTACTTCTGGTCATCTTCAGTTCTTAGGTGACAGACTGATAAGCTGGGCGTCGAAAAAGCAAAATTGCGTTTCAATATCAACAGCTGAAGCTGAATACGTTGCTGCAGCTAGTTGCTGTGCTCAAGTGCTCTGGATGAAAACGCAACTTCGGGATTACGAGATGTTGTACAAGACAGTGCCAATATATTGTGACAGCAAATTCGCAATTGCCATATCAGTCAATCCTGTCCAACACACCAAGACCAAGCCCAGAGACATGAGATACCATTTTATAAAGCATCATGTGGAAGAATGTACTATTGAACTATATTTTGTACCAACTGAATATCAACTTGCTGATATCTTTACAAAAGCCTTAGATGAAAAACGTTTCAATTTTTTGCTTTCAAAATTAGGCATGTTGAATTTAAAAGTTTAAATCTTTACAAATTTTATTCTATAAAGTAAAATCTTTCAGATTTTCTTTCTTTTGAATAGAATGTGTGTCAAGGATCTTTTACAAGTCTCCTTGTTTATATTAAAGTTTAATATGTTTATTTTTCAAATCTTACAAACATCGAAAAGTCAGCAACATGTTTGACGCTTTAGATACTGCTTTAAAGATATGTGAGTCGGCATATTTATGGTTTAATTTGCTTGAACAACCTAAGTGATCAAAATTGTAGATTGTAATGAAAATATGGGCTAAGCGATTCTATATAGATCTGAGTTTTTGAGATGATTAATTTTAAGCTTATAAAATACAGAAATCTTTGAATTCAAAAGTTTGTACCTGTGACCTTTCTGGTTTGGGAATGTAAGTTTCGTGGGATGCTCGACGGAAATCCTTCTATAGAATCAAATCGAAAGTCATGTTTTACTGGTATGAATGGGTTTAGAATATGTCGATGTAGCCTTTCTGATCCGGGAAAGTAAGTTCCAAGGGGTGCTTGACACCTAGTCCCCTAAGGCCAACTGGTCTGGGAGTGGCTGACCCAAATCCTGCAATAGGGTAAAATAGAAAGTTACGTTTACGACATGTTCTTTACTTAATGAATTCTTTGATTAAAAGATGCCAAAGTGCACACCGCTTAAAAGATGCCAAAGAGCACACTCATGTGAAGATGCCAATGAACACACTGCTAAAAGATGCCAATGAGCACACATCTCTTGATACTTGGTGATATATTTTGAGCTGCGATAAACCTGTAAATTTGTGAAAATCTTAATTCTTGATGACTTACTGTCTGTACATGCAAAGTTCTCCATTTTATGTTTAGAATTGCATTTTTCTTGAAGTTCATCAAAGATCACATGCAAGCACACTGAATAGTTACCTGCAAGTGTTTGACTCTGAACATGTCTTAACTTGATAAACAATGAAACTTGTTCCTGTATCCAACAACTCCTGTTTGATTTCAACTAATTGATAAATCTGGGATATTTTACTAAGTAGACTTTAATTTGTTTAGTGTTTAAAATTTTATATGTTCAGTTGTTACAAAATTTATATTCAATATGATCATCTTTCATACTGATGTCTTTATGTTTGAGTATCTGTATTATTTGTATATGGTCTGTGCAATTTTCAAGGGGGAGAGCTAATCTGAATAAGTAATCTGCAATTTTTCTGTGGTTGAGGGGGAGTAAAGAAGAAAATTTATCTGTGTTGATCAGAAGTTAAACAGGTATATTTCTCAGTTTTTCTACACATTTGCTATTCTAACAGTTAAATTTTTATGCATTTGTGTAGGGGGAGTAAAGGAACCTGTTAGGGATTTTTTTTTAAGTTTAGTATAAATAGAGGTTAGTATATGACTATTCTATTTTCTTGCTTCCTTTATTGTTTTGAACTTTGGTACTGTTCATCTTCCCTCCTATTCTCTGTGTGCGCCGACCTCAACTTTTCCATTGATTTTCGTTTGTTGTTCTCTTAAATCAGGTATGTGTTCTTCTTTTATGTTGATTTGTTGTTATGATTAGGTTAGCATTGTTTTTTCTGTTGTGATTGACTTTGTTAGCATTGTTTTTCAAGCACTATTTGCGTAGTTGAAAGTGAACTTTGCATGTCTAACTAGAAACGCAAAGTCTACTTTGCGCTTCTATCTTGTGTAATTTTTTTTTGTGTGTGTTTTCTTTCCAGGTATAATAGTTTACGTATCAACTAGGATACGCAAAGTGTACTTTGCGTCTCCTATTTGACACGCAAACTTTATTTTGTGCGTGTGTTTCGTGTTTTGTTCTAGGATAATATCAAGTACGTTTGACCCGCATAGTTAACTTTGCGAGCCTAGTTAGAAACGCAAAGTAATCTTTGCGCGTCTAACTAGAAATGCAAAGTGACCTTTGCGCGTCTAACTAGAAACGCAAAGTGACCTTTGCGTGTCTAGTTAGAAACGCAAAGTGAACTTTGCGCGTCTAACTAGAAACGCAAAGTATACTTTGCGCGTCTAACTAGAAACGCAAAGTGACCTTTGCGTGTCTAGTTAGAAACGCAAAGTGAACTTCGCGCGTCTAACTAGAAACGCAAAGTGACCTTTGCGTTTCTAGTTAGAAACGCAAAGTGAACTTCGCGCGTCTAACTAGAAACGCAAAGTATACTTTGCGCGTCTAACTAGAAACACAAAGTCTACTTTGCGCTTCTAACTTGATACGCAAACATTCCTTGCGTTTTTCTGTGTTTTTGTTTTGTTTTTTCAAGTATAATTTTTGGACCATGTTAGAAACGCAAACTTACCTTTGCGTCTCTTGACTGAAACGCAAACCTTGGTTTGCGCTTCTAACTTGGCACGCAAACCATACTTAGAATTTTTTTTATTTTTTATTTTTTGTCTAATTCTTTTTCTTTTGTTTCCCAGGTCTACTATGTCTTCCAAAACCCATACTGATCCAATGATTCAAGATGAGAATGCCATTCTCGATGATCCGTCTGATCGAGCCTCTCATTATACTCCCATGCCGTCACATCCTTCTGTTGGGGCCGATCTTTCTGTTTCTCGACGTACACCAAATGATGTGTTCCCAACCATCATGTACATGCCATACAAGCCGAACAACTATCATGTGGACTTTGATAGAATCAAGATTCATCCAGTGATACGAGCAATTCTCAAAGGACATCCACTTGCCCCTGCTCTTTCATACTGCGCAGATGTTCCTGAAGTGTATCTACAACAGGCTTGGAATACTATAACAAAGAATGAACTGGCTCGTCCGCATCGCTTTGAGTTTCAAGTAGATCAGTTTGAATCTTTCCTTTCCTACAAGCGACTGCGATTGATACTGGAGCTTCCTGAGCCGAACTCCAGACCAGGAAGAACTACATATGACAGCTTTCCATCTGAAGAGGAAGTCTATGAAGGGATTCAGAATCTTGGATATGTGGGTACTTTGAACAAACCTACAGATTTTGACAAGTCCAATCTACCTCCAGTATGGTATGCACTGTTCTCTGTTCTCATCAGGTGCCTGACATCGAAGCATTCTGGCACTGACAGTGCAAGCTTACTGTATCTCCGATTGTTCCACGCAGTCGTTTATGACTTGCATGTCGAATATACGTTTATCTTTTGGACCGAACTCTCGGAGGTGGTACATGACAAGTTCACCAACAAGAAACGAAAGTTCATTCCGTTTGTCAGATTTATGAAGCTCATTGTTCGAAGCATGCTCCATAGCAATCCATCTATTCCTCGTAGGTTATCTTGGCCTCAGGTTCCAGACTCGGAAATGTCTTACATTCAGAAGCAGAAGAAGACTTTCAACTATTCTATGACTATTCCTTATGCTCTTATTGCCAACTACGCAGATGTTTCAAATGAGGATGTCATAGAATATTGTATGGAGAATGAATTAATGGATTTCAGAAATCTTTATCATAGAACTCAGGATGTTTCTCAAGCACTATTTGCTATCAAAAGATTTATTCGACGGCAAATCCGATTCTTCAGAGTGTTTGATTTTCAGATACCAGTTGTAAATCTTCTAAGGCCCAATCGAAGCTTACCAGACTTAGATTCTTATCCTTTTTTTCAACATAATTCAAGATCCATATGGTGTTGTTTACAAGAATGGATCAAGTCAAAAATGCTTTCTCAGATTTGAAGAAATTGCTCATTACTCTGATGGAACCTTAAAGATGATCAAGCTTCAGTTGGAGCAACGTCTGAAAGAAGCTCAAAGAAGATTTTTGGAAACAAGAAGTGAAGCTTTTCTGGTTGATAATGACGAGATTCGACTTCTCAATAGGACTTTGAATACAATTTATGAGAGATTGAACCTCCGCTCTAGTCTAAGACGACTGGAAGTTTTAGTTGGATTGAATAGACTTCGTCAAAGAGAAGAGCGTCAATGATTCTCCAAAGTCGCTTCGCATCTCATACGAAATCTGAACTTAGAAAAAATTTCAAACTACTGTGCGAAATCTTATAGAATTCGTATAAAACAATGTGCGAAATCTCACAATTTGTACCTCTCAGATGTGCGAATTCTACACAATTCGCATCTGAGACATGTGCGAATTCTCTCCTTAGAATTTTAAAAACCAAACTTTTCACACCAGGGACATATGTGAATTCTTGCTTTTCGTATATATGCTTATACGAATTCTGCACTTGTCAAAATTTTCAATTAAAAACTTATGCGAATTATCACTTTTCGTACTACTCAGATGTACGAATTCCGTACTTAACCAAATTTTAATGGAAACTTATGTGAATTCTCTCAATGAAATTCAATTGTGCGAGTTCTTCATACGAAAAGAATGGATCCTGCGAGTTCTTGAAGTTTCGGTCCTAAAAATCACTTCCTAGTCCAAATTTCCACTTAAATAATCGATCCAGATGTTGTAAACTCACAGAAATGAACAGATTAGTTGCAAGAACAATCCAAATCCATCAATTTGCACAATCATTCAATCAATTTCAAGAAATTTGATCAAACAGTGATCAAGACTCGTACGAACAAGATTTTCAAAAATATAACATTTGATGATCCAAATCGATTTTTCAATGCAATTCACTCACACAAACTTAATCCAAAACATATTTCGACCAAAATCCAATCACAATTTTTATCAAAAACGCCTTTAATCTCAGAAATCGAATCAAGACTCAAGAACACAATATACGAACACCAAATGCTTTCAATTTGTCGAATCTGCTCTGATACCAAATGTGATCCCAGTATCTAGCAATCTAATTAACACACAGATTATCAAAATTTCATTTGTATTAAAATCACAAGATTACATCGAGCCTATTAGCCACAAGTCTATGGTGCCACAGATCGCACTTGATGAACTTTTTCTGTACGAAATCTCTATGTATGTGTTTTTCTGAATCTTGTGCGCGTGACATAAAGATTACAAAGATACTAAAATATTTATACTAAGTCAACAAAGTTTGACTTTACAACACATACCTTACACTTTACAACAATTACAAATTAGACCCTCCATTTAATCTTGAATACAATTCATATCTAACATACAAGTACCACAAGTAAAGAGGGAGTAAGAGCATTGGTTTTTGAACAAAGCAGTTCAAGACCCAGTCTTCAATGATAAATAATATAGACTTCTAACCACATCTGTTTAGGACTCACACTTCAAAGATCAAAAGAATTTTTGTACTCCGAAGCATATAAGATGATCAATCCTCAAGGGGGAGTACATATTATTTCTTCAAATAAGTTTGTGAATACTAAATTTTTGGGGGAGTTAGACTTCTAATTATGTACGGATCAGGACTCGATCTTCAAAGATCAAGATTGGCTTCTAAACACTAAAGTTTAGAACCTGTACCTTAAAGATCAATGAAAGTAACTATTCTCCCCAGAGAATATGTACAGTTGGCTTCTGGATAATCCAGTTCAGAACCCGTACTTCAATGTTTTCACTCTTATTGAAGATGAAAAGATTCATCTTATTTAGGAAGTATTTGTTGTCTGATTTAGGGGGAGATAGTTAAAATTTTCACTGTCATACTTTTAAACGGGAGAAAAGAAAAATAAATTTCATTCTTATATTCATATTGTTATTTTCTAATGATTTCACTTTTTACAGATATAGAGGGGGAGTATATATGATGTTTTTGTGAAAGGGTGCATAATAGATAAATATTCATTTTAAGTCGAGTTAAGAATTATACACTGAAGGTATATAATTCTAATTCTTAATCTCAACATACTTTAAAAGAAGAACGACTTTCAAGTATGAAGAACAGTTACTTATATGTTCAAACAACTTCTTATTCTTATAATGTCTTCATGAATTTATAAGTGTGATTTTAAATGTTTTTCATATCAGTGCTTTGATGCTTAACTAACCGTGTGTTTCTCAAGGCTAATACTTGTGTATTGTCTTTTCATATACTGTCAAGTATTCTTACACTCATCGGTTTAGTACTTTTATTGACTTTGTTATTACCATGTCTCAAAAAGATAAATCTTTTGATGGTAATACTCCCATTTGAAATTCACTATTGTTTGAGTATCAGACGCCATTTCTAAATTTTTGTGCTTTCATTGTCATTTTGTTTATATTTGTTTATATAAACAACTTTCAGTTCTTTGATTTCCCAAAATCTTTTTAATGATATTTGATCTGATCGAATCATTGTCATATTCTCAAAACACTTAACTTGACTTCATTTCATTCATTCAATTTCCTTGTTTTGAGAGATCTTAAATGTTCAAAATGCTCAAATCTCATTCTAATTTTTAATGAGCATATCTTTTCTGACTGTGATATTGTGCTTATCTGTCAAGATAAGTTGTTGAGAAATATATTATTTTTAGGACAAAATATATGGGAATCAGTGTGTGCGCTTAAAAGAACTTCTATGAATTCACAATAACCAGTGTTTCCTACCCAAGAAGTTATCCTTGAGTGATTGAGGGGAGAGGGGTCAAAAGAATAGAGAGTGGGTGAGTGCTAAGGTAAAATGTAAAAGAGATTTTAGTTGGAAGTGAGCTCAAATGTTTAAAAGAAAGAGGGTGTGAGATCAGAGTAAAAGAATATAAACTCTGCACTAACTTTTTCTGAGTCGGGCAACTACATAATCTGTTGGTTAACATTCTTTGGTGACCTTCATTGAAACAGGAACTAGCTCATGCCAACTCTTGCATTAAACCCCACCAGCTACTCATCTATTTCTCAACAAAAAGATGTTTCATATTTTCCGGGGAAGCAACACATCTACTATCAAATCTTAATTTGGAAGATGTTGATATTGAAAAAGAAGGAAAGTTGTCCCACCTTCGAACCTCTTTCATGCACATTGAGTCTATATAATACTGTTGTTGTCTCATTGGTTTACGTTTTTGAGCCTATTAAACCAATCTTTTGCTTAATTCTTTCATACATAAGCACATTCACACAGAAAATTCGTTTTTTCTATCAGAACGTTCATAGAATTACCTTGTGTTATTCGATGATTGAATGGAAGACTTGGGGAGTGAACATCACTAAAACTCCTTGTATAGTACATTCGTTGTACTAAGTGATTTTGTCAGGATCGAATTCTTAACAAGAATAAATTCTCAGAAACTAATATCAAAGAAGTTGCGGAATAACACTTTGATATTCAATAAAACAGTAAACCAAAACAGTATATCAAAGAACAACTTGTAAACTTGTATTGAATTCTTGAAGTTACAAGATTAAACACACAACCTCAATATTGATGAACAGACTCACCAATACGAATTCTACTTCTCTAGAATTAGGATCTATGCCTTGAGGTTGATTTTTTTCTAAAAACTTAGAATGAATGAATTAATTTCTAAACTATTCTATCAAATCTATACATATCTTGAACAAAAAGATAATTACAATGAATACAATATCTTCAGTATATCTTCCATCATTATCTTTAAGCCTTCCATGAATATCTTGATTCTTTCCAGCTGTCATCCTTTCCATCCGGATCTTTAAGTCATAAGCAGTACTAACCATGCTCAGCAGCATTAATCTCTTCTAGCAGCATTAACTTTGTTCCAGCAGCATTAACTTCTTAAAGCATCATTAACTTGGTCTTAGCAGCATTAACTACTAAGCAGCACTAACCACTTGAGCAGTATTAACTACTAGCAGTATTAACTATACTTACTCCTTTAAACTTGCGAAACACAGAGTACTTCTTTACATATCCTGAAAAAGAAGATTAGTAACACCAAGAATAAACAATATACAGGTATAGAACCACTTTTTGAGAAGGGGCTTATTCAGAGTTGATCATTCCCACACTTGTTACCAAGAAAGTGAATCTACCCACATCAAAAGCTTTAGTGAATAGATCAGCAAACTGGTTATCAGTGTGAACTTTTACAACTTGAATAAGTTTCTTTTCATTACAGTCTCTTATGAAGTGATACCTGATCTCAATGTGCTTTGTCTTTGAGTGCTTGACAGGATTATTCACAATGCTAATAGCACTGCTATTATCAATAAAAATTAGAGTGTGTAGAAAGGTTACCCAATAATACAGCATTTGATTCTGAATACATAAGACTTGAGAACAGCAACCTGCAGCTGCTATGTACTCTGCCTCTGTTGTAGATGTGGATACTATGGTTTGTTTCTTGCACTGCCATGAAACTAGTCTTGCACCCAAAAACTGACATCCTCCAGAAGTAGATTTTCTGTCCATGTTTGCTCCACCTAGATCACTATCTGAGTATGCAAGTAGGTCAAAGGATGAGTCATGAGGATACCAAAGTCCCAATCTGGGTTGCCCTTTGAGATATCTGAATATTTTCTTAACAGCTTGATAGTGAGATTAATTTGGCCTAACTTGGAATCTTGCACACACACACACTGGAAACATTATATCTGGCCTAGAGGCTGTAAGATACATGAGAGAGCCAATCATGGATCTATAATGATGAACATCCATATCCTCCGCCTCAAGATCTGTTGTTATCTGCTTGTGTGTCTCCATAGGTGTGCTAGCAGGTTTTGAATCTGAGAAACCAAACTTGGTTAGAATGTCCTGCACATGCTTGGACTGACAGATGAAGATTCCATCTGACTTCTGTTGAACTTGGAGTCCAAGGAAGAAATTAAGTTCTCCCATGGAACTCATTTTGAACCTTTGATGCATTAGTTCCTCAAACTCCTTGCACATGTTGTCTCTTGTTGATCCAAAGATAATATCATCAACATAGATTTGGACCAGCAAGATATCCTTCTTCTTTGTCTTGATGAATAGAGTCTTATCAATGACTCCTCTTTCAAAGCCATTTCCCAAGAGATAGGATGACAGAGTATCATACCATGCTCTTGGAGCTTGATGTAGTCCATAAAGTGCTTTCTTCAATTTGTATACTCTGTCTGGATAGCTTGGGTTTTCAAACCCTGGTGGTTGACAGACATATACTTCTTCTTCAATTGAACCATAAAGAAATGCACTTTTCACATCCATTTGATAGACTTTGAATTTCATATAGGAAGCATAAGCCAGGAATAATCTGATTGCTTCTATCCTGGCCACAGGTGCAAATACTTCATCATAGTCTATTCCCTCTTCTTGTGTATACCCTTGAGCCACCAGCCTTGCTTTATTCCTTATCACTATACCTCTTTCATCTCTCTTATTCCTGAAGACCCATTTTGTTCCTATTGCCCTTTGGCCTTTAGGAAGGTCTACCAGATCCCAAACATCTTGCAACTTGAACTGCAGTAGCTCTTCTTGCATGGCTTCTATCCAACTGGATTCTTTCATAGCATCATGTGCCTTTTTAGGCTCAAGCAGTATTAACTGCTTCAGCCCAAAAGGTAATTAGCAGTTTTGAATCAGCGAACAGAGATCTAGCAGCCTCTATTAGTGTCCTATTTCTCCTTTCAGCAACTCCATTATGTTGAGGAGTCCTAGGAGCACTATATTGTCTCTCAATTCCTTTCTCTTCACAATAGGTGTTTAGATCAAGATTTTTAAACTCAGTCCCATTATCTGATCTAATGACTTTTACTTTTTGATTAGTTTGGTTTTCAATTCTTAGGATAAAGGATTTGATCAGTCCACTTGACTCATCCTTAGTCCTTAGAAAATATACCCAGGTAAATCTAGAGTAATCATCAACAATAACCAAGCAGTAAGATTTATTGCCTATACTCATAACATTTGTAGGACCAAACAGATCCATATGCAATAACTGGAGACAAGAAGAAATTGAGTTTACCTCTTTGGTCTTATGAGAAGTTTTGTGCTGTTTGCCTTTAAGACATGCAACACAATGATCATCACATGTAAATACTTTAGAAGGTAAACCTCTTACAAGGTTGTTTTTAACAAGTTTGTTCATAGTCTTGAAGTTCATGTGACACATCCTTCTGTGCCAAAGAGAGGATTCATCCACAAAAGTTTTTGAAACAAGACAGTTCAGGGATGAATCACTATAAACATTGTCCATATCTAGACAATACACATTGTCCTTTCTTGGAGTTCTAAGTAGTATCATGCTTTCATCAACTACCTTGAACCCTGGAGCAAGGATCATACATTCAGTATTTGTAAATAATATACTATGTTGTTTGTCACAAACCTGTGATACACTTAACAGGTTGTACTTCAACTGATCAACATAGTAGACATCCTCAAATGTCATCTTACCTTTGGTGACATTACCTTTTCCACTTATTTTACCACCAGTAAGGTTATCTCCAAATGCAACATGTCCTCCATTTATATGCTTGAAATCCTGAAGGCATGACATGTTGCCTGTCATGTGCCTAGAGAAACCACTATCAACATGCCATATGCTCTTACCCTTGAGCTGTTGGTTGCCCTGCACATAAGATAGATCAGTTAGTATGAAATAGGAACCCAAGCCAAGGTGGTCTTGGGTACCCCTTTCTCATCAAAATACTTGCATTCTTTCATGACAAGATTTTTAAACTTTGACTCCTCATTCTTGTAGTACTTTGTCACAATGATAGGCTTGGAAACATTTTTGCTAGAAGCAGTACTGGTTTTAGAAGTACTAACTGCCTTAGCAGCACTTGCATGCTTAGCAGTACTAACCTTGTTAAAAGTAGTAACTGTGTTAGCAGCAGTAACTGTGTTGGCAGTATTAACCTTTGAAGAGGTACTAACAGTATTAGCAGCATTAATATTTTCAGCAGTACTAACACTGGTAGCAGCAGTAATGCTTTCAGCAGCACTATCCCTGTCAGCAGTACTAACAGTTTTAGTGCTTCTAGGCACCCACATTTTAATACTTTCTTTTCAAATCTTTTTCTTCATGGGGCCTTTACTTTCAACATGTTTCTTTATCACATGTTTCTTTCCAGCCTTCCTATAACCAACAGGTTTTTGCACAAATCTTTGAAAGTTCATCTGTTGGTTAATAGGGTTAAAGAAACAATACTTAGCCAAATGATTCAACTTGCCACATATGAAACAAGGTTTTGGTCTATTGACTTTATTCAGATCAACTCCTTGTTTCTGAGCCCATTGATTATTCCAGTTTCTTTGATTACCTCTTTTTATACCAGAATTTAGGCTCTTAGCTTTATTGCAAGCACACTGTTTACAAGATCCAGGATTCACAACCGTGGTTTGTTTGTAATGGACCTTGTTATCCTTTCCTTTGGTCTTCTCTATCTCCTTGGACTTGACCCAGTGCTTTCCACATCCCTCATTGGTGATTATGTGATTTTCTATAGGAATCTCATCACTCACAGTGTTGTCTTTATCCTTGACAACTTCTTTCTCAGTTTTATCCTTAACAACTACTTCATCTAAGGGATCTATCTCAGTGGCTCCCTTAGGTAGGTCCTTCTTGTCCTTTGTTTCTAACAAATCTGAACTAGGAGGAATGTAGTTGTTGTTATAGGGTGGTGGTATGTTATTGTACCCTATTCCTCTTCTCAGTTTATCATGAATCTGAGTTTGAAGCAAAGAATCCATTGCTTTGGAAGCAATTGAAAACTTTTCTACATCTAGTTTGACTTTAGCTAGCTCTCCTCTTAGCTTTTCACTCTCTTCTTTGGATCTAGTCAGTTGAAGTTCTAAGTCATTCTTTTCCCACTTCCAGTAGTTTGTGTCATAAGAGTGTTGAAGCTCATTGGCTTGAAATCCCTTAATTTGCTCTTCAAATCTCTCAAAAATCCTAACATAATCTTTTATGTCCTTTTCTAATCTCTTCAGGTCATCACTCATGGTCTGGTTGTGATCCCTGTACCTTTTAACAGTTTTAATGCAATTTTGAGAACAAAGATTGGAAGTTACCTCTGTTGAGAGATCTGACACCTCTGCCATTAGAGCTTGGTTCTGGATGGCTTTTTCAGCTTGATCACTCCAATCAAACCCCATGCCTTGTTGAGAGACAAGGGCTTGTGCAGAGTTTCTGTTATTATTGAAACTTCCAGATTGAGCTTGTTGGTGGTTATTGTTTTGAGGCATTCCACTTCTGCATTCTCTAGCAAAGTGTCCCTTCTGATGGCATTTATAGCATTCCACCTTACACTTGTCAAAACCTGCTTCATCTTCTCTTCTTTGTGAGAAGTTGTTCCTTCCAGTTCTTTTGATGAACTTCTTAACTCTCATAGAGAGCATGGCCATCTGCCATTTAATGTTCATCTCTTCAAGATCATCTGGATGGAGTTGTTCCAAGTCATCATTAATGAGAGAAGAGTTTCCATGACTTTCCAGAAAGGCCTCAAATACAGTTTCAGTGCCCTTCTCTTGGTTTGCTCCATTTGCAGCACTAACTGATTCAGGGTTGGAAGTAGAATTAGTTGATGCTGAAAGGAGTGCAGCATTGTGAATATATCCAGAAGGCCTCTTTTTAGCCTCTACCTCAGATTCAAAAACTCTTAGATCATTATAGAGATCATCAAGTTCCTTTTCTTCCAGTTGATCATTCTGTCTGAAAGACACAGTATACATGGTCCATTCATCACTCAGGGACCTTAGAAACTTTCTGTTCAGATCATCTTGATCAATTTGTACTCCCACTGTAGCAAGTTCACCAATAAGCTTGTTGAACCTGTCAAAAGTTTGAGTCATGGACTCATTCTTGGTTGACATAAAGTCTCATATTGTTGCTTCAGAATGGCTTTCTGATTTCTCTTGGTACTTTTGGTACCTGAGAATCTCTTCTCCAGAGCATTCCAGAGCATCTCTGCATCAGTGCAGTTGCAGAATTGGTGTTGATATTCATTGGGGATAGCCAAGAGTAAAGTACTCAAGGCTTTCATCTCTGTCTGTCTAATCTTCCTTTCAGCATCAGTTTTTGGTGGAGTTCTCTTTCCATCTGCACCAATCTTTCCTTCTTCAGAAGGACCATTCTCTATGATGTCCCACATAGAATAGTCAGTGAGGAGTATGTACTGCTTGATTCTGATCTTCCACATATCAAATTCATTGGGTCTGAGCATTGGAACCTTTAAGACCAGAGTACTGTTTGATTCTGCAAAGTTTTTCATGATGAATGAATAGATGTTTCTGAGAGAGTTAGGCTCTGATACCACTTGTCACGATCGAATTCTTAACAAGAATAAATTCTCAGAAACTAATATCAAAGAAGTTCCGGAATAACACTTTGATATTCAATAAAACAATAAACCAAAACAGTATATGAAAGAACAACTTGTAAACTTGTATTGAATGCTTGAAGTTACAAGATTAAACACACAACCTCAATATTGATGAACAGGCTCACCAATACGAATTCTACTTCTCTAGAATTAGGATCTATGCCTTGAGGTTGATTTTTTTCTAAAAACTTAGAATGAATGAATTAATTTCTAAACTATTCTATCAAATCTATACATATCTTGAACAAAAAGATAATTACAATGAATACAATATCTTCAGTATATCTTCCATCATTATCTTTAAGCCTTCCATGAATATCTTGATTCTTTCCAGCTGTCATCCTTTCCATCCGGATCTTTAAGTCATAAGCAGTACTAACCATGCTCAGCAGCATTAATCTCTTCTAGCAGCATTAACTTTGTTCCAGCAGCATTAACTTGGTCTTAGCAGCATTAACTACTAAGCAGCACTAACCACTAATAGTACTAACTAGCTAAGCAGTACTAACTTTGTTCAAGCAGCACTAACTTTGACTAGCAGTATTAACTATACTAGCAGTAGTAATACTCAACAGTATTAACTTTGAAGTCTTCTAGCAGTAGTAATTTTGAACTAGCAGCATTAACCATACTTGAGTTTTTCTTCAGTTCCTAACAGATTTCGTGTTACTTACAGGCAAAATAACTGTATCATTTGTTGATTCAGGGTTACCAATTCCTAATTTGTCTGAATTTGAAAAGATTCGGATAAATACATTTCATGAATTGACGGATACATATTTAGATCAGTTCGGATGAGATTCTTATCATACTCATTGGGGGAGGTTGTCATGAAGTCTATGCTTATTTTGATATTTGGGGGGAGATATTATCAAAGATTATGCTGAAATTGATAACATTTTGATGATTCTGATGTCTCACAATTCATCAAAAAGGGGGAGAATTTTTCAAAGATCAATTTCAAGTAAAAGGGAGAGATTTCAAGGTCAAAGTGAAAGTCAAAGTGTCAAAGCAAGACATCGGATGAAGAAAGTTTAAAGTTCAAAGCAAATGTGTGTGTCCTAATAAGTGCAATCAATCAGATCAAGATGAACAATCACTGAATTCAAACAATCGTATATATTGATCTTCAAATCACAGTACAATGATGCTCTTACTCAAATAATATTTCTCTCTCTAAAGATAAACTCTCTCTTCTAGTCATATGAGTCTACAAACATAAAAGAAACTAATTATACCCCTATTAATTACAAAGACAAAACTACTAACTACTAAACACATTGACTTTAGCATTGACTTTCAACTTTAAAAAGCATTGACTTTGACTTTGCATTTGAGTGGCTTTGACTTGGAATTTGACTTTTAGCCTTTGATGATCTTGAATAAAATATTTATGCTCTAACAATATCCCCCTTTGGATTCAAGATCATCTTTAAAAAGATATGCACTGAAACTCCCCCTTTGGATTCAGATTAAATTTCAGCATCAAAGAACAATCTTCCTCTTTAAGTTTCAGACAAATAATTTTCCTTTGAAAGTCAATCTCTCCCTTTGGGTAAATATGTTCAAAATCAATCTTTCTTTTCTTTGAACTGCCTTCAAACCTTTTTAATCTCCTACAAAGTCTGTGAATATCTTTTGCAAGAATCTTTAACAATCTCCCTCAAGGTGATAAAAACTCCGTTTAGACTTCAGAAAGAAATTATCTCCAGATCTAGCTCACTTTACCTTAGCAAACAATCTTCAAAGAAAGTTTCAGCAAATTTCAACTAGCTTTCTTGAAACCTTGAAATTTCTCCAAAACTATTACAAACTGTTCTTTAGACAACATTTCTTGAAATTAGTTTCTCCCCCTTTTTGATGATGTAGAACATAGAAATCATCAAAACTTCTTCAAGAAATGTCATGAATCTTCTTTCTGACCAAAGATCTTTCCAAACGAGCCTCTGAACATCCGTCAAGTCATAACGTATTCATTCGAATCTTTTCAAATTCAGACAAATTAGAATGTAACCCTGAATCAACAAATGAATTAGTTAAGATGCCTGTAAGTAACACAAAGCTACTTAGTAGAACGAATGTACTATACAAAGAGTTTTATTGATGATCACTCCCCAGGTCTTCCATTCAATCATCGAATAACACAAGATTATTCTATGAACGTTCCGACAGAAAAACAAATTTTTTGTGTGTCCGTGCTTGTGTATGAAAGAAGTTAAACATGAATGTTTTATAATTGGCTCCAAATGTGTAAACCACTGAGAGAACAACAATATTACACGGACTCATTTGTGCATGATCGAAGTGCGAAGGTGGGGGCATATTTCCTTCTTTTTCAATATCCAAATCTTCCAAATGAAGATGAGATAGATTATGTGTTGCGTCCCCAAGAAAAATTGAAACATCTCTTTGTTGAGAAAGAAATGAGTAGCTGGTGGGGTTTAAAGCAAGAGTTGGCATGGGCTAGTTGCCTATTTCAATGAAGTTCACGAAAGAATTGTGAAACAACAGTAATATGGTTGCCTGACTCAGAAAGTAGTTGATGTAGAGTTTGATATTCTTTTACTCTGATCTCTCACCCTTTCTCTTTTTAACATTTAAGCTCACTTCTGACTAAACTCTCTTTTCATTTTATCTCAGCGCACACCCACACTCAGATATTGACCCCTCGCCTCTCGATCACTCAAGAATAACTTCTTGGGTAGGAAACACTAGTTATTGTGAATCCATAGAAGTTCAATTAAGCTCACACAATTCCCATGTATATTGTCCTATAAGCAAAGTGTTTCTCAACTGGTTTAACTTCAACAGTTAAAGCACAATATACAATACATGTCAGATATATGTATGCTCATGAAGATAATCACGAAGATTTGAGCATTTAAATCATGGAAGATTTTTTCATAACAAGTATATTTGAAAGAATGAAATGAATACAAAAGACTTGTTTTAGAATCTGACATTGTATGAAAAAAAATCAAATATGAATGATTTATCAAATGAAAGCTTAGGTCATGAAAAATTGGTTGTTGTCTATAAGAACAATTATAGACATTCTTGAAAGAAACGCTTTGAATGAAATATTGCTCAACAAACTTTGAATTTCAAACCAGGTGTCTTAACATCGAAAATTATGTTCAATTTTGAGACATGGTAAGAACATAGTCAAACGAAATACTAAACCGGTGTGTGAGAATACTTGACAGTATATAGAAAAGATAATACACAAGTATTAATCTTTGGAAACACACGGTTAGTTAAACATAAAGCTCATATTCGAAAACATTTAAAATCACACTTCTAAATTCAGATCTAAAGTCATGATTGATTGATCATGTAAGCTTCCCCTCAAATCTGCAAATAGTTAAAAAGTCGTCAAAGTACAAAGTCTTATTCACCAACTTTATTGAAAAATAAAAACATGAAAGTAGTAAAACTTTTAGGAACGAGTTCTGATAAGATGTAATTAGAAGTCAATGTCCTAACTCCCCTGAACATATGCATCACAAAATATGTCATTGAAAAATATATGCAACAAAATTTATAACTCCCCCTAGAATGTAGATCAATTAAACTTTATCTCACTCCCCCTGAAAGCATGAACATAACCTTTCAATGCATATATCGTTCATTAAAAAATAAAGAAATGAAGAAAAATAACAAAAATAAACTATACTAGGTAACTACAGATTATGTCTTGAGATTTAACATGCCAAGTTTCGAAATGAGAAAAATAAATCCCTTTTCGTCTAACAGCTTGGTAAACAAATCTGCAAGTTGATAATCTGTGTTTACAAAGTAAAGTTCAATTGTACCTTTTTCGACATTATCTTTGATAAAATTATATCTCACATCAATATGTTTAGTCTTTGTGTGATGAATAGGATTAGCTGATATTGCGATGGCGCTCTTCGAATCACAATATATTGGAATCTTGTTGAACTGGAATCCATAGTCTCGAAGTTGTGACCTCATCCACAAAACTTGAGAGCAGCAACTGGCAGCAACTACATACTCTGCTTCAGCAGTCGAAGTGGGAACACATAGTTGTTTCTTTGATGCCCAACTTACGAGCTTGTCTCCAAGAAAATGAATATGACCCGATGTGCTTTTCCTGTCTAGCATTCAACCTGCATGATCTGCGTCTGAATACAATGTTAGTTCAAAACCTATATCTTTATGATACCACAAACCAAGATCTGCAGTTCTCTTCAGATATCTAAATATCCGCTTTACAGCCGGCATATGGGATTCTTTAGGCGAAGCTTGATATCTAGCACATAAGCATGTAGAAAACATAATATATTGCCGAATAGCCGTCAAGTACATTAAAGAACCAATCATTCCTCTATAGGTTCTAACATCAATAGCTTTTCCCAAGAGACCAGCTCCGATTTTAGTTCCTGGTGCCATCGGGGTAGAAATTGGAGTACAATTTGACATATTAAATTTCTTTAAAATGTCAGCAATATACTTCGATTGATTTATAAAAATCCTCGTGGAAAATTGTCTAACTTGTAATCCGAGAAAGAAGTTCATCTCTCCCATCATACTCATTTGAAAACGTGACACCATGAGGTTAGAATTTTTTACAGTACTTTGGATTAGTTGAACCAAATATGATATCGTCCACATATATTTGAATTAAAATGATATCAAGTTTCTACCTTTTTTATGAATAAAGTGGTGTCGATTTTACCTTTGGAAAATACAGACTTGACAAGGAATTTGGATAACACATCATAGCAGGCTCGAGGGGCTTGTTTGAGTCTGTAAAGTGCTTTGTCTAGAATATAGATATGATCAGGTTTGTCTGCACTTACAAATCCTTTAGGTTGAGAAACGTACACCTGTTCATTTAACAATCCATTCAGAAAAAATGTCTTGACATCCATCTGATAGACCGTAAAATTCATATGTGCAGCGTAGGCTAGGAACATCCTAATTGCCTCAATACGTGCAACTGGTGCATACCTCTCATAATAATCAATGCCTTTCTCTTGTCTGGATCCCTTGACTTCAAGTCTTGCTTTATTTCGAATAATAACACCATCTTCTTCCTTTTTATTCTTGAATATCCACTTGGTGCCAATGATTGTCTTTCCTTCAGGTCGGGGCACCAATTGCCAGACTTTAAGCGCTTCAAATTGGTTGAGATCTTCGTGCATGGTTGTAACCCAATCTGGATCATAAAGAGCTTCCGAAACTTTTGTCGGTTCTATTTTGCTTAGGAATGAATCAAACAAACATTCATTTGCTGTTGCAGACCTAGTTTGCACCGGCTTTGATGGATCTCCAATAATTTGATGAACCGGGTGCTCTTTGGTCCACTTATATTCATGAGGGAGTGGATTAGATGTAGACTGATCATGTTGAACATCTAAGTATCTAGTATTTTCTTCATGTTGGGGTTTAGTTGAAGTAATCGGTGCAGAAGTTTCAGTGGATTGGACATTTGATGTCTGTTGAGTAGACATTACCGTATATCCAACTGAATGTGTAACTTCTGGCTCTTAATTAGCATGTGCAACTTCAACTGATGGAGTAGGTGTTTGAACTTGAGTTTCTTCCTTAATCGGAGGATCAGATTCAGTTGAGACATCTGAAGTGATTGGATGATGACTACTTGAATCTTCAGATCTGCTAATCACAACAGGTTTAGTCACTTTAGAACCAAGAAACTCATCATAAAAATGTTCAAACAATAAATCTAAATATGTTAAATGAGATATAGACGTTGATGCTTTATCAGACTTAGACACTTTAACCGCAGGTTCTGGATTGATCTGCCCAGAAGCTAATACTCCTGTTATCACGGGTTCTGAATTGCTTTGATCAGAAGCCATTTCTTCATCAAATGTTACATTTACGCTCTCCACTACAATCTTTGAATTCTTTAGATAAACCCTATATGATGCGGATGTTTGAGAATAGTCAATGAAGATCCCTTCTTCAACTTTAGGACCGAACTTGTTCAAGTTCTCCTAATCATTTAATACATAACACCTGCATCCTAAAAAATGAAAATGTTTAATGCTTGGTGTTCTGTTGTTAATAAAAGCATAAGGCATTTTACCGAAGCGACGATGGATGATAGATCGATTCTATGTATAACAAGCAGTAGTCACAACTTCAACCCACAAGAATAGAGGTAAGACTGACTGGCTGAGCATCGTGCGTGCAACCTCAATTAAGGTTGTGTTTACTCTTTCAACTACCCCATTCTGTTCTGGCGTTCTGGCAGCAGAAAATTGATGTGTTATCCTGACTGATTCGAGATAATCGTCAACAATTATGTTTTTGAATTCTGTGCCATTATCAGTTCGGATAAGCTTGATTGTCTTCTGCAGGTTCACTTGAACGGTCTTTAGGAATGAGATGATGACATCGGAAGTCTCATCTTTTGATCTTAGAAATTTAACCCAAGTGTATCTTGAATAATCATTCACAATCACCAAGATGTATTTCTTGTCGTTAATGCTTTGCGTTCGCATTGGACCACAGAGATCCATATGCATCAGTTCTAAAGGAGTACTTGTGCTTGGTTCAGGCTTAGGTTTATGTGAAGCTCTCTTCATTTTTTCCTTCTCACACGCGTCACACAGATGTTCTTTGACGTATTTAATCTCAGGAAGACCTTTCACCAAATTCCCAGTCACCAACTTGTTAATGTATCTGAAGTTGAGGTGAGATATCCTTCTATGCCATAACCAACTTTGTTGTATAGAGGCTTTAGTAAGTAGACATACAACATTATCCGACTTTACACTGGACAGGTTGATAGTATAGAGATTTGACTTTCTAGTGCCAACCAAGAGTTATTTTTCTTCTTCCATTCTCACACAACATATCTTAGATTTGAAGTTTACCTCTAAATCCTTGTTGTAGAACTGACCAATGCTGAATAGATTGTGTCCTAGACCTTCAACATAGCTCACCTTCTTAATCGTTATGTTCTCTTGCACAACATCTCCATATCCCAAGATTGGTGAAAACTTGTCATTTTCAAATCTGACATTGCCACAGAATTTTTATGTATAATTAGATAAAATATCTTTCTCCCCATTCATATGCTTGGAGCAACCAGAATCCAAGTAGCGCATATGACAGGTCTGCACAAGAGAAATTGGATCAATTGCTTTATTGAATAAGTATTCTAAGATGTTTGAAGTTTTGTTTTATGAGTAGCAACTTGACCATTTACATCAGAAAAACTATCAGAAGTCCTATTACAGTTTGAATCAGAAAATGATTTTGTAGCCTCTTCAATCTTCTTCATAGGTCTCTATTCCAGTTTCCCTTCAGACTTTTTCCACCTCAATTCTGAAACAGAAGATTTAGCTTTGTTAGTAACATGAGATTTAAGAGTTTGAACTTTCTTATGCTTACCCGTCTTGGTCCGTTTCTGTGAGCGCATGTTCTTTTGCTTCTTACCTTTGGAGTAATAGGTACTCACAGGAACTGAATCATCAACCTTAGTTGATGTTTTACCTTTTTCAAACACGCTATGTAAAGCAACATTATTGATTACGAAAGAAGTATGATTTGGAAGTTTAGCATTGAAATGAATCTTCTCAACACTTTCATCAAAACAACCATCGGAATTTAAAAAATCATTTTCATCCGCAAATATGTCATCATCATCAAATAGTTGTGCCTTGGAAGAACTTGCAAAATTGAATTCATTTGACACTTTAGAACACTTTTGTTTGAAAGACATTTTAGCACTATCTGAAGATTTAGGATTTGTAAAAACATTTCCCATAAAAACTTTACATGATGACGCATCTAAATCAGTAGAATTGTTTACACAAACTCTTTCTGATTCGGAGTGGTCATTTGTAGCTTCAAATTTAAAATTAGTGTTCTTCATGACAGTAGAAAATACAACTTTATCAAGATCAACCAAAATTCTTTCATCAATTAAAATGTTTTCAAGTTCAGAAATTTTGCTTTCCAAGACGAGTGGAGGAACATAAATCTTTGTTGTAACAGGTTTTGCCTCCATCTCCTTAGGAGAATAGCTTTGAAAATAATCATTTGATAGAAATTTTGGCTACTCAGAAAGATAACTAGCCTTCATCTTTTTATAGCAGAATCGTAGTTGTATTTTGGTTGTGTTCTTCCTGTTCTCATCTTCCTTAGCTTGAACCTCATCAGATGATTTTGTAACAAATTTGGGTTTCAAATGTGGATTTTTGTTAGCCACTTGTAAGAAATTAAAATTATATAAAGCGGTCTGCTTTCAAATAACTTTCTTCAAGTAATGTGGGTTATTGTAACCAAGACCCCACTTATCCTTAAAATCTTCTTCTTTCTTTGGTGTGTTTAGATAAATGATTTGATCCATTTGACCTTGAGTATAAATCTTTGCTTCCAAACCATTAATCTTTTTCTGCAAATTTTTATTATCAATCTGCAAGTTGTGAACTTTTAAAATAAACTCTTGTTTCTCACGATCAGACTTATTAAACTTAGAAACTGTTTCAGAAATTTGAGTTTCAAAACAAGCTTTTTGTTTTTCAATAACAGTAGCAGATTTGTTCAAAGAGTCAATCAAGTTTTTGTTCCCAGCCAGTTCCTTGTTGAGATCAAAAATTGTTTTGACGCTTTTTCGCAACTCTACTTTTCTCTTTTTTCAGCTTAGCTTGTAAGTCTTGAAGCTCAACCATCATGGTTTCCATTTGTTTCAAAAAATTAGATTCAAAAAGTTTTGTACCTCTTCGGAAGTCTCATCATCTGACTCATCATATTTTAGTTCTTTTCCCATCAAGGACATGTGGGTTGTCTCCTCTTTCTCATCTGCAGGCTAATAATGATCCAACCAATAATCATCTTCGGCCATTAAAGTTTTTCCTGCTTCTTTTTTCTTGGCCAGAAGCATTTTGTTCTTGTAGTATTCAGATTTGCGAACTTTGGGCTTTCGACAGTCTTTGGCAAAGTGACCGATTCTCCTACAGTTGTAGCATTTATAGGTTCTTCCACCTTCTTTGGCTCATAGTCATTCACATATTTCCTCTCTTCCTGCTTCTTTTCACCAAAACTCTTACCATTAGATCTCCTGTCATCATACGTTCTACCTTACACTCTTCTAGCAGCATTAACTTTGTTCCAACAGCATTAACTTAGTCTTAGCAGCATTAACTACTAAGCAACACTAACCACTAGCAGTACTAACTAGCTAAGCAGTACTAACTTTGTTCAAGCAGCACTAACTTTGACTAGCAGTATTAATTCTACTAGCAGTAGTAATACTCAACAGTATTAACTTTGAAGTCTTCTAGCAGTAGTAATTTTGAACTAGCAGCATTAAGCATACCTGAGCTTTTCTTCAGTTCCCAACAATCTCCCCCTAACTTGACTTTTAGGAAAAGAAGTCAAGTTCTTCAGAATTGATTCAAGATGCTCCCAAAACTCCATAATGGCCTAAATTCCAGTATTTGCATCCAACCCCAAACTCTGATTGATGGTTCTTTGGATCAAATATTTAGCCATCTCTGAATCTGGAATACACCCTAGCTTCTTCTTCAGCATGGCATGAAGCTTCAATCTGCTATGGTTGTACACTCTATCCACTAAGAAGTATTCAGTATGATTCAGATCCAAAGTCACTGCATATACTCCACTAGTTTCATATAGAGTCCAATTGTTGACTGACTTGAACACATTCTTAATCACAAGCTCTACTTCTTCAGGCTTGAACATCATACACAGATACTCCATTACCAGTTTTATAATTGAAATCTCTGGAGCTTTCAGTATATCTGCATACAACTTCATTCCTATCTCAAACATCTGTTCAAGATCTGACCTAGAGCATGTTCTTATAATCTTTGCCCAAGTATTGAACACCTCATACTTTTCATCCTTCCTTTTTAGCCTTATGTATTCCTTTCCATCCACTGTCAATGTATCCCAGAGAATGACCTCAGGAGGCTTAACTCCTACAGGTTCTGCTGAAATTGGTTCAGGCACTTTGTCCATCACTACCATATACATATTTACATCATCTGTGTTTGATGGCTCTTTCTGTTTAGATGACTCAGGTGCCCCTTCTTCTTCAGCAACCTTCTCAGCCTCTCCTTCAGATACTCTAGGCTTCTTAGTTGACTTTCTCCTTGCCATCATCTTGGTTCTCTTTAAAGTCCTTAGACTTTCACCCAGAGTGGCTTCTTTCTTTGGTGGTGTTTCTTGCTCATCTGGAAAGGGCTTTTGTATCAGAAAGTCATTACTTTCTTTCATCCTCTTCTCCATCTCCACCCTTTTTGTTTCATTCCCCTGAAGCTTTATCATCTCTAAATCATACAGTTCTTTAATCTTCTCAAACGACATCTTTGAGAACATCTCCTTTCTGACTCCTACAGCACCTTTGAGAAATATAATCATCTTGTTTCTCTCTTGGGTACCTAGGAAAGTCTTTGAGGGTTGTCTCTTCTTTACAGCTGTTTTTTCCACCACTGATTTCTTCAGAGTTGCAGCCTTCTTCTGTGCAATTTCAGTTGCCAGGCTTTGTTGATAAGCTTCATTCAGTTCAGCAGCTAGAGCCTTAGCCATCTCTCTGTCTTTGTCTACTTGAACCCTCTCTTCTTGCTCAATATCAGCTTGTATTTTTCTGGCCAAAACTTCATCTGATTCAACCACCTTTTGCTTTTTGAGTGGTTGATCAGATTCCACTAGCTTAGCTTTGCCCTTTTCTTTGCTTATCACCTTCTCAGACCTGGATTTTATTGCAGCATCACCTCTTTCTTTTATGATAACTCCTTTGGCCTTTGAAGTGACCTTGGGAGTATCATGTTTTGCTTTGATCAGAGTTTCTGCAATTTCCAGTTCTGTTAGTACTTCCTTCACTATTTCTGCTGCTTTGTTCATGTCAGCAGTAGTAACCGTTTCTGCTGCTCCACTTGAACTAGCAGCATTAATGGTTTCTGCTGCTTGCTTACTTACTGTTGCTTTCTCCCCTTCAACACCATATTTCATCCCATCAAGCTCCCCCTCTTTTGTAGCTTCTTCCATGTTGATCTCCCCCTTTTTGGGAGCATCAATCCCAGATTTCCTTTTTCTTAGTTCAAATTGCTTTCTCCTCTTCCTCTGTACAAGCCTGGTTACCATTTTCTTCAACTTAGCAATATGTACTTGTTGTGACAGGATTACCAGCTTCATCTCTTCAATCTTCTTCCCTTGTTTGATGACATCCATATTGATGTTGCCCATTGTTTCCATCAATTCATTGTAGTCATATCTGTCCTCACCTTCTCCAGGAGTGTTACCCCCTTTTGAAGGATCATGGGATCTTTTAGTAGTGGAAGTCTTCTGCCTAGCAGAAGCACTGTCCACCCCCTTGGTTTCTTGGCACCGGGGACCTTTGAATGATTGCTCATTCAAAGTTGCCATGGGGAAGGTCTTAGAGATGTTACCACTATCCTTCTCTGTGCTAGCAGAAGTAGTGGCAGCCTTCTCACCCATATGCTCTGCCATCTCCTTAGAGAGCACCTCCTGAGGGTTGGGAGACACCCTGTTGGTTTCCCTTTGGATATTCTCTAAAGGAGAATTCTCCCTTAGAGGGCTTAAAGGCTGAGTGGGTGAAGGTACAAGAAGGGAAGGAGCCTTCTTTACCTGTTTTCTTTGATAAGTTTGGGTGATTGGTGAAGTTGGTTTGTCAAGAAGAGACTGAGGAATTGATTTAGAGTGGGAAGGTTGGGATTGGCTAGCAGTGGGTTGGTCTAATGGGGGCCTTGACCCTGCTACCATACCTTCATTAGTTTGGGACACCACCATCATTGTAGACAACAATGGGGTGTCTACTCCTTCCGAGTCCCCAGCAGATCTTCTCATATTTGAGAAAACCTTGCCTTTAGGGGGTTTTGGTACATATATTCCATCAGAATGAGGAATGTCCGTCAATTCATGGTTGATTACTGCTTGAACAAACCTGGGATACATATAAAAGCTCTTTTTGTTTCCCATGTTTGAGACAAGATCATTAAAAATCATTTGTGAAAAATTGTACCTTCTGGCAGTGGCCAAACAGACCAAAGCATAAGCAATGGGACTGCTGAACTCACTCCATCCAGTAGTCTTTTTAGAAATGCAGTGCATCAAGGTATGAACAAGAAAACGCCATTGGGGTGAGAATTTACCTTTTGAAAACTTAAAAAACCCAATGGGCCTCCATACCCCATTCTTGTAAGAGTAGAAACAGTTCATCATTAGAGATAGAAGTTATACCAGAGGCATCGTCTAGACGTAGACTGATGCGAATTACCTCTTCAGTAACTGTCAAAGGTTTTTCACACACTGTCGTCTTTATCATTTGCACACCATCCTCAGTAACAATGGTGGCATGTGCCCAGAATTGACTTTGATGCTCAATATAAATTGATGGAGACACTGTCAGTGCATAGGCGATATGACTAGCTTTCAAAAAATCCACTATTTGATGAAATCCTGCAGCTTACTTTGGCTTTTGGAGCATCGCGATTTCATTGTGCTCGTCAATGAACGCCATTGATGCCATGAATCTTTGAAACTTCTTGCCTGAGAACTTTGAACTTGAGAGAAAGAGGGTTTAGAGCGCAAGAGAATAGTATGCAAAGAGTCGTTATGAACTTTTAGGCGGGCAAAGAGTATATATAGTATTCGGAACATAAGCAGTATTAACCTAGAGCAGTATTAACTACTAGCAGTATTAACTAACTAGCAGTATTAACTGAGAGCAGTATTAACTACTAGCAGTATTAACTAACTAGCAGTATTAACTGAGAGCAGTATTAACTACTAGCAGTATTAACTGAAAGCAGTATTAACCACTAGCAGTATTAACTGAGAGCAGTATTAACTACTAGCAGTATTAACTAAAAGCAGTATTAACTGAAAGCAGTATTAACCACTAGCAGTATTAACTACTAGCAGTAGTAACTGTGCACTGGCAGTATTAACCATATTTACTCCTTTAAAATTGCGAAACACAGAGTACTGCTATACATATCCTGAAAAAGAAGATTAGTAACACCAAGAATAAACAATATATAGGTATAGAACCACTTTTTGAGAAGGGCTTATTCAGAGTTGATCATTCCCACACTTGTTACCAAGAAAGTGAATCTACCCACATCAAAAGCTTTAGTGAATAGATCAGCAAACTGGTTATCAGTGTGAACTTTTACAACTTGAATAAGTTTCTTTTCATTACAGTCTCTTATGAAGTGATACCTGATCTCAATGTGCTTTGTCTTTGAGTGCTTGACAGGATTATTCACAATGCTAATAGCACTGCTATTATCAATAAAAATTGGAGTGTGTAGAAAGGTTACCCCATAATCCAGCATTTGATTCTGAATCCATAAGACTTGAGAACAGCAACCTGCAGCTGCTATGTACTCTGCCTCTGTTGTAGATGTGGATACTGTGGTTTGTTTCTTGCACTACCATGAAACTAGTCTTGCACCCAAAAACTGACATCCTCCAGAAGTAGATTTTTTGTCCAAGTTTGCTCCACCTAGATCACTATCTGAGTATGTAAGTAGGTCAAAGGATGAGTCATGAGGATACCAAAGTCCCAATCTGGGTTGCCCTTTGAGATATCTGAATATCCTCTTAACAGCTTGATAGTGAGATTGCTTTGGCCTAACTTGGAATCTCGCACACACACAGACTGGAAACATTATATCTGGCCTAGAGGCTGTAAGATACATGAGAGAGCCAATCATGGATCTATAATGATGAACATCCATATCCTCCCCCTCAAGATCTGCTGTTATTTGCTTGTGTGTCTCCATAGGTGTGCTAGCAGGTTTTGAATCTGAGAAACCAAACTTGGTTAGAATGTCCTGCACATACTTGGACTGACAGATGAAGATTCCATCTGACTTCTGTTGAACTTGGAGTCCAAGGAAGAAAGTAAGTTCTTCCATGGAACTCATTTTGAACCTTTGATGCATTAGTTCCTCAAACTCCTTGCACATGTTGTCTCTTGTTGATCCAAAGATAATATCATCAACATAGATTTGGACCAGCAAGATATCCTTCTTCTTTGTCTTGATGAATAGAGTCTTATCAATGACTCCTCTTTCAAAGCCATTTTCCAATAGATAGGATGACAGAGTGTCATACCATGCTCTTGGATCTTGATATAGTCCATAAAGTGCTTTCTTCAATTTGTATACTCTGTCTGGATAGCTTGGGTTTTCAAACCCTGGTGGTTGACAGACATATACTTCCTCTTCAATTGAACCATAAAGAAATGCACTTTTCACATCCATTTGATAGACTTTTGTCAGGATCGAATTCTTAACAAGAATTAATTCTCAGAAACTAATATCAAAGAAGTTGCGGAAAAACACTTTGATATTTAACAAAACAGTAAAACAACACAGAGTATGATTATCAAACTGTAAACTTGTATTAAATGCTTGAAGCTACAAGATTACACACTCAACCTCAATATTGATGAACAGGATCACCAATACGAATTCTACTTCTCTAGAATTAGGATCTATGCCTTGAGGTTGATTTCTCTCAAAAAAAATTATCAAAAGACTATTTTTATCTATTCTATTCATTCTATACATATACTGATCAAAAGATAATTACAAAGAATAAACAAATCTTCAGCATATCTTCTATGTATATCTTCTAAGTATATCTGTAGAATATCTTCAGAATATCCAGCTGTCATACATTCCATCCGGATCTCTTTAGCAGCATTAACTTCTACCAGCAGTATTAACTTCTACCAGCAGCATTAACTTCTACCAGCAGCATTAACTGTAAGCAGTACTAACTACTAGCAGTACTAACTAGCTAAGCAGTACTAACTTTGTTCAAGCAGCACTAACCTTAACTAGCAGTAGTAATTCTACTAGCAGTAGTAATACTTAGCAGTATTAATCTTCATATTGTTCTGGCAGTAGTAACCACTCTTGTACTAGCAGCAGTAACCACACTTAGTAGAATCTTCAGTTCCCAACAATCTCCCCCTAACTTGACTTTTAGAAGAGAAATCAAGTTCTTCAGATACTCTTCCAGAAGCTCTTTTTGATGCTCCCAAAACTTCAAAGATCATGCTCCTAAGTCTGGATTCAGTCCCAAACTCTGATTGATTATCCTCTGAATTAGGTATTTTGCCATATCTGAATTTGGTGCACAACCCAACTTCTTCTTTAGCATGGCATGAACCTTCAGTCTGGTGTGATTGTATACTCTATCCACTAGGAAATATTCTGTGTGATTTCTATCCAAAGTCACTGCATATACTCCACTAGTTTCATATAGAGTCCAACTTGTGACTTCTTGAAACACACTCCTTATGACCTGGTCCACTTCTTCAGGTTTGAACATCATGCACAGATACTCCATCACCAGTTTTGTAAGAGAAATCCCTGGAGCTTTCAGATGATCTACATACAGCTTCATTCCTATGTCAAACATCTCTTCTATATCAGATCTAGAGCATGTTCTGACAATCTTGACCCAAGTGTTGAATACTTCATATTTATCACCCTTCCTCTTGAGTCTGATGTAATCATTTCCATCTATTGTCAGTATATCCCAATGAATGACCTCAGGAGGCTTAACTCCAACAGGTTCTGCAGAAATTGGTTCAGGCACTTTGTCCATCACTACCATATATAAGTTTACATCATCTTTGATTGATGACTCTTGCTGGCTTGATGACTCAGGTGCCCCTTCTTCTTCAGCAACCTTTTGTTCTTCTTCTACTCTAGGCTTCTTATCTTTCTTTCTTTTGGCCATCATTTTGGTTCTTTTCAAAGTCTTTTGAACCTGCACTAGAGTAGCTTCCTTCTTATTTTCTTCCTTTTCCCTTGCCATTTCTTTGATAGGAGTTCCCTCTTCACTTTCAGGGAATGGTTGATTCATATCTATATCATTACTCTCCTTGGCCTTCTTTTCAAACTCCACTCTTTTCTTTTCATTTCTCTTCAGATTCCCCATTTCTTTCTCATAGAGCTCTCTGATTTGATCAAAACTCATCTTCACAAACATTTCTTTCTTTACCCCAATTGCACTCCTCAAGAAAGTTATCATTTTGTTTCTTTCCTGAGTGGCAAGGTAAGTTTGTGAAGGTCTTCTTTTCTTTGCACTTGTATTAGCCATCATAGCCTTTCTCAGACTTATAGCCCTTTGTTTAGCCTTTTCAGTTTCAATCCCCTTTTGATAGGCTTTATTTAGCTCAGCAGCTAAAGCCTTTGCCATTTCCCTATCCTTCTCAACTTGAGCTCTTTCTTCTTTTTCCATCTCCTCCTGCATTTTCCTTGCTAAGGCTTCATCTGATTCAACCAACTTTTGCTTCTTGACAGGTTGATCAGATTCCACCATTTTTGCTTTTCCTTTATTCTTTGCCTCTGCATCCATTTCTTTCTTTTCTCTTTTCTTTGCTCCCCCTTCCTTTATGATCACTCCCTTTGTTTTGGAAGTGTCATGCTTTGCTTTGATCAATGTCTCAGCTACTTCAACTTCTGTTGGTGATAACTCTGTTACTGCTGCTTGTGATGTTTCAGCAACATTATTAGTTTCTGCTTCTAGTGTATCTGAGACTCTTCCTTTTTCTGCTTCCCTCTCCCCCTCAACTTCTACTTTCTCTTTTTCCAGCTCCCCCTCCCTTGATGCTTCTTCCATGTTGATCTCCCCCTTTTTGGGAGCATCCTTCTCAACCTTCCTTCTCCTTAGCACAAATTGTTTCCTTTTCTGTTTCTGTACTTGTTTCATTACCAACTTCTTGAGCTTGGCAATCTGCACTTGTTGAGACAGGATGACCAGCTTCAGCTCCTCTATTTCTTGTCTTTGCTGAATAACATCCTTGTTGATGTTTCCCATGGTTTCCATCAATTCCTCATAGTTATATCTGTCCTCACCTTCTCCAGGAGTGTTACCCCCTATTGAAGGATCATTGGATCTTTTTGAAGTGGAAGTCTTCTGCCTAGCAGAAGCACTATCCACCCCCTTGGTTTCTTGGCACCAGGGACCTTCAAATGATTGCTCATTTAAAGTTGCCATGGGGGAGGTCTTATTGATGTTACCACTTTCCTCCTCTGTGCTAGCAGGAGTAGTGGCAGCCTCATCACCCATATGCTCTACCTCCTCCTCAGAGAGCACCTCCTTGGGGTTGGGAGACACCCCTGTGGTTTCCCTATGGGTATTCTCTAAAGGAGAATTCTCCCTTAGAGGGCTTAAAGGCTTAGGGGATTCTGGTACAAGAAGGGAAGGAGCCTTCTTTACCTGTTTTCTCTTGTAAGTATGGGTAATTGGAGAGGTTGGTTTTATAAGAATGGACTGGGGAATTGTTTTTGAGTGAGAAGGTTGGGCTTGGCTAGCAGTGGGATGGTCTAATGAGGGCCTTGACCCTGCTGCCATACCTTCAGTAGTCTTTTTGGAGATGCAATGCATCAGGGTATGAACAAGAAAACGCCATTGGGGTGAAAACTTTGCTTTTGAGAATTTGAAAACATCCAATGGGCCTCCATACCCCATGCTTGTAAGTTTAGAAAACAGTTCATCATTAGAGATAGACGTTATACCAGAGGCATCGTCTAGACGGAGACTGATGCGAATCACCTCTTCAGTAACTGTTAATGGCTTGTCACATACTGTTGTCTTTATCATTTGCACACCATTTTCAGCAACAATGGTGGCATTTGCCCAGAACTGCCTCTGATGCTCAATGTAGATGGTAGGGGCAACAGTGAGGGCATGAGCAATGTGGCTTGACTTGAGGAAATCCACAATCTGGTGGAATCCTTCTGCTTGTTTGGGCTTCTGCAGCATGGCGATCTCATTGTGCTCATCGATAAACGCCATTGATGCCATTGAACTGGGATTTTCTTGCCTGGAAGACTAGGTTCTTGAGAGAAAAAGATTAGAAGAGCAAGGGAACAGTATGCAAAGAGTCGTTATGAACATTTAGGCGGGCAAAGGGTATTTATAGTATTCGGAATAAAAGCAGTATTAACCTAGAGCAGCATTAACTAACTAGCAGTATTAACCGCGAGCAGTATTAACTAACTAGCAGTATTAACTGCGAGCAGTATTAAATAACTAGCAGTATTAACTGCGAGCAGTATTAACCGCGAGCAGTATTAACTACCTAGCAGTATTAACCAACTAGCAGTATTAACCAACTAGCAGTATTAACTAACTAGCAGTATTAACCAACTAGCAGTATTAACCAACTAGCAGTATTAACTAACTAGCAGTATTAACCAACTAGCAGTATTAACCAACTAGCAGTATTAACTAACTAGCAGTATTAACTAACTAGCAGTATTAACCAACTAGCAGTATTAACTAACTAGCAGTATTAACTAACTAGCAGTATTAACTAACTTACTCCTTGAAGCTTAGGCTGAATTGAGTACTGCTATGTATGCCCTGCAGAGATAGATTAGTAGCACCAAGAAACTATAATATACAGCTATTTATCCACTTTCTGAGATAAAGCTTATTCAGAGTTGATCATTCCCACACTTGTTACCAAGAAAGTGAATCTACCCACATCAAAAGCTTTGGTGAATAGATCAGCAAACTGGTTGTCAGTATGAACTTTCACAACTTGAACAAGTTTCTTTTCATTACAGTCTCTTATGAAGTGATACCTAATCTCAATGTGCTTTGTCTTAGAGTGCTTGACAGGATTATTTACAATGCTGATAGCACTGCTATTATCAATAAAGATGGGAGTGTGAAGAAAGGTTACCCCATAGTCCAACATTTGATTCTGAATCCATAAGACCTGAGCACAACAACTTGCAGCTGCTATGTACTCTGCTTCTGTTGTAGATGTGGACATTGTGGTTTGTTTCTTGCACTGCCATGAAACTAGTCTAGCACCCAAGAACTGACATCCTCCAGAAGTAGACTTTCTGTCCAAGTTTGCCCCACCTAGGTCACTGTCTGAGTATGCAATTAGGTCAAAGGGTGAGTCATGAGGATACCAAAGTCCCAATCTGGGTTGTCCTTTGAGATATCTGAATATCCTCTTAACAGCTTGAAAGTGAGATTGCTTTGGCCTAACTTGGAATCTTGCACACACACAGACTGGAAACATTATATCAGGCCTTGATGCTGTGAGATACATGAGAGAGCCAATCATAGATCTGTAATGATGCACATCCATATCCTCCCCCTCAAGATCTGCAGTTATCTGTTTGTGTGTTTCCATAGGTGTACTAGCAGGTTTTGAGTCTGAGAAACCAAATTTGATTAAAATGTCCTGCACATACTTGGACTGACATATGAATATGCCATCTGACTTCTGTTGAACTTGGAGTCCAAGGAAGAAAGTAAGTTCCCCCATGGAACTCATTTGAAACCTTTGATGCATTAGATCTTCAAACTCCTTGCACATGATATCTTTTGTAGATCCAAAGATAATGTCATCAACATAAATTTGGACCAACAAGATATCCTTCTTCTTTCTCTTGATAAATAGGGTCTTATCAATGACTCCTCTTTCAAAGCCATTGTCCAAGAGGTAGGATGACAGTGTGTCATACCATGCTCTTGGAGCTTGATGCAGTCCATAGAGAGCTTTCTTCAATTTGTATACCCTGTCTGGATAGCTTGGGTTTTCAAACCCTGGTGGTTGACAGACATATACCTCTTCTTCAATTGATCCATAGAGAAAAGCACTCTTTACATCCATTTGATAGACTTTGAAGTTCATGTAAGAAGCATAGGCTAGGAATAATCTGATAGCTTTTATCCTAGCCACAGGTGCAAAGACTTCTTCATAATCAATACCCTCTTCTTGAGTATACCCTTGAGCCACTAGCCTTGCTTTGTTCCTTATGACAATTCCTCTTTCATCTCTCTTGTTCCTAAAGATCCACTTTGTGCCAATCGCTCTGTGACCTTTAGGAAGGTCTACCAGATCCCATACATCTTGTAGTTTGAACTGTAGTAATTCTTCTTGCATTGCTTCTATCCAGCTGGATTCTTTCATTGCATCATGTGCCTTTTTAGGCTCAAGCTGGGATAGAAAGCAGGACAGCACTGTATGCTGTTGATCTTGCATCTCTTGAAGTCTGCTCTGGTGTCTAGTCATCATAGGAGACGATATATCTCCTATTACCAGCTGTGGAGGATGATTCTTTTGAACTCTGGTGTTATGACTAGGTTCTTCATTAACATTAGCTTCTAGATTGGAGTCATTCAACTCAACTGAAGTGTTTTCAGCTGCTTCTTCTGATTCTTTATCTTCTTGATTCTCTTCATCTCTACTCTGACTTGGTCCAGTAGCTTGTTCTATTTCACAGTCTTCAAAAGAATTCACTGTGGGAGTGGGAAAGATCACGGATTTAGATACACTTTCTTGAACTTGTGTAGTCCCTGATCCTTCACCTCCTGAACCTGCATGATCATTACTACTGAAACCAAAGGAGTTAGTTAGTGAATCAATGTCAAATAGCCATTGAGGACCAGTTCCAATAGGATTTGGTGTGTTCTCATTGCATTTGACATTGTCACTCTCTTCAATTATTCTAGTAGATGAATTGAAAACTCTGTAGGCCTTACTTTGAGATGAATAACCAACCAGAAATCCATCATCTGCTTTGCTATCAAACTTACCTAAGTGAGTTTTGGTATTGAGAATGGTACAAGCACACCCAAAAGGTTTGAAAAATCCAATAAAGGGTTTTCTTTTATTTAAAAGCTCATATGGTGTCTTGTTCTTTGGCTTAACTACTAGAACTCTGTTTTGGACATAACAGGCAGTATTAACTGCTTCAGCCCAGAAGGTAATTGGCAGTTTTGAATCAGCCAATAGAGATCTAGCAGCCTCTATTAATGTCCTATTTCTCCTTTCAGCAACACCATTCTGTTGAGGAGTCCTAGGAGCACTATACTGTCTCTCAATTCCTTTTTCCTCACAAAAGGTGTTTAAATCAAAATTTTTGAATTCAGTTCCATTGTCTGATCTAATGACTTTTACTTTTTGATTAGTTTGGTTTTCAATTCTCAGGATAAAGGACTTGATCAGTCCACTTGTCTCATCCTTAGTCCTTAGAAAATATACCCAGGTGAATCTAGAGTAATCATCAACAATAACTAAGCAGTAAGATTTCTTGCCTATACTCATCACATTTGTAGGGCCAAACAGATCCATGTGCAATAACTGTAGACAAGAAGAAATAGAATTTATCTCTTTGGTCTTATGAGAAGTTTTATGCTGTTTGCCTTTGAGACAAGCAACACAATGATCATCACATGAAAAGACTTTAGAAGGTAAACCACTTACAAGGTTGTTTTTAACAAGTTTGTTCATAGTCTTAAAATTCATGTGACACATCCTTCTGTGCCATAGAGAGGATTCATCTATAGAAGCTTTTGAAACAAGACAATTTAGAGATGAATCACTTTTAACATTTTCCATATCAAGACAGTATACATTGTCCTTTCTTGGAGTTCTTAGTAGTATCATGCTTTCATCAACTACTTTGAACCCTGGAGCAAGGATCATACATTCAGTATTTGTAAATAATATACTATGTTGTTTGTCACACACCTGTGATACACTTAACAGGTTGTATTTTAATTGATCAACATAGTAGACATCCTCAAATGTCATCTTACCTTTGGTGACATTACCTTTTCCACTTATCTTACCACCAGTAAGATTGTCTCCAAAAGCAACATGTCCTCCATTAATATGCTTGAAATCCTGAAGGCATGACATGTTGCCTGTCATGTGCCTTGAGCAACCACTATCAACATGCCATATGCTCTTTCCCTTGAGCTGTTGGTTGCCCTCAGATGGGAGATCAGACACTTCTGCCATAAGAGCTTGATTCTGAATGGCTTCCTCAGCTTGATCACTCCAGTCAAATCCCATTCCTTGTTGAGAAACAAGGGCTTGAGCAGGATTCTTGTTCTGAGTGTAGCCTCCATTCTGAGCTTGTTGGGGGTTGTTGTTAGACACAGCATTCCTGCATTCTCTAGCAAAGTGTCCTTTCATGTGACACTTGTAGCATTCCACCTTGGTTTTGTCAAAACCAGCTCCATCCTCTCTTCTTTGGGAGAAGTTATTCCTTCCTGTTCTTTTAATGAACTTCTTCACCCTCATGGATAGCATGGCCATCTGCCATTTTATATCCATCTCCTCCAGATCATCAGGGTGAAGTTGATCCAGATCATCATTGATTAATGAAGTGTTACTATGACTGGACAAGAAGGCTTCAAAGATTGTTTCAGATCCTTTTTCTGAACTTGCTCCACCAGCAGTACTAACTGCTTCAGGAATGGCAGTAGTATCAGTGGCTGCTGAAAGGAGTGCAGAATTGTGGACATAACCAGTAGGTTTCTTCTTGATCTCTACCTCAGTTTCAAAAACTCTTAGATCATTGTATAGATCATCAAGTTCTTTCTCCTCCAGATTGTCACTCTGCCTATAAGAGACAGTGTACATAGTCCATTCATCCCCAAGAGATCTGAGGAATTTTCTGTTGATGTCATCTTGATCCATCTTTACTCCAACAGTGGCCAGTTCTCCAATGAGTTTGTTGAACCTATCAAAAGTTTGAGTCATGGACTCATTCTTTGATGAAGTAAAATTCTCATACTGCTGCTTAAGAACATCTCTTTGATTTCTCTTGATACTCTTAGTTCCAGCAAATCTTTTCTCTAGAGAATTCCAGAGAATTTGAGCATCAGTGCAGTTGCAGAATTGATGTTGATATTCATTAGGGATTGCCAAGAGCAGAGTACTCAAGGCCTTCATCTCTGTCTGCCTGATCTTTCTTTCACCATCTGTCTTTGGTGGAGGTCTTTTTCCATCTGGTCCTATTCTTCCAGCTTCAGAAGGACCATTCTCAATGATATCCCACATTGAGTAGTCAGTGAGAAGAATATATTGCCTGATCCTTATCTTCCACATGTCAAACTCACTGGGTTTGAGCATTGGAACCTTGGAGACCAAAGTGCTGTTTGATTCTGTAAGATTTTCCATGATAGATGTTTCTGATTCAATAGGCTCTGATACCACTTGTCAGGATCGAATTCTTAACAAGAATTAATTCTCAGAAACTAATATCAAAGAAGTTGCGGAAAAACACTTTGATATTTAACAAAACAGTAAAACAACACAGAGTATGATTATCAAACTGTAAACTTGTATTAAATGCTTGAAGCTACAAGATTACACACTCAACCTCAATATTGATGAACAGGATCACCAATACGAATTCTACTTCTCTAGAATTAGGATCTATGCCTTGAGGTTGATTTCTCTCAAAAAAAATTATCAAAAGACTATTTTTATCTATTCTATTCATTCTATACATATACTGATCAAAAGATAATTACAAAGAATAAACAAATCTTCAGCATATCTTCTATGTATATCTTCTAAGTATATCTGTAGAATATCTTCAGAATATCCAGCTGTCATACATTCCATCCGGATCTCTTTAGCAGCATTAACTTCTACCAGCAGTATTAACTTCTACCAGCAGCATTAACTTCTACCAGCAGCATTAACTGTAAGCAGTACTAACTACTAGCAGTACTAACTAGCTAAGCAGTACTAACTTTGTTCAAGCAGCACTAACCTTAACTAGCAGTAGTAATTCTACTAGCAGTAGTAATACTTAGCAGTATTAATCTTCATATTGTTCTGGCAGTAGTAACCACTCTTGTACTAGCAGCAGTAACCACACTTAGTAGAATCTTTAGTTCCCAATAACTTTGAATTTCATATAGGAAGCATAAGCCAAGAATAATCTAATTGCTTCTATCCTGGCCACAGGTGCAAATACTTCTTCACAGTCTATTCCTTCTTCTTGTGTATACCCTTGAGCCACCAGCCTTGCTTTATTCCTTATCACTATACCTCTTTCATCTATTTTATTCCTGAAAACCCATTTTGTTCCTATTTCCCTTTGGCCTTTAGGAAGGTCTACCAGATCCCAAACATCTTGCAGCTTGAACTGCAGTAGCTCTTCTTGCATGGCTTCTATCCAACTGGATTCTTTCATAGCATCATGTGCCTTTTTAGGCTCAAGTTGGGATAAAAAGCAAGAAAGCACTGTGTGTTGTTGATCTTGCATTTCTTGAAGCCTACTTTGATTTCTAGTCATCATAGGAGAAGATATATCCCCTATTACCAGCGGTGGAGGATGATTCTTTTGAATTCTGTTGTGATGACTAGGTTCTTCATTAAGTTCCACTTCTAGATTAGAGTCATTTAACTCAACCTAAGTGTTTTCAGTAGCCATTTCTGGTTCTTTATTTTCTTGAGTCTCCTCATCTCTTCTTTCTTCTTCTCTTTGACTTGGTCCAGTAGATGGTTCCTTTCCACAGTCTTCAGCAGGATTCACTGTGGGTATGAGAAATATCACAGATTGAGATATACTTTCTGAAACTTGTGTAGTCCCTGATCCTCTACTCCCTGTTCCTGCATAATCATCACTACTGAAACCAAAAAAGTTAGTTAGTGAGTCAATGTCAAATAGCCACTAAGGACCAGACCCAATTGGATTTGGTGTGTTCTCATTGCATTTGACATTGTCACTTTCTTCAATTATTCTGGAAGAAGAGTTAAACACTCTGTAAGCCTTACTCTGAGATGAGTAACCAACAAGAAATCCATCATCTGCTTTGCTATCAAACTTACCTAAGTGAGATTTGGTATTGAGAATAGTACAGGGACACCCAAAAGGTTTGAAAAATCCAATGAAAGGTTTTCTTTTATTTAAAAGCTCATATGGGGTCTTGTTCTTTTGCTTTACCACTAGAACTCTGTTTTGGACATAACAAGCAGTATTAACTGCTTCAGCCCAGAAGGAAATTGGCAGTTTTGAATCAGCCAACAGAGATCTGGCAGCCTCTATTAGTGTCCTATTTCTCCTTTCAGCAACTCCATTCTGTTGAGGAGTCCTAGGAGCACTATATTGTCTCTCAATGCCTTTCTCTTCACAAAAGGTGTTTAGATCAAGATTTTTAAACTCAGTCCCATTATCTGATCTAATGACTTTTACTTTTTGATTAGTTTGGTTTTCAATTCTTAGGATAAAGGATTTGATCAGTCCACTTGTCTCATCCTTAGTCCTTAGAAAATATACCCAGGTAAATCTACAGTAATCATCAACAATAACCAAGCAGTAAGATTTCTTGCCTATACTCATAACATTTGTAGGACCAAACAGATCCATATGCAATAACTGGAGACAAGAAGAAATTGAGTTTATCTCTTTGGTCTTATGAGAAGTTTTGTGCTGTTTGCCTTTAAGACATGCAACACAATGATCATCACATGAAAATACTTTAGAAGGTAAACCTCTTACAAGGTTGTTTTTAACAAGTTTGTTCATAGTCTTGAAGTTCATGTGACACATCCTTCTATGCCAAAGAGAGGATTCATCCACAAAAGCTTTTGAAACAACACAGTTCAGGGATGAATCACTATAAACATTGTCCATATCTAGACAATACACATTGTCCTTTCTTGGAGTTCTAAGTAGTATCATGCTTTCATCAACTACCTTGAACCCTGGAGCAAGGATCATACATTCAGTATTTGTAAATAATATACTATGTTGTCTGTCACAAACCTGTGATACACTTAACAGGTTGTACTTCAACTGATCAACATAGTAGACATCCTCAAATGTCATCTTACCTTTGGTGACATTACCTTTTCCACTTATTTTACCACCAGTAAGATTATCTCCAAATGAAACATGTCCTCCATTTATATGCTTGAAATCCTGAAGGCATGACATGTTGCCTGTCATGTGCCTAGAGCAACCACTATCAACATGCCATATGCTCTTACCCTTGAGCTGTTGATTGCCCTGCACATAAGATAGATCAGTTAGTATGAATTAGGAACCCAAGCCAAAGTGGTCTTGGGTATCCCTTTCTCATCAAAATACTTGCATTCTTTCTTGACAAGATTTTTAAACTTTGACTCCTCATTCTTGGAGTACTTTGTCACAATGATAGGCTTGGAAACATTTTGGCTAGAATCAGTACTGTTTTTGGAAGTACTAATTGCCTTAGCACACTTGCATGCTTAGCAGTACTAACCTTGTTAGAAGTAGTAACTGTGTTAGCAGTATTAACCTTTGAAAAGGTACTAACAGTATTAGCAGCATTAGTATTTTCAGCAGTACTAACACTGGTAGCAGCAGTAATGTTTCCAGCAGCACTAACACTGTCAGCAGTACAAACAGTTTTAGTGCTTCTAGACACCCACATTTTAATACTTTCTTCTAAAATCTTTTTCTTCATGGGGTCTTTACTTTCAACATGTTTCTTTATCACATGTTTCTTTCCATCCTTCCTATAACCAACAGGTTTTTGCACAAATCTTTGAAAGTTCATCTGTTGGTTAATAGGATTAAAGAAACAATACTTAGCCAAATGATTCAACTTGCCACATATGAAACAAGGTTTTGGTCTATTGATTTTATTCAGAATAACTCCTTCTTTCTGAGCCCATTGATTATTCCAGTTTCTTTAATTACCTCTTTTTATACCAGAATTTAGGCTCTTAGCTTTATTGCAAGCACACTGTTTACAAGATCCAGGATTCATAACCGTGGTTTGTTTGTAATGGACCTTGCTATCCTTTCCTTTTGTCTTCTCTATCTCCTTGGACTTGACCCAGATTTTCCCACATCCCTCATTGGTGATAATGTTGTTTTCTAATGGTATCTCTTTACTCACAGCATTAGCCCTATACTCACTGGCTTCTTTCTCAGTCAAATCCTTAACTACTACTTCATCCAAAGGATCTATCTTAAAAGCATCCTCAGACAAGTCTATTTTCTCCTTGGTTTCTAACAACTCTGAAGTAGGAGATATATAATTGTTGTTGTAAGGAGGAGGTGTATTGTTGTATCCAATACCAGGCTTTATCTTATCATGAATCTGGGCTTTTAGAAGAGAATCCATTGCTTTTGAAGCATATGAAAACTTTTCTATGTCAAGCTTAACTTTAGACAGTTCCTCTTTCAGCCTATCATTCTCTTCTAAGGACTTAGACAGTTTGGTCTCTAACTCATTCTTTTCCCACTTCCAATAGTTTGTGTCATAAGAGTGTTGAAGTTCATTAGCTTGAAAGCCTTTGATTTGCTCTTCAAATCTCTCTACTATCAACGCATAATCTCTTCTGTCCTTTTCTAATCTTTTGAGGTCATCACAAATACTTTGATTGTGATCCCTGTATCTTTTGACAGTGTCTATGCAAGATTGAGTGCAAAGATTAGAAATTACCTCAGAGGGGAGATCAGACACTTCTGCCATAAGAGCTTGATTCTGAATGGCTTCCTCAGCTTGATCACTCCAGTCAAATCCCATTCCTTGTTGAGAAACAAGAGCTTGAGCAGGATTCTTGTTTTGATTGTAGCCTCCATTCTGAGTTTGTTGGTGGTTGTTGTTTGGAACAGCACTCCTGCACTCTCTAGCAAAGTGTCCTTTCATGTGACACTTATAGCATTCCACCTTAGTCTTGTCAAAACCAGCTCCATCTTCTCTTCTTTGAGAGAAGTTGTTCCTTCCAGTTCTTTTAATAAACTTCTTCACCCTCATAGATAACATGGCCATCTGCCCATTAATGTCCATCTCCTCCAGGTCATCAGGGTGAAGTTGATCCAGATCATCATTAATCAATGAATTGTTGCTATGACTGGATAAAAAGGCTTCAAAGATAGTTTCAGTGCCTTTTTCTGAATTTACTCCACTGGCAGTACTAACTGCTTCAGGGTTGGCAGTAGTATCAGTAGATGTTGAAAGAAGTGCAACATTGTGGATATAACCAGTGGGTTTCTTCTTGGTTTCTACCTCAGTTTCAAAAACTCTTAGATCATAATATAGATCATCAAGTTCCTTCTCTTCCAGATTGTCACTCTATCTATATGAGACAGTGTACATAGTCCATTCATTCCCAAGAGATCTGAGGAACTTTCTGTTGATATCATCTTGTTCCATCTTCACTCCTACAGTAGCCAGTTCACCAATGAGCTTGTTGAACCTATCAAAAGTTTGAGTCATAGACTCATTCTTTGAAGAAGTAAAGTTCTCATACTGCTGCTTTAGAACATCTCTTTGATTTCTTTTGATGCTTTTAGTTCCAGCAAATCTTTTCTCTAGAGCATTCCAGAGAATCTGAGCATCAGTGCAGTTGCAAAATTGATGCTGGTATTCATTGGGGATGGCCAAGAGCAGAGTGCTCAAGGCCTTCATCTCTGTCTGTCTGATCTTCCTCTCACCATCTGTCTTTGGTGGAGGTCTTTTCCCATCTGGTCCTATCTTTCCTGCTTCAGAAGGACCATTCTCAATGATATCCCACATTGAGTAGTCAGTGAGAAGAATGTATTGTCTAATTCTGATCTTCCACATGTCAAACTCACTTGATTTGAGCATTGGAACCTTAGAGACTAGAGTACTGTTTGATTCTGCAAGGTTTTCCATGATGAATGAATAGATGTTTCTGAGGGAGTTAGGCTCTGATACCACTTGTCAGGATCGAATTCTTAACAAGAATAAATTCTCAGAAACTAATATCAAAGAAGTTGCGGAATAACACTTTGATATTAAATAAAATAGTAAACCAAAACAGTATATCAAAGAACAACTTGTAAACTTGTATTGAATGCTTGAAGTTACAAGATTAAACACACAACCTCAATATTGATGAACAGGCTCACCAATACGAATTCTACTTCTCTAGAATTAGGATTTATGCCTTGAGGTTGATTTTCTCTAAAACTTAGAATGAATGAATTAATCTCACCTAAACTATTCTATCAAAACTGTACATATACTGAATAAAAAGATAATTACAATGAATACAATATCGTCAGTATATCTTCCATCATTATCTTCAAGCCTTCCATGAATATCTTGATTCTTTCCAACTGTCATCCTTTCCATCCGGATCTTAAAATCATAAGCAGTACTAACCATGCTCAGCAGCATTAATCTCTTCAAGCAGCATTAACTTTGTTCCAGCAGCATTAACTTGGTCTTAGCAGCATTAACTACTAAGCAACACTAACCACTAGCAGTACTAACTAGCTAAGCAGTACTAACTTTGTTCAAGCAGCACTAACTTTGACTAGCAGTATTAATTCTACTAGCAGTAGTAATACTCAGCAGTATTAACTTTGAAGTCTTCTAGCAGTAGTAATTTTGAACTAGCAGCATTAACCATACTTGAGTTTTTCTTCCGTTCCCAACAGGATCCAAAATCGTGTTGAACTGGTACAGATTTGTCAGAGAGAGGTTGAGGTCACAAGCTACCCCAGAGGTAGTATGTGTCACCGAAGGTTGGGAGACAACCGGGGTCGCATGGTTGGAAATTTCCCCCGTAAGTTTCAACGTTCACTCTAGTAGGAGTGTAGCGTAACAAGACGGATATTGGATGTGTGAATCTTCACAAAAACCAGTATTGCAAAAGGATGAAGTGGATTAGAGACAATCCCTTGGGAAGGGAGACGGTCGATCTGGGAGAATAACATCTTTGAGGTCTAGGATTAGTTCATTATTTTCTTGGGGACCGAGGAAACCCGATAAGTGCTAAGGGTGGTAATGAAATGCCTTGGGTGAGAATTAGATTTCGAGGACGAAATCGTTCTAAGGTTGGGAGGATTGTAACACCCGTAATTTTCGGTAAGTAAAGGCCACCCGGACGCTTTTGGAACTTGTAAATGGCGGGAGTTTATTGAAAAAACATTATTTAAGGTCCCTTAGAGTATCGAGAGTATTGGCGTTGAAAAAGTTGAGTTTCGGGGCTTGGGAAGGATCCCGCAACAATGGCCGACGACTATGACAGTGCCATAGTCGCACTTGGAAAAGTCGCAACATTCATCAGAAGGAAGCATGAGGCTGGCGACAATGACCAGCGACATTGCCATGGGCAATGTCGCATGGCAATGTTGCCCAAGAGGAGCAGTGGGCTGTTAAGAACGGGTTTCAGCTCATTTATTCACTTATTCACTTCCTCTTCTTCCCAAACACTCTCTAGAACCAACCAAAGTCATATATGGCGATGTTGGGTCATCCTTGGCTCAAATCCTTGAGTATTACGGAGGTAAATCATTATCAAGTGGTAGAAATGGAAGCTATGATCGAGAGTTCACCTTCTCCATCTTAATCTTCAACCTCAAGCTCCATTTTAGGGTTTTCTAGGTTTTCACCAAAACCTAAGTGGTAAGTCCATCCCCTTCCATTTCTAAACTTATTTAAAGGTTGTAAATGCTTCATTGATGATTTCCAAGTGTTTTATTACTCCAATTTCGGTGTGGAAGATTTTGAGAAAAGTTAGGTCAAATTAGGGTTTTCGGCCAAAATGGAGATTTTGATATAAGATGTTTGGGGAATGATTCTAAACATTTGGATATGGTTATTCATGTTTGGAAACTTGTGAATCTAGGTTTTTGAAAGTTTGGCTTGAAGATTCAAGTTTCTCCAAAGGAGCTCAAGTTGGGGGGAAAACTAGATTTAGCCTAAATCTAGCAATGTGAGTTCAAGTTGCTTTGTGAAAACTATGTACATGCCAAAATGAGTATTTTGAAGTAAAAATATGTCCTACTTGATAATTTTTATTGTGTTGAGCATTTTGATAAGGTTCGCATATTTGATAAACTTGGGTTAATCACATCTTTGAAGTGCGTGTCTGCATAAATGTCGTCTATATGCGTTTTATTAATTCGAGAAACGTTATTTGTTGGTCAAATGGGTTTTGAGCATTTTAGCTCGATTTCGACTTAAAAGAGTCCTGTGGAAATTTGTCCAAGTTTTAATAGCTCTTGGTAGAGCCCACGTTCAATATACATCTTGATGCACTTTATTGCATATTTATGATAATTACAGGGTCGAGTGCGTTGGTCATTCATGTGTAGTCATGTAATGTTAGACTGTGTTGCATTGCATCCATGGGCACGTAAGTCAGTCTTTATTTAATGGTGAATTGGGTATTACGGGGTTGGACTTCAGGACCTATGTTTTATGACCTTAACCTTTCATGTGTAGACTAGGAGGGATGAGTTCGGTTGTGCTATTATGATGATGGGCGTTTTGGACCTCCGCCATTCGGGGTAATGCCATGGTTGTAGTCCTCGAATGTGGTCGGTCCTTTGGTGGTATTCATGGTAATATTCACTAAGGTCAGTTGTCTCTTTTGGTGTAGCTTGAAGGGAGTCGTAGGGGCACTTGGTCTTGCGTGTCGTGAAGTGTCATACGATTAACGTTGTATTAGTGGCATACTTTTGTGTTCCTCCACTCTCAACGGATACGGGTCTCCCCCGTCGTAGGCCAACAATATTTTGGATATTTAATTGTCCATGATTTAATATTTGGATTTCGTCCCATTTTATGGTCGCGTGAGTATCGAATCTTAGTCAAATGTTTTCAATGGCATATTATATCATATGGGTTGTTTTCCCATGATTTTTATGAGTTGAGTATTATGCCCCACCCGTGTTTTGGGTGTTTCGGGATATAAAGTTTTATCCGTGTTTTATTATTGGAAGTTCGTTTTCTATTCACTTTTGAATGAGCCTGGGGCGGCATCATGTTATAAAGAATATTTTGTATCGGGACATTCGTCTTTAAAACGTATGTTATTGGAAGACGAGTCATTTTCATAATTAAGTTCAACCATTTTTGAAAGGTCATGATTAAAACTGCATTCCTTCCTTTAACGAAATATTTATTCATGTTGAAAACTCTTGAACTCACTAGGTGTTAGCCTAACCTTTTTGTTTGTCGGCATGTGCATCAGGTTCCAGTTGGAGGTTTGGTTCTACCCGTACTGAAGAGTTGAGCCTTAGCTTTACACAAGGGTAAGTAGTTGGTGAAGTCTTCCGCCGTTTGGAGATAGTGATTGCTATTGGGTTTTAGTAGCACCCGTTCTTATTGTAGACTATATGCATGGAATGAGAGGTGTGTATAGAGGTTAAACCTTAAATTGTGTGATTGTAGATGAATCAATTATTGATGTATATGGAAAATTTTAAATTAGTTGATATTACCATATTTGAGGGTGTTACACACTCTGAACAACTTTGTAGTTTATGATTTCAACAAACAAACACTTAAAAATAGAATTCGATCGAAACACAGACTCTTCCAAACTTCCGAACAAAAAGTTACAAAAATCCAAAATTCACACAGTTTTGATGTGAATTAGGCTACAAAACTTATTCTAGACCAAAACTCGAATACAATTAATCAAGAATTGCTCTAAAAAACACACAGAATCAAAACATTGATTCTGGAACAGTGACATTTGCGACTTCTTGAAAAATCGGCCAAAAATTATCAGAATTTGATCCTTGATCTGTTATGTGCTTGCTCTGATACCAATTGTGTGTCCCAATAAGTGCAATCAATCAGATCAAGATGAATAATAACTGAATTCAAGCAGTCGTATATAATGATCTTCAAGTCACAGTACAATGATGTTCTTACTCAAGTAATATTTCTCTCTCTAAAGAAAACTCTCTCTTCTAGTCATATGAGTCTACAAACATAAAAGAAACTATTTATACCCCTATCAATTACAAAGACAAAACTACTAACTACTAAACACATTGACTTTAGCTTTGACTTTCCACTTTAAGAAGCATTGACTTTGACTTTGCATTTAAGAGGCTTTGACTTGGACTTTGACTTTTAGCCTTTGATGATCTTGGATACAATATTTATGCTCTAACAAAATGTGAAGATAATTTCTGAGAGATAGATACACATCTTTATTCAAAGAGGGAGATTCAAAAGAGTTCAAGTTTTGAAGTGTCAAAGTTTGCTAAGAGATATAAAGCAACTCAGTTGAAAGCAAATCCAAAGGGGAAGATTCATTCAAAGAAATGAGAAAGTTTTTTCAAAGTGATAAAGAGTTTCAAAGATTCAAAGTTGTGGAAGCCATAAAGTTGAAGATTTTTCAAAAGAAAGAAGACCTGAAGATTAGTGTCAATTTTTTTTAATCTTGAATCCAAAGGGGGAGAATGTTGAGTCAAATATTGTATTCAAGATTAAAAGGTCAAAATTGTAAATTGTTTGTAAAGTCAATGATGTCAAAGTCAATGTAATAGTTAAAATAGTTAAAAGTCTTAGAAAATCAAAGTAGTTAGTTTTGTAAGCTTGTAATTAGGAAGTATAAATAGGTTTCCTTTGTCATTAGTTTAGGTGAGAGACACTTTGACATTGTCATATTTTAGAGAGAGTGTTTGCAGAGAGAGAAAAACTTGTAGAGAGATAAAGCTTCAAGATCAATTAAATAATGTGAGATTTGTGATTGAAATCTTGTTTGATTGATTGAAAGTGGACCTATCAAGCAACACCTTCGTGAAGTCCTAGAAGTGTTGAGGAAAGAGAGACTGTATGCCAATTTCTCCAAATGCAACTTTTGGATTGAAGAGTTTCAATTTTTGGGCCATGTTGTCACTCGAGACGGAGTGAAGGTGGACCCCTCTAAAATTGAAGCAATGATGAATTGGGAACCTCTCAAGAGTCCATCCGAAATACGAAACTTCTTGGGTTTAGCGGGCTATTACCGGAGATTTACCCAAGACTTCTCCAAAATTGCCTCCGCCTTGACCGCTTTAACCAAGAAGAACGTGAAGTTTATTTATGCCGAGGCACAAAAGAAGGCTTTTCGGACCTTACAAAAGAAGTTGTGCGAAACTCCAATTTTATCTCTACCCGAAGGATTAGAAGACTTCGTGGTTTATAGTGACGCTTCAAAGATGGGTCTAGGATGTGTCTTGATGCAAAGAGGTAAGGTGATCGCATACGCATCGAGACAACTGAAAGTTCAAGAGAAGAACTATCCTACCTATGATTTGGAGTTGGCGGCGGTAGTGTTCGCCTTGAAGCAATGGCGACATTATCTTTACGACACGAAATGTATGCTCTACACGGATCATAAGAGCTTGAAATACGTCTTTGATCAAAAGGAGTTGAACATGAGGCAAAGGTGACGGATTGCGTTACTCAAGGATTATGATTGCGAGTTGCTCTACCACCCCGGTAAAGCAAATGTGGTGGCCGATGCATTGAGTCGGAAGAACTATAGCAGAAGCAATCAGGCTACCCTTTCAAGAATCGAGCTAGTGTCGAGCCTTATTGAGAAGATCAAGACATCTTAAGTGGAGGCTTTGTTGGAAGAGAACCTCAAGGATGAGGTGATGATGAAGCAACAATTACTCTTGGCGGATGATAGTCGTGGGGTGAATTTGTTCAACGAGCATGTGTGGGTGCCCATAGTTGGGGGCAACCGTGAACTTCTTCTTGAAGATACCCATAAGTCCCAATATTCCATTCACCCGGGGAGTATGAAGATGTATACGGATTTGAAGCTTCATTATTGGTGATCGGTAATGAAATTGGATGTAGCACATTACGTGGAGCATTGTGTGATTTTCTTGCAAGTTGATGCGAGCCTCCAAGACGATCAAGATGATGCATTGAAGATTCCAACTGGGCCCATAACAAGAGTGCAAGCTAAAAGGATAAAAAGGCATTAAACAGGCTGGTAGAAGAAATGAAGACAAAAGAAAATGCAAGTGGGACGCATAATGTTGAGGGCTATAACCTCATCCTAGCACAATAAAGGCCCAAGTCAAAAAAGAACCCATGTATTTTTCTATTTATTTTTGAATTTCTTTCAAGACATAAATAGCTTCTTAAATGTCTAGATTTATGGTGATTGAAAATTTAAGTCTTAACAATTAAGGAGTGTCTTTTGGTTTGAACTTTGAAACCTATAAATAGGCCTCTTCTCTGTACATGGACATTCATTCCATAATCAATATATTTGAGTGTTTTCACACATAGAGAGAGAGAAAGAGTTTCTCCTTAAGGTTCTTTGTTTAACTTCTTGAACTTATCAAGGTTGATCACCTTGTGGCGTTCCTTATCACTCCGGGTCCTTGTTCTATCATTGACAAGATTCAAGTGTCTACTTGATCATCTACAACCTGATTCTAGACTTTCTTGGGGTGAGTTATCTTGATTGTGGGTTCGAAGGAGATACTTCTTTTCTGGGTCACATCAGTTTTCTTCATCTATTTTTTTCCAGTTTTTTTTAAACTATGTTTTCTATTTTTTTCTACAAGGCAAAGTAAAAAAATGAAAGTAACTAAAATAAGAAAGTTTTGAATATTTCAAAGAACTCAAAACCCAATAATAGGAACCTCGTCAACTTGTGATGAGACCCACTATTAATACTTGAACTTTGATCCTAAGAAACTCAAAAAAAAAAAGAAAAAAAAAGAAATGAAGATGAGAGGATGATTGCTTAAGAATTCGATAGTCACTAGTAAGAACCTTGCCAACTTGTGACAAAACCCATTGCTAAAACGTGATTCCTAAATCCCAAGTAATCGAGAATAAGAAGTGGAAAAAAATATAAAAATAAAAGATATGCATCCCAATAGAGTTGGCTCTGATACCAAATGATGTGATATCACCCAACAAGTATGGGTATGAACACGTGTTGCCCGATCGTTCTATTGGTTGCTAAGATAGTTGTGGTGGAAACCGCGACCCATTGCCTATAAAGGAGGCAAGAACCTTGGTATAAGAGCACGCCACAATCAACCCACCAAGTTGATTGATAAGTGTTGAATGCCACAAGCTACATTATAACTTGATAAGTTCTAAAGTTCACAAAGAACTAAAGAGTTTAAAACTCACAATTTCATTCAAATCAAACGTGTCTTCAAAAGATTACAAAAGCAACCTATTTATAAGATACAAAAGACAAATCAAAAGACTCGATTAAATTCAAGACTTTAATCCTTAATCAACTTAAATTCATGAATCTAGACATTCTTCATATCTTGATTCATATAACCTATGTGACTTTTGACCATCTACTAAATTATTTTATCCCCAAAAAAATGAAATTGACAATTAACTAATTCTTTTGGGCTCAAACAAAAGAAAAGCTCAAGTTGGGCTATTAAGATGATAACCCACGAAATGTTCCTTCAGATTAGCCCAATATGTGATAATCTTCAAGAAAATAACTCTTTTTATGCTCCATGATTTTCCCCATTTCTTCTCTTCATCATTTAAGCTCGGTTAAGTTTTCATTAGCTCCATTACATGAATATTAGCCTTGATCGATCACATCATTCCCTCTCTCTTCAAAAAGATTCATCCTGAATCTTCATCTACAAAAGATCAATAAAATCTTTTTTGTATTCAATTTTTTTCCTTGTTTTTGATGTGATCGACCAAGGCTAATATTCAAGTAGTGGAGCTAATGAAAACTTAACTGAGCTTAAATGATGAAGAGAAGAAATGGGGCCAATCATGGAGCATAAAAAGAGTTATTTTCTTGAAGATTATCACATATTGGGCCAATCTGAAGGAACATTTTGTTGGTCATCATCTTAATATCCCAACTTGAGCTTTTCTTTTGCCTAAAAGAATTAGTTAATTGTCAATTTTGTTTTTTGGGGACAAAATAATTTAGTAGATGGTCAAAAGTCACATAGTTTATATGAATCAAGATATGAAGGATGTCTAGATTGATGAATTTAAGTTGATTAAGGATTAAAGTCTTGAATTTTATTGAGTCTTTTGATTTGTCTTTTGTATCTTATAAATAGGTCGCTTTTGTAATCTTTTGAAGACACCTTTGATTTGAATGAAATTGTGAGTTTTAAACTATTTAGTTCTTTGTGAACTTTAGAACTTATCAAGTTAAAATGTAGCTTGTGGCGTTCAACACTTATCAATCAACTTGGTGGGTTGATTGTGGCGTGCTCTTATACCAAGGTTCTTGCCTCCTTTATAGGCAGTGGGTCACGGTTTCCACCACAACTATCTTAGAAACCAATAGAATGATTGAGCAACACGTGTTCAAACCCACACTTGTGGGGCGAGATCACATCACAAGTGAAGGTCGACCATCAACAATCTTACGGGAGCCACCAATCCCTAGAGATCCCCGAATGGGAATGGGAACATATCACCCTGGACTTCGTGACTAAGTTACCTAGAACTTTACAAGGTCAGGACACCATCTGGGTGATAATTGATCGTTTAACTAAGAACGCTCACTTCTTGGCCATGCGTGAGACCCTACCGATGGAAAAGTTAGCAAAGCTCTACATCGTTGAGGTGGTTTCAAGACATGGAGTGCCCTTGTCTATTGTGACGGACCGCGATAGTCGGTTCACTTCAAACTTCTTGGATGGCCTACAGAAAGAACTTGGTACGGGAGTGAAGTTGAGTACAACCTTCCATCCCCAAACCGACGGCGAAAGTGAGAGAACGATTCAGATGCTAGAAGACATGCTAAGGTCTTGCGTGACTGATTTCAGAGGTAGTTGGGACTCTCATCTTTGGTGAAGTTCACTTACAATAATAGCTACCACTCGAGTATTAGGATGGTACCGTTTGAAGCTTTAAACGGGCGGAAGTGCAAAACTCCCGTGTTCTGGCTTGAAGCGGGCAAGAAGCAATTCGTCGGACCCGAAATTGTTTAAGAAACGGCCGACAAGGTGAAATGCATTCGCGAACGGTTTTAGGTTGCTCAAGATCGACAAAAGAGTTATGATGATAAGAAGATATGGCCGATGGATTTCCAAGTGGGAGACCGTGTGATGCTTAAGGTGTACCCTTGAAAAGGGATAATTCGGTTTGGAAAGCATGGGAAGTTGAGTCCAATAAAACTTAAGGTGTCCCTTTGGAAAGGAATAATTCGGTTTGAAAAGCGTGGGAAGTTGAGTCCCCGTTTTCTTGGACACTTCACGGTGCTCAAACGCGTGGGAATTCAAGCGTAGCAATTGGAGTTACCACCAAAAATGAACGGAATCCAAAACACTTTCCACGTTTGTTATCTGCGAAAGTGCTTGGCAGAAGAAGAGAGCGTTATTCCCCTCTCAGAGATAAGAGTGGATGAAGGAAACCTTTGTGTTGAAGAACTAGAAGCAATCCTAGAGAGGAAGTCCAAGAAACTTTGCCACAAGAAAGTCACTATGGTCAAGGTACAATGGAAACATCATCGTGGGGCCAATGTGACGTGGAAAGCCGAAGAGGACATGAAGCGTAGGTATCCTTACCTGTTCGTGTAGCTCAAATTTTGAGGACGAAATCGTGCTCGAGTTGGGGAGGATTGTAACACCACGAATTTTGGGTAAGCTAATATTCCCTTAAATCTATGTTTCGCTGGTAGTATAGTTTTAGTCCCTGATTTTACCTAGAGTTCTGTCTTATTTGGAGGTTGAGTAAGGTAGTCGAGTAAGAGGACAAAGGAGTCAACAGTGCTCTGTATGGCTCTCTGTGCGACTCAGGTCGCGCCACCATCCGCGCGGGGCTCTGTCTTTGCGCGACTCCAGGCCACTCCGCACGAGTCCAACCATGCCAGCAACCATGCGCAACCATTGTGTCTTTTAAAAGAAGAAAATCGGCACCTAAACTCATAATCACTTCAACTACTTCTCAAAAACTCTCTCTTCTTCTACCTGTTCATTAAATCCGACCTAAATCATTTATTACCCCTTTCCCCTTCATTTCTTCATGTTTTGGAGTCATCACTTAAGGTTTGGAAGGCTAGGGTCCAAGTATCTACCATCTCACCATCTCCATCTTCAACCTCAAGCTTTAACTTGGGTTTTCTAGGTTTTCTAACAAAACCTAATATGTGAGTACATTCTTACCCTTTAAAAACTTATGCAAGTCAAAACCATGATTTTAGACTCTTAATCATCTCCTTGTTTAACTATTCTTGTTTAAAATGATTTTGACCTAACATAGAATTTTGGAGATTTTTTTAGGGTTTTATACCATTTTGCGAGATGTTGAAGTATCATACATTTTGAACCATGGAAATGTGCTTGTTTTGAATACTTGTGGTTTGCTATGGGAATAAATGCATTTTAACTATATTCATGACTCATCATATGATGAGAACTGTTTAAATAAGGTGTTTTTGGGGTAAATGGGAAGTATGGTTGGATATTGCTTTGTAATGATGATTGTTGACAAGTCTTGTAAAAGGGTAAATTATTTTGGTATGGAAAGGTAAATATTTTACGGGAAACTTGTTGAAACCATATGCGTGATTATGGTTTGAGTCACCATTGAAATAGTGATAAGCTTTAGACTATTACTAGTAGATCCATAGGTATAGAGTCGACTTAGTTTTGGGATAATTTACTGTTAGTAACTAGTTGCAACATTGGGTCCTCGGAGGCAATTTGGTACGGTTATGTGGGATCGGATACTATCAATGGGCCGTAAATGTAATCTTTATTGAATGAGTATGAATTGGATCCTCGGGTGCCCTCCCCCACATCTGAGTACGAGTCAGCATTGTTCGTGGCCATGGGTCCAAGTATTAAGCTCACAACTCGGAGAGTGGATTACTTTTGTGTTCCGCCACGATCCTTGGCAATCGGGACTCCCCCGTCATCCTAATATGTTTTTGGACCGAAGGGTTCTTAAGTGGTTGTTGTTGCATTTTATCAATGTTCTAAAAAACTCGCCGCACAGCCGCCATGGCACGCCATGGCACCAAGGCTTGTGTCTCACGCCACGTTAAGCCCGTGGCACGCCATGACCTAATGCACAATTTCGTAATGCAATATTGATTTTTCCTTATGTTTTTAATGTCTTATTTGCAATTTTTTTAATATATACCATAATTTAACTTGCGTATTACTACTGACTAATTGAGTAACACTACAAAACATATGTTTTTATATATAAAGATATATATGAATTAGAAAAATGACGACATAAGTCACGCCTTAAAAACGCCATGGCTTAGTCGTGACTCTTAAGGCTTGAGGCTTGGCCTTGCCGCCAAGCCACGCCTCGCGCCATTTAGAACCTTGCATTTTATTTACTTAAATCATTGAAAAGTTATTTATTTATATTAAATTCATTTCCAAAATTATTGATATAAACTGTTTGTTCTCACAAGGCGTTAAGCCTAACACTTTTTCTCAAATGATGTGTATAACAGGTTCCCTTAGCGGTGGGGCGTCCAAAGTGTGAGGGACTAGTGTTGGCCATTATGGCATCATTTGGAGACATACCTTTTGTTGGTTTAGGTATTTTCTCAGTTAATTCCATCTTTGCTTTATCAACCTCAATGCCCCTTTTGGAAATGAGATACTCTAACACAATCCCTTCTTTTACCATAAAGTGACACTTTTTCCATATTAAAACCTAGTATGTTTCTTTACACCTTTTAAGACTCTTTTCTAGGTTTTGTAAACATAGATCATATGATGTCCCATAAAGTGAAAAATCATCCATGTAAATTTCCATGGAGTGTTCTAACATGTCAGAAAAGTAGACATCATACATCTTTGAAAAGTGGCTGGGGCATTACACAATCCAAAGGCCATTCTTCTAAAAGCAAAAGTCCCATATGGGTGGGTAAATGTGGTATTTTTCTGGTCATCCGGTGCTATGGCAATTTGATTGTAACCAGAGTAGCCATCTAAGAAACAGAATAACTCTTTTCTTGCTAATCAGTCTAACATCTGGTTAGTGAAGTGTAATGGGAAATGGTTTTTCTCTATGGCCTTGTTTAGCCTCCTATAGTCCATACATATCCTCCAACTTGATACTATCCTAGTAGGTATAAGTTCATTTTTCTCATTTGCTACAACAGTTACTCCAACCTTTTTGGGTACACATTGCACAGGACTGACACATGTACTACTTGCAATAGGATAAATTATGCCTACATCAAGACATTTCAAAATTTCCTTTTTAACAACTTCTTTCATCACATGATTAAGTGTTCTTTATGGCTCAATTGAGGTGAAATCTTTGTCTTCCAAGATAATCTTGTGTTGATAAATGGTAGGGATTATGCCTTTGAGATCAACAATGGTCCATCATATGCCTTTAATGATGATGAAATAATGACTGGAAACTTCCCTGGGTCTCCAAAAAAAGCATATTTCAAATGTGAGGGAAGTTGTTTCAATCCTCACTTTCTAAGACTTCAAAAGCAGCTGTCTCTAGTGGTATTTCTATGTCCTCAAAGTATTTCCCTTCCTCATCACTATCAGATTCTCCTATTCCCAAAATCTCCCCCAAACTTTTTTTCTTGGCACCAAGTCTCAATCAAGCCCAAGGTAGAATACTCTTCTTTTTCTTCAGGGTACCTGAGGGAATCAAACACATTAAAAGTTACTTCCTGATCTTGGACTCTCATGGTCAACTCACCTTTCTAGACATGTATCAGGGTTCTTCTAGTGTCTAGGAAAGGTCTTCCTAGAAGGACGGGAACATTTTTGTCAGCTTCCAAGTCTAGAATGATAAAATCAACTAGGAAAATGAACTTATCAACTTGGACTTGAACATCCTCAATTTTTTCTTTAGGACAGGCTATGGACTTATCAGCTAATTGAAGAATAACAATAGTGCATCTAGCTTCACTTACACCTAAGGTGTTAAAAACAGACAGATGCATGAGGTTTATACTAGCACCTAAGTCCCATAGGGTCTTTCCTATCTCTTTTTCTCTTATGCAACATGGGATTTTAAAGCTTCTAGGATATTTCAGCTATGGAGGGATTTTACCGGATGACAGAGTACTACAACCTTCAGTTAGAGTTGCAGTCTCATATTCAGTCAACTTTTTCTTTTTACTCAAAATGTCTTTTAAAAAGTTTAGATTACTTGGCATCTGCTCAATGGCTTCAACCAGAGGTATGTTTATGTGTAATTGCTTAAAAACATCAAGAAACTTTTTAAATTGTATTTATTCCTGCTGATTCCTCACTTTGGGATAAGGAATGTAAGGAGTGACTTAAGTAGAGGGAGTACTCTTGTGAAGAGTAGGTGCTTGAATGGATGCTTGAATAGGTATCTGGACAGGTACTTGAACAGGTTGCAAAAGAAGTTCTAATAAAGGTTCATTTTCAGTCCTATAGGGTACTACAAGACTAGACTGAGTTGGTATGGTAGGGCTCTCACCAGATTGTGACACATCAACTAGAATACCTTCCTTGGGTTTCTGGACTTTCTTAGGTTCATTAGGGAATAGTGATGGAAAATCTGATCTACTTGGAATGGTTGGACTACTAATGGGCTTATCAATATTCATGGTCCCACTAGTATTACAGGACTGGTTTACAGGTAACGTAGTAGCAAAATCTGGTCTTATATTTTTCTTTTCAGGCTCTAATTTATCTGATTCTTTTTGGATGTTTTCCACTAAAGGTTTTCCACTTCTTAAAGTCACAACCTTAAAATGCTCTTTTCCAGCTCTTTGAGGTATCTTAGTATCACTAGGCAACGATCCTGTGTCTTCTCCTTAATTCCAAAGCCATTTGTCCCATTTGAGTCTCAAGATTCTTGATAGAAGCCTGAGTTTGGGTTACTAGATTTTTAATGGATGCATGAGTTTGGGTTAAGAACCCTTTCATCATTGCTTTCAAAGAAGTAGACAAGTCGACATGTTGAGTAGGCTTATTATGGAAAGAAGGTTAATGATTTTAAGCATGGAAATTAGACTGTTGGTTGTTTTGAGATCTATGATGTGACTGTGGGTGAAAATTGGACTGTCCCTGTGATTGTGAGTGAAAATTGGACTGTCTGTGTGGTTTTGGTACTGATAGATTTAGAGTTGGACTATTCCAAGAAAAGTTTGGATGTTTTCTCCATACAGGGTTGTAAGTTTGAAAAAATGGTCCACTCTTGTTGTTATTGACATAACTAACTTGTTTAGAATTCCCAAGGCAATGTTCAAATAAATTTCCATCACCACAATAGGTACATTGCACAGGTTTGGCAGTAGGAATAGATGTAGTAGCTTCTGATTGCACAGGTGGAGTAGTTAAACTTTTTTTTATTTACCAAAGAAGCCATATTAGCTAATTGTGTAGTCAAAGCTGAGTAAGCTTCTACATCATGTATCCCCAATTTCCTAGGTGGAAGTGCATGTGGATCAGACCAATGTCCATTGTTGTTAGAAATCTTCTCAAGTATGTCATAACCTTCATTATAGGTACTAGCTGTGAAAGCTCCGCCTGCAGTAGCATCGAGCATTTGTTTACCAACGGTGTTTAAACCATTGTAAAACTTTTCTAGCTGTATGCAGTACGGAATGCCATGGTGTGGGTATTTTCTTAGCTGCTCTTGGTACCTTTCCCATGAATCAGGAACTGCTTCATCATCCAATTGTCTAAATGTGCAGATTTCATTTCTAGACTTAGCATTCCTCGTGGGTGGAAAATATTTTTTAAAATTTTTTCTGCCATATTGTTCCATGTGATCACATAATCTGGTTTCAAAGAGTTATACCAGGATCTTGCTCTATCCCTTAGTGAAAATGGAAAAAGTTTAAGTCTTAGAGCATCATCAGATACCCTAGGGATAAGAAACGAGTATGTGATTTCCATGAAAGATCTCAAATGAGAATGAGGATCTTCAGATGGCATACCAGCGAACTGACCATTGGTTTGCAACATCTGAAACATTATAGGCTTAGGGAAACAGTAATAGTGGGTTTAAGTATCCCTAAATGCAACTGGTTCCAAATAGGGATTGCATAATCCGTAATACACTCATTTTTAGAATTTGCCAGCCTAAAGATGTTTTGTTCCTCTTCTTCAAATGGATTTATTGGTGGCTCATTTTCAGGATTACCACTAGGATTAATATTGATATTCTCAGGATTTCCTCTGGATTACCATTAGGATTCCTAGGAATAGGCCCATGATTTACTTCTTCGTCTGACATATCTTCGTAATCAGACATTCCAGGAGAGGTTAAAGCTAAAACAGCTCTTTGCACTCTTCTTTTTTGTCTAAAGGTTCTTCCAATGTCAAGGTCCAATTGGAAAAAATCCCCGTGTGGCAATCTTGGCATGCACTGGTTTTCAAAAAGGTGGTAGAAAAATCAACTTTTATAAAATTTACTTTAAACAGAAAAAAAAGTTCAACGTGCTTCCCCGACAACGACACCAAAAACTTGTTGTGTCAAATTTATGCAATCCTTTTTTGAGATTCACTTAAAATAGAACTCAGTGCAAGTATACACCTCGAACTATTATAGTATCTTAACAAGTAATAATGATATAAGTACCAGATATCGATGCCACAGTGAATGCTTGTGAAAGTCTTTCAAAAATCTAGTATTTAAAAATTGATTTCAGATGGCGAGTTCGAAGAAATCTTTATGTTGGTTTGTTTGATTTATCAACTAGAAAATCAGTCGTAAGAAAAGAAGCAAAGGGTGTAAAGATTTGTTAAGACTAAAACAAGTGTTTTGATAAAAAGATGATATAGCAAGCTGGACAGTGCTATAGGACTATCACAGTATTCAACTATCGGTTCAGACGACCTCCCAAGAGTACACACCGACCCACTGCTATCAATACAATATCACTTATATTAGACCTCGTGAATCCTAGCACGGTACAATGTTACCTTTCTACAGTTAGGAGTATAGAACTTGTCAGGTACTAAAGCTATTTGTAGCCTTCTCATATTAAATCAGGTTTTCTTATTTGTCTTAACTCTGAAAGTTAATGCATTTTCACATATAAATTAGTTGTCAATTAATTAAATATGATCTCCAATGAAACAACAATCACCTGGCATAAATAGTTAGAAAACATTGCTATAATAAATACACCTTTTTATTTTCACACCAATTTTGGTCTTAACTCTGCCTTACACCCCAAGCTCAAGCGATTAGCCCACCATTGTTTGGAATTTTCTTTTGAATGATGTAAAAACTGGAAATGTAAATAACATAAAAGTGAAGTACTGAAAGTAGTTTGCTGGAATGTAACTGACAGTAAAATAAATTGCTGAATTGTAAATAACTGAAATGGAAAGGACAATAATGTAAATTGATGTAAAGTAAATGGCAGTAAAGTAAATTGCAAAAATTAAAATATGGAAATGTAAATGACAATAAATTAGGTGCAGAAAAGTAAAGACAGTAAAATAAATTGCAGAATTTAAATTAACAAAACTGGAAAAGAGAAAGTAAAAGTAAACTAAAATACACTATGAAAAGGATGTAGGACTTGGTAACTTGAGTGCCAAATTATGAAACTTGCCGCTCAAGTTATGAAACTTCCCGCTCAAGTTATGCCACAAAAGTCAACACTTGGAAATTTTAGTACATGGAAAACAATTTCTATTACTTGGAAGGAAACTTGAACTACAAGGGATGGTAATCCAAAGTAAAGTCAAAGATTAGTTCCAAATAATTTATGCCAGAAAGTAAAGTAATCTCGAGATTGTAAAATTCTTGCATAGAAAACACTTTGGAAATTTGGAGATTAAGAAACCTGGAAATTATCACTTATGTACATTAAAATCGAGAGCCAAAAAGATTTGTGAGAATCCCTTGATAAATCTCAAATTTTGAATTACACAAAATGATTTATAAAGACAACATAGCTTGGAAAATAATGAGCAAGAAGATGAGAGAAATAAACTAGAAATGCGAAATACTTAAATTGATACTTGCAAAATAAACCAACCTTAAGCTTAGAATATTTTAGTTCTTGAAGGACAAGCAACCCCAAAATATTTAAGCTTAAATTTTACAAAAACTAGAGAGAATAATTGAAACCCAAAGGTTTAGTGTCTTCCTAAGGTTACATTAAGCACATATTTATAGTGTTTAGAATAGTATTCAACAAGCCAAAAGAGTACAAGGTGATGTAAGCCCTTTCTTTGGCCACAAAGTCTTCAAAAGTTGAGCTCCAAGGCCTAGCCCAAGAGATAAATTCGGCTACAGCAATCACCAGTTGGTCCTATAGCACCATACTCCAGTCCTCCAGTAATCCTACATTACTGCCAAAAATTCAGAAATATGCAAAAAGGGTCAAGTTAGCATAAAAACAATGGAAATGCATAACAAGACATAAAAACATGATCAATGCTATAAAATGGACTAAACTATACCTAAATTGGACTTTGGGCAAATAACACAAAGGTAAAATACTAACAAAACCTCTGTAATAGGGATAATTTATTAACATCTATCATAACCTAAACCCCAAACAATATGCATGTGATCTACGTTTAATAAATGTAACACAATTAGCATGCTTGCACCATAAATTAAATCCATATGCATGTAATTTACTAATTGCAAATGTAACACCCTAAAATTTCGACAACGAAAATAGGGAAAAAAATCCGGAAAATGGGTAATAAAAACTTCCAAAAATAAGCTAACAAAACCCATAAAGGATTGGAATAGTTTGAACAATAACAATGTATCAAATATCGAGACATAAAACACAACAACCTACTAATCTAGAAATGTTTAAGCTAGATTAACACGGGTGTTGCTATGTCACCAAAAGTCTCTCTTCTCAATTTCCCCAAAAGTCTGACACTTCAAGTACTAGGAGATACGTTCGACAATTCAAGATGCCCTAGATCCACCACTAGTGGGACTTATGAACCAAAAAACTTCACGATAAGTGTTAGGCTAAAAGCCTAGTGAGATTTTACAAAATAAACAGTTCATACATGAGGTAACAATATCACAAATTAAATCTTACCGAGTTCCATTTTGTAGTATAAATACCAATTCTCAATTTCGCAAACGATGTTCCACGCCTGAACATAAACATACAAGAGATATCTCTTGAAATACGGGGTAGACTCGTTTCCATCGAGGTGACGAGAACACGTGAGTGGAGTCACCAATGATGTTGTTAGGTTACACCTCATGTCCCTGTTTTAGTTCTCATGCCATCAAGACATCACAACCTCAAACCATCACATTGTCTTTATTGCCTACTCCGTTGAGTAACACCTCAAGGACTTATGGGACATCATTGCCTACCCAACCTAGACGAGTTACACCTCAAGGATCGCAACGTCCTTTATGCCTATTCGCTAGAGGCCCAAGATTGCCAACAAAATATCGACATATAAGTCACATGGTCCAAATCCTCGTGCACAAGAAATGGAAGTCAAAAACCCCACAATATGATCATAGACAAGTTCATATATAAATATCAATGCATTTCATGCCGTCTAACCTAAAAACTCATTTATTACCAAATTGAGTACACAAGTTCATATCATGGCTAAATCAATACTCATCCCAAGTCTAATAACTTTCCAATATTCACTTAATTAATAAAGTGGGTTGATGATAGTAAGGACTAACCACAAGTACAGTTCATTTAGGTGTTGTTTTTTTTTTTTAAAACCTCTTAATGACTCTTAAGTCTGAATCGTTCAAACCTTTTTATATATCACCTCTTATTAATTATAACTAAAATAAGACTTCAAACTTTAGACCACTTATAAAACAAACGGCACCTTAGCATCTAATATGTTCTTTTGTACAAGGAAGGAGGCATGGGAGGTAATCATCATTCCTCACATTCCAAATCATTACTTCTTTGAGTCAAAATTGATACATGCTAAAAGATGCAAATAAAAGTAAATAAAACCCAAATTTGTCTATACTCATAAAACCCTAGTTTTAGGTCAAAACCCAAAATGACAACAAAGTTCCCATTTAATGCACATAATGACATTTAATGAGGTTTAGTAGTTAAGAAAACTCACCTAAGGGTTGGTAGATGAAAACCCTAAAATGGAAGAAACCGTAAAATGAAGACTGAAGTCTTGGTGCCTTGCAAGAATGAGAGTTTGAACTCTTGAAGCTAGACTTTGAAGAAATACAACCAAAATGGATGAGCATTAATGACCTAGGAGTTTCAAGCCTTTGTAATAAATGATGAGGGAGGGAGGAGTGGATGAACTCACCTTTAAACAGAAGAAAATCGCAGCTCTCAAAACCCCAAATTTCAGATTTTTCAAAAAAGAAATAAATTCCAGAATTTATACCCTGACCCACCCCCGTCGGCGACTATGACAGCGAGAATGCCATAGGCAATGTCACCGGACATTCTCGCTTCCTTTGTACCGAGGCTGACCACGCTCCAGCGACTATGCCCGGGGCGATTGTGACACGACACAATCGTGAGGCATTATCGCCCTGGCTGTACCGTGACCCTCCCTCTGGCTGTGACAATGCTACTTGCGAGAATGCCATGGGCAATGTCATCGGGCATTCTCTCCAGCAAGTTGACGGGGTCAGTTGATTTTTGAAAATTGAAGCGATTAAGGTCTCAAACATTGAAACAAAATCCCTATCTAGACATGCTTGAATATGATTCCATTTATATGAATATGTATGCATTCTAAAAAAAACACATGATTTTCAAAGGCACTCCTAAGAGAAGTTACAAACTAAAGGGAAGCGTACTTGAAAATTCGGGGAATTACAATAAATAACATGCAATATAACACATTAGCAAACATACATATAATATCACACCTCATACATGTAAGAATAAATTGTACATATGTACATATCCCAGTGAAATCTCGTGAAAGACTCACTTGATAGTGTGGGTTGCTAAAGCTTTGCTCCAAGTGATAACCTACAATTATAGACACAACAATTTGCAATTAACGTCTAAATTTTCTCCAAAAGTCAACCTATAAGTCAACTAACGATCAACCTCGGTAAATCCTTAATAATACTCTTCTTATCTATCCACAACGTCTACTAAAAATTAATAATTAGCTAATCCGATTAATCAGCGTCTAATTATTAAAAGTCTCGACATCTCAATGTCTTAATAAATTATTTGGAAGCTCCTTAATAATTAAGTGTTACCTCCCTAACCCATTTAAATAATACTTTAAAGGAAATTAATATATTAATTCTATTAAAAGTAAATTATTTAATTAATAAAACCCAAATAATTTTATTAATCAATTACTAATAATTAATTTGATCATCTAAAAAATAAAGAGTAAACTACGATTTTCGTCCCTGGTCTTTCAAAACTGCTTTTTTAGTCCCTATGGTTTCTATTTACTTTCATTTTCATCCCTCCATCCAATTTTATTTAAAATTAAATGTTAATTCTTTTAAAAATTGAATAAGCAATTTACATATTTAGTCCTTATGGTATATAAAGTTTTACATTTTTATCCTATTTTACATTTTTTACTTTTTCTTTATTTATTGAATTTCATCAAAACATTTATTTTTCTATTAATTATATTGTATATTTTCGTAATTATTATAACTTTAATTATAAAAATAATCAAATAATTTCGTTAAAAATACTGATAAAATATTTTTACTTTTGATTTATATCTATTGTTCGTGTTCCTTTATGTTCGTTCGTTAAGAGCTAAATGAACGAACATAAATGAACATATGCGTTCGTGAACGTTCGTGCATATACGTTCGTGAACGTTCCTTCATTTATGTTGCATGATTTTTGTAACACCATATTGAAATCTTCTTATCCTTTTATTGTCTTATTTTTTGTTTTTAATATATAACCTAATTTAAAATGGTGTGTGTGTGTGTATTTATGTGTGTTTATGTTTTATTTAAATACTAAACAAACTTGATTAATTAATAGAAAATAAAGATTAAGTGAAAATTTATATTAGCGGGAATAAATTGCATTTAACAAAAAACAATCGGTTGTTATAAAATAATTCTATTTTTTCTCGAATTTTATGAAATTTTTATTCTATGGTAATTTAAAATAAATAAAAAACTTTAATAAATCAACAGATATAAAATATTAATTTTAAGTAATTTAAACCTAGTAGTTTAAAAAAAATATCATGTATTTATCAACATTTTTAACGAAATTATTTGATTCTTTTTATAATTAAAGTTATAATAATTATGAAAATATACAATATAATTAATAGAAAAATAAATGTCTTGATGAAATACAATAAATAAAGAAAAAGTAAAAAAAAAATGTAAACTATGATAAAAATGTAAAAATTTATATACCATAAGGACCAAATATGTAATTTACTTATTCTATTTTTAAATTAATTAACATTTAATTTTAATAAAATTAGATGGAGGGACGAAAATGGAAGCAAATAGAAACCACAGGGACTAAAAAAGCAGTTTTGAAAGAGAGGGACGAAAATCGTTATAAACATCAAACCACAGGGACAAAAATCGTAGTTTACTCAAAAATAAAACAAGATTTATTAGGCTTTTCGTTTATTTAGTTTTCAAAATGATGAAGTCCAATTTTTAAGTCTGTTGGTCTGGCCCACAACACACCATTAGCCCCCACCCTTCTCTCGCTGGAGGAAGTCTCCAACATCGACGAACATTGCTTTTCCAGTGACAACGACTCGTTTCCGATGATTCATTTTCCTAATTTTTTGTTATTCAATTTCCTAACCTTTAGAAACAAGAACCACTCAAAAACATTGAGATTTGAGTGAGATTTTTTGGTTCAAAGTTTCGGTTTTATCAAAAACGATGATTTAAGTGTTTCGGTCGAATTAACAGCCTTCCTGTTCCGGTTGTCCATTCGATAAATCGAAAATGGGACTATGTCCTCTAGAACTATTTGAAAAATTAGTGTAAATGATGGCTATTAAGATTGCAGGATAAGAAATAAAATGTTGTCTTTTCAAAACATAACTTAGGGTGGCAATGGTAGTGTAAGTGTTGGATGTAGTAATCTTGTATTTGTGGGGTTCAATCATGCAATATTTCTGCAAGCATGTGCAAAGATGATTGTTATTCATGAAATGTATTTTTAGGTTTGCGGACGAATAGGGGTTTAAATTATTTTGTTGTGTTGCATGTTTGAAACTTGATGCTTCATCACTCATTAAAATAGCTAAGGATATCATGAATCTTTATAATGACGAGAATAAAAAATTGAGGCTATTTTTGATTAAAAGATTAGAAAGTCGTTAGTGCAACCTTGGGGGGAAAGGTTGCAAGGATCATAAAACTAACGTTTTTAAAAAAATTTGACCAGTACAAACAATCATAAAGTAGAAAAGATTGTATAAACATAAAGCTTAAAAACATTGTTACGTCTGATTTTATAGTAATCATTGTATTTATAGGGTTTGGTCAAATACTGTGTTTAGAGTCTTATCAGTGTTGTATCTGACCAAGGGTATTTAAGTCCCTTTGGTCTTGGTTCCTTGTAAGAAACACACGCACAATTCATTGAATATCATAGTTTGCGCTTCTAGTCTCTCTCTCTCTACTTACTCTCTCTAAGGATTTAGAGATCTTGGTTTATCAATTGGTATCAGAGCTTGCTAGATCTTGAGAGGATTGAGAGATTGTTTGTATTGATCTGATTTAGTGATTGAAATCGAAAATTTGATCGATTTTATTGATTTTTTTCAATAAAATCTCGTTTTCTTGATTTCTCACAAAATTTGGATCTGTTTGTGCTTGATTTTGTGCGATTTTGATTTGATTAGTTTTGTTGTTGTTAATCGAAAATTGTTGATTCATATCAGTTTGCCTGAAAACAAAGTTTTTCTCATCGATTTTGCAATCTTGAAAGTTTCAGAAAACTCGAGTTCTATTACTGTTTCATTCAAGTTTTTAAGATTTTGTTGTTTTTAATCGAAATTGCTAGTTGTTTTGTATTAGAAAGATGTTTTCGATTATCATTGTGTGAATTTCTTGTTTGAATTTCAGTGTTTTAATCGACCTCGAGTGTTAAAATTGATTTTCTATGGTTTGCATTTCATTCTTGTAACTTTGCGGTTCATTCATGATTCTTTGCGTTTCTATCATATACTTTGCATATTCTACTAACTTTCTTCTTGTGTCTCAGATTTTCGGTTCACGTTGGACCCGCAAACTCTGTCTTGCGTTTCAGGCTACATATGCAAACATCAGTTTGCGTTCCTCACGGCACCCGCAAAGCTCCACTTTGCGTTCCTCACTGCACCCGCAAAGCTCCACTTTGCGTTTCCCACTACATACGCAAATCACACTTTGCGTTTCCTTCTACACCCATAAAACTCAACTTTGCGTTTCCTTCCACACCCGCAAAGCTCAACTTTGTGTTTCCTTCTTGACCCGCAAAGCTCTAGTTTCCTGACTTAGTCTAAAAAAAAAATCTGAATTTTTTTTAGTGTGTCATCTTTATTTTTTTTTAAACTTTGTGTCATTTCAAGTGTTTTTCAAATTGTCAATTTTTAATATTTTTCGACTTTTTTCAATTCAATCTGTTTTTTTTTTTATTTTCTGATACAATAATGGATTCTACCAAATTTGCTCTCCAAGCTAGGTTCTACTCCAATGATTTGATGATGCAATTGGGAACAGATACTCGTCCACCAGTCTTAATCAACGAAGATGAGTTTACCCAGTGGCAAGATAGGTTCATAAATTTCATTGAGCGTCAGTCTAATGGAGAGAATATGATGATATCTTTAACTGAAGGACCATTTGTCAGGCCAAAAAATGACATTCCTTTGACTGCTGATGAAATCAAACGAGAAAAAGTCGATAGAGAAGCAAAGTCCAATTTGATGCTAGCTCTGCCTAACACGATCTACAATCGAATTGATTGTTTCAAGCATAATCCAAACATGATGTGGACTCAGTTAGAAAAAATCATGCTTGGGTCATCAGTTGCTACTCAAATACGCCAGACACGCTTCATGAATAACTTTGAGGAATTTAAGGCAAAGGACAATAAATCTCTGAAGGTGACTTTTGACCGGTTTTGCACCGTGATTAATGATCTCAGAAAGATTAAAGTGGAAAAGACTGCTCTTGAGACAAATCTGAAATTCCTTAATGCTCTTCAGTCTGAGTGGAATAAATCATGCCACAGATTAAGGAATGATGTCAGAATCTCCACAATGCAGATTCAAGAACTTTATGAGATTCTTATGACTGATGAAAGCTTGGTAATAGAGAAGAAGGCCAAGTTGGATAAAAAGAAGAAAACAGTAGATCCGGTTGCTTTCCTCACGAAGCAATTATCTGAACAAGCATTGTCTGAAAATGCTTACACCGGATCAACTGAAGTTGATGGAGAGGCTTTACAGAAAGCTATGATCCTTCTTTCTCAGCATTATCAGAAGAAATTCCAACCAAAGTCGGGTTCCAATTCTTCTCGCTTCATTTCCAGTCCTAAAGTCAAAGTACCCGAGCTAAAGAATGCTGCTTGCTACAACTGCGGAAAACCGGGTCACATGTCAAAGGAGTGTAGAGCAAAGGTGATTAGGGATTCGGCATACTACAGAAAGAAAGTGGAATTAGTTGAAAAGAGAGAGAACATAACTGCTTTGATGGTCGAAGAAGAATTCTGGCTGGATTATTCCGATGATGAAGCTTCAAATGTCGAGATCGCTCAGATGTACTTGATCGGAGATGACCAGTCAGACAACTCTGAAACAGATGAGGATGAGGTATATTCTGAATTTGACTACAAATTTATTACCTCTCAATTTGATATCATGATAACTGCTTTGTCTGATTTACGTTCTAAGTTTTTATCTGAAAAGAATTTAAATTCTAAAAAGTCAGATTTGATTGACAAACTGAAAATTTCTTTGAAAGATAAAAAATCTATTTTAGAAAATACTAAAAAAGACATCTTTCAAGAGAAATTGGATGCTTTGGAAAATTCTAACAAGACTTATCTTGAATCTTTGACATCAATGACTACTTTAAAAGATGAATTTTCTGATAAAATAGTTAAGTTAGAAGAAAAGCTTTATCGAATAGACCAATCTGAACAAACAATCTATATGAACAAGCCGAGGAGTGAAGAGGCTTTAAAACAGAGATGGGGACTTGGTTTTGATAATCCTCAATTTTTAAACAAAGTAATAGACGAAGTTCCCACCTTATATAAATACGATTATCTGACACTTGCTCATTATGCTCCTCAGTTCAAATTTCATTGGAATAGTGAAAAGGAAGTGTTAGATCTCGAAAATGAGAAAAGGATATATAAAAAGAAAAATGAAATTCCTTTTGTTTATACGTCCGAAAATGCCAAATATTTTCCGGAAAAATCAAGAAGATGAAGAAGAGTTTTAAATGATATATCTTCTGTTAAATCTTCAGTGTCTAGTGATTTTATTCCTTCTTATGCCCCTGATTCTGATAAGGGAAATATTTCTCCAATCATTTATGATTCGAAGAAATATACTCCTCCGTTAATATTAGAAGGAAAAATCATAGATCTTGAAGATCAGATAGAAAATCAAAATATTTTGAAGAAAATTATTATTTCCCCATAAGAACTGCAACTAACAAACACGGTCCCAAATACAAGTGGGTACCCAAATCTTTATCTGATTCAAAGTTGTAGGCATCACATGTTAAGGGGGACTAGTAGAATGTTGGCTTCTGAGTAATTCAGATCAGGACCCGCACTTCATAGACATCGACTTCTAAACACAACAGTTTAGAACTCGTTCTTCAATGATTAAGCTTCTGACTTAACAAGATACTGTGAGTACATCAATTTTATTTCCGCTGCATATATCTCTGATAATGATGTTATTCCAGTTTTTCTCAATGTTTCAAGAATCTGAGCTTGTTTATCTTATCTCATGAATTTGTATTACTCAAAATTTTCTTTTAATATGAGTTACAAAATTATTTTCTTCAATGTAAAAGATGAAATAGTTGAATTTTATTTTGTTCCAACTAAATATGTATTAAAAGTTTAAATTTTTACAAATTTTATTCTATAAAGTAAAGTTTTAACATTTTTTCTTTTCTTTGAATAAAATATGTGTCTAGGATAAATTTTCAAGTTTTTTTGTTTATATTAAAGTTTTTATATGGTCAAATTTCAAGTCTTACAAAAGTCAAAAAGTCAGCAACATGATTGAAACTTTTATTAATGCTTTAAAGATATGTGAGTCGGAATTTTTATAGTTTACTTTGCTTAGACTACCTAAATGATCAGAATTATAGATCGGAATGAAAATATGGGCTAAGCATTTAGACGTTGATCTGAGTGATTGAGATGAATATTAAATTCTTAAAATTCAGAAATCTCTAAGTTTGAAAGTTTGTACCTGTGACCTTTCTGGTTTGGGAAAGTAAGTTCCTCGGGATGCTTGTCATCTGGTCCCCTAAGGTCATTTGGTCTGGGAGTGATCGAACAGAAATCCTTCTATAGAACCAGATCGAAAGTCATGTTCTACTGGTATAAATGGGTTTAGGATATGTCGATGTAGCCTTTCTGATCTGGGAGAGTAAGTTCCAAGGGGTGCTTGACACCTAATCCCCTAAGGCCAACTGGTCTGGGAGCGGCTGAGTCAAATCCTGCAATAGGGTCAGATAAAAAGTTACGTTTACGGCATGTTCTTTACTTAATAAACTTTTTGATCAAAAGATGCCAAAGTGGACGCGCTTAAAAGATGCCAAAGAGCACACTCATGTCAAGATGCCAATGTGCACAATGCTAAAAGATGCCAATGAGCACACATCTCATGATACTTGGTGATATGTTTGAGTTACGATAAATCTGTAAATTTATGAATATCTTAATTCTTGATAGTTTAGTGTGAGTAAATGCAAAGTTCTCTATAATATTTTTAGAATTGCATTTTCTTGAAACTAATCGAAGATTCGCATGTTAGCTCACTGAATAGATTGCTGGAAGTTTTTGAAACTGAACATGTCTTAACTTGATATGCAATGAAACTTGTTCTTGTATCCTACAACATATGTTTGATTTCAAATGATTGATAAATTTGTAATATTTTACTCTGTAGAATTTAATTTGTTTAGTATTTAAAATTTTATATGTTTAGTTGTTTCAAAATTTACATTCAGTATATTTTTTCTTTTTACATTAATATCTGATCATTGTGTTCTCATAAATATATTTTAATGGGTTTATGCATTATTCAAGGGGGAGTTGTCTCGTTTCCAACATTGGCGTGACCCAATTGAACCAGTTCATCAAGGTCATGAGGGGGAGAAATCAGAGAAGTCAAGGAGATTTTAAAGAGACAAAGAGCTCAAATGTTTATCTGCTGATCAAGATTCGCTCAAATATTCTATTCTCTCAGCTACAACAAATTCTTTTGCTGTTTCTGCTCCGAACACCACAGTTCATTCAAGATCATTCAAGAGAGGTGTATCGTCTAGAGCTCAAGCAGCAAAGACATTTTTATTCTGAAAGATGCTGAGATGAATTTTTTTCTTAAAAGTCAGAAAGCTCTCAAAGTCGCTTGTATGGTCCGTGCTGATTTAGAATATCATTTTTGAAGACCAAAGCGCCAATGATTACTAATGGGGAGATTGTTAGGTCTGATTTTATAGTAATCATTGTATTTATTGGGCTTGGTCAAATACTGTGTTTAGAGTCTTATCAGTGTTGTATCTGACCAAGGGTATTTAAGTCCCTTTGGTCTTGGTTCCTTGTAAGAAACATACGCACAATTCATTGAATATCATAGTTTGCGCTTCTAGTCTCTCTCTCTCTCTACTTTCTCTCTCTAAGGATTTAGAGATCTTGGTTTATCAAACATCAAGACCCAAACATAATATTGTAAGCCAAAACCCATAAATGTCATACACACAATTAAATTTGCAAGAACATAAAGAAATCTGGGAAGAAATGCACTACACAAGATTTACTGTAGGTCACCCAACTTGGCTACATCCACACCGAGACACTTCTCAAGTCACTTCACTATTGTTTCTCTTTAAATGGTAGAACAAAACTGTACACAATAATCTTACAACGAAGATATGAAAACACTCAGCCTTTGGCAAAAGAGTGAACACTCAAACCTTTCACAAAAAGGGAGAATCGCTCAAGGGTGATAGGTGTAAGGAGATATAACTCAAACCTCAGACAAAGATGATAAATCTCAAACTTCTCAAACCTAACATAATATTTAAGAACTTTCAAAAATATGAACAACTCTAATCCACAAATAAGGAAATAAGAAGTGTGTAACTCACACCAATTACAATAAGAACTTACAATGATGATCAAGTGGTGGTGTAATAATCTCTCAAATGGATGTAGTTTGATTTAAAAAATCAAATCCTAAACTTGAAGAACATGTAGATGTTCTTGAGGTGTTCTTGAAGAAGATTAAAGATAGATTTGATTTTTCAAACTAAAAGTATCCCAAAGGGTTATTTAGAAAGCTGGAGAAAAAACCTAGCTTTAAACAACAACTTTGAAATTTCAGGTTCAAGTAGACGTCCTCATGGAGCACCAAGTGGACGTCAACATTGTCACTTTTCAGAAAAAATTTATATTTATGATCGTTGAAAGCATTGTCATGTCAGAAATTCTTTATAGTGGACGTCCGTATAAACTTTGGAAGATATTTGTATTAAACGCTAATTTATCATTTAAGCAACATGTCACATCATTGAAAATCAGATTTTGAATACAATCATGAAAATAGAAAATTTTAGCTTTTTATATGTTCAAGGTTTACTAAGAAAAAGATCTTGGATTTCTTTTTATAAAATCTCATCCAAAAAGAATACTGAATTTTGGCGAGAATGTCCCATTTTCTAAAATATCTCTCAATATAAATTACATATTTATTTTATAAAACAAGTTTTATATAACTCTTTTGAGATTTAATTTAAAAAGATATTTTAAAATTAATTCATCTATATCGAGATTTAAATTAATATATCACTCGATATCATGTAGAACTCGGATGACGACTCCGTCTTAGCTCGGATTGATCTTTAAACCATTTGGTGGCACACATTCCAATTGCAATCTTCGATTTTTGTCTTTTGGCACGGATCTTGAGGCAATGTGGTATATTTCTCTAGACGACAAGTTTCATGGATTATTTCACCAAACATGGTTCTTTACTTGATTTTCAAATATGTCGTAAATATGCACATTAAGTAGAATTGTTAATCCATTTAACAAATTTCCTTTGTTTGTAATCATCAATATATATATGTATATATATATATACAAAAGTGTTTCTCCCACATAATCGAACTTTTGGTTAAAATGTTGTATCGGATTTTGATTGGAAAATTCGAAAAATGATCATGAACTTTTGTCAAGTGCTAAATCATAAAAGGAAGACAATAGGAACATCGATCGAGCCATGCTTAAAACAATAGGGCTAGTAAGAAGGTTTTTACTATCATAGTTGATAATGCATCATTCAACAATGGAGCTATTTAACACATTAGGAAAACACTACAAAGTTGGAAGAGTGAATTTAGTGACAGAGAGTTTCTGCATGTAAGGTGTTCAACTCATATCCTAAACTTAGTTGTGGGTGACGAGTTGAAGGAAACGGATGAGTGTCTAGCTATTGTTTGTAATGTGGATAGATATATTAGAGCTTCCCTTTCTAAGTTGACAATGTTTAAAAGTTGTCCGAAGAACACTTGAAAAAACGAGAAGGATGTGCTTACTATGTGGAACTCTACCTACTTGATGTTGGATCATGTTTTAAACTATGTTGATGCTTTTAAGTTATTAAAACAAGAGGGAGTTTTTTAATGTATTTGTGAAGAAGATAAAAATAGAAAATAAAAACCTGTAGGGCGACAAGCGTCTAACGATTGAGAGAAGTGTCCGCCTTTTTAAGTTCTTGAAGGTTTTTTATGATGTAAATGGTTCTTTATTTGTTACTTCAAGTGTTAATTTCCATGTGTTGTCTCCATGGGATAATAAACTAATGTCGTTCAAGTGACAAATCATATTTGAGGGAAAAGACTTCTAAGATGAAGTTGACATTTGATAAATATTGCGGCCCACTTTTATGTAGTCGTAGGTACAAATTGAAACATGTGGCATTTTGTTTGAGACAAATTTATAGTGAGGATATATGAAACTAAAACTAGCATGGAGTCTATCAATAATCGTCTTTCATAGTTAGTGGCTCATTATACATGTGAACTCAAAGTAGACCATCAAGGACAAGTGGATTGTAGTATTGAATACATGATATCTTTTACAAGACTAAATGCAAAAGGTGCCTAGATTCTGATGAAGAAGATTCAGTCAAATATTTGAATGAGTCTGGCAAAAAAGGTAACAAAGATGAGGATTTGTACTCGTAGAATGAGCTTGAAAGGTATCTAGAGGAAGCAACGAATATAGGAAGAACTAAAGTTTTTGAAAATTTAGAATGTTGAAAAATGGCTTCAATGAAGTATCTTATTCTATCAACAATGATTCGGGATGTTCTTGTTGTCCAAGTTTCAACAATAGGTTCATGAGTTTGCTTTTAGCATCAGAAGAGTGCTTGATAGCTTTCGTGGTTCGTTGAGTCCTTCAATATTACAATCTTTAATTTGCTGCCAAAATTTGTTGAGATCCGATCTTTGCCATTAGATATGGATCCTATTTTAGAACAAACTGATATTATCCAAAAAAAACAATTAGTGTTGATCCATAGAATAATTGGCAAAAACAATTGACAATACTTGTTTGCTTATGTGATAAATTAGTTCATTTTTTGACATGGCACATATGATTATTTGTTTATATGATTTGCAGTCTGCAACACATGAAAAAATGCTTGTTCTTGATGGCATTTTTCAGCTGACTATGAATGTGTATATCAGATCTTCTCCTTTGTTGTATTAAATCCCCAAAAAGTGTAATTGCGCTTAAAACTGAAGATCTATGCTCTCTTTATTGATGCCATTAGATGGTTTTTGTAGTTAATATATAATGGCATTGCAACATCATAACATCGTGAATTCGTGATTTCATGTTGGTAGACAATTTTAGTTGGTTTCGCATTGTAAAACCATGTTTCTCCTTTCTTTCAACACCTCGAGGCATTCAGTTAAATAGTTGGCTTTTCCTTTTTCATTATATTGTGGATAAATATTTTTTTGTTAAATAATTTATGTTTGATGGTCTTGGGTTAGGAGGTTTAGCTGTTTGATCGGGTTTTTGGGCAGCCTTATCAAGGGAGTTGGAGAGGGTTAGGGTGAGCTAGAGAGCTTACATATAGGCTATTCGAGTCCCACGATAGACAAAGGGATGTCTACTTTTTCTTACCTTGTCTATGTTTTACTGTACCTACTATTTTCTATTGATCCAAACTCTCTGAGTGATTTGATAATGACCCTTAGAATTACTTAGTGAAAAATACATTTAACATTTGTATGTATTAGTGTTTCACCATCAGAGAAAACATACTGAGTATGTTCAGTATTGCTAATGATCTCTGATGTAATACTTGAAGACAAGTTTCACGACAAAGACGTTCATCGTTGACCTCAAAGACAAAGCTGATAAACACGTGACAAGTCTACTTATGATCTGATGCGGATATCAGTGAAACCAAGACAAGTCCACACACGCGACTAACCAAGAAGGAAAGCTTCAGTGGTAGATGACTTTTTTCCATGCTCTATGATAAAGACTTCATCAGCGATCACTGGTCATGAAGCTTACACTCCAAGGTTCGTTTGTTTTATCCTTTGCATAAATAGTATGAATTGTCAGAATATACAAGCTTTTGTCCAAGATCGTACAACAACTCTAAAGACTACACTGTTCACCATACGACTCGGAGCATGTCGCTAAAAGTCAGAAGCATGCACCGAACCTGATGATGACACGTGTAAAGTACCTCTGCCATGCATTAAATGCATAGGGTATAAATAGGAAGTTTATCCTTCATTTTAAAGAGTTGCTTACTATATCTTTTCTCTTAGTTTACCTTATAAAAACTCTTGTTTTCTATAATTCTCTCAACATTCCTTTCTGTCTATTCTTGTGCAACCATACTTAGTGATTCTCAAGTTTTTTAGATTAGGTCTTCCTTAATATTATTCCACAACAAACTATAAATTGTACTTTGATTTATCAATAAACAATTTATTAAACTTAAAATTTGTGTTTGTATCCAACCCTCCTCCTTCTACAAACTTGTATATCACCTTCGGGACCAACAAGTGGTATCAGAGCAAATTGTTTAATCCATAAACAAGATCTTGCTTAATTCTATTCCTTGCTATTCTCTATAATAGCATTGAACACAAACTCAGATTATCATGACAATGGCTCTCTTGCCAAACCTCCTCGATTTAGCAGAGACAACTTTGCTCTCTAGAAAAATCGAATGATGTTATTTCTAGACGGTGTAGATCCCACTATACCTGAATATGCTGCAAATGGACCTTATGTGCCATTTATCATCATTGCTGCAGTTCCTGCCACTCCAACTACTGAAGCAGTCCCTAAAAGAGAAGTTGTCAAAGGAATACGACAGTGGAGTGATGAGGATAAAAAGAAAGTTGGCCTTGATGCTAAAGCTAAAACCGTTATCTCTATGGCTTTACCTGACAAAGTTTTCCATTCCATCATGCATCTAAAACCCTCCAAAGCCATGTGGGATACAATCTATGTTCAATATGAAGGTACCACTGAGGTATAAGAAACAAGAAAAATAAATATGGTAAGACAATACAAAAGTTTCATTTGTGGTAAGAATGAATCCTTATCTGAAGTACACCAGCGATTTAATTGCTTAATCATTGATCTAATGACTATGGGTAGGATCTACTCTAACTCCGAGGTTCTTACTAAATTCTTGGAATGTCTTCTTGAAAGTTAAGATAGTTATTCAATGTCTCTCAAGCTAACAAAAGAGTTAAATCATATCTCTATTAGTATCTTATATGGTTTATTGCTCAATCATGAGCAATCCAGCGAACTGAAGAAGAATCTTATTAATGATTCCAAAAACTCCAATATCACACTTGTTGCTTTAGTCTCTTCAGAGATAATCCCATCTCAGCGATCCTCTACTCTCACTATCACTAAGTTAGACTCTGAATCATAGGATCCATCAGACACTGACCTTTCAAAGTTTGATTAATCGCTGACACTCTTGACAAAATCTTTTAAGAGATTTGCAAGAAAGAGAAATTTCAGAAGAAATAGGCCTCTCTCTATATTTGACAAGCCTAAGTCAACACCTGTTGATAAGGCAGCTGCTACTTGCTATAACTGCGAAAAAGTTGGACATTTTGCCAGTGAGTGTAGGTCAAAGAAAGTCTTCAAACTTTCTTCAACTCGAAAATCTAGTGATGACAAGTATCTAAAGCTGAAAGAGAAATATCAGAAGCTGAAAGGCTTCAAACGAAAAGGTTAAGGTCTTATAGCTGAAGAACATGATTGGGCTGAATCAGAAGAATCAAGTTTTGATGAAGAAGAAACGACCAATCTCTGTCTAATGGCCGAGATAGAAGAAGAAGTGGAAAAACCCACTGGAACATCCACAAGCACTATCACCTCTCATGTATCAATCTCTACTGATCCAACTCTTACTGAAGCTGAGAGACGTTACGCTATTGATATGCTGACAATTGATTTGTACAATGCAGTGAATGGTAAAACTCTAGCTGAAAACAAAAACATTGATTTAATTGAGCAGCTTGAGAAATGTTATTTAAAGATCAAAGAACTAACTCATTTAGAGGAAAGTTTAAGATATCATGTCATTGTAAATGAAATTATCAACATTGAAATTGAACAAGTTATCACTAAACTGAAAACTAAAAAGGCTACAGTTAAAGGATGTTGTAAATCCTCATCTAAGGTCACTGAGATAATTGATGTTCAAATACCAGCTCAGGTTAAGAGCTGTCTTGGTTATGAGTCTGAAAAAGATAACCCGGACAGAGATCGTTCCATGCTGAAATTTGGAATGTTTGTCTCATCTATTACTGACACTTCGTCCTATCAGTACTCATCTTCCTCTTCAGTTCCTATCCTTGAGGATTTATCAAAAATCTCTAAACTCACTGATAAAGGGAAATCTGTTGCCCATTGGTGCGAATTTTATATAACCCCAAAAGACTATAGCAACTAGCAAATCATACAAGTATACATGGCTCACTAGTATCGTATAAAATAAGTAATAATGGTAAATAATACCAGATATCGTACCACAGGGATTTTCAAATCAAGAAGAGTAACCAAAAGTCAACTTTAAAACAAGATTTCTAGGGTAAAAACGAAGAAATATTTTTGGAGAGTTGGTAACAACAGTACTTGAAATGTAACAGTAAGTAAAAGATAGTATGGGTGTAAGTTCAGGTTGGATTTCAGCTAACAGAGTGAAGTGAATATTGCTACAACATCACAAGGGTGTTGCAGCAATAGCTTTCTACAAACACTAGTGGATTGTGTGGCCTTCCAAGGAAGTGCAGATTAGACCATATGTTGGCAGTGCACATGGTGATGCATCAAGAACCAAACTAGTACAGATCTTGCCTCTCTTTCCATATAGTTTCGCAACCCATAAGGTTATTGCAGCTCTGTGTAGCCTCTATAACACAACTAGTAAAAACATTTACATTGTCTTAATTTTAAGGTCCAACTCATCTAAGTAAAATAACATGTGTCAATTTGTCAAAGGTTACCAGATGAAATGTTTATACCACTTGTGAATAGTGAAGTAAATTGCTATTAGCAAACAAATATCCACTAACACTTTGGCTTAATCTCACAACCTTCCCTTACACCCATACTAAGGTTTTTAGCCTAGCATGGTTGAAAGTAAAGACATTAAAATAAATGACATGAAAATAGAAGACATGAATGTAAATGACTTAAAGTAAATGACTTAAAGTAAATGACTTGAAAAGTAACTTGCAAGAAAAGTTAATGAGGTGTTGTAAATATTGTTGTAGCAACTGACAGAAAGTAAGAACAAAATTCAAAAGATTGCAATATGTTAAAACTACTAGAATACAAAGCTTGTAAGAAGCTTTGATTCAGCTGATGTATGCCTAAGCATAAGGATGAGATTCTTTCAAACTACAACAATTACCTCCTACTTATACTAAACTATGAGAAACAAAAGATGCTTAAAAAGTACAAAAGATAATTGTCCAAAGGTTATTAACCAAGCATAACAAGTACAATAACTAAAAAGTAAAGATGCTTAATGGAACTAAGCAAGGCATTTTCAGGGTATCTTCCATCACCCTCTTCCAGATTTGTAGTTCTAAGATGCCTTCAAAAGCTTTCCCTCCAAAGAAATTCTTCCATTGATTGAGTCATCTGCTGCCAATATATATCAGTGTTGTAGTAGTATCTGTTGTAGCAACTGTCAATGAGCATTGTTTTCACCAAAACAATAGAACAATACCATTTTCAACATCCTAGCTCTAATAAAACTAAAAGTGTAAAATAAGATAAAAAGACTCAAGATAGTATTGGGAAAGATGTAAAATAGAGTAAAATGAAGTCCTAAATGAATGCTAAAGTGTATACTTTTATACACTTATCACCCATCATCCTCATAAAGCTACTAAAGTAGCAAAGCTGAAGAAGGTCTCTTCCAAACCTTCAGCTAGTCAACTATCTGGCTATAGATCTAAGATCACTGATACTACTCAGAGATCTAATCCAAAGCTGAAGATTGACTTTTTGCCTAAGAAATATGAAGAACTGAAAGTTCCTCCAAGATCCAATGCAAAGGGCATTATTGGAGCTGGCCCGACTCATCTAAAGTTTTCTAATGTAAATTGTCATGGTCTTATGGTTACCTTCAGCTATAGAAAATGCTACCACTCTGGACATACTGAACACATCGCCAGTAAATGTCCCACTGCCACCATAGTTGAAAGTCATCTAGAGTGAAGATGAATGCCTCCAAGGCAAAGAGGGTCACTAAAGCTAAGAAACCTGCCAAGGTGAAAAATGCCACTAAAGTTAGGAAATTAACTAAAGTGAAGGTTACCACTAAAGATGAATCTTCAGATGTTGTGAATATTGTTGAACCTTCCATCTCCACTAACTCCCTTGGACCCATTGAAAAGTGGGTACCAATCCAAAATTGATCTTCCTTATGCTTCCAGGTCTCAAAGGGTATATGGTATCTTGATAGTGGATGCTCTTGACATATGACTGGCCAAAAGAACCTGCTCGTTGATTACAAGGAAGAGAAGGGTCCATCAGTGACCTTTGGTGGAAATGGGAAAGGTTATACGGGAGGGTTTGGTGTACTCAACAATAGTACAACTACCTTCTGAAGAGTCGCTTATGTAGATGGACTGAAGCATAATCTCCTCAGCATCAGTCAACTATGTGATAAAGATTTTAAAGTATGCTTTACTAAGAAAGCATGTTTTGTTTGGGATAAAAATGGAAAACTTTCTCTTAGCGGTTATCGTTTGGAAAACGTTTATGTCATAAACATGGAATCAACAACCACTGAGAACATCTATTTTCTATCCAACGCCTCATCAGATGTCAACTGGCTATGGCATAAGAGGCTCTCTCATCTTAACTTCAAAACGCTAAACATTCTATCTTCAAAGGAACTAGTCTCCGGTTGACCTCAGCACTCTTATGCTAAGGAATCTCTTTGCTCAGCTTATGAAAAGAAAAAACAGACTAAAGCTAGTTTTAAATCAAACAAGTGTCGTCAGTGACAAGCCATCTTCAACTCCTGCATAAGGATTTATTTGGCCTTGTCAATATACAATCCATCACTTGATAGATATGCACTCTCGTCATAGTAGATGAATACTCTCGCTATACCTGGGTAATGTTTCTCCGTTCCAAGAGTGACACCCCAGATGAACTTATTTCATTTGTCAGAAAAATGAAAGTTCTGAATAATATGACAGTTCACTCAATAAGAAGTGACAACGAAACTGAATTCAAAAACAGTTTTCTGATAACTTCTTTAAGAACAAGGGAATTTCTCACAAATTCTCAGCTGTGAGAACTCCTCAACAAAACAGAGTCGATGAAAGAAGAAACAGAGCGATCATCGAAGACGCTCGATCTATGCTCAGTGATTCTCATCTTCCAACTCAATTCTGGGCAGAAGCTGTCAATACTGCCTGTTTCACACAGAATAGGTCATTGATTATTAAATGATTTAACACGACTTCCTCTGAACTTTTCATGGGGGAAAGCCTTCTATCAGCTTTCTTCATATCTTTGGTTGTCAGTGCTTCATCGTAAATAACAGAGATACCCTTGGAAAAATTGATCCAAAAGCTGATGACGGAATATTTCCGTGATATTTTTTAGTATCCAAAGTTTATAGAGTCTTCAACAAAAGAAGACAAACAGTAGAAGAAACCATTCATCTCACCTTTGATGAATCTCGATCAGCGAACTCAAAGCCTATCTCTGACAATGATAAACTAAATGCCTGGATGTTTTATCACTATGTAGAAGTTAAACCCTTCTTCAACATAAATCATCATTCAAATCCTTCGAATGCTAATGATGATCCAGTCATTATTCAACCTAACGTTGAATTCACTTCTTGGGTTTCAGCTATTCCCTTAAACACTTTACCACCCTTTGAACCTCTCATCTCTGAATCTCCTCTCATCTCTGAAGAACTCTCAGTGAATGATGTGCACACTGAACCTCAACAACTGATTGCTGATGAACACCTAGCTAAAGCCTCATCCTCAACCAATATTCCTATTCTGATACTTTATCAGACATGGACGCTAATCCTCCGCTCAAAGATGGACTAAGAGTTACCCAATTGAACAAATAATTGGTGATCCAAACACAGGTATTTAGACTCGACGAAGTTCAGGTAACATCTGTCTCTTTGTAAACTTTCTTTCTCTCCTCGAGCCAAAGAAGACCACTGATGCCCTCAGAGATCCAAACTGGGTCAACGCTATGCAAGAAGAGCTGACTACGTTTGAAAGAAACAAAGTTTGGAATTTCGTTCCCATACCATCTGACAAGACTATTACAGGCACCAAATGGGTGTATCGTAACAACTTAGATGAAAATGGGTCTGTGACCCACAACAAAGTTAGGCTTGTTGCTCAGGGATAAAGACAAGAGGAAGGCATAGACAATGATGAAACCTTTGCCCCTGTGGCCAGGCTCGAAGCAATTCGATTATTCTTAGCCTATGCAGTTCACAAGGATTTCAAAGTACATCAAATGGATGTCAAGTCAGCATTTCTAAATGGAAAGTTGAGCGAGGAAGTCTATGTTCAACAACCCCCATGGTTCTCTGACCCTAAACATCCAAATTATGTATATAAATTGGATAAGGATCCCTACGGGTTAAAACAAGCCTCTCGTGATTGGTATGATACTCTCTCCTCCTTTCTAATCTCTAAACAATTTGAACGTGGAAAGATTGATAATACCTTATTTTTCAGAAAGATTAAAGGCCACATTATTCTTGTTCAAATATATGTTGATGACATTATATTTGGTTCTACTAACCCATCTTTATGTACTCGATTCACTGAAAGAATTAATAAAGAATATAAAATGAGTATGATGGGTGAGCTAACTTACTTCCTTGGACTTCAGATCAAGCAATTTGATAAAGGTACTTTCATTCATCAAGGTAATTATGTTAAATATATGTTGAAAAAGTTTGATCTCACTCAAACATCATCGATGAAAACTCCTATGGTACCTCCGCTGACATTAAACAAGGATCCAACTGGAAGACCTGTTAATGTCACTGCCAATAGAGAAATGATCAGTTCCCTTCTGTGTCTCACAGTGAGCTGACCCCATATCATGTATTCAACGTGTCTTTATGCACGATATCAATCACAACTCAAGGAATCCCATCTCATCGTTCTCAAGCGAATTTTCAGATACCTGAAGGGAACTCAAAACCTAGGTATTTGGTATCCCAAAGACTCAGGGTTCGATCTAACTGCCTATTCAGAGAGTAATTTGCAGGTTGTAAACTGGATAGAAAAAGCACCATAGAAGGATGTCAGCTCGTTGGTGGAAAGCTGGTAAGATGGACAAATAAGAAACAAAATTCTATGTGCACCTCCACCGTTGAAGCTGAGTATGTAGTTACTGGTATTAGTTGTGCTCAAGTCTTATGGATGAGAAATCAACTATTAGACTATGACCTTCAACTATCAAAAAAATCCCTATCTATTGCGACAACACTAGTGCCATGGCTATAGAAAATAATCTTGTGCTACACTCAAAAGACTAAACACATCGAAATCAGATATCATTTTATCAGAGATCATGTGATGAATGGAAATATAGAAATTCATTTTATTCCAACTGACTATCAGCTAGCTGATCTTTTCACCAAACCTTTTGATGAGACAAGATTCAACTTTCTCATCAGCGAGCTTGGAATGCTGAACCTTGAAGAATAATTCTTCAGTGATCATGCATTATGTAAGCAATAAACTTCTATCTCTGATATTCATCCCCTAATCTCTGTATAAATTTTCTCTGATTTTTAGGTATGTCTCCTAACCTTCCTCACAAAAGCTTTATTCAACGAGACATTTTCAAAATTCCCAAAACTTAATCACCGACTTCTTCAAGTGATTAAAAGCTTTTTAAAAATAAACTTTATCATTGACATTTCTTATCAGTGAAATTCTTTTTTAAAATCAAAACCCATCACTGATATTTCTCATCAGTGATTATTCTAAAAATAAAACTCATCACTAATTTTCTCTCAGAGATGTCTTTGAAAAATGAAAAGATACTTTTTGTGACGCCATCCTAGACGATAACCCATGGCATGTATTTTTTTCTGACACGTTCGTCTGTTACACTTCTTGATCAATCATCCTTGTGGGACGTGTCCGTGTCATGATGAGTAACTTTTCTCGCTCATCATTTTCTCTCTCCTCACTCTCACCTATATAAACAATCGTTCGTTCATATTTTTCTCTTTTGCGTGCTCAAATACTCTCAAGGAAATAATACTCAAGGCAAATCAAAGCATTCTAAAGAACTTAAGAACCAATTCCCAAAAACTCAGTTTCAGGTTCTTATTCCTTGTCTCTAGTCCCCTGAAAACACCTTTTTGATCTTAAAATCCTTACTTATAAGATCAAATACCTGCTTTTCTTCTAAAAATCATCATTTTCATGATTTTATTTCAAAAACTTTCAAAAGTATTTAAGGTTCAAAACTATTTTTTTAACTTTTCTTATTTCCATCTTCAACTTTTTTTTGATTTCCCTCTTAAAAAGGAAACTGTTAAAACATCCTTGTTTGCCACTTCTATTCCTTGAAAATGGAATTTTTTTTCCAAGTTTCTTTCTTAAAAAGGAAACTAGTAATATTTCTTGTTCTTCTTTCTGGAATTCTAAAAAGATCCTTATATCTTCTTCTATTCTTTTTTTTTCAGAAATGACATCTCATACTACACTTGTCAAGTCAAAGAATGTCAAATTCGAGCTCATTGTTGTGCAATTCACTTGCAACAACCATTTGGCCCTTCTCTCCTTCCCAAGCAAGAAACCATCCTTGCACCATGTTGATGCGGCCTCAACACTGAAGGCCTCTCCGATAGCCTATGCCCTGACTGTTTCACCGCTGACTCACAAACACCTACTTCAACAGTTCTGGTATACTGTTGAACAAATTGAGAAGATCCTAAAATCTGGAAACAAGCTGACTGTGATCCCCTTCCAGACACAGTACGGGGAAGCCAGCATCACCGTCAACATAATTAGTCAAAGCTTGTGCCTTCCCTGCAAGCCTTTCAATGCCCTTCCTACTGACGAAGAACTGATAGCATTTCTTGACCACATGGAATAAGAATGGGAGACGAAGCTCAGGTCAAAAGCCTTTGACAAAAAGTTGAAAAAAATCCACAAGGCAAAGAGGCCTTTAGAGATGAACTACATCTTATCCCACATCATCCAGTCTATGAGTGGCAAGACTGGATCGTTGGACCAAGCCAACAGGGCTCAGCTACAAATGGGCTACAACATCATCGCTGGCCAAAACATAGACTTCACAGCGATGATCTTTGAAGACTTAATGGCCAAGGTGGAGAAGCCAGAGAGGGAATTCAGGTTTATCTCAGCTCTTCTCCAGTTCCTCCTGAAGAATCTCTACCCGACCGAGGGTGATTATCAACTCCCGAAACTAGGGGTTCGTATCCTTGACGTGGAGCGAGTTGATAACGATATAAGTTACTTGAACTCAAACGTCACCTCTCCTCCACTTCTTCTCTTTCAGCAGCTATGCCCTCGGGACATCCCTCCGAGGCTAACCATGTTGCTACTACCCCTTCCCAAAGAAAACAATCTACAACCCCTCTTGGAAAATCTAAAAAGGCCAAGAGAGTTAAGGATCCAGCCACTCAGCAACAACTAGAACAAACTACATTAGGGACTGTCTCTTTACAGACATCCCTGGATGCCTTCGTGGAAAGCTCCTCCACCACTTCCGCCAATACCGCTACAATGTCTCTGAGCACTGACTTTATGCTGGTACATACCCAATCACTCTAAGTACCTCTAAGCACTGTTGAGGTAGCTTCGGGAAACACCAATGCCCCATCTTCAGTATTCTTTACCATCGTCTCTCCTTCACCTTCTGTGTTCTTCACCAACACTTTAGTGAATCAACTCGCTGACACGTATGGCTCACAGCTACAGGATTTCATTCGCAACAACGTACGACCTGATGGTCTCCCTCACAGATCCTTTCAACATATACCAGTGTCCCAGACTCCTCTCGAGCGGGACATGGAATTTTTCGGAGGACATAGTTATTTTGACTTATTCTCCGCACCATCAGGTATTCCACATTCCTAATACACTTCTTCCCTCATAAATAAGCCTGAGCATATTTTTGCTCAAACATCTTCTTTTCTTACAAGTCCTACTTTGGCCACCATCAACACCTCTCTCAAAAAGGCCAGCGACTGTGTGGAATCTCTCTCCACAACTCTTGATAACAACACTAACACCATAAGCACTGTCGGTGAATCACTAAAGACTCTATCCACCTCTCTCTCATCCAAAGCTGATAATGCTCAGCTCTCCTCACTTATGGAGGAAGTATCCAGGATCAAGGAGGACGTTGCACAGAATTCATATGCGCTGCAAACCATTAGTGGCAACGTCGACTCACTCACCACTTCTGTCAACAACCTCAACTCTAAAGCATATACCACCAATCAGTTGCTTGTTGATGTACTGAGCATTCTGAGGGAACCAGTTCCTTCTCCTTCTCCTTCATTCACTGATGCGATCGCGACTCTCTTACCCTGGTTTCGGACTTCATCTTTGAAGCAATGAAGGTCATCTCTGACCTAGAAGCCAGGGTGAAGAAGTTGGAAGCTGAAGTCCCTTCCACCATAGTTGCTATTGTCACTTCACTTCCTCCTCATGGTGATGATGACAAAGAAGGGGAGAAGGATGATGATGAAGATGATGAAGAACACCCTCTATTTGAGGGGGAAGACACCAATAAAGATGCCCAAGCCCCTCCTTCCTATTCAAATGTGCTCAATGATGAAGAAGAAGAGGAAGACAAGGAAGATGATGATAATGAAGAGTTGGAGCTCGAAGATAAGAAGGACTCCAGGGGCACTGATGATGATGATGATGAAGGTGACGAATCAGCCCTTTTGGCTCAAACCAAATCCCATCAGTGTTCCCCGGCTCAAAGGCGTCGTCATAAATGAAGCAGAGGGGAGATCTGAGAAGACACCAAAGCAATCTTCCCAGGGCAAGCAAAAGGAGATAGCTGCCACTAAAAACCTGAAGATCTGGTCTACATCTGAAAGGGAGCAACCTTCTCAGGTATGATCTTCTACTTTCTCTCACCTAAAACCCCTTCTTCATTTCTAACCTATATCTTTATCCTACCAAACACCTAACTTAACCTTCTTTTTCACTCAACTAGTTATCTCCCCTGCTTGAGAGACATGTTGATCACCAAATAATTCTAGCAACTCATGCTGAAGAACTTCAAATAATCCCAGTCTCTATGTTAGAGATTGATGAATAAAAAGAAGAAGAAGAAAAAGAATCGTTGAATAACCCAAACAGACCATCACGACTCATCCAAAGGTCTGATGATGCACTAAGAAAATCAACGATGATTCAACAGCTAGAAAGCCAACTGCTCAAAATCTCTCCTCAACAAAGCACTGAAGATCTAGACCTCTTGACTCCGGAAGAAAGTGAAGAATCCATCAGGGCTAAGAAATTATATGTTGCATACCAAAAGGACACCAAACTTGCCCTTAAGATATCGCATAACTTAGTCTCTGACAAGAAGCTAAAGAAAAATCCGATCAGAGTTCAAGAAGCTCTACTGAAAGAAATTGAGGAGGAGGTACAAAAAGAGAAAGCGGTCAGCGACTCTGAACTTGTTTGGTGCAAGAACAAACTTGTTCACAAAGTTGACCCATATCAAATCTCAGTCATAACAATAACAGGGAAGAGAAAAAAGGGATCAGTGACAGTGACTATGGAGGTATTCAGGATAGATGGCACAGTGAAGAGGATGTACCTGTCAAAGTTGGAAAACTTTGGTTTCTACGAATGGATAGAATTTAGAGAAACACTGAAGAAAATCCAGATCCAAGTACAGAGGCCACGTTGAATCCCTGGTAAATCTTCTTATCGACAGAGTCTCTGCAAATATTGACATTCCATCTCATCTACCTCAGAATCCAAGGTCAGCTTGACAAAAGAAACGTGCATCTACTTCTGACAATGAAGCTTCTCTCCGAAATGAAACTACAATCAAATTCTCCAGATATGCAGTCGTTGGACCACCACATGACCTTTCAGTTCTGGACTTATCACTGCCCCCTGAAGGACCTTTTGTTCCTGGGTAAGTGATAAGTAATCCCTATGGTTTAATCTTCCTTGACGATGATGACTTTCCAAGATTTCAAAGAGTCTTAGATATTCATATATGTCCTCTAGATCATCTCAAGGATCTTCTTTATCTGTGGTGCGATAACTCAACATTAGGGACTCTCATCAAATCTCTTATTTAAAAGGAGGTAACCATTAGATGATAGAGAGGAGAAGAGATACCTGATCATATGATTGTTGAAGAACAATTCCAAGTTAAGGAAGAATCAACTTAGCTGATAGATTAGTCTTTCTTCTTGTAATCTATTAGCTATATACTTGTAGTACTTGTATAATTTTTCACTTGTACTTATAAATTTTCATATTCCTTATGTAATCTTATTATGAATCAATGAAAATTTTCAATGAAGTACTTTACTCCATCAGTACTAGAAAAGATCCCTCAAAATAGTAATTGGGACATGTATTTTATGAGTCCTATTTATTCTTATATTTTGAACTTAAGCAATTTTCTTATGTTGCTTTGTCATCATCAAATAGGGGGAGATTGTTGATCCAAACTCTCTCAGTGATTTGATGATGACTCTTAGAATTACTTAGTGAAAATTACATTTAGCATCTGTATGTATTAGTATTTCACCATAAGCGAAAACATACTGAGTCTGTTCAGTATCGCTGATGATCTCTGATGTAATTGTTGAATGTAATACCTGAAGAAAAGTTTCGCAATAAAGACGTTCATCGCTAACATTGAAGACAAAGTTGATGAACAAGTGACAAGTCTACTTATGATCTGATGTAGATATATGTGAAACCAAGACAAGTCCACACACGTGACTAACCAAGAAGGAAAGCTTTAGTGATAGCTTACTTTTATCCAAGCTCTATGATAAAAGACTTCATCAACGATCACTGATCATAAAACTTATACTCCAAGGTTCGTTTGTCCTATCCTTTGTAAAAATAGTACAAATTGTTTGAAGATACATGCTTTTGTCCAAGATCGTACAACAACTCTGAAGACTACACTGTTTACCATACGGCCCAGAGCATGTCGCTAAAAGTTAGAAGCATACACCGAACCTGATGATGACACATGTAAAGTACCTCTGTCATGCATTAAATGCATAGGGTATAAATAGGAAGTTTATCCTTCGTTTTGAAGTGGTTCTTACTATCTATTTTCTCTTAGTGTACCTTATAGAAACTCTTGTTTTCTATAACTCCCTCAACATTCTTTTCTCTCTATTCTTGTGCAACCATACTTTGTGATTCTCAAGTTTGTTTAGATTAGGTCTTCCTTAATCTTATTCCGCAACAAACTGTAAATTGTACATTGATTTATCAATAAACAGTTTATTAAACTTAAAATTTGTGTTTGTATTCAACCCCCCCCCCCTTCTACAAACTAGTATAACACCATCGAGGCCAATATTTTCTTTTTCTGCTTACGTTTTACTAGTCTCGGTTCTTTTTACCTTTTCGATCATACCTATTCACAAGTCGGGTCTTCCTGTAAACAGATGCTTTACGTATAGAGGACATGTTTGCATACATACCCATCATAACCTACTTTACTTTCAAGTGAAATAAATATACCAAGTTCACTTGGTTTGGTTTCTTATGCTAGATCATTTCCTCATCTCTTAAAATTAACATCTTTGGAAAGTCAAACTCGTTTATAACCTTAGGTTGCGTTTGGTACGCAGACATGATTGGACATGACTGAACAGGACAGGACAAGAGGGCATGCCATGATTGGACATGACAAAACAGGACTGGACAAGACAAGTGTGTGTCTGGTGTTTGGTATGACTAGGACTAGATAGGACAGGACTAGACAAGTTGTCTCTAAAAGTTGTGAGATGATTTTTTATATCATATAATTGTTATGAATGACACAAATAAAATATATATTTAAATAATTTAATTTAAAAGCATTTTTAGTTTTTTACACAATTTTCATATGCATAAATAATTGTACTAAATTTTAATGAAGAATCTGAAATAATTGATGGTAGTTCAAAAAAACCCAATTCATACAAAGGAAATATTGTGTTTGATTCAATTTAGAAGATCTTTATGAATTGGCAGAAGCATAGTAGCAACAGGTAGAGGTAAAGACGATGGGTGGCTAATGAATGACAGTCGTTGTAGAGGACGTGAAAATGGTGGACAGGGGTGGTGGAGGAGATACTTGTGGCTGATGTGACAGAGGTATAGGTGGTGGTGGACGGTGATGGGTAGTGATCGGTGGAGGTAGAGGTGGTCAACGATGGTAGTGGCTATGGATAGTGGTTGTGGAGGTTGTAGAAAAGGTTGTTGCAGTGGAGGAAGATGTGGAGGTGGCCGACGGTGATTGGCGGTGGCTACCAATGACCTCCGGTGGTGGCGGCGACAATAGGTGATGGTGATAGGTGGAGGTGCAGGTGGTCAACAATGGTAGTGGTGGCGGCGATGAGTGATGATTGTGGATATCGTGGAGGAGGTTGTTGTAGTGGAGGAAGAGGTGGAAGTGACCGACGGTGGTTGGTGGTGGCCATCGATGGTGGTGGCAGTGATGGGTGATGGTGATCAGTGGAGGTGGAGGTGCTCGACAATGGTAGTGGTGGTGGCGATGGGTGGTGGTTGTGGAGGTGGTGAAGGAGGTTATTGTAGTGGCATCATGGGTGGATGTGGCCGACGGTGGTTGGCAGTGGTTACCGATGGTGGTGGCAGCGGTAATAGGCGGTGATAACCTTTAAAACAAATGTCATGTTGGGTTTATATATCAAATGAGAGTAAATCAGTAATTTTTTAGTTGTTGTCTCACTCTTGTCTCATGTTGTTCCACCTACTTTGGTGGAACAAGAAAAAGTCTTTTCGGTCCCACCCCGTCCCAGTCCTCGTCCCTGTCCCATGTCGTGCCAAATGTTGGATAGTGAATTTTTGTCCTCTCCCATGTCACAGCAAACATAGGACAGTGAGTTTTGTCTCGTCCCATCCTATCCTTTCCCATGTACCAAACGTAGCTTTACAGATGGTAGATTGGTCTCAAGAATAGCCAAGCGTGTACAAGCGTTGTCGGATTTGTTATAGAGGAATGAGAAATTGATTAACACATTTTTCTATTCCAAGAGGTTTTGATGGTAATTTATAAGTAAACTTTTGAATATTAGCCACATTGATTGCTCATTAGAACACCAGATTCCTTCATACTAGATCAGAATATATTTGCTTACAAGGGGAAACATAGAGCAGCTAATTATGGACACTTTGAAATTTTCGAGCATGATGACTTGGAAGACCTGAATCATCTAAAAAGTGTGGCAAGTTACATTTTGTTTGACACACACACATACATATACATACATATATATATATATATGTATTCGTCGTTTGATTTTTCATTTTGTTTCTTTGTTTTTGATAGCTCATAAACATGGATGAGGTCATACTCACTTTGTTTAATAACTTGTTAGGAATCAACTAGTTTGGAGGAACCGAGATGAGAACGAACAACATGAATTGGAGGCGAACATCCTTACCAAATGAGTAAAAGGTCTATGGTTCTACTCTAGCCACCACACACCTGTCGTGCGACCAGTACGATGGAGCATTCCAAAAAGTGACAACGTATGTTTTGTGCAGAATGAGAACCTGTGAGATGATCCGAGACAGCTCATTTGGCTACATCGCAGTAAAAAAATGACTTGGATAAGTTGAGCTTCGAGACCAGGAGTCTACCAACTATATATAGTATGCTTATCTTTATATAAAATATGATAAGATTATCTATGTAAGTTATTATATGCCCACGACACATGTCACACATAGATACTGCTGAAGAGTATGTAAACCTATAGGGTCGCACACAAAGAATGCGTTTTTTTCCCATTTTTAGAAACCCGGATTAAATCAAATTGATTAAGAAAAATAATTATTCTTGAAGAATAATTATGAAAATATGTGTTAAACTGTAATTATGATAATTTCAGGGTGAAAATGTAATTATGTTAATTACGTGGTGTTATCTGTAATTATATATATAATTATATTTAAAATTTAAAAGATAATTATATATATATATATATATATTTGAATTTGCATTTAAATATTTCAGATAATTATTAAACCTTATTTAAATTATAGTCTAACTATAATTCTTCTTGTATAAATAGGGCGTTAGGCTAAACCATTTTTCATAGAATTGAATTACAATTAACCTTTTAAAGAAATACAGAAAAGAAATCTTTTCTTTTCTGTAAAACACATATAGATCTAGGATTCTTGGGCTAGCACCCGGTGAAGACGGGAAACGTGTTCGTTTGTGGACTACCAATAGAGGAAACCTATTTTGGTTTCTAAGTGCTCCGTTTCAGTCCCGACTGATCTCCAAAAGGTAAGATTCTAAACACCCTATTGTGTGGTTTTTGTTTAATTAAATACATCATTGGATCCGATTGGGTTTTAAGCTTTATTTAGAAAAGTTTTCTATATAACTATTGTAACCAAAATTATTTAATTTTATGATGCGTTTATCGGTTACAAATTGTATTACAGCCCAACAGTAGTATCAGAGCCACTATGATGACATTTATTTAAAAGGGAACAAGATATTTTATATGGCAAATTAATTATTTAATTGGACCCTAATTCCTATTATTTATTTGGACCCTAATTGGACCAAAGTTTTGGGCCTTCCTATTAGAAGAAAAGAAAAAAAAACAGAGAAAACTTGTTTTGTTTTGTTGTTGGCAATGCTAAAAGGTTTTGATGACCCTAATCACCTGCATCATCTTCAAAAGTCAACCGCCAAACAACTTCTTCACCACCAGCTGTGTCACCGTCGGTTGCTGTCGGCCTATGCGGCTGTCTTTTGACCATCGACGATATTTTTCCACCGGCTACCTCGTTTTCCTTTTTTTTGCACAAACCAATCTAGGACAGAAAGAAAGTTTTTCGTTTTTTTCGGTTGTCTCTCGACACCAATGACGGCTTATGAGCCAAGCGGTGATCTTGGTTATGGTCGTTGTCGCTGTTGTTCACCATCGCAAGACAACAGCTACTGCAGTTTGTTTTTGTGGCTGTTGTCGTTGTGCCTTGTTATCAAGTGTTAGAATCGATCGTCGGCTAAAAGGGTTTTGAAACCTGTCTGTCACATGTTTTTCACGGCTAATGCCATTTTGTTTTGGTTGGTTGTTCATGTCTCCGCCCTTCGAGGGTGGTGATGTTGGTTTGTTTTCTCTCTTGGTCGCCGGCCTGCTGGCCATTGACAACTTTATGTTTGAATTCGTCAGAAACTCCGATAAAGTTGTTGTCTTTTGATCTGCTTGATATGGATCCAACATGAATGGAGCATCTCCTTGGCGAATCGTGGCCACGCCTTATTGGCGGTCCCAATCACGGCCATTTCCCATTTTCATATGGCACCTGTGTAGTAGTTTTTGTTTGTTGTTGTCAGCTTTTTGCGGCTGATGTCGCCATCTAGAGCTAGCTGGACCACGAGAAATACCATGGGGGGCTAGTTTTTGGCACCATGACGAGCTAACTATGGTCAGTCATCGTCAACACCTTCTAGTTGCTATCAAAAACTTTTGTTTTTGTCACAAGAATGTTGGTGTTCCAATCGTCTAGTGATTTTGCCGTTTTGGTTCACCAGTCCGGTATATTGGCCAAGTTCATTAGGATCTTGATCCTTTTGAATCGAATTGGATTTTTGGAATCAAATGGTTGGGTCATGGGCGTAACCAAATAAGTCCAATTTTGGTTTGGATCACAAGTCAATGTGTTATTGTTTTGAAATTAGGCAATAAATTTTTGGTTGTCTTTCCAAAAGCGATTCGAGTTTTTGGGTTTCAGTTTCATAACCAAGTTCTGAAAGTCTCTCGGCGAATATCGGTTTTGGGTTTTACCCTATGTCCTCTTGTTGATCTTGTGCCCTAGACGGCTAGGCGTAGGATGGGCCAAGGCTTGGTTTTGATGGGTCAATTCTCTTTTGGGTTAGGTTTGTTAACCTACAAATTAAAATTTGTCAATTTAATTTATTTTGCATATAAAATTTTGTTCCATATAATTTGACCTTTTAATTATGTTAATTATATTTTGGTCAAATATTTATTTTATGTTTAAAATGAGATAATATATGGCTTGCCCCAAAGTCCCGTGGTTGATTTATTTTTAATTTGGAAAATTAAAATGTATTAATTGCAAGGGTTGTAAATTTAAAGATAGGGGTAATTGTAAAATAGATTAGGATATGTTATCTTTTTAATTGTAAATCAAACGAAGACGGAGTTCCAAGAGGTCGAGACGGAGTCCCTGGAGTTCACCAAGATAGCGAGGCCAGTGGGAGCTTGAAGACGTCCTAAGTTTTGACCGTCGTTGTTGTGTTCGCTCACAACACTACATTAGGGGCAAATCTGTATATTATTATTATGGTTGTTTATTTTGTGTTTGCTTTTATTTATTACTTTATTATTGTTATGATAATTGCAAACATTTTAAAAATAAATTAAACGCAAAACAGATTTTGAATCGGTAAATAAAATATGATATTTTAAAATTGATATGTTTATCAAACTCAAACCGATTTAATAAATATTAACTTTTAAAACAAGATTTTTAAATATAAAATCAAAACGTTTTAAAAGAATTAAAATATTTTTTAAAATTAAACCTTTTACAAAACGTATACTTAACGCCACCCATTTAAGGTACTTGTCGAGCATACAGGATTCCGGTGTGGTCAGTGCTCGGCCAATCATATCGGTTGAATATAGTGTAAGACAAGGAGCCAAAATAACGAGATTTAAGTGGACAATTGTTTGGCCATTCACTTAAATAGTCGTATTTTGGACGACTGATCCCAGTAAACCCTAAGTCTAGTATTTAGGTGGGATCACGATACCTTTGTATGGTTTGTTTACTTGAGAATATCATAGACAGTTGCTAGGCCATTTATGAGTATTTTCAAGGCGTTGAAGTGGGATTAAACGTACCAATTTCAATATATGATATATTGAATAGGATCCCACAACATCTAAGAGTTATGTTGAACATAATTGGATGATGCCTACCTAAATAGCCTAATTCCATAGACAGTTGCTTGGCCATTTATGGAAGTAGGTGAATTATGGATCTTAGCTCAAATCAAATGATTTTGAAAGGTTAATCCATTTATTTGAGATACTAAAGTTACTAAAATAAAATCATGTTTTTGTAGATGTCTACCTCTGATTCAAACTCAAACAACTTATCCCAATTCACACTACGGTCAATCCTAGATAATGAAAAATTGGACGGAACGAACTTCATCGAATGGTTTCACTTCCTAAGGGCACTCCTTAGGTATGAAAAGAAGTTCTACGTTCTTGAAAACCTCCCTCCAAAAGCTCCTACCAGAAATGCTCCAACTGAAGTCAGAACTGCTTATGATAAGTACCAAGATGACCCTCTGATTGTTGGTTGCCTAATGTTAGCCACCACGACTCCCGAATTATTACGGGATCAATAAAACATGACTACTTGGGATATGATATCTTCACTGAAGTCTATGTTTCGGTTACAAATAAAACGGGACAGATTTGATACAGTTAAAGCATTGTGTGCTTGTAAAATGACTGAGCGTTCATCAGTTAGTACCCACATTTTGAAAATGAAAGGGGACTTTGACCAATTGACCCGTATTGGTTTCCCACTGGGTCAAGAGTTGGAAATCGATATGGTTCTCAACTCTCTACCCAAAACATATAAGCAGTTCGTTAAGGACTATAATATGAAAAGTTTGAATAAGACTCTCACAGGGCTTCACAACATACTTACAACTACTGAGAGGGATATGAAATCCAAGTTGGGTTTAACCAAACCAAAACAGGCTTTGATGATCAAACCTGACAGTAGGGCAATCAAGAAAAAAGGGGGAAATAACCAAGGGTAAAACACATGTTGGAAGATCCAGCATAGATAAGTGCAAAGGAGAAATTCCTGAGGTTGAAGTATGGTATAATTGTTTTCACCATGGGCACCAAATGAGAACTTGTCCAACCCGATTGGCAGAAATCAAGAAGCAGAAGGCTACCAGAGCCGGACCTTCAGGTATGTTTACCATTTGATTTAATTCACTTCTGACTAAGTGTTACATATTGAGTATGATACTCATATTAGTACTACTTTTCAGGAAATAAGAAGTGAAGAGAAGATGAAATCAGACCAAATGGAGCTAAGTTAGTTGTTGTTGCTCAAATGGACATATGATATGAACTTTCTAGATGGTCTTACATTAACACTTAGCAAGTGTCTTTATGTACCTAATGCTACAAGGAATTTAGTTTCATTTTTTCAATTACAACGAACCGAATTTATGTTTTCAGAAATACATTTTTCGTTTTATCTTAATAAATGTTTTATGAAATTAATAGTTGTAATTATAAATCAATATAACGAATTAAGCATGGCTTAAAACTGATCTATTTGTGACATTTAAACAAGAAACACATAGTCAAACTCCAGGCGAACGGAGAGTTGGAATCATATGATGATTCATATGATACATGTGTATCTTGTTAGTCAAGATGACATAAATGCCTTCAAAGGGTAAACCTTTAGGGGCTACAAGAACTATTAGGGGTTAACCATACTGATGTATGTGAGACTTATAGTTATGTCACAAGATACGGTCATCACTACTTCATTACATCTTACTGTTGACTTCATATACATAGCCTAATAGAACAAATATAAAAACTTTGACATTTTCAAAGAATTTTAGAAAAGAAGTAGTGAGTATGTTTGGCAAAGGATAAAGATGCTTCGGTTATATCGAGGTCATGAATATATGAGCCAATAGATCATCATAGAGATTTTTGGGATTGTATCCCAGTTGACTCCTCACGGAACACTGCATTACAACGGTGTATCCAATAAGAGAAATAGAACCATGTTGAACATGGTTCACTCTATGATAAATCTCACCACTCTGCCTAAATGTTTATGGGGTTTATGCTTTTGAAACAGTTGCCAAAATAATAGTTTATGTAGCAACCAACAAGGACCAATAAAACTCACTCTCTTAAATGAACTGGGAAGATCCTAAAGTTAATATTTGAGAATATGGGGTTATAATGCTTAAGCTAAGCATAAAGCTTTTGGAAAACATGATTCAAATGTCTGAAAAGTACATCTTTATGTGATATCCAATTGGATATTATTTCTACAGGTCTAGCAAGAACAAAAGTTTTGTTAACGCACCCTGGTGAGTTCTTAAGAAAAAAAAATTCTGTCAAGAATCACAAATGAGGACAGAGTAGATCTTGAAGAAATTCAAAAACCACAAAGATGGGACGATGGTTGACACTGACATTCAACAAGATATTGAGCTTTAACAAACTATTGAAGATAATAAATGAGATACAAAATAATCTGAAGATCAGTTTACTGATAAATGGCAAGATGCCATGAAGACCGATGTCAAAAGCCATATTCCTTAAAAGGAATTTTGAGCGAGGACGTATACAAGGCTTTAAAACATCAAACCTAAAAGTGCAAGTTGCAAAAGTCCATTTATGGACTAGAACAATCATCTCGTAATTGAAATCTTGTATACAAGAAGGTCAGTGGGAGCATAAGAGTATTCTAGATCCTATATGACATCCCAATGCTTGAAGTTGTAAAATCGTGGATTAGAACAGTACTTCGCGATGAAGGATCTAGAAGAGACAAAGTCCTTGGAATAAAGATCTATCGTGGTAGATCAAAGTGCTTAATTAGATTAAGCAAAAGTACATACATTGACAAGATCTTGAAACACTTCAAGATGAAAGGTTCCGAGAAAGGAAACTTGCCAACAGTACATAGTGTACATCTGAGCGAAACTCAGAGTCCTAGCACCAAAGAGGACATGAACCGTATGAAAGGTGTTCCCTGTGTTTTCAGCCAACTATTCAAATCATGCACGCCATGTTAATGTACTATGACCGTATAACACTCTAAGAATCAGAGTAAATTTAAAACCTGGAATTATGGAAACATGACACTTGTATTGATATAAACCTCTCATAAAGGGGATCAGTCCTTAAGACTTTACAAAACCTGTACAGATATAGAATTCATCAACAAACTAATCTAGACACATCTATCTAGATTACATCAGATGACAATCCATAATTCACCAAAAGAATGGGACTTAACAAATGCCCAGTTACAATACTAGTCATCTCAAAAGCCTCGAGACCAAACCCGTCTCTCAAAACCCTGGCAACCCACCACTAAGGGAAACCTGTTATACATATCATTTGAGAAAAAGTTTTAGGCTTAAAGTCTAGTGAGAACATACAGTTTATAAATTTCAAGAGATATAAACTTTTGTATCAAAGGGAATCTTTTCAAATAAGCATTTCCAAGTTAACTGTTGATAAGAATGAAATTCATTAAAATGAGACCATAAACCTTCTTTCCAGAACCTCACAATTTAATGCACAAGTAGTTCTTTTATAAACTTCCCGAAATATAAACATCAGTATCATAAGGAAATCTTTTCATAAAGGTTTAATTTATAAAAGATAACATTTTTCCACAACCGGGCCTTTTCGGTCCAAAACTCATCATACGATGACAAAAGAACCATTTTACCAAGGATTGTGGTGTAACACAAAGTAGACCACCAATCCGAGTTATGAGCTAAATACTGGAACCATGGTCACGAACGCTTCGGTCCGTACTACGATGTGAGGGAGGCCCCCAAGGAACCAGTCATACTCGTTCATTAGACTACATTTGACCCATGGCTAATAACCGATCTCACATAACCATACTAAGTGCCCCCGAAGATCAAATGTATCTAACTACAACGAAGGGGTACAAACATCCCAACAATAAGCCAACTCGATACCTAGTGATCCACTAGTATAGTCATGACTTGTCACAATATTTCATGTGACCATTTTAAAGCTAGATAAACAACTTTCAACACATTTATATTTCAAAATGCCATTTTCCAAACCAACTGCTGGTAAGAAAGATAATCATAAAACCAGTTTATATACATTCTTTCAATAAGTCATAAACATAGGCAAGTAAAACATCATTTTACTTCTAATAAGGCGGAACCAATCATTTTAGTCAAAACTGATCGGGAACCCCAAAAATCACCAAAAACTTCATTTATATCAAAATGTAGAGAACATGAAATCATACCGTAAAAATACTTCGGATTTCGCAAATAAGAGTTTTGACATGTATAAAGTTTGTAAAATGGTAGTAGGAACTCACTAGTAGGTTTTGGAATAAAACCCGGAAAACCAGATATTGATCGCGACGAATAGGTGAAGCTTAAAACACCGACCCCTTGCTAGAAACACCGCAACCTAGCAACCAAACGAGACTCGAAGATCGAAAGAAGAAAACCAGAGAGAGAGAGATTTTGAGATATATGAGATAATGTTATAAAATATCTCACAAAAACATATTTATGCAAAAATCAAATCCGCCACTGCCGAAAGCGCACGACCCGTGCGTTTTGTCTGAAGGAGGGCGCACGTGTAGACAGACGCAGGCAACCCTCTTAATCTTCTTTTCTTCTTCGCAAAAGACCAAACGAAACTCGGGGTGTTACAAATCTCCCAACCTTAAAACGATTTCGTCCTCGAAATCTACTCTTCTCAACGGAACACTGTCCGCAGATAAGATCGTCTCAAACCCAAATGCCACAATCAATAACGAGATCCTAATACCGACATCCACATTAGCTACCCTTCTTGGGCATAATTCACTCCTAACCGAGAGAACACTCAACACTTCAATGTAACCTTTACTCCCAAGGTTACGGTTGCCTCCCAACCTTAGGTGACAATTACTACCTCAAGGAAATTAGCGACCTCAACTTCCCATCTACCAATTTCTTTCAAACTGCACGGTTCCGAACTCAAAGCCAACGGTCGACGCTAATCTTCCCAAAACTCTCAGATTTCACTGATCCATTCCTAATATCGATAAAGATATTCTTACAAGGCGCACCAATGCGTCTTTCCGGCAATCGGTTAACACAGATTCTGTTATCACTCAACTCCGATCCGACCCCAAATCTGGAAATAGCCCTTATTCAAATTTCTTAATACTTCCATAAATACTTCGTCTACAACCACATTATAAAGATTAACCTCTAAACATACCACCAATCTATACATTCGGACTATAAAGGACGGGCGCTAATAAAACCCACAACAGGAATTTGATGCACATGCTGAAAAATAAAAAGGATTAGGCTTAACGTCTAGAGAGCTCAAGAGTTTTACATAAGTAAAAGCAATTAAATTGATGAACTTCTCTTTAAAACAGAACCTTTCAAATAATGAATTTTAAAACATGGAACAACTCCTTTTCAAAGTTATGCACTTTCAAAGATGGATCCTTCATTTCAACGATGCTTTATAAATTGATACAACTTGTACTAACTCGAAGCATGAAACATTAGTAACACCATGCATATCGTACGTCCGAAATCATGGACATTAGGTCCAATACTCACGCGACCAAAATGAAAGAAAACTAAATACCCATACGCAGGAAAACACACTTCATTCAAACCTTAATATACGTGAGGAGAACCCAATATTAAAGCAATCATTTACCGTCGACTCCACATAACCAAAGTTGGTAAAAATATGACATTAGTGTTTAAAATACCCCGGGTCTACGACGGAGAGACCCGTACACAAAGAGAATAGAAGGACACGCAAGTAGGTCGCCCATACAACTTCCTCGCATGACCTCTAAACGTTTCCATCTTGGGTGACGAGAACAAATGAATGGGGCCACCCGTGATGTTATTGGATTTCACCACGTATCCCGATCTTAGTTCCCATGCCATACCAGACATCACAACCTCAAACCGTTGTTGCCTCTAGCAATACTCTGTCGAGTTCCACCTCAAGGGCTTACGGACACGGGTGTCTACCCAATCTAGACGAGTTCCAACTCAGTAGCTCGTGCCACCTATTGTCTACTAGCTATCAAACCCGAGCGGTCACTAAGTGTAACCCAAAACCTCAGGCCTTACTAAACAGACAGACTTACGTGCCAATGAAACCATTACAATATTGTCTAAACATTACATGACTCCAATTGAATGACCAAAGCACCCAAAAACATGTAACTCACCAAAAACACGAATAAGCTCCATCATACTAAAATCTTTCATTGCGGTTATAACTCCGGACAAATGTCCACACGACTCATTTAGTCAAAACCCGAGCCAAAGGCCCAACAATTCATGTAAATTTCCAACGAAAGCCTCGTAAACCTTAAAACACATTTAACCGACATCTAACGTTTCCCCAAATAATGAAATGTCTTTAAACAATGTTTATGAAAACACACACCACAAGGACATGATTTCTCAAAACTCAACACGTATTGAGACCAAAGATTATCCAAAGGTTTATGAATGCACATATACTAAGATGCATATGTCATGAAATAAACTTTGCTTGCACAAAATCATCAAAGATGCATAAATCATAATATAGATTTTACGTGTACAAAATCACCCAGAATACGTAAATCACGCTATTTACTTGTTGAAATATTCAAGCTCGACATGAGCAATTTATGATGTTAAAACAATCCAAATTACCGAATACGAAAACTTATCAAAATACTCACACCTTGAGAAATACCAAGTAAATATACGCAACAATTTACACTATAAACGTGAAAATAGGTTCTTGCACTTCAATACGTGCAACAATTGTTTGTACAACTCCAAAGGGAAAATCACGATTTTATCTTTAAAATTCCCCTATATAACCAAGAGACGTTTTAGATAAAAACATAACTGTTTTAATTTTTAGAAACCCGGATTAAATCAAGTTGATTAAGAAAAATAATTATTCTTGAAGAATAATTATGAAAATATATGTTAAACTGTAATTATGATAATTACAGGGTGAAAAAGTAATTATGTTAATTACGAGATGTTATCTGTAATTATATATATAATTATATTTAAAGTTTAAAAGATAATTATATATATATTTGAATTTAAATTTAAATATTACAGATAATTATTAAACCTTATTTAAATTATAGTCTAACTATAATTCTTCTGGTATAAATAGGGCGTTAGGCTAAACCATTTTTCATAGAATTGAATTACAATTAGCCTTTCAAAGAAATACAGAAAAGAAAACACATATAGATCTAGGGTTCTTGGGCTAGCACCTGGTGGAGACGGGAAACGTGTTCGTGTGTGGACTACCAATAGAGGAAACCTATTTTGGTTTCTAGGTGCTCCGTTTCAGTCCCGACTGATCTCTAAAAGGTAAGATTCTAAACATCCTATGGTGTGGTTTTTGTTTAATTAAATGCATTATTGGATCCGATTGGGTTTTAAGCTTTATTTAGAAAAGTTTTCTATATAACTATTGTAACCAAAATTATTTAATTTTCCGCTGCGTTTATCGGTTACAAATTGTATTAAAGCCCAACAATCTATAATTGTTTATATTTGCTTTTGGTGTTCTAACTTCTTATAGTTATATAATGGCTAATTTGTGGGTTAACATAAGGGGTTACCTAATTCAATTTGATACAAATGATATTAACGGAGTCTTTAAAATAAATAGTTTTGGGTTTAATACATGTTTATTTAAATTATTTTGTTTTTGTGTAACCGTGGGTATTCGGATCAGCTTATATATATTTTGACTAATTACATGGAGTCCTAAGAGACACTGAGGAATATCTCCAACCTCGAACTGGTGGGCTATGGGGAGGAACCCCAAATTCTCAAACCTTCTTGCGAGTAAACAAATCCCTCAAGGTTTATTTTGACCTTTTAAAGCAAACAAAAGTAGATATCTGGTAATCCAATTGGTAATAACTAAGTTTTTTAAACTAATATTAGTGGCCTAATTTTGATTGTTTCTAAGAAGAATTAAAAAGGCAAGAAGAAACACTAACAAGTAGATGAACTTTTCATTTGCAAGTTGGAATCTTGTATTTTTAATTGGTTTTGTAAAACACTAAAAATCCAAAGCATTAAAAAGAAAACTTATATTATATATATATATGTATATATGTATATATATATATATATATATATATATATATATATAGGTAGAGGGAGGATCATGCGAGAAGTTAAACACTTTTCGAGAAGGCGAGAAGTGTTTAATCATATATGATTACACGGCTTGTAAGTGTGTTTAATCATGTATGATTAAACGTCTATGTATTGTCAATATAACATGTGTTTAATCATATATGATTAAGCTTGTGTATCATATATGATTAAACACTTCTCGACTTCTCGCAAAATGTTTAGCTTCTCGTTTGAACCTGCCCCTATATAGTGTATATATATATATATATATATATATATATATATATATATATATATATAAACGGGTTATTCGGGTCATTTTCGAGTTGAAAGTTTTGACCCTGACCTTACCCGTTTAATTTTCGTGTCGTGTCGTGTCAACCCGTTTACTTAAACGGGTTGAAATGTATTACCCAAACTCGTTTATTTCGTGTCGAGTTCGTGTCGAGTTCGTGTCGGGTTAGCGTGTCGTGTCAGTTTTTGCCAGGTCTAGTTTTGTTTAGTAGTTGCAACTTTCTTCGATATCATCTATTGAATTACGTACCTATTATGATAAAAAAACTTCTTTCTTTTTAATTATATAAAAGGTGATTTATATGTAGACCAAACAAATATCATCTACTGAAACCAAACCCATTCAAGGAATATGGTGAATTGGCATAAGAGAATCACAAGATTAAATTTGGGTTTATAAGACATCAAAAATATTTACGACCTGATAGATTGTTTTATAGGACTAAAGAATAAAACATCCTATAAAATGTTACAATAAGTTTAGGGGATGGTTTTTGGACATCTTAACAAGTTTTTTAACACAAATTTGAAATAAAGCATCATATTATCTTTTGTGACTGTTTGAAACAATGTCTTGCAAAAATAAAGGTACAAAAGGCAAAGTTGAAAAAAGAGATAAATGCAGAGACTCGATAAAAGTTATTATAATAAATGGAATTTTGGATGGTGAGTCGTATGCTTGGTTTTGATTCTCAAAGCAAACGTTGTGAATCTAATTAATGGACCAAAATCCTACTAATCAACGTATTAGTCTTTATCGTATTGATTACTTTAAAATATTTTGTGTTGTTTTATGGACATACGTATGTAAAGGTTGATGAGATCGTTATAAAACTACAAAAATCAAAATACTTTTTTAAGTCGTATAGGAACAACTAAAATAAAAAATGCTTTTCTTTAATGTGTTTTTGTCGATACAGATCATATACACCATTTCCAACCAATTAATTTCCTTTGTTCAGGTGGAATGTATTTTGGCCTTTTAGTTCATGTGGTTTGTAATCTTCCTATAATTATTAAGTTAGGTTTTAGGTAACTGTCTAGTATTTGGATATACGATTTACCAAAGATCTTTTTCGAATCATTAACTACAATTAATGCTTGTTCCGTCTTTGGTAAATCGGAAAGCATAGTTAGAAACAAACAACTGAACCAAAGGCCAATTATAAGTCGTGGGGTTTGGCCATCTTGAAAACATCTCTTCTAGATGGTTTGCGTCAAACAATGTTTTACAATACTATAAATTGAATTAGGTTTTGTTAATTCTTAAAAACGACAAAAACGAGGTTCTTTATTTTTTATGGCAATTTTTTGTGACATTCTTGTAAATATGTATGTAATTTAATGCAATTTTCTGTGACATTCCTCTATTATAGATTAGAATTTATGCTTATAATCGTACCCATTATAGGATGGATTGATTCAAAATATCTTATTCATGTTGAAGGTTCAAATGTATTTAATATTTTTATATAGATGTCTCATTACATGTACACATAAGCTCACAAAAATATTTGAAAAAAAATTCAATTTTTTGATATCGAAGCTTCACATCTTCATAAAAAATGAGTAAACAACATTTTTCATCCCTGTGGTTTCCCGAAAGTAACACCTTTCGTCCCTGCAGTTTCAAAAATAAAATTTCGCCATTGTTGTATGCAAAAACGACCGGATTTGGTCTCTCCCTCTAACTACGTTACCAAGCCTGCCGTTAACACCCACCACGTGACCTGCACATAAGGGTAAGATCGTCTTCTCATTAAAACTTCAGCGATGACCCCAATTGACTCCCATTTATTTAACCATCGTCCTCATCCTTACCTCTTCAACTTCAACTTCAAACTTTAAATGCAACTTGGTTCTTGATCGATGCCCCCTTCAATGTGGACTATTCGTAGTTCGTTTGAGGATTTTGAGCCTAAAGATATTTATGGTAAGCATAATTAGGGTTTTTTACTTATTTTTTTGCAGACATTTATACCAATCTGATTAGGTTGAAGATACATCATGGTGGGATGATTACCAAACGTCCAGGAAGGCGATATATTGAGGGTAAGACTACATTCATCGATTTAGTTGACATTGATGAACTCAGTGTCCATGAAATCGATGCAATGGTGATTGAACTTGGTTAGACCGGTAAATATCCGTTGTACTATAATTTTCTTACCCCTGAATCTGACCTAGATATTGGTCTAAGAGCCTTAGAAAATGATCAAGATATTTTGAATCTTTTGAAATTCACCACCTCTCATAAGATCATTGAGGTTTACATAGAGCAAATTAGGACAACTGTGGGTACATACATGAAGTCAGCAGTTGGACCAACTATTGTTCTTGAAGAAATTCCTTCTGAAAACCCTAAACTAGCTCCTCAAAAACGAGGGAGGTCTAAGAGCCTAGGGAGTGCATCATGTAAAAAGAAACTTTTTTTGGAATGGATGGAAACAAAGCTATTGTCTTTTGGTAGTTTCTTTGTATGTCTTTTGGTAAAGGCCTTAATCAATGAATACTGGTTTTGGTAGCAAACTGTTAAATGTATGTCTTTTGGTAATTAGCCTGTTGGATGTATGTTTTGCTAATAAAATTGTTGGTTATTCTTATGGTATGAAACTGTTTTTGGTACTTGTATATGGTAGCAAACTGTTAGATGCATGCAGTGGATTGTATATGGTACTTGTTTTGGTTACTTGTTTTTGTTGACACATTCAATTGAAACAAAGTAGAATATACCAATAGAATACACCATTACCATAAAGTATCAAAAGATCTAAGTACATAGGTTGTTCCATTACAAAACATCAAAAGATCTAAGTACATAGGTTGTTCCATTACAAAATATCCAACTGCATATTTAACCACTACATTCTATTAGGTCAATTAATAACCAAATAAATCAAAAAACAAAACCAACTGACGACCAACAAAGTCTTGTACATATGAGCTTCAGTTGACTTCTCCTTCAACTTTGCTTCAACCATATTCTTCGATCTTAGTAAACCAGGAATAACATGCATCGATCGTTCACACATTTCTTCGTTAAGCCATCCAACAAATCCACATTTTGTAGCCTGTCAAATAATTAGGGATGAAGTTAGGGTTTTCTTACAACAAATACACAGTGAGAACAAAACAGATTATGAGATAAAAATCTAGGGTTTTTAATGATCATACATACCTGGTTTGAACAACACTAAAATCTTCGACCTGGGTTATTGTTGGTCCCCGACGTTCGGATAATCGCAGAGGAGCCACATTTGCAGACCACCATGGAAGACATGAAGCTCGATTTCTTTTGGCTTTCGATCGAGGTTTTTGAGTAGCTTATATCAGGTACGATTTTCCTTCAGTTTTTTATTTGTGATTCAAATCCCAAGCAAGAAAACCTAGGAGAAACTGGGATATACTCGGTTTATCTGAGCTTAAAATTAATTTGAGAGGACTAGCCATGTCGAGTGAACCTGCGAGCACGATTCAAGATCAATATGATCTTGATTCCTTTAGGCGATTAGCGTATATCCTTTCTACTGTGACCATAGACACTCCGGGTTAGGTTCATCCTGACATGTGACCGTAGGGGTACTTTGTTATCAATGAGTACCCTTTCAAAATAGGATTCAAATGGCCCTATTCGCCTCTGTCGAGGTTGTTTATGATGAGATTTGGTCTAGCCCCAGGGTAGCTTATGCCCCAGTTTTGGAGGGTCGTCTCAGTTTGACATGAACGACCTTCTCACGACGTATATGGTCAAGGTGGATGGGTTCCACCATTACAGTCTTTTTTTTAAGTATCGAGGTGATCGCACCTTGGTACTTAACACTGCGGTCAATAACCGTAAGTGGAAGATTAGGTACGTCTTTGTGCGTACAACATCACAGGGTCCAAACAGTGATGTGCCTGAGACGTCCTTGAATACGTCGACTGAGTTTTCCTTTATTCTTTGCTTCTGTCGTATGTTTTCTATCGATAATTGATTTATATCTAACAATTTCATATGTGCTTTTTATTTCAACAATCAAGTTTGACGAGGTACAATCGAACAATTATTCGGTCTACAAGATCACTCGGTTCTTAGGGTACATCCAGGACGAGCGATCTTTTTCTTCCCATCACCTGGTCGACGAGGACGAGAACGATACAACTATCATCGAGCCTCTTGAGGTTGAGGTCAAGGAGGTTGAGGAAAAGGAGAGAAAAGAGGAAAAGGAGGAGGAAAAGAAAGAAGAGGAGAGAGACGAGATGGCAGGTAACGTATTCTTCCCTCGATTTCCTTTACTTCTTCCTTTGGCTCACTTTATTTTTTTCTTTGACTTAACTTGTTGTGTCTTTTTGTTTTTTCAGGAGGTTCACCTGCAAAGACGTCCACTGCGACCGACCGAAGGAGGGCCCAACTGGAATTGGCCTGGAAGGGTTGAGATAAGAGGAAGGCGGTCGCGACTACTGGGTCGGGCCTTCCAAAACGTACGAGGATGGCGGTTATGAGGGAACCGTCGTCAATGGGTGGCGACGCATCGAAGGTCGCCACCTCTGATAGGACAAAGGGGGATGTGATCGAGGTGATCCCCATCAGCGTTGCGCCTCCAGTGGTGGAGTCCTCGAAGGAGCCAGGTGTCGAGCGACCATTACTGGAGAAAGTTCAGGTGACTCAGGCCCCTGGTTCAATCCCCACATTAGTCGATAAGGGAAAGGGACCTGCTGAAGTCCAGATGGTTCACTTTACGTTGACGTCAGACTTCATGGCAGATGACGTCCTTGATAGGGAGAAGATTTTTCCTCATCTGGAGAAATACCATCTTTCGTCTTTCAAGGAACGTTTCGAAGGAATGTCGGTCGGCAACGTCAGGTCCAACGTCGCTGGACTTTCGTTCATGGTAAGTGTTGCGACTTACCTCTGTATTTATTTTTTGCCTTTTGTTTGTCTTTGTACTGATGTCGTGTATTTTGTACTACAGACGTTCCAGGCCTCTCTCAGTCTTTACACTGAGATGGAGAAAATAAGGCGTCTAGTGCCTAAGGCTCTCAAAAGAGAGAAGGCAACCTTGGATAGGGAGCAAACTGCTCTGGCCAGGGAGAGGAGGCCAAGTCCCTAGTGAAGTCCCTGACTGTGAGGCTCCAAGAAGCCCACAATGTCTTGGAGGTCGCTGGTCACCATACGTACGATCTGTAGACATGTCTTCACGTGTCTTAGGAGATCTTGAAGGGGTCCCGGGAGGAGCTGGAGCAGGCCTAGGTGTCCTTGGTCGCGAATGAAAAAGAGACAAGGGACATCAAGGCAAGGGAGGTCGAGTAGAAGGCCAGGATCGAGGAGCTGGAGGATGAGCTGAAGTCTATCGAGGCATTCACTCTATGGGCAACAAAAGGCGGCCATTATGAGGCGTCACCTGGCTGGGAAGAATCCCTTCGCCAATGCCGAAGAAGACCTCAAGCTCTATTTGGCAGAGATCGGGAACGAGAAAGACCTGGACTCTGAAGATGAAAGAGACGTCGAGGTAGTCGAGGAGGAGGCCAAGGTCGATGAAGCTCTAGCGGGTGATGCCTCCACATCGCAACCAACAGAAGATGCTCCTAATAATGTCCCTAATTCAAGTTCTAATCACTATAAACAATCAAGATGAACAATTCAGTAAGTCATATGTCATTGATTATGAATCTCAGATTACATTCACTCACTTTCTTTCTCTACACTCTCTCACTAGAATGATATACAATCTGTTCTTCTCTAATCTGCTCTGTATTCTAACAAAGACTTACACATTCTAATCTGACAAACTTTCTCTGAAAGGACTCATCACGTCTTACAAAGACAAGGCTATTTATACTAACAACAACAACAAGAAAACTAAAACACAATACTTTGACTTTAACTTTCTTACAAGGACTTTCACATTCTTGCCTGAGAGTTAACTTTGAGGCTTTGACTTGCTTTACTTTAATCTTCAAATATTATGATCTTGTATCCAACAAATATGTGCTCTAACATTCTCCCCCTTTGGATCAAGATCATATCTAAAAGGATTTTGCAATTCAATCTTCTCTTTTTAAGCTCAATTTGAATCTTCTCCCCCTTTATGTACAAACATTACAAACTCTCTCTTTGTAGAATAAAATCAGATTAAATTTTCTCTTTTATGCTCAGAACAATCTCCCCTTTCTTTGATAAACTATGTCTTTAAAACTTTCAGCAATTTTCTCAAATTCTATTCTTCAAGAATATTAGCATTCTCCCAAAGGTTATAAAAACCTCTTTCCAGACTTCAGAAAGAAATTATCTTCAGGTAGGTTCAGCTCGGTTTGCTTCAGCAAAATGTCTTCAAAGAAAATTTCTGTAAAATCAACTCATCTTCAGAATTCTTTGAACTTTATCTTTCAGCTTTCAATAGTCTATCTCAAGTCAACAATTCTTGAACACTTTCCAAATAACTTTCTTGATATTTTCCCCATCTATAACATTACTGAATCATACAGTTTTTGATTCCATATCCCTTTTTTGATGATTGGGGCATAGAGATCATAAAAACTTTCAACAAGAAATGTCACTTCATCTATTCTGACCACTGATCTTATCAAGAGCCTCCGATTCTTCATCAATTCATAATAGTGTATTCATCTAGATCTTTTCAAATCCAGACAAATAAGAATACAACCCCTGAATCAACAAATGAATCAGTTAATCTGCCTGTCAGTAATACAAAGTTACCGTGTGTAACGAATACACATTGGAAAGGAGATTTTGTGATGTTCACTCCCCCAGGTCTTCCATTTAATCATCGAAATACCACAAAGGAATTTCTATGAACGTTATGACAAGAAAACGTATTCCTTGTGTGTTTGAGCAAGTGTTTGAAAGAATTAAGCACATGATGATTGCTTTGAATAAGGCTCATAATTGTGTAAACTACTGACACAACAGTAATTAAACACAGACTCTATTGTGCATGATTAAAGTGCGAAGGTGGGACAAACTTCCTTCTTTTTCAATATCCAGATTTTCCAAATGAAAATCAGATAGCATATGTGCTGCGTCCCCTTGAAATATTGAAACATTTTATTGTTGAGAAGAAAATGAGTAGTTAGTGGGGTTTTTAGCAAGAGTTGGCATGTGCTAGTTGCCTGTTTCAATAATGTTCACGAAGAAGTGTGAAACATTAGTAATGTGGCTGCCCGGCTCAGAAAAAGTTGGTGCAGAGTTTGATATTCTTTTACTCTGTTCTCACACCCTCTTTCTTTTAATCATTAAGCTCACGTCTAACCAAACTCTCAATTACAGTTTAACTCATCGCTCAACCCACACTCAGTGTATTGACTCCTCACACAATCGATCACTCAAGGATTAACTTCTTGGGTAGGAAACACTGGTTAACGTGAATCCATAGAAGTTTCAATTAAGCTTACACAAAGAACCCATGTATTGTACTAAAAGAACATGTTGCTCAACTGGTTTAACTTTGCAGTTAAAGCATAGAAGATACAAGGTAGATAAATATATACTCATAGATATAATCATGAAGATTTGAACTTTTTACATTGAAGACTTTTCAAACAAGATAATTAAATGAATGAAATGAAGACAAAAAAAACTTGTTTGAAAATCTGACATTGTAGAATAAAGATCAGAATCAAAATGATTTATCAATTAAGGCTTAGGTCAGCAAAAATTGGAATCTGTCTATATGATTCAAGATATAGACACTTGTGAAAGAACGTTTCGAAATGAAATCAACACTCAAAATTCTTTGAAGTTCAATTGGGGTGTCTTACCATCGAAAATTTGTTTTAATTTAGAGACATGGCAAGAACATATTCAACAAAATATCAAACCGGTGTGTGTGAATACTTGACAGTATATGGAAAAGATGATACCCAAGTATTTATCTTTGGAAACACATGGTTTATTAACATTTAAGAACAAGTAAAAAATGAAAACATTTAAAATCACACTTCTATATTCATGAAATCGTTTAAGAATAAGAAGTGATTTGAACATTTAAGAACATGTTTTCATATCTGAAAGTTGTCCTTCTTTCAGATAAGTATGAGATTAAGATTAGGAATAAACCTTTGACGTACAGTCTTAAATCTCATCAAGTCAGCTCGAAGTCATAAATGATATGATCATTTAAGCTTCCTCTCAATCTGCAATAGTCACAAAGTCGTCAAAGTACAAAGTTTTATTCACAAAATTTATTGAAAAATAAAAATGACATAAAGCAGTAAAACATTGAATGTACGAGTTCTGATAAAAAATAATCAGAAGTCATAATTCTTACTCCCCCTGAAATTATGCATCTAAAATATGTCAGTGAAAAAGCACATGATAGAGATCTATAACTCCCCCTGAAGTGTAGATCATCATATCTTCCTAATGCATATTTCCAGAAAAATATGTACTCCCCCTTGAAGGTTGATTTCCTCATTTGAGTATCGGAGTACAATCTCTTATCAACTTAGGAATATTATCTCTCTTGATCATTGAAGAGTGAGTCCTAAACTGTTGTGTTTAAAAGTCAAACTCTTTATCATTGAGGAATGGGTCCTGAACTGTAGTATTCAGAAGCCTTGGGTTCTCTTACTACCCTTAACTTGAGGTGCCTGCAACACAGAGTCATCCTTCGGCTTTGGTACCCACTGGTATTTGGGTCCATGTTTGTGAGTTGCAGTTCTATTAGGAGTAATAGAGTAAGAACCATACCAGTAATGATCACTTGACTTATGAAAAAAATCATATGTATGACAGTAAGAACAATATCTTTTTCTAGACAACCTGATCAATTGATCTCTCGAATAAGAAAAATCAGGTTTACCTTTCCGCACATTGTTCTTCTTGGCTTTTGATGTGTGTACTAATGATTTGTTCCTTTTATTCTCTTGTGGCCCAAGATTTACTAGCATAAACACATACAGATTATCACAAAACACTTTGTTTATTAATCACAAGAATTACATCAAGTCATAGATCTATTAGTGATTAACCTTTCAAGATAGAATGTGTTTGTGTGTGTACTCAATGTGTGCAACTATGTGATTCTATCAACTACCACCAATATTACACCTTCACTTTCACACACTAACTCTCTTGCTTCTCTACAAGTCTCTTAGAAATAATACAAGGACTTGCTTATATATATAGGTCAACATGACCAAGCAAGGTCAAACCTTCTAAGCTCATTACAAGTCACACACAAACACTAATTACAACAATGACCCTCATTTAATCTTGAATACAATTACTGTCTAACAATCTCCCTCCTTGGATTCAAGATTAAAAAAAAATTGGCAATAATCTTCAGGTCTTTATATCTTCAGAATTAACTTCAACTTCAAATCTTTTCTGGCTTTGACATCTTGAAAACTTTGACAATTCTTCAAACTTGTCTCTCCCTTCGAATTAACTTTTGCATAAATTCTGACTTTCTTTCACTTTCTCTTTGATAATCTGACAACTTTATCTCCTCTGAAATCTTTAAAACTTCAATATGATCTTGAACTTTGATTATTCTCCCCCTTTTTAATGATTTGTAAGAATCAATCATCATTAAAACACTTCAAGGTCAGATCCGCCATTGAATGAACTTCCCACTGTCTGATAAGCACATTCTTCATGAACTTTCATCTCCTCTTTTTAATAATAGACAATCTCCCCCATATAGGAAAATTATGAATCTCCCCAATACATGATGTGATAAAATTTGTCATCCGATCTGAAAGAACCGTTGAACCATGAATGTATTCATCTGAATCTTTCCAAATTCAAACAAAATAAGAGTTGTAACCTTGAATCAACATATGAAACAGTTAGAAATGCCTGTTAGTAACACGAAGTTACTGTGTACAACGAATGTACAATATAAGGAGCTTGTTTGATATTGACTCCCCAGGACTTCCATTCAATCATTGAAAAACACAAGGTAATTCTATGAATGTTCTGACAGAAAAACAAATTCTCTGTGTGTACGTGCTTGTGTTTTGAAAGAATTAGCACAATGATTGTGTTTCATAAGGCTCAACATATGTAAATCACTGAGACAACAATGATTATTCATGGACTCAACGTGCATGAGAAAGGGTCGAATGTGGGGCAACTTTCCTTCTTTTTCAATATCAGTATCTTCCAAGTAAAGATCCGATAGATTATGTGCTGCTTCCCCAGAAAATGTGAAACATTCTCTTTTTAAGAAAAGAATGAGTAGCTAGTGGGGTTATATGCAAGAGATGGCATGGGCTATTTGCCTATTTCAATGATGGTCACGAAAGAAATGTGAACCAATCAGTAATGTGGCTGCCCGACTCAGAAAGATGTTTGGTGCAGAGTTCTGATATTCTTTTAACTCTGTTCTCTCACCCTCTTTCTTTTAAACATATAAGCTCACATCTAACCAATCTCTCATTTCCATTTTACCTCATCTCAATCCCACACTCAATTCTTTTAAACCCCTCTCCCCTCAATCACTCAAAGGATTTCTTCTGGGGTAGGAAACACTGGTTATCGTGAATCCAAGAAAGATCTATTAAGCACTCACACTAAATCCCATGTTCCTAAAAGTACATGTTGTTCAATGATTTTCTTGACATGTAAAACACAAAAAAAAGTCATATATCCGTGTATATATGCTCATCAAAGATTAGAAATGAAATTTGAGCATTTTAAACATTTAAGATATCTCAAAACTTTATATGAATGAATAATCAAGAAAGAATAGAAATGTTTTGAGAATCTGACAATGATTAAGATCAGATCAAATTATCATGAAGAAAAATATTTGGGAATTCAAAGACGTATGTTGTTTATGTGAACAAGATATAAACATATGATCAATGAAAGCACATTAAAAAAATGAAATAACGTTTGATTCAAACAATTGTGAATACCAAACGGCGGGAGTATTACCATAGAAAGATATATCATTTGATACATGGTAATAACATAATCAAATTGAAAATACTGAAGCAGCGTGTGTATGAATAATTGACAAAGTATATAGAAAAAAAAATACACAAGTATTATTCTTTAAAGAACACACGGTCAGATATACAGTTAAGTATCCAAAAATCATTTAAAATTCACACTTCTCAGTCCAAGAAAACAGTTTAAGAACGTGAAGTGGTTTGAACATTTTAAAACATTTTTCACAAGTAAAAGTTGTTCTTCTTTCACAAGTGTTAGAGTATAAGGTTTTGAATGTTATACTTGTGGATTAGAATCCTTAACTCCCCCTGGAATGAATATAACAATTAATGTATCCTTGACTAGATATCCTCCTCCTTGATATCTGTAAAACGTCAATCTTTTTAGAAATATTATTATAAAAGATATAGCAATATTATATCTAAACTCCCTTTCAAACGAAAAACTTCCTGATAAGATGTAATCTTGAAAGCATCCTTCAGAAGAAAATATTTGAATACGGGTTTTGAACTGAATTGTCAAAAAGCCATTCTTCATTGAATTACGGGTTCTAAGCTGACGTACTTAGAAGCCATAGTTTTCTTACTCCCCCCTTGACTATAGGTGCCTGCAACACAAAATCATTTTTCGGCTTTGGTACCCACTGGTATTTGGGTCCATATGTGTTAGTTGCAGTTCGAATGGGAGAAATATAGTAAGAACCATACCAGTAATTTTCAAAATTTTTACTAACAAAATCATTTAAACCATAGTAGGAACAATTTATTTTCTTTTGAGCTAACCTGATCAATTGATTAATAGTGTAAATCAGATCAGGTTTACCAAAAGTTTTACCTTTAGGAGAATTGTTCCTTTGAGCTTTAAATGTATATCCAAATGATATTTCTTCTTTCTTCTTCTCCTCCGATGATCCTTTTACTCTCCAATACCAATTATCTTTATCTTTCTCATCTTTCTTTCTCCATGTCATTTTCTTCTGAGATTCTTTCTTCTGGATGTTACCTGAACCAACAACATTTTTGTCATAAAACAAGTTAGAAGGACAAATTTTGTCTTTAAGTGCAGAAGTATGACTATCATCTGAATCAAATAAAGGATTATGAGAAACATTCATAAAATTTGAACTAGAAGCTGTTTTGAATGAGCATTCTTAACCAGCTTGATCATCTCTTGGTGATTGAGCAATAGATTATGGCATTTTGTGCTCAGTCAGCTTCACCGTGAACATGATCTCCTCAAGTTCTTTAATCTTTGAAGTCAAACAGTTTCTCTCCTTTGACAATATGTCAAACTTCTTATGCAACTCAGCTTTTACATTCTTCTCCTTCAGTATTGTTGATGACAGTTCAGATAGCTTCTTTCTAAGCTTAGCAATCTCAGTCTCAAACACAATCTTCTCTTTAGTAAAATCTTTCTTTACAGTCTTTGACTCAACTATCTTCTTCTTCTCTTTCTCAAATTTCTCTCTTTCCAGTATGATTACTTTCTCAAAGTCTGAAACTTTTTGAGAAAGTTTAATGCATTTCATCTCTACAACTTTCTTTTCTTCAAATGCCTTCTGGAGAAATCAGAAAACTTCATTGCAAAATCTTTTCTTTCTTTCTCAAATTCAGATATTTTCTTTTTCAATTCAGCATTCTCATTTTCAAACTCTTTTCTTTTCTTTTCATAACTTTCCCTTTCTTTCTTCTCTTTTTCAATTTGAGCTTCTAATTCAAATTTGTTCTTCTTCAGCTCAGCATTTTCATTCTCTAAATCTTTTCTTTTCTTCTCAGCCTTCTTCGTGTCCTCTTTGTCTTTTGGGTTGTCTTTTTCTTTCAACATATTTAGCTCAACCTCAAGACTAAAAACTTGATTTTTCAGCTTATCTCTTTCTGCAAAAATTTGAGAATTTATCTGTTTAAATGCATCAACTGTCTCACTTGCAATATTTGCTCGTCTTCTACAATCATCAAGCTCTCGTATCATCTCTTCAAGATCATAAATGCTATCCTTATACATCTTGAAATCTATAAAAATATGCTAGAAATGATCGTTAGTCCAAATGAAATCACAAGAAAAATGAAAATCTTGAAATAAGAATTAAAAAAAATTTGATCACAATCAGAACTATGTTCCCCTCCGCAGACTTAGTGTGAAACGCAAACCTTGACTTTGCGTATGTAGTGTGAAACGCAAACCTTGACTTTGCGTTTGTAGTGTGAAACGCAAACGCTACTTTGCGTTTGTGATGAGGAACGCAAACCTTAGTTTACATTTATAGTGTGAAGCGCAAATGCCACTTTGCGTTTGTGCTAAGGAGCGCAAACTGATACTTTGCGTTTGTGCTATGAAGCGCAAGACTCACTTTGCGTGTGTGCTAAGGAACGCAAATCTTACTTTGCGTTTGTGATATGGAACGCAAAACTCAGTTTGCGTTTGTGATTTGAAGCGCAAACCTTAACTTGCGTTTGTGCCGTGATGCGCAAACCTTGTGAGATATTCTCATGAGTGAAACGCAAACAACACTTTGCGTTTGTGAAATGATAAGCAAAATACACTGAAACTATTGAAACCACACTTTGTGATTCAAGTAGAACTCGCAAAGTTCAGATCAAATTCTAAGAAAATCACGATGAATGAAACGCAAACCAAGATGAACATGCGCAAACCAATATGAACACCCGCAAACTCTGATGAACACACGCAAACCTCTAAACTCGATCAAAATCACACCAAAAATTCATCTAGACTTCGAATTTCGATCTGAAAATTTGACAATTCATTCACCAACACATTTCGAACACAATTCTAGCAAGCAATTTCGATTAAAAACACACAAATCATCAAATTGATTCAAGAACAGTACGTGAAACTCGTGAACTTGAACTCAACAAAAATCACAAATTCATACTCGATTACAGTGCAATTCTTGAAACAAATTATACATACATGATGGATTTCACAATACGAACATAACCTAATCAGATTCAACTCAAAAATTCCACTAAGAATCAAAATTGATTTTGACTTCGTGAACAGTAACGTGAACAGTGTCGACTCAAAATATTTTCTTGATTTTCAAACGGATTTGGCTCTGATACCAATTGTGGCCCAAGATTTACTAGCATAAACACATACAGATTATCACAAAACACTTTGTTTATTAATCACAAGAATTACATCAAGTCATAGATCTATTAGTGATTAACCTTTCAAGATAGAATGTGTTTGTGTGTGTACTCAATGTGTGCAACTATGTGTTTCTCTCAACTACCACCAATATTACACCTTCATTTTCACACACTAACTCTCTTGCTTCTCTACAAGTCTCTTAGAAATAATACAAGGACTTGCTTATATATATAGGTCAACATGACCAAGCAAGGTCAAACCTTCTAAGCTCATTACAACTCACACACAAACACTAATTACAACAATGACCCTCATTTAATCTTGAATACAATTACTGTCTAACATCTCTTCCTTCTTTCCTTTCTTTTCTTCCTTCTTCTCATCATTCTTTTCTTCATCTACTAGTTTTCCTTTCCATACCAGTTTCTTTTCTTCACATCTTCTTCTTCTCCTTCTTTGTGTACCTGAACCATCTACATTTCAATCGTAGAAAATGTTAGTAGTAGGAATCTGATCAAATGATTTAACTGACCTTCTTGTAGAAACAGTTTTCTGATGTAAGCTTGCAACTATCTTAAATGAACATTCAGAATCAGCTGAATCATCTCTAGGTGTGTGGATTTGTGACTCCGGAGTCGTTTGCTCAGTCACCACCACCTTGGAAATAATATATTCAAGCTCTTTAATATTTGAAGAGTAACTGTCTCTTTCCTTGGCAAGCAGGTCTGTTAGGTCTGATTTTATAGTAATCATTGTATTTATAGGGCTTGGTCAAATACTGTGTTTAGTGTCTTATTCTATGTTGTATTGACCAAGGGTATTTAAGTCCCTTTAGTCTTTGTTCCTTGTAAGAATTTTCACGCACATTAATCACATTCTCTATTTTGCGCATCAAAGCTCTCTCTCTACTTTCTCTCTCTAAAGATTCATTGATCTTGGATTATCAATTGGTATCAGAGCCATCTGAATCTTGAGAGGATTGAGAGTTTGTTTTTTGTAATCTGAATTTGTGATTGAAATCGAAAATTTGATTGATTTTCTTGAATTTTCCAAGAAAATCTCGTTTTCTTGATTTTCATCAAATTCAGATGTGTTTTTGAACGAATTTCATTGAAAATCACTTTGTTGGATTCGATTTTGATAGTAGAAAACTTTTGATTCACATTGTTTTTCAAGACATTCAGTTTTTGAGGTTCGATTTTGAGTTTTAAAGTTTTTCTGAAAACTCGTTTTTACGTACTGTGTGTTTTACGAAATCTTGTTTTTGTGGTCTTTAATCGAATTTCTTGATTGAATTGTGTTAGAATATTGTTTTCGATCAACTTTGTGTAAATTCTTGCATAAATTTCATGTCTGCTTTCGATTTCAAAAAAGTTTTCTTGATTTTGTGAACTTTACGCAAGATCTAAAGTTTGCGCAAGATTCATATAGCTTTGCGCAAGATCTTCCTACTTTGCGCAAGTTCATAGTTGGATTTTCATGTTCTACTAATTTTGTTCCTTTGTTTCAGGTTTTCGCATTGAGTTTATCACGCAAAGCTCAAACTTTGGGTATCTCATCAATCACGCAAAGTGAACTTTGCGTATCCTGTGAATCACGCAAAGCTACTTTGCGTATCTTTCATATCATGCAAAGCTTATTTTGCGCATTCAACATCACACGCAAACTCCTACTTATGCAAAGTCCATTCTTCATCATCAACAGCTTACGCAAAGCTTAGTTCGCGTATCTTGTAGCTTACGCAAACCTCGTTTGCGTCTCCTCTGCATAACGCAAATTTACTTTGCGTATCCTTCTTCTAACGCAAAGTCCAGTTTGTGTTTCCTCCATATTACGCAAAGCTCAGTTCTCGTATACCTCTACTCACGCAAAGTCTATTTTGCGCAATAGCCTTCTCACGCAAAGCTCAACTTTGCGCAAGTCTCACACTTAGCATTTTTTCTAAATTTCTGAAATGGATTCTGACAAGTTTTTTTATCAAGCTCAGTTCTACAAAAGTGATCTTATGATGAATTTGGGTACATGAAGTCGTCCACCAGTACTAATAGATGAAAATGAATTTACTTAGTGGCAAGATCGGTTCCTGAACTTCATTGAACGACAAAAGAATGGAAATGACATGATGATCATTTTATCTGAAGGACCGTTCGAAAGACCCAAATTGGCTTCTGGATTATACAAGCCTACTAAAGAATATTCACAGAATGAGTTGTCGCCATATCAAGTTGATCGGGATATTAAAGCAAGTCTAATGTTGGCCTTGCCAAACTCTATATATAACAGGATTGATTATTTCAAAACTCATCCTAATCTGATGTGGCAACAGTTGGAAAAGATTATGCTTGGTTCTTCAGTCGCAACTCAACTCAGGCATACACGCTACATGAATAATTTTGAGGAATTCAAAGCCAAGGACGGGGAGCCACTAAAAGCTGTCTTTGACCGATTATGTGCTGTGATCAATGATCTTCGGAAGATTATGGTTGTTAAGACAGAGCTTGAATTAAATCTGAAATTTCTCAACACATTGCAACATGAATGGAATAAATCATGCCACAAATTGAGGAATGATGTCAGAATCTCTACAATGCAAATCCAAGATATGTTCGAGATCTTGCTAACTGATGAGAGCTTGGTAATAGAGAAAAAGGCAAAACTTGAGAAAAAGAAGAAATCAGTGGACTCGGTTGCTCTCCTCACAAAGCAATTATCTGAACAAGCGTTGTCTGAAAACGCTTACAACGGGTCAACTGATGACGATGGTGCATTGTAGAAAACTATGATCCTTCTTTCTCAGCACTACCAGAAAAAGTTCCAACCTTGGTTTAACACTTCTCACTTCACTTCTGGGTCAAAGAATGTACAAGTGAATGAGGCTAAGAAAGCTGGTGTATGCTACGATTGTGGAAAGCCCGACCACATCTCTAAGGAGTGTAAAGTGAAGAAGGTTCGGGATTCGGCTTACTATCGGAAGAAAATGGAGCTAGCTGAGAAAAGAGAGAATGGAACTGCTTTGCTGGTAGAAGAAGAAATCTGGCTAGATCACTCTGACGATGAAGCTGCAAACGTAGAGATCGCTCAGATGTGCTTGGTTGAAGATGACCAGTCAGATGATTCTGAAACTGATCCTGATGAGGTATATTCTGAGTTTGACTACAATTTCATTACCTCTCAGATGAATATTATTATTTCTGCTTTATTCGATCTTCGTATAAAACTCTTATCTGAAAAGAATTTAAATCAGAAAAGTCAGATTTGATTGACAAACTGAAAATTTCTTTGAAAGATGAAAAATCAATTTTAGAAAATACTAAAGACATATTTCAAAAGAAATTGGATGATTTGGAAAATTCAAATAAGACTTATCTTGAGTCTTTGACTAAAATGACTTCTTTAAAAGATGATTTTTCAGATAAAATAAATAAGTTAGAAGAAAAGCTTTATCGAAGAAATCAATCTGAACAAACAATTTTTATGAATAAACCGCGGAGTGAAGAAGCTTTAAAACAAAGGTGGGGACTTGGTTTTGACAATCCTCATTGTTTAAAAAAAGTGATAAACGAAGTTCCTACTTTATATAAATACGACTATCTAACTCTTGCACACTACGCTCCTCAGTTTAAATTCTTTTGGACTAGTGAAAAGCAAATTTTAGAAGTTGAATATCAGAAAAGGATAAATAACAAGAAAAATGAAATTCCTTTTGTTTATACTTATGAAAATGCCAAATATTTTCCTGATAAATCAAGATGAGGTCGAAAAGGTTTAATTGATATATCTCCCATCAAATCTTCAGTGTCTGATGATTTTGTTCCTTCTTATGCTCCTGATTCTGATAGGGAAATTATTTCTCCAATCTTTTATGATTCGAAAAAATATACTCCTCCATTAGTTTTAGAAGGCAAAATCATCGATCTTGAAGATAATATAGAAGATCAAAATATTTTGAAGAAAATTGAATCTGATATTATTCTTTCTTTCATGGCGTCTAGTCTTGAAGAAAAATTATTTTCTCAAAAATCAGATTCTATTTCTAGCCTTTCTTCTGATTCTAAGGAAAACGAAAAGGAAGTTTCAAATTTTAAAATCTTTTCTCCAAATAATTCAGACTCCAAGGCAAATTCAGATTTATTAGTTGATCAGATTGGTTACTTAGATAAATTTATTTTTTCTGATTTAAATATTAAGTCTAAAAATCTTGATGATTCTTTTACGCTCAATGATCAATATTATAAACCTAAGCGTAAAAGAAGACGGTCAAAGAAGTCGAAGAAACAAGATAAATTTATTTCTGACTGTTCTAATTCTTCCGATTCAATTCTTACAGATAGGACTTTGAGCCGGTCAAAGAAGCAGATCTGGAGAATGAAGCGGACATCTACTGATTCTATGATTGATGAGGATTTATATATAGACAAATATTATAAAAGTGATTCATTTGCTTCTTGTAATAAGATTTCTAAATACTCTATTAAGCAAATGATTCAGATTTCCAAAAATGTCTCATATTCGTCTTCTGATTCTAGTTCAGATGATTATGCTTTATCTTCTTATGATTGTGCATATTATTCTGATTATCTTTCTCGTGCGTCTAATTTAAATACTTTCAATTATTTCCCCATAAGAACTGTAACTAACAAACATGGGCCCAAATTTAAGTGGGTACCCAAATCTTTATTTGATTTAAAGTTGCAGGCATCACATGTTGAGGGGGAGTAAGGGAAATTGGCTTCTGAGTACTTCAGCTCAGGACCCGTACTTCATAGACTACGACTTCTAAACAAATCAGTTTAGAACTCATTCTTTAATGATTTAAGCTTCTGACTAAATGAGATACTGTGAGTACATCAATTTTATTTCCACTGCATTTTATCTCTGATTATGATGTGTTCCAGTTTTTCTCATTATTTTTCAAGAATCTGAGCTTGTTCAACTATTTCTTAATTTTGTATAACCCAATTTTTTAATTTGAGACACAAATTATTTTTATACTGTGAAAGATGAAATACTGAATTTTATTTTGTTCCAAGTAAATATCAATTTGCCGAATTCATTACATTTTGTCTTTAATGAAAATTTTTAACATCGGCATATTGAGTTTAAAAGTTTAAATCTTTACAAATTTTATTCCATAAAGTAAAGTTTTACATTTTTTCTTTCTTTTGAATAAAATATGTGTCTAGGATAAATTTTCAAGTTCTTTTGTTTATATTACAGTTTTTATATGATCAAATTTCAAGTCTTCAAAAGTCGAAAAGTCAGCAACATGTTTGAATCTTTTATTACTGCTTTAAAGTTATGTGATTCGGAATATTTATAGTTTACAATGCTTGGAAAATTCTAAAAAGTCAAAATTTTGATTGTAATGAAAATATGGGCTAAGTACTTTTATGTAAAACTGAGTGATTTAGATGAATATTAAATTCTTAAAATTCAGAAATCTCTAAGTTTAAAAGTTTGTACCTGTGGCCTTTCTGGTTTGGGAAAGTAAGTTCTTCGGGATGCTTGTCATCTGGTCCCCTAAGGTCAATTGATCTGGGAGTGATCGAACTCAAATCCTTCAATAGAATCAGATCGAAAGTCATGTTCTACTGGTATGAATGGGTTTAGGATATGTCGATGTAGCCTTTCTGATCTGGGATAGTAAGTTCCAAGGGGTGCTTGACACCTAGACCCCTAAGGCCAACTGGTATGGGAGCGACTGACCCAAATCCTGTAATAGGGTTAGATAGAAAGTTACGTTTACGGCATGTTCTTTACTTAATAAACTTTTTGATCAAAAGATGCCAAAAGTGCACAAGCTTAAAAGATGCCAAAGAGCACACTCATGTTAAGATGTCAATGAGCACATTGCTAAAAGATGCCAATGAGCACACATCTCATGATACTTGGTGGTATGTTTCAGTTGCGATAAACCTATAATTTGTGAAAATCTTAATTTTTGATGGATTAGTGTGAGTACATGCAAAGTTCTCTATTATATTTTTAGAATTGCATTTTCTTGAAGCTAATCGAAGATTCACATGTGAGCACACTGAATAGATTGCTGGAAGTTTTTGAAACTTAACATGTTTTAACTTGATATGCAATAAAACTTGTTCTTGTATTCAACAACACACGCTTGATTTTAACTGATTGATAAATCTGTGAAATTTTACTGAGTAGACTTTAATTTGTTTAGTGTTTAAAATTTTGTATGTTTAGTCGTTTCAAAATTTACATTCAGTATATTTTTCTTTTTACATTAATATTTGATCATTGTGTTCTCATAAATATATTTTAATGGGTTTATGCATTATTCAAGGGGGAGTGAACAAAGAGAATGTTTTTCAAAGATTATATCTATTTTTGAGGGGGAGTATCTGATTTTCCCTTATATGAATGCTAACTTGAATTGTCAAATTTAGTGCATTTGTGTAGGGGGAGTCAAAGAGCTAATCAGGTAAAATTTTTCGGACTCCAAGTCAGATTTGCGCAATCAGTTGGTCACGCAAAACTCACTTTGCGCATCTAGCGTGACGCGCAAACCTCACTTTGCGCATCCAGCGTGACGCATAAACCTTACTTTGCGCAACCAACGTGATGCGCAAACCTTTCTTGTTTTCTCTGTTTCTTTGATTTTGCAGATCTTAAGTTGTCTTGTCTCCAACATTTGCATGACCAAGTTGATCCTGATCATCAAGGTCATGAGGGGGAGAATTAAGAGTTGTTAAGGAGATGATAAAGAGACAAAAAGCACAAACGTTTATCTGTTGATCAAGATTCGCTTAAAGATTCTATTCTCTCAGCTACAACTAATTCTTTTGTTGTTTCTGCTCCGACCACCACCGTTCATTCAAGATCATTCAAAAAGGTGTGTCGTCTAGAGCTCAAGGCATCAAAGACAACTTAATCTGAAAGATGCTGAGAAGAATTTTTTTCTTAAAAGTCAGAAAGCTTCACAAAGTCGCTTTAATGGTCTGTGCTGTTTTAGAAGATGATTTTTGAAGACCAAAGCGCCAATGATTACTAAGGGGAGATTGTTAGGTCTGATTTTATAGTAATCATTTTATAGTAATCATCTGAAAATCCTTGCAATATAAAAGCTTTGGCTAATCTATCAGCTTCATATCTCTTTTTCTGCTCATCTGTGTACCTATCAGGTGATATTGGAAACTCTTCGCTTTCCATCCATCCACTTTCTCCCGGATAAGAATAAACCCTTGTTGGAGTTTTTATTTTTCCTTCCCTCAGAGATATTATGATATGATCCCCTAAGTCATGTCGGTCAATGAAATCTAGGAAGCGATTTTTCCATTGCTCATACTCTCCTCTAAAAAGCATAGGTGGCTTCACATCCGTACCGATTGCAAGAGCTTCTCTGGAAGTCATCCTGATTCAATAAGAAGAACTTGAATTTGATCGTTATTCCAAATGAAATCAAGTAAATCAGAAAAACTTAGAAAGTCCAAAATTCTCTAAGTCTGGAATTCGCAAGTTAGAATAAACCACTAGGATTTCGCAAACAAGTACAAATCAACTAGAATTCACACAAATTATGACTTCAGAATTCGTAACCAAGAGAAATCCAATAAGAATTCGCAGGTTACTCAACAATGTTAACAAGAATCCGCAAAACAACAACTTCAGAATTCGCAGTCTATAAGAAATCAGAATTCGTATCTACAGAATTCGCAAAATCCACTAATTCGCACAAAGACACCTGTGAATTCTAACTTTTCGTAAACAAGAGATCTACGAATTCTGTACTTGAAGATTTTCTAAAATTACTTTTCGTAGACAACACTTCTGCGAAATCTGAAAATTCGCACAAATCAAATCTGCGAATCCTTAGCTTTTCTAAAAACACACAAATACGAATTCTCTAAAATTCGCAAGAGACAAACTTGCAAATTCTACACTTATGAATTTTCAGAATTCAAAACTATACGAAATCTTCTACGAATCCTGCGAAAACCCAATAAATCTGCGAGTTCTTCGTATAATCCTGCGAGTTCTTGAGAGATTTGCGAGTTCTTCAAATCTAGATGAAAATATCTTCTGATTTCCTCAAAACCCCATCTAATCTCCAAATTTCGAACTGTAACTTTGAATAATTGCTCTCTAAAACATTTAGAACCAATTCCTTTTAAAGAATTACAACACAAATCACTCAGAATTACAAATTGATTCAATTACAGCATCGACAGACTCGTGAACTTCAAAACACGAAATCATCAAATTCGATTACAAAATACAGTGCAATACTCCAATTAATCTATACAAGATTGATTTAGAACTCTATACGAATACAAAACAATCAATTACAACTCGAATTACCAACACAAACTCAAAATTGAATATGAACTCGATGAAACAGTGTCGAACTCTGTTAAGTCCAAATATTGTATCCAAGATTTAATTAGGAAAGTCAAAGTTACAAAGTCAACATTGTCAAAGTCTTGATAAGTCAAAGTTGTGTTTAGTTTTACTTAGTCATTAAGTTTTGTATTAGTTAGTGGGTATAAATAGGGTTTGCTTTGTATTCTTAAGGTAAGCACTTTCATTGTAACATTTTGTATACGTGAGATATATGATTTGGAAGACTTTCTCTCTCTACTCTCTCTCTAGACTTTATTGTTAGATTGTTGATTCTTGATGAGATTAGCTTGATTGATTGGGATTTTTTCTTGCACAATTGGTATCAATGCGAGACCAAATCAATTCAGAAGGCTTACAATTGATTGAATCGATTTCTTGAAATTTGAAGAAATTCTCCATTTTTGAAGAACTTGAAGAACACAAATGGGTTATGCAATTTTTATGTGTTTTTTGATTTGATTCTTATTGCAAAGTGTTTCTCCATCATTTTAAAAAGATTTTGCATCATCAATTTCACAAAAACATAACATGATTTGATTAATTTGAAAATTTTGTGATTTTTGGTGTTCTTGAAAAAAACGTAGTCTGTGTGTTTTTTTAAAACTTGATTTTGAGATTTAGGGGTGATTTGGTTTGATTTTGGGTGATATTGTTCCCAAATACATATTTTAGACATGAAACAATAAATGATTTCAAGTTTTAATTCATAAAAATATTTTTTGAAATTTTTGGATTGTTTGTGTTCTTGATATGTTCTTGAATTTTTTGTTCCAGATCTGAGTTTTGATCCGATAAAAGTTGTGGATTGTTTCAAAAATGTGTTGGTGATACATTTTTTTATCCATAATTCTTGACATAACAAATTGCTATAAGTTTTTAATGTTGAAGAAAGTTCAAAATTTGTCACAATGAAGAAGAAACATGAAGAACTCGTTAAACATGAAGAACACACAACTAGTGGCTTGAGAGTTTTTCTCCACCTTCTTCTAGAGCAAACCTGAACTTTGCTCCACCTTCTTCAAGAGCAAACCTGTGCTTTGCGCCACCTTCTTCTAGAGCAAACCTGTGCTTTGCGCCACCTTCTTCTAGAGCAAACCTGTGTTTTGCTTCACCTTCTACTCGAGCAAAAATTTGTTTTGTTCCACCTTCTCGCTCAAAGCATCCTTCATCATTATCATATTTTGCGCTAATTTTATTTCTATTTTGCGCCAGATTTCAATTAATCTGATTCATGACTTTCTGATTTGCAGGTTTTGAATATATTTGATCTGCAAGTTTCAAGACTCAGTCTGAGAATTCCAGAGATATATAATTCAAGTGCTTTGAGAATTTCAGAATTTATTTTTTGTGTTGATCTGATTTTGACTTTCAGTCAAAATTTCTGAATTGTTTGGGAACGATCATTCGTATCAAGCTGATTTCTCATTCAATTTTTTTTTCTGAGAGAGGAAATACTGTACTTTCAGTTAGATTGTCTGAATTTTGTTTTTGAACTCATTTCGACTAACGATCTTTTCGTCAAATTCCTTTTGAATCAGGATGAGTTCACCAATATTACTCAAAGGAAGATACGGGCAGTGGAAAGTTGATTTTTTCAACTTTGTTGATAAACATGAGCTGAGTTGCTATATCAGATTATCATTGACTGAAGGAGAGATGAAACCTCTTACTCCAACAGAAGAGTGTACTGAGGATCGGGAGAAAAGAAAGAGTGCTGATAATATGGCTCGAAATTTTTTGTTGAATAGTATTCGTTATGATATTAATGGTCATATAAATACCTATCAGTTGACAGGAAAAGATTTATACAAGTCAACAGAAAAGGAGATATGGGACTATCTTGAATGGACGATGTTAGGGCCAACGGTTGTGCCTGAGCTAAAAGGAAAGATTTCTGAGTTGGAAGCTAAAACTCAACAATCAGTTTCTGTTGAAAGCTATGAGAAAAAGATTTCTGATTTGAAAGATGCTAATGTTGATCTTCAAAAGAGAATATCTTATTTGGAACAAAAGATGTTCAAAGATAAAGATGTTTTTGAAAGTGAAAAGAAAGGATTTTCAAAGAAGTTTTCAGATTTTTCAAGGAAGAGTTTTGAAGAAAAGAAAGCAGTTGAGCTTAAATGCATAAAATTTTCTCAACAAGTTTCTGATTTTGAGAAAGTACTAATCTTGGAAAGAGAGAAGTTTGCCAAGGAAAAGAAGGCCATTGAACAAAAGAACGTGGGATTCTTCAAAGAAATATCCGACCAGAGAATGGATGTTGAGAAAGGATTTGAAGAAGAACGATGCATATTTGAGAATGAGATAAAAAAGTTGACTGCCAAGCTATCTGAACTATCTGAAAATGCATTGAAAGAGCAGAAAACGAAGTCTGAGTTCACGAAGAAGATTGACCTGCTTGTTAAAGAAAGAGACAACTTTGCTTCAAAGATTAAAGAGCTTGAAAAGACTGCTTCAAGTTCAAATCAGAAAAATGTTTATTCCAAGAGGCCAGTTAAATCCTTTAATCAGATTTGTAGTACTAACATTTTCTATGATAGAAATTTCGATGGTTCAGGTACATATCTGAAAAGAAGAAGTTACAAGGCAGAGGAACTGGTCTGGAATAAGAAACTAGTTGAAGATAAGAAGAAAGATGAGCTGAATGGAAAGACTTCATGTGTACATACATACAAAGCCAAGAAGAACAAAGCTCATAAAGGTAAACCTGATCACATCTATTCGAGAGATCAATTACTCAGGTTATCAGGTAAGAAAAATTATTGTTCTTATTGTTGTACACATGATCATATTCACAAGACCAGTGATCATTTCTGGTATGGTTCTTACTCGATTACCCCCACAAGAACTGCAACTAACATTCATGGACCCAAATACCAGTGGGTACCAAAACCGAAAACTGATTCTGGGTTGCAGGCACCTCAAGTCAAGGGCGAGTAAGAGAACAATGACTTTTGAACACAACAGTTCAAAACCCGGACTTCAATGTCAAGATTATGGCTCTTGAATAATACAGTTCAAGACCCGCACCTCAATGTCAAGATTATGGCTTCTAAGCACATCAGCTTAGGACCCGTACCTCATCGATTAAAGACCTTTACTTCTGTCATGATATGAGGATTGTACTCCAATAATCAAATGAGGAAATCAACCATCAAGGGGGAGTACTTTCTTTTTATGAAAAATGCATTAGAGAGATATGACGGACTACATTCCCGAAGGAATTGTAGATCTCTATCCTGTACTTTTTCACTGATAAATCTTACTGATATGACGGACTACATTCCAGAAGGAATTGTGGATCTCTATCTTGTTTTCATTGATAAATCTACTGTTGCATACTTTATAGGGGGAGTAGAGATGATGGCTTCTGATCAAATAACAAATCAGGACCCGTTTTTCAATGATCAGAGAAGGATATTCTGCTAATATCCAGGGGGAGATTAAAAGATCTAAATCATTCTATCATGATTTGAGGGGGAACTTAAAAGGTAAATATCTTCTAATCTAGATCTCTGATTGTTTGAAAGAAGAACAACTTTCAAGCATAAAAACAGTTTCTGAAATATTCAAACCTCTTCTGGTTCTCAAAAGATTTTATGAATTTAAAAGTGTGATTTTAAATGTTTTTTCAATTTTGAGCTTTAATGTTTAACTGACCGTGTGTTTCTCAAGATCAATACTTGCGTATTATCTTATCCATATACTGTAAAGTATTCACACACACTGGTTCACTACTCCATTTGAATTTGTTATTATGATGTATCATAACGAACCAATTTTTTGATGGTAATACCCTCGTTTGAAATTTCAATGTTGTTGAGCATCAATCATCTTTTCTAAATTTGTGCTTTCATTGCTAAATTGTTTATATTTGTTCATATAAACAAATTATCTAATTCTTTGATACCCTAACCATTTCATTTGATCTGATTGATACATTGTCAGATTCTCAAAATAATTCTCTTGATTTCATTTCATTCATTCAATATCTTTGTTTTGAGAAATCTTCAAAGTTCAATTGCTCAAATCTCATGAGCATACATTTTGACAATGATATCATACACTTTGTGCTTAACTATTCAGTTAAATTGTTGAGCAACCATGTTTTTTAAGTCTTACATGGGATTTGTGTGAGAGCTTAAATAGAACTTCCATGGATTCACGTCAACCAGTGTTTCCTACCCAGGAAGTTATCCTTGAGTGATTGACGGGTGAGGGGTCAAAATCAAAGAGTGGGGGAGATAAATCATCCGGTTGAGTTATTCTCATTGTGCTGAGCAGAAAAATGGAAAAGAGAGTTTGGTTAGAAATGAGCTTAAATGTTAAAAAGAAAGAGGGTGTGAGAACAGAGTTAAAAGAATATCAGAACTATGCACCAACTACTTTCTGAGCCAGGTAGCCACATCTTCTGATTGGTTCACATTCTTTGGTGACCATCATTGAAACAGGCAGTGAGCCCATGCCAACTCTTGTTATTACCTCACCAACCACTCGTTTCTTTCTTAACAAAGAAATGTTTCATTTTCTTTGTGGACGCAACATATATGCTATCTAATCTTCACTCGGAAGATTTAGATATTGAAAAAGAAGGAAAGATGCCCCACCTTCACACCTTTTTCATGCACATTGAGTCCGTGTAATATCTGTTGCTGTCTCAACAGTTTACACAATTTGAGCCGTATGAAACACAATCATTGTGGCTAAATTCTTTCATACACAAGCACGAGCACACATAAAATTTGTTTTTCTGTCAGAACATTCATAGATAAACCTTGTGTTTTTCAATGATTGAATAGAAGTCCGGGGGAGTCATTATCAAACCAGCTCCTTATATTGTACATTCGTTGTACACAGTAATTTTGTGTTACTGACAGGCATTCCTAACTGTTTCATTTGTTGATTCAGGGTTACCATGTTTATTATGTCTGAATTTGAAAAGATTCGGATATATAGATTTCATGAATTGACGGCTCTCAGATCAAAGTGCGTCGACTGTCAAAGGGGAGATTGTTTTTTGCATACAAAGGGGTGATCAAAGTCTGTGCTGAAATTGATGAAATTTTGATGATCATGATGCTCTCAATCATCAAAAAGGGGGAGAATTTTACAAAGATCAATTTCAAAGCTTAGAAGAGTTGTTAAAGTGAAAAATGATTTCGTTATTTCAAAATCAAAAGACTGATGGTGATGTTTCTGATGATTTTTCTGAGAAGTTTGTTTTTTGAAGACAGTACAGAGATCAAAGTGATGAAGATACAATTTTGCTCAGAGTTGAAAGAAATTTCAGAGATAAAGTTTTCAATGCAGTTTCATTGTTCAAAGAACAGTTGTTTCAAAGTTGTCAAAGATTTTCAGAAGTTTCAAGAATTCTGTTTCGTGTTCAAGACATGTTGACCTTCAAAGCTTCAAAGGGAAAAAGACTTTTCAAGATTCTTCAAAAGGATGAATGAGTAAAGACTGTGAAAGCTTCAAAGTTCAAAGTTAACGAAACAAAAGCTGAAGAATCAAGAGCTGAAGATCTGTATCAAACTTTTATTAAATCTTGAATACAAAGGGGGAGATTGTTAAGTCTAAATATTGTATCCAAGATTTAATAGGAAAGTCAAAGATGTAAAAGTCAACATTGGCATTGTAATATAATGTCAAAGTATGTTTAGGTTTGCTTTGTGGTTAAGTCCTTGTAATAGGTTGGTTGTATAAATAGGTTTTGTCTTTGTTAATCATGTAAGCACGTCATTGTAAATCATTTTTAGACATATGAACATTCAAGATCTACTTTCTCTCTCTAGTTCTTGATAATTGTCATATCTTTTATGAGAATTGTGCTTGATAGATTGGGAAATTGTTTTCACAAACTCTATTTTCAATCGATTTCACTTTGGATTTGATCTGATACCAATTGATGATGTCCCTAATTCAAGTTTTAATCACTATAAACAATCAAGATGAACAATTCCGTAAGTCATATGTCATTGATTATGAATCTCATATTACATTCACTCACTTTGTTTCTCTATACTCTCTCACTAGAATTATATACAATCTATTCTTCTCTAATCTGCTCCGTATTCTAACAAATACTTACACATTGTAATCTGACAAACTTTCTCTGAAAGGACTCATCACGTCCTACAAAGACAAGGCTATTTATACTAACAACAACAACAAGAAAACTAAAACACAATACTTTGACTTTGACTTTATTACAAGGACTTTGACATTCTTTCTTGAGAGTTGACTTTGAGGCTTTGACTTGCTTTACTTTAATCTTCAAATATTATGATCTTGTATCCAACAAATATGTGCTCTAACAGCTCCTCCGTCCTGAGTTTCTTGTCTCTTTATCTTTAGTTGTTTTTAGTTTTTATATGGTCGACCGTTGGTGGTCGAGCCTTCCACGTGTAACCATTCATTTTGGTTATTAATAGAAATGGTTTTTCTTTATGCTATGTCATATTTGTCGAACGTCTTTACATATTATGCGATACACGATATCATATGATAAAAACGTAAGTCCATAAAGTACTTTGAATTTTTCAAACCTGAGAATCGTGTGACCAAACAACCATTCAATCCAAATACATTTATGATTTAACACAAGACAAATATTCTAAGGATACTTGCGACTGAGGCACTTCAAACAATTTCACACAAGGATACTTACGACTAAGGCAATCCAAGTAGTTTTAATCTCAAAATTCATGCGACTAAGGCATTCGTTTATAGTGGAAATTGTTTTAAGTTAAACTTAAATTGTAAATCTTGGGATATGTTAGAGAATGAGTTATGTTGGATACAAGATCATGAAGACTAAAGTCAAAGTTCAAGAAAGTCAATGCTGTAAAGTCAACTCTTAGTGAAAGTCAAAGTTGCTTTGTAATAAAGTCAAAGTCAAATCTCTTGTTTCTTTTAATTCCTTGTTAATAGATATATGGCTAGAGGGTTAGTTTTTGTTAGTAGTTGTAATTAAAAGCAGACTAAGTTAGAGAGAGAAAGTTAGAGAGAGAAAGAGGTTAACAGAGAGAGAGAATTGTAATCGTTCTTTGTGAATCAATCAAACAGGTATAGACAAGATGACTTCCAGAGACGCTCTTTCAATTGGCATGGATGTCAAGCCCCCGGTTCTGTTTAAAAGGGAATACGAGTTGTGGAAGGACAGATTTCTTGATTTTGTGGATCGGTATCCAAACGGAGAAAACATACTTTTGTCCATCAAAGAAGGTCCCATGGAGTTACCCACTGTTGAAATACCAGATAATGACTCATCTGACAGTGAGGATGGTGACGAGGACAGAGAACAGAAGATGAAGAACAAAAGAACCGTTTCAATGCTGATAAGAAAGCAAGATCTTTACTTCTTCAAAGTATCCCGAATGACATCTACATCAAAATAGACAGCTACAAGGCCAATGCTAAAAAGATGTGGGATCAACTTCAAAAGATGATGATGGGTTCGAAGGTTGGGAACCAGATGAAAGTCGCAAACTGTATAAACAATTATGAAGAATTGAAAGCAAAAGAGGATGAGAGCTTAGAAGACACTTATGAACGGTTTGTTTTTCTTCTAAATGAACTATCAAAGAACAAGGTTAAAAAGAAGCAAATAGAGAACAATGTCAAGTTCCTTAGCATCTTACGACCCGAGTGGAAAAATCACACTCATCGCAAGAAACAGATGAAGGACCTAAGTGACATACCGTTGCATGAGGTATACGAGACTTTTGCGACAGAATGAAGAAGAAATGGAAGAGAAAAGGAGTGAGAAGAAGAAAGCAAAAAAAGTTGCAGACCCCATTGCTCTAGTGACCGGAGAGAAGGAGAAAGAAAAGAAAGAGAAGAAGAAAAAGAAGAAAGTTATTACCAGTTCTGAATTAGAATCCGAATCTGATGGAGATGACGGAGAAAGTCTCAAGCAAGCAATTCTATTACTGACCCGAGCATTCCAAAAGAAGTTCTACAAGAAGGCGGGATCCAATTCTCAAAGATACTCTTCGTCCAGCTCCAAGAACCATGATCATAGAGAAAAGGTAGAAGGAAACAGATTTGTTGACAAGAAACCAGAAGAAAGAAAGAAATATGTGAATGATTATGCTGGTGCTAAAAAGCCAGCTAATGATCTAATCAAATGCTACAACTATGGCAAGATTGGACATTTTGCTAAAGAATGTCGAAAGCCAAAGGTTCGCAGCTCACAGTATTATCAGAACAAAATACTATTGGCCAAGGAACTAGAAGCTGGCATAGCATTAATGGCTGAAGACGTATTCTGGTTAGATCATTCCGATGTAGAGGAAGAAAAAGAGAAAGAAGAGTCTGCTCATCTCTGCTTGATGGGAAAAGAAGATAAAGAGGATGATTCTGATGAAGAAACTGCTGATAAGGTAATAAACTTAACTTAACACGATTTCTTGACCAAAATGGAAGCTATGATGGTCGAGCTTCAAGATCTTCAAGTTAAATTGAAAAAGGAAAAGGACAGAGTTGCTAGACGAAATCAGAAGATCTTTGAGCTTAATAAATCAGTTATTGGGAACAAAGATCTAATTGATTCTCTACGCAAATCGGCGTCTGATTTTAAAATTGAAAAAGATTGTTTTGAAAAGAAGATTTCTGAGTTTGAATCTATAATTTCTAAGTCTGATTTAGAAAAGAAAGAAACTGCACTAACTGTTTATAAATTGCAGGTTGATAACAAGAACTTACAAAAGAAGGTAAATGGTCTGGAAGCCAAACTTCATTCTATAGGTCAAACAGACCATACTATTTCTCTCAATACACCTATTGACGAGGCTGATCTTAAAGAGAAACGGGGACTCGGTTTTGATAACCCCCATTACTTAAAGAAAGTTGTCAGAAAACAACCAGCACTATATAACTTTGATTTTCTTTGTGCTGATGGTAAACATTCTCATTTAAAACCCAAATTTGTTACCAAATTATTAGAAGAAGTTGAGGCAAGAGAAGATGCCCATAGAAAGAATTTAAAGAAAATGCAACTAGCATTTAGATATGAAAAGCTGAATGATAGCTATCTTTCTGACACACCAAAAGTTCTTACCAATGATTATTTTGCTACCTATTCTGTTTCTGAGATGGAGGCAAAATCTGTAAATGCAAAAATATATGTTCCTCCACTCATAGTAGAAAGCAAAATAGTTGAACTTGAAAATGTTTTATCTAACGAAAGAATTTTGGTGAATTTAGAACAAGATGTGTTTTCTACAATTTTAAAGAACACTGTTTTTCATTCTAAATCTACAAAGTGTTCTAAGATTTCAAAAGCACTTCACACTTCTACTGATAACTTTGATGACTTATTTGAGTCTACAAATGATTTTCTAAATTTTGATGATGGGTGTATAGAAGAAATAGATATGTTTGATTTTAATGCTCCACTTCCAGATCAATCTACTTTCATCATAAATGGAAAAGCTTTACCAAGTGTACATGAAAAGGGTGAATCATCAACTATGGTTGGTGAATCAGTTTTTGGGAATGCTGATTACTATGCTAATGGTAAGAAAAATAAGAAACAACATTCACAGAAAAAAAAACACTGGTAAACGCAAGAAAAATCAATCTTAGAAATCTGATTTTCCTAATCAATCTAAATTTTTTGTTTCAGATTTAAGAAAGAAAAAGTCGGAAGCAAGAACTGAATGGCGACCAAAAAGGAAGAATGATGAGAAAGCTGAATCAATTTCTGATAACTCATGTAATAGATCTAATAGTAGTGATAATGATTTAGTTGGTCAACTTGCTTCTCCTAAACAAAACCTTGTAACTTCTTACATGCGTTATTCAATAAAGCAAATGATTCAATTATCTCCTCCTACTACTAAATCTTATCATTATCGGAGAAATAATTTTGCTTATTGTCATAATTCTAATGATTGGTTTGGATCATATCATGTATATTCTTCTAAATCAAAATTTTCAAAGAATTTTCAAAAGAAAAGAGGATCCATTTTTAAATGGATACCAAAATCTTGTGCTAATCTGTTAGGACCCGTTTTTAAATGGGTACCTAAAATTGTTCTTCCCTGATTTCTCTTGCAGACTCGGCATATGTGGTACTTGGATAGCAGCTGTTCCAAGTATATGACCGGGCATAAAGCATTATTTTCTAATTATACAGATAAATTCAGTAGCAATGTAAGGTTTGGAAACGATCAGTTCTCACCAATTTTGGGCTATGGTGATGTTATACACGAGAACTTAACGATAAAGAAGGTGAGCTATGTAGAAGTCTTAGGGCACAACTTATTCAGTATTGACCAGTTCTGCGACAAAGAATTAGAGGTGCATTTCAAGGCCAAGAAGTATTCGGTACTCACTGAAGATGGAAAAGAACTTTTGGTCAGGACTCGCAAGTGAAACCTCTACACCATAAATCTGTCAAAGGTCCAAATTGTCAATCAAGTGTGTCTACTCTCTAAAGCCTCGATGCACCAAAGTTGGCTATGGCATCGACGGCTCTCTCACCTCAACTTTCGGTATATCAATAAATTGGTCCGTGGAAAGTTAGTCAACGGACTTCCTGAGCTCAAGTACGTCAAAGAACACTTATGTGCAACATGTGAAAAAGGAAAGATGAAGAGAGCTCCGCATAAACCAAAGCGTGAACCGAGTACCAGCTCTCCGTTAGAGTTGTTGAATATGGATTTGTGTGGTCCAATGCGAACGCAGAGCTTGGGTGGAAAGAAATACGTGCTGGTTATCGTGGATGATTATTCGCGATACACGTGGGTCAAATTTCTACGATCAAAAGATGAGACACCCGAAGTCCTCATTACCTTTCTGAAGATGACCCAGGTGAATTTGCAGAAACCAGTCAAGCTTCTTAGAACCGACAACGGCACAGAGTTCAAAAACAAGATTGTTGAAGAATATCTCGAATCGGTCGGGATTTCACATCAATACTCTGTTGCTCGTACGCCTGAACAAAATGGAGTAGTCGAAAGGCGAAATCGGACGCTAGTCGAGGCCACTCGTACTATGCTTAGTCAATCCGACTTATCTCTATTCCTGTGGGCAGAAGTTGTGTCAACTGCGTGTCATACTCAGAATCAGTCCATGATACACCGCCGTTTTCAAAAGACTCCATATGCGTTGATCAACAACAGAACACTGACAATCAAATATTTTCACATATTTGGGTGTAAGTGTTTCGTACTTAACGACAGAGAGAGTCTGAACAAGTTCAGTGCCAAGGCGGATGAGGGTATCTTCATTGGTTATTCTTCGACATCTACTGCATATCGAGTCTACCTGAAGAAGTCCAAGACAGTCGTCGAGAGCGTTAACGTCACATTCGATGAAGAAATGGATTCTGAACAACTCAGTTCAGAACCCATGACAACTGGAGTATTAGCTTCTGGGCAGATCAGTCCAGAACCTGTTTCTACAGAGAACAATTCGAATAACGCTTCTACTTCACTTTCACATTTATCTGATTTAGATTTGTTATTTGAATTCTTTTATGATGAGTTTCTAGAATCTAATTTTCCTAAATCTGCTGTGACTCACAGGTTTAAAGACACAAGTTGCAATCATCCAGTCATTTCAGAAGTCATAACTGAACTTGCATCCCCCGTTCAGTCAGAAACTCATATTCCATCGAATACTCCTACAGTTGAAGATATACATGTAACTGCTGAGACAGAAGTAACTGCATCAGTTGGGTGTGATACACTGTCTACTCAACAGCCAGAGTCTGTTGTTCCAACTGATGCTTCTGCACCTGAAACTTCAAATGCAACCCCCCTCCAACTACTCAAACTGAAGAGCCTGATAATGGATTTCAAGATGATAATCATGATCAATCTGTATCTAATCCACTCCCTCACGAACAAAAGTGGACCAAAGAGCATCCGATAATCCAAATTATTGGAGATCTACATAAGCCGGTGCAAACTAGGTCTGCTACGTTAAATATGTGTATGCATGATTCCTTTCTAAGCAAGATTGAGCCTACTTGAGTATCTGAGGCACTTGCGGATTCAGATTGGGTGACAGCTATGCAAGAAGAGCTGAATTAGTTTGAAGCACTCAAAGTCTGGAGACTCGTACCTTAACCTGAAGGCAAAACCATTATCGGTACGAAATGGGTGTTCAAAAACAAGAAGGATGAAGACGGTATCGTAACCCGTAATAAAGCAAGACTTGTCGCCAAGGGCTATAGGCAAGAGGAAGGCATAGATTATGATGAGACGTATGCTCCAGTAGCACGTATAGAGGCGATTCGGATGTTTCTAGCCTACGCAGCTCACAAAAACTTCACTGTCTACCAAATGGACGTGAAGACAGCCTTTTCGAATGGCTTACTTAAGGAGGAAGTATATGTCTCGCAACCAGAAGGGTTTGTGAATCCAGATAATCCTAATCACATCTACATCATGGATAAAGCCCTTTATGGACTCAAACAAGCTCCTCGCGCCTGGTATGATGTGCTATCTAAATTCTTGGTCAAGTCTGGTTTTACGAAAGGTACGGTTGATACTACTTTATTCATTAAAAAGGAGAAAGCCGATATCATTCTTATACAAATATACGTAGACGATATTATTTTTGACTCTACAAATCCTAAATACTGTAAGAACTTTTCAAATCTTATGGTGTCTCGTTTTCAGATGAGTATGATGGGAGAGATGAATTTCTTTCTCGGATTACAAGTCAAACAATTTCAAACGGGGATTTTTATCAATCAATCAAAATACATTTTGGACATTCTTCGGAAGTTCAACATGGAAAACTGTAAACCGATAGGTACACTGATGACACTTGGTACTAAGATCGGCACTGATCCTTCGGGAACAGTTGTGGATGTTAGGACATATCGTGGAATGATAGGTTCTTTAATGTATCAAACTTCTAGTAGGCCAGACATAATGTTTTCTACATGTTTATATGCTAGATATCTGGCTAATCCTAAATATTCCCATATGTCTGCAGTAAAACGTATTTTCAGGTATCTGAAGGGGACTGCAGATCTCGGTCTGTGGTATCCTAAAGATGCTAGTTTAGAACTAACAGCCTTCTCAGATGCAGATCATGCAGGTTGTATGTTAGACAGAAAGAGCACATCAGGTCACATTCAATTTTTGGGCGATAAACTCGTTAGTTGGGCGTCTAAAAAGCAACTATGTGTTTATACATCGATCGCGAAAGCAGAATATGTAGCTGCTGCCAGCCGCTGTTCTCAGGTCTTGTGGATGAGAACGCAACTACGGGATTATGGCTATCAATACAACAAGATTCCAATCTATTGTGACCCGAAGAGCGCAATCGCGATATCTGCTAATCCTGTCCAGCATATGAAAACCAAACACATTGACGTCAGGTATCATTTTATCAAAGATAATGTAGAAAAAGGAACAATTGAACTTTATTTTGTAAAAACTAATTATCAACTGGGAGATTTATTTACCAAACCCTTAGATGAAAAGAGATTTTAATTTTCTTGTCTCTAAGCTTGGTATGCTAAATCTTAAGACATAATCAGTAGTTACCTAATAAAGTTAAGTATTGTTATTTTTCATCATTTTCCTTATCATTATTTCTGAAGGATATCTGCACTTTAATAGTTTGTTCATGATCTCAGGGGGAGAGTGAGAAGAACTTTAAGATGATCTACATTCTTTTGAGGGGGAGTTTATCTAATTTCTGCATTTACTACACTGACAAATTTTTTGTGATGCATGATTTTAGGGGAAGCATATAAGTCATATAAAAAGGAGTAAGACTATGATTTCTGATTACTTCTGATCAGAACTCGTACTGTTAACTATTTTAATGCTTTATGTCTTTTACATTTGAATACATTTGTGAACAAATTTGATTTTGACATGACTTTGAGACTTTTGCAGAAAGAGAGAAGCTGACACGATCATATCTTAATGACTACAACTGACTCTATGAGAATTAAGATTGAGCGAAAAGGTAATTTTTTTATCTTAATCTCAAATTTATCTGAAAGAAGGACAACTTTCAGATATAGAAAACATGTTCTGAAATGTTCAATCCACTTCTCGATTCTTAAACAAATTTTATAATTTGGAAGTGTGATTTTAAATCTTAACTGATAAAGAAACCATGTGTTTCCAAAGATAATTACTTGCGTATTGTCTTTTCTGTCTACTTTCAAGTATTCACACACACCGGTTTGAATTATTGTTCAAAATGTTCTTACCATGTCTCAAATTTGAAACATATTTTTTCAATGGTAAGACACCCCGCTTGTATTTCAATGAATTTTGAGCGTTAATTTCATTTCGAAACGTTTATTTCAAGATTTGTTTATATCTTCGTTCGTATAGACACATATCTATTTTTGTTGACCATAAGCCTAATTGCTATATCATTTCTATTTGATCATTTCATGCAATGTCAGATTTTCAAACAAGTCTCTTGTATTCATGTTCATTCATTTCATTTACTTGTTTGAAAATACTTTAATGTTTCAAATACTCAAATCTTCATGATTATATTTTATGAGCTTACATTTATCTGACTTGTATTCGAGCTTTAATTGATAAAGTTAAACCATATTGAGCAACATTATGCTTTTGGGATTACATGGGTTCTTTGTGCTAGGACTTAAATGAAACTTCTATGGATTCACGATTACCAGTGTTTCCTACCCAAGAAGTTAATCCTTTAGTAATTGAGTGTGAGGAGTCAAAAAGAAATGAGTGTGGGATGAGTGACGAGGTAAAATGGAATAGAGAGTTTGGTTATAAGTGAGCTTAATGATTAAAAGAAAGAGGGTGTGAGAACAGAGTTAAAAGAATATCAGAACTCTGCATCAACTACTTTCTGAGCCGGGCAGCCACATTTCTAATGTTTCACAGCTCTTTGGTGAACATTACTGAAACAGGCAACTAGCCCATTCCAACTCTTGAATAATACCCCACCAACCATTCATTTTCTTCTCAAAAAGAAAGTGTTTCATATTTCAAAGGGGACGCAACACATTTGCTACCTGATTTTCATTTGGAAAATCTGGATATTGAAAAAGAAGGAAGTGTGCCCCACCTTCGCACTTCAATCATGCACATTGAGTCTATGTTTATCTACTGTTGTCTCAGTGGTTTACACAATTTTGAGCCTTTATTAAAGCAATTATCATATGCTTATTCTTTCTATCACATGCACGAACACACAAATAATTTGTTTCTTTGTCATAACGTTCATAGAAATTGCCTTTATGGTGTTTCGATGATTGAATGAAGCCCTGGGGGAGTGAACACTAAAAAGATCTTTTCCAATGTGTATTCGTTACACACAGTGACTTTGTGTTACTGGCAGACATTTTAACTGATTCATTTGTTGATTCAGGAGTTACATGTTCTTATTTTGTCTGGATTTGCAAAGATATAGATGAATACTTGGTTTTGGATCGCTGAATCAGTGGCTCTTGAATGATCAGTGGTCAGATCGGATACAGACATTTCTTACTGAAAGTTTTGATGATATCGATGCTCATTTCATTAAAAAGGGGAGATGATTTTAAAGAATGTCCAAGTCAGAAGATTCAAAGTAAAGATTTGAAGAAGATCAAAGAATTTTTGAAGATGTGCTGATTTTGAGGAAATTTTCTTTGAAGATTATTTGCTAAAGCAATCCGAGCTGAATCTGATGATAATTTCTTTCCGAAGTCTGAAAGAGTATTGTGATAGTACTGAAGATATTGTTGAAGACCTTGTTTATCATATTTGGGGAGATTGTTATATTCTTCGAAGACAAACTTGGAAAGACTACAATGTTAAAGGGAGAGATTGCATCTGACAGAGATTTAAAGAGAAGACTGTATTGCAAGGCCTTTCAACAATGATCTTGAATCCAAAGAGGGAGATTGTTAGAGCATGAGTTATGTTGGATAGAAGATCATGAAGACTAAAGTCAAAGTTCAAGAAAGTTAATGCTGTAAAGTCAACTCTTAGTGTAAGTCAAAGTTGCTTTGTAATAAAGTCAAAGTCAAATCTCTTGTTTCTTTTAATTCCTTGTTAACAGATATATGGCTAGAGGGTTAGTTTTTGTTAGTAGTTGTACTTAAAAGCAGACTGAGTTAGAGAGAGAAAGAGGTTAACAAAGAGAGAGAATTGTAATCGTTCTGTGTGAATCAATCAAACAGGTTGGTTTAATTGTTTGTTAAATCTTGTTTGTTGTTAATTGATTGTGATTAGAACTAGAATTTGGACACACAGGATACTTCAAGAGCAAGTCGCGTAATAGACTTATGGTTCTGTGTCGTATGATCCTGTGAGTAAACAATGTCAGAGGTTGGTCATTGGCTAACCAACGACCCTCCGATGCTTAAGTCAGTATTGGTTGTGACAAATAATTCGTAAGGAAGGAAGAATAAAGGATTTAAAAAATACCTTTTGAGATGTGTTGTATTCGAACTACAAGGGATATCCTAAGCGCCTTTTCCAACGACTTTAGATATGCGATATAGACCTTCCCATTTGATGGAAAGTTTACCTGCGTTTGGTTCTTGAGTGTTTTGAAACACACGACATAAGACATGGTCTCCTTCCTGAAAGACTTTGGTCTTTACGTTTTTGTTGAAATGACGTTCGACTGATTGTTTTTGAGATGCCATTCGAATCAATGTTGATTCTCTCATTTCTTCAAGGGCGTCGAGATCATAACTTAGGTCCACTAGGTTATGGTCGACTGAAGTATGTCTCGATGTTGGTAGTTGGACCTCGACGGATAGAACCGCCTCACAACCATAGACCAAGAAAAAGGGAGTTTGTCCTGTGGATGTACGTGGAGACGTACGATTTTTCCAAAGGACTGAAGGAAGTTCTTCGACCCATTTTCCCTTCGCTGCTTTCAACCTCTTCTTGATCGAGTTTATAATAGTCTTATTGCTCAATTCTACTAGTCCATTCGATTGAGGATATCGTGGCGTCGAGGTCGTGATCTTTATGTTACGATCCTCACAGAATTGTTTAGTTCTTTCACTTATGAATTGGGATCCATTGTCGCAGACGATCTCGGATGGTATCCCAAACCTGTATATAAGTGTTAGTTTGGATAAAAGAAATAACCTCTTTGTCCCGAACTTGGGAAAAAGCGTCTGCTTCTACCCATTTAGAGAAATAATATGTAAGTATAAGTAGAAATACCTTTTGCCTGGGGGTAGGTGGTAACTTATCGATGATGTCCATTCCCCACCTCATGAAGGTCTAGGGAATTAATTTCGAGTGTAAAGGTTCAAAGGGTTTATGTGTCGTATGTCGTTGACATGCATCGTAATTTTGTACATACCTGATGGCGTCTTCTCGTAGTGTTGGCCAATAATAGCCTTGTTGTGATATTCGATTGGCTAGACTACGATCGCCCGAGTGATTGCCACATTCACCATCGTGCATTTCTTGCAAGATGTTTTGGACTTGTGTTTTGTTAGTGACACATGGTAGGTTAAGTCCAGTGGACGATCGTCGATAGAGCCTGCATTGTATCACGACATATTTGGATGATTTCAATCTGATCTTTCGAGCTTCCATTCTGTCTTCAGAAAGTTAGTCGTGCATTAAGTAGTTCATTATATTTCTCGACCAATCTTCTTTTTCATTATCGATCTGGACTATGTCGTCATAATCAACGGACGATGTCAAGAGATGTATCATGGGTATTGTGTCGAACGGAGGTTTGCTAAGTGTTGATCTAAGATTGGCTAAGGCATCATCTTGAGTATTCTGATCTCTCGGGATTTGTTCGATCGAAAATGGTTTGAAATTTTCTGATTTTTCCATGGCTATCTTGAGATATGATGTCATCTTTGAGTCAGTTGCTGCAAACTTGCCATTCATTTGGTTCACGACGAGGAGAGAATCTCTCTTGACATGCAACCCTTTTTCCCCCAAGTGGTGTGTCATATTCATTCCCACGGTCAGGGCTTTATATTATGCTTCATTGTTCGTTGCTCTGAATTTACATCGTATGGAGTACACCATCTTGCCCCCATGTGGCGACTTTAAGATGATGCCCAGTCCTGTGCCTCTAGCGTTGGACGATCCATCGACATGTAAAGTCCAGGGTTTGTCGTCGTGATTCGCCACATAAAAAGCTTCATCTTATGCTTCTTTCTCTATTTCAGGACTAAAGTCAGCGACGAAGTCTGCTAGGACTTGTGATTTGATCGCGGTCATTGGCTTAAAGTTGATGTTGTAGCTGCTGAGATATATGCTCCATTTCGCCAGACGGCCTGTCAATTCTGGTTTTCTCAAAACAGACTTGAGTGGAAAGGTAGTAACGACAATTATAGGATGCAACTTGAAGTAATGTCGTAGCTTTTTAGCAGTTATAACTAATGATAGTAATAATTTTTCCATCGAAGAATACCTGGTCTCGGTATCGAGTAGAGATTTACTTACATAGTAGATAGGTAGTTGATGTTTGTCGTCCTCTCTTACCAGGACTGTACTTACCGCATAGGGACTAACGACCTAGTAAAGTTGCAAGACTTTGTTGTCCTCTGGTTTTGATAACAGTAGAGGCGACGTCGTGTATTCTTTTAATTTCTGCAATGCTTGCTCATGGTTGTCCGTCCACTGGAAGCCTTTGTTCTTTCGTAGTACGTTATAAAATAAGTGGCATTTGTCTAACGATCGTGAGATAAACCTATTCAAGGCAGCCACACGACCGGTCAAACGTTGGGCTTCTTTGAAATTCCTTGGTGACTTGATCTCTACTATGGCTTTGATCTAATCAGGATTAGCTTCGATCCCCCGTCGAGTTACCATATATCCCAAGAATTTCCCAACGTTTACTACAAAAGAACACTTTGTTGGATTCAGCTTCCTGTGATATTTCTTGAGAATGTCGAACGATTGGCGTAGATGTTCGATGTGATCGATAGCCTGTCATGACTTGAAGATCATGTCGTCAATGTACACTTCCATGGTATCGTCGAGTCGTTCCTTGAACATTTTGTTGACCAGGCGCTAATATGTGGAACCTGCATTTTCATACCGAAAGGCATAACCTTATAACAATAAATATCTATGTCTGTCAAAAAGGGAGTTTTCTCTTGATCGTCGACGTGCATAAGTATTTGATTATAGCCTGAATACACGTACATGAATGTCAATAGTTCGTGTCCAGCGGTCGCGTCGACCAGAGCGTTGATATGTGGTAAAGGAAATGGATCCTTTGGACACGCCTTGTTTAACTCTGTAAAATCTATGCATACCCTCTGTTTTCCGGTTTTCTTTTGTACGACCACGAAATTGGCTAACCAGTCGAGGTACCTTTACTTCTCAAATTTTCCCGGTTTTGAGGAGGTTGTCAACTTCGTCATTGATCACCTTGTTTCGTTCTGGAGTGAACTTTCGACGTTTCTGCTTGATGGGTTTGAATGATGGGTCCACATTTAATTTCTGGTAAATGACATCAGGGTCAATGCCGACCATGTCTTCGTGCATCTAAGTGAAACAGTCACCATGCTCATACAAGAAAGAAATTAGTTCTTGTTTAATGGAAGGATCGAGAGACGAACCTACAAAGACGACTTGTTGGTCCAGGATGACTTCCTCCAAACGATAGTCGTCGACAATGTCTTTGGATTGCTTTCACGGTTTCATCGTTGTCTTGTTGTCTTGTTGCCATCACGGTTTCATCGTTGTCTTGTTGCCATCACGAGCAACATTTTATCCCTCTTGATCTTTAGAACTCCCCACGGTGTGGGAAATTTCATCGTCTGGTAGAATGTTGAAGGGACTGCCTTCATGTTGTGGATCCAGGGTCGACCGAGAATGATGTTGTATGCTGACGAACAGTCGATGACGTTGAATATGGTCTGCTTGTTGATTCCTTTAGCATAGGCTGGCAGAGTGATCTCTCCAAAGGTGCTTGTCGCGTCTCCATTGAAGCCAACCAAGGTCGTTGAATGACGAACGATCTCTGATTTGTTGAGTTTCATAGCTCTGATAGTGTCGAGAAATATAATGTTCGTTGAGCTTCCTCCATCGACTAACACCCTCCGAGTCAAACAGTTGTCGTTCTTAAGATAAACAATTAACCCGTCGTGATGTTTTTGATGTAAGTCGCCTAGGTCGTCTTGGTCGAATGTTATCTTCATCGACTCTAGCTCTAATTCCTCCTTTGGTCGTGAGGATCGAGGGATTGGTTAATCATTTGCCCCACAGCTAGTGTGCCTTTTTGCAGCAGAATAGGTCAGACCGTAGATGTCAGAACCTCCTGTCTAACAGTTCACAACTTTATCATGAACTGGAGACGATGGTCAAACGTTATTATTCAGCGCTTCTGTTTCGTCGAGTACTTACTTAAGATTGCCCCCTTTGGGACATGCCAAGCGAGCTCCTTTTTAAGAGTGATGCAATCGTCAGTTGTATGGTCGTGGTCATTATGAAAGTCGCACCACTTGGTCTTATCCTTCTTGTTATCATCTTTGTCGCTTTTCTTCAACCAACAGATGGTCACTTGTGTATTTCTTAAGGCCTTGACCAAGTCCTTAGAAGCCCCTTTGAATCCATAAGAGGAAATCTTAGGGTATTGAGAAAATTTGGTAGTGGTTGAGGTCTTTTTCTTATCGAAACTGACGTTCGATATTTGTCGTGATGGTTCTGCTTTGACTGCTGCTTTGGTCTTGAATTTTGTCTTCTTCACACTAAACGATTTTTTGTCGCTAGAGTTTTTACGTCGAAAGGCGACAGCGTCTTCGATCCTCATATAGGCCAAAGTCCTTGCTCATACGTCTTCGAAGTTCTCTGGGGGGTATTTTGTCAGATCTCTGTAGACTCTCATTCAGACCACGTTTGTATGCCTCGATCGTGGTCTTGATTTCATAGTTACAAACACTAATCATCTCGGCATTGAAGCAATTGAAATAACTCCAGATAGATTCCCCAACCTTTTGCACGAAATAGTACAAGTTGCTAGTTTGCTTCTCCATTTTGCGAATGCTTGCGAATTGTTGGGAGAACTGGTTTACCAACTCAGGAAAAAGTTAATAGACTTGGGTTTAAGATCGATCAGCCATTGGAGGGCTGCACCTGTGAGGGTCGCCCCAAAACTTTTGCATATACACACTTCCTGATACTAGTGTGGGATCGACACTGTCCACATCAGTTGTTTATACTGAGCGACGTGTTCAGTTGGATCCGGGATACCAGAGTATTTTGGTGTGAATGTCGGGATACTGTATTTCTTAGGAACGTCAACCATAGCTATCTCGTCGACAAAGGGTGATGCTTGAAACCCAGTGTGAGGCTCGACGTCGACTGGTACTGCTGCTCCCGGTAGCTTGGCAAGTAGCGACATCACACGTTCGTTCTGTTCTTCCAACATTTTTAGTCGTTGAGCCACTGAATCATCTTGATTGTTCCCATGAGTTACCATCGGGACATGCCCAGAGTTTTGGAAACCATTCCGTTGCGACGAATCAGAGGCATCACCATTGTAATGGAAGGTTGGTATCGGCATCGTAGGAATTGACACTATAGGAGGCATAGTGGGAATCGACGCCGTTGAGTGGAAGAATGGTGGAGGTGGAGGTGGCGGTAGCATCTTCGGCATGGGTTGACTAGTGATGCCAGGGAAAAGAGGTCTGGGATAATTGGGGACGGGAGGTCCCGACCAAGGCATGTTGAAGCCTCCAAGACCATGTGAAGGCCCTACTGCGTTGCTAGCATTCTGAATCCTAGAAGACGTGATCTCTTCTTGTTTGTTTTAATCTGACAAGGTGTCGATGCGAGCACGTGCATCGGTCAACTCCATCTTCATCTTGGCTATGATTTGCTCTTGGGTTCCTTGAGGAGCTACCATTATCCTATAGAAGAAAGACGCACGATTGTCGAGGATTTTCTTTAGATGGAGCCCCACAGTGGGCGCCAAACTGTTAATGCCAAAAATCGTCCAACGGAAGATTTAAGGTCGGTGTGGAGCTTTATCCAACTAAAGAAAGTCACTAGGTGACAAATCGTGCGACAATAGTAAAAATAAAGAGACAAGAGTTTTGGAGACGCAGGAAAACCTCAACGAGGAAAAAACCGCGGACGACCGAGAGAGGTCGTCGAGCACTACGATCGCCAAACAGGGGCGACGTCCTTATGTATTACAATGTTTACACATGATAAATAAGAAATACAACCGTAGAAACTAGTAACAAGCGTAGGTCGTGTGTGAAACACTTCGGTCGTGTATACTATGCGGTGATCGTGTAGTACGATTAATAGTGCTTGCGAGAATTCTTTGTGTAACTTGTAATCTTGGAGTTCAGATGTTGTCTTTGTTGTAGTTGTCCGAATGAAGTGTATATCTTGGGTTTTTATAGTCTTTGATCTTCATAAATGTGTCATTGAATATTTGGTGTAACGGTTGAAGCTCCATAATGGCTTTAATGGCTCTGGTCGGTTATAGTCGTTGGTCTTTAAGAGTATTAAACCTGCATTAAATAAACAATGTAAGAACGTTGGGTCGTACGTTAGTGTAATCGTGATAATCTTGCGACGGTCGTGTGATTAATACTCGACCGATGTCCAAAATAGTGTCGACAAATGTAAAAGATATGTTTGGTCGACATGACCTTATCTTAATACAAGACCAGTCGTGTGTAAGAATATCATTTGTCGCGGTCGTAGATTTTTACCCAAACAGTAACCTTCCTAGTTTTTCTTTCCAAAAAAATATCCGCCGGAGAAATTTGTTTAAGTATTTGTTATGACGAATTAAACAAACAACAAGATGCAAACTCGTTACAAAATGGAGTAAAGGTGGTTTATTGTTCTAATGATATCGGCTATGTTTGGTTAAAAAAAAGGCTAGCTTATCAGCTAGTGTACATGTTTGGATGACTATAACCAAGCTTATAAACTAGTTTATTGAAACGCTACTCAAAGTAGCGTTTTGAAAAACTAGCTTATAAGCTAGTTTGCCAAACAAAGCCATCATAGGTGTGTATGATTATTACTTATTCAATTTAATAGTATATTTGTTCAGTTATTAAATAATGTTTTTTTATTACTTATAACCAATAATTAGAAAAGGTTTCATTACTAAAATAAAACTTTAACCGACGGACATTTCCGACGGATTTTCCATCGGAAAAGTTTTTAACATTCAACATTCCTTTTGAAGATACATAAAATCTTTACCAACATTACTTTTGAATAATTGTGTAATTTATTTTTATTTATTCATTCAATATTATATATATATATATATATATATATATATATATATATATATGTATTTGTATAGGAAAATTCGAATAAAAAGAATATTAATTTTCAATTATTTTTTTAATAAAAAAATTAGAATTACCAACGAATCACTGGCAGATAAATCCGCCGGTAGCAATCTTTTTTTAAAAATAATTTATTGAAAAATAATTATTTAAATAATTATATTTCTGGCGAATTAATTTCTGACGGATTTCCGATGGATTTTCCGTCGGTAGTTTAGTTTAATTATTTTTTGAAAAGTTATTTAATTAAATTACCGACGTAAAGTCAGTCAGTAAACTAATTCCGGTAATTTATTAGTTTAATCAACTTAAAAATTTTAAGAAAAGGGGGAAAGTTTGTGGCGGATATTCGACGGAAATGTACGCCGGAAAACATGAATCGTCCGGAAAAATGATTTTGCAGGGAGGGATATTCCAACAAAATCCGCCCTAAATCCTGTTTTCCATGGATTTCTAATTGATTTTTCTGTTGGAAATGAGTGCTTTTTTGTAGTGTTTAATTAGATAAATTATTATGTATTTATTTTTCTGAAGGTAATTATTATATATTTGTTATTCACATTGAATCATCTAGCTAGACATTTTTTAATGGAAAGAAAATAAAATAAGCAATCTCTAATTAAGTCTCTTGTCTTAAGGGTTGTTTACCAAATGCTTACAAGGTAAGCTCTTACACCCAAGGGCACCACCTTTATTTACCTTACCGGATATCATTATTGGCCATCAAAAGGGATTGTTAATAAACAACTTTTACCCAGTAAACGCTTACCATGTAAGAGTCTTCTCCCATACTTATCGGATAAGAGTCTCGGTCCTTGTTATGCCTCTTACAGGGTAAATTTCTTGGTCCTTGTCTTGCACACTTCACATATAAGTGACACCTGGTAAACGTTTGATAAATGTCCCCTTAGTTGTTATGTTTGAGGCCTCCAATAACAAAATCGTTGTGTATTTCCACCATTCAAAGAAAAGGGTCGTATCTTGACTTGCAGCTCGGAAGACCCCAAATGGGATTGAAAATTAATGTCAATTAACTTTGTCCTTACCTATAGGGGAGGTGAACTGAGTGAGGCCAGGACGTCTGTAATACTCCCAAGTCAAAAAGGGGGGGGGGGTCAACAAAGGACTAAGTATAGATAGAGAAGAATGACGAATAGTGTTGGGAACTGAAGAATTTATCAAGTATGGTTAATGCTGCTAGTACAAGATTACTACTGCCAGAGGACTTCAAAGTTAATACTGCTGAGTATTACTACTGCTAGTAAAATTAATATTGCTAGTTAAAGTTAGTGCTGCTTGAACAAAGTTAGTACTGCTTAGCTAGTTAGTACTGCTAGTGGTTAGTGCTGCTTAGTAGTTAATGCTGCCAAGGTGATTAGTGCTGCTTATGAGATGGAGATTCGTTTTAAAAGAATGACAGCTGGATATACTGAAGATATTCATGGAAGATATACTGAAGATATTCTATTTATTGTAATTATCTTTTTGTTCAGTATATATATATATATATATATATATATATATATATATATATATATATATATATATATATATAGATTTGATAGAATAGAAAATACATAGAACTAATTCTAAGTTTTTGTTTAGAAGAGAATCAACCTCAAGGCATAGATCCTAATTCTAGAGAAGTAGAATTCGTCTTGATATAGCTTGTTCTTCAAGATTGAGGTTGAGTGTGTAATCTTGTGACTTTAATCATTCAATACAAAGTTACAAGTTGTTAATTATATACTGTTTGTTTTACTGTTACATTGAATATCAAAGTGTTATTCCGCAAACTTCTTTGATATTGTTTCTGAGTATTTATTCTTGTTAAGAAATCGATCCTGACAAATAGGTCTCAATCCAAAGTCTTACAAACTACTAAATCTCAATGTTATATCGAAACCGCTAGGAGATATTATAAAAAAAATCTTAAGAAGAAAAGTGCAACACTATAGCCCGTTCGAGGTTTAATAGTGTTCGTCTCAAAATACTCAGTTAGGCATTATACCCTTGCCTTTGCACGAACTCCCAACTAGAGTGTGCCCTGAAATACAATATGAGTTGGAAAATAGAGTGGGTTAGACCGAAGGTCTAGTGAGTTAATCTTGAAACGATAGATTCACAACATTATAAATGGTTTATATTCACATACGATTTATTTTGAATGTGATCCCGCAAGACCATATTCCCTCTTGAGTATCTAGCCACGATAGTCACATTATCCAGTTAGTTCGGATCATCACCCCGTAAGATCGCAATCAAAATCGGCAATGAAATCCCATAAAACAAATTCACGGTTAACCGTGTGGACCATTATAGTCGCATACCCATCACTCCTACCGTGTACGATATTCGTTCCCAATTTGAAACAATATGATGACCCACATCTTGTACATTGGACTTTTGACTCAAAGCATGTAACCAACATCAATTAACATAAATAGGTAATCACCCTCAATTGCATTGCATACAAACTTATATAAGAATCAAGGATACTATGTGAAACCATTTAGTATCGCTAAGAGGTAGAAATTCAATAGAGGTGTTGGGTCATCAAAGATTTGAAGATGACATCCCTTTTCAGCTTGTAATTTTGTATCTGTAAAATGTTGTACTTCTCCATACTTAGTTTATTTTATGGTTCTTTGTAATAGCTTAGTCATGCCTCAAAAGATCAGTGAATCTAAGACTAACCGAATTCAAAAGGAAGATAGCCTACTGATGCGGATCAAAGACAAACTTCTATGTTTACTAAGCCATTCCTGCTGAAGATGAGTTCAATCTTTCGGAAGGCCTCATCTCTGCCGATACCTTTATCGGGAGAAGTCACATATGCCGATCCCCCTTTGTATTCGGCAATCATCAACTGCCGAATTATTTCTTTGATCGACTATCTCTTTTTATAGACAAATCCTCATGATTTGACTATACTCCTTTGTTTACAACATCCTTCTGACAAAAGGAATGGAACCTTCTATTGCACAGAGGATATTCACCAAAGTTATGATCTGATAGAGACTTTCTCCAAAAGATCTGAAAAAGATTTGTACTAGGTATATTTTATTGAGATATTATCTTATCATAGTACAAAAGTAACTTTTGTATATTGATAAATCACTTCAAATATCTTATAATTTATTGAAGAAAATCTTTAAGTTCCAATCCACATTTGACAATTGTCCTTTGCACTAAATGCATTGGGTAGTATATAAAGGTGAAGACTTCCTCCATGCAAACCCCGCTTTCATCAGAGAACTTAGTGCACTCAAAGAAAAGTTGGCAACTATTTCCTTCATCCATATAGCTTTTTAAACTTAATGTTTTCCAAAGTTGTGTTCTCTTAAGGTTTTAAGTGTAAGATTGTTAGAATAGTTTATTGTTCTTTTCCGCAACAATATTTTGTTTACTAAGTGTAATTCTTGATATTTTATATTAATAAAAGAATTAAAATTAAGTGAAATATTTGTGTATTGTATATAACCCCCCCCCCATCTACAATATTGTGTTACTTATTAGGGACCAACAAGTGGTGTTAGAACGGGTTAGTTTAATCTATAAACTAGATCTGCAATGGCATCGTCCTCCTCTGCTAAAGCTAACTCTTCTTCTCAAACCACATTTTCTAATTCCTTTGACAATGGATCTATTGCCGAACCTCCCAAGTTTAACCCCAACAACTTTTCCCTTTGAAAAAGTCGTATGATGTTGTCCCTGGAAGGTGTGGATAGTCGTTTCATTATTGTACTTCGTGAGGGACCCATAATCCCTAAAGTCTGGGATCGTTTTCAAAAAACTCGTTCTGATCTAAAAGACAAAGACAAAGAAAAAGATAAAGATGTTATTTATAGTGATTCTGATGATTCTTCGGATGAAGAACGAACATCTGCTACCGGGAGATACATCCTCAAAAAGCCCAAGAATTATAATGAGGATGACAAACGTGTTGTTGCTCTTGACTCTAGATTCAAAGCAATCATTGTTCTTTCCCTCTCTGATGAGGTGTACCACTCTGTGGTAAATCTATCTACTGCCAAAGAAATGTGGACCACTCTATGTGTTATGTATGAAGGTATAGAAGAGGTCAAGAAAAGTAAGAAGATTTCTCTCGTTCGAAAGTACAAACTCTTCTCCCATGAAAAAGGAGAATCTCTGTCTGATTATTATAATCGCTTCAATAGTCTTCTAAATGATCTTAAAGTTCTGGGAAGATTGTATGAAAACAAGGAAGACTTGTGCAAGTTCATGGATGGACTTCCTCACTTCTGGGAAAACATCTTACTTGCATCAAGACAACCAAGGATCTTGATAATCTTCCCCTCAATGTTCTTTATGGATCTCTTTTTAACTATGAGAAAACTAGGATCCAACGGAAAACTATCATGAAAGAGATAAAAAACCCTTCTATGGATCTTATCGGTGATACTTCCAAGAAATCTATGTGCATTCATAGAATCACTTATCCCTTTGGACGAATCTGACCGAGAAAGTCGCGATGACTCATCTCACCAATCGGAGGCCTATCTTAGTGAGGCCGATGATGAGGGTGAAGACAACTCGGTTGAGAAAATGACAGAGGAGATGGGCATGATCACCAACTTCTCAAAGTTCAAAAACAACTTTCCTTCTAACCGGTTTAGAACTAACCGAAAAAATTCTTTCTCTTCTAAAAACTCCTTGGATAAGACCAACGAGGAATGTTATGCATGTGGCAAGAAAGACCACTTTGCAACTGAGTGCAGAAGCAATCCTTCTGGAAGATACAAATCTAACTCTTCCAACTCTTCTAAACGGAGGAGAATAAAATCAGATTCAGCGGGTTGATCCTTCTCCCGAAAGTCCTCTTCTTCATCCTTCAAAAACAACAATGAGCGTGCTGAAAATAAAAGCCAAATACAAGAGAGAAAAGGAGAGAAATGAAAACGCACAACGAAGAGGAAAAGGTTTTATGGCTGAGTCTCATGACTGGGCTGATGAACCAACCTCAGAAAGTGAAAAGGAACTTTCTAGCATGTGCCTTATGGAAAAATTGGATGACATTGCCGAAATCAAGGACATTGACATGACTACTTCTTTGGTCTCCACTAAGTGCTCTTCTTCCTCATCTCAGGTACATCCCTTTCACTCTCTCTCTCTCTCTTTCTCTCTCTCTCTAACGTTGAAAAGATTGAAGTATTTGATTCTCTAACTGTTGATTTCTACGATGAAAAGGATGCTAAAAGAAAAGTTAATGCTCAAGTTAAATCTTTTTCCTCTCAACTCCAATTCTGTCTAGCTAAGCTAAAACACTTTGATAAAATCAAAGCTGACTAGAAGACTTAAAAACCATCAAATACATTCTTGCCGAAGAGAAAAACAAGATGTTCAAACGTCTTAAAAAGCAGCAATAAATTGTAAATAAATGGACTACATCCTCTAAAAATCTTGAAAGATTTTTCCAAGACGAAGTAACTGGTGATGACAAATTTGGACTTGGCTTTGGCAAAATGGATGTTGATTGTTCTTCCTCTCATGTTCCCTCTTCTTTTTCTAAACACCCCTTCTTCTCTCCTGAGTGCTCTGATTCTGACTCAGAAGATTCTCATTCCGTTCATTCAATGGATCTTCGTGATTCCATGAAATATGGAGTTTTTATCAAAGATAAACAATCCAAATCTCAACCTGAGGAGGATCGAGATTCAAATGATGTTGTCAAACCTATAAATGATCTTTTCCAAACTTTGAATCTTGATGAAGCCTCTTCTTCTTCCTCCTCTAAAAAGCCTTCCTTTCTTTACAAAAGAAAATCTGTTGTTTGTGATCTTCCTTTGAAAAGAAAGTATCACCTTCTTCCAAAGGTGAATCTCATGCTTCTCCAAACAAGTTCATCCCAAGATCTGTAAATTTGAAGAAACCCAAGGGAACTTCAAATCTCTCTCTTCCCTCTTCCGAAAAGGGAATTCTTAGACCTATGCCATGTCCACCACCTACTTCCTCTAAATATTTCATAACAAAATCTAAAGGAAAAGACAAAGAATCCTGTCAAAAATCCAAAAATGTTTTTATCTACAGAAAGTGTTACAATTGTGGGGACACATTTCATTTGGCAAAAAATTGCCCCAAGGATCAGATTGAAAGATATAATTAAAAATATTTCTTCTTCTTCTTCTTCTAACCTTAAAGGACCCACTTCAAAATGGATACCAAATGACTGATTTTTCTGTGGTTGCAGGTCTTTGAACATCAACATATATGGTATCTAGACAGTGGATGCTCAAGACATATGACCGGCAATAAATCTCTTCTGATTAACTATGTGACTAAAAAAGGACCTACTGTAACTTTTGGTGATAACTCTAGAGGTTCCACCAAAGGTTATGGAACTCTCTATAATGGGATACTATGTGGAAGGATTGATGCATAATCTTCTAAGAATCAGTCAACTATGTGATCTGGGATACTATGTGATTTTCAGAATTGATGACTGTCTTATCTCTGACAAAAACTATCACATTGTTTTATCGGGTTCTCGAAAGGACAATGTGTATGTTATCTACATGAGTCATAAGTCTGCAGAAGAAGAAAACATCTACTTTATTTCTGAAGACTCTGTTAAGAAAATCTGGCACTGGCATAAACGTCTCTCTCACCTCAACTTCAAGATGTTAAATGCTCTCTCTAATAAAGATTTGGTTGTTGGAATGCCAAAAGTATCTTTTTTCAAAGAAAAGTTGTGTGCAACCTGTGAAAAAGGCAAATTGACAAAGTGCTTCTTCAAAACCAAATAGTGCTTCTCCATCACTACTCATCTTCAAATGTTGCACATGGACCTATGTGGACTCGTCAGTACTCCAAATCTTGGAGGAAAAAGGTAAATTCTTGTGATTGTTGATGAATTTACACGTTACACTTGGGTATCTTTTCTCAGGTACAAAAGTGATACATCTGAAGAAATCATCCACTTCATCAAGAAGTCTGAAGTGCTTAATGGTCAACTTGTGAGATCTGTCAGAAGTGGCAATGTCACAGAATTCAGAAATGCTACCTTGGAATCCTTTTTAAATGATAAAGGAATCTCCCAAAAAAATTCTGTTGTTAGAAGACCACAACAAAATGGTGTTGTAGAAAGGAAAAATAGAACTCTATGTGAAGCTGCTCGTTCTATGTTAAGTGAATCAAATCTTCCTACCTAATTTTGGGCTGAAGCTATTAACACAGCTTGCTTTACCAAAAATAGGTCTGTCATTATCAAGAGGCATGTTAGTGCACAAATATGTTGGATACAAGATCATGAAGATGTAAGTTGAATAGTCAAAGTCAAAAGCTCAAGTCAACTCTCAATCTAAAGTCAAAGTCTTTTGTTATAATGTCAAAGTCAAAGTGTCTTGTGTTTAGTTGTCTTTGTAAGGTACTAAGAGTATAAATAGATTTTTGTTTGTAGACTCATATGACTAAGAGAGACTAGAAGAAGTGTATGCGTTTTGTTTGGTAAGAGAAATATTGAGAAAGCATACTGTTGTAATCGTATCTGATTTTGAAATAGAAATTGGTTGATCGATTAATTGTTTTGTCATCTTAATCTGATTGTGCACGTATTGTGGGACACACAATAGGTATCAGAGCAGAACAAGAATTCAGGAATGATTTTGATTTGATTTTTGGTCGACATTTTCAAGAACTCGCAAAGAAACTGTGTAGATTTCAATTTCGCAGTATAATGATGTTTTTTTATCTAAATTTGATTATGTTGTATTCGTTTTTGTGTATAGAATACATTTGATTTGTATTGTGTTGCCTAATTCACAACATTTAGGTGTGAATTTTGGATTTTTAAAGATTTCTGTTCGAGTTTGTCAAATGTACTGTGTATCTTGATCAATTTGTAATTTTGGTGTTTTAGATTGAAATTACTTGTTTGTAACCTGTTCGAGATATGATCTAGAAAAAATCTGCAAAGTTTCAGAGCCAATTTCGAAGTTTTAGATCGAATTTAAGTTGAAAATTTAGTTTTTGGTCGAAAAGATGAAGAACGCGCAAGATCTGAAGAACGCGCAAAGGTCATTGGGAAGAACTCACATAAAGCTAAATCATGCAGAGAGTGAAGAACACGCAAGACTAAGCTTGCGAGAAGTAGGAACTCGCACGTCATTTTGTGCGAGTTTGTGTTCATTGGTTCCTTTGTCTTGCGCGAAGTTAGTAGTCTGCGAGAAGTGTTTCTTTGTGCGTGAACTAAAACTGTGAATTTTTTTTCTAAGTATCAGAACATGCAACGTGATTGCGCGAAGTATTTGCGAGAAGTGATTTTATTCAAAACACGCAAGCCTCTGCCCGCGAGAAGCAAGAACGCGCAAGCCTTTGCCTGCGCGAACTCAGAACTCGCACGACTCTCGTTGCGCGAACCAAGAACGCGCATCCTTCTTTTTGCATGAACTTAGAACGCGCACAATACTTCCTATGCGAACCTTGAACGTGCATAGAACGTTTTGCCCGAAGTTTGTGCTTTCTTTGATCTACTAGTTTCAACACTTAGAATTTTTTTTTGGATTTTCAGCGTTGACCAAGTTTGACTTTTACAGGTCAAGTTTACTTCTGAATTTTTGACGATCATTTCAAATCAGTGCAAAGTTAAAGATGACTTCCAGAGAGGCTCTTGCTATCGGTATAGATGTAAAGACACCAGTCTTATTCAAAGGCGAGTGCGAGCAATGGAAAGATAGATTCATGGACTTCATAAATAGAAATGATCTGGGTGACTACATCAGATTATCTCTGAAAGAAGGAGTGATGAAACCTCCAACAAAGATTCACACTACTGAAATTGATGGAGAGGAAGTTGTAAACAAAGAGTATCCCTTGCCAATTTAAGATTATACTGAAGAACATAAGAAAAGGCAAAAAGCTGACAGATTGGCAAGATCTTTTATTCTGCAAGGTATTCCCAACGAGATATATGTGAAGATAGATAGCTACAATGCTACAGGGAAGGAAATGTGGGATCAACTTGAGAAGATGATGCTAGGGTCTAAAATAAGTAATCAACTGAAAGTATCAAACTGTCTGAACAATTATGAAGAGTTCAAAGCTAAGGAAGGTGAAAGTCTTGAAGCTACCTATGATAGATTTGTTACCCTTTTGAACGAGCTGAGCAAGAACAAAGTCAAGAAGTCTCAGATTGAGTTAAATGTGAAATTCTTGAGTATCTTACAACCTGAGTGGAAGAGGTTTACCCGACAGATGAAGCAGATGAAAGATCTCAATGAAATACCGTTACATGAAGTGTATGAGACTTTACGACAGAACGAAAAAGAGTTAGAGGAGATAAGAGATGAAAAGAAGAAAGCTGAAAACCCCATATCTGATCCGATTGCTTTGATAGTGAAGAAGAAAGAGAAAAGATTTGTTAGTTTGAAGAAGAAGAAGAAGAAGAAGAAGAAGAAGAAGAAGAAGAAAGTGAGGATTCTGATGATGATGAGAACCTGAAACAAGCTATGCTACTGTTGACTAAAGCTTTCCAAAAGAAATTCTACAAGAAATCGGGGTCAAACAGTCAGAGGTACTCATCGGGATCTAGAAACTATGAGCACAAGGAGAGAGTTGAAGGCAAGAGGTTTGAGGAGAAAAGGCCAGAAGAGAAGAAGTCTGAAAAAAATATCTGAATGATTATGCAGAGAAGAAAGTTGATCAGCCAGTTAAGAGCTATAACTACGGCAAAGTAGGCCATTTTGCTAAAGATTGTCGGAAACCGAAGGTCCGTAATTCAGAGTACTACAAGAACAAAATGCTTTTGGCCAAGTAGCAAGAAGTTGGCAAACCATTCATGCCTGAAGATGAATACTGGTTGGATCACTCAGAACCTGTCACTGACAAGGAAGAAAATGCTCACATGTGCTTTATGGGTCAGAATGTCACTGACGCAGATTCTGATGATTGAACTTCATGATTTGCAGTCTAAGCTTAAACGCGAAAAAGTTATCATTAAAGCGAAAAAACAATCAATACTGAAGCTCAACAATGATATTGCTGAGAAGAATGTATTGATTGAGGCTTTACAAAAAAATATTAATACTAGTGCTAGAGAAAAGACTGTAATCCATAATCAACTATCTGAAACGTCATCAAAATTTAAACTGTGTGAACTTAAAGTTAAAGAGGTTGCGAAAAAGTGTTTATATTTAAAGAAAGAAAATAAATCTTTGGATGAGAAAGTGAGTGGTTTGGAAGAAAAAATTTATACTCTTGGTCAGACTGAGCAAACCATTCATCAACAAACCAAAAGAGAGTAGTGAGTGTTGGGGTATCGGCTATGATAACCCACACTATCTGAAAAGGGTATTTCCAAAGTGTCTGCCTTATACGATTTTGGTTTTCTTAAATTGGCACCTCAATACCCTGAACTCAAAGTTAAGTGGACAAGTTTATCAGATGAGGATGAAGCTAAGGAAATTGAGAAAAGGAAGAATAAAACTAAAATGCAACTTCCATTTTGATATGAGAGGTTGAATTCTAGTTATAGTTCTACACAGTCAAAATTTGTTTCTAACGATTATTTTCAAAGCTATTCTACAGAGGAAATGGAGGCAAAACAAATTCAAGGTAAAATTTATGTTCCTCGACTCATTTTAGAAAGTAAAATTTCTGAACTTGAGAATACTCTTGTAGAAGAGAGGATTTTGACTGGATTAGAACAAATGGTGTTTTCAACTGTTTTTATCAACACTGATTTCTCAAATTCTTCCAAAGCTTTTAAATCAAATGATGTTAATAGTCTATTTGATGAAGAGTTTGATTTCCTAAACTTTGATGGTTGTTTTGATAAATGTGTTGATCAATTAAATTTTAGTGCAAAAATTCCAGATCATACACAATTCATTATTAATTCTAATGGTTTACCCAGTGTGTTTGAAAAAGGTGAATCATCAACGAAAGTTGATAAACCAGTTTCTGTGAGTACTACTCAAGCCAAAGGTAAGAAAAAAAGAATAGGCATTCATAGAAACGGATTAACATTTGTAAATCAAAGAATAAACAGTCTTTTAAATCTCACAGTCCTAACTTTCAAAGTTCATATGTTTCAGATGTGAAAAGGAAAAAGCCTGAAGTGAAATGAGAGTGGAGACCAAAGAAGAAAATTGATGAGACTGCAAAATCATATTATGATATTCAATGTAATAGAATGATTGTTAGTAATACTGATGTAGTTGGTAATGTTGTTTTTTACAAACCAAAACTTGTAACTTCTTACAAGCATTACTCAATAAAGCAATTACTCCAATTATCTCCGTCTACTAATAAGTCTTCTACATATCGTCGAAATGGTTTTGTGTCTCGCCAATATTCTGATGATTGGTTTGGTTCATATCATGTTTATAATTCATACGTTTCAAAAGGTTTTCAAAATCAAAGAGGACCAAGATTCAAATGGGTGCCAAAATCTTGTGCTAACATGAAAGGACCCACATATAAATGGGTACCTAAAACTGTTGTTCCTTGATTTCTCATGTGTAGACCCATCATATGTGGTACTTGGATTCTGGTTGCTCCAAGTATATTATCTGGAAGAAAGACATTTTATCTAATTATACAGAGACATTTCTACAGGAACGTCAGATTTGGAAATGGCCAGTTTTCACCAATTCTGGGATATGGAGATGTTGTGCATGAAAATGTAACAGTACAAAAGGTGAGCTATATTGAAGGATTAGGGCACAACCTATTCAGCATTGGTGAGTTTTGTGACAAAGACTCAGAGGTGAATTTTAAGGCCAAGCGTTGTTGCGTGAGAACTGAAGATGGTAAAGAACTCTTGGTCGGGACGCAGAAGTCAAGCCTCTACACGATCAATTTGTCAAAAGTCAAGACTGATAATGAGGTGTGTCTACATTCAAAAGCCTCTATGCAACAAAAATGGTTATGGCATAGAAGGCTATCTCATCTCAACTTCAGATACCTCAACAAGTTGGTGACTGGTAATGTGGTTAAGGGTTTACCTGAGCTAAAATATGTCAAAGAACATCTATGTGCAGAGTGTGTGAAGGGTAAGATGAAAAGAGATTCTCAAAAGCCTAAGCCTGAACCGAGCACAAGTACTTCATTAGAACTGCTGCATATGGATCTCTGTGGTCCAATGCGAACACAAAGCAATAACGGCAAGAAATATGTTCTAGTGATTGTGGACGATTACTCCAAATACACTTGGGTCAAATTTCTAATATCGAAAGATGAGACACCCGATGTTATCATCTCATTTTTAAAGACCACTCAAGTAAACTTGCAGAAGACAATTAAGCTTCTCAGAACAGACAATGGCACATAATTCATGAACAATACTATAGATGATTATCTTGAATTAGTCGAGATAACACACCAATTTTCTGCTGCCAGAACACTAGAACAGAATGGAGTAGTAGAAAGGCGAAACAGAACTCTAGTAGAGGCTACTCGCACTATGCTGAGTCAATATGATCTACCTCTATTTATGTGGGTTGAAGTTGTGTCAACTGCATGCTATATGCATAATCGTTTCATAATCCATCGCCGGTTTGGTAAAACACCATATTATTTGATTAATTATCGAATACCTAGCATTAAACATTTTCACATCTTTGGATGCAGGTGTTTCGTGCTAAACGACAAGGAGAACTTGAACAAGTTCAGCCCTAAGGCTGATGAATGCATTTTCAGCGGATATTCTCAGACGTTTGCTGCATATAGAGTATACTTGAAGAAATCAAAGATAGTTGTGGAGAGCATAAACGTAAAATTCGATGAAGATATAGCTTCTGATCATAACAGTTCAGAACCCGTGAGAACTGGAGTCTTAGCTTCTGGGCAAATTAATCCAGAACCTGCGGTTAATGTTACTAAGTCTGATAAAGCATCAACGTCTACATCTCATTTAACAGATTTAGATTTACTGTTTGAATTTTTTTATGATGAGTTTCTTGGTACTAGAGTGACTAAACCTATTGTGATTGACAGATCTGAAGATTCAAGCAATCATCATCCAATCACTTCAGATGTCTCAACTTAATCCAATCTCCCGATTCAGGAAGAAATTCAAATTCAAACACCTACTCACTCAATTAAAGTTGCTAATGAAACTGTCGAGCCAGAAGATACACAATCAGTTAGATCTACGACAACGCCTATTTAACAATCATCAAATGTCCAACCAACTGAATCTTCTGCACCGATTGCTTCAACTGAACCCCTTACTGAACAATAAGATGAAAGTGCATATCAAGATGCTCAACATGATCAATCTGCATCTAATCCACTTCCTCATGTTTACAAGTGGACCACAGAGCATCTGGTTCATCAAATCATTGGAGATCAATCTAAGCCGGTCCAAACTAGGTCTGCAACTGCAAACGAATGCCTATTTGACTCTTTTCTGAGCAAAATAGAACCAACAAAAGTTTTAGAAGCTCTTAGTGATCTAGATTGGGTTACAGCTAGGCAAGAAGAGCTCAACCAATTTGAAGCGCTAAAAGTCTGGCGATTGGTGCCCCGACCTGAAGGAAAAACTATTATTGTCACCTAGTGGGTATTCAAGAATAAGAAAGATGAAGATGGTGTTGTGATTAGAAACAAAGCACGACTTGTTGCCAAAGGATATAGACAAGAGGAATGCATTGATTATGACGAGACGTATGTACCAGTTATTCGTATTGAGGCAATTAGAATGTTTCTAGCCTACGCTGCATGCAAGAACTTTACGGTCTATCAGATGGATGTCAAGACAGCCTTCTGAATGGATTGCTAAAAGAAGAGGTGTACGTGTCTCAACTAGAAGGATTCGTAAGTGCAGAAAAACCAGATCACGTCTATATTCTAGACAAAGCACTTTACGGACTTAAACAAGCCCCTTGCGCCTGGTTTGATGTTTTATCCAAATTCCTGGTCAAGTTTGGCTTCTCAAAAGGTAAATCGACACCACTTTATTCATTAAAAGGAAGAAAGCTTATATCATTTTAATTCAAATATATGTGGACGATATCATATTTGGTTCAACTAATCCAAAGTACTGTAATAACTTTTCTAACCTTATGGTGTCACGTTTTCAGATGAGTATGATGGGGGAGATGATTTTTTTTCTCGAATTACAAGTTAAATAATTTTCTACGAGGATTTTTATAAATCAAGCTAAGTATATTGTTGACATTTTAAAGAAATGTAATATGTCAAAGTGTACTCCAATTTCTACCCCGATGGCACCAGGAACTAAAATCGGAGCTGATCTTTCGGGAAAAGTTATTGATGTTAGAACCTATAGAGGGATGATTGGTTCTTTAATGTACTTGACATCTAGTCGTCCAGATATAATGTTCTCTACATGTTTATGTGCTTGATATCAAGCTTCACCCAAGGAATCCCATATGTCTACTGTAAAGCGCATATTTAGATATCTGAAGGGAACTACAGACCTTGGTTTGTTGTATCCTAAAGATACAGGTTTTGAGCTAACAACGTATTCAGACGCAGATCATGAAGGTTGTATGCTAGACAGGAAGAGCACATAGGGTCACATACAACTTCTTGGAGACGAGCTCGTAAGTTGGGCATCAAAGAAACAACTTTGTGTTTCCATATCGACTGCTGAAGCAGAGTACGTAGCTGCTGCCAGTTGCTGCTCTCAAGTGTTGTGGATGAGAACACAACTTCGAGACTATGGTTTCTATTTCAACAAAATTCCGATATACTGTGATTCGAAGAGCGCCATTACAATATCAGCTAATTCTGTTTAGCACACTAATACAAAACATATTGATGTGAGATATCATTTTATTAAAGATAATGTCGAAAAAGGTACAATCGAACTTTACTTTGTAAACACAGATTATCAACTTGCAGATTTGTTTACCAAGCCACTTGACGAAAAGAAATTTAATTTTCTCATTTCAAAACTTGGCATGTTAAACCTCAAGACTAATCTGTTGTTACCTAGTACAGTTTAGTTTTGTTATTTTTCTGCATTTCTTTATTTTTAATATAAAAGATATCTCCACTGAAAGGTTTTGTTCATGTTTTTTCAGGGGGAGTTATATAAAGCATACTTGATTTACATTCTAAGGAGAGTTGTAGATATTTGCATATATTTTTCACTGACATATCATGTAATGCATATTTTCAAGGGGGGCAAGGAAAATGACTTCTGATTACATTTGATCAGAACTCGTTATTAACAAGTTTTACTGCTTTTATGTCTTTACATTTCAATAAAGTTTGTGAATAAGACTTTGTACTTTGACAACTTTTTGACTGAATGCAGATTTTGAGGGGGAGCTTACATGATTATATCACTCATGACTTTCGAGCTGACTTTATGAGATTTAAGATGAGTGTAAGGATTATTGTAACCTTAATCTCATACATATTTGAAAGATGGACGACTTTAAGATATGAACATGTTCTTAAACGTTCAAACCACTTCTCGATTCTTAAACAAATTTCATGAATACAGAAGTGTGATTTTTAAATGTTTTTGTTTTTATGTGCTTTAATGTAAAACAAACTGTGTGTTTCCAAAGATTAATACTTGTGTATTATCTTTTCCATATATTGTCAAGTATTCATACACACCGGTTTAGTACTTTTATTTTCTATGTTCTTACCATGTCTCAGATTTGAAACTAATTTTCGATGGTAAGACACCTCGTTTGAATTTCATTGATATTCGAGCGTTGATTCATTCAAGACGTTTCTTTTAAGAATGTCTATATTTGATTCTTATAGACACCTTCCAATTTTCATGACCTAAGCCATGATTATTAAATCATTCAAATTTGATCTTTTCATACAATGTCAGATTCTCAAACAAGTCTTTTGTATTCATTTTATTCTTTCACTATACTTGTTTTTGAGAAAATCTTTCATGATTAAAATACTCAAATCTTCATGATTATCTTCGTGATCATACATATTTCTGACATGTATTTTGTTTTGTGCTTTAACTGTTAAAGTTAAACTAATTGAGCAACATGCTTTTAGGACAAATACATGGGATCATTGTGTGAGAGTTAAATAGAACTTATATGGATTCACGTTAACCAGTATTTCCTACCCAAGAAGTTATCCTTGAGTGATCGAGAGGCGAGGAGTCAATTTATGAGTGTGGGTGTGTGATGAACAGAAAAATGAAAAGAGAGTTTGGTTAGAAGTGAGCTTAAATGTTAAAAAGTAAGAGGGTGAGAGATCAGAGTTAAAAGAATATCAGAACTCTTCACCAAACTTTTTCTGAGTCGGTCAACCATATTACTGTTGTTTCACAATTCTTTCGTGAACATCATTGAAACAGGCAACTAGCCCATGTCAACTCTTGATTTAAACCCCACCAGCTACTCATTTCTTTCTCAACAAAGGAATGTTTCAATTTTTCTTGGGGATGCAACACATAATCTATCTGGTTTTCATTTGGAAGATGTGGATATTGAAAAATAAGGAAGCCTGCCCCAACTTCGCACTTCGATCATGCACAATCGAGTTCGTGTAATACTGTTGTCAGGGTCGTTCTTAGGGGAGGGTGGGGCGGGCGTACGCCCAGGGCCCACAAAAAACAGGGGCCTAATTTTTTAGCATATACTATGTACTATATAGTAGTAGTTAAAAAAAATTAGCAAATAAAAGAGACATTTTTTAGTATTTAATAGGACCCAAAAAGAATTCAACATTATATTAAGGGAAAATTGCATCAAAATGGAACCAAGTTTGGGCTAATTCCTATTTTAGGGAACATAGTTTTAAAATTATCACTCGAGGGTCTGAAACAAACTTTACATTTGTTTAAGGGTCCCCATTACTTAATTACCTGCTAGTGATGACATGGCTGAAACAGATACCAATTAAGTTCCACGTCATATTTGGAATTTATAAAGAAAGAACTCAGGGGCCTAAATGTAAGAACTAAAACTTGGATGGTCAAACAAAAATAATGTTCATCTTCTTCTACCTTCATTGTTTCCTAATCCCTACTTCCAGGACTTTACATCACCAGCTTCGTAACTGCTCCAACCATCTTCTTCTTCAATCTTCATCGCCATATCAACCCCGCACCCACAATCCACCGCTAACCTCTAACCACCACATATCTATCTTATCCTTTCCTGATCTGTTATGTAGGATAGTATCATCTAAATCCAACCAAAACCGTAAATCGTCCTTCTCTCTCTCTCTCTCTCTCTTTCTCTCTCTCTCTCTCTCTTCGACCATAACTTCATAAATGACAGATCCATCATGGTCTGTTTTGTGTGTCGTGTGTATGAGTATGTGTGTTGTGTGTATATGTGTGTGTTAGAAGGGGGGAGTTTAATGACGGAAGTGGGTTTTCTTGAAGGAGGTTGCAGGTTAACGGAGGAAGTGGGTTTTTTGAAGAAAGTTGCAGGTTAATGGAGGAAGTGGGGTTTTTGAAGAAAGTTGTAGGTTAATGGAGGATGTGGGTTTTATTGAAGAAAGTTGTAGGTTAATGGAGGATTTGGGTTTTATTGAAGAAAGTTGCAGATGAAGTGGCTCGAGGGAGAGCTAGTTCTAGACAAGACAAGTGATCAAATCTATAAGGAAATTTTGTAATAAACTCCAAATCACAGGGACCAAATCTATAATATTTTCTTTAAAAAGAATTAAGTGACGTACACATGACATTTGTTTTTTGGTTTATTTTATGCCACATCATATAGAGGTAACCCGTTACATGTTAAACAGGTAATCGAGACCCTTAAATAAATGAAAAGTTTGTTTTAGACCCTAAAATGATAGTTTTGGAAGTTTGTTCCCTAAAATGGGAATCAGTCTAAAGTAGGTTCCATTTTGATGAAATTTTCCCTTATATTAAGGGTCCAAACATGTATTAAATAATTACAATGGAGAAGAAAATATGTAAAAAGTTAATTGGTCGTTCATTTTATAGTATTACTTCTTTCTTTTTTATCTAGTACCAAAATCTAAAAGTAGTTTTCCTAAAAAAAACCTTGATATATTTCTCCATCATTTGATCTGCATGAATTCTATATTTTTATTAGAATGTTGTAGATTACTTGTTATTAACTAAGAAAACTTTTACCTTTTGAAAAAAATACCAACCATATGAGACTATCCAACTTATATCTATATTTAGGTTTTGAAAACAAACTTTGTTTTTTGATACATTATGGACTCTTTATGACCTACTATTGAATGTATGAATTGAATTACTCTCCTATCTCTAAAACAATAATAAGATGTCAAGTATAACCGACATAGATTTTTGATTCTGAGATTGATCCTAAAAAGTTTGTATTAACCCTAAAATTTTAAAATGGTGATGAAAACATTAACATGACGTGACATGAAAACACAACCGATTTATATTAAAGTACATAGAGTGCTACTCTGAATAGTCAATTGTAACCCAAAATTATATCAATATTAATATTAAAGGTATATCATATGATGTGTTTGATGGTGGAACGAATTTACGATGTTATGTAAAAATGATATTGTAGATAATATTAATTTAGAAATAATTATTGATTGATTTTGCGTTAGGAATTATCGGAAAATGGTTTTATATGAATAATTAGTATTTTTTGAATCCAATGCTATTTCTGATGATAAAAGACAGTATATGGAAAAACTAGTACTTATCAAGAGCCCTTTTTTTACATTTCGCCCAGGGCCTATAAAATGTCAAGATCGGGCCTAACTGTTGTTGTCTCAATGGTTTACACATTTTGAGCCTAATTTATAAAGCAATCATCATGATTAATTCTTTCATACACAAGCATGTACACACAAAAAATGTGTTTTTCTGTCTAAACGTTCATAGTTTAACCTTGTGTTATTCGATGATTGAATGGAAGACCTGGGGGAGTGAACATCAAAAAGCTACTTTCCAATGTGTATTTGTTACACATAGTGGCTCCGTGCTACTGACATGCATTTTTAACTGATTCATTTATTGATTCAGGTTATACTCTTATTTGTCTGAATTTGAAAAGATTTGGATAAATACATTATGAATTGGCGGATGTTCAGGGGCTCATATGAAAGGATCATGGTCAGAATTTGTTGATATTTCTTAAATTTGTTTTGATGATTTTATTTGCTACATCATAAAAAAGGGGGAGATGGTCAAGAAATGTAAGTAATGGAAAGGAAATTAAGGGAGAGAGAATTTCAAGAAGTATGATTTGAAGAAAGTTCGTTGAAAGGATTTGTCAAGGAATGCAAGTTATAAGGAGATTGTACAGAATTGAAAGAGAAAGTTCAAAGGATTCACAATGTTCGTTGGAATTTACTGAAATTTTCTTTGAAGTTGAGTTGCTGAAGTAAAGTGAGCTAAATCTGAAGACAATTTCTTTCTGAAGTCTGAAAGAGGTTTCTACAACCTTTGTGGCAGATTGTTAAAGATACTTAAAAAGCATATCCACGGACTTTGAATAGATTACAAAAAGTTTTGAAAATAGTTCAAAGGAAAGAAAGATTGATTTTGATCAAAAGGGGAGATTATATAATTTTTTATAAAGGAGGAGATTGTGCTTCATTGCTAAATTTCTTTTTGAAGATTATCTTGAATCCAAAGGGGGAGAATGTTAGTGCACAAATATGTTGGATACCAGATCATGAAGATGAAAGGTGAACAGTCAAAGTCAAAAGCTCAAGTCACCTCTCAAGCTAAAGTCAAAGTCTTTTGTCATAATGTCAAAGTCAAAGTGTCTTGTGTTTAGTTGTCTTTGTAAGGTACTTAGAGTATAAATAGATTTTCGTTTGTTGACTCATATGACGAAGAGAGACTAGAAGAAGTGTATGCGTTTTGTTTAGTGAGAGAAATATTGAGAAATCATACTGTTGTAACCGTATCTGATTTTGAAATAGAAATTGGTTGATCGATTAATTTTTTTGTCATCTTAATCTGATTTTGCACGTATTGTGGGACACACAAGGCAAAACAAAACCCCATATGAAACTTTCTATGGAAAAAAACCTAACATCAGTTTTCTTCATGTTTTCGGTTGTGTGTGTTTCATTCTCAATGATCGAGAACACCTTGGGAAATTTGATCCTAAGGCAAATGAAGGGATCTTTATGGGTTACTCTCTCATATCTAAAGCCTACAAAGTGTATAACCTACGAAGGAAATGTATCGATGAGTCAATACATGTGAAACTTGATGATCACAAGTCATCTTCTCTCACATGTGATGACAATGAGCTCAACCAATGGATAACCTCTTGTGTAGGGGAAGATTCTCACACTCATTCATCGGCAGGTCAATCCTCTGTTCCTTTTTCGACAGAAAATCCTTCTTCTTCTTCTCCTACCGAACCGACCCTTCAGATCACAGTACCTGAAGACACTGTCAATCCCATATCTCGCATCATTCCCTCTCATAATATTCCTCATGAACCTACCCATTTACAGAAATGTATCAAGAAATTTCAAAAAATGTATCAAGAAATGTTAAAGTTTTGGAGTTTTGGGAGATGATTTACAGAAATGTCCAAGTCAGAAGATTCAAAGTAAAGATTTGAAAATTTTCAAAGGATTTCTGAAGATGTGCTGATTTTGAGGAAATTTTCTTTGAAGATTATTTGCTAAAGCAATCCGAGCTGAATCTGATGATAATTTCTTTCCAAAGTCTGAAATAGATTTGTGAAAGTTTGAGGAGATTGTTGAAGACCTTGTTTATCATATTTGGGGAGATTGTTATATTCTTCAAAGACAGACTTGGGAAGATTACAATGTTAAAGGGTGAGATTGCATCTGATAGAGCTTAAAAGAGAAGACTAAATTGTAAGATCTTTCAAAAGTGATCTTGAATCCAAAGGGGAAGATTGTTAGAGCACAGATTTGTTGGATTCAAGATCATAAAGATTGAAGACAAAAGTTCAAGAAGTCAAAGCTGGAAAAGTTAACTCTCACTGAAAGTCAAAGTCTTTGTAATAAAGTCAAAGTCAACATTTGTATTTGTTTTGTTTCTTTGTATGTCTTGGGTATAAATATCTTGTTTCCCTTGTAAGTCTTGGTAAGCAAGTACGTAAGATTGTAAGTCAGTGTGATTGAGAGAGCATATTAGAGAAGAGTTTATTGAAGATTATTCTAGAGTGAGAAAGTAGAGAGAGAAATAGAGAGTTTGTAATTGATTGAGATTTATTCAATGACATGTGATTTTGGATTATCATATTAATTGTTTGGTATTACGATTAGAACTTGATAAATCTAGGACTCACAATTGGTATCAGAGCAGAAGAAATTCAGAAATTTGATCGAATTTTTCACGAACTCGTTCATATGGACTGTTACATGTGAATTTTTCGATTTAGTGTTGTTTTGATCATAATTTTGATTATATTAGATTCGAATTGATGTTTAGAAGAAGTTTGGTTCAGGTTACTTAGGCTAATTCACAAGGATTAAGGGTGAATTTTGGATTTAGAGAGATTTTTTTTCCCCAAGTTCAAGCACTATAAATCATTTCAAATTGTATCAATTTGTGTTTGTTTTTGAAATTCTTGCATTGTAATCAGTTCTAGTATTGTAATTGAGCATTCCTGTAAAGTCTTGATCCAATTGACAAAGGTTTGATCGAAATCAGATGGAAAAATCAAGTTTTTGTTCGACAGACTGAAGAACACGCAAGATCTGTGAAACGCGCAAGTTTCATCTGGAAGAACGCGCAAGCGTAAGAATTTTGATTTTGGCCAGAAACGCAGAGGGTTATCTGCGAGTTCTAGAAACGCGCAGATCGAAGTCTGCGAGTTTAGCTCTTCAGTCTGCGAGTTTGAAATTTGGGAAATTTTTTCTAAGTATTGAAACGTGCAAGTAGGCATTTGCGAGTTAAGGAAACTTGCACGCCTCTATCTACGAGTTCCAGCGGAACAATATTCTGCGAGTTTATTCGATCTACAAGTTCTCAAAACATGCAACCCTTTGTTTGCGAGTTTCCCAAACGCGCATGTCTCAGCCTGCATGTTTCTCAGTGAATAGTGATCTACGAGTTTAGGCGTCTGCGAGTTTCAAGTCTTCTTTAGTGATCTGCGAGTTTCCATACTTAGAATATTTTATGAGAAATTTTCAAAACTATAATATGCTTTTAATAGTGAAATTTTTTTCTCTAGGGGCGCTGCCCCTCGACCCCACAAGGGCGTTGCCCCTTAACCCCACCCGCTAACCGGGTAGCGGGACCCCCGTGCTAAGTCGGCGGAGGGGGACAAAGTTTTGATTGTGATCTACTGTTTCTGAATTTCTAACGATCATTTTGTCAAGTTCTTTTTGTTAACAGATATTCAAGATGAGTTTTTCAGTTGAAGAGGTAAAGGATTTCACTGTAAATGATTTTATGACCACAATGGAAGCTATGATGGTTAAAGTTGAAGACCTTCAAGATAAATTGATAAAGGAAAAGGACAGAGTTGCTAGAAGAAATGAAAAGATCTTTGAACTTAATAAGTCTGTTATTGAGAACAAAGATCTGATTGATTATCTACGAAAATCTGCTTCAGATTTTAAACATGAAAAGGATTGTTTTGAAAAGAAGATTTTTTATGTTGAATCTAAACTTTCAAAGTCTGATTTAGAAAAGAAGAAATTTGTACTAACTGTTTATAAATTGCAGGTTGAGAACGAGATCCTAACGAAAAAGGTAAATGATTTGGAAGCTAAACTTCATGTGATTGGTCAAACAGATAATACCATTTTTCTAAATACACCAATTGAAGAGGCTGATGTTAAAGAGAAATGGGGACTAGGTTTTGATAATCCCCATTATTTAGAAAAAGCTATCAGAAAACAGCCAGGTTTATATAATGCAAATTATATGTATCATGCTGATAAACATCCTCATTTGAAACCCAAATTTATCACCAAAGCATCAAAAGAAGTTGAGGACAAAGAAGATGAGAAAAGAATGAATTTAAAGAAAATGCAACTACCATTCTGTTATGAAAGACTGTGTTGGATCAAATAATTGTATTCAAGATTAAAGTTAAATTAAAGGGTCTAAACTGTATTTACTTGATAGTTAAAGTTTGGGGTTTAAATTGTAATATGTTAATAGTTATTTGTAAATGGGCCTAAAGCCTGTTAGAAAGCCCATAAGGCTTAAGTATTTAAAGTGTTAATTAGTTTAGTTTTAGGGTTAGATACCTCATAATTATTGTTTAGAGATTATAGTCAAGTGAAGTTTTCTCTGTAATCAAAGGGTATCAAGAACACTCAAGGGTTTCATTGTTTATTCAAGGGATTGGTATGTTACTCTGATTTATATATCTCTTGATTATTATTGTGTTGCTTGATTACTTGATTATTTACCAACTAGATTAAACTTGGATAACAAGTGGTATCAGAGCCAAAAGGATCAATTTTTTTTTGATTTCACTATTCATGAAACTTACTGTTCATCGATAATACTGTTAATCGATTTTTTTTTTTCTGATTTCGTGAATTTATGTGCTTTTATGCTTAAAGTTGATCTGATTAGTTGAGATTTATGCTTCTAAATACCATCTGATTGATTAATTGCATTGAGAATTAACAAAGTGAGTGAATTTGTGATTTTAAGTTTTCTGGGTTCGACAAAAGCTAACTATCGGTTGTTACTGTGCTTATCAAATCGAATGCCTAAAAGTTGAAATTGATCTCTGAGTTTCATTGTATTGTGACTGGTTTATGTTTCTGAGTTCAAAGGACTGATTTTTGAATCTGATTTTGAGTTCGTAATTGATTTCTGGGTCAATTATTGCATCTGTTCATCGACTTCTGGGCTGGTTAAGAACATACCGGTCAAACACCATCCATGTCGAATAGTTTTATCGGTCTTAACACCATTCAGGTCGAACACTATACCGGTCATAGCACCTTATCGGTTGAACATAGACTATCGGTCCATCCTTTATTTCGGTCAAAGGGTTCCCGGTCTATCACATTCTATCGGTCATAGCATTATTATCGGCCGAACATAGTATCGGTCCATTCACTATCGGTCGAACTCAGTTTATCATTCAACCGGTACACTCACAGTCCACCTCGGTCTAAGAGTATATCGGTCGAGTTACACCGGTCTAAGAGTATATCGGTCGAGTTACATCGGTCTAAGCACTCCATCGGTATTTACAAGTTACCGGTCGAACACTATATCAGTCCTTAGCATTCTATAGGTCTAAGAACTTTACCGGTCTAAGCAACCTCCCGGTCGAAGCACATCCCTGGTCGATTTTTGCAAACTGTAATAGGGACCCCCGTGCTAAGTCTGCGAAGGGGGACAAAGTTCTGTTCGAGATCAACATTTTGTTTTTGTTCAGTATTATTTGAAGCATTATACTGATTAAAATGACTGCACTTAATTATTTTTGGAAAAAAAATTTCTGAAAAATTTTTAGTGTGGTTTTTATTTTGATTCTAACGATCTCATCTAGTTGGTTGTCTTGATACAGAAAATTCTATTTACTAACCGTACAGCTAAGATGTCGAATCAGCTTCTCTCAATGGGTTCTCAAGTCAACCCTCCTGTCCTCATGGCTAACGAGTATCAACAATGGAAGATCAGAATGATCCAATTTCTGAATCACAAGAACAGAGACTTCATGAAAGCAATCATTGAAGGTCCACAAACTCCAATGATCACAGTAAAGGGTCAACCTGCTACAGAGTCCTCTCCAGAAATCCCTGACAGAGAGATTCCTAAACCTTATCAGTTCTTCAATGAAAAGCAGAAAGAACAGTATAAGACAGAAGAAGAGTCTCTAATCTATCTGACAATGGCAATTCCAAACGACATCTACAATCGTGTCGACAGTCAGAGTACTGCTAAACGCATCTGGGATGAACTAGCCAGGCAGTTTGAAGGAAGTGAAGCCTCCATACAAGCTAAGCAGAATCTATGCATAAATGCATACGAGGGATTTCATGCAAAAGAAGGAGAGTTGCTATTAGATACCTACAACAGATACAACATCATCCTCAATGACTTGCGGAGGAACAATATCTCTAAATCTGCTTTTGAGATAAATTACAAGTTCATCAAGAATCTGAATCCAGAATGGAAGAACTTTGCTATCAACCTCCAGATGTCCAAGAATATGGCTCGAGAAAATGTCACTAATATCTTCTCTACTCTTGCTCAACATGAGGATGAGGTGAGATCAATCAATAATGAGTCTAATCATCTGAAGGATTTTGTGGCTCTCATAGCCGGAAAAGGTTCTGTATCCTCTACAAGGTGAAAGAAAAAGGTATCTAAAACTCTAGTTACCGAAGTTACTGACTCTGACACTGATTCGAGTGATGAAGAACTGGAAGTTGATTCAGATCCGGATATTCAAAAGTTCTCTGAAGACTTGGCTCTCATTACACGACGATTCAAGAAGAGCTTTGGCAAGAGAAGATTCTACTCAAAGCCAAAGTATGATGGATACAGGAAAGAGAAGTCTGAGATGCGATACAAGCCGAGGCATGGAAAGAGAGAGGAAGGACGAGAAGACAGAAAGGAAGATAGACGAGAAGCAAAGAGAGAGGAGAAGCGAGAAGAACGAAAGGATGAACCAGGAAGATGCTACAACTGTGGCAAATTTGGGCATTTCTCAAGGGACTGCAAATTCAAGAAAGTAAAGAACTCAGAGTACTACGCAAGAAAGTCACTTATTGCCAAGAAAGTTGAAGAAGGAAAAGTGCTAATGGCTGAAAAAGAAAACTGGTTGTATCAAAGTTCCAATGATGAGGAGCAAGCTCACTTCACCCAACTATTATATATGGCAAAGCTGGAAGGTGACGATGAGGACTTCTAGACACAACAGTTCAGAACTCGGTCTTAACGACAAAGCTTCTATTCAATCAAGAATAGAACCAGCACCTAAAGGATTCACTTCTTCTAACTCTAACTCTACTTCATCTGAGTTAGATTTATTGTTTATTGATGCCTTTGATAATATATGTGCAGATTTTGAAAAAGGCATATCCACATCAATAACAAGTGGTACAAGCTCGGCGGTCCCTACTATTTCTGAAGACATGTTTGGACCTTCCGAAGAAGTCACTGACACTTCATCTCCATCAGGTACAACTACAAAGTTAGTTTCTGACTCTACTAATGCTGAATCTGTCTCTACAGATAGTTCTTCTGGAAACGAAGTCTCGAGCACTTCAACTGCTAGCCTAGAAGCTTCAGTATCAGAAACACCAGTACAAGATGTCCCAAGTACATCTATGGAGCAACCTGCCGTGCATGATGAAAACGATGCATCGAATACGCAACAAACAGTTGAAGCATTACCAAGCACACATCGTTGGACTAAGGATCATCCCTTGAAAAACGTGATAGGTGACGTACAATATGGTGTCACAACAAGATCTGCACCAACTAACTTCTGCATGTTTTCAAGCTTCCTCAGTTCCTTAGAGCCAAAGAAAGCGGCTGAAGCTCTACGTGATTCATTCTGGATTTCTGCTATGCAAGACGAGCTTCTACAATTCGAAAGGAACAAGGTATGGCGCTTGATCCCACTACCTAACGGTAAATCCGTTATTGGAACAAAGTGGGTGTTCAGAAATAAGAAAGATGAAGCTGGAGTAGTCGTGAGAAACAAAGCTCGACTGGTCGCCAAAGGGTACTGTCTACAAGAGGGCATTGACTATGATGAAACATTCGCCCCGGTTGCAAGGATCGATGCCATCAGAATCTTTCTAGCCTATGCAGCGCACAAAAACTTTACAGTCTATCAGATGGATGTAAAGTCGACTTTCCTGAACGGCGTTCTGCATGAGGAGGTCTACGTGGCTCAACCTGAAGGTTTCATTGATCCTCATCACCCTGATCATGTCTATGTTTTAGACAAAGCGCTTTATGGTCTTAAACAAGCACTTCGATCCTGGTATGAAACTCTCACTAAATTTCTACTTGCTTCTGGTTTCAAGAAAGGTATTGTTGGTACAACCTTATTTCTTAAAAGGCAAGGTGAGGACTTGATTCTCATTCAGATTTATGTTGACGACATAATATTTGGGTCGAAAAATCCGAAATTTTGTAAGAACTTTTCAAAGATAATGGAAACAAAGTTTGAGATGTCGATGATGGGTGAATTGAATTTCTTTATTGGTCTACAAGTACAACAATTACCCGACGGCATATGTATTAATCAAGCTAAATATATAAAAGATATTTTGAAAAAGTTCAATATGTCAGATAGTTCAGTCATGAAAACACCAATGGCTACTCGTACACTCTTAGACGCGGATCCCTCCGGGAAACCTGTTGATCAAAAGGTGTATCGCAGCATGATTGGTTCTTTACTTTATCTGACTGCCAGTCGCCCGGATATAATGTTTGCCACATGTTTTTATGCGAGATATCAGTCTAATCCTAAAGAGTCGCACTTATCTGCTGTTAAGCGAATCCTTAGATATCTCAAAGGTTCTCCTAATCTAGGCCTTTGGTATCCAAAGGATTCTCGTTTTGAACTATCTGCCTTTACAGATGCTGATCATGCAGGATGTAAGCTAGACCGGAAAAGCACCCCTAGGTCATGTCAATTTATAGGTGACAAACTTGTAAGTTGGACCTCAAAGAAACAAAACTGTGTTTCAACATCCACTGCCGAGGCTGAGTATGTAGCTGCTGCTAGCTGCTGTTCTCAAGTCCTCTGGATGACGACACAGTTAAGGGACTTTAGATACAACTACAAGCGTGTTCCTATTTATTGTGATTCCAAGAGCGCAATATCTATAATTGCTAATCCGGTACAGCATTCGAAGACCAAGCATATCGACGTACGCTATCATTTAATCAAGGATCATGTAGAAAAAGGTAATATTGAAATGCAATTTGTTCAAACTGACTTCCAGTTAGCTGACCTTTTCACCAAGCCATTGGATGAAAAGCGTTTTCAATTTCTCATCAGCAAACTTGGTATGTTGAACATGTCTTAAACCTTACTCATGATTCTAGGGGGAGTATTCCAAGTTTTGATCTTGTGTGTTATTTTCCAACTGTTGTTAACGAGAGAGGAATCATTTTCATAAATGATTACCATTATTTCTTTTATTTATGCAGGTTTGGTCAAGTGACAATGGCTTGTAATCACATCGGATTAGAACCCGCACTTCAGTGCCTTATTTTTTTCTGTTTTTTCTTAAGCTTTAAAAAAAAATCTTTCAGTTAAGGGGAGAATATCTGTGATATTAACAGATTTTTGGATACTTAAATGCTTATCTGACCGTGTGTTCTTCAAAGATAAATACTTGTGTTTTATCTTGTCAATATACTTTGTCTAGTATTCATACACATAACGGTTCGGAACATTCTATTTGACTTTGTTACTACCATGTATCAAAAGTTAAATCTTTCTATGGTAATACTCACGTTATTTGTATTCACTGTTGATTGAATCAAACGTCATTTCATGTGCTTTCATTGAAAATATGTTTATATATTGTTTATATAAACAACATTCGTTTTTGATTCTCCAAAATCTTATTCTTCATGACAAAATGATATGAGCTTAATTGTCAAATTCTTTTAGTTTGAGGGGGAGAATTTCATCGTCATACATAACTGTTTTGACATCTCCGAAAGTCTTATTTCTCATGTAACAAGTAGTATTTTTTCTTACATGTATAATAGCCTGTTGAACAACATGTTTTTTTTAGGATCATACATGGGATTCAGTGTGAGAACTTAACAGAACTTCCATGGATTCACGATAACCAGTGTTTTCTACCCAGGAAGTATTCCCTGAGTGATTGAGGGGTGAGGGGTAAAAAGAATTGAGTGATGGTGTGTGAAAAAGGTAAAATGAAAAAGAGATTGGTTAGACGTGAGCATTATAAGAAAGAGGGTGAGTGAACAGAGTAAAAGAATATTAAACTCTGCACCAAACTTTTTTCTGAGCCGGGTAGCCTCATAATCTGATTGGTTTACATTCTTTGGTGACCATCATTGATATAGGCAACTAGCCCATGCCATCTCTTGCATACAACCCCACCAGCTAGTCATTCTTTTCTCAAAAAGATAATGTTTCACATTTTCTAGGGACGCAACACATACACTATTGGTTCTTCATTTGGAAGATACTAATATTGAAAAAGAAGGAAAGTTGCCCCACCTTCGAACCCTTTCTCATGCACATTGAGTCGTTGTATAATTTGTTGTTGTCTCAACAAGTTTACATATTTTGAGCCTATATTGAAAAGCAATCATCTATGCTTAATTTTTTTTCTAACACATGCACGAGCACACAGAAATTTGTTTTCTATCAGAACGTTCATAGATAACCATGTGTTATTCGATGATTGAATGGAAGACCTGGGGAGTCTACATCAAACCAGCTCCTTATATAGTAACTTTGTGTTACTCAGTGACTTTGTGTCATTGACAGACATTCTAACTGAGTTATTTGTTGATTCAGGGTTACACCTATTAAACTGTTTGAATTTGAAAAGATTCAAATGGTTACTATTTTCTATTTTAATCTGAAAAGATTGAAATAATCACTCTTTCCATCTGGGAAGACTGCTCTTATTTCCATACAGGGATCGTTACATGAAGACTGTGCTTACGTGATCATACACAATGGGGGAGATTGTCTTGAAAAGGGGGAGATTGTTTTGCAAAGTTTTGATTATGATGATTCTCACCACTCATCAAAAAGGGGGAGAAGATACAAAAATGGAGAATTATCAAAGAAGGAGAATATAATCTGAAGATCTGAAGATTTCAAAATTTTTTAAAAATTTAAAGATATCAAGTTTTGAAGCGATCAACGACATATCTGAAGAAAAGAGAATACAAGTGAAGACCGGAAGACAATTGCAAATTTTTTTTAATCTTGAATCCAAAGGGGGAGATTGTTGGATCAAATAATTGTATTCAAGATTAAAGTTAAATTAAAGGGTCTAAACTGCATTTACTTGATAGTTAAAGTTTGGGGTTTAAATTGTAATATGTTAATAGTTATTTGTAAATGGGCCTAAAGCCTGTTAGAAAGCCCATAAGCCCATAAGGCTTAAGTATTTAAAGTGTTAATTAGTTTAGTTTTAGGGTTAGATACCTCATAATTATTGTTTAGAGATTATAGTCAAGTGAAGTTTCTCTATAATCAAAGGGTATCAAAAACACTCAAGGGTTTCATTGTTTATTCAAGGGATTGGTATGTTACTCTAATTTATATATCTCTTGATTATTATTGTGTTGCTTGATTACTTGATTATTTACCAACTTGATTAAACTGGGATAACAGACTGAATGATAGTTACAGTTGTGACACACCAAAAGTTCTTTCAGATGACTATTTTGTTAGCTATTTTGTTACTGAGATGGAGGCAAAACCTGCAACTGCAAAAGTTTATATTCCTCCACTCATTCTAGAAAGCAAAATAGTTGAGCTTGAAAATGTTTTATCTGAAGAAAGAATTTTGGTTGATATAGAACAAGATGTATTTTTTACAGTGTTGAAGAACACAGATTTTCATGTTAAATCTAAAGTGTGTTCTTCATCTTCTAAAGAACCTCAAACTTGAATTGATGCTTTTGATGATTTATTTGAGTCTGAAAATGATTTTCTTAATTCTGATAATGGGTGTGTTAAGGAAACTGATATGTTTGACTTCAATGCACCACTTCCAGATCATTCTCCTTCTATTGTTAATGATGAAAGCATTGAAGACATGGAACAGAATCTGATAACTGAGAACTATGAGCTTAAGAAGAAAATATCAGATTTGGAGATAAAAATGGCTAAGGACAAAGATGAGTTTGAAAAGAAGTTTTCAGAACATTCCAAGAAGAGTATTGAAGAAAACAAGTGTGTGTCCCAATAAATAACGAATCAATCAAGTAAACGAATAAGCAATACGATAATGCAAACCTGATACGATTATACCAATGAATACAAGCTTTGAATCTTCCTCTCTGTATTCTCTCTATCTCACGGCTCTGCTCTCTCTCTCTGTCTATCAGTATATGGCACAAACCAACAGCTAGCCTCACAACAATAATTAATTCCTCTAACCTAATTAACTCTAAAACAATCTAATTTATACTTAGGCATATAAGCCTAATGGGCTTGGGCCCAACTTACTAAAACTTAATCAATAATAAAAAGACTAAAAATGAAAATACGAAAACACACTTTGACTATTTATTACAAAAGACCCTAGACTATTTGTTGAGAGTCGACTTTATCAGCTTTGACTTCAGATTTCCATCTTCTATTTAACGATGATCTTGAATCCAATAAAACTGTGCTTTAACAATCTCCCCCTTTGGCTCAAGATCAGTTCTTCTTTTAAGCTCAGAAGATGCAATCTTCCTCTTTGTCTTCAGAATGTAGCAATCTCTCCAAACAATGAGAATATCTCTTAGAAAGAAATTATCTCCAGTTTCAGCTCGGAATGCTTCAGCAAATCATCTTCAAAGAAAATTTCTTCAATTCAACATATCTTCAGAAATTATTTCATTCTTTCAAAAACTTTTGATCTCCCCATTTCTTGATTAACGCTTCTCCCTCTTTTTGATGAAAACAGCAAAGAGTTCATCAAGACTTTCCTTCATGAAATGTCTTCCACCACTGATTTTGCAAATAGAACCACTGATTATCCGTCAATTCATAAAGCTGTGCATCCAGATCTTCGCAAATCCAGACAAAATAGAAAGGTAACACCTGAAGCAACAAATGAACCAGTTAAAAATGTCTGTCAGTAACACAAAGTCACTGTGTGTAACAAATACACAATAGAAAGGAGCTTTTATGATGTTCACTCCCCCATGGCTTCCATTCAATCATCGAAACACCACAAAGGCAATTTCTATGAATGTTATGACAAAGAAACAAATTATTTGTGTGTTCGTGCAAGTGATAGAATAAATTAAGCATATGATGATTGCTTATAAGGCTCAAAATGTGTAAACTACTGAGAGAACAGTTAGTTAAACACAGACTCAATGTGCATGAGTGAAGTGCGAAGGTGGGGCAGACGTCCTTCTTTTCAATATCCAGATTTTCCAAATGAAAATCAGATAGCATATGTGTTGCGTCCCCTTTGAAAATGAAACATTTTTCTTGTTGAGAAGAAAATGAGTAGCTGGTGGGGTAATGTCAAGAGTTGGCAAGGGCTAGTTGTCTGTTTCAATAATGTTCACCAAGAATTGTGAAGCATTAGAAATGTGGTTGGCCGACTTAGAAAGTGGTTGGTGCAGAGTTTAATATTCTTTTACTCTGATCTCTCACCCTCTTTCTTTTTATCATTTAAGCTCACAGCTAACCAAACTCTCTTTTACAATTTCTCTCATCACACATCCCACACTCATTTCTTTTGACTCCTCACATGTAATCACTAAGGATTAACTTCTAGGGTAGGAAACACTGGTTAACGTGAATCCATAGAAGTTTTGATAAAGTCCTAGCACACTGATCCCATGTTATCCTATAAAGCATATGATGCTCAGATGATTTAACTTGATCAGTTAAAGTGCATAGATGAAGCAGAAAACATTTAAAATCACACTTCCAATTCAAGAAATCTGTTTGAGAATCGGAAAGTAGTTTGAACATTTAAGAACATGTTTTCTTATGATTGAAAGTTGTCCTTCTTTCAACCATAGATGAGATGAAGATAAGGAATTATACCTTTTAAGAAGCGGTCTTACATCTCATGAAGTCAAGCTTAAAGTCATAAAGATATGATATTTGAAGCATCTATCAACCTACAACAGTCTAAAAGATCAAGTCAAAGTAACTTTATTCACTGAAATTGAAATGACATAAAAAAGTAAAACAATTAATGTACGAGTTCTGATCAGAAATAATCAGAAGTCATCGCCATACTCTTTACTTGTATGCTCCCTCTAAAATCATGCATCACTAACAAGTTATCAGTAAGTACAATGCATTCATTAGATATGCTCCCCCTCAAAATAACATTGACCATCTATAAGATACTTCTCACACTCCCCCTGAGATCATGAACAGACTATTAAAGAGCAGATATCTTGCGGAAATAATGATAAAGAAATGATGAAAAGATACAATAGGAAACTCTAATAGGTAACTGTAACACCTTAGGCATATCCCATATCGGCCGTGGACAGGAGTGATGCTGGGTGTTATAAGTAATATCTTGGTCTTCCTAACAACAACGCGTTTTGGGGCCACAAGTACGTCAGGTTCTGGGAACTCTGAGGTTAAGCGTGCTTGGGTGAGAGTAGTCCCAGGATGGGTGACCCCTGGGAAGTTTCTCACCAGGTCGCCAGAAACAAATCCGTGCGCTACACGTTGGTTAAATCCAGGGGCAAAGCGGACAATATTGTTGTCGAGGTAGGCGGGATGTTACAGATGGTATCAGAGCCACTCTTGTGCCGTTCGGGATATGGGGCAAACCTCATCGAGGACGATGAGTCCCAAGGGGGGGTGTTTGTAACACCTTAGGCATATCCCATATCGGCCGTGGATAGGAGTGATGCTAGGTGTTATAAGTAATATCTTGGTCTTCCTAACAACAACGCGTTTTGGGGCCACAAGCACGTCAGGTTCTGGGAACTCTGAGGTTAAGTGTGCTTGGGTGGGAGTAGTCCCAGGATGAGTGACCCCTGGGAAGTTTCTCACCAGGTCACCAGAAACAAATCCGTGCGCTACACGTTGGTTAAATCCAGGGGCAAAGCGGACAATATTGTTGTCGAGGTAGGCGGGATGTTACAGTAACCACCGATTAGGTCTTAAGATTTAGCATACCAAGCCTAGAGACAAGAAAATTGAATCTCTTTTCGTCTAAAGGTTTGGTGAACAAATCTGCAAGCTGAAAATCGGTTTTTACAAAGTAAAGTTCAATTGTGCCCTTTGCCACATTATCTTTTATAAAGTGATACCTGACATCTATGTGTTTAGTCTTAGTATGTTGAACAGGGTTAGCGGTAATCGCAATAGCGCTCTTTGAGTCACAATAAATTGGCATTCTATTAAAATGAAACCTATAGTCTCGCAGTTGTGTTCTCATACACAAGACCTGAGAACAGCAACTAGCAGCAGCTACATATTCTGCTTCGGCCGTTGATGTGGAGACACATAATTTCTTCTTCGAAGCCCAACTGACGAGTTTATCTCCGAGGAATTGGATATGACCCGAGGAGCTCTTACTGTCTAACATGCAACCAGCATGATCTGCATCTGAATAAGTTGTTAGTTCAAAGCATGTATCCTTAGTATACCACAGACCAAGATCTGTAGTCCCCTTCAGATACCTGAAAATCCGCTTAACAGCAGACAAATGGGATTCCTTAGGATTGGCTTGATATCTAGCACATAACCTATCATCCCTCTATAAGTCCTAACATCAACAGCTTTTCCCGAAAGATCGATGTCAATCTTAGTACCAGGTGCCATCGGGGTACCAATCGATTTACAATTTTCCATTTTGAACTTCCGAAGAATATCAAGAATGTATTTAGATTGATTGATAAAGATCCCCGTTGAAAATTGTTTGACTTGCAATCCGAGAAAAGAGTGCATCTCTCCCATCATGCTCATCTGAAAACGTGACACCATGAGGTTTGCAAAGTTCTTACAGTACTTAGGATTTGTAGAACCAAAGATAATATCATCCACATATATTTGAATAAGAATGATATCGCCTTTATACTTTTTAATGAAAAGAGTGGTATTACCGTACCTTTTGTAAAACCTGACTTGACCAAGAACTGAGATAGAATATCATACCAGGCGCGAGGAGCTTGTTTCAGTCCATAAAGAGCTTTATCCAAGATGTAAACGTGATTAGGCTTATCTGGATTTACAAACCCGTCTGGATGTGAGACGTAGACTTCTTCCTTGAGTACTCAATTCAGAAAAGTTGTCTTCACGTCCATTTGATAAACGGTGAAGTTTTTGTGGGCGGCGTAAGATAAGAACATCCGAATTGCTTCTATACGCGCCACTGGAGCATAAGTATCATCGTAGTCTATCCCTTCCTCTTGCCTATATCCCTTGGCAACAAGTCGTGCTTTGTTACGGATAACGGTACCATCTTTATCTTTCTTGTTTTTGATCACCCATTTCCTACCAATGATGGTTTTACCTTGAGGTTTGGGTACGAGTCTCCAGACTTTTAGTGCTTCAAACTGATTGCATCACAGTTACCCAATCTGAATCGGCAAGGGCCTCAGATACGCAAGAAGGCTCGATCTTGATCAGAAAGGATTCATACATACATAGATTTGATGTTGCAAACCTAGTTTGCACCGGTTTAGAAGGATCTCCAATAATATGATGTATCGGGTGCTCTTTGGTCCACTTATGTTAATGAGGAAGTGTATTAGATGTAGATTGATCATTGTCAGCGTCTAGGAATCCACTGTTATCTCCTTCAGATGGTTCAGACTGAATGGGGATTTCAGTTGAAGAAGTAGTTGCAGAAGTTGCAGAAGTTGCAGTAGGTACAGCTTGATTAGACTGTTGATCAGTCCTTACAGTACATCCTACAGAGTCAGCTACTTCTGTCTCGTCGGTGTTGCTCACAACTTCAACTGTTGGAGTAGGCTTTTTAACTAGAACTTCTTTCCGAATCGGGGAATTGGATTCAGTAGACATATCGGAAGTGGTTGGATAAGTATTCAACTAGTCTTCCATCCTGTCAACCACAACAGATTTAGGCAAACGAGATCCAAGAAATTCATCATAAAACAGTTCAAATAATAAATCCAAATCAGATAATTTAGAAGTAGACGATGAAGCGCCATCTGATTTGTTCTCTTGAGGTGCAGGTCCTAGACTGGTTGGCCCAGAAGCTAGTACTCCGGTAAAGGTAATTCAGATTGGTTGAGCATTGTTCGAGCGGCCTCGACAAGTGTACGATTTCGCCTTTCGAAGACTCCATTCTGTTGAGGCGTACGTGCAACAGAATATTGATGTGATATCCCGACCGATTCGAGATATTCTTCAACTATCTTGTTCTTGAACTCTGTGCCGTTGTCAGTTCTGAGAATCTTGACCTGTTTCTGTAGATTAACTTGGGTCGTCTTCAGAAATGTAATGAGAACGTCGGGCGTCTCATCTTTAGACCGTAGGAACTTGACCCAAGTGTATCGCGTATAGTCATCCACGATAACCAACACATACTTCTTTCCTCCTAAGCTTTGCGTTTGCATAGGACCGCATAAATTCATATGCATCAACTCTAATGGAGAGCTGGTACTTGGTTCGGGCTTTGGGTTGTGTTGGGCTCTCTTCATCTTTCCCTTTTCACACGTTGCACACTAGTGTTATCTTTCATACTTCAGCTCCGGAATTCCTTTCACTAGCTTTCCACTGACCAGCTTGTTGATGTACCGAAAGTTGAGGTGAGAAAGTCGTCAATGCCATAATCAGCTTTGTTGCATCGAGGCCTTCGATAATAGACATACCTGGTTGTCAGCCTGGACCTTTGACAAGTTGATGGTGTAGATGTTTTACTTGCGAGTGCCGACTAAGAGTTCTTTTCCTCCTTCAGTGCGTACTGAACATGTATTGGCCTTGAAATTAACCTCTAAGTCTTTGTCGCAGAACTGGCCAATGTTGAATAGGTTGTCTCCTAAGCCTTCAACATAGCTCACCTTCTTAATCGTGATATTTTCTTGTACAACATCACCATATCCCAGAATTGGTAAAAACTGATCATTTCCAAAACGAACTGTGCCGCAATATTTGTCCGTATAATTAGACAATATACTCTTCTGCCCGGTCATATGCTTGGAACACCCGCTATCCAAGTACCACATATGACGGGTCTGCACAAAACAAATCAGGAAATAAGAGGTTTATGTACCCATTTATAAATGGGACCTTCACTGTTAGTACTTCATTTTGGCACCCATTTAAATTTCGGCCCGCTTTGTCTATGAAATCTATAAGCATGATGGGAAGAATGATAACAATAAGATGAAACATTATCTGAACCATACCAAACATCAGAATATTTACGAGAATCATAATCACATTCACCACAATTTAAAAACTTTTTATTAGATGGTGCTAACTGGAATAATTGCTTTATAGAGTATTTTTTGCGAGAATCAACAAGATTAGATTTAAAAGTAGCACATTCACAATCAATTCATCTTTACTAGAAGTCTTTTTATTAATACTAGAACTAGATTTAGCTTTCTCGACTATCTTCTGTTTTGGTATCCATGCAGTCTTAACTCCAACCGTTTGTTTTCTCATATCTGAAACATTTGAAACTTTAGAGTTAGAATGATGAGAATTAAAATAATGCTTCTTCTTTGGCTTACCCGTGGTGATCGGTTTCTGTGAATGCTGAGATTTTCTTTTCTTACCTTTCGCATTCTTAGATTTCACAGAAACTGATTTGTCAACTTTCGTTGATGTTTCACCTTTTTCAAACACACTGGGTAATACAAAGGAATTAACAACACAAGATGAATGATCAGGAAGCTTAGAAGTAAAGTCAAATTGAGCAACACAATAATTTAAAACACCTTCAGAGTTTAAGAAATTAAGCTCATTATCAAGTGAACCAGACCTGTCATCAGAATTTAAAGCCTTGGAGAATTTAGAAAAATCCGTATTTTTGAACACTGTTGAAAATACAGTTTGTTCTAAGTCCATCAAAATTCTTTCTTCTGTAAGAGTATTCTCGAGTTCAAAAATTTTACTTTCCAAAACTAGAGGAGGGACGTAAAGCTTACCTTCGATGGGTTTACCTCCAATTCTTTTGCAGAATAACTCTCAAAATAATCATTTGAAAGAAATTTTGATTTATCAGAACTATAACTGTTATTCAACTTCTCATAGCGAAATGGAAGTTGAACTTTAGTTGTGTTCTTTCTTTTATCATATTCCTTGGCTTTATCTTTTTCAAACAGACTAGTCCAAAAGGGTTTGAGTTCCTGATGTTGAGGAGCCAATAACATAAACCCAAAGTCATAAAGTGCAGACACTTCAGATATACCCTTTTTGAGATGATGTGGGTTCTTGTAACCAAGTCCCCAAGTATCGGGTTTCTCTTTAGGTTTGTTCAAATGAATTGTGTGTTCAGTTTGACCTAAAGTATATAATTTCTCTTCCAAAGCATTCACCTTGTTTATTAAAGATTTCTTTTCTTTTGAAGTAGAAAAGTACCTTTTAGAAATATCTATAGACTTAAACTCACATTCTTCATATTTGGAAAGAGTTTCAGATAACTCTTTATGAATTATAGTCTTTTCTTTAGCGCTGGTCTCTATATTTTTGTGCAAAGTTTCAATTAATACGTTTTTCTCAGCAATATCATTACTAAGTTTATGTATGGATTGATTTTTATCATTGATGACACCTTTCTCACGCTTCAGTTTAGACTTTAATTCTTGGAGTTTAGACATCATCGCATGCATTTGGTTCAGAAAATCAGATTCAGTTAAGTTACATACCTCTTCATTATCTCCATCATCAGAATCAGCTTTAGCTTCTGACTGCTTCTTCCCCATCAAGCACAGGTGTGCTGTTTCTTCCTTCTCTCCTTCTTCAGATTCTTGATCCAAATGGTCGAGCCAGTATTCATCCTCGGCCATTAATGCTTTTCCAGCCTCTTGTTGCTTGGCTAGAAGCATCTTATTCTTGTAATAGTCGGAGTTTCGGACTTTTGGTTTGCGGAAGTCCTTGGCAAAGTGACCGAGACTGCCACAGTTGTAGCACTTTATCGGTTCTTCCTTCTTGGACTCTTCGGCTCCATCCTTCTTCTTCTCTTCTGGTCTCTTTTCTTCAACTTTCTCCTTATGCTTGTAGTTATTCGAACCAGACGAGTACCTCTGACTGTTGGAGTTTGGCTTTTTATAGAACTTCTTTTGGAAAGCCTTGGTTAACATTATCATGGCTTCTTTCAGTTGTTCACAATCGTCAGAGTCAGACCTTGCCTCGCTATCAGCCTCTTCTGATTCAAATGCTATCACCTTCTTCTTCTTAGACTTCTTCTTGACCACAAGAGCAACTGGATCAACAACTTCTTTGTCAGCCTTCTTCATCTCAGCCTTGATTTCCTCCACCTCTTCCTCATTCTGTTTGAGGATTTCATAAACTTTATGAAGTGGAATGTCGTTCAGATCTTTCAACTGCCTCATCTGTCTGGTGAATCTCTTCCACTCAGGCTGAAGGTTGGTGAAAAATTTCACATTCAACTCAACTTGAGATTTGTTGATCTTGTTCTTGCTGAGCTCGTTCAGCAATGTGACAAATCTGTCATAAGTGGCTTCGAGTGATTCTCCAGCTTTTGCTTTGAATTCTTCATAATTATTCAAGCAGTTGGAAACTTTGAGTTGGTTGCCGACTTTAGATCCGATCATCATCTTCTCCAACTGATCCCACATTTGCTTGGCGGTAGCATTGTAGCTATCAATCTTGACATATATTTCATTCGGTATGCCTTGGAGAATAAATGATCTTGTCAGCTTGTCACCCTTGTGTCTCTTCAGCTGATATTCCGAATATTCACTAATCGGTAATTTATACTCTGTCTCTTCTTCTTCACCATTTTCTCTAGCTACAGTGAGAACCTTGGTCGGAGGTGTCATGATTCCTTCTTTCAGAGATTTTCTAATATAATCTCCCAAATCATTTCGATCGATGAAGTCCAAGAATCTGTCCTTCCATTGGTCGTACTCCCCCTTGAAGAGTACTGGTGGTTTCACATATGTTCCAATCGCAAGAGCTTTTCGAGATGACATCCATACTGATACGATTAGTTAATCAAACTTATCTGATACGAAGACAATCAACTGATAAGATCGTTAGAAACAAGAGTTGGATAAAACTACACTCAAAATATTTGCAGAAAAATAAATTTCGAAAAAATAATTAAATGCAGTCCTCTCACACAGTATACAGCACAAATAGATTAAACATAGTTAAATCTGGTGAAAAAAAACAGATATATGCCAAGGACAGTGGCGCAAAAGACGGTTTGCGCGAGAAGCAGGTCGCGCAAAGAGGAGGTTTGCGCTAGACACGGGTGGCGCAAACAGAGGTTTGCGTGAGATGTGGGTCGCGCAAAGTAGGATTTGCGCGAGCCTTGGGTGGCGCAAAGTTCAGTTTGCGTGACAAGGCCATGGGGCAAACACTATTGACCGGGAACTTATCGATCGGTATGTAGCATGACTGGTAGCTTGCTACGACCGGTAACCTGACTGGGCCGGTAAAGTTTTGACCGGCAAGGAGAGTTAGACCGGAAAAGAAAATATGGACCGGAATGACTTCGACCGAAAGAATGCTTGAAGCTTCGACCGGTATTGGCTTGTACCGGTATAAGTCTTCGACCAGAATTGGTCTTCGACCGGTAAGATGAGATGACCAGGCGATCGATATTGAGAATTTACCGGGGATTACTCGATCGATATATCGACCGATATGGGATGAGAAATTATCGGGCGACCGGTAAACCAACTGGTCTGTCGAGGCCGCTCGGTATTATCGGTTATTTATTGGGACACACAAGAAGACTCTTGAGCTTAAGTGTATAAAGCTTTCTCAGCAAGTCACTGATTTTGAGAAATTAATAATCTTGGAAAGAGAGAAGTTTGCAAAGGAGAAGAAGGCCATTGAACAAAAGAATGTGGGATTTTTCAAAGAAATATCCGGCCAGAGAAACAATGTTGAAAAAGGATTTGAAGAAGAAAGAGTCATGTTTGAGACTAAGATTCTAAAGCTTACTGGAAAGTTATCTGAACTATCTGAGTGTGCATTGAAAGAGAAGAAAACGAAGTCTGAGTTTGAGAAGAAGATTGACCTGCTTGTCAAAGAAAGAGATAGTTATTCTTCAAAGATTAAAGAGCTTGAGGAAATTATTTCTAAGATGGTGGTGGTGACTGAGTACAAGACCCAAGAGTCAATTATCTACACACCTAGAGATGATTCAGTTGATTCAGAATGCTCATTCAAGACAACTGCAAGCTCACTTCATAAGACTGTTTCTTCCAAAAGGTCAGTTAAATCTTCTAGTCAGATTTGTAATACTAACCTTTTCTATGATAGAAAAATAGATGGTTCAAGTACACATAGAAGAAGGAGATATAAAGAAGAGAAACTGGTATGGAGAGTGAAACAAGTGGATGATGAAGAGAAGAAAGATAGAAATAAAGATGAGCTGAAAGGAAAGAAGTCATGTGTACATTCACATACAGTTAAAAAGAACAATGTGTGTTGGGAACTGAAGATGTGAACAAGTCTTTAATGCTGCTAGTTTAGAATTACTACTGCCAGAAGACTTAAAAGTTAATACTGCTGAGTATTACTACTGCTAGTAGAATTAATACTGCTAGTCAAAGTTAGTGCTGCTTGAACAAAGTTCGTACTGCTTAGCTAGTTAGTACTGCTAGTGGTTAGTGCTGCTTAGTAGTTAATGCTGCTAAGACCAAGTTAATGCTGCTTGAATAAATTAATGTTGCCGAGCATAGTTAGTACTGCTTATAACTTGAAGATTCGGATGGAAAGGATGACAGCTGGAAAGAATCAAGATATTCATGGAACGCTTGAAGATAATGATGGAAGATATACTGAAGATATTGTATTCATTGTAATTATCTTTTTATTCATGTATGTACTGATTTGATAGAATAGTTTAAGAGAGATTAATTCATTCCTTCTAAGTTTTAGAGAGAATCAACCTCAAGGCATAGATCCTAATTTTAGAGAAGTAGAATTCCTATTGGTGAGCCTGTTCATCAATATTGAGGTTGTGTGTTTAATCTTGTAACTTCAAGTATTCAATACAAGTTTACAAGTTGTTCTTTGATATACTGTTTTGGTTTACTGTTTTATTAAATATCAAAGTGTTATTCCGCAACTTCTTTGATATTAGTTTCTGAGAATTTATTCTTGTTAAGAATTCGATTCTGACAAGTGGTATCAGAGCCTAACTCCCTCAGAAACATCTATTCATTCATCATGGAAAACTTTGCAGAATCAAACAGTACTCTGGTCTCTAAGGTTCCAATGCTCAAACCCAGTGAGTTTGACATGTGGAAGATCAGAATTAGACAATACATTCTTCTCACTAACTACTCAATGTGGGATATCATTGAGAATGGTCCTTCTGAAGCAGGAAAGATAGGACCAGATGGGAAAAGACCTCCACCAAAGACAGATGGTGAGAGGAAGATCAGACAGACAGAGATGAAGGCCTTGAGCACTCTACTCTTGGCCATTCCCAATGAATATCAGCATCAATTTTGCAACTGCACTGATGCTCAGATTCTCTGGAATGCTCTAGAGAAAAGATTTTCTAGAACTAAAAGCATCAAAAGAAATCAAAGAGATGTTCTAAAGCAGCAGTATGAGAACTTCACTTCTTCAAAGAATGAGTCTATGATTCAAACTTTTGATAGGTTCAACAAGCTCATTGGTGAACTGGCTACGGTAGGAGTGAAGATGGAACAAGATGATATCAACAGAAAGTTCCTCAGATCTCTTGGGGATGAATGGACTATGTACACTGTCTCATATAGACAGAGTGACAATCTGGAAGAGAAGGAACTTGATGATCTATATAATGATCTAAGAGTTTTTGAAACTGAGGTAGAAACCAAGAAGAAGCCCACTGGTTATGTCCACAATGCTGCACTTCTTTCAACATCTACTGATACTACTGCCAACCCTGAAGCAGTTAGTACTGCCAGTGGAGTAAATTCAGAAAAAGGCACTGAAACTATCTTTGAAGCCTTTTTGTCCAGTCATAGCAACAATTCATTGATTAATGATGATCTGGATCAACTTCACCCTGATGACCTGGAGGAGATGGACATTAAATGGCAGATGGCCATGTTATCTATGAGGGTGAAGAAGTTTATTAAAAGAACAGGAAGGAACAACTTCTCTCAAAGAAGAGAAGATGGAGCTTGGTTTGACAAGACTAAGGTGGAATGCTATAAGTGTCACATGAAAGTACATTTTGCTAGAGAGTGCAGGAGTGTTGTTCCAAACAACAACCATCAACAAGCTTAGAACGGAGGGTACAATCAAAACAAGAATCCTGCTCAAGCCCTTGTTTCTCAACAAGGGATGGGATTTGACTGGAGTGATCAAGCTGAGGAAGCCATTCAGAATCAAACTCTTATGGCAGAAGTGTCTGATCTCCCCTCTGAGGTAATTTCTAATCTTTACACTAAATCTTGCATAGATACTGTCAAAATATACAGGGATGACAATCAAAGTACGTGTGATGACCTCAAAAGATTAGAAAAGGACAGAAGAGATTATGTATTGATAGTAGAGAGATTTGAAGAGCAAATCAAAGGCTTTCAAGCTAGTGAACTTCAACACTCTTATGACACAAACTATTGGAAGTGGGAAAAGAATGAGTTAGAGACCAAACTGTCTAAGTCATTAGAAGAGAATGATAGGCTGAAAGAGGAACTGTCTAAAGTTAAGCTTGACAAAGAAAAGTTTTCATATGCTTCAAAAGCAATGGATTCTCTTCTAAAGGCTCAGATTCATGATAAGATGAAGCCTGGTATTGGATACAACAATACACCTCCTCCTTATAACAACAACTATATATCTCCTACTTCAGACTTGTTAGAAACCAAGGAGAAAAAGGACTTGTCTGAGGAAGCTTTTAAGATAGATCCTTTGGATGAAGTAGTAGTTAAGGATTTGACTGAGAAAGAAGCCAGTGAGTATAGGGATAATGCTGTGAGTAAAGAGATACCATTAGAAAACAACATTATCACCAATGAGGGATGTGGGAAAATCTGGGTCAAGTCCAAGGAGATAGAGAAGACCAAAGGAGAGGATAACAAGGTCCATTACAAACAAACCACGGTTGTGAATCCTGGATCTTGTAAACAGTGTGCTTGCAATAAAGCTAAGAGCCTAAATTCTGGTATAAAAAGAGGTAATCAAAGAAACTGGAATAATCAATGGGCTCAGAAACAAGGAGTTGATCTGAATAAAATCAATAGACCAAAACCTTGTTTCATACGTGGCAAGTTGAATCATTTGGCTAAGTATTGTTTCTTTCACCCTATTAACCAACAGATGAACTTTCAAAGATTTGTGCAAAAACCTGTTGGTTATAGGAAGGTTGGAAAGAAACATGTGTTAAAGAAACATGTTGAAAGTAAAGGCCCCATGAAGAAAAAGATTTTAAAAGAAAGTATTAAAATGTGGGTGCCTAGAAGCACTAAAACTGTTAGTACTGCTGACAGGGATAGTGCTGCTGGAAGCATTACTGTTGCTACCAGTGTTAGTACTGCTGAAAATATTAATGCTGCTAATACTGTTAGTACCTCTTCAAAGGTTAATACTGCCAACACAGTTTCTGCTGCTAAGGCAATTAGTACTTCTAAAACCAATACTGCTTCTAGCAAGAATGTGTCCAAGCCTATCATTGTGACAAAGTACTCCAAGAATGAGGAGTCAAAGTTTAAAAATCTTGTCAAGAAAGAATGCAAGTATTTTGATGAGAAAGGGGTACCCAAGACCACTTTGGCTTGGGTTCCTAATTCATACTAACTGATCTATCTTATGTGCAGGGCAACCAACAGCTCAAGGGTAAGAGCATATGGCATGTTGATAGTGGTTGCTCTAGGCACATGACAGGCAACATGTCATGCCTTCAGGATTTCAAGCATATCAATGGAGGACTTGTTGCATTTGGAGATAATCTTACCGGTGGTAAAATAAGTGGAAAAGATAATGTCACCAAAGGTAAGATGACATTTGAGGATGTCTACTATGTTGATCAGTTGAAGTACAACCTGTTAAGTGTATCACAGGTTTGTGACAAACAACATAGTATATTATTTACAAATACTGAATGTATGATCCTTGCTCCAGGGTTCAAGGTAGTTGATGAAAGCATGATACTACTTAGAACTCCAAGAAAGGACAATGTGTATTGTCTAGATATGGACAATGTTGTTAGTGATTCATCCCTGAACTGTCTTGTTTCAAAAGCTTCTGTGGATGAATCCTCTCTTTGGCACAGAAGGATGTGTCACATGAATTTCAAGACCATGAACAAACTTGTTAAAAATAATCTTGTAAGTGGTTTACCTTCAAAAGTATTTTCATGTAATGATCATTGTGTTGCATGTCTTAAAGGCAAACAGCACAAAACTTCTCATAAGACCAAAGAGATAAACTCAATTTCTTCTTGTCTCCAATTATTGCATATGGATCTGTTTGGTCCTACAAATGTTATGAGTATAGGCAAGAAATCTTACTGCTTGGTTATTGTTGATGATTACTCTAGATTTACCTGGGTATATTTTCTAAGGACTAAAGATGAGACAAGTGGATTGATCAAATCCTTTATCCTAAGAATTGAAAACCAAACTAATCAAAAAGTAAAAGTCATTAGATCAGATAATGGGACTGAGTTTAAAAATCTTGATCTAAACACCTTTTGTGAAGAGAAAGGCATTGAGAGACAATATAGTGCTCCTAGGACTCCTCAATAGAATGGAGTTGCTGAAAGGAGAAATAGGACACTAATAGAGGCTGCTAGATCTCTGTTGGCTGATTCAAAACTGCCAATTACCTTCTGGGCTGAAGCAGTTAATACTGCTTGTTATGTCCAAAACAGAGTTCTAGTGGTCAAGCAAAAGAACAAGACCCCATATGAGCTTTTAAATAAAAGAAAACCTTTCATTGGATTTTTCAAACCTTTTGGGTGTCCTTGTACTATTCTCAATACCAAATCTCACTTAGGTAAGTTTGATAGCAAAGCAGATGATGGATTTCTTGTTGGTTACTCATCTCAGAGTAAGGCTTACAGAGTGTTTAACTCTTCTTCCAGAATAATTGAAGAAAGTGACAATGTCAAATGCAATGAGAACACACCAAATCCAATTGGGTCTGGTCCTCAGTGGCTATTTGACATTGACTCACTAACTAACTCTTTTGGTTTCAGTAGTGATGATTATACAGGTACAGGGAGTAGAGGATCAGGGACTATACAAGTCTCAGAAAGTATATCTCAATCTGTGATATTTCCCATACCCACAGTGAATCCTGTTGAATACTGTGGAAAGGAACCACCTACTGGACCAAGTCAAAGTGAAGAAGAAAGTAGAGATGAGGAGACTCAAGAAAATAAAGAACCAGAAGTGGCTACTGAAAACACTTCAGTTGAGTTAAATGACTCTAATCTAGAAGTGGAACTTAATGAAGAACCTAGTCATCACAGCAGAATTCAAAAGAATCATCCTCCACAGCTGGTAATAGGAGATATATCTTCTCCTATGATGACTAGAAATCAAAGTAGGCTTCAAGAAATGCAAGATCAACAACACACAGTGCTTTCTTGCTTTTTATCCCAGCTTGAGCCTAAAAAGGCACATGATGCTATGAAAGAATCCAGTTGGATATAAGCCATGCAAGAAGAGCTACTGCAGTTCAAGCTGCAAGATGTTTGGGATCTGGTAGACCTTCCTAAAGGCCAAAGGGCAATAGGAACAAAATGGGTCTTCAGGAATAAAAGAGATGAAAGAGGTATAGTGATAAGGAATAAAGCAAGGCTGGTGGCTCAAAAGTATACACAAGAAGAAGGAATAGACTATGAAGAAGTATTTGCACCTATGGCCAGGATAGAAGCAATTAGATTATTCTTGGCTTATGCTTCCTATATGAAATTCAAAGTCTATCAAATGGATGTGAAAAGTTCATTTCTTTATGGTTCAATTGAAGAAGAAGTATATGTCTGTCAACCACCAGGGTTTGAAAACCCAAGCTATCCAGACAGAGTGTACAAATTGAAGAAAGCACTTTATGGACTACATCAAGCTCCAAGAGCATGGTATGACACTCTGTCATCCTATCTCTTGGAAAATGGCTTTGAAAGAGGAGTCATTGATAAGAGTCTATTCATCAAGAGAAAGAAGAAGGATATCTTGCTGGTCCAAATCTATGTTGATGATATTATCTTTGGATCAACAAGAGATAACATGTGCAAGGAGTTTGAGGAACTAATGCATCAAAGGTTCAAAATGAGTTCCATGGGGGAACTTACTTTCTTCCTTGGACTCCAAGTTCAACAGAAGTCAGATGGCATCTTCATCTTTCAGTCCAAGTATGTGTAGGACATTCTAACCAAGTTTGGTTTCTCAGATTCAAAACCTGCTAGCACACCTATGGAGACACACAAGCAGATAACAGCAGATCTTGAGGGGGAGGATATGGATGTTCATCATTATAGATCCACGATTGGCTCTCTCATGTATCTTACAACCTCTAGGCCAGATATAATGTTTCCAGTCTGTGTGTGTGCAAGATTCCAAGTTAGGCCAAAGCAATCTCACTATCAAGCTGTTAAGAGGATATTCAGATATCTCAAAGGGCAACCCAGATTGGGACTTTGGTATCCTCATGACTCATCCTTTGACCTACTTGCATACTCAGATAGTGATCTAGGTGGAGCAAACTTGGACAGAAAATCTACTTCTGGAGGATGTCAGTTTTTGGGTGCAAGATTAGTTTCATGGCAGTGCAAGAAACAAACCACAGTATCCACATCTACAACAGAGGCAGAGTACATAGCAGCTGCAGGTTGCTGTTCTCAAGTCTTATGGATTCAGAATCAAATGTTGGATTATGGGGTAACCTTTCTACACACTCCAATTTTTATTGATAATAGCAGAGCATTGTGAATAATCCTGTCAAGCACTCAAAGACAAAGCACATTGAGATCAGGTATCACTTCATAAGAGACTGTAATGAAAAGAAACTTATTCAAGTTGTAAAAGTTCACACTGATAACCAGTTTGCTGATCTATTCACTAAAGTTTTTGATGTGGGTAGATTCACTTTCTTGGTAACAAGTGTGGGAATGATCAACTCTGAATAAGCCCCTTCTCAAAAAGTGGTTCTATACCTGTATATTGTTTATTCTTGGTGTTACTAATCTTCTTTTTCAGGATATGTAAAGTAGTACTCTGTGTTTCGCAAGATTAAAGGAGTAAGTATGGTTAATTCTGCCAGTGCACAGTTACTACTGCTAGTAGTTAATACTGCTCTCAGTTAATACTGCTAGTAGTTAATACTGCTAGTAGTTAATACTGCTCTCAGTTAATACTGCTAGTAGTTAATACTGCTCTCAGTTAATACTGCTAGTTAGTTAATACTGCTAGTAGTTAATACTGCTCTCAGTTAATACTGCTAGTTAGTTAATACTACTAGTAGTTAATACTACTAGTTAGTTAATACTGCTAGTAGTTAATACTGCTCTCAGTTAATACTGCTAGTGTTTAATACTGCTCTCAGTTAATACTGTTAGCAGTTAATACTGCTCTAGGTTAATACTGCTTATGTTCCGAATACTATAAATACTCTTTGCCCGCCTAAAAGTTCATAACGACTCTTTGCATACTATTCTCTTGCGCTCTAAACCCTCTTTCTCTCAAGTTCGAAGTTCTCAGGCAAGAAGTTTCAAAGATTCATGGCATCAATGGCGTTCATCGACGAGCACAATGAAATCGCGATGCTCCAAAAGCCAAAGCAAGCTGCAGGATTTCATCAAATAGTGGATTTTCTGAAAGCTAGTCATATCGCCTATGCACTGACAGTGTCTCCATCAATTTATATTGAGCATCAAAGTCAATTCTGGGCACATGCCACCATTGTTACTGAGGATGGTGTGCAAATGATAAAGACGAAAGTGTGTGAAAAACCTTTGACAGTTACTGAAGAGGTAATTCGCATCAGTCTACGTCTAGACGATGCCTCTGGTATAACTTCTATCCCAAATGATGAACTGTTTTCTACTCTTACAAGAATGGGGTATGGAGGCCCATTGTGTATTTTTAAGTTCTCAAAAGCTAAATTCTCACCCCAATGGCGTTTTCTTGTTCATACCTTGATGCACTGCATTTCTAAAAAGACTACTGGATGGAGTGAGTTCAGCAGTCCCATTGCTTATGCTTTGGTCTGTTTGGCCACTGCCAGAAGGTACAATTTTTCACAAATGATTTTTAATGATCTTGTCTCAAACATGAGAAACAAAAAGAGCTTTTATATGTATCCCAGGTTTGTTCAAGCAGTAATCAACCATGAATTGACGGACATTCCTCATTCTGATGGAATATATGTACCAAAACCCCCTAAAGGCAAGGTTTTCTCAAATATGAGAAGATCTGCTGGGGACTCGGAAGGAGTAGACACCCCATTGTTGTCTACAATGATGGTGGTGTCCCAAACTAATGAAGGTATGGTAGCAGGGTCAAGGCCCCCATTAGACCAACCCACTGCTAGTCAATCCCAACCTTCCCACTCTAAATCAATTCCTCAGTCTCTTCTTGACAAACCAACTTCACCAATTACCCAAACTTATCAAAGAAAACAGGTAAAGAAGGCTCCTTCCCTTCTTGTACCTTCACCCACTCAGCCTTTAAGCCCTCTAAGGGAGAATTCTCCCTTAGAGAATATCCAAAGGGAAACCAATAGGGTGTCTCCCAACCCTCAGGAGGTTCTCTCTAAGGAGATGGCAGAGCATATGGGTGACAAGGTTGCCACTACTTCTGCTAGCACAGAGAAGGATAGTGGTAACATCTCTAAGACCTTCCCCATGGCAACTTTGAATGAGCAATCATTCAAAGGTCCCCGGTGCCAAGAATCCAAGGGGGTGGACAGTGCTTCTGCTAGGCAGAAGACTTCCACTACTAAAAGATCCCATGATCCTTCAAAAGGGGGTAACACTCCTGGAGAAGGTGAGGACAGATATGACTACAATGAATTGATGGAAACAATGGGCAACATCAATATGGATGTCATCAAACAAGGGAAAGAGATTGAAGAGATGAAGCTGGTAATACTGTAACAACAAGTACAGATTACCAAATTGAAGAAAATGATAACAAGATTGGTGCAAAAGAAGAGGAGAAGGCAATTTGTTTTGAAGAAGAGGAAAACTGCTAATGATGCTTTCAACAAGGGGGAGAATTCAGAGGCTGAAGCAGAAAAGGAGAGTATTTCTGAGATGGGGTTTGATGTTAAGGGGGAGAAAGCTGCAGAAACAGAAGCACAAGCAATGGAAACAGATAATGTTCAAGCAGCAGCAGTAACAGAACAGGTAGCAGCAGTAACAGGGCTATCTGTTGAAGAATTGGAAATAGCTGAAACCTTGGTAAAAGCCAATAATGATACTCCTAAGGCTACTCAAAAGGCCAAGGGAGTAGTCATCAATGAAGGCGAAATTCAACAGAAGGAAAAAGAAAAGGCAAAGGAGTCAAAGGGAAAAGGAAAGGAGAAGATGGTTGAAGCTGAAATGCCTGCAAAGAAGAAGTCTCAGATTGAGATGGATGAGGCAATAGCAAAGCAGCTTCAAGACCAAATGGAGAAGGAGGAACAGTTGCAACAGAAAAGGATAGAGAACTTGCAAAGATTATGGCCAAGAAGTTAAATGCAGAATACCAAAAGAGCTTAAAAGAAGCAGCTCAGATAGCAGCTCAGGCCAAGAAACTTCCAGTTAAAAAGATGCAAACTCAAAAACAAAAACAGAAAAGACAACCCTCCAAAACATTTTTGGCCAATCAGGAAAGAAGAAAAATGATAAATTTCCTGAAAGGTGCAATTGGTGTTAAGGGGGAGATGTTTACCAACATGGCATACACTCAGGTTGAAGAGTTGTATCAAAAGGAAATGGCCAAGCTTCAAGGGGATTCAGCACAAAGGGAAGAGGCTGAGAGAAGAATGAAGGAAAGGCATGACCTGAATATTCAAAAACCATTCCCTGAGGAGACCACACCCTCAAAAGATAAAGTAGAAGAGAAGAAGGAAGAACCTGAGAGTGTTGGTGTAGAAGCCAAAGCTGGAAAAAGGGTGAAGACAATTGCTTCCAAAAGGCTGTCTAAAAGGCCTAGAGTGGAAGAAACAGCAGAATCTGCAGCAGAGCATTCAGAGGTACCTATAGTAGAATCAGTACAAATTCCAGAACAATCAAGTAAGCCAACTACTGAAAGTATGGATCTATACATGACAATAGTAGAACCTTTGAAGGCTGTTCCAATCTCTATGAAAGCTCCTGAGATTACCTTCTGGGACATTCTAAGAGATAATGGAAAGGACTTCTTCAGAATAAAAAGAGCTGATGGTTCATTTGAAGCATATTCAACATGGGGGAGAGTTGTCAGAAGCTGTTCAAGAGCTGACATAGAAGAATTATACAAAGTGGGGATAAAACTCTATGAGCCTGTGTTGAAAGGTACTGAAGAGAATCATCTGAAGATAGCAATGGAATACTTATGCATGATGTTTGATTCAGAAAGAGTGGCTTATAGGATTAAAGATCATCAGCATGAGTTTATATTCAAGAAGATTGATAAATGGATACTTTTTTAAAACTGTGGGGTATACATGATTACTATTGACAATTGTTATCATGAATACTACCTGGTAGACAGAGTTTATGAGCATAGCAAAGAGAAGTTAGAAGGGATGCTGAAAGCTACACTAGTATGCACAAAGGATTCAGAGATGGCCAAGATTATGGTGAGAAGAACTGTCAATCAAAGTTTGGGCTTAGATCCAAATTTGGGAAACTAAATCTGAAGTGTTGAAAGCATCTTGAAGATCAATTTGAAGAACTTGACTTCTCTTTCTAAAAGTCAAGTTAGGGGGAGATTGTTGGGAACTGAAGATGTGAACAAGTCTTTAATGCTGCTAGTTCAGAATTACTACTACCAGAAGACTTAAAAGTTAATACTGCTGAGTATTACTACTGCTAGTAGAATTAATACTGCTAGTCAAAGTTAGTGCTGCTTGAACAAATTTAGTACTGCTTAGCTAGTTAGTAATCCTAGTGGTTAGTGATGCTTAGTAGTTAATGCTGCTAAGACCAAGTTAATGCTGCTTGAAGAAATTAATGCTGCTGAGCATAGTTAGTACTGCTTATAACTTGAAGATTCGGATGGAAAGGATGATAGCTGGAAAGAATCAAGATATTCATGGAAGGCTTGAAGATAATGATGGAAGATATACTTAAGATATTGTATTCATTGTAATTATCTTTTTATTCAGTATATGTACAGATTTGATAGAATAGTTTAAGAGAGATTAATTCATTCATTCTAAGTTTTAGAGAGAATCAACCTCAAGGCATAGATCCTAATTCTAGAGAAGTAGAATTCGTATTGGTGAGCCTGTTCATCAATATTGAGGTTGTGTGTTTAATCTTGTAACTTCAAGTATTCAATACAAGTTTACAAGTTGTTCTTTGATATACTGTTTTGGTTTACTGTTTTATTAAATATCAAAGTGTTATTCCGCAACTTCTTTGATATTAGTTTCTGAGAATTTATTCTTGTTAAGAATTCGATCCTGACAATGTGCGTAAAAGTAAACCTGGTCATATATACATGAATGATCAATTAATCAGGTTATCAAGTAAGAAATATTACTGTTCTTATTGTTGTACACATGATCATGTTCATAAAACAAGTGATCATTTCTGGTATGGTTCTTACTCAGTTACTCCCACAAGAACTGCAACTAACAATTATGGAGCCAAATACCAATGGGTACCAAAGCCAAAAAGTTATTATGTGTTGCAGGCACCTACTGTCAAGGGGGAGTAAGAGAACTAAGGCTCCTAAGTAAATCAGCTTAGAACCCGTACTTCAACGAAGTTTGACTTCTAAACAAAACAGTTTAGGACTCGTACTTCAATGATGAAGAAGAGATGTTACTCTTGGGCTGATAAGAGATTGTACTCAGATACTCGAATGACGAAATCAACCGTCAAGGGGGAGTACATTATTTTTCTTAACATTATGCATTAGAAAGATATGACGAACTACATTCCAGAAGGATTTGTAGATCTCTATCATGTGCTTTTCACTGATAAATTTCTTGATGCATAATTTCAGGGGGAGTAAAGGTGATGATTTCTGATTATTTCAAATCAGAACTCGTACTTTTATTGTTTTACTGTTTTATGTCTTTTAATTTTCAAATAAATTTTGTGAATAAAGATGCTTTGACTACACTTTGAGACTTGTGCAGAATGAGACAAGCTATCAAGAACATATTTTTATGACTTCAGCTGACTTTCTGAGATTTAAGACTGAACGGAAAGATTAAATTTCTTATCTTAATCTCATATATGATTGAAAGAAGGACGACTTTCAATCATAGAAAACATGTTCTTAAATGTTCAAACCACTTCTTGATTCTTAAACAGATTTCATGAATTGGAAGTGTGATTTTAAATATTTTCATTTTTATTTTGAGCTTCAATGATTAATAAACCGTGTGTTTCCAAAGATAAATACGTGCGTATTGTCTTTTCTATATACTTTCAAGTATTCATACACACTGGTTTTATTTTTATTCAAAAAAGTTCTTACCATGTCTCATATTGAAACATAATTTCGATGGTAAGACACCTCGCTTGTACTTTAATGAATTTTGAGCGTCATTTCAGTTCGAAGCATTCATTTCAAGATTGTCTGTATTTTTATTCATATAGACAATATCTATTATTCTTGACAATAAGCTTTGATTGTTATATCATTCATTTCTGATCATTTTCATACAATGTCAGATTTTCAAACAAATCTCTTGCATTCATATTCATTCATTCAATTTTCTTGTTTGAAAATACTTCAATGTTTAAAAATTCTCAAATCTTCATGATTATATTCTGAGCATACACATATCTGACTTGTATTTGAGCTTTAAATATTTCAAGTTAAACCATATTGAGCAACATTATGCCTTATAGGATTACATGGGTTCTTTGTGCTAGGACTTAAATGAAACTTCTATGGATTCATGTTAACCATTGTTTCCTACCCAAGAACTTAATCCTTAGAGATTGAGTGTGAGGAGTCAAAAAGAAATAAGTGTGGGTTGTGCGTTGAGATAAAATGTAAAAGAGAGTTTGGTTAGATGTGAGCTTTATAATAAAAAGAAAGAGGGTGTGAGAACAGAGTAAAAGAATATCAAACTTTGCACCAACTATTTTCTGAGTCGGGTAGCCACATTACTAATGTTTCACACTTCTTCGTGAACATTATTGAAACAGGCAAATAACCCATGCCAACTCTTGACATAACCCCACCAGCCACTCATTTTCTTCTTGAAAAGAAAATGTTTCATATTTTTAAGAGGACACAACACATATGCTATCTGATTTTCATTTGGAAAATCTGGATATTGAAAAAGAAGGAAGTCTGCCCCACCTTCGCACTTCAATCATGCACGTTGAGTATGTGTTTATCTACTGTTGTCTCAGTGGTTTACATAATGTTGAGCCGTTTATAAAAGCAATCATCATATGCTTAATTCTTTCTACACTTACACGTTTTTTAACACACAAAGAATTTGTTTCTTTGTCATAACATTCATAGAAATTTCCTTTGTGGTATTTCGATGATTGGATGGAAGCCCTGGGGGAGTGAACATATCAAAAGCTGCTTTCCTATGTGTATCCGTTACACACAGTAAATTTGTGTTACTGACAGGCACATTAACTGATTCATTTGTTGATTCAAGAGTTACACAACTATTTTGTCTGGATTTGAAAAGATCTAGATAAATACGTGGTTACGGATCAAAGAATCAGAGGCTCATTTTAACTGATCAGTGGTCAGAACAGTCAACGACATTTCTTGAAGAAGTTTTGATGATATTGATGCTCTAATCATCAAAAAAGGGGAGAAGAGTTAAAGAAACGTTTTGAGCCAGCAATGTTAAAGCTGGGAGAAAATATTTAAGATTGATTGAAAGCTGAAAGAATTTGAAGACTTTTGTTGAAATTTGATTTGTAAAAGAGGTTTTATAACCTTTGGGAATGAATGTTAATAATTTTTGAAGAACAGATTGTTTGAAAGATTGTTGAAAGTTTTTGAAGAGATAGAGCTTATCAGAGAAGGGGAGAATGTTAATATTTCATACTAATAGGGGGAGCATGTGAGTTGTTTGAGAAAATCATGTTTGTATCAAAGGGGAGATTACAAGAGAAGATAAAGGTTGATAAAAGGGGGAGTTATTTCAAATCGAGCTTAAAGAGAGAAGCTCGAATTGCTAAATCTTTTTACTAATGATCTTGATCAAAAGGGGGAGATTGTTAGAGCACAGATTTGTTGGATTCAAGATCATAAAGATTGAAGACAAAAGTTCAAGAAGTCAAAGCTGGAAATGTCAACTCTCACTGAAAGTCAAAGTCTTTGTAATAAAGTCAAAGTCAACATTTGTATTTGTTTTGTTTCTTTGTATGTCTTGGGTATAAATATCTTGTTTCCCTTGTAAGTCTTGGTAAGGAAGTACGTAAGATTGTAAGTCAGTGTGATTGAGAGAGCCTATTAGAGAAGAGTTTATTGAAGATTATTCTAGAGTGAGAAAGTAGAGAGAGAAAGAGAAAGAGAAAGTTTGTAATTGATTGAGATTTAATCAATGACATGTGATTTCGGATTATCATCTTAATTGTTTGGTATTACGATTAGAACTTGATAAATCTAGGACTCACAATACCTTTCCTGTCGAACCCTCCTTTGCTCACTCTCCCAAATTGCTTCCTGCACCTCTTCCACCAGATACTAAGTGGATCAAAGATCATCCCATTGAACAAATTTTTTGTGATCAACAAGTAGGTGTTCAAACTAAAAGAGGGATTAGAAATATCTATTTCTATGTAAATTTTCTCTCCATCATAGAAACCAAAAAGATTGAGGAACCTCTGGTCGATCCATGTTGGATAACTGCCATGCAAGAAGAGCATTCCCGATTTGAAAGAAATAAACTATGGAGACTTGTTCCTCGACCTTCACAAAAGACTATCTTTGGAACAAAGTGGGTCATCAAAAACAAAATGGATGAGGAAGGCACTGTCATTCGAAACAAGGCTAGACTTGTTGCGCAAGGATATCGACAGGAGGAAGAAATTGACTATGATGAAACCTTCGCCCCCGTTGCTAGACTTGAAGCAATAAGAATATTTCTAGCTCATGTTGCTCATAAAAACTTCAAAGTTTTTCAGATGGATGTTAAAAGTGTTTTGCTAAATGGAGATCTAGCTGAAGAAGTCTATGTGAAGCAACCTTTTGGTTTGGAAGATCCTACTCACCCAGACTATGTGTACAAGCTGGATAAGGCCCTTTATGGTCTTAAACAGGCTCCTCGTGCCTGGTATGACACTTTGTTTGATTTCCTTCTCTCCAACAAATATACCAGAGGTAAGATTGACAATACTCTCTTTCTAAATAAAACCAAAGGTAATATTATTCTTGTTCAAATCTATGTGGACGATATCATTTTTGGTGCTACTGACGAATCTCTTTGTCAGGATTTTGCCTCTCTCATGAAAAGAAAGTATGAGATGAGCATGATGGGCGAGCTTACATTTTTCTTAGATCTTCAAATAAAACAAACTCCCGAGGGGATATTTATAAATCAAAGAAAATATATTTGTGATCTCCTCAAGAAGTTCAATATTGAAAACTGCTCTCCCAAGAAAACTCCCATGGAACCACCTCTCAAAATTCATGTTGATCCTGATGGTAAATTAGTTGACATCACTAATTTTAAAGGATTGATTGGTTATCTTCTTTATCTTACTACTAGCAGACCAGATATTATGTTTGCTACCTTTCTATGTGCGCGTTATCAGGCCAATCCAAAGGAATCTCATTTGGCCGCTTTAAAACGCATCTCCCGGTATCTGAAAGGCACCATGAATCTGGGTCTTTGGTATCCCAAAGACTTAGGTTTTGATCTAATTGGGTATTCAGGTTCTGACTTTGCAGGATCTAAAGTAGACAGGAAAAGCACAATTGGATGTTGCCAATTACTGGGTGGAAAGTTGGTCATCTAGTCTAGCAAGAAACAACACTCAGTCTCCACCACTATTGCTGAGGCTGAATATGTTGCAGATGGAAGTTGTTGTGCTCAAATCTTGTGGATGAAGAATCAGCTTCAATATTACAATCAGTTCTATGTGATAACTCTAGTGCAATAAAAATTTCCATTCTATGTGATAACTCTGGTGCAATAGCAATTTCCATTCTATATGATAACTCTAGTGCAATAGCAATTGCCAACAATCCAGTGCTTCACTCCATATCCAAACACATAGATATTAGATATAACTTCATCAGATATCACATTTCCAAAGGTGATATTAAACTTCACTTCATTCCAACTGATTTTCAGTTGGCTGATCTGTTTACTAAACCTCTGGATGAAGTTAGGTTCAACTTTCTGATTGGTTTCTTAGGTATGTTAAATTTTGAGTAAAAAAATCTCTCTAAGTCTTTACCTACCGAAGAACAGTCTTCGACAGGTCAGTTTTTCCTACCGAAGTATCCTTCGGCAGGTACCGGAACATCCTTTGATCTATTTCACTTCTACCGAAGTATCTATCCTTGGGTAAGTCTCTGAACTACCAAATCCCTCTCTTATGTAGGTCTCCCATTTGCTGAAAAGAGACCTTTCCTTCCCTTTCGGCACCTCTATTTTTCGGTAGGTCTCACACTTACCTAAAAGGATATCTCTTTGCCTACCGAATATTTGACACACACCTTCGGTAGCCCTTTAACCTACCGAATGATCTTCGGTAGGGTGACATTTAGTCTTATCCATATACCTACCTATTCAGCACCGTTGTCCTCACCCTATCCTCGTGTGACACGTGTCAAGATTTGACACGTTGTGTCAGGGACACGACGTTTCGCACAGCCCACGTCCCTGCAACAACCGTTTTTAGGTTGTTCCACTTCCCCATGAATCTATAACCCCCATTCATCATTGCTCTATTGTTTTAATTTTTGTAAAACAATCTGGTTTCCCCCCCACTATATATATATATATATATATATATATATATCTCAGGTAAACCTCCATATTCCTTTTAACGTCCTTATTCATCAATCTCCCTCTCTCAACTTGAACGTGCAACCTGCAACCTTCAAAGCTCTCATTTTCATCAATGGCTTCCTTAAAATCATTTAAGGCAAGCAAGAACATTCCTCTCACCATGGAATCTCTTCTCTTCCCTGTCTGTAACCACATTGCTTGATTTTAAGTTGATCGTGACCACCGGAGTTCAATCAGGTTTCTTCTTTTCTTCAAAGATCCCCTCTGCAATACGCCTTTACGGCCACTCCCAAGATGAGCAAAATGATCCTTGGGAACTTCTGGTTAACATGTGTCTATGATGAATCCAACAACATTGTTTCTGCCTCTATTTTATCTGATTCTGAGAACCTCGATATTACTTTTGGGGTTGAAGATGTTTGAACAACTCTTAACCTTCCCTCATTTTCTCCTTATGACCCTTTTCCATGGGCCATGAGCAAGAAGAAGTAGTCGATGCTTTGAATTACATTCCTGATGGCAAGACAAAAGGCTCCGACACCCTTCTCAGAAAAAACAAGGGTGGCATTTGGAACTTTTTCTTCTCTCACCTCATCCACTGTTTCTCTCACAAAACATCCGGTTGGGATCAATCCCCTTCATATTTGACCAGATTGGCTCATGCATTGACGTTCGTGTGCCGAATCAGCTTCGCTTAGTTTGTGTTTGACTCGATCGTTACTGTGATCACTCCACCTAGATCACCTCATGTGGCTCTTCCCAGATTTCTTTCTCAAATCATTAACCACAAGCTCAAGACGTTCCTTGATGCTGACGCCAAGCTACCAGAGCCAAAGATCGTCTATGATCTTCCCGTTACCAGAGTTGGTAAGATGGTTCTCAAGAAGGGTCCAAGCGGCACAGACAAACCGATCACTCGAGGTATGTTATCTTTCATTACTACTCTCGATCCGATGTGGGGTGCCCCAACGAAGTTAGATGCTGAAAGGCCCTATCAACCACAGGGCCCCAACATTTCAGTGGCCCCTATTCCCCCTTCCCGAGCAAATACCGTAGCCTCTAAGAAAAAGATAATACCAAAGGTCACTGGTTCCGCCCACTTGCTTCCATGACACTACCTCCAAAACAACCTTTGGAGGCTACCCATGTCACAACCCCCCTCTTCTCTTAAACAGCGAAGCTCAAAATCCCCTCCTATGTCTCTCTCTAAGAGACATAGGAAACCCCATTTGGCCAAACCACACACTCCCCCTACCTATTCTCAAAATGGTGGAGGTTGAAATTGTCCCTATCGGGCCAAGGGAACCTGCTATGTCGGAAACCACCTCCTCCGTTCGCTCTCTACAGGGTTCGGTTTTACCGATGGGGACCCTTACTAGACCCTCATCAGCCTAAGAATTTATTGATGAGTATGACTTGGACCTCTCCCCAATCTAGGGAATCTCTTCTCCACCTCACGGCCTTACACTGTTATTCCCAGATTCTAGTATCTAATCACAAACAATTAATCAACAAACAAATTTCAATCAAATTACCTGTTTGATTTCACTTTCAAATTCCAAGATTACAAACTTTCTCTCTCTAGAACTCTCTCTCTCTCTACAGATTTCTCTCTCTCAAATGTATTCTGTTAGTTACTTCTACTAAAAAAAGAAAAAACAAAGCTATTTATATCTACAACTAAAATACAAGGAAATTAAAAACAAAATACAAATACAATAAACTTTGACTTTTTATTACAAAAGACTTTGACTTTAATGAGAGTTGACTATCTCAACTTTGACTTTCTTGACCTTTGACCTTCAGTCTTCTTGATCTTGTATCCAACAGATTTATGCTCTAACAATCTCCCCCTTTGGATTCAAGATCACTGTTGAAATATCTAGCAATTCAGTCTTCACTTTTAAGCTCTGTCAGTACAATCTCCCCTTTTTCCTTCGATGGTATTCTTTCCAAAACTGTCTTCAAACGATTAACAATCTCCTCAAAACTTTCACAAGACACTTCCAGACTTTGGAAAGAAATTATCTTCAGAATCAGCTCGAATTGCTTTAGCAAATAATCTTCAAAGAAAATTTCTTCAAAAATCAGCACAACTTTAGAAATTCTTTGATCTTCTTCAAATCTTTATTTTGAATCTTCTGACTTGGACATTTCTGAAAATCATCTCTCAAAACTTTATCATTTCTTGATACCATCTCCCCCTTTTTGATGATTTGAGCATTGATATCATCAAAACTTTTCTCCAAGAAATGTCTTTGTTTGTTCTGGCCACTGATCTTTCACGAGCCTCTGATTCACCGTCAATTCGAACAATGTATTCATCCAGATCTTTGCAAATCTAGACAAAATAGGAATGTAACACCTGAATCAACAAATGAATCAGTTAACATGCCTGTCAGTAACACGAAGTCACTGTGTGTAACAAATACACATTGGAAAGGAGCTTTTTGATGTTCACTCCCCCAGGACTTCCATCCAATCATCGAAACACCGCAAAGGCAATTTCTATGAATGTTATGACAAGAAAACAAATTCCTTGTGTGGTCGTGCAAGTGTAGAAAGAATTAAGCACTTGATGATTGCTTTAAGTAAGACTCAACATTGTGTAAACCACTAAGACAACAGTAGATAAACACATACTCAATGTGCATGATTGAAGTACGAAGGTGGGGCAGACTTCCTTCTTATTCAATATCCAAATTTTCCAAATGAAAATCAGATAGATTATATGATGCGTCCCCTTGAAAATGTGAAACATTTTCTTTTTGAGAAGAAAATGAGTAGCTGGTGGGGTTTAGTCAAGAGTTGGCATGGGCTAGTTGCCTGTTTCAATAATGTTGACGAAAGAATTGTGAAGCATTAGTAATGTAGCTTCCCGGCTCAGAAAGTATTTGGTGCAGAGTTTGATATTCTTTTACTCTGATCTCACACCCTCTTTCTTTTAATCATTAAGCTCACTACTAACCAACCTATCTTTTCCATTTTACCTCATCACACCCACATTCATTTCTCTTCGACTCCTCACACTCAATCACTAAAGGATTAACTTTTTGGGTAGAAATCACTGGTTAACGTGATTTCATAGAAGTTTCAATTAATTCCTAGCACAAAGAACCCATATAATCCTAGAAAGCATGTGTTGCTCAAATGGTTTAACTATAGCAGTTAAAGCTCATATATAAATGTCAAATGTAAATATGCTCAGAAATATAATCATGAAGATATGAGCATTTTAAAACATTAAAGATATTTCAAACAAGTTAATTGAATGAATGAACATGAATGCAAGAGACTTGTTTGAAAATCTGACATTGTATGAAAATGATCAGAAAATGAAATGATATATCAATTAAGGCTTATGGTCAAAATAACAGATATTGTCCATACGAAACAAAATATAGACACTCTTGAAATGACGTTTCGAAATGAAATGACGCTCAAGATACAGTGAAGTACAAGCAGGGTGTCTTACCATAGAAAATATGTTTCAATATGAGACATAGTAAGAACAATTTGAACAAGAATTAAACCGGTGTGTATGAATACTTGAAAGTGTATGAAAAGATAATACGCAAGTATTTATCTTTGAAAACACACGGTTTGTAAACTTTGAAACACAAAAATAAAAAAATAAAAACATTTAAAATCACACTTCCAATTCATGAAAACTTGTTTAAGAATCAGGAAGTGGTTTGAACATTTCAGAACATGTTTTCTATATTTGAAAATTGTCCTTCATTCAGATACATATGAGATTAAGATAAGAAATTTACCTTTTCTCTCAATCTTAATTCTCATGAAATCAGATGTAGTCAATAAGATATGATCGTGTCATCCTCTCTCATCCTGCATAAGTCTCAAAGTCTAGTCAAAGCAAATTTATTCACAAATTTATTTGAAAAATAAAAGACATAAAGCAGTAAAACGATTAAAGTACGAGTTCTGATATGAAATAATCAGAAATCATAGTCTTACTCCTTTAGATGTGATTTATATGCTCCCCTAAAATCATGCATCATAAAATATTGTCAGTTAAGCAAAATGCAAAAATTAGATATGCTCCCCCTCAAAAGAATGTAGATCATCTTAAAGTGCATCTCATTCTCCCCCTGAGATCATGAGCAAACTATTAAAGTGCATATATCTTTCAGAAATAATGATAAAGAAAATGATGAAAAATAACAATACGTAACTTTATTAGGTAACAACCGATTATGTCTTAAGATTTAACATACCAAGATTAGAGACAAGAAAATTAAATCTCTTTTCATCTAAGGGTTTGGTAAATAAATCTGCAAGCTGATAATCTGTTTTTACAAAATAAAGTTCAATTGTTCCTTTTTCTACATTATCTTTGATAAAATGATACCTGACATCAATGTGTTTGGCTTTCGTATGCTGGACAGGATTAAGCAGATATCGCGATTCCACTCTTCGAGTCACAATATATAGGTATTTTATCAAACTTGAATCCGTAGTCTCGTAGCTGTGTTCGCATCCACATGACTTGTGAGCAGCAACTGGCAGCAGCTACATACTCTGCTTCAGCAGTCGATGTGGAAACGCATAATTGTTTCTTCGATGCCCAGCTAACGAGCTTATCTTCAAGAAATTGAATGTGACCTGAAGTGCTCTTTCTGTCCAACATGCAACCTGCATGATCTGCATCTGAATAGGCAGTCAGTTGAAACCCAGTATCCTTAGGATACCACAGACCAAGATCTGCAGTCCCCTTCAGATACCTAAAAATTCTTTTGACAACAGCAAAATGGGATTCTTTAGGAGCAGCCTGATATCTAGAACATAAGCATGTTGAAAACATAATATCTGGCCTACTTGAAGTAAGATACATTAACGATCCTATCATACCTCTATAAGTTCTAACATCAAAACTTTTACCCGAAGGATCAGTGCTAATTTTAGTACCTGGTGCCATCGGGGTTCCAATTGGTTTACAATTTTCCATTTTAAACTTCCGAAGAATATCCAAAATGTACTTAGATTGGTTAATGAAAATCCCCGTTGAAAACTGTTTTACTTGTAATCCGGGAAAGAAATTCATCTCTCCCATCATACTCATTTGAAAACATGACACCATGAGGTTAGAAAAGTTTTTCCAGAATTTAGGATTAGTAGAGCCAAATATTATATCATCAACATATATTTGAATAAGGATGATATCGGCTTTTTCCTTTTTGATGAACAAAGTGGTATCAACTTTACCTTTGGAAAAACCTGACTTGACCAAGAATTTTGATAGAACATCATACCATGCTCGAGGGGCTTGTTTCAAATAATACAAGGCTTTGTCCAAGATGTAGACATAATCTGGCTTATCTGGATTCACGAACCCTTCTCGTTGAGACACATAGACTTCCTCCTTAAGAATGCCATTCAGAAAAGCCGTTTTTACGTCCATCTGATAGATTGTGAAATTCTTGTGAGATGCGTAGGCTAGAAACATGCGGATAGATTCTATACGCGCTACTGGAGCATACGTCTCATCGTAGTCTATGCCTTCCTCTTGACGATACCATCTTCGTCCTTTTTATTTTTGAATACCCATTTAGTGCCAATTACGGATTTTCCTTCCGGTTTTGGAACTAATCTCCAGACCTTTAGGGCTTCAAACTGAATTAATTCTTCTTGCATAGCAGATACCCAATCCGAATCAGCTAAAGCCTCTGATACTCGTGTGGGTTCTATCTTGCTGAGGAATGAGTCATGCATACATTGATTAATAGTCGCTGACCTAGTTTGTACAGGCTTGTTAAGATCTCCAATTACTTGATGTAAATGATGCTCTTTGGTCTAGCGATGCTCATGAGGGAGTGGAGTAGATGAAGTTTGAACATGATCATCATCTAAAAATCCACTATCAGACTCTTCAGTTTGAATAATAGGAGGGGGGTTTGTAGTTGAAGTTTCAGGTGCAGAAGCATCAGTTGGAGTAGCAGACTCTGGCTGTTGAGTAGATATGATTTCACATCCAACTGAAATAGTTACTTCTGGCTTATCAGTTACTTGTGTATCTTCAATTGTAGGAGTAGTTGATGGAATGTGAGTTTCTGACTGAACGGGGGATACAAGTTCAGTTAAAACTTCTAAAGTGACTGGATGATTGCATCTTGTGTCTTCAGACCTGTCAGTGATAGCAGATTTAGGCAAATTAGATCCTAGAAACTCATCATAAAAGAATTCAAATAACAAATCTAAATCAAATAAATGTGAAAGTGAAGTAGAAGCGTTATTCGAATTGTTCTCTATAAAAACAGGTTCTTGACTGATCTGCCCAGAATCTAATACTCCAATGATCATGGGTTCTGAACTGAGTTGTTCAGAAGCCAAATCTTCATCAAATGTTACATTGACACTCTCTACGACTGTCTTTGACTTCTTCAGATAAACACGGTATGCTGCAGATGTTGAAGAATAACCAATGAAGATACCCTCATCCGCCTTAGCATTGAATTTATTCAAACTCTCTCTGTCGTTAAGCACGAAACACTTACACCCAAATATATGAAAATACTTGATTGTTGGTGTTCTGTTGTTGATCAGCTCATATGGAGTCTTTTGAAAACAGTGGTGTATCATGGATCAATTTTGAGTATGACATGCAGTTGACACAGCTTCTGCCCACAAGAATATAGGTAGATCTGATTGGCTAAGCATAGTACGAGCAACCTCGACTAGTGTCCGATTTCTCCTTTCGACTACTCCATTTTGTTCAAGCGTACGAGCAGCAGAGTACTGATGTGATATCCCGACCGATTCCAGATATTCTTCAACAATCTTGTTTTTGAACTCTCTGTCGTTGTCAGTCCGAAGAAACTTGACTTGTCTCTGCATATTCACCTGGGTCGTCTTTAAGAAAGTAATGAGTACTTCGGGCGTCTCATCTTTTGATCGTAGAAATTTGACCCACGTGTATCTTGAATAATCGTCCACAATAACCAACACGTATTTCTTTCCACCTAAGCTTTGTGTTCTCATCGGACCGCAGAGATCCATATGTAACAACTCTAGTGGAGAACTGGTGCTTGGTTCAGGCTTCGGTTTATGTGCGGCTCTCTTCATCTTACCTTTTTCACATGCAGCACACAAGTGTTCTTTTTCATATCTCAGCTCAAGAAGTCCTTTTACCAACTTATCTTTGACCAACTTATTGATATGACGAAAATTCAGATGTAATAGTCGTCTGTGCCATAGCCAACTTTGTTGTATCGAAGCTTTTGTCAATAAGCAAACGTGACTGTCCTTCTGGAGTAGAGATTTGCCTTTCGCTTGCCAACTAAGAGTTCTGTGCCGTCTTCAGAACGAACTGAACATCTCTTAGCTTTGAAGTTGACCTCCAAACCTTTGTCGCAGAATTTTCCAATGCTAAACAAGTAGTTCCCTAAGCCTTCGACATAACTCACCTTCCTAATCGTTATGTTGTCTTGAATGATATCACCATATCCTAAGATTGGTGAAACTTGGTCGTTCCCAAATCTGACATTGCCGCTGAATTTCTCTGTATAATTAGACAATAAAGCTTTCTGCCCGGTCATATGCTTGGAACAACCGCTATCCAAGTACCACATATGTCGGGTCTGCAAGAGAAATCAGGAAACAATAACTTTAGGTACCCATTTAAAAACGGGTCCTAACAGATTAGCACATGATTTTGGTATTCATTTGAATATGGATCCTCCTTTTCGTTGAATTTTTTTAAAAACATGTGATCTTGAAGAATAAACATGATAAGATCCAAACCAATCAGTAGAATTATGAGAATAAGCAAAATCATTTCTCCGATAATGAAAAGATTTAGTAGTAATAGGAGATAATTGAATCAATTGCTTTATTGAATAACACTTGTAAGAAGTTACAAGGTTTTGTTTAGGTGAATCAAGTTGACCAACTACATCATTATCACTACTAAATGATCTATTACAAGAGTTATCAGAAATTGATTCAGCTATCTCATCATTCTTCCTTTTTGGTCGCCATTCGGTTTGAGATTTCGACCTTTTCTTTCTTATATTTGAAACAAAAGATTTAGAATTATTAGGAAAAGCAGATTTCTGAGATTGAGTTTTCTTTTGTGTACCAGTGTACTTCTGTTTCTATAATCGTTGTTTCTTACGTTTCTTACCTTGAGCATAGTAATCAGCAGTTACAGAAACTGATTCACCAACCTTAGCTGATGATTCACCAATATTCAAACCACTAGGTAACACTTTTTCATTTATAAGACAAGTAGAATGATCAGGAAGAGAAGCATTGAAGTCAAACATATCAATTTCTTCTATGCACCCATCATCAGAATTAAGAAAGTCATTTGCAGACTCAAATAAGTCATCAAAATTATCAGACAAAGTTTGATGTGCCTTTGAAACTGTAGAACACTTTGTAGATTTAGATTGAAAAACAGTGTTCTTTAAAACTGTAGAAAACACACTTTGTTCCATATCTACCAAAAGTCTTTCATCAAAAACAACATTTTCAAGCTCAACTATTTTGCTTTCAAGAATGAGTGGAGGAACAAAAACCTTTGCAGTAGCAGGTTTCGCCTTCATCTCAGAAACAGAATAACTAGAAAAATAGTCATTTGAAAGAACTTTTGGTATCTCAGAAAGATAACTATCATTTAACTTTGCATAGTTAAAGGGTAGTTTCATTTTCGTTATATTCTTTCTATTTTCAGTTTCTTTGGCCTCAACTTCTTCTGGTAATTTGGTAACAAATTTAGGTTTTAAATGAGTATGTTTACCAGCACAAGCAAGAAAATCAAAATTATAAAGTGCTGGTTGTTTTCTGATGGCTTTCTTTAAGTAATGGGGGTTTTCAAAACCAAGACCCCATTTTTCCTTAACATCAGCCTCTTCGTTAGGTGCATTTAGAAAAATGGTTTGATCTGTTTGGCCTCTTGCATAGAGTTTGGCTTCCAGACCATTTACCTTCTTATTCAAAAGTTTGTTCTCAACCTGCAGTTTATGAACAGTTAGTGCAAATTCTTTCTTCTCAAACTCATACTTAGAAATTTTAACATCAAAATCAGAAATCTTCTTTTCAAAACAATCTACTTGAAGTTTAGAATCAGAAGCAGACTTGCGTAAAGAATCAATTAGATCTTTGTTCCCAATAACAGACTTATTAAAACCACAAGGGTTGTGGTGTGGTGGTAAAGGCTTGGGGAGTTCATAGCGCTCAACCCGGGTTCGAGCCCTACTAGCAGCACTTGTGGCCACTGAGGATAAACTCAGGGTTGCACGCTTTAGTAGTTGGGCCAAAGGCCCTAATTGCCAGGGATTAGTCTGGGCTATAGGCCCATGATACCCTTTCCAAAAAAAACAGGCTTATTAAGCTCAAAGATCTTGTTGTTTCTTTTAGCAAGTCTGTCTTTTTCTTTCTTCAGTTTTACTTGAAGATCATTAAGCTAAACCATCATAGCTTCCATTTTGGTTATGATATCTTTTTCAGTTAAGTTTAATACCTCATCAGCTGTCTCGTCATCTGACTCATCATACTTGACCTCTTTTCCCATTAGACACAGATGAGTTGTTTCTTCTTTCTCTTTATCATCCTCTTGATCAGAATGATCCAACCAGAATTCATCTTCAGCCATTAATACTATGCCAGGTTCTTGCTGTTTCGCCAATAGCAGTTTGTTCGGATAATATTGGGAGTTATGAACCTTTGGCTTTCGACATTCTTTAGCAAAATGTCCAATCTTGCCACAATTGTAGCATTTAATTGGATCATTTGTTGACTTTTCAGCAACGGTGTAATCATTCACAAACTTCTTCTTTTCTTCCGGCTTCCTTTCCATATATCGGTTCTCTTCATGTCGCTTTCCTTCAACTCTTTTTCGGTGCTCATGGTTCTTAGAGCTAGATGAAGAGTATCTCTGAGAATTGGATCCCGGCTTCTTCTAGAATTTCTTTTGAAATGCACGGGTCAATAATAGCATAGCTTGTTTAAGGCTTTCTCCATCATCACCATCTGATTCAAATTCGGATTCAGAACTAGTAATGACTTTCTTATTTTTTTTTCTTCTCTTTGTTTTCTTTCTTCTTCTCTCCGGCTACCAATGCTATAGGATCAGGAACTTTCTCTGCCTTCTTTTTCTCATCTCTTTTCTCTTCTACTTCTTCTTCATTTTGCCTCAGAGTCTCGTAAACCTCATGTAACGGAATGTCATTCAGATCCTTCATTTGTTTCATCCTACGCGTATGCTTCTTCCATTCAGGTTGTAGGATACTCAGGAATTTGACATTATTCTCAAACTGCTTCTTTTTCACTTTGTTTTTTGTCAGTTCATTCAGAAGCAAGACAAACCGTTCATATGTGTCTTCCAGACTTTCATTCTCTTTGGCTTTGAATTCTTCATAGCTATTGATGTAGTTAGCCACTTTTATCTGATTCCCGACCTTGGATCCCATCATCATCTTTTGCAATTGATCCCACATCTTCTTAGCATTTTCCTTATAACTATCAATCTTGATGTAGATGTCATTTGGGATACTTTGAAGAAGAAGAGATCTTGCTTGCTTATCAGCTTTAAATCGGCTTTTCTGATCCTCTGAATATTGACCATACTCTACTTGAACTGTTTTCATCTTCTGTTCTCTTTCCTCAGTACCATCTTCACTATTAGAAGAATCATCATCAGGTATTTGAACTGTGATTGGTACCATAGGACCTTCTGTAATTGACAGCATAATGTTTTCCCCATTTGCATGTCTGTCTACAAAATCCAGAAATTTGTCTTTCCACTGTTCGTATTCTTCTTTGAACAGAACAGGAGGCTTGACATTAGTGCCAATGGAAAGAGCATCTTTAGAAGTCATCTTGATTAAACTTGTTTGAAAAATATATGCAATAAGAAAACTAGACTTGATCGTTAGTCCAAAATAGAAATGTCAAGAAAAATCACAGAAAAATTAGCTAAGTATGAAAAACACAGAATGCATTAAACAATTGAAACTCAAGGACAAGTTTGCGTTTTGCACATGTAACGCAAAAGATACTTTGCGCGACAGGCGTCTGGTGCAAACCAAGACTTTGCGCGACGTGCAGCTTGCGCAAATGAGACTTTGCGTGACGTGCAGCTTGTGCAAACGAGACTTTGCGTAACGTGCAGCTTGCGCAAACGAGACTTTGCGTAACCCGAGACTAACGCAAACCACACTTAGCGTGATACAAGTCTAACGCATACCAAGACTTGTGATATAGAGTTGACGCAAACCAAACACCACTTTGCGTGAGGAAGTGATAACGCAAACACCTCTTTGCGTGATGAACTAATTATGCAAACCTTACTTTGCGTGAATAACTGATTACGCAAACCAAGATTTTCGCTTCTGGTAAATGACGCAAATATCAATTTGCGTTACTTGTTGAAGACTCGAAGCTCAGAATAAACTCTTGGTTGATCTCTTGAGGAACTTGCGCAAACCGTGATGAACTCGCAAACTAAGATGAACTTGCGCAAAGTTAAGATCTTCTGCAAACTGTCAAAAATCGATTAATTCTTCACCAAAAACTCATCTAGACCTCAAATTTCAAAATGAAACTTTGAGAATTTACTCACCTAATCATCTAGAACACAATATAAACAACTGATTTCGATCTAAAACATAAATCTATACAAATTGATCTGAATACATTGCGTGATAACTCGTGAACTCCAAAGTCAACAAAATTCAAAATTAACGATTGATTACAGTGCAATTCTTTAAATTACCTATACAAACTCGATTGATTCTATTCAACTAACAAAACCTAATCGAATTCAACACCTAATTTGCACTAAAACTCAAACTTGATTTTGACTTTGAAGAACACAGAGTCGAACACAATTTTCTTGATTTTCGATTTGGATCTGCTCTGATACCAATTGTTATTCCCATATTCTAGTATCTAATCACAAACAATTAATCAACAAACAAATTTCAATCAAATTACCTGTTTGATTTCACTTTCAAATTCCAAGATTACAAACTTTCTCTCTCTCTCTCTCTCTCTCTCTCTCTCTCTACAGATTTCTCTCTCTCAAATGTATTCTGTTAGTTACTTCTACTAAAAACAGAAAAAACAAAGCTATTTACATCTACAACTAAAATACAAGGAAATTAAAAACAAAATACAAATACAATAAACTTTGACTTTAATGACAGTTGACTTTCTCAGCTTTGACTTTCTTGACCTTTGACCTTCAGTCTTCTTGATCTTGTATCCAACAGATTTATGCTCTAACATACACCTTGGGTTAGTCCCGATGTTCTTGCACGATCCAATGAAGGATCGGCCACTCTAGGGGCCGGTTCTAAGGATCCAAGTGATTTTTTGGAAATGTTATTTATGGACACTTAGTCCTATGTTGATGCCGACATTCCACCTCCTCCTTCTCCCTCAAAGATCCAAGATTCAGAAGTAATCAAGACTGCCGACAAACCTCCACCTTCTCCTTCATACAAAAAGACACCCTCTCTTTTATCCTCCCATAAACACAACCCACTACCAAAACCTCTCCAAAACAACCCTCACCGAAATCCACCCCTAAACCGACATCCTCTCCAAAATCTACTCCTAAACACTCACCCCAACACTCATACACCTCATCAACCGACTCCGCACCTAACTTCCCACATTACCGACAACCAATCGCCCCTTACCGAACTCTACCACACCACCCACCGACCTCTCCACCTAAATGACCCTCAACCTCTTTGGCACCACCCTCTTATCAACCGAACATCTCCTAAAATCCCATCCTCATAACACCTAAGATGCTTGCCGACATTCTTGACACAAATCGGCAACATCGTTTACTTGGTGCTCAGTTTGCTACTCATCAGGAGGAGTTTGGTCGGCTCCTCTCTCACACTGGTCATAGGGTCCATGTCCTTGAACAAAATTCCATTTGGGACACGCAGATTTCCTGAGACCATGATTTCAACAATCAACATCTGACCGAAATTCTTTGCCTCATCAAGGGGCAAAATATTGTGCTTCTCTCGGTACAGTATGGTTTCTTTAAATGCATGGTTGCCATGCATGAAGATCTAAATGATATGTCTGGACCCCTCAGCTCGTCGGTGGGGGCAGTTAACACTCGCTTGGAAAGACTTCTCAAGGAAAATCTCAACCTCACCCTTTCGGTTGTTGCTCTCAAGGCATATTTAGATGCTCAGGATCAGGAACTGGCCTCCCTCCGAAAAAAGGCCACCACTCAAGATAATCTTAATGCAACACTTCTGGAGTCTCTCTCTCAAATCAACAGAAAGCTCGTTGATCTTCCCGAAGCAATAGCCAAATGTCGTTCCGAGGAGTAGAATCTTGATCTCGGTGATGTTGCTTTCGGGAGTGATGACCGACATCGCCTTTACCGGATTGATAGACGAGTAGGTTGTGTGTTAGCCAAAGCGGTTCTCTCTTCTCCAGTCCACACTGAGGGGGAGAAAGTAGGTGAGGGGGATCAAAATACCCCTCATGCTAAAATTACCACTATACGCTGAGAAGAAGTTGAAAAAAAAGAAATCCAAGAAGCTCCTCATCAATCTCTGCAGGAAAATCTGCAAGAAGACTTATCCGTTGAGGGGGAGAAATCTGAAGAGAAGGAAACCGACAAGTCGACTCCTACCGATCTGGACGAAGGAGAAGGTAACGACCTTGAAACCTCTTCTAAAAAGGTCGATGAATCTAAGGGGAAGCCGAAGAAAGATAAGGGTAAAAAGAAGCTCATTCCAGAAGAGGAAGCAGTCGGACTCAAGCATCTCAAAGAAGCTAGAACGAAGCGCTTCGATGATGGTGGTGGTCTGAAACTTGCTCCTCCCCCAAAGATTACCTCTCATCTTGGGTTGTCGGCTGAGGAACTCAAGGCGGTTGAGCTAGCCCAAAAGGACTTTGATGAAACAAAAGAGTTGGCTCAGAAGATAGCCGAAGAGGAGGCTGAGAAATCCAAATTTTGGTTGATGCTATTGGAGCTCAAGAAAGGGAGCTTGGAGTGCTGGAGCAATCGGCCAAGAAGTCGGAAGAGTATAAGGAGACGCACATTGCATGTTACCACAACACTATCTCTAACTGAAGATCCATATCCCCGATCATTGATGTCAAAATTGTTAGACCCACAAAGAAAGACAACTCTATCTATCTACATATCATAAGGGAATATCTGACAAGACGAACTGAAAAGCTCGAATGGCTCAAAATGTTTGGCCTTACTAAATGGTTAGAGATTAGTGATTGCATAAATAAGAGTAGGAGTGCTCTCAAAGCCGAAGTGGAGAAGTTCATTATTGAACTTCAAAACAAATTCAGATCCTACCGACAAAAGTACCGAATTGTGCACACCCCTGTCGAAGAAAAAATTATTGCTAAACTCAAGGCTGATAATCCTCCTCCCTCTTCCTTCAAGTCGAAGTCAAGGTCCTCCAAGAAGGAAGGGGTATTTCAAAAGATGGCCAAGGAAGGAAAAGTTCCAAACATTTCCAACCTTGACCTATCGATACCGACTTTGATGCCTCAGCCTTCTCCTTCGGTCATTCTTGAGCTTGAGTATGGGATCTTCTTCAACGATGGCTTCGGCCAAGTTCGCTTCTTCAGAACAAACCAGATCCCCATTGCCGACAACATATTTCTTTCTGGGATTCTTCAGATCATCCCGACCGGTGATCATGACGTGGCTCTCTATCAAGCTATAACAGATGAATTGAAAAAGAGAGATGCCATTCCGTGTAATCCTTTTAAAGAATCTTAGATTTCTCTCTATCTTTAATTATTGTACTTGATTTCCTTTTTGTCTTTATATTGTAATCTTCCTACAAGATTAATACAAGTACATTTTTTTTGAAGTAAATAGTTTGTTTCGCTTATTCTTTCATTCTTTTATACTTCTAAATGTCGGATACTATAAAAAATCCAAAAAGAAACAAAAAGAATGGTCTATGTGAAAAAGAACCCCAAAGAGTAAAATCAGGGTCAAAATGCATTATTCAAGAAACTCCTCTCTTTTATTTAAGTATGGGATGTCATCATCAAATAGGGGGAGATTGTTCGGTCATCAAAGATTTAAAGATGACCTCCCCTTTCGTCTTGTAACTTTGTATCTGTAAAATGTTATACTTCTCCATACTTAGTTTCTTTTATGGTTCTTTGTAATAGCTTAGTCATGCTTAGTCATGCTTCAAAAGATCGGTGAATCAAAGACAAACTTATGTGTTTCCATTCCTTTTCAGGAGGCCTCATCTCTTCTTATACCTATATCGGCAGAAGTCCCATCTTCCGATTCCCATTTGTATTGGGCAATCATCAACAGCCGAATTATTTCTTTGATCGGCTATCTCTTTTTATACACAAATCCCATGATTTGACTATACTCTTTTGTTCCCAACATCCTTCTGACAAAAGGAATGGAACCTTCTATTGCACAGAGGATATTCACCAAAGTTCTGATCTAATAGAGACTTTCTCCAAAAGATCTCAAAAAGATTTGTACCAGGTATATTTTATTGAGATATTGTCTTATCATAGTACAAAAGTAACTTTTGCATATTGATAAGTCACTTCAAGTATCTTATAATTTATTGAAGAAAATATGAAATATCCAATCTACATTTGACAAGTGTCCTTTGCACTCAATGCATTGGGTAGTATATAAAGGTGAAGACTTCCTCCATGCAAACCACGTTTTCATCAGAAAACTCAGTGCACTCAAAGAAAAGTTGGCAACTATTTCCTTCATCCTCATATCTTTTAAACTTAGTGTTTTCCAAAGTTGTGTTCTTAAGGTTCTAAGGGTAAGATTGTTAGAATAGTTTATTGTTCTTTTCTTCAACAATCTTTTGTTTACTAAGTGTAATTCTTGATAATTATATCAATAAAAGAATTAAAATTAAGTGAAATATTTGTGTATTGTATTAAACCCCCCCCCTTCTACAATATTGTTTTACTTATTCAGGACCAACAAGAGGTTTCAAAGAAAACTCACCTGTGTCCCGTCTTAGGCTAAAACAAACTCAAGGCAGAGGATCGATTAATCAACCTGGTAAAGTCAACGTAGGATAAAATATGAGTGTAAACACACCACGGAAAACATCCTAATCAACTCTAAAACATTTCCCAACTAAGTCTTTCCCTAAAACAGTGGCTTAATCGTCACGACGGACTGAGATAAAATCCCAAACATTACCTAGAAGACCCGACAACGGCTCTAGAACAGCCCCTACAGGACTGTATAGCAGCCTATTGTTGCAGTAAATGAAACTGAAGGCATAGCTGAATAAAATCCAGCCTCTGGTTTGATTCCACAGTCCCCAACAGCGATTAGTTTTAGTTCTGAAATGTCCACGATAGCTGTAGCAAAACACAGCAAAACCCTTTATTTTTGTCCTACATTTTGGGTGGCCACGGTTGCAGCCTAAACTGTGCTTAGTCACAGGTTTGGTTCCAAAGCAAAACCATAAATTATCCTCTAACTTGTTGCTCAAAAGATAATCGAATAAGAAGTCTTAGACACTATAGGGTTTGGGTTAGAATGGGGAAGAACCAACCAGTAACAATCAAATACTCATTTGGTTTGAAAGGAAGAATACAAGAACTTTACCTAATTTGAACGCAGGTTCTTCCAGAGTCGAAAAGTTAGGCAACAACAATACTTCCAATGTTAACTTCAATATAGACTTCAAGAAATCGATGCTAAAATCCATCAGATTCAAAACCCAAAATGAGGAGTTTATTTGAGCCAAAGTAAAGAAATCATTGTACCTTCAAATACACCGGTCGCTCTTCAATTTCGTATGTGATTCCCATACTTAGGCACACTACTCGATTTCTAATTTCTTCCTAGAAAAAAGGAGAGAGGAGTGAGTATTCTAAAATCCCTAATTTCACAATTTACACAGCCCACCCTTGCAATGAAACATAAAGTCAGATTACCCCTCCATCTATATAAAAGAATAAGGACGATTAACGGTTATTACAACTTCTTCCTCTTGAAGGAATTCCGTACCAGAATTTGATCATTCGAAGAGTTGAGGATACTTGGACTTCATTTCCGACTCGATCTCCCAAGTAGTGTTTCATCCTCTACGATACTTCCATTGCACCTTTACTAACCTACTTTCTTTATTCCTCAACTTTCGCATCTTTTGGTCCACATTTGCTTCTGGTTCTTCTAGTATATTTAACTTGTTATCCACTTGAATCTCTTTTAAGGGAATAGTCATATCCACCTTTGCGAGACACTTCCTCAAATTGGACACATGAAAGGTGTTAAGCATCCCCTTCAGTTCTTCAGGGAGTTCTAGTCTGTACGCTACCTCGCCGATCCGATCAATGATTTCGAACGGCCTAACATACCGAGGGCTTAGTTTTCCCCTCTTTCTAAATCGAACAACCCCTTTCCATGGTGAAATCTTTAACATCACCTTATTCCCAACCTGGAATTCGATCGGCTTACGCCTCTTCTCCATGTAATTCTATTTACGGTCTTGCGCGACTTTTAACTGCTCGCGAATTTGACTTATCTTTTCCACCGTCAATTGCACTATTTTCGGTCATGCTAATTGTTTTTCTCCAATCTCATTCCAACAAAATGGTGTTTTACATTTTCGGGTGTAAAGAACCTCAAATGGAGCAGCTTGAATACTAGTATGGTAGCTATTATTGTATTCAAATTCCACTAATGGCAAGTGACTCTCCCAAGATCTACCAAAATCAATGGGACACGCACGCACACATGTCTTCTAGCGTCTGTATAGTTCTTTCACTTTGACCGTCGGTTTGTGGGTGATAGGACGTTCTCAATTTTATTCGTGTCCCCAATTCCCTTTGAAGGCTCTTCCAGAAAGAAGACATGAATCGACTTTCCTATCTGATACGATCGTTGTAAGGGTACACCGTGTCTAGCCACAATCTCACCAATATAAAGTTTTGCCAGTCTTTTCTTCGAATATGTCTCCTTAATTGGTAGGAAGTGTGTCGACTTAGAGAGTCGATCCACCACTACCAAAACTGTATCAAATCCCTTCGGATTCTGTAGTAGTTTAGTCACAAAATCCATTGTATATGATCCCACTTCCACACCGGAATGCCAAGTGGTTGCAATTCTCCATATGGTCGTTGATGCTCCACTTTTACCTACAAGCAGGTCAAACACCGTTCCACGTAGTGGGCTATATCTTTCTTCATTCCAAGCCACCAATAAAACTAGCGTAGATCTCTGTACATCTTATTTGTGCCCGTGTGAATCGAGTAACGTGACTTATGGGCCTCATTAAGCACCCTTTCCCGTGTTTCCCCTAGTTTAGGCAATCAAACTCTCTTGCCAAGACATCTTAATCCCCGATCATTTTACGTCAACGACGAGACGATTCCCACCAACCTTTCCTTCTTTACATTTTCTCATGCTAGAGCCTCACTTTGCCACTTCTTGATCTCCTCAAAAATGTCGGGTATCGCTTCAGCTCTTGGTGACATCACCTTCACGGTCTCACCTATCCCTCTTTGACTTAGAGTGTCGACCACCACATTAGCCTTCTCGGGATGATACAAGATTTCACAATCAAAGTCACATAGTAATTCCATCCAGTGCCATTGTCTCATGTTCAATTCCTTTTGACCGAATAAATATTTGAGACTCTTATGATCAGTATAAATTTTGCATTTTGCTTAATAGAGATAATGCCTCCAAATTTTTAAAGCAAAAATCACGGCCGCCAATTCCATGTCATGAGTGGGATATCTCTTTTCATGGTCTTTCAATTGTCGTGACACATAAGCTATCACTTTACCATGTTGCATCAATACACAACCTAATCCCGACTTAGAAGCATCACTATAAACAATGATTCCCTCTGATCCTTCTGGTAACGATAAGATTGGGGCACTGCTCAACTTTTCCTTTAATAGAGTGAAGGCTTCATTCTGGGTGTTCCTCCATTCGAGTTTTACGTTCTTCTTTGTTAACGCCGTTAGAGGTGTTGCAATTCGGGATAAATCTTGAATGAACTTTCAATAATAACCCGCCAACACAAGGAAACTTCTCACCTCCGATTGGGTTTTCGGTACTTCTCATTTTTCAATTGCCTCTATCTTCGCGGGGTCGACCTTGATTCCATCCTCGACAACAACGTGACCCAAGAATTGCCCTTCTCAAGCCAGAACTCGCATTTAGAGAATTTTGTGAACAACTTCTCTTCTTTTAACAACTTTAACACCAAACGCAAATGTTGTGCATGCTCCTCCTCTGATCGAGAATAAATTTGTTAGTCCCAAAATGTAATGGCAATAATAAACAAGTATTGTAGAAGCGGGGTTGAATACAATACTCACTAATTTTCACTTTAATTTAATTCTTTATGATAAAATCAAGAATTACACACAGAAACTTTTAATATTATTGCTGAAAAAACAGATAAATCTATTCTAACAATCTATCACTAAGAAAACAATAACACAACTTAAAACACAAAGATTAAAATTATAGAAATGAGGAAGAACAGGTCTGCCAACTTTTTGCTTAAGTGCACTAAGATCTCTTTTCATAAGCGTAACCTTGCATGGGAGAACTCTTCACCTTTTATAGTACTACCATCTGCATTAAATGCTAAGGACACTTGTCATTTTGGGATTGAATGTCAGAGATGTCATTCAAAAAAACAAATGCCTTTTTTGTCTCAACATGGAACAGAGTTGACCTTAGGACCTTGTTGTAGACAACACCTGAATATGATGTAAACGACAAACATCCTTTTTCTGAATCTTTAGAGAATTTCCTATCATTCCATGATTTGGTGAAGATATTTTGTGCAAGACGACAAAGGTTTTTACCTTTTTGTTAGAAGGAAGTTTGCATATAGAGGTCCAACCGATTTCTTTAAGATGAAATCGGTAAGAGGGAGTCCTACCGATTTGACAAAAGCAAATCGGCTGGAAGAGAGTCCTGCCGATTTGGAGAGGAGTAATTTGGCAGGTAGAATACTAGTCGACTGGATAGAGAGGTAAATCGGAGATAGAGGATAGCTTAGTAAGTGGTGGAAGTTTATCTTGATCCACATCTGAAGATTTACTTCTTGCTGATTTCGGTTGGTCTTCAACTTCACCAATCTTTTAAAGCATGACTAAGCTATTACAAAGAACCTTAAACTTTCTAAGTATAAAGAATGTCCAAATAATACAAGTAGGAAATGGGATCCTTCATAGTTTTCGTCCCCGAGATCCTAACAATTAAGATTAGGGAGTTGTCATATCGGCCAATCAAGGTCTTCTTGTACCATCAGACACATTTCGCTTTTTGCTCATCTGTCTCTCTAGCCCATTTCTCCACTCCCGAGCTCCAATTTTTGAGCCTCGATCGGATCATCAGAAAGTTGTGCATTTTTGAATTCCTCTTTTGCCAACTTTCGGATGAGTTCTTGATTGTCGTCGAACGCCTTTTGAGCGATTTCGGCAGCCATGATCTCATCGACAGACATCCACAGTTGGGATACAATCTTTGGGGGAGGTTAAAGTTTTAGAACATTCGGCTCTAAAGCACATTTGTTTCATTCTTCTTTTCTCTGTTTCATTTTGGCTGCCTCTTCTTCGGAAGTCATTGGCAACTTCCCTTTATCTTTTGGAGCCCCCTGCAGATTCTTCGGCCCGTTCGGTTAAAGCAGATCAGCAGGTGCCCTCAGCTTCACCTTGGACGCTGGTAATAATAACTTGTGGGTTTGATTTCTCCCCCTCAACTGATTTCTCCCCCTCAACGATCAAAGGGGAAGAAACACAAAGATGGGTCGACACACGACCCACTCGCCGATCCATACGTCGGAGGCAATCTCGATCATCATCACCGAAAACAAAATCCCCAATATCAATGTCCCAATCCTCCGTACGAGACTTGAGGAAAGTAGCAAGGAGACCATCCATCTTTTGGTGAAGGAGGGTGAGTGAATCCAAAATCTTAGAATCTACCAAGTCCTGGGAGAGAACCTTGGCCTTCAGTTTCTGAAGCTCCCTATCCCTTGCATATGAAGAAGCCTTGGGGGTAGCAATGGATAGGGTGATATTGAGGTTAGAAGAAAGAAGCCGCTCCAGACGAGTGTTGACCGAACCCACTTAAGAGAGAAGGGGTTCGTCCAAATTGATGACATCTCTAGCCATGCCATCCATACACCGAAAGAAATCAGTTTGAACTCGCTGAACCTCGGTACTTTTCTCTCTGATGATCCGAAGGAGATCATCAAGGTAGGTGTTGTTGTGCTGAAGTTCGTGAGAAATCTGATCTTCCTGAATAGCATTTTGCTCCAAAACGGTCACTCGATGACTAGTAGCAGCAGTAAATCGATCAAAGTCGACAGTAAGGGTGGCCAATTGGGCGCCAAGCAACTGGTGTTGCCGATTGGTGTACAAAATATCGGCCAGAACATCACCAGGGATGGTGACGGGGTTTGGGAGGTAGGGACCGGTGGGGTGGTTGAAGAGTTAGAGGGGGAGTTGGGGTCGGCGAGTGGTCAGGTAGAATTCGGATAGAGGAGGGAGGTCGGCGGGTAGGGGGAAATCAAGGGAAGAGTTTGAGGATGAGGTATCGAAAGGTGAGGCTTTGGGTTGTGGTTTTCGGTAAGAGTTTCGACAAGGGTTTCGGTGGCGAGGTTTTTGGCGAGTTTTGTGGAGAGGGTTTCGGAGAGTGGGATGGAGAGGTTTTCAGCGAGTGAGTGGGTGTGGGTTTCGGTTATTGGGGTGGGGTAGGTTTAGTTTTTGGTGAGGTAGAGGTTTTAGGTTTCGTGGAGGAAGGTTTAGATGGAGAAACCTCTTTGCTTTTAGCCGGGGAAGGATCCCGTTCTTCAAGAACACTTATAGCAAGCTTGGGAGAGGGCTTAGAGCCTGTATCAAGTAGAAGAAAGTCCAGAAAGTTCTCTGGATCCTCTGAATCAGCCCCTGGAGTGGTCATTCCTTCCTTGGATCGTGCAAAGTCATCGGGACTATGAGTCCCGCATGATAGGTTGTACGGTGGAGAAGAGGGGTCTTGGACCAGGGAGGTGTCCATGTCATCCTTATCGACTAAGGAGTAAGTCGAAGAGAGTTTTGTGGGGGTCCCGGAGTGTAAAATTGTATCCTTTTGAGAGGATATGAAGGAGTTTGGTTTGGTCTTAGCTGATTTCCCTGTCCCGGTAGGGATAATTTCAACACCCACCAATTTTTGAGAATAGGTTGATGGAGTGGAAGGCTTGGCTCAAAGGGTTTCCTAAGCCTCTTCAGATGAGTCTTAGGAGGGAATGAAGAGCTCCTCCGCTTTTGAGAATGGGTTTTGACTTGGGTAGCTACCGAACCTTTTTTTCGGTGGCAGAGTCGTAGAAGCTAATGCGGAGGTATCGGCGACCTTTGGTTTCTTCTTCTTGGTCGCTAATTTTTCTCGGAAAAGGGATGAAGGGTCTACCAAATAGGTAGCAGCCGAAAAACCTACTGACTTAGTAGTCGATGAACTCTCAAAATCTCCCCACTTTGGATTAGAAGCAAGAATGAAAGAGATCATACATGATGAGTGCGGTCGATCAGTAGAGGAGGGTCCCTTCTTGAGAATTTTCTTCCAACCTTAGGAGCAATGAAATCAAAGACGATCTTCGGTGTGAGCAATAGGGAATCGGCCAGTAAATCATCCTTGAGCTTGTGGTGGATGATCAGTGACGGGCCACTTGCAAACATCGGGGAGGAGAGATCACGGAGATGATTTTATTGAAGAAATACCGGGGAAAAGTCTATCTTCTTTTGAAACATTAAGGCGTGGGCAAGCTGAGTCACGTAAGAGGGAGACTAATCGAGACCTCCAGTCTTGCGGGAGAGAGAGTGGATAATATGAGAGAAGACTCCCCCCCCCCGCCCACATATGTTTGCGAATGAGAGTCCCGGAGCCCTTGTCCTTGCCCTCGGAGAGGTAGTTGAGAGCAGCAACCACCTCATCATGTTCCTTTCTGGTGGTAAATTCGCCGTAGGGTTGGAATGTAGGGAGTTTGAGAGCCTCCATAACATCCTCACACCCGAAAGTGAGGTCATGATCCTCCTCATCTGTGAGTATAGAGGCAGAAACGGAATCATTCCAAGGAGCAGTTTGCTCATCTTAGGGGTGGAGGTGAAGGCATATTGAAGAGGAGACCTTTGAAGAAAGATCGATACCTGGTTAAACTATGGATGAGATGGATCGATCTCAAAATGAGCCTTATGGTTGCATAGATTGAAGACCAGTGAGTCTCGAGAGAGAGACTCACTCTTGATGGACCTTTAAACCTTGGTGGGGTTGGTGGAAAATGCCATTGAAGGAGTTTGAAGGTTTGTTAGAAAAGTTGCAGGTTTTAGAGAGTATCGACAGGTTGGGGATGACTGTTAAAAAATGAAAAGTGACGGTGAAGGGATTTTTTCATACGTGGAATGGGAAGAGATAGTATGGGGTTAGAGTTATAGGGTTTATTGTAAAAGGAAATCATAATTAGGGTATACGAAGGGGTGGCAGGTTTCCGTTCGTTGTAGAGATCATGGGAAAGTGGGAAGGTCACGTCAAAGGAAGTGGCATGACACATATGACGTGAATGATGTGACCATTGTGGATAAGGATAAAAGGATATTTGAGAAAGAAGCTGAATAAGCCTTCGGATGGAATGAGCATTCTGATAGAAGGACTAGCCAAAATAAGGAATGATGATCGAAGGGTAAACTAGCCGAATTATGACCAACCGAAGACTAGAGTAACCGAAAGTAGGACTCATCGAAGGTTGGAAGAAAGATTAATTGAAACAAAATTGTGGCTGAAGGAGGATTAGCCGAAAGAAGGGATTAGCCGAAGAATGGAGATTGGCCGAAGAATGGAGTAGCCGATAGGAGACCGAACCGAAAAGAGATTCAACGAGTCTGACTAACCGATTTGACTAGCCGAAGTTTTTTTTATAGATCAACATTTAACATACCTAGTGCTCCGATCAGAAAGTTGAACCGAGCTTCATCAAGAGGTTTTGTGAATAGATCAGCCAACTGAAGATCAGTGGGGATGAAGTGTAATTCCACATCACCTTTGGAAATGTGATCTCTGATGAAGTGATATCGGATGTCAATGTGCTTGGAGCGATAGTGAAGCACAGGATTGTTAGCAACGGCTATTGCACTTGAGTTATCATATAGTATGGGTACTTTGAAGTAGAGTTGATTGTAATCATGGATTTGATTCTTCATCCACATAATTTGAGCACAACAGCTTCCAGCAACAACATATTCAACTTCAATAGTATAGGTGGAAACTGAGTGTTGTTTGTTACTAGACCAGCTGGCCAATTTTCCACCAAGTAGTTGGCAGCTTCCTGTAGTTCTCTTTCTATCAACCTTAGATCCTACAAAGTCAGAATTTGAATACCTAATTAGATCAAAACCTGACTCTTTGGGATACCAAAGACCCAGATTCAGGGTACCCTTAAGATACCTAAAAATGCGTTTTACAACACCCAAATGAGATTCCTTAGGATTGGCTTGATAATGTGCACATAGACAAGTAGCAAACATAATATCAGGTCTGGTAGCAGTAAGATAAAGAAGATATCCTATCATCCCTCTAAAATTTGTTACATCAACCGATTTACCATTAGGGTTAGCATGAATTTTTAAAGGTGGTACCATTGGAATTTTCATGGGAGAACAATTTTCAAAATTAAATTTCTTGAGGAAATCACGAATATATTTGCTTTGATTTATATAGATCCCCTCAGAAGTTTGTTTTATTTGAAGACCTAAGAAAAAGGTGAGTTCTCCCATCATGCTCATCTCATATTTGCTTTTCATGAGAGAGGAAAACTTCCGACAAAGGGATTCATCGGTGGCACCAAAGATGATATCATCCACATAGATTTGAACAAGAATAATATTACCCGTCTTCTTCTTGAGGAGAAGAGTGTTATCTATTTTACCTCTTGAGTAATTGTGAGTAAGCAAGAAGGAGTCTGACAAAGTGTCATAACAGGCACGAGGAGACTGTTTGAGACCATATAGAGCTTTGTCAAGTTTATACACGTAGTTAGGGTGAGTAGGGTCTTCAAATCCAAGAGGTTGATTCACATAGACTTCCTTAGCAAGCTCTCCGTTGAGGAAAGCACTCTCAACATCCATTTGGAAGACTTTAAATTTCTTGTGAGCAGCATGGGCAAAAGTTTCAAGTCTAGGAACATGAGCAAAAGTTTCATCGTAGTCAATTCCTTCTTCCTGCCGATAGCCTTGAGCAACAAGTCTTGCTTTGTTCCGGATCATAGTACCTTCTTCATCCATCTTGTTTCTGAAGACCTAGGAGGACGTGGAACAAGTCTCCATACTTTGTTTCTTTCAAATTGAGAAAGTTCTTCTTGCATGGCAATTATCCAACATGGATTGGCCAAAGTTTCCTCAACTTTCTTTGGCTCAATAAAGGAAAGAAAATTCACATAGAGACAAATGTTGCCTACCCCCCTTCTAGTTTGGACTCCAACTTGTTGATCACTGATGATTTGGTCAATCGGGTGATCTTTTGTCCATTTAGTAGTGTTGGATCATAAATTGTATTCAAGATTAAAGTTAAAGTTAAGGGTTTAAAACTGTATTTAATTGATAGTTAAAGTTAGAGGGTTTATTGTGTAATAAGCTAATAGTTAGTTATTGGGCCTCAAGCCCGTTAAGCTTTTAGCAAAGCCCATTAGGCATTAGGCCTGGGTATTTAATGTTTTGATTAGTTTAGTTTTAGGGTTAACCTTTCATTATCCTCATATTCATAATTATAATCCTATAGTTAGGTAGTCATATTCTCTGTACTCAAGGGTATCAAGAACACACAAGGTTTAACTGTTTATTCAAGGGATTGGTATGTTATTCTGAATCTTTATATCTATTGATATTATTGTGTTTGTGTGTTAATTATCAACTAGATTAAACTGGGATAACATGTGGTATCAAAGCACTTGTTATCCCAGTTTAATCTAGTTGATTAACAATCACAAACACAATATAGATCAAGAGATATAAGATCAGAATAACATACCAATCCCTTGAATAAATAGTTAAACCTTGTGTGTTTTTGATACCCTTGAATACAAAGAAAACGGCTACCTCACTATAGGATTATAATTATGAATATGAGGATTAAACCTAAAACTAAACTAATCAAAACATTAAATACCCAAGCCTAATGCCTAATGGGCTTTGCTAAATGCTAAACAGGCTTGAGGCCCAATAACCAATAACTATTAGCTTATTACATAATAAACCCTCTAACTTTAACTATCAAACAAATACAGTTTAGACCATTTAATCTTGAATACAATAAACTCCAGGATGAAACATTAAATCTGTTGACCAATAAACTCCAGGATGAAAGGTTTTATAAACTTAAGCCAGGTTTGGGTGTGCCAACCAATGAAATTTTGAAAAAGGCACCGGAGCACTTATATAATTTTGATAAATTCGGCTCCGCAATCAAACCCATTCCTGACATTCGTGCAACTTTTGTTGAAGCAAGTACTCCTAAACCTTTTACTGAGACCAAAGGTCGAGAAGAAATGGGAGAGAACAAGTCTGGTGACACTGATTCTAAAAATCTTTTTAAATCAGTTGGTTTTAAATATAGTGATTTGAATAAAAGCTATGAGACTCGAAAAATCGAATTTACTGAGTCTGAATCACTATTCACCACACACTCAAAAGAATCAATCAGCACCAACACAGTTTTACATGAGACTGAATGTAAATATAATGAGTATGAATCGGATATTGATCCATCTACTATACCATCAGTCTCAAATCCCATTGCTTCTAAACCTTTACTTGTTGACGAGGTTGAAGAAGAAAATGTAAGCACGAATGACTCTTGTGTTAAAAATGATAAAACGGAGTTTATTGAGTCCATCACTGAAGAGATATTTTCTGAAATGATGAATGCTTCAGACTCTGATCCTGTTTCTGATACAAAGGAGTCAAATTCTGTGAATGATCATACATCTGAATTGATGACGCAAATTGATATGTTGCAACGGTCTCTTGATGAAGTTGAAGATGAAAACTTTGATCTCAAATATAAACTTGAAAAATCTTTAAAATAAAATCAAGAGCTTTGCACAGAGATCAATGCTTTGAAAATTACTTTGTTTAAAAATGCTTCAAATGATAAACAGATGTTCAATGATCCAAGCTGGAAGGTAGAACCAACCCAGAATTTGATGCTCCTTCAAAACCTTCAGTTATTTACTCTGATTGTCCTGAATATCCACCGAGTATTTTTGAGAAGGGTGAGACTTCAAATAGCTCTAGAAAAGAACCACCTTCTAAGTTAGAGACTTGGGAATGGACTTGGGAGGAGTAAGAAGAATAAAGATAGTAGTTTGAATAAGAATGATAGGTTATCTAGTGAAACTTTTGCTTCAAATAGTTGTACTTCACGCAGTGTTATTTTGAAAAGTAATTCTTTTGATTAACATGAATGTAAGATTTGTTCCGATAAATCTAAGTTTATGAATTTTGCTCGAAAGAATCTATACTGCAAACACTTCTGGGATAACTCATTCAAATACTACTCCCCTCCAAAGTCCAAACAGAGTAAGAGAAAAGATAAACTGAACCTTAAGTCTAATTCTAATTCTTCCGCACAACCCAAAGTGGTATCAGAGCCTAAGAATCAAGTTTTTAGGATTAAATCTGTGTTTTGCGATTTTATTATTCATCGATTTTACTATTCATCGTTTTCACTATTCATCATTTTCACTATTCATCGAGTTACTATTCATCTGGTCACTATTCATCCGGTCGACCGATAGTTTCAAGACACTGATCGAAAAAAACCGGTCGCTACAGTAACCTAGGTCGCTACAGTACCCGATCGCTACAGTAACCCCGGTCAAAAAAAAAATTGCGCCACTTCTTACTCGCGCAAAACTCAGTTTGCGCGATCAATATTTCGCGCAAATCTCTCTTCGCGCCACTGCCTATTCGCGCAAAGCTTCTCGGTCCTTAGCAAATATCTTACTTTTGTGTCAGTACTTCTGATTATTTTGTGACTTGTACTGTGCAGTACTGTATTTAATTATTTTTGGGAAATTTTTTTCTGAAAATTTTTAAGTGTAGTCTTTATCATATCTTGATTCTAACGATCTCATCTAGTTGATTTAAGTGGTACGGATATTATCATGCCTTACACAGACGAGAAGGGAATTACGGTGCTAACCAAGAGAGACTGTGCTTTAGCATATATGCCAGAGATTCCAGCACTAGAAGTTGAGAATGAAAATCTGAAGATTCAGAACTCATCTCTTCTTGAACAAATAAATAAGTTGAAAGATGATAAAGACTTTGAGAAAGACTTTGTTTGCTCAGAATGTATCTCTAACTCAAAGATTAATTTTGCAGGAATTATTGAGTCGAAAGAGAAAGAGATTTTAAATCTTCAAGCTGAAGTAAAAAATCTTAACTTAATCTCTACATGGTCAAAGAAGGATGCAATGCAAAGAGAGCCTGATGAGCTTCAAAGAAGACAAACATTGCTAGAAAGACATCTAAAGAGCTTAAAAAGACAAATTCTCGAATCTTTGCTGAAAGAGACTCTTTGAAAGATAAAGTCTTTAGTCTTGAGGTTGAGATTGATATGCTGAAAGAAAAGGCAACCCAAGACAAAGACAATACAAAAGTTCAAGATGAAATGTTGAAGATTGAGAAAGAAAGAAAAGAATTTGCTAAGAAATTCTCTGATTTCTCCAGAAAAGCCTTTGAAGAAAAGAAATCATTAGAGCTTAGATGTGTTAAGCTTTCTCAACAAGTTTCAGACTTTGAGAAGGTTATCATTCTAGAGAGATAAAAGGCTGAGAATGAGAAGAAGAAAGCTGAGCTGAAGGATATAAATAAAGACTTTTCTGAAGAAAATAAAGTATTTGAGACCGAGATAGCTAAGCTGACAGTAAAGCTATCCGAGCTATCAACAAACATCTTGAAGGAGAAGAATGCAAAATCTGAGTTGCATAACAAGTTTGATCTGATTGCAAAGGAAAGAAATAGTTTGTCATCAAAGATAAAATAACTTGAAGAGATCGTATTCAAGGTGAAGCTGACTAAGCACAAGACGCCAGAGTCAATAGCTCAATCACCGATAGATGATCAAGCTGATTCAGATTGCTCACTCAAAAAGGCTTCATGTTCACATGTTTCAAATGTTTTCTATAATCCTTTCTGTGATTTAGATGATAGTCTAACTTCTAAATCTACTGATCAGATTCGTCCTTCTAACCTTTTCTATGTCAAAAATGTTGATGGTTCAGGTAACTTAAAGTAGAACAAGTCTTAGAAGAAAAGGATCTGGAGAAAAGAAAATGAAGAGAAAGATAAAGGAAATTGGATCTGGAGAGTTAAAGGATCTCCAGAGGAAAAGAAGAATCATTTGTGCATACATCAAATGCAAAATGGAACTATGCTTCAAAAAGTAAAACTTTTGGCAAACCTGATCTGGTTTACACTATTAATCAATTGATCAGGTTAGCACAAAAGAAAATTAGTTGTTCCTACTGTGGCTCAAATGATTTTGTAAGAAAAGATTATGTGAATAACTAGTATGGTTCTTACTTCATATCTCCTACTAGAACTGCAACTAACCAATTAGGACCCAAATACTAGTGGGTACCAAAGGCTAAATCTGTGTTACATGCACCCAAGGTTTAAGAGGGAGAAAGAATGACGACTTCTGATTACTACAGATCAGGACTCTTGCCTCATTGTCAAAACGAAGGCTTCTAAGTAAATCAGCTTAGAACCCATACTTCAACGGAGTTTGAATTCTAGACAATACAGTCTAGGACTCGGAATTCAATGTCAAAGAGTTTGACTTCTGAATTTACTTTAATCCTAGTAATTCAGAACTCTGTTTCATGATTAAGGATTATGCACATATTAAGGGGGAGCTTATATGCTTAATATTTCTACTAATATATTTTTCTGATTTAACTGACTTTTTACAGGTATCAAAGGGGAGGATATCTAAGTTTTGTCAAGGATACTTCTTTGAAAGTATTCATTTCAGGGGGAGTTAAGGATTCTGATTTACAGATATATATTTCTAATCCTTACACTCTATCACTTGTTGAAAGATGAACAACTTTCACTTGTGAAAAATGGTTTCTTAAAATGTTCAAACCACTTCCTATTCTTCAAAGATTTTCATGAATTGTGAAGTGTGATTTTAAATGATTTTTGAGCTTAAATGCCAACCTCTTTTAGTTTGAGGGGGAGAATTGCATCGTCTAACACAACTGTTTTTCCTTCTCCATATTTTATTCTTCATGTAATTGTATTCCTTTGTACTTTCATGTACAAATGGTTGGTGAATAGTATGTTCTTTTAGGAAATTACATGGGATTCAGTGTGAGAACTTAACAGAACTTCCATGGATTCATGATAACCAGTGTTTCCTACCCAGGAAGTATTCCTTGAGTAATTGAGGGGAGAGGGGTCAAAAGAATTGAGTGATGGTGTGTGAAGAGGTAAAATGGAAAAGAAAGATTGGTTAGAAGTGAGCATTAAAAGAAAAAGGGTGAGTGAACAGAGTAAAAGAATATTAGACTCTGCACCAAACCACTTTCTGAGCTGGGCAGCCACATTATCTGATTGGTTCACATTCTTTGGTGACCATCATTGAAATAGGCACCTAGCCCATGCCATCTCTTGCATACAACCCCACCTGCTACTCATTATTTTCTCAAAAGGAGAATGTTTCACATTTTCTGGGGAAGCAGCACATATGCTATTGGTTCTTCATTTGGAAGATACTAATATTGAAAAAGAAGGAAAGTTACCCCACCTTCGAACCCTTTCTCATGCACATTGAGTCTATGTATAATTTGTTGTTGTCTCAACAAGTTTACATATTTTGAGCCTATATTGAAAAACAATCATCTATGCTTAATTTCTTTCATGCACAAGCACACATAAATTTGTTTTCTGTCAGAACGTTCATAGATAACCATGTGTTATTCGATGATTGAATGGAAGACCTGGGGAGTCAACATCAAAACCAGCTCCTTATATAGTAACTTTGTGTTACTCAGTAACTTTGTGTTACTCAGTAACTTTGTGTTACTGACGGGCATTCTAATTGAGTCATTTGTTGATTCAGGGTTACACCTATTAAACTGTTTGAATTTGAAAAAAAAATCGAATGGTTACTACTTTTATGTTATTTGAATCTGAAAAGATTGAAATAATCACTCTTTCCATCTGGAAAGACTGCTCTTATTTCCATACAGGGCTCGTTACATGAAGACAGTGCTTAACTGATGACCATATTCAAAGGGGGAGATTGTGTTGATAAGTTTTGATGATGATGATTCTCACCACTCATCAAAAAGGGGGAGAATATACAAAAAGGGAGAATATAATCTGAAGACTGCTAAAGATTTTCAAAGTTTTGAAGATTTGAAGACAACTATTTAAAGATATCAAGTTTTGAAGCTATCAACGTCATATCTGAAGTTTTTCAAGAAAAGAGAAGAAAAGTGAAGACCTGAAGATTATTGTCAATTTTTTTTAATCTTGAATCCAAAGGGAGAGATTGTTGGATCATAAATTGTATTCAAAATTAAAGTTAAAGTTAAGGGTTTAAACTGTATTTAATTGATAGTTAAAGTTAGAGGGTTTATTGTGTAATAAGCTAATAGTTATTAGTTATTGGGCCTCAAGCCCGTTAAGCTTTTAGCAAAGCCAATTAGGCATTAGGCCTGGGTATTTAATGTTTTGATTAGTTTAGTTTTAGGGTTAACCTTTCATAATCCTCATATTCATAATTATAATCCTATAGTGAGGTAGTCGTATTCTCTGTATTAAAGGGTATCAAGAACACACAAGGTTTAACTGTTTATTCAAGGGATTGGTATGTTATTCTGAATCTTTATATCTCTTGATAGTATTGTGTTAGTGTGTTAATTATCAACTAGATTAAACTAGGATAACAAGTAGTTGATGGAAGAGGTGTAGGGAGAATTTTGTGAGGTTGAGAGGAAGAAGAAGGATCGGTTGGTGTGATAGGAGTAAGTTCAGAAGAGGGGATGCGATGAGAGATAGGATCGGCTTGATCTTCGGAGATGATGATTTGAAGATTTGGGTTTGAGCATGATGAAGTAGATGTGTAATTATTTTGAGAAGATGACTTAGGCATGAAAGGAACAAAAGGATTATGGTTGGATGGGTGACTTTGAGAATCTTCACCTATACAAGAGGTATTCCACCGATTTAATTCATCATCATCACATGAAAGCCTATATTGGGTTTTCTACCACAGAAGACTTCATAAGAAGTTTTTTGTGCCTTTTCACAACCACCAACCGATTTTGAGTGAAGTAAGATGTGTTTAACTGCTTTAGCCCAAAAATAGGTTGGTAAGGTGGACTCACTTAGCATGGATCGGGCTGCCTCACATGGAGTTCTATTCTTTCTTTCCACAACACTATTTTGTTGTGGATTTCTGACAGCTGAGAAGTTTTGAGAGATACCCTTGTCATTCAAGAAGGCTTCCAAGGTAGTGTTTCTGAATTCGGTTCCATTGTCACTTCTTACAGATCTCACTAGTTTCCCATTCAGCACTTCAGATTTCTTGATGAAATTGATGATTTCTTCAGTGGTGTCACTTTTGTACCTGAGAAAATATACCTAAGTGTAACGTGTAAATTCATCAACAATTACAAAAATGTACCTTTTTCCACCAAGACTTGGAGTGCTAACTAGTCCACATAGATCTATATAAATCATTTGAAGAAGACTGGAGATAGAAAAGGCATTACTTGGATTTGAAGGAGATTTAGTCAGTTTTCCTTTCTCACAAGCTGCACATAGATTTTCTTTTACAAAGGACAACTTGGGCATCCCAACAACAAGATCTTTGTTGGAGAGAATGCTTAACGTCTTAAAGTTTAGATGAGATAAACGTTTGTGCCATAGCCAGTTCTTTTTGGTTGGATCTTCTTAAATGAAGCAGATATTTCCTCCAACAGAACTTTGACTCATGTTTATGATGTATACATTGTCTCTCATAATGCTAGAGAGAACAACATGGTTGTCTTTATCTGTGATAGTGCAAATACTAAGTTCGAATGTGACAGTGTACCCCAAATCACACACCTGACTAATGCTCAAAAGGTTATGCTTTAGTCCTTCCACATAAGCCACTTTGTTGAAGGTGATGGAACCATTGGAGAGACTTCCATACCCTCTAGTGGAACCTCTAGAGTTGTCTCCAAAGGTTACAGAAGATCCTTTTTCAGTCACATAGTTAAGAAGAAGAGATTTGTTGTCGGTCATGTGTCTTGAACACCCATATACAGATACCAGATTTGTTGATGTTCAAATACCTGCAATCACAGAAAAATCAGTCCTTTGGTACCCATTTTGAGGTGGTTCCTTTAGGGTTAAAGGAGGAATAAGAAGAATCATCATTGTTCTTTCTTTCTATACGATCTTGCGTACAGTCCTTTGCTAAATGTCCCTAATATTATAGCATTTTCTATAAATGAAAATTTTCTTTGATTTCTGGCTAAGATCTTTGTATTTGCCCTTAACATTGATTTTAACAGGTTTAGAAGAAGAAGATAGAAGGCTAGGCTTTGGTCCAAGGACCCCTGTTTCAGAGTTAGGGAGAGATGAACAAGAGGTACCCTTGGATTTGGATTTCTTCATGTTCACAGATCTAGAAATGAACTTGGTGGAAAGGACAGAAGGTTCATTCTTGGAAGAAGAAAAAGGTACTTTTCTCTTTAAAGGCATATCAAAGACTACTGATTTTCCTTTGTCATAGTTGGAGACCTTTTTCAAGGAAGGTTGAAAATTTCTTTTTGGAAATTTTGAAGGTTTTGGAGAATAGGAGGAAGCTTCATCAAGATTCAAAGATTTCAAAAGATCATGAATGGGTTTAGCAATATCATTTGACCCTTGAGCTTCCTCGACTTGAGATCGAGGAGTAGAATCTTTGGCCTTGACAAACATGCCAAATTTTAGAGACTCACAGAGATCTAAGGAATGCAAAGAGTGAGAGTCACCAAAATTAGAGTCGGTAAGTTCACAAGAAGAAGGAAGTTTTAAAGAAGAAGAAGGAGATTGAGTAGAAGAATAGTCAACCTCCATTTTTCCAAAACCCGGATTAGGTTTTTCATCACACGACATCTAATCTTGAAAAATCTTTTCTAGATTTTTAGAATAGCTTGTCCATTTACTCATGAATTTTTGCTCTCTTTTGAGACGTTTAAACATTTTGTTTTTCTCTTTAGCAAGGATGAAATTTATGGTTTTCAAGTCTTCAAGCTTAACTTTGATTTTGTCAAAATGCTTAAGTTGAGAAAGCCATATCTGAAGTTGAGAGGAAAGGGATTTGATTTGAGCATTGGCCTTTTTCTTTTGCACCTTTTTCATTGTAGAAATCAATTGTTAAGGAGTCAAAGGCTTCATATATTTTCAGAATCAGAGAGAGAGTGAAAGGGATGTACCTGAGATGAGGAGGAAGAACACTCAGTAGATAAAAGTGCAATGTTCATGTCATGTTCTTCAGGTTCAGCTATGTCATTTATTTTGGCCATCAGACACTTGTTGGAGATGTCCTTGTCACTAGAGGTCGGCTCGTAAGCCCAGTCTTGGGCCTCGGCTATTAAGCCTTTTCCCTTTTTGAGAATGTTTTCATTTTCTCCATTTTCTTCCTATATTTGTCCTTGTACTTTTCATCCCAATCAGTACTTTCTCTTGTAGAAGAGTTAGAGAATTTTCGGGAGGGATACCTGGCAAAGTCAGGTCCCATTCTTCTAGATTTAGAAGAATTTTGTTTTGAGGAGGTGATTCACAGTTATAGCAATCCTTACTAGACTTGTCAGAGGACCTTTTTTAGAAAAAGGAAGAGGATTTCAGCCAAACTTGGATTCGCTGGAAGGGTATTGAGATTTGAATATTTCAAAATCCAGCAAGCATGGCCATTTCATCAGCCAACTGATCAATAGAAGTTTTTTCACCTTCATCATCGGCCTCACTAATATATGCCTCCGAATGGTGATTTGAATCCTCTTGACTTTCATGGTAAGAGTCCTCAGAAGGGTAAGTGATTCTAGGGATACACATAGATTTCTTGGAAGTGTCACCAATAATAGCTACAGAGGAGCTTTTTATTTCCTTTATGACAATCTTTCTTTGGATCTTAGATTGCTCATAGTTAAGAGAGATCCATAAAGAACAATGAGAGGCATATGATCAAGATCCTTCGTTGTCTTGATACAAGTACATATGGTTTCCCAAAAGTAAGGAAGAGCATCAATGAACTTGCATAAAACTTCCTCATTGTCATATACCCTTACCAACAACTTTAGATCGTTGAGGAGGTTGTTAAAACGATTGTAGTAGTCAGAGAGAGATTCTCCTTTTTCATGAGAAAAGAGTTAATACTTTCTAACAAGAGCAAACTTTTTGCTCTTCTTGACTTTATTTGTTCCCTCATAGAGAATGCATATGGTTGACCACATTTCCTTAGCAGTGGAAAGATTGACCAAGGAGTGATAAACCTCATCAGGGAGGGAGAGAGAAATGATGGCTCTAACTCTAATGTCAAGAGCAACGAGACACTTGTCATCATCATTGTACTTGCTAGGATTTTTGACAATTTATCTGCCAGTTGCAATAGATCGTTCTTCATCAGTAGAAGAACCATCTTCCACAGTGGCTTTTTTGAGAGTTAGATCGAGTCTTTTGGATTTCAAAGCAGGCCCAGACTCTAGGAACAATGGCTCCCTCATGAAGATCAGTAATATATTTGTTGTCAACTCCTTCTAAGAAGAGCATCATACGACTTTTCCATAGAGAGAAGTTATTGGGATTAAAATTTGGTGGTTTGGATATAGAGCCATTGTCGTATGAAGTAGCATAGAAATTTTGAGTAGAACGACCATTGTTTGTGGAAGAAGATGATGCCATATCATATCAAGTTTATTGAATAAAAACGACCTGCTCTAATACCACTCGTTAGTCCCAAAATGTAATGGCAATAATAAACAAGTATTGTAGAAGGGGGGTTGAATACAAGACTCACAGATTTTCACTTTAATTTAATTCTTTATTGATAAAAATCAAGAATTACACACAGAAACTTTTAAGATTGTTGAGGAAAGAACAAATAAATCTATTCTAACAATTTATCACTAAGAAAACAAGAACACAACTTAAAACACAAAGATTAAAGTTATAGAAATGAGGAAGAACAGTTCTGCCAACATTTTCCTTGAGTGGACTAAGATCTTTTTTCAAAAGTGTAACCTTGCATGGGAGAACTCTTCACCTTTTATACTACCATCTGCATTAAATGTTGAGGACACTTATCACTTTGGGATTGAATGTCAGAGATGTCATTCAAAAAGACAAATGCCCTTTTTGTCTCAAAATGGAACAGAGTTAACCTTAGGACCTTGTTGTAGACAACACATGAAAATGATGTAAATGACAAACATCCTTTTTCTAAATCTTTAGAGAATGTCCCCATCGTTCCAAGATTTGGTGAAGATCTTCTGTACAAGATGACATAGATTTCTACCTTTTTTTCAGAAGGAAGTTGGCAGATAGAGGTCCAACCGATTTGCTTAAGATGTAATCGGTTGGAGGGAGTCCTACTGATTTGACAAGAGCAAATCGGCTGGAAGAAAGTTCTGCTGATTTAGAGATGAGTAATTCGGTAGGTAGAGTACCAGCCGACTAGAGAGAGAGGTAAATCAGCAGATAGAGGGTAGCTTAGTAAGTGTTGGAAGTTTATCTTGATCCGCATCTGAAGATTTACTTCTTGCTGATTTCAGTTGGTCTTCAACTTCACCGATCATTTAAAGCATGAATAAGCTATTACAAAGAACCTTAAATTTTCTAAGAATAAAAGATGTCCAAATAATACCAGTAGGAAATGGGAGTACATTCTTAGAGTTGATGATCCGAGGAGGAGGTCATCTTCAAATCCTTGAAAATCAAAATATCATCGATGAACACGATCACGAATTTGTCGAGATATTGGCTACACACCCTGTTCATCATGTCCATAAAGGTTGCAGGGGAATTGGTTAACCCAAAAGACATAACCAAGAATTCATAGTGCCCATATCTCGTACGGAAGGCAGTCTTTGGCACATCTACATCTCTTGATAATAACCTGATCGTAAGTCAATCTTCGAAAAGTAGCTTGCCCCTTGCAACTGATCGAATAAATAATCTATTCTCGGTAATGGATATTTATTTTTAATGGTCACCTTGTTGAGCTCGCGATAGTCTATACACATTCACATTGTCCCGTCCTTTTTCTTCACAAAGAGGACGGGTGCTCCCCAAGGGGATGTACTTGGTATGATAAAACCTTTATCCAACCGATAAGGCGCACAAGCAATAGGTGAAGCCCCTCGTATCAAATCTATTTTAAATTCAATCTGGCGATCTAGCGGCAGACTCGTCAAATCTTCAGGAAAAACTTCTGGTAACTCTCCGACCACTAGAATGTCTTTCACTCAACGTTTTTCCTTCTTAGTGTTGATCACATAAGCTAGGAAGCTTTGACACCCTTTCCTCAGACTCCGACAAGCTTTCAACATCGAAATTAAACTAGTCTTCCGATCTCTCCGGTCCCAATAAATCACAGTTACCCCTTTTTCGAGATATTCAATCTGATCGGTTTCTTATTACAGATGATGTTTGTGTGACTTCTAGCTAACCAATCCATATCCACAATCACATCAAACTATCCTAGTGGCATGGGAAACAATTGCAACAGAAAAGAACATCCCTCCACGTCTATACTACAATCATCATACACCTCATTATCGTCAACAGTCTCAACCACCAATGCACGATCCAACCACTTGGATTTTGCTCGAAAGCACCCAATGAAAGTAGGAGACACAAAGGAGAGATTCACACCGGAATCGAATAAGACTTTAGCATATATCGAGTTCATCAAGATGGTACCTGTCACTACATCCGGGGTCTCCTCCACTTCTGCTGAAGTCATTTGAAATGCACGCCCTTTAGTTCTAGGTGCCTCTGGCTGCTCCACCCCTCTACTCCCTGAACTTCCACCGTGCTGAGTATTCCCCCTTCCTCTCAACTGTGGCCATTCAGATCTAAAATGGTTTAGCGATATTGTAGATATAACAAAATCTCACTGGTCTACATTCATTTGCAACATGACCAGGATTTCCACATTTGTAACACTTCTGATCCACATTCACCCCCGATGAATTTGACTGCATTTAGTACAAGGCCTTTCAACCGGTATCTGACTCACGCGACTATCAAATCTCCCAACCTTTGTCTTCCTCGAATCAACTGATGCCCCTTCCCATCTGTCTATTCTTCTCCTTTTCTATAATCTTTATTGCTTCGACCGTTGGCTGGAAAGTCATAGGGTTCATTGCCATGACTAACTCTCTAATTGCGGCTCTCAGACCATAAATATACCGTTCCACCTTTTGAGTCTCTGTCGAGATATATGATTCAGCAAACCGTGACTTTTCCAGAAATTTAGAAGTCTACCCCTGAACTGTCATACTACTTTGCTCCAAACCCATAAACTCTTCTTCTAGCTTTCTCACTTTTGCCATCAAACAAAAACTCTTTTTAAATTCGGTCTTGAATTCCTCCCAAGTCATTCCTTTTGCAACACTCAAACCTTCGAAGTCATCAATAGATCCCACCAAAACAAGCCATCAGACTTCAACATAGTCATCGCATAAAGGACCCGGTCTTCAACTGAGCACTTGCTTGTATCGAATACTGCTTCCATCTCACGAAATCTACCGCATGGCTATAACTGGATCTTGGTCCGCTGAAAACGTGGGTGGTTGCATGATAGAAACATTTTATAATTGCACCCCTTGGGAATGGGTATGGGAGATTCTTTCCTCATTGGTGGGTCTGACAATGAGCCAAAAGGCCCTTCTACTTCCGTCCCTTCACTTTCTTCATTCTTCCCCGTTTCCTTTAACTCGGTATTTTGGTGATGGCCAAGAAAGGTTTGCAAGGTGGTCTGTAGTTTACCAATCTCTGCTGCCAAATCTTCCTGAGTGACATAAACCGAACCTTAAGCTCGACCACATCCTCTAGTCCGACCTCTATGATAGTCTCACATGCGAGTGTATATCGATATACTGTAACACCCTAAAAATAGGGGTAAATTAAAATCTGAATATTGGCATAAAACTTTGACCTGCAATAACAAAAATCACCCAACAAGGGGAAATAGTATGGCGTTTACAATAATTAATTTAGAGATGAACTTGACAACCTACTAATCTAAACAATATTAGTCTAGATTATAGACGGGTGTCACTGTATCTTTCAAAAGAAATCCCGTTCAAACTCAAAAGTCGCCCTCTCTATAATTCATCAAAAGCTATACACGGTCATATGCCTCTCCACTCAATCCCGATGAGCCCCGCCACCAGCATGACCTGATATACATGGCACTCAAAAAACGTGTTAGGCTAAAACCTAGTGAGAACAAACATTTGATGAATTAGCTAATGAAACAAAATTATAATACATAGCCTTCAACAATTGTTAAATGACTATTCATCACACGTGAAAACCATAAAACCTTTGGCAACACGGACATCAAATCTATCTGAGTCATTAGTCATATTTGGCATCAACCCAAACCGGGTCTTTATCCATTCGGGACGTCAACCCACACCGGGTCATTAGTTATATTAGACGTCAATTCAAACCGAGTATTTAGTCACATTAGAAGTCAACCCAAACCGAGTATTTAGTCACAATAGACGTCAACACAAACTGAGTCTTTAGTCGCATTAGACGTCAACCCAAACCGAGTCATTAGTCACATTAGACGCCAATCCAAACCGAGTCTTTAGTCACATTAGACTTCAACCTAAACTGAGTCTTTAGTCTATCAAGTAGGTGGGGACTTCATCCCATAACCATATGCATTCGGGTGATAATGTCTCACAATTTTCACCTCATACTTACCACAATTACCATCCAACCATGTTATTCAAGATGTATTGCTATAATCAACATAAAACCTCCAATACACTTACAAACTCATTTTACGTATACATTTAACCTTTTCAACCTCAAATCATCAAAATCCCAACATCTTCAAAAATAAGACTTTAGGTCAAGTTTCATAAATCAAGACAAAGATGTAGAAAGGTGTTTTGGGGATTAAAACCCATATTAAACATGTATAAAGTAGAGTAGATAAGGATGAACTCACCTTGGTGATTTCTAAAAGAAATCAAAACCCTAGAGGTGTATTGAATGCCCATTAATAAATATGGGTGCTCAATAAATGAAGAAAGTGGAATTGGAGAAAGAATCTTACCAAAAATCGTAAGAGAGAAAAGCCCCAAGTTGCTCCAAAATCAGTTCTAAATGCCAAAATCTCGAAAGTGAGATTTTTATACCTCTAGCCCTCATCGACGAATATGACAGGCGACAATGCCCTTGTCACAATCGTGGGGAATTGTCGCACCCACGACCCAACGCTTGGTACATCCCGCGCGACATTGACTCACGATAGTGTCCGTGGCAAGGTCGCTAGGTCACTATCGCAAAACCTGTACCATAGATCGTCCCCTAACCGCGAGAGTAACATGCGACTATGTCCAGCGCGTACCGGGCATAGTCGCCCAACGCGTACCGGGCACGTCTTCGGCCCAAACTGGTCCATTTTCGATAAAGGGAAAGTTAACCAAATTCACATTCCATAAATCAAACGATGAGGTACTAACGTGCACTTATTTAAAATAGAAAATTGAAAGAAAAAGGTAGAAAGGCTTCCCGAGAATATGGGTGTTACAATCCTCCCCAACTTGAAAATAATTTCATCCTCGAAATCCCAAACTATACGAACAAATGAGGATATCGACGTTTTATGTCCTCCTCCTCTTCCCAAGTCACATTTGCACCCCCAATGATGCTTCCATTGTAGTTATACCATCGTGACCACTTTGCATTGAAGTCTCTTGGTCTCTCTCTCCAAAATGGCTTCAGGTTCTACGATATAGCGGTTGTCTTCTACCCGAATCTCTGACAATGGTATGACGCATTCTTCCAAAACATTTCTGTAAGTAACATACATGGAACGTAGGGTGAATGTCATCCATTTCAGGTGGCAAGTCTAACTTTCAGACTTGCAACCCGATGCGTTCAATTATAGTGAACGGTCCAAGAAAATGGGGACTCAACTTCCCCCACTCCCCAAAACGAATCAAACCTTTCTAAGGGGATACCTTCAACATGAATCGATCTCCCACTTGGAACTCTACCGGTCGCCTCGCTTTTTCGGCATAGCTCTTCTGCCGATCTTTCCCCGCTTTCAAGCTTTCTCGTATGGCCATAACTTTATCGGTCGTCTCTTGCACAATGTTCGGCACCACAAACTCCTTCTCTCCTGCCTCTAATCACCACACGGGAGACCAATACTTCCTCCCATACAAAGCTTCAAACAGTGTCGCGCCCAATCTAAAATGGTAGTTATTGTTGTAAACAAATTGCACCAAGGGAAGTGGGTGTACCAGTTTCCACCAAAATCGATCACACAAGATCTTAGCATATCCTCCAAGGTTTGAATCGTTCTTTCGCTTTGCCCATCCGTTTGCAGGTGGTATGTCATGCTCAAGTTTACCCGCGTACCCAATTCTTCATGAAGCGCTTGCCAAAATCTCGAAGTAAATCGGCTATCACAATCCGACACTATAGCCAAAGGTATTCCATGCCTGGAAACTATATCATCAATGTATAGCTTTGCCAACTTATCCATTGGCAAGGTTTCCCACACTGCTAGGAAGTGAGCGCTTTTAGTCAGATGATCTACTATCACCCAAATGGTATCATTACCTCTCAAAGTCTTCGACAATTTGGTCACAAAGTCCATAGTGATCTTTTATCCCACTTCCATTCAGGTATCTCCAATGATTGCAAACTTCCATAAGGTCGTTGGTGCTCGACCTTCACTTGAGAATAAGTCACACACCTCTCCACATAGTGTGCCACATCTAACTTCATGACCGACCACCAATAATGCAACTATAAGTCTTTGTACATCTTTGTACTTCCTGGGTGAATGGAGTACTTGGACTTGTGCGCATCTTCTAAGAGTAGCTCCCTCTTTCCTCCAAGTTTAGGCAACCACATGTGTCCGTCGAATAACTTCATCCCACAGCTATCTTTCGTCAAGTGTATTCGTTGCTTTGTCATTACTTCCTTTTTGAGATTCTCCTTCAACAAGGCTTTATATTAAGTCTCCTTAATCCGCTCCATAAGGCTTGACACCAATTCGATCCTTGAGAGATTAGCCCGGAGGTTTCCACTATAATCCTTTCTACTTAAGCATCGGCTACCACGTTTGCTTTACCCTGATGGTAGAATAATTCACAATCATAATTCTTAAGCATCGGCCTCATGTTCAACTCTTTCTGGTCAAATACATACTTTAAGCTCTTATGGTCCGTATAGAACGTACATTTTGTGTCGTAGGGTTAGTGCCACCATAATTTCAAAGCGAACACTACCAGCGCTAACTCCAAATCATGAGTAGGATAATTCTTTTCGTGGTCCTTGAGTTTTCTTGATACATAAGCAATCACCTTCCCTCTTTGCATCAATACATAACCTAACATGGGGACTTCATAGCGGTTTCCCGGGTTCGAGCCCCACTCGCAGCATTGTGGGGTGGTGGTAAGAGCCTGGGGACTTCATAGAGGTTGTCCGGGTTCGAGCCCCACTCGCAGTATTGTGGCCACGGGATGAATGCCCATGGGCCATAGGCCTGTTTTCCAGGAGATTAGTCCGGGCCCAAAGTGGTCTGGGATACCCCTTTACCAAAAAAAATACACAACCTAACCCCATTTTCGACGCGTCACTATAGACCAAAAAATCTTCCGATCCCTCGGGTAGGGATAAGATTGGAGCTTCACAAAGTTTATTTTGCAAGGTGCAGAACACCCTTTCCTGTGCCTCGGTCCACACGAACTTCACATTTTTCTGAGTCAAAGCCATCAATGAAGAAGCAATCTTGGAAAAGTCTTGAATGAATCTCCGATAGTACCTCGATAATCCCAATAAACTCCTAATTTCTGACGAACTCTTGTGAGGCTCCCAATTCATCATAGCTTCGATCTTGGAAGGATCCACCTTTACTCCATCTCGAGTAACTACATGCCCCAAGAATTGGACTTCCTTCAACCAAAAGTCACATTTGGAGAATTTTGCATACAACCTCTCCTTTCTTAAAACTTCCAAAACTTCCCGTAGATGTTGCTCATGATTCGATTCATTCTTAGAGTACACCAAAATATCATCTATGAACACAATAACCGATCTATAAAGTATGGGTCGGCACACTAGGTTCATCAAATCAGTAAACACCGCCGGTGCATTGGTCAAGCTTGCATTACCAAAAATTCGTAGTGGTCGTAACGCGTCCTAAACACCATCTTTGGAATGTCGTCCTTCATCACTTTTACCCCGAACGTAGATAGATCTTGGAGAAACACCCCGCTTCTTGTAGTTGATCAAACAAGTCGTCAATCCTTGGAAGCGGATACTTGTTCTTCACGGTTACCTTTTTCAATTCTCTATAATCTATGCACATTCTCATTGTGCCGTCCTTCTTGACAAACAAGACTGGTGCTCCCAAGGCGACGATCTTGGTCTCACGAACCCCTTATCGAGAAGGTCTTGAAGTTGCGCCATCATTTCTTGCATTTCGGAAGGCACTAGGTGGTAAGGAGCTTTAGCTATTGGAGCTGCTCCTGGAACTAAATCAATCTTGAATTCCACTTGGCGGTCGGGTAGCAAACCCAGTAAATCTTCCGAAAACACGTCGGGAAACTCGTTTACATCCTTCACATCTTCAAGTGTCTTCTTTTCGAGATTAGCATCAACCACATATGCCAGATACAATGAGCAACCCTTCACCAAGCACCGTCGTGCTTTGGCCACGGTGATAACCGCTACTTCACCTTCTCTTTTCTCGCCATAAACAATGACCGTCTTGTTATCCGGAATGGGGAGTCGAATAAGTTTCTTGGAGCAAACAATCTTGGCTTGATTTTTCGCTAGCCAATCCATTCCGATTACCACATTAAGCCCACCAGTAACCATAGACATTAAATCGATCGGGAACTTCCTTCCCTCAATCTCCAACATGCCTCCCTTTAAAATGTCTCGTAACAACACTTGACCGTCGTCTGCTATTTCTACTACTAAGGCATCAACTAAGCTAGTAGTGGTCATGGAGAGTTTTCGGCAAAAATCATTTGACACAAAAGAGAAACTGGCACCTGAGTCAAATAATACACACGCAGGTACAGAGTTTAGGAACAACGTAACCGATACCACGTCGATCGATGCTCTCGCCTCCTCGGTCCTCATTTAGAACGCCCTACCCGGCACCCTCGGAGGATTCTCCCTCTTTTTCTGCTTCCTCCCATTTTCAACTTTGGGCACTCACTTCTGATATGGCCCCAATTCCTTGCATTCAAAATACGTGATCCCCCTGATTGGGCAATAACGGCGATCATGACCCGTTTTTCCACACTTAAAGTAACATGTCCCACTCGAATTGCATGGGCCGACATGCTTACTCCGGCATTTAGGGCACCACCTAGCCTCACGCCTAACATCGGCCCCGTGGTGGTTGCTGTTGAAAGTTCTCGGCCTCTTGGAGGATATGAAGTTTCCCTCCAATCTCCTCTTCTTTGTTTCTCTACCAACATCTTCTCTTCCTCGGTTGTTGGCGTCTTCTACCAGTTGTGCTTCCTCTATTACCTCATGAAGGGTGGAGTCCTTAAACACACGAACCATGTTCATCATGTCTGACGGGAGATCCTTGATATAGGCCTTGATCTTCTCTTTCTCGCTTGGGACCAGATGCCCCACCAATCCTAGTTTGTCCATGATTTGTCGGTTGTATTCTTTTACCGACAGGTTACCCTTCTTCAACTTCCATAACTCCTCTTCTATCCGGTCCATGACTCGCTCATTGCAATATTCTTCCATCACTTTCTTCTTGAAAGTTGACCAACTCAGTTTGTCTAACACTGTGGCCTCCAAATAAATGGAGTAAACATTACACCATGTGAGGGCCACCCCTCTGAGAATTTGGAACCAAACCTCGCTTTCTGACTTTCACAGCATTCACTCGTTCGGAAGGCTTGTTCCATCTCCAGAATCCAGTTCATACATAACACTGGATCGTCCATGCCCTTGAATTCCGATGGTCGACAACTAAAGAAAGTCTTGAATGTGCAAGTTTTCATCGCTTGTCTTGCGTCCATGGTCGTCGTTCCATCAGTGAGAATTTCATTTCCGGTACACCCAAATCCTGCCACAATGACGTTCTCAGCAACCGTTTCGTGACTACAGTTGTTAGTGTCCCTGTCCTCCAACAGTTTCATAAACAGCTCTTGTTGTTGGTCCATGGACTTATTCATAGCCATCATCATTCGGTCCATCATCCTTGTTTCTCTATAATGGGTTCAGACGTTTCCAGATTGCGTGGAGGTATACGCTCGATTCTTCCACCCAACACGTTGTTCAAAGGTGGAGGCTCTTCTGCCGTAGTTACTCGGGGTTGATCGGTCGTGGATGTCGTCGCTTCATGGACATCCGGCCTATTTTGAGTATTTACCATTACAGTCTGTCAAACACATGCGAGAATGGAGGTGAGAAATAGACTATAAGAATTAAACATAAGAGAACGTACTACTACCTTCATTAATCATTATAACGATAGCAAACAAAGCATACTCCCATCACAAAATATTCATAATAGCAGTAGCTAATTGAAATTATGAACACATTACACATAAGAATCCTTGCTACCACCATCACAATTCTCAATTTAAGTAATTTTGTGGACTCCAAGACCATCCTATTTTAAAAGTTCTACCCAATCTCACAATTCGTAACTTAATCAATCTCAGCTTAAGTCTAGACATCTTACATTAATATCTAGTTCACTTAAACTACTGCTCTGATACCAACTTGTAACACCCTAAAAACAAGGGTAAATTAAAACCTGAATATTGGCATAAAACTATGACCTGTAATAACAAAAATCACACAACAAAGGAAAATAGTATGGTGTTTACAATAATTAATTTAGAGATGAACTTGACAACCTACTAATCTAAACAATATTAGTCTAGATTATAGACGGGTGTCACTATCTCTTTCAAAAGAAATCCCGTTTAAACTCAAAAGTCGCCCTCTCTATAATTCATCAAAAGCTATACGCGGTCATATGCCTCTCCACTCAATCCCGAGGAGCCTCGCCGCTAACATGACCTGATATACATGTCATTCAAGAAAAGTGTTAGGCTAAATCCTAGTGAGAACAAACAGCTAATGAATTAGCTAATGAAACAAAATTATAATACATAGCCTTCAACAATTATTAAATGACTATTGATCGCACGTGAACACCAAAAAACCTTTGGCAACACGGACATCAAATCTATTCGAGTAATTAGTCATAATTGGCATCAAGCCAAACCGAGTCTTTATCCATTCAGAACGTCAATCCACACCGGGTCTTTAGTCACTCTAGACGTCAACTCAAACATAGTCTTTAGTCACATTAGATGTCAACCCAAACTGAGTTTTTAGTCACATTAGACATCAACCCGAACCGAGTCTTTAGTCACATTAGACGTCAACCCAAATCGAGTCTTTAGTCACATTAGACGTCAACCCAAACCTAGTCTTTAGTCACATTAGACATCAAGTCTTTCCAAGTCTTTAGTCTTACAAGTAGGTGGGGACTTCATCCCATAACCATATGCATTCGGGTGATAATGTCTCACAATTTTCACCTCATACTTACCACAATTACCATCCAATCATGGTATACAAGATGTATTTCTATAATCAACATAAAACCTGCAATACACCTACAAACTCAATTTATGTATACATTTAACCTTTCCAACCTCAAATCATCAAAATCCCAACATCTTCAAAAATTAGACTTTAGGTCAAGTTTCACAAAATCAAGACAAAGATTTAGAAAGGTGTTTTGGGGATTAAAACCCATATTAGACATTTATAAAGTAGAGTAGATAAGGATGAACTCACCTTGGTGATTCTAGAAGAAATCAAAACCCTAGAGGTCTATTAAATGCCCATTAATGCAGATGGGAGCTCAATAAATGAACAAAGTGGAATTAGGACAAGAATCTTACCAAAAATCATAAGAGAGAAAAGCCCCAAGTTGCTCCAAAATCAGTTCTAAATGCCAAAATCCCGAAAGTGAGATTTTTATATTGCCAACCCCCGTCGACGACTATGACAAGCGACAGTGCCCTTGTCATTATCGCGGGGCATTGTCGCACCCCTACCCCACGCTAGGTACTTCCCGCGCGACATTGACACGCGATAGTACCCGTGGCAAGGTCGTCGGGTCACTATCACACAACTTGTATCGTGGGTCATCCCCTGGCCGCGAGAGTGACATGCGGCTATGCCCTGCTGGCATAGTTATCGGGCATAGTCACCCAACGCGTACCGGGTGCATCTTCGACCCATACTGATTCATTTTCGACGAAGGAAAAGTTAACCAAATTCACATTCCATAAATCAAATGATGAGGTACTAACGTGCACTTATTAAATTATCAAAGTGAAACAAAAGGGAGAAAGTCTTCCCGAGAATACGGGTGATACATATACTCAACCACAAAGCACAAGTGTATTGATATCTAAAAGATTTACAATACAATGATCACTTTCTCTCTCTAAGCTCTGTCTCTTTCTCTAGAAATGTAGAAATAACAATTCGTGTAAAGTGTACTACTACTCACACTACAAAGGAATCTACTATATATACCTAAGGATTACAAAGGAACATTACAAAGTAAACATTGACTTTCTATTAAATGAAGTTGACTTTGACACTCTCCTCTTTCACTTTGACATGGAGCTTTGACGTTGACTTTAAGGCTTTGAGCCTTTGACCCTTTTGATGTTCAATATGGAATCCTCATTTGATGATCTCTGATACAACAATATTAGCACTAACACTCTATCTCGGCCACTAGCGGAACTCCCGTGTACTGAAACTGCAGAGTCTAAAGGGATTTCTTGTCTAGCACTTTGTCCACGCCCACAACCCCTTTCTTGGATCCTTCCACGGCCTCTCCCACGCCCCTGAGTACCCCCTGCAACTGTCGACTGGTTCATCACCAAGGACTTCATTGGATGGGTTAACGTTTTGAAGTGGTGTGGACCTACTTCTTAAAGAGTGTTGGGACATGGTCACTATCAGAAATATTAAAAAGAATACACAATTTTAAACCAATAGTTACAACAAAACAAGGTAAAATAAACACACACATGCACCTGTAAATTCACTATTACATTGGCCAAATGTAATTTATATTTACCTTACATGAGAGTCCTTACCAGCCTATTATTATCGTCCTTGAAAATTCCCCTCAAATGGTGTCTCTATAGTCCACTAGATTCCTTGCAGTTTAAGTTTAAGCACCGACCAGTCACCTAAATCTCTTAAACTAGTGCTCTGATACCAATTGTAATATTCTCAAGTCAAAAGGGGGGTTTCAACAAAGGACTATACGTAGATAGAGAAGAATGACGAATAAGTCTCAACCCAAAGTCTTACAAACTACTCAATCTCAATGTTATAACGAAACCGCTAAGAGATATTATTAAAAAAAGTCTTAAGAAGAAAAGTGCAACACTATAGCCCATTCCAGATTTAAAAGTTTTTGTCTCAAAATACTCAGTTAGGAATTATACCCTTGCCTTTGCGCGAACTCCCAACTAGAGTGTGCCCTGAAATACAATATGAGATGGAAAATAGAGTGGGTTAGACCGAAGGTCTAGTGAGTTAATCTTGAAACGATAGATTCACAACATTATAAATGGTTTATATTCACATACGATTTAGTTTGAATGTGATCTCGCAATACCATATTCCCTCTTGAGTATCTAGCCACGGTAGTCACATTATCCAGTTAATTCGGATCATCACCCCGATAAGATCGCAATCAAAACAGGCAATGACATCCCGTGAAACAAATTCACGGTTAACCGTGTAGACCATTATAGACGCACACCCATCACTCCTACCGTGTAAGATATTCATTCCCAATCACCCTCAATTGCATTGCATACAGACTTATGTAAGAATCAATGATACTATTGAAACCGTTTAGTATCTCTAAGAGGTAGAAATTCAATAGAGGTTTCAATGAAAACTTACCTGCGTCCCGTCTTAGGCTAAAACGAACTTAAGGCAGAGGATCGATTAATCAAACTGAGCAATTCAACAGAAGATGAAATATGAGTGTAAACACACCATAGAAAACACACCATAGCAAACATCCTAATCAACTCTAAAACAATTCCCAACTAAGTCTTTCCCAAAAACAACGGCTTAATCGTCACGACGGTCTGAGAGAAAATCCCAAACAGTCCCTAAAAGACCCCACAACAGCTCTAGGACAGCCCCTACAGGACTGGATAGCAGCCTACTGTTGCAGTAAATGAAATTGAAGGCATAGCTGAATAAAAGCCAGCCTCTGGTTCGATTCCACTGTCCCCAACAGCAGTTAGTTTTAGTCCCGAAATATCCACGATAGCTGTAGCAAAACACAGCAGAAACCTTGATTTATGTCCTACATTTTGGGTAGCCACGGTTCCAGGCTAAATTGTGCTTAGTCACAAGTTTGGTTCCAAAGCAAAACCACAAATGATCCTCTAACTTGCTGCTCAAAAATAATCGAATAAGAAGTCTTAGACAATATAGGGTTTGGGTTAGAATGGGGAAGAACCAACCAGTAACAATCAAATACTCATTTGATCTGAAAAGAATAATACAAGAACTCTACCTAATTTGAACGCAAGTTCTTCCAGAGTCGAAACGTAAGGCAAAAACAATACTTCCAATGTTAACTTCAAGTTAGACTTCAAGAAATCGATGCTAAGATCCATCAGATTCGAAAGACAAAATGAGGAGAAATTATGAGCCAAAGTAAAGTAATCATCATACCTTCAAATACATCGGTCGCTCTTCATTTTCTTATGTGATTCCTATACTTAGGCGCACACTACTCTATTTCTAATTTTCTTCATGGAAGAAAGGAGAGAAGAGTGAGTATTCTACAATCCCTTATTTCATAATTTACCTAACCCACCCTTGCAATGAAACATAAAGTCAGATTACCCCTCCATATATATAAAAGAATAAGGACGATTATCGGTTATTACACCATCGTTCTTTAGCCTATTGGGTTTGTGTTTCGATCGGGGATAACAATGTTGATACTATCATCTCTTAATCTCTGCTTTCAGATTTACGTAAGTGATCATAGAAATTGCACCAGCTAGATAAAAGCCAAAACTTTGTAAGGTACCAGGCTTCTGCCTGCTGCTTTCTGCTGTTAAAAACCACTCACACGAGTTCTTCTATTGAAGAGGTTCCCTTTGAGGTGGGCCGTACATAAGGGGGGAACCTAGATAGAACACGAAACAACAGCCCCGACCTTACAAAAATCTTAGCGGGTAAGTGTTTACCGGTAAGAGCCACCATCCTCACTTACTTTATCAAATAACATTCTCGGCCATTAAAACAGATTGTTGGTAAACATGTTTTACCCAGTATATGCTTACCAGGTAATAATCTTCTCCCTCACTTACCGGGTAAGATTCTCGGTCCTCTCTATGCCTTTCGCCAGGTAAGATTCTAGGTTCTTACCATGCTCACCCGATAAACGTTTGGTAAATGGCCTCTAAGTTTTGTTAAATTATTGGTTATTAGTTCTAAGAATAAGATGCATGTATATGACTACTTTGACCATTTTTGACCATATGTTGTAATGCCAAGTAAACACGCATTGATACAATAACGAATTGTAACGGTGAGGTCTGAGCAAACATGAACGTGTATAGGATCGAGGCAAGAAAAATGACAAAAATATGTTCATAGATATCATATTGTTGACAATTTTACCTTGACGTTATATCTCACTCATCAAAGCGTGTATTGAAGCGATTTAAAAGGTAAAAAAATCTAAGGAAAAGAACTACAACTTTCATGCTTTGAGCTTGACCAGAACTATGTAAAAATTAAAAAACAAATAAAAATTTGACACGGTTATGCAAATTGGATAGAAGGCTTGACGACATGAACCATGTCAAATGCAATGAAAATCTACATGATCGTGCACATGCCCGATAGACCCAAAAATTGCATCTTTAAGAAATGTAAGTTGGGTGTTTTACATCTGAGTTACCATAGGTATAAGTATAACTACTTCTATTAGGACATTTTTAAGACATTTAAGTTTTTACTTTTCTTCAAAAAGTAATCTCCTTTTCCTCTTTTTGCTTTTTTTCCTTTTTTTTTAACAATAATGGTGATGCTGTAAATATTCTCAATATTAATAATATATTTCTCTTTTTGGTATTTTAATTTTCTGGCATTTGAATTAAGCCTTATTATATATTGTTTTGATCATTTTCACTATTTATTATTATCTTTTAGGGGGTTTTTGGTTGATGAAATGATTTTGATGGATTTGGAATTAGAGGAATTTGGAATTTGAAGAATTTGGAATCTTTTGTTGGTTATTTTAGTGAAATCATCGGTTCATTTTAATTAATTAGATTAACAAGATAATAATGGGGTTGGTAGCTAAGCAAAAACACGAGCTAAGAGGTATGGAGTGCACACTCGTGTAAGCTAACTAGGACCCGAGATCGTTGGATGATCATGTTTGGTGGGTTACTAAGTGGAAAATGGATGTGTACGATTATGATCTCATGTTTGGCGATTTTATCAGTTTGTAACTGATATCTCTTTGTAACCGCCACTATTTATAATATCAGTTTTATAACCGTCTATTTATGAAATCATTTTGTAACCGTCACCATTTATGTCCAACAATCAATATCATTCAATGGGGTATTGTTATCAATATTAATATAGGGTCGGTTACGATTCTCAAGGTGTATAAATAGGATCGATTTCTGCCTAAATTCATACTGAGAATTGAGATTATCCTCGAGTGAATTTCGTGATACCTGGGAAGAATAGGGTCGAAATATCACTCAAGGAAAACGAGCTCTCACGCGATCTCATATTCTTTATCCATGCTCTAATCACTCTTTGTTTCCCACGATTTTCTGCACGAACTCTCCAACAATCTTAAGTGATATTTTTTCTTCGTGAGAGAGATGGCAAGTGATCAATCCGTGATAGATATGATGACCAAGTTCACCAAACTTTATAAGTTTGAAGGTGTTGATTTTCAAAGATGGCAGAAAAAGATGCACTTCTTGTTGACCACGTTGGAGTTCGTGTACGTGTTGAGCACTCCGATGCCAGGGGTGATGGAAGACGAGACGTTGGAGATGACTCAGCGTCGCAGAAAATGGGAGAACGACGACTACATCTATCATGGCCACATCTTAAACGGTATGTGTGACTCCCTCTTTGACATTTATCAAAATGTCGAGTTTGCCAAAGAGCTATGGGACTCTCTTGAGTCCAAATACATGGTGGAGGATGCTTCTAGTAAGAAGTTCCTCGTTAGTAAATTTAATAATTACAAAATGGTGGACTCGAGGCCTGTGATGGAGCAATATAATGAGCTCCTACGCATTTTAGGCCAATATGCTCAACACAATATGAAGATGGACGAATCCATCTCCGTATCGAGCATAATTGATAACTTGCCTCCCTCTTGAAAAGATTTCAAACACATGTTGAAACACAAGAAGGAAGAGTTGTCTCTTGTACAACTCGGTAGTCACTTGCGTATAGAGGAATCTCTTCCTGCGCAAGAGACTGAGAAACCTAAGATAAAAGAGGTTTCTGCCCCTTCGGTGAACATGGTGGAAGAGGGAAAATCCAATAACTTCAAGGCAAAACGCAAGTTCAATGAAGCCAAGAAAGGGACCAACAAAAAGGTTAAGTTAACTTGTTGGACTTGTGGTATGACCGGACATCTCAAGCGGGATTGTCGGGTTGTCAAGAATAAAAGTGGAGCAAGCACAAGTGGTGGTGGGCAAGGATCCAAGGATCAAAACCCACGGTAAGGTCAGTTTCTTGACCTTGGTTTTAATTCAAATTTGAATTATGTACCACTAATATCTGAATCATTTTACGTGCAAGATGATGATAATGCTTGGTGGATCGACTCGGACGCCACGAGTCATGTGTGCAAGGATCGTCATTGGTTCACTTCTTTGGAACTAGTTGAAGACGGATCCGTGCTACACATGGGGAACGAGTCGTGTGCTCCCATTCTTGGACGCGTCTTATTTAGGCTAGAGTTTAGTTCTAACAAAATAATTGAACTTTTAGACGTTTTGTTTGTACCACAAATTCAAAAGAATTTGGTTTCCGGTAGTGTCTTGAATAAGTTAGGATATAGGCATGTATTTGAGTCCGACTAGCTTTTCTTGTCAAAAGTGGCTCTTTTGTAAGATTCGACTATTTGATGAATGGAATGTTTATGTTGAACTTAAATAAAAATATTTTTGTCTCATATTCTGTTTATGTTGCAAATGAAAATTTTGTTGATTCTAGTTTGTGGCATGCAAGGCTTGGTCATGTGAATTTTAAAAGAATGGTTGAAATGTTAAAAGAATGTCTTATTCCAGCCTTTGACATTAAAACTAAAAAATGTAAAACTTGTATGTTAACAAAGATCATTAGGCAACCTTTTCCTAACGTGAAAAGGGACTCGTCGGTGCTTGAGTTAATTCATAATGATCTTTGTGATTTTCATTCAACTACATCTTTGGGTAATAGAAAGTACATGTTACTTTTATTGACGATGTTTCACGATTTTGCTATGTATTTTTATTACATACAAAAGATGAAGCGTTGGACAAATTTAAAATTTATAAAATGGAGGTTGAATTGCAAATGAATTGTTTTATAAAATATTTACGCACCGATCGTGGTGGGGAGTATTACAACCCCATGTTTTCCCAATCCGTAGGAATCATTCATGAGACTACGGCGCCTTATACACCACAACAAAATGGTTTGGCGGAACGGAAAAATAAAGTTCTCAAAGAAATTGTGAACTCTATGTTATCGTACTCGGGATTGAGTGATGGATTTTGGGGTGAAGCCATGTTAACGACTTGTTACTTATTAAATCGGTTTCCCAATAAAAGGAACAAGATTACCCCATATGAACTATGGTTCACGAAAAGGCCTAACTTGAGCTATATTCGAGTTTGGGGTTGTTGGGATTTTGTTCGACTACTCGAACCTAATAGGAAAACCTTAGGTGAGAAAGGTATTGATTGCATCTTTTTTGGATATATCGAGCATTCCAAAGCCTATAGGTTCTATGTTATTGGACCTAATGATTCTATAGCGATTCACATCGTTATAGAATCGAGAGATGCATTATTTGATGAGAGTATATTCTCTTCTATATCTAGACCAAAGAACATAGTTCCAAGTACTAGTGGAACTAGTGAGGTTGAAGAACAAATAATTGTTCCAACCGAATCTCCGATGCTTCGAAGGAGCAAAAGAAGAAGGATTGAAAAATCCTTTGGTCCCGATTTCCAATTATACTTGGTAGAGGGATCAAGAGATGAGATTAGGTCGCAATTATCTTACTGTTATAGTATTGAGGAGGATCCAAAATCATTTGATGAGGTTGTGAAGTCTCAAGATGTTGCTTTCTGGAAATAAGCAATAAATGATGAGATGGACTCCATCGTGCGGAATAATACTTGGGCATTATCAAACTTGCCAGCGGGTTGTAAATCTTTGGGATGTAAGTGGATCTTCAAAAGGAAGACGAAAGTTGATGGATCAATCGAAAAGTTCAAAGCTCGATTAGTAATCCAAGGCTTTAGGAAACGGGAAGGCATCGATTATTTCGATACCTATGCCCCGGTTGCAAGGATCTCCATGGTTAGATTGTTGATAGCCTTAGGAGTTATTCACAATTTAGTGATTCACCAAATGGATGTCTAAACGGCATTCTTGAATGGTGACTTGGAGGAGGAAGTTTACATGAAACAACCAAAAGGTTTTGTTATGCCCGGGATGCAGTATAAGGTGTGTAAACTTGTAAAATCATTGTATGGGCTGAAGCAAGCACCCAAATCATGGCATCAAAAATTTGATGAGGTTATCTTGTCTAACAGTTTTATGTTAAACCAAGAGGATAAGTGTGTATATAGCAAATTTAACACATCCGGTAACGGAGTAATCATTTGTTGATACGTTGACGACATGTTGATCTTTGGCACCGAACAAAATCAAGTTGAAAAAACTAAAGAGTTTTTGTCATCGAGTTTCTCCATGAAAGATATGGGAGAGGCAGAGGTGATCCTTGGAATAAGGATAAAGCGTGAGAATAAAGGGATTGCAATTACGCAATCTCATTACATTGAGAAAGTATTAAAGAAATTAAATTGCTTTGATTGTTCTCCGGTGAGTACTCCATTTGATCCGAGTGTGAAGCTTATGCCCAACTCAGGTGAAGCAATGTCACAACTCGAGTACTCAAAGGCTATCGGATGTTTGATGTATGCCATGACAAGCACTAGGTCAGATATCACTTTTGCCATAGGAAAGTTGAGTAGGTTTACTAGTAATCCTAGTATTCATCATTGGCAGGCGATAAGACGAGTATTTAAATACTTGAAGAAAACCATTGATTATGGTTTGTCATATGTCGGGTTTCCTTCATATTCGGATGAAAGTTGGATTACTAACTTAGAAGATCACTCTTCTATGAGTGGTTAGGTGTACTTGCTTGGGGAGGTGCCATCTCATGGGCTTCTGTGTGTTCCAGATTCTAGTATCTAATCAATTAATCAAAACAAAACATAAACAATAATCAATTACCTATTTTGATTTCACTTTCAATTCACAATTTACAACTTTCTCTCTCTAGAACTCTCTCTCTACGAATCTCTCTCTCTCTGATATTACAATCTGACTTCTTAACTCTGTTAACTCACTCAATAAAACTGAAATATAAAATCTATTTATACCAATTCCTAATACAAGGAAACTAAAATACAAAATACAAATGCATTTGACTTTTATTACAAAAGACTTTGACTTTGATGAAAGTTGACTTTCTCAACTTTGACTTTCTTGAACTTTGACCTTCAGTCTTCTTGATCTTGTATCCAACATATTTATGCTCTAACAATCTCCCCCTTTGAATTCAAGATCACTTGTTGAAAGATCTAGCAAATTAGTCTTCACTCTTAAACTCTGTCAGTACAATCTCCCCTTTTTCTTTGACTGTATTCTTTCCAAAAATATCTTCAAACAATTAACAATCTCCCCCACAACTTTTACAAAACATTTTCAGAATTTGGAAAGAAATTATCTTCAGAATCAGCTTAAATTGCTTTAGCAAATAATCTTCAAAGAAAATTTCAACAAATCCTCAGAAATTCTTTGATCTTCTCCAAATCTTCAAATTGAACTTTTCTGACTTGGACATTTCTGAAAATCATCTATCAGATAAAATGTCTTTGACCATTTCTTGATACCATCTCTCCCCAAACTTCAAAACTTTAACATTTCTTGATACCATCTCCCCCTTTTTGATGATTAGAGCATCAATATCATCAAAACTTTGTCCCAAGAAATGTCTTTGACCATTCTGGTCTATCAAACTGAGCCTCTGATTCTGTGATCCATAACCATGTATTCATCTAGATCTTTGCAAATCCAGACAAAATAAGAACATGTAACTCCTGAATTAACAGATGAATCAGTTAAAATGTCTGTCAGTAACACAACGTCACTGTGTGTAACGAATACACAATATAAAGGAGATTTTTGATGTTCACTCCCCCAGGGCTTCCATCCAATCATCGAAACACCACAAAGGCAATTTCTATGAATGTTATGACAAAGAAACAAATTCTTTGTGTGTGCATGTGTAGAAAGAATTAAGCACGAATAATTGCTTTTTAAGGCTCAACATAGTGTAAACCACTGAGACAACAGTAAATAAACACATACTCAATGTGCATGATTGAAGTGCGAAGGTGGGGCAGACTTCCTTCTTTTTCAATATCCAGATTTTCCAAATTAAAAACAGATAGATTATGTGCTGTGTCCCCAGAAAAATATGAAACATTTTCTTTTTGAGAAGAAAATGAGTGGTTGGTGGGGTTTAAGCAAGAGTTGGGATGAGCTATTTGCCTGTTTCAATAATGTTCACCAAGAATTGTGAAGCATTAGTAATGTGGCTGCCCGGCTCAGAAAGTAGTTGATACAGAGTTTGATATTCTTTTACTCTGTTCTCACGCCCTCTTTCTTTTAATCATTATGCTTACTTCTAACCAAACTCTCATTTACATTTTACATCATCACACCCACACTCATTTCTTTATAGACTCCTCACACTCAATCACTAAGGATTAACTTATTGGGTAGAAATCACTGGTTAACGTGATTTCATAGAAGTTCAGTTAATTCCTAGCACAAAGAACCCATATTTTTTCTATAAAGCATGCATTGCTCAAAATGGTTTAACTTTATCAGTTAAAGCTCAATAATACAAATGTCAGATGAATGTATGCTTAAAATATAATCATGAAGATATGAGCATTTTAAACATTGAAGTATTTTCAAACAAGTATATTGAATGAATGAACATGAATGCAAAAAAAACTTGTTTGAAAATCTGACATTGTATGAAAATGATCAGAAATGAATGATATAACAATCAAAGCTTATGATTAAAAAACAACGGATATTGTCCATACGAAACAAAATATAGACATTCTTGAAATGACGTTTCGAAATGAAATATCGCTCAAAATTCTTTGAAGTACAAGCGGGGTGTCTTACCATCGAAAAATTGTATCAATTTAGAGACATGGTAACAACTATTTACACAAGAAATCAAACCAGTGTGTGTGAATACTTGAAAGTATGTGAAAAGACAATACGCAAGTATTTATCTTTGGAAACACACGGTTTGTTTATCAATTAAGCACACAAAAAAAATGAAAACATTTAAAATCACACTTCCAAATTATAAAATCTGTTTAAGAATCGGGAAGTGGTTTGAACATTTCAGAACATGTTTTCTATATCTAAAAGTTGTCATTCTTTCAGATATATTTGAGATTAAGATAAGAAAATTTACCTTTTCGCTCAATCTTAATTCTCATAAAGTCAGCTGTAGTCATCAAGATATGATCGTGTCAACTTCTCTCAATATGCATAAGTCTCAAAGTCTAGTCAAAGCAAATTTATTCACAAATTTATTCAAAAAATAAAATATATAAAGCAGTAAAACGATTAAAGTACGAGTTCTGATTTGAAATAATCAGAAATCATAGTCTTACTCCTTTTGGTATGACATATAAGCTCCCCCTAAAATCATGCATTACAAAAAATTTGTCATTTAATTAAAATGCAGAAATTAGTTATGCTCCCCCTCAAAAATAATGTAGATCATCTTTAATCTTCTCTTACTCCCCCTGAGATCATGAGCAAACAATTAAAGTGCAGATATCCTTCAGACATTAAGATAAAGAAAATGATGAAAAATAACAATACGTAACTTTATTAGGTAACAACCGATTATGTCTTAAGATTTAACATACCAAGCTTAGAGACAAGAAAATTAAATCTCTTCTCATCTAAGGGTTTGGTAAATAAATCTGCAAGTTGATAATCTGTTTTTACAAAATAAAGTTCAATTGTTCCTTTTTCTACATTATCTTTAATAAAATGATACCTGACATCAATGTGTTTGGTTTTCGTATGCTGGACAGGATTAGCAGATATCGCGATTGCACTCTTCGAGTCACAATAAATTGGAATTTTATTGTGACTTGAATCCATAGTCTCGCAGCTGTGTTCGCATCCACGGGACTTGAGAGCAGCAACTAGCAGCAGCTACGTACTCTGCTTCAGCAGTTGATGTGGAAACGCATAATTGTTTCTTTGATGCCCAGCTAACGAGCTTGTCTCCAAGAAATTGAATGTGACCAGAAGTACTCTTTCTGTCCAACATGTAACCTGCATGATCTGCATCTGAATAAGCAGTCAGTTGAAAACCAGTATCCTTAGGATACCACAGACCAATATCTGCAGTGCTCTTCAGATATCTAAAAATCCGTTTGACAGCAGCCAAATGGGATTCTTTAGGAGCAGCCTGATATCTAGAACATAAACATGTTGAAAACATAATATCTAGCCTACTTGAAGTAAGATACATTAACGATCCTATCATACCTTTATAAGTTCTAACATTAACACTTTTACCCAAAGGATTAGTGCTAATCTTAGTACCTGGTGCCATCGGGGTTCCAATTGGTTTGCAATTTTTCATTTTGTATTTCCGAAGAATATCCAAAATATACTTAGATTGGTTAATGAAAATCCCCGTTGAAAACTGTTTAACTTGTAATCCGAGAAAGAAATTCATCTCTCCCATCATACTCATTTGAAAACGTGACACCATGAGGTTAGAAAAGTTTTTGCAAAATTTTGGATTTGTAGAACCAAATATTATATCATCAACATAAATATGAATAAGAATAATATCAGCTTTTTCCTTTTTGATAAATAAAGTGGTATAAACCTTACCTTTAGAAAAATCGGACTTGACCAAGAATTTAGATAAAACATCATACCATGCTCGAGGGACTTGTTTTAAACCATAGAGGGTTTTATCCAAGATGTAGACATGATTTGATTTCTCTGGATTGACGAACCCTTCTGGTTGAGACACGTACATTTCCTCTTTAAGAATGCCATTCAGAAAGGCTGTTTTCACATCCATCTGAAAGACTGTGAAATTCTTATGAGCTGCGTAGGCTAGAAACATGTGGATTGCTTCTATACGCGCTACTGGAGCATACGTCTCATCGTAGTCTATGCCTTCCTCTTGCCGGTAACCTTTGGCAACAAGTCTAGCTTTGTTCCTTATGACGATACCATCTTCATCCTTCTTATTTTTGAATACCCATTTAGTGCCAATCACGGATTTACCTTCCGGTTTCGGAACTAATCTCCAAACTTTCAAGGCTTCAAACTGATTTAATTCTTCTTGCATAGCAGATACCCAATCCGAATCAGCTAAAGCCTCTGATACTCGCTTGGGCTCTATCTTGCTGAGGAATGAGTCATGCATACATTGATTAAGAGTCGTTGACCTCGTTTGTATAGGCTTGTTAAGATCTCCAATTACTTGATGTAAAGGATGCTTTTTGGTCCAGCGATGCTCATGAGGTAGTGGAGTAGATACTGATTGAACATGATCATCATCTAGAAATCCACTGTCAGACTCTTCAGTTTGAATAACATGAGGGGGTTTTGCAGTTGAAGTTTCAGGTGCAAAAGCATTAGTTGGAACAGTATAATCTGGCTGTTGAGTAGACATTGTATCACATCCAGCTGAAATAGTTACTTCTGGATCAATAGTTACTAGTATATCATCAACTGTTGGAGCAGATGTTGGAATGTGAGTTTCTGACTGAACAGGGGATGCTTGTTCAGTTATGACATCTGAAGTGACTGGATGATTGCAACTTGTATCTTCAGACCTGTCAGTCACAACAGATTTAGGTATATTAGAACCTAGAAACTCATCATAAAAGAATTCAAATAACAAATCTAAATCAGTTAAATGTGAAATAGAAGTAGAAGCGTTATTCGAATTATTGGCTGTAGAAATAAGTTCTGGATTGATCTTCCCATAAGCTAATACTCCAGTGATAACGGGTTTTGAACTGAGTTGTTCAGAAGCCATTTCTTCATCAAATGTGACATTGACGCTCTCGACAACTGTCTTTGACTTTTTCAGATAAACACGATATGCTGTCGATGTTGAAGAATAACCAATGAAGATAACCTCATCCACCTTAGCACTGAATTTATTCAGACTCTCTCTGCCGTTAAGCACGAAACACTTACACCCAAATATTTGAAAATATTTGATTGTCGGTGTTCTATTGTTGATCAACTCATATGGAGTCTTTTGAAAACGGCGGTGTATCATGGATCGATTTTGAGTATGATATGCAGTTGACACAGCTTCTGCCCACAAGAATAGAGATAAGTCCGATTGGCTAAGCATAGTGCGAGTGGCCTCAACTAGCGTTTGATTTCGCCTTTCGACTACTCCATTCTGTTCAGGTGTACGAGCAGCAGAGTACTGATGTGATATCCCGACCGATTCGAGATATTCTTCAACTATCTTGTTTTTGAACTCTGTGTCGTTGTCCGTTCGAAGAAACTTGACTTGTCTCTGCATATTCACCTGGGTCGTCTTTAAGAAAGTAATGAGAACTTCGGGCCTCTCATCTTTTGATCGAAGAAATTTGACCCATGTGTATCTTGAGTAATCATCCACAATAACCAACACGTATTTCTTTCCACCTAAGCTTTGAGTTCTCATTGGACCACACAAATCCATATGTAACAATTCTAACGGAGAACTACTGCTTTGTTCAGGCTTCGGTTTATGTGGAGCTCTCTTCATCTTACCCTTCTCACATGCAGCACATAAGTGTTATTTCTCGTATTTCAGCTCAGGAAGTCCTTTTACCAATTTTCCACTAACCAGCTTGTTGATATAACAAAAGTTCAGGTGTGATAAACATCTGTGCCAGAGCCAACTTTGTTGCATTGAAACTTTTGTCATTAAGCAAACTTGATTGTCAATCTGAACTTTGGACAGGTTGATGGTATAGAGGTTTGTCTTGCGATTTCCAGCTAAGAGTTTTGTGCCATCTTCAGTACGAACCGAGCAACTCTTAGATTTGAAGTTGACCTCTAACCCTTTATCGCAGAATTGACCAATGCTAAACAGGTTGTGCCCTAAGCCTTCGACATAACTCACCTTACTGATCGTTATGTTGTCTTGAATGATGTCACCATATCCTAAGATTGGTGAAAGCTGATCGTTTCCAAATCTGACATTTCCACTGAATTTCTCTGTATAATTAGACAATAAAGCTTTTTGCCCGGTCATATGCTTGCAACATCCACTGTCCAAGTACCACATATGTCGGGTCTGCAAGAGAAATCAGGAAACAATAGATTTAGGTACCCATTTAAAAATGGGTCCTAACAGATTAGTACAAGATTTTGGTATCCATTTAAATATGGACCCTCCTTTTCTTTGAAAACTTTTAAAAACATTTGACCTTGAAGAATAAACATGATAAGATCCAAACCAATCAGAAGAATTATGAGAATAAGCAAAATCATTTCTCCGATAATGATAAGATTTAGTAGTAATAGGAGATAATTGAATCAATTGCTTTATTGAATAACGCTTGTAAGAAGTTACAAGGTTTTGTTTATGAGAAGCATATTGACCAACTACATCAGAATCACTACTATCATATCTAGTACAAGAATTATCAGAAACTGATTCAGTTATCTCATCATCCTTCCTTTTTGGTCGCCATTCAGTTCGAGCTTTCGACCTTTTCTTTCTTATATCTGAAACAAAAGATTTAGATTTATTAGGAAAAGCAGATTTCTGAGACTGAGTTTTCTTTTGTGTACCAGTGTATTTCTATTTCTGTAATCGCTGTTTCTTATGTTTCTTACCTTGAGAATAGTAATCAGCAATTACATAAACTAATTCACCAACCTTAGTTGATGGTTCATCAATATTAACACCACTTGGTAACACTTTTTCATTTAAAAGACAAGTAGAATGATCAGGAAGTTTAGCATTGAAGTCAAACATATCAATTTCGTCTATGCACCCATCATCAGAATTAAGAAAATCATTTGCAGACTCAAATAAGTCATCAAAATTATCAGTTGAAGTTTGAGGTGCCTTTGAAACTTTAGAACACTTTTGTAGATTTAGTTTGAAAAACAGTGTTCTTTAAAACTGTAGAAAATACACTTTGTTGAATATCAACCAAAAGTTTTTCATCAGATAAAACATTTTCCAACTCAACTATTTTGCTTTCAAGAATGAGTGGAGGAACATAAACCTTTGCAACTGCAGGTTTTGCCTTCATCTCAGAAACAGAATAACTAGAAAAATAATCGTTTGAAAGAACTTTTGGTGTTTCTGAAAGATAACTATCATTTAACTTTGCATAGTTAAATGGTAGTTGCATTTTCTTTACATTCTTTCTATTTTCAGTTTCTTTTGCCTCAACTTCTTCTGGTAATTTGGTAACAAATTTGGGTTTTAAATGAGTATGTTTACCAGCACAAGCAAGAAAATCAAAATTATAAAGTGTCGGTTGTTTTCTGATGGCTTTCTTTAAGTAATGAGGGTTTTGAAAACCAAGACCCCATTTTTCCTTAACATCAGCCTCTTCGTTAGGTGCATTAAGAAAAATGGTTTGATCTGTTTGTCCTCTTGCATAAAGTTTAGCTTACAGACCATTTACCTTCTTATTCAAAAGCTTGTTCTCAACCTGCAATTTATGAACAGTTAGTGCAGATTCTCTTTTCTCAAACTCATACTTAGAAATTTTAATTTCAAACTCAGAAATCTTCTTTTCAAAACAATCTACTTGAGATTTAGAATCAGAAGCAGATTTGCGTAAAGAATCAATCAGATCTTTGTTCCCAACAACAGGCGTATTAAGCTCAAAGATCTTATTGTTCCTTTTAGCAACTCTTTCTTTTTCCTTTTTCAATTTATTTTGTAAATCTTGAAGCTCAACCACCATGGCTTCCATTTTGGTAATGAAATCTTTTTGAGTTAAATTTAATACCTCATCAGTTGTCTCGTCATCTGATTCATCATACTTGACTTCTTTTCCCATGAGACAGAGATGAGCAGTTTCTTCCTTTTCTTCCTCTTCACCTTCTGAATGATCCAGCCAAAATTCGTCCTCAGCCATTAAAGCTATGCCTCCTTCTTGCTGTTTGGCCAATAGCAACTTGTTCTGATAGTACTGAGAATTACGAACTTTTGGCTTTCTACAATCTTTTGCAAAATGACCAATCTTGCCACAGTTGTAGCATTTGACTGGATCACTTGTTGGCTTTTCGGCAACAGTGTAGTCATTCACGAACTTCTTCCTTTCATCAGGTTTCTTCTCAACATATTTGTTCTCTTCATATCTCCTTCCTTCCACCCTTTCTCGGTGCTCGTGATTCTTAGAACTTGATGAAGAATATCGTTAAGAATTTGATCCCGGCTTTTTGTAGAATTTCTTTTGAAAGGCACGGGTCAGTAACATCATGGCTTGTTTCAGACTTTCTCCATCATCACCATCTGATTCAGATTCTGACTCAGAACTTGTAAGCACTTTCTTCTTTTTCTTCTTCTCTGCCTTTTCTTTCTTCTTCTCTCCAACTACCAAAGCAATCGGATCAGGAACCTTTTCTGCCTTCTTCTTTTCAGCTCTTTTCTCCTCAACTTCCTCTTCATTTTGCCTCAGAGTCTCATAGACTTCGTGAAGAGGTATTTCACTCAAGTGTTTCATCTGCTTCATCCTACGTGTATGTTTCTTCCATTCAGGTCGTAGGATACTCAGGAATTTGACATTGTTTTCCAGCTGCTTCTTTGTCACTTTGTTCTTCGTCAGTTCATTCAGAAGCAAAGTAAACCGTTCATATGTGTCTTCCAAAGTCTCATTCTCTTTGGCTTTGAATTCCTCGTAGCTATTGATGCAGTTAGCCACTTTCATCTGATTCCCTACCTTGGATCCCATCATTATCTTTTGTAATTGATCCTACATCTTTTTAGCATCATCCTTGTAGCTATCAATCTTGATGTAAATCTCATTAGGAATGCTTTGAAGTAGAAGAGATCTTGCTTGCTTGTCAGCTTTATAACGACTTTTATGTTCTTCAGAATACTGTGATAAATCCACTTTAACTGGTTTTGTCTTTTGTTCTCTTTTTTCATCACCATGTCCACTATCAGAAGAATCATCATCATCAGGTACTTGAACTATGATTGGTTTCATAGGACCTTCTATAATTGACAAAAGAATATTCTCCCCGTTTGCATGTCTGTCAATAAAATCTAGAAACCTATCCTTCCACTGCTCGTACTCTCCTTTGAACAGAACAGGAGGTTTGACATCAGTACCAATTGAAAGTGCATCTTTTGAAGTCATCTTGTTTAAATCTGTTTTGAAAATATATTCAATAAGAAACTAGAACTGATTATTAGTCCAAAATATGAAATCACAAGAAAAATCTTGAAATTTAGAAAAAAATCAGAAATTCTGAAAAATTTGACTAAGTATCAAAACTCGCAAGTCACTATATACTCGCAATCGCTGAAACTCGCAGACACTGAGAAACACGCAGATCGAGACTTGCGCGTTTGAGAAACTCGCAAACAACTATTTAGAGTGAAACTCGCAGACTTAAGCTTGCGCGTTTGTGAAACTCGCACGCAAAGGGTTGCGTGTTCTGATAAACTCGCAGATAAACCAAACTCGCAGGCTGTTGAAACTCGCAAGTGACTATTTCCTCTAAAACTCACTAACGCCTAAACACGCAGATTACTATTCACGATGAAACTCGCTAACTAAGGTGTGCGTGTTTTCAAAACTCGCTCGTCAAAGCTTGCGCGTTTTGAACAAACTCGCTAGCTATACTTGCGCGTTTCCACACTTAGAACTTTTCTTGAAAATTCAAACTCGCACGTCGAATGAACTCGCAAACCACTGTTCCTCTTCAAACTCGCACCCTTTGATTAGCGCGTTTGAAGAACTCGCTAACCACTACTTGCGCGTTCTGATCCTTAGAAAATTTTCCAACTTTTCCAAACTCGCAGACTTCGATCAGCGAGTTTCTAGAACTCGCAGATAACGCCTTGCGCGTTTGAGACCAAAACAATCCTTCGACTTGCGCGTTCTTGCGGATGAATCTTGTGCGTTTGATCGATGAACTTGCGCGTTCTGGAGATCTAGCGCGTTCTTCAGAATATCGACCAAATATCAACTTTTTTCACTGAAATCGATTCAAACTCTGTCCAATTGTCTTGAAACTTTGTATTGATGCTCGATTACAATAATAGAACAGATTACAACTCAAGAATTTCACAAACAAACATTCAAACTACAAAACGAATGATGAAACAGTGAATATCGACTCGTGAACAAAAATTCAACAAAACTCACAAATTCGTGAGAATTACAGTGCAATTCAGAAATTAAAGTACATAGACTCGATCTATTACACTTTTCGAACAAATCCTAACCAATTTCATCAACAAAATTGCACTAACACTCCAAAATCAAATCTCTCGTTCAAGAACACATACTCGACACTTTTCTTGATCTGATTTCACTTTTGGATCTTCTCTGATACCAATTGTGTGTTCCAGATTCTAGTTTCTAATCAATTGATCAAAACAAAACATAAACAAGAATCAATTACCTGTTTTGATTTCACTTTCAATTCACAATTTACAATTTTCTCTCTCTAGAACTCTCTATCTCTCTCTCTACGAATCTCTCTCTCTCTGATATTACAATCTGACTTCTTAACTCTGTTAACTCACTCAATAAAACTGAAATATAAAATCTATTTATACCAATTCCTAATACAAGGAAACTAAAATACAAAATACAAATGCATTTGACTTTTATTACAAAAGACTTTGACTTTGATGAAAGTTGACTTTCTCAGCTTTGACTTTATTAAACTTTGACCTTCAGTCTTCTTGATCTTGTATCCAACATATTTATGCTCTAACAGCTTCCAAGAAGCAAACTTGCATCACGAGTTCGACTATGGAATCGGAATTTGTGGCATTAGCCGCTGCCGGTAAAGAGGCAAAATGGGTAAGGAATTTAGTCCATGAAATTCCATTATGGTCGAAACCAATATCACCCATTTCTATCCATTGTGATAGTGCGACTACTTTGGCTAAATCATATAGTCAAGTATATAATGGCAAGTTTAGACACTTAGGTGTTAGACATAGCATGATTTGTGAGCTAATTACGAATGGGGTGATTTCGGTTGAACTTGTTCGGTCACAAAAAAATCTAGCGGACCACTTGACGAAGGGGTTAGCTAGGGACTTGGTTCACAAGTCGGTGATAGGGATGGGATTAAAGTCGATCTAAATCTCTAACGGTGAGATACCCAATTCGCTTCTAATAAAACGTTAGAAGTTGAATTCAATGGGAAAGCTCACTCTAAGGGATTGGAACACAAGATAATCATCCCAAGGTATATGCTCGGTACTGCAAGTGAAGGAGGTAATAGTTCTTTTGTAAAAGTACATGTGTAGGTGTATGATGAAAGGAACTACCTATATGAGTGTGAAATGTGGCCTTACCTAAAATGAACCGATGATTTCACTAAAATCACCAACATTCCTCCCCATTTTAGTGCAATCCTTGATTCACAAACAAAAGTTAATATAGGAATACAAACTCATGCATAAATGAAAATATCTACAAAATTGAATTTTCATCTTAGTATATTACACATTTCAAATACTCGAGAATCCGGGTGTCCTATGGATTGAACCCTTCAACCCATTTGGGTACCAAAAAATAACATACACATGAATTTAAATAATTCTCTAAAGTTTAAACTTGACACTATAACATGCCATGTGTCCTTATCCATTTGTGAGTGCATACAAAGCCAAGTCCAAGCTTCTTGGGTAGCTAAGCTATAACACGAGCTAGGAGGTGTGGAATGCACACTCGTGTAAGCTAACTAAGACTCGGGATTGTTGGATGGTCATGTTTGGCGGGTTACTAAGTGGAAAATGGATGTGTACGATTATGATCTCATGTTTGGCGGTTTTATCAGTTTGTAACTGATATCTTTTTGTAACCGCCGCTATTTATGATATCATTTTTGTAACCGTCTATTTATGAAATTATTTTGTAACCGCCACCATTTATGTCCAACAATCAATACCATTCAATGGGGGTATTATTATCAATATTAATATGGGGTCGGTTACGATTCTCAAGGTGTATAAAAATGATCGATTTCTGCTTAAATCGATACTGAGAATTGAGATTATCCTCGAGTAAATTTCGTGATACCCAGGCAGAATAGGATCGAAATATCTCTCACGCGATCTCTTATTCTTTATCCAAGTTTTAATCACTCGTTGTCTCCCACGACTTTCTGCACGAACTCTCCAACATCTTTGATGTGTTTGGTTTGTATTATTTGAAAATAAAGTTGAATTCTATTTTTTATAAATAATTTATAAATGTAAAGTATAATTATAAATAATTAAATTATCTTTTTATTAATTAATAATTATAAAACAAATGTTTTCAATATATTTTAAATTATTATTACGCACAGATTTTAAGCCGCAAAATACCAACAAACACAATGAGATTCCAAATCCAGTTTTGTGGAATTTGAATGAGATTTCTTAAACAATCCTTTAAACCAAACATGAGATTAAAATGTAATTGAATTTCAAATACTTTCGAATCTTATCCAATCTTACAAATCAAATAAAACTGTAGTTTATGTTTATCCGTGTTGATTTTCATTTTTATGTATGAGTCGTTTAAATAAACAATTGTTCATTGCTCATTTAATATAAAATAATATGTTGCACATTAAGGTGTCGTTTGTTTTTTAAGAGTTTTAAAATCTGAAGTCTTATTTTAGTTTTGATTAATATGAGATGATGTGTAAAAGGTCTGAACGATTCAGACTTAAGAGTCATTAAGAGTTTTTTTTTTAAAACAAACAACCCCTAAGTTGGGTAAGCAATCTAAATACAATAAGAATGAAGGCTTGCTACGCTTTCCACTTGTGGTTTTACATACTTTTGCTTGGCTTTTAGAACATCACCCAAGACACTTTCTTCTTTCTATTTTTATATTTATATTTTATTGTTTTATTTTAATCTTTTAATTAATTTTATACCGACATTTGATCACATTCTCACCAATATTTTCAGATGATATAATACTGCACGTAAGAGCATCTACAATCATGGACCTTATCAAAAGTCTATAACTTTGCCACATCAGTTTTCTCTCTCCGCCACATCAATTTCTCTTTCCTACACATTTCATAAATCTTTTTACTCTCAATCATAAGTCGATCCATTGTTTATATAATAAAAATTGTAATGTTTAACATTTACTTATTATATTTAAATAACAATAATTAAAAACTAATTATAATTAAATTTACAATACTGAAAGTCACAATAATTAAAAACTCAAAATTGATTATATAGTAAAAATAATTAAAAGTTGATAATAAATAAATTAATTTATTTAATTAACTTCTTTTTGAAGATTGTATATTAAAAATAAAACAATAACAAATTGTTTTAGTGTAAATATTATCGATTAAATAGGTTTTTTAAATAAAGTTTGATTATTAAATTAGGTGGGACCCACACTATTAGAGTCAAGGAGCGGTTCCTTTGTGAGGACTGCTCCATTGACCTGACAATTACATATCACCCTCTAAATAGTATTTTAAATTCATGAACCTGTGACTTGGCAAAACAAACTAACCACTGCAGATGCCCTGACAAACTGTCTAAAATATTCGTGCCGTACTTTACATATGTACATAATATAAAAAAAATTATGGAAGAATACGATAATTTTGTTCGGTCTTTTTTCTAAAATTGCAGGTAATGAATTTTAAGAAAACATATAATTTATTGTCGATCAGTTAACTTATCAATTTGTTAAGATATTATTTTTAGTTATTTTATATGTTTATTAGCTAATTTTTAATAAATATAACTTATCTATCAGCTAACTTATCAACTACTAGTTAATTTATTATTCATTAATTAGCTTATCAATTAATTTGTCGAATATAATTTTAAGATATTTGAATGAACCAACTTATAACATATCTTTTACTTATCTAACCTTGACTTCCTATAATAAAGTCACAAAATAAATTTAAGGTGTAAAAATATTGGATATAGCAAATATCAAAATAATAGAAAAATGCCTCCGTGACCAAGACACGGGCACCCCGCCAATCCTTTTATACGTATATTTACCATTTCTCAAATTATTCTTAGCATATATATATATAGGGAGAGGTTCATTTGAGAAATGATAAATGTATGAAACATAGAGAAGTAATCTTAGTCATTCATCTGGTTAACATTTGCGGCTTTGACCGCAAAGCACCGCATAATTCTTTGCATGGTCTATAGAAGATAGAGGGATAGTTTCGTAAAATACGCGGGATGAGTTCATATATGAACCTATATGATTTACATATGAACTATACATTCATATATATATGAATCAGTTAATTAATTCATATATGAATCACAAAAGTTCATATATGAATCTGTTAATTAGTTCAACTGATTCATATATGAACTTACAGTTAATTAGTTCATATGTGAATTAGTTAATTAGTTCATATATGAATCAGTTAAAAGAGTTCAGATATGAATTACACTGATTCATATATGAACATATAGTTCATATGTGAATTATACATGTTCACATATGAACGCAGCCCGTGTATTTTGTAAAAATTACGAAAGAGTCTCAAAGCCGCAATATTTGACCAGTCAAATCCGATCTTGACCATATGAATGGCTAGGATTACTTCTCTATTTCTCATATATTTACCATTTCTTAAATGAACCTGAGGCTATATATATATATATATAGAGAGAGAGAGAGAGAGGTGTTCAAATGCAACTCATCTACATGGTGCAACCCCTCTATCCACCACACATTTTATGTAATTAAAAAAAGATAAAAGTAAAATATGTGGTGGATAAAAGGATTGCAAATGTTGCATCATGTAAAAGGTTGCATAATAACTCACCCCTATATATATATAGAGAGAGAGGGGGGGATGTTCAAATGCAAACTTTTTAATGGTGCAAACTCATGCAACCCACTTATTTACCACATATTTTATTTTCCCATTTTTTTATTAAAAAAGGTAAAAACAAAATATGTGGTAGATAAGTGGGTTGCATGGTTTGTACCATTAAAAAGTTTGTATTTGAAGATGCCTCTCTCTCTCTCTCTATATATATATATATATATATATCTTGGAAGGATATTTTGCAACCCTTAAAAAGATTGCAACCCCAATAATCACCATCAATTAATAAACTAACGGCCAAGATCAATTCACCACATACATATTTATTAAATTCATTTTGCATTATTTTAATAGCTTAAAAATAGCCCCCTGAAGGGCAAAATAGTCATAAATTAAATTTCAAACCTATGAAACGTGTTTTCCCGGAAAAGTAGCTCACGAATCACAGTTTCCAAAGTAAACTCCTTCTCTCATTATCCATCACCTCTAACCCATTATCCATCACATCCCACCTATAAAACTATTGGCATTCATGAAGAATAATGGATTAACATGAAATATCTCTTATGCATCCAAGAGGAAATCGGTCGCTACTTTATCAAGAACGACTACTCATCCAAACGGTTGATCAAACGTGAAATTTAATTCATGCAACCCTATTCGTGATTCGCACCAAAAAAACTTACACATGAAAACCAATTCATGATACATAATTCTGGAAGATATTATTACAAAATACATTAAACGAAAATTAAAATTACAACCTGCATCAACAGCAGCGTTTCGTTATAAAACCAAAAAAAACCTAAAAAAAAACACCTTCGTCGACAACCTCATCGGGTACAAAACAACTGCCATGTTTGAAAACATAGGATTTACAGTTAAATCGAAAAGGGTTTTTCGTTGTTAGCGTCATGTGGATTTTGGACATCATCATTTTCTTCCTCGAAGTCACCGTCGTCGGAGAAGTCAAGAAGACCGTCAACAAAGAAATCATCACCGATGACACCATTTCAAGCGAAGAAATCGTCGGAAAAACGACTGTGGGTGATGATAGTTGTTGGTTTTAACACCAATAAAACTACTTTTCAAAGCAATTTCTTGAACACGCTCCATGATTTGATTTTTTTTTTTTTTCAACCTAAACAAACACCAAATCTTCAACTTAAACACATAAACATAAAGAATGGAAAGAAAAAAAAAAGTGGGAAATTGGAGAAGTTACAAGAGAATTGCAGGAAATAAAGAGGAAAAAATAATTGAAGATATAGATTCAGTTTTGGAAAGATGATAACTACCTTGTAAAGCTAATATTTTAAAATTATACTCCATTAAAATCGGGATTCATTATTATCTAGAAATTAATTAAAAGTAAAAAAACAATATATACATTTTGACTAAATTACCCTTCCCGAGGCATTTTAAAAAAAAAAGAAAAAAGAAAATACTACCAAACAAGATCAACGGTTGAGATCAAGGTTGCAAAATATCTTCCCTATATATATATATAAGGTTAGTTTCTTTTGTTAACCTTACTTTTCTTGTTAACTATATGAACCAATCTAGACCATCAATCTTTGTAATGGATGGTTAAGATTAAAACTAGATTTTTAAATAATTAAATAGGGTTTATTTATTAAATAGATATATGAGCATTTGTGGTCAAGAGTATTTTGGGATTAAATCATTTACTCTTTTGGGGACTACATTAAAAGGGTTCATTAATTTTTCCCTAAGCCATAAACGTAACATTAAAAAGGCTCATTAATTGTCATTTTAATGGTCATTCCACAATTTAATAAAATGGCAATGAAAACCCCTTTTTCACCTCTGTTCACCTTTTAGTAGTTGATGATTGTTCACCTTTATGTGAAATTAAAATATGTTTTAACAACAACAATCATGTGCAAATAAGGGTGTACAAGAAATCGTCAACCCGCGAAACCCGCCCAACCCAACCCGCTAACAACCCAATTAAACCCAACTCGTTCACCCGCTAAACCGTCAACCCGCTAAACCGCTAATTAAGAGGGTTGAAATTGGATTAGCATAACTCAACCCAACCCAACCCAACCCGCCGTTAATATATATTATTTCGATATATATATATATAATATTTACAATCGTTATAATTTACAACCCAATAAATATATACATATATTAGTCTAATTAACAACCCAAAATATATATACAAATATTAGTCCAATTTACAACCCAAAGCCCAAAACTAATCCAACTACGTCAAGGCTCGAATTAATTCAATTAGGTCGATCGATATGTCTCAGTAAGCACGAATGCACGAGTACTGAAACAACTAGATCTACGTTTTTGTTTTCATTGTATAAGTAAACATATGAAGTATGTTTCAAACAATAGATTTTAAATTAGAAGTATAAACATAAATGAGATAAGGAGTATGTTTTCAAATAGAAGTTGGAACCATGAATTTTTGTTTTCATTGCATTGATGTTGTTAAAAGTTTGATTTTTAGTGCGTAGAGAAATATCATATGTTTTTTTTTAGGTTGTAACTTTGTATTTTTATATCATATTTACTATGTATACGAGCAATAGAAAATACTCCTAAGTCTCCCAAAATCGAAGACAATGACAAATCAACACGTTTAAGAAAAAGGATGTAAAACCTCGAACATTTGTAATCACTAATAACTTTGTTGGCTACATTTTTAGTATTATTTATCGTATTTCAATCGTCAACTTTATGTATAATTATAACCAGCCAACCCAACCCAACCCGTCCTAACCCGCAAGGGTTGGGTTGGGTTGGGTTATACTTTTGAATGGGTTAGGTTGGGTTGAGAAATTTTCAAACCGCCGTAATTGGGTTGGTTTGTAAAAATGTCAAAAACCGTCCAACCCAACCCGCGTACACCCCTATGTGCAAATATGTTAACATATTTGTTCATGATATGCATATATGTTTATATCTTTTAACACCAAGCATATAAGTTCACCTCTGTTCGTATTATGCATATAAGTTCACCTCTGTTCATCTTTTCGAGAAGAATGACTATACGATATACGGTTTTATCCAATCATGATCCAAAACTATTATAATAATAATATTGAAATGATTCAAAAAAGTAATATGAAAAAAGATGATCTTTAAAAATCGTAACCTACAAAGTAATTTTGGAATCTCATTTTTTGTAACTTCCATGAAATTAATGACAAAAGATTACTATTATTATAACATTTATGTCCTTCTAGATTAAATAAATAAATTAAATATCAAATAACATTACATTTCAGAGGACATATGAGAGGAAGATGTTCTTCATTACATTTCTATTTATTGAACAAGTTCACGTAGTTAACAAGATACACTTGATTAACAAATGATCCGGCTTATATATATCCCAACTCCCAAAGCCCTTTCTCCGACTGAGTCACCAATTAAATCAACAAACTCATAACTATTCATCATCATGTGTTGCAGCCATGGATTCATCTCAAGAATCCCTACTACACCCCCACCCGTCTTTTCTTCACGAACCCACTTCTCCAGTTCCACTCCATCCACACTTCGTCTTCATATAACCACTACTACTCCCCCCAGATCTCTTACAACCAAATCGGCTAAAGATGCTGATGGCTCCGTGTCCGAGACCACAATCATGGATGATCTCAGCTTTTACGAGCTACTGGGTATCCCCGAAACGGTTACATCCGTCGAGATCAAGCAAGCCTACAAGCAATTGGCCAGAAAGTATCATCCGGACGTATCGCCTCCGGGTCGGGCAGAGGAATATACACAGAGGTTTATTCGGGTACAGGAAGCATATGAAACGTTGTCGGATCCTAGCCAGAGGGCTTTGTATGATCGACATATGGCCATGGGAATTCACTTTGCCTTTTCTTCTCGAAATCACCTCCACAAATACAATGATGAGGTATTATTAATTCCATTTTGTGTATCAACAACTATGTTGTGAAATTACATTTCCAATCTCATATTGCTCTTCAATTTGTCTTTGAATTTGGTGATTCTAGTCCCATCTTTTACTATCTGATTGCTAACTTTTTTTGGTTGATCTAATTGGGATTTGTGTTCCTTTTCATGCTGATTTCAATTGATTTTGTATTTTATTGTTCTAATCCCTTTTGATTAACCATGCCCTTGTCCAATTTTTGTCTAAAGATACAGATAAATCGTTTAGATTTGTTAATGGAGCCAGACATCTTTCATGCCCTCAGATCATACCCTACTTGTTAGTTGTTACTGTTTATGTTTCTAAAGGTTTTTTATGTCTTATTATTTACGCAAAAAGGTTTTTCGTATGTGGGATGTCGTGCAGCTAGCTAGCGTGTGATAATGGTCTCTGGGATCGAGTTAGACAGCCAGTTGTACCAAATACGTTTGAATGCACATTTTCTTACGCTTTGCTTAAATTGGTATATGGTTTTCGTATGCTTCTTTTGTCTCAATAGAGCGAGACTTACAAGTTACAACCACCCATAAAGTTAATTCCGAGTTATGTAAGCCGCGTCTTCGTAAAACAATTGCAAAGAAGCCTACGGAGAAAGACTGAGATTGTTAGAATATATGGAATCCCTTTAAATCTCTTACAAAGAGCCTTTAAAGAGGTTCCTACATGTATAATATAGGTTTTGATGGTCTGTGTCTAGTCGATGTGGTACTTCAACGCCCTCTCACACAGAGGCTAAACGGTGCCTCCAAGAATGGTGGTGCTAGACTTGTGGTCTAATACTATGTTAAAGATACGTGGAACCCAATTAAATTTCAAAGGGAGGTTCCAACATATAGATATTAAAGGGACCGTGCCTAGCTGATGTGGGCTTCCGACAGCCTCCTCAAAGGAGTCCCTAGGTGGTGTTAGACCCAAACACTGATACAATGTTAGGATATGTGGAACCTCTTTGATGAGGGAATCCAACATAGAAGACCATGAATCATCATATTCGATAAAGTCCCAACATCTCCCTGTTTTTTCAGAATCAAATAACCAAATGACACTTGTTTCTTTAGCAGTCTTGTTAGACCAGTTTTTCTTGGTTTCATATGAACTCGTGTTGACCGTAGTTTTGTGTATGCTGCAGCAAATGAAGGGGAAAAACGAATGGAGAGGCCATTGGCAAAGTCAACTATCAGAGCTCCGAAGAAGAAGCATGTACAAAGAATCTGGTAAAAACACATCGTGGGCAGCACGTATGCGCAGGCAAAGAACAGAATCTTCATCCTGATTATAAGTAAAGCGTGCAGATTTCGTGTATATAAACCCTACTTATTCTCTTCTTCTGAAGGAGGTTTCACATTCTATACTCTTTACCACTGCTGCCTGCCTTTATGGCCCAGATGAACGCTTTTTACCACTAGGCTATCGGCAGCTAAAGAAATGTATAAAAACTAGGTATAGTAAGCACGTTCGCCTGCCTATATAGTTGAAGCTATTCACAATGAATAAGAACCAAAAACCCATCTTTTTTAGATAACAGTATCTTTTATTTTTCTTGCAAAGGCTACAACTTTTTCATCTTTCTTCATGCTTTTCTTTAGTATTTGAATGATCCATGGGATGTTTGATGGAAGTTATGTATTATTTACAGAATCTTGTAGATTATGTGTTGTTTATTTTTTGGAAGAGCACCATTAGATTGTGATCACGGTGGTGGCAAGAAACTGGGTAGACGCCACCATCTGAGGCGCCCCCACCGCACCAGTCCCACGGTCAGCATGGGGAGGTAAATCATTCAGCCACCACCAGATGGGTTGTGATTGGTGGTGATGTGGCCAAGGAAGATGTGAGAATGACATATTGGATTTATTGAGTTAATAATGGTTGTGGGTGGTGGGTGATGGGTACTTGTGGGGTTGTCATGATATTAAGTTGTGAGGCTGTTGCCAAGAATATGCATGTTACAAGAAAGCAACATTGCAAGTGTTTATGTCCACTGTTTAAGGATAGGTTTAGTTTTGGCATAAATTACGAGTGGTCGAGCATTTATGTTGATCGTATGGCTTCTTTTTGACAGTCGGTTGGTCTCAGTCCCTCTCACCATGGTGTTGACTAAAATCAAAATCTTCAATTTTTGATTTATTCGTGTTGATAGATTAGATTCGAAAAAGTTGGATGGAAACAATTTTGTTTTTGTAAATTTGTTTATTGAGAAATCCCCATTAAGTTTTTCCAATAATAGCAGTATGGTCTCTATCTAACAGGAGTACATGGAGATGAAGGACTAGCAGACTAGGTTTGAGTACTTGGAGATAGAGGACTAGAAGAAGAATAGCATACTAGATTTAGGGATTTTCAAGGAAACAATTGTTTTACCATGAGGTTAGGTTTCGATCCTACTTTCAAGTGAGATTTATTAGGTATGTTTGGCTTTCTGATCGCCATCATTTGGGATTCGATGTTTCTTCTTCATGGTAAAATGGACCAAATGGATGTATGTAGGAACAAAAAAGAGTTGCGATAATTATTTTCAAAACATGTATTCAAATATAAGGTTGTAATCATGCTCTAGCTTTTTATCAATTAAAGCCAAATGTTTTCTTTGAAAACAATTGATAAATAAATTGTTTCAAAAAAAAAAAAAAAATTAGTTATATTATATGACAAAATCTATTATGTATATATATATATATATATATATACTATCTATATTATTATATTATAAAGCACGAATAAAAAACTCTTAAATACAAATTATTACGTATAAGGTACCGTCATTTTATGCAATATTTTAAAAATCTCTTAATTTACAAGTATCAAAACACACGATACATATTACTACTGCAGTATTCTAACACCCACCAATTTGGTATGTGTAGGGTCTTCCTTTTATGCAGACATTTCCATATATCACTATTAAAATATATTACTACTATAATTTTGTTTTAATTATATTATTAAATATGTAATTGGTTATTTTTTCTAGATGTCATTAAAGTATATAAGATAACCATTGAATTCTAACAAAATACCTAATTTTTTTTATATAAAAAGCATTATATTATTAAGCCTAAATTAAACAAATTTATAAAAAAAACATTATCACTTTTTCAAAACCATCCAAAATCGTACTGTAAATCGACAAAAAAAAAAAAATATTAAAATCGTGATGTATCTCGTTGCATTGCACGAGTACGTTTCTAGTATTATAAAACACTGATAAAAAAAACTCTTAAATACAAATTATTATGCATAAGGTACCATCATTTTATGCAAGATTTTAAAAATCTCTTAATTTACAAGTATCAAAGCACAAGATACATATTACTACTGCAGACTTCTAATACCCACCAATTTGGTATGTGCAAAGTCTTCCTTTTATGCAAACATTTCCATGTATCACTATTAATTAATATATTATATTACTATAAATTTGTTTTAATTATATTATTAAATATGTAATTGGTTATTTTTTCTAGATTTCATTAAAATATATAAGATAATCATTGAATTCTAACAAAATACTTATTTTTTTTTGTATAAAAAACATTATATTATTAAGCCTAAATTAAACAAATTTATAAAAAAAACATTATCACTTTCTCAAAACCATCCAAAATCGTACTGTAAATCGACAAAAAAATAAAATGAAATATTAAAATCGTGATGTATCTCGCTGCATTGCACGAGTAAGCTTCTAGTATATATATATTAATGAAAGAATTAAAAGCAAAGGTGGTTTAATAAGAAGTTTTCAATCTTATTTATCTTTTTTCTCCTTATTTTGATTTATTTTTAATATAGAACCAATAAATTAGTTGCTAAACCTTTCATTTTCTTGCTTTTATTAATTTCATTTTCATTTTTCTTATAAATGAATTAATATCCACAAACTTATAAACCTACATATGTTTTTATTTACATCAATATATATAGAGAGAGACTTTATTTACATGACAATCGAAAAATAAAATCATCCAAAATCTATCTATCACAATAATTATAGGTGATTAGTAAAATTTTAGAATATGAGAGATTGAAAGGAGTATGATGTAAGAGAAGGATAAGATTTTCTATATTTGATGTGGGTTGAATGTTGTTAATTAATCTATAGATTTATACGTTCAAAGTGATTGTCAAGTGAAACCGACAGATTAATATGATATTAATCAGTATTTAACGAATAACTAACTGACCATTAATCATATTTATCTTCGTATTCATTGAGTATCATTTGGGAGTTACAGAAAACCGAAATAGTGGATTTCGCGACTTACCACGCGGGTGAAGTCGCAGCACAACCCGCGTAAATCACTGTCTCTCGTCTACAAACAGTGTATATCGCGACTAGACCTTACTCGCGAAATACACTGGTTCAAGACAAAATTTGCGCGAGCACAAGATTTCGGAGTTGCATTCGTGTCCGCAGGTCGCGCCCACGCACAAGTTCACCGAATTTAGCCGACGAAGGCCGCAATCGGCACCCCCCTGCGCGCGGGTAGGTGATGGAGTAAAACCAAACTAAGGACTTGAAAGTCCCTCCCACATTTTTAGTTATAAACCACTAAAACTTTGGTCCTCCTTCCTATGTGGGACAAGTTCCCACACCCACTTGGTTTTGCCAATTTTCATCCCAAACACTCAACTTTGAGCATCGATATCTCATTCACACATATTCCGTTTTGGACACATAATATATCGTTTCGAAGCTCTCATATAGGAGAACATAAACCCATGAAGAGTTAGATATATAAAATACATATACATGTATTTATTTGTGTCAAAAGTTAGTAAAAAATCACATTTTTACTAAAATTTTCCAACAAAACGTATATTAATATTTATAATTATTTCAATAATAGTGATATGTTGTGAGACATGTCGTTTGAGTTTTAAATAATATAATACAAAACTATTACCAATATTATTGCATAAACTCATAACAACAAACGATTAAGAATATATGCAAATTAACCACTTATGAAAATACATTCGTTTTTCACATTGTATTTCATTAACTGTTAACAGAGAAATTACGTTTCATTTTAACTCGGTTCAATATTCCAACAAAAAATTTATCCTATCGTGCAATGCACGGACCCAACACTAGTATAAAATAAAATTAAAAACGTAAATCATCGAAAATCAATCAATGTATGTCAAAATGTCTCAATATTTATTAAATGAACAACCATAGATAATAAGATGTGATTTGATGAAGAGATGTTGTATATGAAGAAGTATAAAATACTAGAACATTCCACGAAGTGAGAGTTATATTATATAATTTACATGATAAAACAATTAATTATATAATAAAGCTTTCTTTTAATAATGTGATATATCTATTATCTATACTATATTATAAAAGAGGTATAAAAAACTCTTAAAAACAACTCATTAAACATTATGTACTATTATTTAATGTTAATCTACTTAAAATCTCTTAAAAAACAACTAATTAAGCAATATGTACTACTTTTAAATGTTTTTAACCCTAATTAATAAATTCCATCCTTATCCCCCAAAATCCTTATCTCTAATCCCCAAACTCTAAAATTATGAAATTTGAATTCTGATAAACATAATTAAAACAGGATAAACATCTTAATTTAAATATAAAAAATTTAAAATATATAAGATAATTAATTAATTTTAACAAACTACTTAATTTTTTATATAAAAAAACATTATATTATTAGGCTTAAATTACCCATTAAGCAATATGTATTATTATTTAATGTTAATCTACTTAAAATCTCTTAAAAACAACTAATGAAGCAATATGTACTACTTTTAAATGCTTTTAACCCTAATTAATAAATTCCATCTTTATCCCCCAAAATCCTTATCTCTAATTCCCAAACCCTAAACGTAATCAAAACAGAGGATAAACATCTCAATTTAAATATAAAAAATTTAAAATATATAAGATAATTATGTTAGACTAATCCCATCCCTAGGCAAGGCCAACGTTTTGGTTCTCTCACAAGCTAACTGTTGTGACTATTCAGAGAAGAGATGCCTGTTCAAGAAGCAACGCGATGGTTGGAAAATAACCGTTATCATAGATTAGTATAAATAGAACATTTTGTTTTTAGTTTTATATACGGAACCTGATTGTACAAATATTTATTTTTTGATTCAATAACAAAGTTTGTATCATTCTTTACTTTTGTTATTACCTGATTCGTGTTTGATTGAAACCCCACTGGGCAACAAATTGGTATTAGAGCATAGGCTTCAATTTTGGCACTCCAGGACCGGAATAAAATCGAGGAAGTTAGGGGCGATTTCTATATATAGATTTTGAACCAAAACACAACTCCAGTGTTGATTTCTGGTTCGGATAGAAACAAAGAAGAACAGGGACTTCTTTGGACAAACAGATCAGGGACGAAAGGGAAGAACACATATGTGTGTTCTTGGTGGTTCGAAAAAAAAAGGGAGAAAAGGCACACCAGGGGTGTGTTCGATGTTTTTACAAGGAAGAAGAAGAACACTTTGTGTTCTTGGTGTTTTTTGAAGAAAAAAGGAAAACCAGGAGTGGTCTTACTTTATTGTAGCCCTCGATAGAAACAAAAGGGAAAGGACAACACATATTTTTTTGGCAAAGTTTATAAAAGATCAAAATTTGGGTAGTGAGTGCTAGATTGTATTAGCATTTGAATACCAAACGGATTCGGTATTCGGAGTTGAGATTGTTTTCAAGGAACAAAGAAACCATCGAAGGGGTTTAGTGGTTAAGAAACCAAAGGAAGATTGTTTAAGAGCGATTCAAGAAAGAGAGGACCACGGTTACAGGAAGGAAAACAAGTCTCATCAAAGGAATCATTGGAAATCCAGGTTTTACGTTCTAATTTAAACCTGAATTTTTAATCTTATTTTTTATTCTTAGTAATTGAATATAATTTTCCTAAATTCCTATATCAAGTCAAAGTTTGAGATAGGAATAGTTAGAGTACAATGGGTGATAAAAACCAAAAAGAAATTATAATTCAAAAGGAGATTAATACCATTTCCCAATTTCAATGTCCCGTTTTGAAGGCAACAAATTATACGGTATGGGCTATTCGGATAAAAACCATACTAAAGGCAAACGGGCTTTGGGAAATGATAGAACCTATTGATAATGCGAAACGAGATGAAAAGAAAGATATGGGAGCAACTGCATATTTATTTCAAGCATTACCAAAGGAAATGGTATTACAAATTGCTAGTATCCATTAAAGAAGAAGAAATATCCAAGTTTAAATGTGCTTATTTTGATTATCTCATATTGGTGGAAAGATGAAAGATTAGAAAGAGGAAACTAGTATATCAAAGGATGAGATGATTTCTTTGTGTGAACTCATATGGCTCAAGGAATTAGGTATATCAAAGGAAAGGAGGAAATTATTTCTTTGTCTGAAGTCAAATGGCTGACTTATTTTAGTTGTCACTCTTTTTGTAAAAATACTATTTATATAAGGGTTGACTCATTTTAGCGGTCACTTTCTTTATTGAAATTTATTATCTATTCTCTATTATTAAATATATTAAAGTAAAACTTATGATAATAAGTTGGCACCATGAGATTTGAGTGGTATACTCAAATCTTGAAAATTGGTTGTTTTTTATTATTTCACATTGGTTGAAATATGAAACATTAGAAGAATAAAGTGGATATACTAAAGGAGAAGGGGACGGATTTTTAGCGTGAACTCATAAGGTTGACTCATTTTAGTTGTCCGTCTTTTTACAAAAAGTCTTTGTTATTATTATTATTATTATTATTGAAGTAAAACCAATGACGATGAACTGCCATAATGAGATTTAAGAATTACACTCAAATCTTGAAAATTGGTTGTTTTTTATTATTTCACATTGATTAAAATATGAAAGATTAAAAGAATAAAGTAAATCGTGGTTAAAAAAACAAGTTGAGATGATTACGTGTATATTCAATTTTTATAGGCCCATTTGGATTTTAGTCATTGAAAATTGAACATGTCCCATGTTGCATATCGCATGGTCTCTAATTGCCTGTTTGGTTGGTTTTTCATTAAATTCTGTAAGAATAAATCTGTGTGGATTAATCTGTCTGTATAGATTTAGAAATTTTTATTTGAGAGAGTTTTTTCATAAATGGAAGGATCGTGTTTTTTAATAGGAGAGACTGGTTTGGAAAAAACTTGGCTTTCTGCATAAAGTTCCCCCTTGAAATCTTACTGAATAAGCTACTTTATCATTAAACCACTACCAAACAGTGATATATAGCTGACTGAATAAGCTGTGAGTATCATTAAACTCATTAAGTTGCTAACAAACATGCCCTAAGTAGGTCTAATCCGTCTAAATGAATTCAATATCAGTTAAATTTTAATTATGGACCATTTAAGCCCATTAAACTAGTATTGTCTAAGTACAACATGAGACAAGGTCTAAACATGCTTAAGACCAATTGAATCTAACTCCAGCCCACTTAAAAATCATTTTTTGTAAATCGAGTATAAACCTAATTAGAATTGAGTTAAAACTTTATTATAATTTAATATATCCAAACATTCAATAATTTCAATCTTTTAAGCCACCCTCAATTACATTCTCACTCTCCAAATACTTAAACTCTCCATTCCACATTTTATAACAAGAGAGAGCAAGAAGAAGAAAAAAAATTAAGGGATGTTTGGTTCATGGATTTTGAAAGAATTGAAAGAAAATGAAATGAAAAATTCGTTTGACCAAATTCCAAATCCTATGTATGTTTCACATAACGAAAATGATGAAATTCTTTAAATTCTATTGAATTCCACAAATTAAGGAATTTATCATTCCTTCTTAAGTGAAGGAATTGAATTTCATCCTTTGCATCAAATTTAACCAACCCTGCCCCCCCTCGGCCCAACACTGCCCCCACCATGACCATGCTACTACTATCACTATCACACCCTCACCCCTGGTTACCCCACCTCTACACAACTACTATTGCCATCACAACCGCCACCCACCCCAACCGCACTCCATCACCCACCCCACTCCCTTCACTCACCCCACCGACTAACATACCACTATTGTTGTCACAACGACCACCACAACCCCCACCTACCCACCCTCCACAACCACCCACCTTGGTGGTATTGTGGTGGGTGCCTTGACCCACTTCACTCCCCGCCACCCATCCCTGCCCCACCCTACACCCCACCCCACTCCCACCGACTACCATGCCACTACTGTCATTGTCACAACGCCCACCCCACCTCGGTGGTATTGGTGGTGGGTGGTGGTGGTACCTATTAATATCATCATCATAGCTACCACCCCCACCTTGACACTGCTTCATCTTTCTCTTGTCTAAACATTAAAATTTCATTTATGAATTTCACGTTTCTGGTGGGAGGAAAATATTTTTTGAAATTTTTTTTAGCTAAACTCATCCAAGTATCAATTGAATGAGGTGGCTGAGAATTTAGCCAGGTTTTGGCTCTATCTCTCAATGTATAAGAGAAGAGTGTCAACCGTAAGGCTTCTGCGGAAACTCCGGGGATGAGAAAATGATCCGTCATTTCTAAAAATGATTTTAAATGAGAGTGCGGATCTTCCGAAGGTAATCCTCCAAATTGACCCATTGCTTGGATCATTTGAAACATTACCGGTTTCGGTTCAAAACTTTGCGCAGCAATATTGGGCCTAAGAATACCCGACTTGAGTTGATCAAATTCGGGTGTTGCATAGTCCCGTATTCCCCTTTCTTTATCGTCGGCAATTTTAATTGTTGTTTCCACAAGCGGAGGTGGCGGATTTACCGCCTCTTCCGCCATGGTTTGATTTAAAACTGGATTTTGCCGATTTCCTCTACCTCTTATTCTCCTTTTAAAAGTTTTTTCAATTTCAAGATCGAGAGGTAAAAGTTCACCGTGTTGTAGCCGTGGCATACAACACGATAAATGCTTTTAAAGTGAAACAAGTGACACAGGCTCGAACAAAAATCAGTATCTCAGGATGTAAAATCGTGCCAGTCCCCGGCAACGGCGCCAAAAACTTGTTAGCTAATTATCGTGTACTGCACAACGGGGGCACAATAATACCTAGTGAGAGCATAAGTATATACTTTCACTAGAATCGCTACAAGTAATATAATGGTACAAGTATCGAGTATCGTTCTCACAGGGACTGGACTACTGAGAATTGTTGATTTTTATGAACTTCTTGCACAAGTTTCGAGTTTGGGAAAAATAATATTTCTTTTTGATGGCGATTAGACAGAAAGTGCGAAATGAACTTTATAATTAAAAGTTGGGTACGGATGTAAGCTTCTCTTTGGGAAAAATGTAGTAACAAGATGGTTGGACTCTTTGTAGTACGGAATGTCTATAAAAAGCCCGATCTCTCGAAAGTGGATTTTTATAGATCGGTCCTATAAAGTGTTCATAAAGTTTCCAACTTTACCGACTCTTGATCTTGCCGATTTATCTAAGTTGATAAAAACAATCAAGTTCTACCAATATGGAGATTTATACCCAAATCTCTTTGTGATATAAATCTCGACCGGCGTTTGAACCTTAGTAAATCATACAAAACCCGTATCTCTACGTGGTTATCAAAGACTCTCTCAAATCTTTGTGCATCACTTAAGCCGTATTTCGAATCCGCCCCTCTTGAGGTCAAGATCTAATATTAACACATAAAAGTGATCGGCTTATTTGCATTGAGTTGAAGTCCCGACTTAAGTGACCAAGGTCAAGAGTTGATAACGATAGTCACACCCAAGTGTAACCTACTAGACCGAAGTTGGCTTACATCCGCACCCAAGAAGGTGCTTAGCTCATAAAGTTAATAAAAGACATAATATAATAAAAGAAATACTTGTTAACTACTTGCATAATGAAAATGAACTACAATTATAAAAGGAAATTAAAGTACGGAATTTAATTACTTAAAAGTGCGGAAATTAAATACAATAAAGTAAGTACGGAAATTTAAATACAAGAAATAAAAGTGCGGAAAATAAAAGACGTAAAGTAAATACGAGAATAAAAATACAAGAATTAAATCCTACACTTCAAATCTAAATACTTGAAAGTATTTTAGACTTGAATGAGGAGAGAGTGATGGATGTTTGATGGAGAATGGAAGATGGGAGGTTGGTTGGTGAAAGGTGTTTTAAATGCTCTCCATAAGTCTTCTATTTATAGGAAGGTGGCTTGAGCATCCAAGGGTCATGATTGAGTCTTCAATGAGTGGCCAAGATTAATCCAGCAAAGTTGTGCTTCCAGCTCACCTCCAGCCTTTATTATCTGCTGGATAATAGCCTCGGGTGCCCACAGTGGGCACACTAGTGCCCACAAACTGATCTGCAACACAAATTCTCACAAGATTGACCAAACTGGTTAAATTATCATATTTTGCAAACAATGTGGACCAAATGAAGGGGATAGAAGCAAAAGTGGGTAAAAAGATGGATAAAAACCTATAAAAATAGGAACAAATAACTCTAAAAAATGAGAGTTATCATCCCCCCAAACTTGAGGTGTTACTTGTCCTCAAGTGACAAAATAAAAACGAAAAAGAATGATACGAAGAGGAGAAAACTTGAATAAGAAGAAAATATACCACCCAGATGATGTCGATAATTCATCGAGCTTGAATACTGATGCCTTTCTCCATTGTTGAAATGGTTGGTTCCGAACTAATCAATAGGGCTTTGATTCGGGTTGGTGTTTGTGGCTTAAAAAAATGACCCTTTCTTCCCCCCAAACTTGAACTATACTACAAAAAGGATTTTTGAATTTCTCGATGTTGAATCCAATTTGCGTAGTTCTCGAACTCTTGAAACCCCATATTTTGGCTTTGTGTACGGTTTATGGCACGTCAGGTTTCGAAAGTATTTTTATTCAACGTCTGTCTTCCAATTTTTCGAAGACATCTTTTATATATATATACATATATATTTTTCTTTTTCTATTTTTTTTTGTGTACGATCATAAAATTTTATTAAATAATGATCGTACAAACCGCAAGGTGTCCCCCCCGAACATAGAATCGAACAATGTCCTCATTGGCGTAAAAATGGTAGGGGTTACGCTATAGGGAAAGGCTACGAAGGGTATGTGTTTAGTTCGTGCAAGAATGGCCTACATCCTTTTAGTTTAAAACCATCCAAAACAACCAAGAAGAATTGCACCTGAAAAAAAAAATAGCTAGAGGAAACACAACAGATATCAACATCAATAGATAAATATTAAAAACACCCGTTCAATAATTACCAAAAAGAAACGGGGTTAGTCTAACTACAAAGTTACCCAAAAGAAGTGTTCAACAATGACATAACTTGCAAAATATGATAAGAAACCAACAAAGTCAATCTGGAGGAGTCGAATGTCTACTGGGATCAACGTTCGTAGTAACTGTGGGCAGGCTGGCGGTCACATTGGGCATATTCACAGCATCTGTGGGTTCGGTCGGTGGATCATCAGCATCAGCAGCAGGAGTAACTGGTACGCACACCTGTGGTGGAAGGATTCCTCGCGGGAAATGCGACATACGAGCAACGAGCATAATATTTTCGGCGCGCAGAAAGTTGCGCATTCCGCGGTTCCAGTCACGATGGAAAGTCCAAACATTTGTTGATTTCTGCTTCAACTCCTTCAAATTTGCATCTACAATATTCACGCGGTTGTCCAGGGCTGTTAGTTTAGTTAGAATGGTATCTAACTTTCCACTTATCTCCTCGTTTTGTCCTACTAAGAGCGTGAGCCAGGTTTCATTGCCGTAGCCATGCTCTGGCTACGAGCGGTCTGCTTTGCCCGACGGATCACGAGAGGAACCTTCTGGTGCATTTTTGGCAGGCGGTGGGGGGGGGGGGGCTGCAACTGTCGTCGTGGGAGGTACCTGCACAGGGTTAGCTTTGGACGAAATGGCGCATACACGACGCTCCATTGTGTCAAATCCCAATAGTTGTTTTACTTCAACGGTTACATCAGAATCAAATTTCGGTACCCTGGAAGCTTTCATTAATCGCGAGATGAGGCCCAGAAAAACCAGAGCACTCTTGGTCCTAGCCGAAGAGGCTTTGATATCAGTATGGATGATGGGACCAACATCAATCGGTAACTCTTGCATGATGCAGAATAGCAACCAGCACCGCTCTTGCGGGATTGTACCGTCATGTAACGAAGGAATGAGATTATGACGTATAAATTGAAACCACAAGGCAGCCTCCTGATTAAGGCTTCCTGTGAGCATAACTGGCTTTCGTCGCTCCTTTGTCCATCTACAACCGGGTGTGCATAGAACAGACGCAACCTCATCTTGGGTCACGGACTTGGACCTCAAAATAAACTGGCTAAACTCACAGACAAATGTGGTGTCTAAACCCAATGCACGATTGATATTCTCACCCGACCAGTCACCATTTGCACCTCGAATAACAACCGGGTTCTTGCGGTGGACTCCTACAGCCGCAAAGAATTCCCGTACCCACGAAGTGTTAGCCTTACAAGTTAGGGGAACCATTGCTTCCCATTTGTGCGCTACTAAATGGTGTTTGATATGTACTAATGCCTCGACCAACTCAGGGTCGAGGGCGTGCTCAAATAGCATTTTACTGAAGCCCAAAAGTTCGTACCTTGCCTTAACAGCCTTGTCCTCGATGTCATACGGTTTGGGCTTGACCTTTCGGTCCGAACGAGTGATAATTTTCCGCTTTCCCTTTCAGTCTGCCTCTACTTCTGCCCGAGCTCTGGTGGTCTGTCGCGTTGTTTGACGGACAGGTACTTGCTCCTCAGGCTCCGAATGCTCGTCACTTGGCACATAATCGTCATCACGAGTTTCTTCCTTTCGCGTGTTTACAGTGGGTACCGGTTCCTCATGTGTTGACATATCGAAATGGTCACTGTTGAGGGTATCATCCTCTTCTTCAGTGCCCGACTCCTCCGAAGAAGATGTGGATGAGTGGGGGGAGGAATTGTGAGGTAGAAGATCTTCATGTCTCGGACTGGTCTCCGACTCAAAATCGAAAACAAGGTGTTCCTCAACACTCCCTTGCTCATTTAAATCAAAGAGGTGATGGGGGTGTTGGGTTTTTTCTGGAGAAGGGGGGTTATTGGCTTCGTTGGCGTCGCAGAGAGGGATGGGGGTCGGTGATGTCGGCGACGGAGTAGAGGAGGGGTTAGGGATATAGAGGGAAATGGAAATGGGTCGATTTGTGGTTCGAGTTGGAGTGGCAGATGGTTGATTGGGGGGCGATGGGTTAGGTTTTGTCGGCGATGGGTGGTTTATGGCGGGGGAAATTGGGTCTAGGGCTTGAGTGAGTGAAGGGGTAGTAGAAGAGGGTCGGGTAACTCTAGTTAAGACCTGGTGAGACTCGGCGAATGTGAGGATGAACTTACCATGGGACGAGGATTGCTCGTCGGTACTCTTAGCCGACGAACCAGCGGCAACTCCACCGGTGGTTGTGAAGGACTCAGTCGTGCGCAGGGGCGGGATGCTTTGGGGGCGACGAATGGCTCAGTGGAAGCAATCGTTGGCTCCGGCGAGATGGGATTACGTAAGGATTTTGGTTTAACTTCTTGGGTCTCGCCATTTCAGAGTGAAGAAGATGAAAAGCCTTGACTATTTTGAAAATGTCGTTTAATATTCCTAAACTACTCCCTCCAAAAAGAAACCTGCCCCTCCCCTTTTCTAAAAATAAACAAAACCCACTTTTAATTAATTTACTTTAAAATTTTAACCTTTGACAAAAAGAAAATAAATCAAATCAAAAAGAGGGTTTTTGTCCTTTTGGCAGAGATTATGTGGTTGGGGAGAATCCAACACATTTGAGAGTACCCTTACTTGTACCCTTTGTCCTTTCATCCACTCAAACACAAGCCAAGTGTTGTACTTAACAATGATTATCCCCTTCTAGGCACCAGCTGGACCACACTTCTTAATTAAAGTCAGATTTAACCTTAAAGAGCCCTTTTGAAAAACGAATCTTTTTATAAAAACCCCCAGCTCGCGTGCCGGCAACGAGCACACTCCTACCCACAGTGGGCAAAATTACTGCTAAAAATAAAAAAAACTAACTGTACAATATTTACAGAAAATACTTCTCGTGACATGCTTAAGGTGCCTGGGTGGTTGGGTTGGGCACTCCATCAGGAATGTAGTGCTTAACCCGGTGCCCATTTACCCTGAAAATGCTGTTATTCTGCGGGTTCACTAGATCGACTGTGCCAAAATTACCAACATCCGCGACAGTAAAAGGTCCTGACCAATGCGATTTAAGTTTTTCCGGGAATAATTTCAGTCGTGAATTAAAGAGGAGTACTTGTTGATCTTTTTCGAAAGTTCTTTGATTTATCCTACGGTCATGCCATATTTTTGTTTTTTCCTTATAAAATTTGGCATTTTCGTAGGCGTGATGTCTCAACTCCTCTAATTCACTTAACTGAAACTTCCTCTTTTTCCCTGTGGCATCCTCACACAAATTCAACTCTTTTATTGCCCAAAAAGCTTTGTATTCCAGTTCCAAAGGTAAATAACACACCTTCCCAAAAACAAATTTGTACGGCGACATATCTAATGGGGTTTTGTAAGTTGTTCTGTAAGTCCAAAGTGCGTCATCCAACTTGAGTGACCAATCCTTTCTATCGGGTTTGATAACTTTTTCCAACACTGATTTTATTTCCCGATTCAAAAGTTCGGCAAGACCATTTGTTTGCGGATGGTATGCTGTAGATACTCGGTGTTGAATATTATATTTACTAAGAACTGTGCTCAACATTTTTTTTACGAAGTGTGTCCCTTCATCACTAATTAAAGCTCGGGGAGTGCCAAATCGTACAAAAATATTTTTATGAAGAAAGTTAATCACAGTTTTAGCATCATTTCTTGGACACGCAATGGCTTCTACCCATTTTGATACGTAATCAACCGCAACCAATACATATTGATAATTGAAAGACATAGGAAATGGTTCCATAAAATCGATGCCCCAAACGTCAAAAAGTTCAGCTTCTAAAATATTATTTAAGGGCATCTCATTACGTTGGGACAAATTTCCCATCCTTTGGCATTGGTCACAACCTTTGACGAATTCAAATGCATCTTTAAATAACGTGGGCAAAAAAAAACCACTTTGAAGAATTTTTGCCGCCGTATGTTGACCACCAAAATGGCCTCCGTAGGGCGAAGCATGACAATCACTCAAGATTCCTTTCATCTCAAAATTTGGGACGCATTTTCTCAAAATTTGGTCTGCACCTAATTTATACAAAAACGGACCGTCCCAAAAATAATGTTTACAATCGTGGATGAATTTTTTAAATTGTTGTCCCTTCACATGGTATGGCTTGATTCCGCTCGCAAGATAGTTCGCGATATCCGCATACCATGGGACACTATTCTCAAAATGATGTTGGATGGCAAGGATTTGTTCATCTAGGAAAACTTCTTTTATCTCATGATCTCCATCACTTGACACATGATTCTCAATCCTAGAAAGATGATCGGCAACCTGATTGTCAGTACCCTTTCTATCAACTATCTCTAGGTCAAATTCTTGTAAAAGAAGGACCCACCGAATAAGACGTGGCCTTGCATCGGTTTTGTTAAAGAGATATTTAATAACGGAGTGATCTGTATGGACAATAACTTTTGTACCAATCAAATAGGATCGAAAACGGTCAAAGGTAAATACTACAGCAAGTAACTCTTTCTCAGTTGTTGTATAATTAATTTGAGCTTCGATAAGAGTTTTACTTGCGTAGTAAATGGGATGAAAGATTTTATTCCGCCTTTGTCCCAAAACAGCACCCACAGCCCAATCGCTAGCGTCACACATTACCTCAAAAGGCATGGTCCAATCTGGGGCTATCACAATGGGTGGCGAAACAAGGGCGACCTTGATTGTTTCAAAAGCTTTGGTGCATTCTGTAGTAAAGTCAAAAGCTTGGTCGGCATGCAATAAATTACAAAGGTGTTTTGCAATTTTTGAAAAATCTTTTATGAAATGTCTGTAAAACCCCGCATGCCCCAAGAAGCTTCAAATGCCTTTAACCGAACTAGGTTCGAGTAATTGCATTATAACTTCGAGCTTTGCTTTATCCACTTCTAAACCTTTTTTAGAAACCATGTGACCCAACACGATTCCTTCTTGTACCATAAAATGGCACTTTTCCCAGTTTAAAATTAAATCGTGTGTTTCACATCTTTCCAAACTCTTTTTCAAATTTTTAAGACAATTATCAAATGAGGTGCCAATCACTGAAAAATCGTCCATAAATATTTCCATGGAATCCTCAATCATGTCCGAGAAAATAGACATCATACAACGTTGAAACGTTGCGGGTGCATTGCAAAGACCAAATGGCATTCGTCGAAAAGCAAAAGTTCCAAAGGGACAAGTGAAGGTAGTCTTCTCTTGATCTTCGGGCGTAATGTGAATTTGATTATAACCCGAATAACCATCCAGAAAGCAGTAAAATTCCTTTTCGGCCAATCTATCTAGCATTTGGTCTATAAATGGCAAAGGAAAATGGTCCTTTTTCGTGGCTAGATTCAATTGTCTATAATCCATGCAAATTCTCCATCCGGTGACGGTCCTTGTCGGGAGAAGCTCATTCTTCTCATTGGTGATTACCGTGGTACCACCTTTCTTTGGTACGCATTGTACCGGACTCACCCAACCACTACTTGAAATGAGGTAAATAATACCCGCATCTAGCCATTTTAAAATTTCTTTCTTAACGACTTCTTTCATGATCGGGTTAAGTCTCCTTTGTGGTTGCACCTTGCCAACTCTATTTTCTTCCAAAATTATCTTATGTTGGCAAAGGGATGGACTGATTCCTTTGATGTCATCTATGGTCCAACCTATGGCCTTCTTGTGATTTTTCAACAACTCAATCAGTTTTACTTCCTGTTCACAACTTAAATTGGAAGAAATAATTACAGGCAATTTTTACTCTTCCATAAGATATGCATATTTAAGGTGATTAGGAAGTGGTTTTAATTCTAGATCGGGAGCTTTGATTATAGAAGGAACATGGGTTGGTCTATCAGTAAAGTCCAATTGCTCAAATGCATCTATAACCTCTATCAAATCCTCTTCCGAAATATCTTCTCCTATGCAAACAATCAAACTCAACTCAAAATCATCACCTAAGGCATTTAGGTAGGAGCAATCTTCAATCTCACCATTAAACTTAAGGGATTTGAAAAAATTGAAAGTGATTTGCTGGTCGTTTACTCTCATAGTCAACTCACCCTTCTGCACATCTATCAAGGTTCTACCGGTTGCCAAAAATGGTCTTCCCAAAATGATGGGTACATCCTTATCAGACTCATAGTCCAACACTAGAAAATCAGCCGGAAAAATGAATTTATCGACTTTTACCAAAATATCTTCAATGTTACCCTTTGGATAGGCCAAAGACCTATCTGCAAGTTGTAAGGTGACTGTGGTGGGTCTGACTTCACCAATCCCTAATTTCTTAAAAACCAACAAAGGCATGAGGTTTATACTTGCTCCCAAATCACATAGGGCATGTCCTACTTCTTGTCCCCCAATAGTACACGGGATGGTAAAACTCCCCAGGTCTTTTAGTTTTGGAGGGATTTTGCAAGTAAGAAGTGCACTACATTCTTTGGTCAAGGTGACAGTTTCAAATTCCCCCAGCCTTCGTTTCTTGTTGAGAATATCTTTTAAAAATTTAACATAATTTGGCATTTGCTCGAGAGCCTCTACCAAAGGAATGTTAATGTGAAGTTGTTTGAAAACGTCCAAAAACGTTTTGAATTGTTCATCAACATTTTTGGTTTTTAATCTTTCAGGGAAAGGTAAGTCTCTCAAATCCGGAACAAATTTGCTTTTGTCGGGAGTGCATGAGATGAGTGGTTCTGGAGTGGGTGCAGTCTGTGCTGGACAACTTGGGACAATTGGGTCTGTAGTTTGGGCCACGGATTCTAGTTTTGGTGCTTCACTAGAGGATGGGAACAGTTCAGGAAAGTTCGAGGCATAAAAAAATGTGAGTCTTCTTGCACAACTGGTATGGGAGAGGTTGTCTCAACTTTTCTTGACTCACTTATGTTTTCAATCACCCTAATACTTATGACCTTGACGTGTTCCTTGTGAATGCCCTTGGGATTTTCCGTGTCACTAGGCAAAGTCCCTTGTGGTCTGTTCTTAAGCTCAACAACAAACATTCCAAGTTGGGTTTCAAAACCCCTCAGAGTTGCATTGGTTTGGTTTATAAAACATTTAAGCAACGATTCGATTGAACCATTACCGTCCAATGCATTCTGTTGTCTAGGTGCATGTGACTGTGAAGTTTGTCCATGTTGGTAATTCTAGGATTGTGAAGACTGCCCATGATGAAAATACTGAGGTGGGCCTTGATGAAATCCCGGGGGATTTGGTGGTCGGTTTTGGACTTGACTTGCCCAGGGGGGTTGAAGTCCTTGATTTCCAGACCAAGAGAAGTTCGAATGGTTTCTCCAATTTGGATTGTATGTTTGAGAAAACGAACTATTTCTAGAATGATTCCCAACATAGTTCACCGAAACGGGGTTACCGGGACAACTTTCGAAAGGATGATTTTCACCGTAAAAAGTGCATGTTTCAATTAAAGATTGATTTGTTGCCTGCACCTGACTCTTTTCTCCATTAAAGTTCAAATTGTTTTTAACCAAATTAGTCAAAGCTACAATTTGTGCATTTACAGCGGTGATGGCATCAACCTCACGAACTCCTGATGCAGTTTTAGGAACTACAACACGAGGGTTCGACCAATCAGTGTTATTATTGGCAACTTTTTTCAAAATATCATACCCCTCATTGTATGTTTTTGCAGTAAAAGCTCCACCAGCCGTGGCATCGAGGATGATTTTAGCAGCATTAGAAAGACCATTATAAAATATTTCTAATTGGATGTAGTGAGGGATTCCATGATGAGGGTATTTTCGAATTAAATCTTTGAATCTCTCCCATGCATCTGACACTGCTTCATCTTCCTCTTGTCTAAACATTAAAATTTCATTTATGAATTTCACGTTTCTAGTGGGAGGAAAAGATTTTTTTCAAAATTTTTCCAGCTAAACTCGTCCAAGTATCAATTGAATGAGGTGGCTGAGAATTTAGCCAGGCTTTGGCTCTATCTCTCAATGTATAAGAGAAGAGTGTCAACCGTAAGGCTTCTGCAGAAACTCCGGGAATAAAAAAATGATCCGTCATTTCTAAAAATGATTTTAAATGAGAGTGCGGATCTTCCGAAGGTAATCCTCCAAATTGACCCATTGCTTGGATCATTTGAAACATTACCGGTTTCGGTTCAAAACTTTGCGCATCAATATTGGGCCTAAGAATACCCGACTTGAGTTGATCAAATTCGGGTGTTGCATAGTCCCGTATTCCCCTATCTTTATCATCGAAAATTTTAATTGTTGTTTCCACAAGCGGAGGTGAAGGATTTACCGCCACTTCCGCCATGGTTTGATTTAAAACTGGATTTTGCCGATTTCCTCTACCTCTTATTCTCCTTTTCAAAGTTTTTCAATTTCAAGACCGAGAAGTAAAAGTTCACCGTGTTGTAGCCGTGGCATACAATACGAGAAATGCTTTTAAAGTGAAACAAGTGACACAGGCTCGAACAAAAATCAGTATCTCAGGATGTAAAATCATGACAGTCTCCGGCAACGGCGCCAAAAACTTGTTAGCTAATTATCGTGTACTGCACAACGGGGACATAGTAATATCTAGTGAGAGCACAAGTATATACTTTCACTAGAATCGCTACAAGTAATATAATGGTACAAATATCGAGTATCGTTCTCACAGGGACTGAACTACTAAGAATTGTTGATTTTTATGAACTTCTTGCACAAGTTTCGAGTTTGGGAAAAATAATATTTCTTTTTGATGGCGATTAGACAGAAAGTGCGAAATGAACTTTATAATTAAAAGTTGGGTACGGATGTAAGCTTCTCTTTGGGAAAAATGTAGTAACAAGATGGTTGGACTCTTTGAAGTATGGAATGTCTATAAAAAGCCCGATCTCTCGAAAGTGGATTTTTATAGATCGGTCCTACAAAGTGTTCATAAAGTTTCCACCTTTACCGACTCTTGATCTTGCCGATTTATCTAAGTTGATAAAAAAATCAAGTTCTACCAATATGGAGATTTATACCCAAATCTCTTTGTGATATAAATCTCGACCGGCGTTTGAACCTTAGTAAATCATACAAAACCCGTATCTCTACGTGGTTATCAAAGACTCTCTCAAATCTTTGTGCATCACTTACGCCGTATTTCGAATCTGCCCCTCTCGAGGTCAAGATCTAATATTAACACATAAAAGTGATCGGCTTATCTGCGTTGAGTTGAAGTCCCGACTCAAGTGACCAAGGTCAAGAGTGATAACGATAGTCATACCCAAGTGTAACCTACTAGACCGAAGTTGGCTTACATCCGCACCCAAGAAGGTGCTTAGCTCATAACGTTAATAAAAGACATAATATAATAAAAGAAATACTTGTTAACTACTTGCATAATGAAAATGAACTACAATTATAAAAGGAAATTAAAGTACGGAATTTAATTACTTAAAAGGAATTTAATTACTTAAAAGTGCGGAAATTAAATACAATAAAGTAAGTACGGAAATTTAAATACAAGAAATAAAAGTGCGGAAAATAAAAGACGTAAAGTAAATACGAGAATAAAAATACAAGAATTAAATCCTACACTTCAAATCTAAATACTTGAAAGTATTTTAGACTTGAATGAGGAGAGAGTGATGGATGCTTGATGGAGAAAGGAAGATGGGAGGTTGGTTGGTGAAAGGTGTTTTAAATGCTCTCCATAAGTCTTCTGTTTATAGGAAGGTGGCTTGAGCATCCAAGGGTCATGATTGAGTCTTCAATGAGTGGCCAGGATTAATCCAGCAAAGTTGTGCTTCCAGCTCACCTCCAGCCTTTATTATCTGCTGGATAATAGCCTCGGGTGCCCACAGTGGGCACACCAGTGCCCACAAACCGATCTGTAGCACAAATTCTCACAAGATTGACCAAACTGGTTAAATTATCATATTTTGCAAACAATGTGGACCAAATGAAGGGGATAGAAGCAAAAGTGGGTAAAAAGATGGATAAAAACCTATAAAAATAGGAACAAATAACTCTAAAAAATGAGAGTTATCAATGCCCGAATGGCTCGACTCGACTCGTAAAGTTTAATCGAGCTTTCAGACGAGTTGAGTCGAACATTGGTGTTATGGAGATCGACTCGTTAAATTAAAGGATCTTTATGTTGTGTTCGAGATCGACTCAAGCTTGATAATTATTAGGCTCGAGCTCAAGATAAATGAGCTCGAGCTCGAGCTCTATTAGCTCGTTAAAAGCTCGACTCGTTTACACCCCTACTTGCAACCACCCACCTTGGTATTAATAGTGGTGGTGGGGTTAGGTAGGTGGTTGGTGAGGCTAAGAAGCGAGGTGGGTGGGTGGGGTACGAAGGTGCCACCCCCACCATCCACTACCAATACCACACGGTAGGGTAGGTAAGGCACGGGTAGGTTAGGTGGTGGGATGGGGTAGGTGTTATGACGACGATAGTAGTGGCATGGTGGTCGGTGGGGTGGGGTAGGGTGGGTGGATACGGGCAGAGGGGTGCGGTGGGTACTCTGACGACAATAGTGGCATGATGGTTGATGTGGTGGCGGTGTAATATAGGGGAGGGGGTGGGGAGGTGTGGAGGTGTAAGGGTGTGGGGTGGGCGGGGTCGTTGGGACGATAGTAGTGGCATGGTGGTCGTTAGGGGTGTAGTGTGGGGTGGGGTGGGGTGGGTGAGGATAAGATAGAGGTTGGTGGGGGTACGTAGGGGTTGTAGTGGTCGCTATGATGACAGTAGTAGCATGGTGGTCAGTAGGGATGTGATGTAGGGGCAAGGACAGGGTGGGTGGGGGTGACTGGACGGAGCGAGGGGTGGGGTGGTAGCTGTGACAACGACAATAGTGGCATAGTGATCGGTATGGTGGGGGTGGGCGCTACCCCCCCCCCCCCCCACCGGGCGGCCACCACCACCACTAATACCACCAAGGTAGGGTGGATATGGGTGGGCAGGGTGTGTAGTGGGGTGGGTGTTGTGACAACGACAACAATTGGGTCCCGCGATTTTTTGGATCCCCGTTGGAGAACCCATTAAGGGTAAAAATCCTCATTCTTCGTTGGTTTCCCTGAACCGGAAATGAAAATCGATCCGAAAAGTTGGAGAAGATTTGAAGGTGAAGCCGTGAAGGTAGGAGTATTATAGTGAAAAACGAGAATTACAAATTTTCCATTACTTAAAAAACGATAATTTACAAGAAAGTAATGATAGGGATGTTTTTTCTTACTGTTATATATATATATATATATATATATATATATATATATACTAGTTGTGTACCCGCGCAATGCGGCGGAAGCCGTAAATGTAAATGATTTTAGAGTTTTGGTGTATATAACAATGTACCGGGTAAGATTGTAATCCATCAAAATGGTATCGTATGTACCAACTTACGTCAGAGCTTAACCCAATTCAATCTAATTTAATTACTACTACTAAAGTATAAAAAAGAAAATTTTTAATGTAATATTTGTATTTTGCATCTTGGTATACGAAATAGTTAAAATGATTCTATGATTGATCAAAATATTAGATGTAACCAAGCCAATTTAATCATTCGTTGGTATGATCGGCATTGAAAATCCAATTTATCTCCTAGTAGTACCTTTTTTATCTGTAGAATCACCACGACAGCCCTACACCATTTGAATCACTACAGGTTGCCACCGACAAACCAATGGGTTCTACAACACATTGTTACAAAACCAAGTTTTTCTACCATTAAATGGTAAATGAACAACATTAGAACATTTCCTAATTAAAGGGACTTGGTGACCAAGTTTGTACTATCAAAATATGAACAAAATTCCATTTAAAAGTTAGTTTTTAAAACTGAAAGTTCTAAAATTTGATCCTCAAAATAGGAACAGATACCCAAAGTTGGTGCATTTATGTATCAAAATCCGTAACAATGATTTAACTTGACATAGGAAGCCATCCAGCAGCAAAAGCGACAACAGTTGTTTTTCCTTTCATCTTTCATAAGTGCGGAATACAAATTGGGTCGTATAAAACGAACCCCAGAAGTTTATGTCCTATAATAAACATTCCTTTTAATTCTTGCCAATTATTTTGTAATCTTATAATAATAGAATCAGATGAGTACCACGATCGAAACATAGTCGGAGACACATCTTTGGTCTTGAACCCAACAGATTCCAACATTGTTGACCACGTGATCCACTGTTGCAAACCCAATCTACAAATTTCTTAAACGAATCCAATATATCGTAATATCCCACTGAAAAGTGAGATATGAAATGTACGTAGACCTGAACTCCACCAAACTTTTGATGTAAAAGCCAGTCCATTACTTGTGATTTTTTACAACATGGGAGTTTATTTGCTTATATGGAATAAAATAATCAATTAAGAACAAGTTTGTTAATACTCACATGAACCGAAATGGTTGATGGTTTCGTCAACAAAGCACTCACAGTCTTCGAGCTTGGAAACATTTGCTAAGATTATAATGACATCCGGCGATCCCATCTCCCTCGTCTTCCTGGCAACCACCTCTAGGAATATAAAAAAACTAATCCAATATCTCAATTCCAAATTATCTAAATCTAGCGAAAGGTGATGTCAAAAATCTGTAAATTTCCAATAACCAAGTTTTCATAACCAAGTTTTTGAACCATGCAAATCTGTAAATTTCCAATATTGTTATAATAAAAACTATCAGTGCACAACATACAATAGATCGGTTATGACTAATTGGGCTTCAAAATGGAAGAGGGAGAAATATAAGCCAAAATGGAGCATAATTTAATTGGTGCAAAATTACAAATGACTTGTGTATCAACAACGTCTAGAAGGAATAATAACTTATAATATCGAATCAAGATACCGAATTTAGGTAAAGATCGATCTCGAGCGTCCTTAAATCCTTTTGCATGTATCATTTCACCACAATCTGTTCTCAATCACAGCAGAAACGATTGCTTTAAAATTCTCCTGAAGCATCAAAAACCCGGGTATAATTACTAATGTTAACGTTTTCTACGGAAACCAATCTAGTTAGTAATTGGAATTGGGAAGATACCATGTTTATGAAATCAAAACACATTGTCTATATAATGTGCAGGTTTTCGACAAATTGTTTTGTGGCTTATGCCAATCTCTCATCAAGCTATATTACTTTATCCATCTGAGGTTGTTTGCGTGTAGCCATAGTTGAGCTATGTTCATCGTGTTGATGATAGGACTGTTGGCCTAATGAAGCATGATGTGTAGTTGCAACAGGAGAAGCGAAAATCTTGTGAACTCATCAAGAAGATCGGGTTGATCGTCAAAGAGTGCAGCAACCTGAGTTTAATAACACGAAGTGAGTATCAAACTCTAGTATTTCAATGAACCAAAGATGATCCATTAACCATTTCTAGTAAAGCTTAAAAAGTTACCAAATGTTTTCCCAAACTTCATTGTTTATTTACGTCATATCTAATTACTTATTTATCATTGCATAAACAAATATCATAAGAATCAAAATCAGGCGAAGAACCTCAATGAGAAGATCAATTCTGAAAAGGCCATATATTAAATAAAGGAACAAATATCATAGAGACCAGATCAATGAAAAGGCCATATATCCAAAATAGATAAAAGTTTTAACATGATCTAGACTACACAAATAAGTTGGAGCAGACCCTCTCAACAATTCTGATCCGAATGAAACAACCTTCTAATTAATAAGGAAACCAATAATGTATATCGTCCAAACCCCTCATAATTGATAGTTATTGATTATCAATTATAATAGACGTCCTATAGGACCTTGTCATATAATTATCACATAATTTGATCATCAATTATGGTTGGTCCCTGACCAACAACCCAAAACAGAAGCAAGTCCTCAAGAAAGATTTAGGGACATTTTTCTTTTTTGGAAAAGAAGACGGATCCCCGGAAAAACCTTATCGGAAATAAAAAGACTTACGAAATTTATCTAGCCTGCTATTTCTTGATAAGCATATACTGATTTATTCAATTTGAAGAAAAAAGAAACATATAGTAAAGTAGTAAACCATATATGAGAAGATTATGACATGAGTATGACACCTTTTGTTACAAAATTGAGCATAACATTATGGCATTGAACGTCATATATTACACTCCTCGGTCTCAAATTAACTCTGTAACCTTTTATTTCTCCACAACTCTTTAAGCAATTTGTACTTTTTTTGGGGTGATTTTTACCTTTAATTTGTTCAAGTATGAACTCTGGATAACATTTTTTTTAACAGTCATCAATCAAATGAGTATTGTTTAAAACATCTTAAATACCTTATTTCTAAAAAAAAATATTAAAAGGTAACTATTTTAGATGTTTAGTTTTTATTGATAGTAATGGACTAATGGTCATCTGTATTGATTTACACATGAAAATGATAAAATGCTTTTTGAACTGTTTTATGTTTAGGTGGATGGAGAATATGCTAGAATTATGAAAGAGCGTGTTGAAGGACCAAGATAAATCATATCAATCTAAGGGGATACCATAACTTAATAATATACTTTCAAGTTTATGCACAAATTGATCAAGCTAGTTCATATCCTTGTTCAGTTTTAATGGTTTATAAGCTTAAATCCGAAGGTCCATGCTTTTATGATTTCAAGAAGTTGAAAATTGAGTCATGAGATAGTTTCATTTTTATAAAACACATAAGAGTTTAATACCATTCAAACAAACAATACTTAATGCTACATAAAGAGTTTTTACAGACTCATGGGCTATTTGCTAATATAGCACAACGCCTACATCCAAGAGCTGAAGGAATCAATCAATAGAAAACCATTTTTTCCATGAGAATCAGTAAGTCTAAAAAAATATTCAACTCACCCCAATTTCATATTAGAACATGATGGTTTAATAAAATCCATTATTATCTATTTACAGATGTGAATTAGAAAGCTAGGAAAGAATGGCAAAGCCTATGAAAGAGCTAAGAGCATGCATGAAGTATAGTAAATTTAGCAATCTGACTTGAAAGCATGTCCAGGTCAAACGAGTTTTAAACAGATAAACATAGTTGTAAGACAAATATAGTCAAACAAAATTTGTTAATTACATTTGTAAGATAGATGCAAATGCATTTTTTTACTATGTTAAACTTATATATATCGTCAAACCATAAAAAGGAACAGAAGCACAACAAACTACTACCAAGTAGATTGTCAAGCTAATGATTTATTGGATAAAGTAGTGACACTTTTACCAATCTAATTCTTTTGTTAATTAGCCTAGTCCCTATTTTGCAAACAATGTCCTTGTTGATTTAAATAAAATAGTACTGCCACTTTGTCTCTGTCCAAACAATGTTGACAAGCAACTCTAATTTGCATTTATATCAGTCACTCTAGTTTGCAAGTTCTGGATTCAGGGGGTTTCTTCCTGCAGTTTAGCTAAATTGGGTGTTGTTATCTGTTTGGTTTAAAGGTCATTTTTGGACAATAATATTTTTTAATCATGAGTTTATATACAAACCCAAAACCCAATTACAAATCCAAGATGACAGATAAATTAAATCATCTAATAGAACCTCATCTAAATTAAATTGCGTAATAAAAATATCTAACAGAAGCTCGAAAGTAAACATACCTAAGTCGTGAACCCAAATCAACAAATGCTGAGATGTTGAGCTGCAAATCGTGAACCCAAATCAACAGATGCTAGATGTTGAACTGCAAATCGTGAACCCAAATTAAAACAAAATCGAAATCAAATAAAAAAATGAGTTACCAATGGATGAAAATCAGGTAAAATCAGATTGTTAGGGTTTTCCATTCAATACCTGAAATCAAAATCGAAGTTTCTTCAAATCAAAATCAAACTGCTTGAGAGAGAGAAGATTTCACCGACGAAAAGAACGCTGTAGTAGCTAAAAGTATTTATATGAGTGAATTCGTGGTAGCCATCAAGTAGCAGGTAGAAGAAGTTAAAAAATCTTCCATTACTTTGTACTTTCAGTATGGTATACTGATACGTGAATCAACAGAAGAAGAAGGAATCAACAGAAGAAGAAGGATGCGTGTGGTATTGAAGGTATGGGCCTGCAGAAGAAGAAGAAGGATGCGTGTAGTATTGAAGGCATGGGTCTGCCTGAGACACGTCTGATGGTCGTGTATAAAAAGAGGGTTTATACTTGTACATCATGCATAATAAGTTGTAATTAAGAGTTTTTTAAAAATTTAGCATAAAATGGTTGTACTACATGTTTAAAGACTTGTATTTAAGATATTTGGTGTAAACCAATATTAAGGTAGTATATATATATATATATATATATATATATATATATAGGGGACCTTTCATGGGAGATCTTAGTATTTTGTGGTAACTATGAGATCCAATCTCATCCATCCATCTAAATAATCAAGGGCTTAAAATAATTAATAGAAATATTAATTAAAAAAAGAATTTTAGGCCACTAAATTAGGTAAAAAGGGTAAAAATGTAAAAAAATAAATAAATTCGGTGTTATCTAATTTAGGCGCTGACCAATAATTTTGGCAATGAGTCAGATGTGATAACCTCACAATATTGAAACATATCAATCAAATTCAATTACACTATTTCGACTACACTATATATCACAACAATCTACAACGATTTTAACCCTAGTTACACATTGTATCGTGTAAGATAACACAATGTATCACATTGTATGACACTGTGTATCACGTAAGATAACATGCACCTGTATTGTTTTAGCTGTAAGATAACACAATGTATCACATTGTGTGACACTGTGTGACACCTTGTATCACGAAGGAGGTAAGTCTTTCGGCTACACATTGTATCACGTAAGATAACACAATGTATCACATTGTGTGACACTGTGTACCACGTAAGATAACATGCACCAGTATTGTTTTAGCTGTAAGATAACACAATGTTTCACATTGTGTGACACTGTGTGACACCTATTTGCAACACAGATCATATTTCATACGTTTGAATTAATATGCAAAAATTGAAGAACGTTCCTGGAGTTTCATCGTTCTCCTTGTTAGAATTTGGTAGATAACTTCTATCATTGTCCATGCCAACTGATACACCATCATCTAACAACTGAAATCCATCACTCTGTTCTTGATTGCAAAAAAAAAATCTCTCTGATCTTGATTGGAAAATCCTTCCCGTGGTTTGTAAGGTGAAAGTCCAGTATCAAAATCATCTAGGTTTCCCATAAAGTAACATCCATGTGATTATATTCCCCTTAATTGGAACTACTGGACAACGATCGAACGAAAACTATAGAAATTTCGGTGTCCATTGAAAGGCAGATAACAACGAGATGAAACAAGGATGGTGCAAGGATGCATGCTTCGGTACAAAAGAAAATGATGGAGCAAGGATGCAGGCTTCAGCATTAAGAATGAAGATTTCATATGATTGAATTTCAAACCCAAACATGGAGAATATCTCAAAATTAATTTGTTGAGATATTCAAGGAAACTCAATATTTAATTGATAATGGATTGATATTTTCAGTTACATTTTTTTAATATTATTTAATTTATCAAATGACTAAAATAACCTCCCTTATTAATTAATAAAAAATTAATAAATTAAGATGAATGGATGAGATTGGATCTCATAGTTATCACAAAATACTAAGATCTCATATGATTAGGCCCCTATACCATAGGTTCAAATGAGAAGTGCTAAATATATGAGAAATAGAGATGCCTTCATACGGTCAAGATAAAATTTGACTGGTCAATAATTGCGGCTTTGACTGATCAAAATTTGCGGCTATGCCAAAAATAGAGTGGTAGTTTTATAACTTTTACAAATAGGCGGTAAATTGTCTATATGATTTTTCTTTTTCTAATATAAATGTATATTTTTTTAATATAATTATCTTATTAGATAATATATCGAAAACATATATATATATATATATATATATATATATATATATATATATATATATATAGGGAGAGGTTCATTTGAGAAATGGTAAATATATGAGAAATAGAGAAATAATCTTAGCCATTCATCTGGTCAACATTTGCGGCTTTGACCGCGAAACACCGGATAATTTCTTGTGTGGTCTATAGAAGGTAGAGGAGTAATTTCGTAAAATACACGGGATGAGTTCATATATGAATCTGTATGAATCACAAAGATTCATATATGAATCTGTTAATTAGTTCAACTGATTCATATATGAATCTTTGTGATTCATACAGATTCATATATGAATCACAAAGATTCATATATGAATTTGTTAGTTAGTTCAACTGATTCATATATGAATCACAAAGGTTTATATATGAATCAGTTAAAAGAGTTCAGTTGTGAATTGCACTGGTTCATATATGAACATATAGTTCATATGTGAATTATACATGTTCATATATGAACACAGCCTGTGTGTTTTGTAAAATTTACGAAATTGTCCTTCTATTTTTGGGATAGCCGCAACTTTTGACCAGTCAAAGCCGCAAGTTTTGACCGGTCAAAGCCACAATATTTGACTAGTCAAATCCGATCTTGACTATATGAATGACTAGGATTACTTCTCTATTTCTCATATACCAAACACTATATATATATATATATAACTCTATATATGACATATAAATTTGTCGTCTTATGTCATGCTTTGAAAAACGCCATGTCCTCGCTGTCACGCCACGCCTCACGCCATTCTGATCCTTGGAACTAATTAATTGATTCGCATATGAACTAATTAACTGATTAACATATGAACCTACGGGTTCATATGTGAATCAGTTAAACAGTTCTCATGTGAACTAATCAATGGATTCACATATGAACATAAAGTTCATATGTGAATCACATGGGTTCACATATGAACTTGTTTGTCATCAATTTGTAAAAGTTAAGAAACTACCCCTCAATCATCTGCAGACCATGCGAGGAATTATCCGGTGGTTCACAGTCAAAGCCGCAAATATTGACCAGATGAAAGGCTAGGATCAATTCTCTACTTCTCATACATTTATGACTTTTTATTTGAACATCTCCCTATATATATAGAGAGAGGTGGGTTCAAACAAGAATATGACCTATTTAAAAGAATAAAGGGACAAATCTCATCCCTTGATAGATGAAATCAGTGGCTAAAAAAGGGAATGGCATTTTATGTAATTAATTTGAACAATGTACCCTTTATAATATGCGTGCAGTTAATATAGGGGTAAAATTGGGATTTTTTGTTTAACATGAGTCATTATTGACGGGCGAATTATACAGGATATCAATATCATATCAAATCAAAAAACAAATCATTCCCTATTTTCTCTCAATACTTGTCCATATAGCCTTGAAATCTCAGGATGCATAATCAAAGCCGTTGATTTCTCTAGAGGTGGCTTCGTTGAAGGAGGGGTTTATAAAATCGAAACCCTGAACGAAAGAATAAGGCATTGAAGACCAAAATCGTTGAGATTGAGATCGTGAGGACGAAAAAATGGATGTTCAAGGTATGGGAACACTTCTAATTATTATATTCTTCATTGATTGAATACCATAATCTGTTGATAACAATGTAGGGTTTTATGTTGCTAAAGTTGTTCGAAAAAGCGATAGAATCGCAAGAAAGTCAAAACCCAAGTTCAAAAACATGATTGAAGATCCTGTGGAACTTGAAGTTGATAAATCATGCCGTGAACGACCAAGCCCCCTATTCAATAGATACCATTGCGACTACAATCTGGTACAAAACTAACTTTGTTACTTACACAGCTGGAAACTAAATATGAGGATGATCAAAAATATAGTGATCGATTTAGCAATAAAAAACCCATATATGAGGATGAGAATCAGTTTGTTACTTATGAGAATCTGTTGATTGTTTATGAGAAATCGGTTTGTTGCTTATTAGAATCTGTTTGTTGCTTATGAGAATCTGTTTGATGCTTATCAAAATATAGAATGTGCATATGTTATTGTGTTGAGGAAACAATGTTTATGGAACTTGTTTATTTTCTATCGAAATATAAAATGTGCATATTTTTATTGTTTATTTTCCTGACAAAACCATCTATATGATAAGCCAGACTGCCTTTGCTCATGTAGACATATATGTTGTCCCTTTTATGCACAAATTCCTACCAAAACTATGAATTATGGTATGTATCATTGTATATATGAAATCAACAGTGATTTATAATTAAATCAAATTGATTTAGAAAAATTGATTGTGCAAAATGGTATAGTAATGTAGTTTCATGTGGAAAACAATAGTGATTTATAATGAAACTATGGAATTGTGATTATCATCACTGATTTTATAGGTAATTGTGCAAATTGAGTGTGCAAAAAATAGTGATTATCAGTAATGATTTTGAAAAGTATGAAGTTGAATTGCAAGTAATGTAACTAAAACATAACATATTCACATTGAAGATCATATAAGAGTAAGTGATTTACAAAACCTTGTAACTCATTCATTACTGAGACATATAGATCTAAGTCATAGTAGACAAAATCATACCTGCTAATCAATACATATGAAAGGCCAACTGCCTTTGCTCATGTAGACATATATGTTGTCCGTTTAGTGTACAATATCCTACCAAAGTTATGAATAATGGTATGTATCATTGTACTGGGAAATCAATAGTGATTTATAATGATAGGACCTATATATTGAGAGAAACTAAATGTGCAAAATGGTATAGTAATGTAGTTTAATGTTGAAAACAATAGTGATTTATAATGAAGCTATGGAATTGTGATTATCATCACTGATTTTATAGGCTACTATGCAAATTGAGTGTGCAAAAAAATAGTGATTATCAGTAATGATTTTGTAAAGTACGAAGTTGAATTATAAGTAACATAACTAAAAGATAGTGATTATATGTAAACCAAACCACGACTACAACTTGCTTCACTCCACTTTTACTATATATTACCCACATTTTTTTATAAATCAATCCTATTGTGCAGGTCCTTCGTCTGCTAAGAGGAGAAATACAAAAAGAGGTAGACAGAATGAAGACTCCTTGGAGGAATTGAATAAGAAAAACAAACATGTACTTGATATGAGAAAATCTAAAATGGCAAAGAAGCAAGCAAAGAAAACAAATTCGATAGGAGAAACCAACAATGCACCACTTCAACTTAAACTTGGACCAAGGGACTTCCAACCAACGAATCATGGATGCAGTATCAAAGTGCAGACCACACCTTACCCACTATTTAATGCCATAAATTTAATGTCAAATGAGCAAATTCAAGGCATGACTGACATGTGTTTCAGAGGACTTATTGGAATGAAGTTGGATGGCATACCATCAATCCTTGGACTACATGTGGCCTTAAATTTTGATCCGTACACAATGATGCTCAAAACATCGAATGGACCAATCAACATCACTAAGGAAACGATAACAAATATGATTGGATGTCCAATGGGACATATTAGATACGATTCATGTGCAACGGAGGACTACGGTCTTGGAATAAAAGCTGAGTGGGTGAAACAGTTCAACCGTGAAGTAATAAGACCAACGAACGTAAACCAACAAATCATGATGTCGACCATAGCCGACTTGAACTTCAAGTTAAACTTCATAGTTGTATTTTGCAATACAATGGGTCATTGCAAGTACAACGGGTTATGTGATTTCAATGTCCTTTCGAGAGTCTCACCAGATACCCCTTTCCAGGATATAAAATGGTGCGAGTACATACTCAACTATTTGAGGTACTGTAAGAACACCTGGACTAGTAACAATGAAAAAGCCTTTTTTTGTGGTCCTATAACGACATTAGTGGTAAGTGTTATTATTAAATAAGAAAGTATGTTAATAATCTTGTTTTATAATTCAATGTAATCGTTTTTTCGTTATGCAGTTGTTATATGTGGATAACATTAAATGGGAAATTGTAACATCTTGATTTTTATCCCAATTGAAGAAAAAAATGTTGAACTAGATGAATCGGTAAAGAAAGAACCACGTATGGAGTATGGCTATAGTGCCATATGGTTGTGACACTTGTCACAATAGCACAATTGGTACTGAAAGTATGGTAGTCCTGACTATAGTGCCATGCAGTTGTGACATATGTCACAATAGCACTGGCGTTACCGAGTATTCAGTCGTCCCAACGAATATGCCATGAAATTATGACAATGGCATAATAACTGGCATAATAACATCAAATGATCCAAGAGAAGGTCGAGGAACGGCTGGGAGAACGGCCGGGAAATGGTCGGGAAAGTCGTCGAGAATACAGTCAAAGAACAGTCGAAAAACTCTCGGTACGAGTTTGGCTACAATGCCTAGCGACAGTGCCATAGGGACTGTAGCATGGTAGGGTCTCAAGAGGCAGTGACAGAGGGCACAGTCGCAAGGCAGGGTCGCGCCAGACTTGCAGTATATAAAATCGGGATTTTCTTCATTTGGTCATATCTTGCTCATTTCTATTCCGTTTTAGGTGATTCAAAATGCTATGGTTTTATTTTTGAGAGATTTTCAAGGTTAGATTGTTAGTTTTGAGAATATTCAACAGTATTTGGTGGTGGATTGGAAGCAAAGGTCAATATCTCATCAACATCACCTCCATCTTCAAGGAACTTGGGGTTTTCTAGGTTTTCACCAAAACCTAAGTGGTGAGTTTATCCTACTAGTTTCTAAACTTTATTATGAGTTATAAATTCTCCGTTGATAACTCTCTAGTGTTTATATTTCTCAAATTTCGTTTTGGATGATTTTGGGAGAGTTTAGGTCAAAATTAGGATTTTGGTCAAAAGGGGGATTTTGATATAAGATGTTCGGGGAATGATTCAAAACCCTTGGATATGAATATTTATGGTTGGAAACTTTTGGATCTAGGTATTTGGAAGATTAGATTTCTTCAAAGGAACTCAAGTTGGGGGGAAATCTAAATTTAGCCTAAATCTAGCAAAGTGAGGTCAAGTTGATTTGTGAAAATGATGTACATGCCAAAAACGTCTATTTTAAAGCATTTATGTGTTTTACTTGATGGTTATCAAATGTTGGAATATTTTATGAGTTGTAGTTATTTAAGATATTTGATTTTATAAATCATATGAAACTCCCCCAATATTGGGCATTTTGATAAATAAATCATGAGTATTGGTATTTTATTGATTTATTTTACGGAATGAGATGTTTTAAGCATAAATGCACTTTTAGTGTGTGATATGGGGAAATGCTAGATTTTGTGTTATGAGATGTTTTGAAAGGATAACTAGTATAAACTCATTTGGGGAAAATGATTTGTCTCAATCTAAATTTATGTTAGAGTTTATTCATGTATTTGTAGAATGTGTTTGTATAAACATGGGTCAATTGCGTTTTATTGCACTTTTATGACTTTTGACAATTGGTCGATTTATGTATGGAGCTTTTGGCTCGTGGGTGACCCAAAGGAGTCTTGGGGCATTTGCCCAGTTTTATTGGCTCGATGAGGAGCTTTGATTTTACGATGCATACTAACTGCGTTTTGGTGGAAATTTACATGTTTGAGTGCGTTAATCATTCATTTGAGTCATGTAATGTTTTAGACTGTAATGCATTGGATCCATAGGCATATGAGTCAGTTAGTTGGATTAATTGAGAACTTTATCCCTGTTTTAGGAACTGGAAATATTTATGGTTAGCGGGGACTCGAGGTATAGATCGTGGATGGTTGAACTCGATGACCGTGTAACCTTTAGTGAAGGGCTCGATGTATAAATTGTGGGTGGTTGAACTCGATGGCCGTGTAATCCAGTTTGTTTATTCATCATGGAGTTTTGATGTCCATGTTTGAGTCTAGTGAGTGGTACCCAAGTCATGTTTTATGTAACTTGTGGTGGGGCTCTGCAGAGCCGTATACGAATCTAAGTCTTGCGGTGGTGCCCATACTGAGTCGGATACGGGGACTTGTGATTTTTGTGGTGACACTCATCTAGAGGTCGAGTAGATACTAGGGTCATTTGGGTATCTTGTTGTGGTAGCTCAGAGGAGCTGTATATGGGGATCCATGGCCCTATGTGAATCTCGAGAACGTTGATAGTGGCTTAACTTTGTGTGCACGTCACATTCAATAGAATTGGGTCTCCCCCGTCACCGAAAGGTGTTGTCTTGGGTATTGAGTTTTAGTATCCATGTTTTTGGTGACGTATTATGTATATGGATTTTTTATCCATGATTTATGGGTTGCGTAATATGCCCTACCCATGTTTTGGGTGTTTCGGGGGGTATAAAGTCTTATCCGCGTTTTTATAAATTGGTAGCTTGATTTCTGTTCGCGTTTTGAGTGAGTTTTGGGAATCATCACTTTACGAAGTATGTTTTGTATTGGAACGTTCATCTTTAAAAATGCATGTTTTTGGAAAACGAGTCGTTTCCATATTTAAAGTAAATCACTTTGAAAGAGTATGAGTCAAATTGCATTCTTTCCTTTCAACGATATATTTATTCAAGTTGAAAACTCTTGAACTCACTAGGCATTAGCCTAACCTTTTTATTTGTCGGCATGTACATCAGGTTCCGTTTGGGGAATGGTTCTATCAACACTCTGAGGAGATGGGTGCTAGTTTTATGCACAAGAGGGTTGCTTGCGTGAAGTTTTTCGCACCTTGGGAATAGCAATGATTGATGGGTTTAATAACACCCAACCTTTAATTAGTCTTTATGTAAGACTCTATTCATTTTGTTGAAGGTTAAATCTAGAGTCGTATTTTAAGTATGGACTTACCGTAAGATATTTTATCCTTCTTTGAGGTATTATTGAAAATTTTAAATTAGTTGCTCTTTCCAAATTTGAGGGTGTTACAAGTTGGTATCAGAGATTAAGTTTGAGATATTTAGGTGTTAATTTCGGATACCTAAACTCAAACTAACGTCCTTCTATGGGATGAAAGTGAGATTGTACAATTAAGCACCTTAAGATAGGATACTTCGAGGTCTACAGAGTCACTAGTAGCGGGAATCATGACAAGGGTAACAAGGATCATCATGTACGGTACGTTCATTATTGCACCTGGCCAGTGTCGTGGTGAAGTTACATGTTACATGTGCGTGCTTGAACCGCCTTTATGTGAGGACCGATGGGGTAGTGGATTAGTTTCTGAGGAGTAGTAGCTTGAAGAAGTTGGTGTGTATAGCATTGTCACTTGGAGTTATGGTTAAGAATGATGAATACATTAAGTTGACTATTTTGGGGTCGGAGCAATTGGTTGAATTAGAACCATAGGCCTATTGAATTGACTTTATTTCAAGAAGAAAATGTAAGGTTAATCGCTTTAGTTGCCTATCGTTACCTTAAGATGATGAGCATCCAGATATCGGTAGTGAGATCGTTGGACTTGGTGAGCTCGGTCCTAAGATTTTGGGTCCCGACCAAAATTCATGCACGAAACTTGCTTTTAAAATAATTTGCATAAAGTATTTCATACTTTCCCAAATTATCATGCGGGTCGGGTCGTATTTTGAATCCGTGGAAAGACGTTTAACACGCACGAGATTTTAAACCATGTGTTTAAACGTGCATAAAATTGTTTTATTGCACATGGTTGCAAACTTTGTTGAGATATTCTTTATCCCCGCTTTTGTCGGACGCTATATCCGGATATTGTAGTATTTACGCTTTACCTTGTTTAGGGTCCCGGGCAAGTAACTGCGATTTATGACCTTGACATTGGATTTCCTCCACATATGTTAAGGTTTTAAGGGAAAAAAGTTAATTCCATATTTTAGTGTTTTGAGTTTTATTGGGAATTTATTCTGTACGAGTTTTGTCGAGTATTATTTTTACGACGTTTTGAGACGCATGAATGAACTTTGAAATGCATAGGCTTTAATTATGGTGTATGTAAATTTATAAGTTTTATTGAGCGTCTTGTCTCATGCGAGTTTTGTCCATGTCTTTTCGCAAACCGTAAGAGACGTCTTGAGAGTCTTGATATCGCATAATGGCATTTTTGAGTTTTATAAGAATATATTTCATTGTACACTCCTTAGTATTTGAATTGATTTATACTTTTAGTGTGAGTAATCATACGAAGGACCTATGATTGTTCGTGTTGAACTTTTGCTTTGAACATTCTTTGGTTGTTGATTTTACCGTTATTGTTTCACGCAATGCATTATATTGATTTGATGGTATGCATGGCATTGTAGCCACCATTTTGGGGCAATGAGCATTTTATTCGTGCGGCCTAAAGTTTGAATTCGATCTAAATTATTTTACGTTTCGACCAATCGCATGCACATTTTGTCTTGCTAAGTTTTGAGAAATGAACCCAGGCATGCGGGTCTTATTGGCAAGTTTTCTTCCATGTCATTATATGGTTAAATGAGAAAAAAAACTTGAAACTTGATTACATGAATTTCTCCTTCTGGAATTCTGTACAAACACCTCGTTACAAACTGTTTTAGTACATAAAATTATTCTTCATACATGGCGCAAATAGACGCATGTTGGGACCATAGTGGTTCTTTGAAATGTTTGTTGAACATCTTTCGTTGTTGTCAATATTAGATTGAATAATAATCAGATGGTTTTCTAAATGGTTTTATATGTGTGGCGTTTGTGACCACTTTGCACGACTACTAAGCAAACGGTAGTGGATTTTTACACGTATGATTAGTTGTTATAAAGATTTTGCGTTTAAAAAGTCTTATAAAATTTCAAATTGACATATTAATTTGAAAAACATTGAACTCATTAGAGCTATAAATTTAAGCTCCTTTTGTGAAAGGAAGTTGTAAGTTGGGACTAAAGAAGTCATTGGGAATTCAAACGGCGGATGATCCAATTGTGGACAGATTTGAATTTTGGTAATTCGACTTCATGAAGTTTGTTCACGTATGAATAATTAAGGTAGTAGATTTAAGTTATTATCCCATATATGTAAGCGGCGATCTTTCCTTTTCGGTAAATCTTTGGGTTGAGCCTTGTATGGTTGCTCGTGTATGGTTGGGTTTGAATTGATGGGTTGTTTGTTTGTCGACATGTTATGTGTTAGTGGTGTGCCCACTTAATGAGCCTTCGTGAATAAATGAATGTTATAGTTCGTTTGTTAAATCTGTAAGGTTTGGGGTTTTATTTCCATATCGGGTATCAACTTTAAGTCTTTATTAAGGATCGACTCAGTGCAACCAGGAGTGAAATACTTCTTGGCATACCCACGTTCACAGTGTGGCCATTTTTATTTTTAGGCATCGACTTGTTCTTTTGAGGTCAACGAATCTTTGGAATGTTGGAAGTACTTCCGTTGGATCAAAAGAAGTGTTTGCCTCACAGTGGTGGAACTGTAAGGGGATTAGACGTTGTTAATTAAGTACCGATGAGTAAGATTGTCTTGATATGGTAAAGATTTGTCGACTAGGTGTTTGATGTTTAAGTGTAGTCTGGATGCACAACAATCTAATTTGAATGAACCAACCCCCTAGAAAGTGGATTGGCACGTTCTTGGAAGGCAGGCTCTACCAATATCATGAGCGAATTATTAAGGAATTTTGGGGATTCTACGGGTTTGTTGTCGATTATCGAATTACGGATTCAGAATCGTGTTGAGTTGGGACAAATTAGTTAGTGAGGCAACCGATATCTACCAACCCTTGTGGTAGTACGTGTCACCTAAGGTTGGGAGGCAACCGATATTATATGGATAGAATTACTCCAGTAAGGTTCGGTGTTCACTCTAGTATGAGTGTAACGTATGAAGGTGGATATGGGATGTGAGAGTCTTCACAAAAATCAGTATGGCAATTGCGTCAGGAAGTCATCGAATTTTAGCTCAAGGATGAAACGGGTTAGAGACAATCCCTTGGGAAGGAAGACGGTCGTTTTGCGAGGATGACATCATTGAGGTCTATGATTAGTTTGTTTCCTTTTGGGGACCGAGGAAACCCAATAAGTGCCAAGGGTGGTAATGAAATGATCGGTGTAAGAACTAGATTTCGAGGTCGAATATCTTTTAAGGTTGGGAGGATTGTAACATCCTGATTTTTATCCCAATTAAAGAAAAAAAATGTTGAACAGGGTGAATCGGTAAAGAAAGAACAACATATGGAGTATAGCTAAAATGCCATATGGTTGTGACACTTGTCATAATAGCACCAATGGTACTAAAAGTGTGGTATTCCTGACTATAGTGCCATGCAGTTGTGACATATGTCACAATAGCACCGGCGTTATCGAGTGTTCGGTCGTCCCAACGAATGTGCCATGAAATTATGAAAATGGAACAATAACTGGCATAATAGCATCAAATGCTCCAAGAGAAGGTCGAAGAATTCTTGGGAGAACAGTCGGGAAACGGTCGGGAAATCCGTCGAGAAAGCAATCGAAGAACGGTCGAAAAACTATCGGTATGAGTCTGGCTACAGTGCCCAGCGACAGTGTCATAAGGCATTGTAGCATGGCAGGGTCGCAAGAGGCAATCGACCCTCGGTACATCCCGGGCGATACTGCCCGCGATAGTGACAGAGGGCACTGTCGCATGTCAAGGTCGCGCCAGACTTGCAGTGCATAAAATCGTAATTTTCTTCATTTGGTCATATATTGCTCATTTCTACTCCGCTTTGGGCTATTCAAAATGCTATTGTTTCATTTTGGAGATATTTTGAAAGTTAGATTGTTTGTTTTGGGAAGATTCAAGAGTAATTGGTGGTAGATTGGAAGCAAAGGTGAAAAGCTCATCATCATAACCTTCATCTTCAAGGAATTTGGGGTTTTCTAGGTTTTCACCAAAACCTAAATGGTGAGTTCATACTCTTAGTTTCTAAACTTTATTATGAGTTATTAGTTCTCCGTTGATGACTCTCTAGTGTTTGTATTTCTCAATTTTCGTTTTGGATGATTTTGGGAGAGTTTAGGTCAAAATTAGAGTTTTAGTCAAAAGGGGGATTTTGATATAAGATGTTTGGAGAATGATTCTAAGCACTTGGATATGAATATTTATTATTGGAAACTTTTGGATCTAGGTATTTAGAAGATTTGGCTTGAGCATTCAGATTTTTTCAAAGGAGCTCAAGTTGAGGGGAAATCTAGATTTAGCCTAAATCTAGCAACGTGAGTTCAAGTTGATTTGTGAAAATGGTGTACATGCCAAAAACGTTTATTTTAAAGCATTTTTGTGTTTTACTTGATGGTTATCAAATGTTGGAATATTTTATGAGTTGTACTTATTTGAGATATTTGATTTTATAAATCATATGAAACCCCCACATTTGGAATTTTGGGCATTTTGATAAATAAATCATGGGTATTGTTTTTTTATTGATTTATTTTATGGAATGAGATGCTTTAAGCATAAATGCATTTTTAGTGTGTGAATTGGGAAAATGCATGATTTTGTGTAATTAGACGTTTTGAAAGGATAACTGGTATAAACTCATTTGGGGAAAATGATTTGTCTCAATCTAAATTTATGTTAGAGTTTATTCATGTATTTGGAGAGTGTGTTTGCATAAACATGGGTCGATTGCGTTGTATTTCACTTTTATGACTTTTGACAATTGGTCGATTTATTTATGGAGCTTTTGGCTCGGGTGTGACTCAAAGGAGTCTTGGGGCATTTGCCCAGTTTTATTGGCTTGATGAGGAACTTTGATTTTACGATGCATATTAAGTGCGTTTTGGTGGAAATTATATGTTTGAGTGCGTTAATCATTCATTTGAGTCATGGAATGTTTTAGACTGTAATGCATTGGATCCATAGGCATATGAGTCAGTCAATTGGATTAATTGGGAACTTTATCCCTGTTTTAGGAACTGGAAATATTTATGGTTAGTGGGGACTCGTGGTATAGATCGTGGGTGGTTGAACTCGATGCCCGTGTAATCTACTTTGTTTATTCATCATGGAGTTTTGATGTCCATGTTCGAGTCTAGTGAGTGGTCCCCAAGTCATGTTTAATGTAAGTTTGTGGTGGTGCTCTGCAGAGCCGTATATGGAGCTAAGTCTTTCGGTGGTGCCCATGGTGAGCCGGCTATGAGGACTTATGACTTTTGTGGTGACACTCATCTAGAGGTTGAGCAAACACTAGGGTCATTTGGGTATCTTGCAGTGGTAGCTCATAGGATATGTATACGGGGATCCGTGGCCCTATGTGAATCTCGAGAACGTTGATAGTGGCTTAACTTTGTGTGCCCACCACATTCAATGGAATTGGGTCTCCCCCGCCACCGTAAGATGTTGTTTTGGGTATTGAGTTTTAGTATCCATGTTTTCAGTGACGTTTTATGTATATGGATTTTTTATCTATGATTTATGGGTTGCGTACTATGCCCCACCCGTGTTTTGGGTGTTTCGGGGTATAAAGTCTTATCCGCATTTTTATAATTTGGGAATTCGATTTTTATTCACGTTTTGAGTGAGTTTTGGGTTTCATCACTTTACGAAATATGTTTTGTATTGGGACGTTCATCTTCAAAATGCATGTTTTTGGAAAACAAGTCGTTTCCATATTTAATGTAAATCATTTTGAAAGATTATGATTCAAATTGCATTCTTTTCTTTTAAAGATATATTTATTCAAGTTGAAAACTCTTGAACTCACTAGGTGTTAGCCTAACATTTTTGTTTTTTGGCATCTGCATCAGGTTCCGGTTGGGGAATGGTTCTAGCAACACTCTGAGGAGAAGGGTGCTAGTTTTATGCACGAGAGGGTAGCTTGGGTGAAGTTTTCCACGCCTTGGGAATAGCAATGATTGATGGGTTTAGTAACACCCGACCTTTAATTAGTCTTTATGTAAGACTCTATTCGTGTTGTTGATCGTTAAATCTAGAATCGTATTTTAAGTATGGACTTACCGTATGATATTTTATCGTTCTTTGAGGTATTATTGAAAATTTTAAATTAGTTTCTCTTTCCAAATTTGAGGGTGTTACAGACATACCGCGCGTAATAAGGCAAAGGCCGGTAATAAAGGTGTTGTCATTTGAAAGGTTGCGGTTAAGGCTGGAGTCAGAGATAGAATCTGGAGGACTGAGATTAAGTGAGCTTGAAGGACCGTTCGTGCCAGATGAACCAAATGAGGAGGAAAACCCACTTTCATCTCCATCTAATGTAGAGGTAATAGTTACGACATTTCTACAACAAAAATGGTGTACATTGACATAATAAGGGATTTAGATAATCGTTTACTTGCTACGTTTCTAGACCTTTGGATCATAAGTGATGTAGAAAAGTTAACATAAGTGATACATGACTATAACGTATACAACATGATGATCATATATGATGACAAACTAGAATCAAAAGTGTTTTGATCCTGTTTATAAAATAAGATTGTTTTGTTTAAGGCACTTGATAATTGTTACATTACATGAATTAATTTGTTGATGTTGATCATATGCGATGAACATCTGAAATCAATAGTGATTTTTTGCAATTTATAAAATAAGAATGATTGGATCAAGGACTTGATAATTGTCATATTACATGAATTATTTTCATCATGTTTTTTTGAGAGGATAAATCCCGGCAATTTTATAAAACAACAAAAATTATAAACCAACTGCAAGCATCATGGTCCAAGGCCGAAAGGCGAAACAAAAAAGTTAGAAACAACACCATACCAAGCAACCGAAAGCCAAAACAAACACAAGCTAAAAGAGCTAAACAGGCTAGAAAAGAGAATACAAAAATAAGCTCTCCAAAAGAACCACCAGTAGCCAACCAAACTCCATCTCCACGAGTTAAGCATCATCACGGATCAGTCTCTTTTTCCTCGTCTTCCAATCCGCACGGAGCATAACAATTGAAACAATCTATTTAGCCAGTTGAAGAACCGTATGAGAGTCATGAGTAAAGATGTGGTGGTTGCGTTCCTTCCATATAAAATAGATCGAAGCCGACAAAGCAAGTTGATGAGCAAACTTTTTCGGTCTCCTCCTATTCTCTCCCAAGGCTAAGAGAATATCATCCCACGTGTCCGGGAACCCATTCCACTCAACCTTCATCCGAACCATAGCCCAAACCTTCTTAGAGAAGTGGAATCCAAAGAATAAATGCTCATGTGAATCACTACACTGTAGACATAGTGGACATTTCATGTCCGGTGGGTCATCTTTCTAAAGCCGTATTCGATCCTGGGTAGGTAGCCAGTTCAAACAAGTCGTCCACATACAAAACACATGTTTTGGTATGTGTCCTTTAAACCAAACAGACCCATACCAAGGAACCACATCATGAGGACCATTAAGAGTTTCATAGGCAATACGGACCGAGAAATCTACTGCCTCATTTTGCAAGTTTTTCCAATATAAGTGATCCTGGAAACCTTCCTGCAAAGGTGGCAAGCCAATATTAGACAACAAGTCATACCTTTGGGCCCAATCCGTGGGCCAAGCACCATGGATGGCCTCAAGAAACTCCTTAGCCGAAGACGTGGTCGAGACTCCCATAAAACTTGCACGCCTATAAGAGATAATGCCCAAAATCCATCCACACTCTAGCCATGTATCTTCCCAAGCATTGACATCCTTACCATCTCCCAATTGAAACCAAAAGAACCTACGGAAGTGAGTCCGTAAGTCCATCAGTTTTGTTAACACCCACGACCACCGGTTATTTCTCCGAGCTAGCCAAAACAACGTGGATCTAAAGCAATGCATGTGCATCCACCGTACCCAAAGAGACTCACACTTACAAAGGAGATACCAAGCATGCTTTGCCAACAGGGATCTATTCCACAAATCTAGCCTCTTGAAACCAAGGCCCCCATTTCGTCTAGGACGACACACCATATCCCATGCAATACGACATCGGCCTTTGGAAGATTCTCCTTGAGCCCAAAAATCACTTCCAACTCGTGTATCACCCCGGAAGGAATAACAAAGATGGACATCCAATAGAGTTGAAGAGATTGGAGGACGAAGATAATTAATTGTCTCCTCCCACCAAGGAGAGGAACTTAGCTTTCGAATTTTGAATCCGGGCCTTCACTTTAGTGATTAACACACCAAAATCCATTGATTTAAACCGTTTTGGGGACAAAGGAACTCCCAAATAACGAATTGGGAAAGTTCCCATGCGGAAGGGGAGGCATTCAAGAATCACATTTTGAGTATTAGGAGGCATGTTACCAAAAAACACTTCGCTCTTTTGAAGGCTCGGGGAGAGGCCCGATCGAGTTTTGAACAAATGTAATACTTTTTTGAGGACTTCCACCGATGCCACATCGCCCCTAGTGAAGACGAACAAATCATTCTCAAAGCAAAGGTTTGTCAAGATCAAATCATCACACCCTCTATGATATCCAAAAGATATAGCTTCCAAAATACATTGCTCGAAATTTTTTGCAAAGCCTTCCATAACCAACATATAAAGGTAGGGATAAAGTAGGTCCCCTTGCCGTATTCCCCGCCCTCTTTGAAAAAACCTTTAACATCCCCATTTATGGAAACCGAAAAGGAAGGTGTAGATATAATATCTTTGATCCATCGAACAAGAGCCGGATGAAATTCAAATCCCCTGAGCATATTAAGAAGGTACGTCCAATTAACCGTGCCATGGGCCTTTTGTATATCAATTTTAAAAGCGCACTGTGGAGGGCCGGTATCACTTTGGTATCCCATCACCAATTCATGAGCCTTCATAATATTATCCGCAATTCTTCGTCCCAGAATGAAAGTCGATTGGGAAGCACTTACCAGATCATTCAAAGAATGTTTCATTCGCTCCACAAGTATTTTGCTTATACACTTATAAAGGACCAAGCAACAAGAAATAGGACGATAATCCGTCACCTTTGTCGCGTTGCTAGACTTTGGGATGAGACAAAGAAGAGTATGATTTAACTCCTTTGCCAAGTGCCCCCGGTAGAAAAAATTGTGAATAGCCACACAAACATCATGCCCAATGACCTCCCACGCAGATTTAAAAAACTTGGAGGAAAAGTCGTCCGATCCCGGTGCTATATCATTTACGATTTGAAATATAGCTGACCGAATATCACCATCCGATATTGGCCGAATCATGTAGTTAGATTCTGCGACCGTCAGCCTTTTCGAAAACCATTCTAACAGGATAGTTGGGTCAACCATCATATCCACCTCTCCAAGGATTGAATTAAAATGATTAAGGAACGCCAAAGGCACTTCTTCTCCATGCACATAAACCCCCGTCGAGTCGCATACCTCATGGATATGTTGTGCATGTTTCTCAGGCACCACATGGTGAAAACATTTAGTATTGGAATCACCCTCATTCAACCATTTCACCTTGGCCCTTTGACGTGTCACGCATTCCTCATCCCAACACGTTTGTTGGTAAGCCAAGTGTATATGAGTGAGGTCCTCCTTTAGGTCATAACTTTTGGGGTCCATATCACACGCCAATTGAATAAAGTCCAATTCCATCTTCAAGGAAGCCACACGGTTTGACAAGTTGCCATAAGTTACACGAAGCTTTCTAAATGGAGCTTTGAGAGCCTTTAACTTGGATGTTAATCGAAACATAAACGTACCTTCCATTTGAACATCCCAAATGTCTTTAACAGTTTGCAAAAAAGGAGGGTGATCGACCAAAAAATTATCAAAGCAAAAACCTCATACCTTTTGCCTCTCACCACCTTTGAAGGATAATATTGTCGGGGAGTGATCCGACACACCTCGGGGGAGGAAACAAACACAAGCATCGTGAAATGCGGTAGTGAATTCAGTATTCGCCATAACCCTGTTGAGCTTACGGCGAATACCTCCTTCTACACTTGGCTTTTGGCACCAAGCATATTGAATCCCATAAAACCAAACATCAAATAGTTTGACATCTTCAATTCATTAAAAAAAATCCATCATGTCCCCGTTACGTCTCAACAATCCCCCATAGCCATCGTCTGGGAAAAGCATCGCGTTGAAATCACCAAGAAAAACCCACAATTTAGGCCCAAGAATAGCCCTGAATTTTTGAATTCCTGACCAAAGCTCCTTTTGAACCACAGAGTTGTTACCACCATAAATAATCGAAAAAAGAGGGGATCACTCATACCTCGTATATGGGCTTCACAATGCATGAATTGGCCGTGGGCTTCTAACAGCATAACATCCACAATACGTAAATCCCATGCAATAATGATGCGAGTCCCCCCATTAGAAAAAGCTTGATTGGACACCCATTCCCATCTTCCAAAAGTGGCAAGACAAACCCCCGGTAAAGAATCTCTATTGACATGGAACTCCACAATGGCACATATACTCAATCCATTATCTCTAATCAGATTTTTAACTTCCTTTTGCTTAATCGTGGCATTAAGACCACGCACGTTCCACATAGCAAAATTAAACATTACTAACCTTGGGATTAGGTTGATCATCTTCCACCGCGACTTAGCTTTTTCCATCTCCTCAAGTTTCCATAGCCCCTTCTTGTTCGACATTGACATCAAGACTTCTATTCCCCTCACTTCCCGCAATAGAACTATAACAGTTTCTCATCTTGAGAATGCCCCGTAACGGCTTAGAAGCCACCCGGATGGACTGCGCTACCGATGTTATCGTTGGAGCCTTCTCACGAACCGGAGTAGTAAAAGTAGGGGCTGTGTGAGTAGCACCCCGATTGCCACCACCCTCTCCTTTTCGCTGCAACATACCATTATCGAGACCCTTACCTTTATCCCCCGAACCATCAGCATTACCCTCCAATCGACTTCCCTCCAGCCCACTACTGATTTGTTGCTCGACTTGCATGGCTTGTGGTGGAGCCGTCGGCTCCGAAACTAGATGGCTTTGCATGGCTTGAATGATCATTTACAGCTCTGTGGTACCATTCCCGTTGGGGCTCTCCATGGAACCCGATGAGCTCCCTAATTCCACGACTTTAGTTCCATTTTTTGTTTTGGATTGCTTTGCTTTCGGTATCCATTGTTTCCTTTCTACTTTCGTAAATCCCTCCGTGTCCACCTTAGTTTGCTTCTTGTTTTCCACTCGTTGCCCCACAGCCTTTGCACAAGTTGAGATTTTGTGTCCAAAGACAAGTAAATGGGCACATTGGGTGGGTTCCCACTCGTACTATGTTGTTCATATATGATTAAGAGTTATAATCAATTGTGATCTTTTATGATAATCAATAACTTATAGATTGTTTTGTTATTATCAGTAATGATTTCCTAAACTATTAATTGTTTGTTCAATTCACTTGATAATTAATCCAACCTAGTGTTGGCCAACATTCTACCCTATTAATCATAGGGGGTTATATGACCATATATGACTCTTGATTCTTGTTGTTTCATCAATCAGGATGCTCTTGTATGACTTATACCCATATTCCCATCCTCATGTAATACTGATCCATGCTAAAAAAAAGATCTATATACCTCTCAACTGCACACACTGCACAAAAAACAGAAAATGTACATAGTACATCAAGACACATTTGTCCTAGACTCCCCTTATGCTCATCTACAAAGAAAGAAAAGTGATAACGGTTTGATTTTAAACAAGTTATAATCAATAGTGATATTCTTCGACATATCAATAATTTATAGAGTGTTTTGTTATTATCATAAATGATTTTGTAAACTATTAATCGATTGTTTAATTCACTTGATAATTGAAATGTTATATGAATTGTTTTGTTATTAAAACAACGTTATAATTAATATTAGTAATCTTTCTCCATGAATAGGGGTATTTAAAGGACTTTGAGTCAATGTACATCCACATGGTGTCGCTAAAGACGAGTTTCACAACTGCATTTGAGAAAGCTTTAATCAAGTTCCCTTGTGTTGAAGCACTTGATGAATGGAAGAAGAAAATAGAAGATTTATTTGGGAGCGAAAAAGAACCTGAAGCACAACAACAAGATGGTGGCGATCAACTAGATGAAGGGATGCATGTTGAAGATTTGATTGTTGGGGACATCATAGGAATATCAGCAACTGTATATGGTAATAGTGGGCTACCTGAATTTGAGTCAGCAACCCAATTTTTTGGGCACCCGGATGTTTTGGAATCGTGTGACCAGGCTGTTATACAAAGGACTACAGAAAAATTAAAAAAGACAAACGAAACTTTTGCTGAGTGTAACATGTGACCTAGTAATGGAATGACACCGAATAAGAAAGGCGCGGGTGAAGCTCAATTATCTAAAATTGAAGCAGCAAATGAAGTCACCACAATGGTGAAAGAATCAAACGACTCAAGGAAGTCATTGATGTTAAATAAAGATTTAACTCATGCATCGTCATTTCCAAGCTTCAACATTGGCCTAACTCAAGAGTTTAGTGAAGAAGGTTTGAACGAAGATAGAGGAGATCAACAACAAGTTCCTTCATCTAGTGCAACTTTGGACAAATCTATGATGGAGCATGAGCATGTTCGCGATCCACTTGTTCAAGGGACTACCGATGACATTGTTGACCCGAACGTCACAACTACTAAGGATTTGGCCGTTGCTGCTACAAGTCTGGAAACAACCATGAAACTAGTTGAAAAGTGTGGGTTAAGAGCTACGGTAATGATATACTCCCCATATCTGAATCGAAAGGTAGACCCGCATGCGATTATTACGAGAGACGAATCAATATTGGGTAATTGGATATTTTCAAAACAGGGGGTAGATCGTAAGTTATATATACATAAAGCTTATTTAAATTAACATGACAATTTATATTGCAATCATTTGGAACAATAATACCTATTTTATATACCATGGCTTAATGATTCAAGTTTACAAGTCTATTGATTGTCCATAATTACAGAGGACGAAATTCGAAAGCATGGCACCGAGCGCACATATTTCTGGTAAGATTATCAATATTGGGCTAACCTTCTTAATCAGGAGGAACAATTCAGAAATAGGAGTTCACCGTATCGCTTATTTTGCAAGACAAGTACAATGGTATGTGATCGAGTTAAGAACTATTCAATTACGTATTCTACATTGACTAACATATTGCCCAACATTTAATTATATAGACAATGGACATGCTCTCCAACAAAATGGGTAGGAAGAACATCTTTGCACAAATTTCAAATAATCAGGTAGCTTCCATGCTCAATGTCGTTGATCTAGAGTCACTCAATGTTGGGAACTGAAGATTCTACCAAGTGTAGTTACTACTGCTAGTACAAGAGTGGTTACTACTGTCTGAACAAGTTGAAGATTAATACTGCTAAGTGTTACTACTGCTAGTAGAATTACTACTGCTAGTTACAGTTAGTACTGCTTGAACAGAGTTAGTACTGCTTAGCTAGTTAGTACTGCTAGTAGTTAGTACTGCTTGCAGTTAATGCTGCTGGAAGAGGATACTACTGCTAAGCATAGTTAATGCTGCTAAAGAGATTCGGATGGGATATAATACAGCTGGATATACTGAAGATTTACTTAGAAGATATACATGGAATATATTCTGAAGATTTATTTATTTTGTGTAATTATCCTTTTATCAGTATATGTATAGAATGTATAGAATAGATAGAAATAACTTTTGATATTTGTTTTTCTAGAGAGAAATCAACCTCAAGGCATAGATCCTAATTCTAGAGAAGTAGAATTCGTATTGTTGAGCCTGTTCATCAATATTGAGGTTGAGTGTGTAATCTTGTAGCTTTAAGCATTCAATACAAGTTTACTGTTTGATATTATATACTGTGTTTTGATTACTGTTTTATAAAATATCAAAGTGTTTTTCCGCAACTTCTTTGATATCAGTTTCTGAGTATTAATTCTTGTTAAGAATTCGATCCTGACAAGTGGTATCAGAGCCTATTGAATCAGAAACATCTATCATGGAAAATTATACAGAATCAAGCAGCAGTTTGGTCTCCAAGGTTCCAATGCTCAAACCCAGTGAGTTTGACATGTGGAAGATAAGGATCAGGCAATATATTCTTCTCACTGACTACTCAATGTGGGATATCATTGAGAATGGTCCTTCTGAAGCTGGAAGAATAGGACCAGATGGAAAAAGACCTCCACCAAAGACAGATGGTGAAAGAAAGATCAGGCAGACAGAGATGAAGGCCTTGAGTACTCTGCTCTTGACAATCCCTAATGAATATCAGCATCAATTCTGCAACTGTACTGATGCTCAAATTCTCTGGAATTCCCTAGAGAAAAGATTTGCTGGAACTAAGAGCATCAAGAGAAATCAAAGGGATGTTCTTAAACAGCAATATGAGAATTTTACTTCATCAAAGAATGAGTCTATGACTCAAACTTTTGATAGGTTCAACAAACTCATTGGAGAACTGGCCACTGTTGGAATAAAGATGGATCAAGATGACATCAATAGAAAATTCCTCAGATCTCTTGGGGATGAATGGACTATGTACACTGTCTCTTATAGGCAGAGTGACAATCTGGAGGAGAAAGAACTTGATGATCTATACAATGATCTAAGAGTTTTTGAAACTGAGGTAGAGATCAAGAAGAAACCTACTGGATATGTCCACAATTCTGCACTTCTGTCAGCAGCAACTGATACTACTGCCATTCCTGAAGCAGTTAGTACTTCTGGTGGAGCAAGTTCAGAAAAGGGATCTGAAACAATCTTTGAAGCTTTCCTGTCCAGTCATAGTAACCCCTCATTAATCAATGATGATCTGGAACAACTTCACCCTGATGATCTGGAAGAGATGGATATAAAATGGCAGATGGCCATGCTATCTATGAGGGTGAAGAAGTTCATTAAAAGAACAGGTAGGAATAACTTCTCCCAAAGAAGAGAAGATGGAGCTGGTTTTGACAAAACCAAGGTGGAATGCTACAAGTGTCACATGAAAGGACACTTTGCTAGAGAATGCAGGAATGCTGTGTCCAACAACAACCACCAACAAGCCCAGAATGGAGGCTACACTCAGAACAAGAATCCTGCTCAAGCCCTTGTTTCTCAACAAGGAATGGGATTTGACTGGAGTGATCAAGCTGAGGAAGCCATTCAGAATCAAGCTCTTATGGCAGAAGTATCTGATCTCCCATCTGAGGTAATTTCTAACCTTTGCTCTAAAACTTGCATTGACACTGTCAAAAGATACAGGGATCACAATCAAAGTATGTGTGATGACCTTAAAAGGTTAGAAAAGGATAGAAGAGACTATGTTCTAATAGTTGAGAGATTTGAAGAACAAATCAAAGACTTTCAAGCCAATGAACTTCAACACTCTTATGATACTAACTACTGGAAGTGGGAGAAGAATGAATTAGAGACTAAACTGTCCAAATCCTTAGAAGAGAGTGATAAGTTGAAGGAGGAATTGTCCAAAGTCAAACTTGACGTAGAGAAGTTTTCATATGCTTCAAAGGCAATGGATTCTCTTCTAAAGGCTCAGATTCATGATAAGATGAAGCCTGGTCTCGGATACAACCGTACCCCTCCTCCTTACAATAACAATTATATCTCTCCTACTTCAGATCTGTTAGAAACCAAGGAGAATAAGGACTTATCTGATAAGGCCTTTAAGATAGACCCTCTGGATGAAGTAGTGATTAAGGATATTACTGAGAAAGAAGCCAGCATGAAGAGAGATAAAAAGATAGGTAAAGCAATCCATGAAGAAAACAAGATAATCACCAATGAGGGATGTGGGATAGACTGGATAAAATCCAAGGAAATAGAAAATACCAAAGTAAAAGACAATAAGGTCCATTACAAACAGACCACAGTTGTGAATCCTGCATCTGGAAAACAGTGTGATTGCAATAAAGCAAAGAGCCTACATTCTGGTTTAAAAAGAGGAAATCAAAGAAACTGGAATAATCAATGGGCTCAGAAGCAAGGAGTTGATCTGAATAAAATCAATAGACCAAAACCTTGCTTCATATGTTGCAAGCTAAATCATCTGGCCAAATTTTGTTTCTTCAATCCTATCAATCAACAGAGGACCTTTCAAAGATATAAGCAAAAGTCTGTTGATTATAGAAAGGCTGGAAAGAAACATGTTGAAAAGAGAGGCACCATAAAGAAAAGAATTTTTAAAGAAAGCATTAAAATGTGGGTGCCCAAAAGCACTAAAACTGTTAGTACTGCTGACAGGGTTAGTGCTGCTGAAGGTTTTACTGCTGCTACCTGTGTTAGTACTGCTAAAAACATTAATACTGCCAACATAGTTACTGCTGCTTGCACTGTTACTACTGCTAACAAGGTTAGTACTGCTAAGCATGCAAGTGCTGCAAAGGCAGTCAATACTTCTAAAACCAGTACTGTCACCAGCACAACTGTTTCTAAGCCTATAATAGTGACAAAATACTCCAAGAATGAGGAGTTAAAATTCAAGAATCTTGTCAAAAAGGAATGCAAGTATTTTGATGAGAAAGGGGTACCCAAGACCACTTTGGCTTGGGTTCCTAATTCATACTAACTGACTTATTTAATGTGCAGGGCAACCAACAGCTCAAGGGAAAGAGCATATGGCATGTTGATAGTGGTTGCTCAAGGCACATGACAGGCAACATATCATGCCTTCAGGATTTCAAGCACATTAATGGAGGACATGTTGCTTTTGGAGACAATCTTACTGGTGGTAAGATAAGTGGAAAAGGTAATGTCACCAAAGGTAAGATGACATTTGAGGATGTCTACTATGTTGATCAATTAAAATACAACCTGTTAAGTGTATCACAGGTGTGTGACAAACAACATAGTATATTATTTACAAATACTGAATGTATGATCCTTGCTCCAGGGTTCAAAGTAGTTGATGAAAGCATGATACTACTAAGAACTCCAAGAAAGGACAATGTATACTGTCTTGACATGGATAATGTTAAAAGTGATTCATCTCTAAATTGTCTTGTTTCAAAAGCTTCTCTAGATGAATCCTCTCTATGGCACAGAAGGATGTGTCACATGAATTTTAAGACTATGAACAAACTTGTTAAAAACAACCTTGTAAGAGGTTTACCTTCTAAAGTCTTTTCATGTGATGATCATTGTGTTGCTTGTCTCAAAGGCAAACAGCATAAAACTTCTCATAAGTCCAAAGAGATAAATTCTATTTCTTCTAGTCTCCAGTTATTGCACATGGATCTGTTTGGCCCTACAAATGTGATGAGTATAGGAAAGAAATCTTACTGCTTGGTTATTGTTGATGATTACTCTAGATTCACTTGGGTATATTTTCTAAGGACTAAGGATGAGACAAGTGGACTGATCAAGTCCTTTATCCTGAGAATTGAAAACCAATCTAATCAAAAAGTAAAAGTCATTAGATCAGATAATGGGACTGAATTCAAAAATTTTGATCTAAACACCTTTTGTGAGGAAAAAGGAATTGAGAGACAGTATAGTGCTCCTAGAACTCCTCAACAGAATGGTGTTGCTGAAAGGAGAAATAGGACACTAATAGAGGCTGCTAGATCTCTGTTGGCTGATTCAAAACTGCCAATTACCTTCTGGGCTGAAGCAGTTAATACTGCCTGTTATGTCCAAAACAGAGTTCTAGTAGTTAAGCCAAAGAGCAAGACACCATATGAGCTTTTAAATAAAAGAAAACCCTTTATTGGATTTTTCAAACCTTTTGGGTGTCCTTGTACCATTCTCAATACCAAAACTCACTTAGGTAAGTTTGATAGCAAAGCAGATGATGGATTTCTGGTTGGTTATTCATCTCAAAGTAAGGCCTACAGAGTATTCAATTCTTCTTCTAGATTAATTGAAGAGAGTGACAATGTCAAATGCAATGAGAACACACCAAATCCTATTGGAACTGGTCCTCAATGGCTATTTGACATTGATTCACTAACTAACTCCTTTGGTTTCAGAAGTGATGATCATGAAGGTTCAGGAGGTGAAGGATCAGGGACTACACAAGTTCAAGAAAGTGTATCTAAATCAGTGATCTTTCCCACTCCCACAGTGAATCCTTTTGAAGACTGTGAAATAGAACAAGCTACTGAACCAAGTCAGAGTAGAGATGAAGAGAATGTAGGAGATAAAGAATCAGAAGAAGCAGCTGAAAACACTTCAGTTGAGTTGAATGACTCCAATCTAGAAGCTAATGTTAATGAAGAACCTAGTCATAACACCAGAGTTCAGAAGAATCATCCTCCACAGCTGGTAATAGGAGATATATCATCTCCTATGATGACTAGACACCAGAGCAGGCTTCAAGAAATGCAAGATCAACAGCATACAGTGCTGTCCTGCTTTCTGTCCCAGCTTGAGCCTAAAAAGGCACATGATGCAATGAAAGAATCTAGCTGGATAGAAGCAATGCAAGAAGAGTTGCTACAGTTCAAACTACAAGATGTATGGGATTTGGTAGACCTTCCTAAAGGTCACAGAGCTATTGGAACAAAATGGATCTTCAGGAACAAGAGAGATGAAAGAGGAATTGTCATAAGGAACAAAGCAAGACTAGTGGCTCAAGGGTATACTCAAGAAGAGGAGATAGATTATGAAGAAGTCTTTGCACCTGTGGCTAGGATAGAAGCGATCAGATTATTCCTAGCCTATGCTTCTTACATGAAATTCAAAGTCTATCAAATGGATGTAAAGAGTGCTTTCCTCTATGGTTCAATTGAAGAAGAGGTATATGTCTGTCAACCACCAGGGTTTGAAAACCCAAGCTATCCAGACAGGGTATACAAATTGAAGAAAGCTCTCTATGGACTGCATCAAGCTCCAAGAGCATGGTATGACACTCTGTCATCCTACCTCTTGGATAATGGCTTTGAAAGAGGAGTCATTGATAAGACCCTATTTATCAAGAGAAAAAAGAAGGATATCTTGTTGGTCCAAATTTATGTTGATGACATTATCTTTGGATCTACAAAAGATATCATGTGCAAGGAGTTTGAAGATCTAATGCATCAAAGGTTTCAAATGAGTTCCATGGGGGAACTTACTTTCTTCCTTGGACTCCAAGTTCAACAGAAGTCAGATGGCATCTTCATATGTCAGTCCAAGTATGTGCAGGACATCTTAATCAAGTTTGGTTTCTCAGATTCAAAACCTGCCAGTACACCTATGGAAACACACAAGCAGATAACTGCAGATCTTGAGGGGGAGGATATGGATGTGCATCATTACAGATCCATGATTGGCTCTCTCATGTATCTCACAGCTTCAAGGCCTGATATAATGTTTCCAGTCTGTGTGTGTGCAAGATTCCAAGTTAGGCCAAAGCAATCTCACTTTCAAGCTGTTAAGAGGATATTCAGATATCTCAAAGGTCAACCCAGATTGGGACTTTGGTATCCTCATGACTCACCCTTTGACCTAATTGCATACTCAGACAGTGATCTAGGTGGGGCAAACTTGGACAGAAAGTCTACTTCTGGAGGATGTCAGTTATTGGGTGCTAGACTAGTTTCATGGCAGTGCAAGAAACAAACCACAGTGTCCACATCTACAACAGAAGCAGAGTACATAGCAGCTGCAAGTTGCTGTGCTCAGGTCTTATGGATTCAGAATCAAATGTTGGATTATGGGGTAACCTTTCTACACACTCCCATCTATATTGACAATAGCAGTGCTATCAACATTGTAAATAATCCTGTCAAGCACTCTAAGACTAAGCACATTGAGATCAGGTATCACTTCATAAGAGACTGTAATGAAAAGAAACTTATTCAAGTTGTGAAAGTTCATACTGACAACCAGTTTGCTGATCTATTCACCAAAGCTTTTGATGTGGGTAGATTCACATTCTTGGTAACAAGTATGGGAATGATCAACACTGAATAAGCTTTATCTCAAAAAGTGGAAATATAACTGCATATTATAGTTTCTTGGTGCTTCTAATCTACCTTTTCAGGGCATACAAAGCAGTACTCAATTCAACCTAAGCCTCAAGGAGTAGTTGGTTAATACTGCTAGTTGGTTAATACTGCTAGTTGGTTAATACTGCTAGTTGGTTAATACTGCTAGTTGGTTAATACTGCTAGTTGGTTAATACTGCTAGTTGGTTAATACTGCTAGTTGGTTAATACTGCTAGTGGTTAATACTGCTTCCAGTTAATACTGCTAGTGGTTAATACTGCTAGTGGTTAATACTGCTAGTAGTTAATACTGCTAGTTCAGTTAATACTGCTCATGGTTAATACTGCTCGCAGTTATTACTGCTTGTTAGTTAATACTGCTTGTTAGTTAATACTGCTCTAGGTTAATACTGCTTTTAATCCGAATACTATAAATACCCTTTGCCCGCCTAAACGTTCATAACGACTCTTTGAATACTGTTCACTTGCTCTTCAAATCCTTTTTCTCTCAAGAACCTAGTATTCCAGGCAAGATAATCTCTGTTCAATGGCATCCATGGCTTTTATCGATGAGCACAATGAGATCGCAATGCTGCAGAAGCCCAAACAAGCAGAAGGATTCCACCAGATTGTGGATTTTCTCAAGAAAAGTCACATTGCACATGCTCTCACTGTTGCCCCTACCATCTACATCGAACATCAGAGGTTGTTCTGGGCAAATGCCACCATTGTTGCTGAAAATGGTGTGCAAAAGATAAAGACAACCGTGTGTGGCAAGCCATTAACAGTTACTGAAGAGGTCATTCGCATCAGTCTACGTCTAGACGATGCCTCTGGTATAACGTCTATCTCTAATGATGAACTGTTTTCCAATCTTACTAGAATGGGGTATGGAGGCCCATTGAGAGTTTTCAAATTCTCAAAAGCAAAGTTTTCACCCCAATGGCGTTTTCTTGTTCATACCCTGATGCATTGCATCTCCAAAAAGACCACTGGATGGAGTGAGGTCAGCAGTCCAATTGCATATGCTTTGGTATGCTTGGCTACATCCAGAAGGTACAATTTTTCAAAGATGATTTTCAGTGATCTTGTATCAAATATGGGAAACAAAAAGAGTTTCTTTATGTATCCCAGGTTTGTGCAAGAAGTTATTAACCATGAATTGACGGATATACCTCAACCTGTTGGGGTCTATGTACCTAAACCCCCCAAAGGCAAGGTTTTCTCAAATATGAGAAGATCTGATGGGGACTCGGAAGGAGTTGACACCCCATTGTTCTCTACAATGATGGTGGTGTCCCAAACAACTGAAGGTATGGCAGCAGGGTCAAGGCCCTCATTAGACCATCCCACTGCTAGCCAAGCCCAACTTTCTCAACCAAAAACTATTCCCCAGTCCATTCTTACAAAACCAACCTCTCCAATTTCCCATACTTATAAGAGAAAACAGGTAAAGAAGGCTCCTTCCCTTCTTGTACCAGAAACCCCTAAGCCTTTAAGCCCTCTAAGGGAGAATACTCCCTTAGAGAATATCCAAAGGGAACCCACAGGGGTGTCTCCCAACCCCAAGGAGGTGCTCTCTGAGGAGGAGGTAGAGCATATGGGAGATGAGGCTGCCACTACTCCTGCTAGCACAGGGGAGGACAGTGGTAACATAAATAAGACCTCCCCCATGGCAACTTTAAATGAGCAATCATTTAAAGGTCCCTGGTGCCAAGAAACCAAGGGGGTGGATAGTGCTTCTGCTAGGCAGAAGACTTGTTAGGGCTATCTTGATAGTTAAATAGAAGTTCAGGGTAATTTGTGACAAGTTGTAATAGTTGTTAGCTTGTTGGGCCTTAAAGCCCATAAGCCCATTAGGCCTGCGAGCCCGAGTATTTAAAGTTATTTTCTACTTCATTTGTTAGAGTTAGAGATTCATAATTCAGTTTACTAGTTGTTAGGTTTACATACTATTATCAGAAATTCTCTCTGTAAACCTTAGCCCTTTGAAGTTTATATCAATCATATGACTAGTTGTTGTGGCCAATATATTGTTCATCATTGTTCTTATATCTGCTGATTGCACTGAAACTGGGATCTACACTTGGTATCAGAGCAGATAGGCAAAAGGTTTGATCCAGAAAAAGGTTTGTCTAAAACCCTATTTTTTTTGTGTTAATCGCGTATATGTGTTTTAGGTGTTTATTAATCTTGTTTATCGATCGAATCTGCTTCTGAGTTGTGTTTATTCGGTCTTAGTGTGTTTGGATTTTGCTTGATTTGTTAATTCCTTCGATCAAAGGATCGAAGGATCTGTGGTTGCATTCGATCGAACCCAGAAATTCTTCGGGTTCTTCGGATTCTTCGTGTTCTTCGGGGTTATTTGTATTTATCGATAATTAAGTCTTTCGACCGGAGGTTTCGACCTGAGGTTTCGACCGGACACTTGTGCTCCGGTCAAACCCCTTTCGACCGAACCCTCTTCTTCGACCGAATAGAGGTGATCCGGTCTTGTCCCTTCGACCGAATAGGGTCCTCCGGTCTTGTCCTTTCGACCGGATACTTGTTTCCCCGGTCGTTTTATTCGACCGGATACTTGTTCCCCCGGTCGTTTCATTCGACCGGATACTTGTTCCTCGGTCGATTCATTCGACCGTATAAGTGTATGACCGGACGTGTCCTTCGACCGGATACTTACTACCCCCGGGCATACCTTCGACCGGATATTTGTTTGACCTGATTTTCTGTTTAAAGTGTTTTATTTGTGTTTCTTCTATTTTATTATATTTGGATCATTCTGCTTGCCTAACGATCAGTACAGTGCTATTAAGTTAAGAAGTAAAGATGAACTCAAGGGATGCTCTAGTCATCGGTTCTGACCAAAAGCCCCCGGTGCTCTTTCGGGGAGAGTACCCTCAGTGGCATGACCGATTTATGAACTTCATAGAAGCGAAACCCAACTATGAAGATATATACAAATGCCTGACTGAGGGTCCACAAGAATGGCCAATGAAAGTAGTACCGGCAAATCCAGCTGAAGGTTGGCCAGAGCGCCAGATCCGGAAAACTGTTGGTGATTTTACTAACAGAGAAAAGGAATTGCACGCGGCAGAAAAGCTGGCAAAATCATATCTTCTTCAAAGTCTACCGAATGACATCTATGCTTGTATAGATAGCTTCAAAGACTCGTCGAAAAAGATGTGGGACCAAATAAAGAAGATGATGATGGGAAGCCACATCAATAACCAGCTAAAGGTGACAAACTGTATCACCAGATATGATGGGTTTAAAGCACGAAAGGGTGAAACGCTGACGGAAACCTACGAAAGGTTTAATATGCTTCTAAATGATCTTCAGAAAAATAAGATCACAAAGACGAACACGGAAAACAACATCAAGTTTATGAACAACTTGCAGCCTGAGTGGAAACCGTTCGTCTCCCATATTCGCCACACTCAAACCTTGGAGAAGCTGTACCTTCACGAACTCTATGAAATGCTGCTCCAAGACGAAGAGGAAGTGATGGAACTTCTTGGGAAAGCAGAAGAAAAGCCAGCAACTGATCAAATAGCTCTCGTATCTGAGAGAAGAGGCAAATCCGTCAGCCGATCATCTGGAAAAGAACCCGTGCTGAGTGATTCTGAACCTGAAGATCCCGATAGCGATTCGGATCCAGAACTTGCCAAGATGAAAGAAGCAATGGTGTTTCTCACTCAAGCATTTCAAAAGAGGAAGTTTTTCTCCAAGACTTCCAATAAACAAAGAGATTCTACTCGTCGTGATCATCGAGACAAGTCTGAAGGTAACAGTCGTTTTGAAGCTGGTAAGAAACCTGACAAGAGACATGAAGAAAAGCCTAAAGACGAACCGATCAAATGTTACAATTGTGGTCGGTTAGGTCATTTCGCCAGAGATTGTCGCAAGCCAATTGTGCGCAACGCCGACTACTATCGAGCCAAGCTGCTTCTTGCCAAAGAAAAGGAAGCTGGTAAAGCTCTAATGGCTGAAGACGATTACTGGCTACAAGTGTCGGATGAAGAACCCGAGGATGCTGAAGCTCATCTGTGCTTCATGGGCAACCATTCATCACCATCTGATACTGATGAAGACGATAACAATGCTCCTTGTCAGGTATGTACCCCTTTTCATGAAGCTTTACTTGATCAGATGCAACTATCTATGAACAAACTTGACTCTTACAAGCTGCTGTTAAAAGAAAAAGAACAACTTCTATCTTCTCTGGAAAACCGTGTCACTAAGCAGTCTGACTTTATGGAAAATCAAAGCTTAGAAATTGCTAGCTATATGTGCACTGTTTCTAATTTAAGAGAAGAAAATGTGAGGTGTTCAAAAGAGTCACAAAGTCTAATGACCAAAGTAGATGACCTGACCGATAAGCTCCGTATGTATGAGTCCGAGAAAATTGATTTGTTAAATCAAAACGTGGCTTACAAAAATGAGAACATAAGGTTATCCAAACAGCTAGAAGAGCTTGAAAAGAAACTTTATAAATTGGGTCAATCTGATCAAACGTTAAAGCTAATCGCACCAAAAGAACCAAAGTACGGAAATGCGGGTATCGGGTACGAAAACCCTGATTACTTAAACAAGGCTTTATCCAAAGTTCCTACTTTATATGCATCTGAATTTTTTGGATTAGATAAAATCTTTCCTGAATATAAGATACATTGGACCACACCCACTGAAGAGGAAGACCTTGAAGATAAGTTGAGAAGGGAAAACTCTGTTCTTTCTAAAAGGACATTTCCTTTTGTTTATGATACTTTAAATGCTTCTTATAATACTGACAAACCCCGTTTCCTGTCATCCGATTTTTTCCATAGTTACTCTCAAGCTGAACTAGATACAAAAACCGTTAAAACTGAGGAGGAACCTCTAGCTCCCAAGGTTTATGTTCCTACTCTGCTTTTAGAAAAGAAACTTGTTCAGCTAGAGGAATCGTATGCACTAGAAAGGGAAAATTTTCAAAAGGAAAAGCAAAGTCTTTTATCTCAAATTGAGTGTCTCAGTTCCAACAAAAAGGAAACCATGTCGGAAGAAGATAAAGAATATTATCAGACAGAAATAAAGAAATTACACTCACAACTGGCTGCTATGGCAGCAGATAATCTGAAAGTGCAACTTCACAAGGTTGACCCTCATGCTCAGCCTTCCATTCTCCAAAGAGAGTTATCGTCTCTGTCTGAAAACTCTTATCCTTCTTCTGACACATCTTCCTGCAAAGCTTTTATGGGTGACTTGTCACCGATTATTTCAAACAAAGGAAAAGAGCCTCAACGATTTGAATCAGATCAGTGTTCTGACTGTAAAAATGCTTCCGCTTATGATTTGCACTCAATAAACTCTTCCAATGTTCTGAAGTCCTCATGTGACAAGGTCCTTTCTGATGAGGAATTTGAATTTTCCGCATTCTTGAATTCTGAGGTGTGTTTAGATAGCAATTTGAGCCAATTTGACTTTAATCCTTCTCTACCTAGCCATGTTGATTTTTTAAATGAGTCATGTGCGCCTCCGGTCAATTTTCATAAGGGTGAATGTTCTACATCTGCCTCGCAAAAACCTTCTGTGAACATTCCTTCAAAACCTTCCAAGTCAAAATCTAAAAGGCGTTCACAGAAGAAGAAAACGACCGGTCGCTCTCAATTGTCACAATCATCAATTTTCAAATCCTCTGACTATGGGTTTAACGGCATTTCAGATACGTATGGTCGGCGGAAAGGAGTGAAATATGCTTGGGTAGCTAAGAAGTCAAAAGAAAGCTCGGCAACATCAGAATTAGTTGATCCAGTGTTAAAGTCTAGAAAGAACAATAACAATCATGATGTTTTCATTTCTAAACCTCTAGTTGATTGTAATGGAACTTTTCCTTTAAAAGTTTATTCAATTCCGCAATTACTTCAACTGTCGCATGATTGTTTGTGTTGTTATCATTGTGGATCAAATGATTTTGTTGATAGCCGTTATGCCTCTGATTGGTTTGGTTCATATCATATTGCTACTAATAATTCTCATAGTAATGTTTCCCGTGAAAGACAAAGACCCAATTATAAACGGGTCTCTAAGGCGGGTGTTAAATCTAACCCCAAAGGACCCATTTACGAATGGGTACCTAAAAAGAAATAACCTGTTTTGCAGGACGGTCATGTGTGGTATCTAGATTCAGGTTGCTCCAAGCACATGACCGGAAGAAGGGAGCTTCTCACAAACTTCACCGAGAGGTTTTGTGGAAATGTACGGTTCGGGAATGATCACTCCTCTCCTATCAGGGGTTACGGCGATATTGTCAAAGACAATATCACAATCAAAAAGGTCTCCTATGTCGAAGGTCTCGGTCACAATCTTTTCAGTATCGGTCAATTCTGTGACAAGAATCTCGAGGTTACTTTCAAGGCTAAAAGGTGTAGCGTTCGAACTGAGGATGGTAAAGAAATACTTGCTGGAACGCGACGCACTAACCTCTACACGATCGACCTCTCATCCTTGAAACCCGATAAGGAAGTCTGTTTGTTGTCCAAAGCATCTGCTGAACAAAGCTGGCTATGGCATCGTCGTCTCTCGCACCTGAACTTCAAGAACATCAACAAGTTGGTGCTCGGGGGACATGTCAAAGGTATGCCAGATCTCAAGTTTGCAAAAGATCATCTGTGCGCTGCTTCCGAAAAGGGCAAGATGAAAAAGGCGTCTCACAAGCCTAAAACCGCTCCGAGTACTTCTCGGTCCCTTGAGCTAATCCACATGGACTTATGTGGACCGATGCGCGTCCAAAGCATAAATCACAAGAAGTATGTCCTGGTGATGGTTGACGATTTCTCTCGTTACACTTGGGTCCGATTTCTCCGTTCCAAGGATGAGACTCCCGAGTTGATAATCTCTCTTCTGAAAAGTATTCAAGTCAGTCTCCACCAGGTAGTTCAAACCATCAGGACGGACAACGGCACGGAGTTCAAGAATCAGTTACTCACCACTTATCTCACTTCAGTGGGTATCTCGCATACTTTCTCCGCTGCTCGTACTCCTCAGCAGAATGGAGTGGTAGAACGTCGAAACAGAACTCTTGTAGAAGCAGCTCGCACGATGTTATCTCATTCCAAGCTACCACTATTTCTTTGGGCAGAAGCTGTTGCTACCGCCTGCTATACTCAAAATCGGTCTATCATTAACAAGCGGTTCAACAAGACTCCGTACGAGATCATCAACAAACGTATTCCGAACATCAACTACTTTCATGCCTTCGGATGCACCTGCTTTGTCTTAAATGATAAGGATGATCTTGGCAAATTCAGTCCCAAAGCGGATGAAGGAGTGTTCATCGGCTACTCTCAGCACGCAAAAGCCTATCGTGTCTACAACAAACGGACGAAGACCGTCGTTGAAAGCGTAAACGTGACGTTTGACGAGGCCCCTGAAATGGTTTCTGAGCATCTCAGTTTAGAACCCGCGCTTACTGGTGTGTTAGCTTCTGGACAATTCCGTTCGGAAGCTACACTATCTCCAGTGGATCCACATCATGCGTCTACGTCAAGAGCACATCTTTCTGATTTGGATTTACTGTTTGAATTCTTTTATAATGACTTATTTAATGTTCAATCTAATTCTAAGTCATGTGACAGGAATACTGCTCAAGCACCAGAAGTGACACAAGTCACTGGCCCTACCAACTCTGGAGGTCCATCCTCGCCTGGTGCTCCATCCTCTACTGCCAATGATCAAGCTTCCCCAACCTCAAGTACTTGAAATCCTCTTACTCAAGTTCTTGATGCCGGTGCTCCTGAACCGACTCCTGTTGAAGGTGCCCTCGATGTTCCCTCTCCGGCAATCCCGGAACCTCCTATTGTTTCATCTCCAGCTGAGTCGTCCTCTGCTCCGTGTTCGACTCCCACGACGACACTTCCACCTCACAGGCCATCATCCCTCGAGGCAGTTCAGGATCTACCCCCAGGTGGTCATGTGGATGCCGATACCTCTCATCAGACATATCAACCTCATCCACACACTACCAAGTGGACTCGAGCACACCCCCTTCATCAGATCATTGGTGATCCTTCCACACCAGTTCAAACTAGATCTACCACCGCGAATGACTGTTTATTTTCCTCGTTCCTCAGCCGTATCGAACCTTCAACTGTCTCTGAAGCGCTGAATGATCCGGACTGGGTAATTGCTATGCAAGAGGAACTCAACCAGTTTGAGACCCTCAAAGTATGGCGCCTAGTTCCCCGACCAAAGAACAAGACGGTGATAGGGACTAAATGGATTTTTAAGAACAAGAAGGACGAAAACGGCATTATAGTTCGGAACAAAGCGCGTCTAGTGGCTAAAGGATATCGCCAGCAAGAAGGAATTGATTACGATGAGACGTTTGCACCGGTTGCTCGCATTGAAGCGATCCGCATGTTCCTCGCCTATGCCGCTCACAAGAATTTCATCGTCTTTCAAATGGACGTGAAATCCGCGTTCCTCAACGGCGTGCTCAAGGAGGAAGTCTATGTCTCGCAACCAGAAGGCTTCGTGAGTACTGAAAATCCGCATTACGTCTACTTTCTTGACAAGGCCCTCTACGGTCTTAAGCAAGCGCCACGAGCCTGGTATGATGCACTCTCATCCTTCTTAGTCAAGTCTGGTTTCTCTAAAGGTAAAATTGATACCACTTTATTTATTAAAAGAGAGAAGAAAGATATCATCCTTGTACAAATTTATGTTGATGATATAATTTTTGGCTCCACGAACCCCAAGTATTGTCAGAACTTTTCTGCCTTAATGAGTAAACATTTTCAAATGAGCATGATGGGGCAAATGAACTTTTTCCTGGGTCTTCAAGTAAAACAATTACAAACAGGAATTTTCATTAATCAATCTAAGTACATCTCGGATATTCTTCGGAAATACCAGATGGAACAATCTTCATCCATGAAAACCCCCATGTCCACTACTCTAAAGCTTCACTCCGATCCTGACGGTAAGGATGTGAATGCGACTATTTATAGAGGTATGATTGGCTCTCTGATGTACTTGACGGCTAGTCGGCCTGACATTATGTTTTCGACATTCTTGTGTGCAAGATTTCAGTCAAAACCTAAAGAGTCTCACTTAGCTGCGGTTAAGCGAATTTTTCGATATTTAAAAGGTACTGCTGATCTTGGTTTGTGGTACCCAAAAGAGACAGGTTTTGAATTGACAGCCTACTCGGACGCTGACCACGCGGGCAACATGCTGGACCGGAAGAGCACGTCGGGTCATGTTCAGTTCTTGGGCGATCGTCTTGTCAGCTGGGCTTCCAAGAAGCAAAACTGCGTGTCCACCTCCACCGCCGAGGCAGAGTATGTAGCAGCCGCCAGTTGCTGCTCGCAAGTCATCTGGATGCGCACCCAGCTCAAAGATTATGGATTTAATTACTCCAGGATTCCCATCTACTGCGACTCGAAGAACGCTATAGCCATATCAAGCAATCCCGTCCAACACACAAAGACGAAGCACATTGATGTGCGCTATCACTTTATAAAAGATCACGTGGAAAAAGGTACCATCGAACTCTATTTTGTTAATTCAGAGCATCAGTTAGCAGACCTATTTACCAAAGCCTTGGACGAAAAACAATTTAATTACCTTGTGTCCAAGCTAGGAATGCTAAATTTGAAAGTTTGATCCGTTCGCAGCCCTCTACGAGTTTCATTCAATAACGAATGACTGTGACAACTGCCCCAGTGACGTGTCTCTGGTTGCTATGGTCCACACTCCTTGGTTATTGCATGTTACTCGTTCAGCCCTGTGTCCGCTACGAACTTCTGTATTAACAAAGTAGATTTCATTGTGTTCTCTATTTTTTTTTCTCGTGTGTCTGTTTTTTTTTTCTCGTGACGGTGTGCAGTTCATTCCTTTGTTCCTTGAAGAGTAAGTTGTTAGTGACAGATCTACAACCCGATACTGTGTTCAGGGAGACCACTAGCGTCAGATGGTTGGTAAGTTTCACGGGTCCTCCTTTCGAGGGGGAGCAGGTAAGAGGGTTCCGTGTTTGGACCTCCTCATGGTAATCATTCGAGGGGGAGTGAGATATCGTGTCTTCGTCTTTAAGTCGTATCAATTTTATTTTTTTTTTCCTCTCTACTTAGGTTTATTTTTTTTCCTTCAAATTAACGTTTTAAAAAGTTCTGTGTTACATCTCCGAAAACTCCAAAAATATTTTTTTAGTTTGGTTTGTTTGTTTTAACTTCGGCCCATAGCCTACCCGGTCCACCTCCCCCACGGCCCAAGCCCAACAACCTCCGGGGTATAAGAACCCCGGTCGAAGGCTTTTCCTCTCATTCGATCGCATCTCTCTGTTTCTTCTTAATCTTCTTCTCTCTCTCTCGCCCGGACTCTATTCGACCGAAACCACGTTTTTTTTAATCGATCGAACACCGTCGACTTAGTCTCCATCGTCCTCTACATCTTCATTCGATCAGGTAGGTGATTCGAGATGTTGTTTTTAAGGTTGCATCGATCGGTTGTCATCGATCGATATTAAGTTTTGTTCTTCAATCGATCTGTGGTCGATTTGTATTCTCCGGGGGAATACTCCGATCTAGGTCTTCACCCCGGTCGATATCACCCCCGGTCAATTAATTCCTCCGGTCTTAGTGACCTCCGGTCGAAGACCTCCGGTCAAAGACCTCATCCGGTCTTAGTGACCTCCGGTCGAAGACCTCATCCGGTCGACCACTTATCCGGTCTTAGTGACCTCCGGTCGAAGACCTCCGGTCGAAGACCTCATCCGGTCGACCACTTATCCGGTCTTAGTGACCTCCGGTCGAAGACCTCCGGTCAAAGAACTCATCCGGTCTTAGTGACCTCCGGTCGAAGACCTCCGGTCGAAGACCTCATCCGGTCTTAGTGACCTCCGGTAGAAGACCTCATCCGGTCGACCACTTTTCCGGTCGTAGAGACCTCCGGTCGAATGCCTCGTTCGGTCATGCTTTTATCCGGTCTTGTAAAAACCCCGGTAGAATTTTATTCGGTCGAATCAAATTTTTTTGTGGTGCTTATAGTATACTTGGTTATGAGGAAGTTTGGTGTTTCTATGTACTGGTGCGAGTCTGCGCGCCTTGGTGACTGACCCTAACTCACGAGTAGGGTTAGCTCTTCCAATCTTAGGAGTTACTATCTGGCGTGATCTAAATCATCACGGTATAACTCCAACGGCGATAATTGTGTTTCCAAACCTGTGTACTAATCGATTACTTCTTCACAGGTACAATGGCTCAAAATCAGCCACCAGCGATTGACCCAATCGCAGATGCAGAACTGATTCCCGAGGATCAGTTCCTTCCACTTACAGCGAATAACTACCATCTCGATGTGACCCAACTCGCCATTCAACATCAGGTCATCATCGAGATACTAAGGGGCCATCCACTCTCCTATGCTCTAACAGAAACAGCCACCGTTCCAATCATATACCTACAGCAATTCTGGCGTTCCCTTCATGCCTTAGAAGCCGATGGCAGTTTCCACCTTGAAGGTCGGATAGATCACACACCAGTGCTTCTCACAAGTGATCTATTCCGCCAATTTCTTCGGTTACCAACCGCCGGATCTGTAGCTGGCCAAGAAGACTTCGACCCGCTTGTCTCCGATGCTACATTGTGCACCGATCTTATCTCGCTGGGATACGGCGCAGAACTCCGCATACCATCAACATTCACCCGCAAACATCTATCGACGTTATGGTACACGCTGTTCACGTATATCAATCGGTGTCTTTCGTCTATAACGAAAGGCATTGATCAGACGAGCGCTCCGATTCTACGCATCTTTCATGCGGTGGCATTCAATCGCCACGTCGACTTTGCTGATCTTCTATGGTTTGAACTCATTCAGAGAGTTCGGTCGACTGCATCTCGGCGGTCAAACTTCGTCCCCTTCATGCGGTTCCTACAGATAATCATCCGGAACTACATGAACTTGTATCCCGAGATACAGCGCCGCTCCACCCACCCTATGTGCCCACAACATCCAACCCGGAAGATTCCTTCACGTGCTGATCCAGAAGGTACTAGCCCATGCTCGTCCCACGGCAAATCCCAGTCGGGGTACTAGCCCATGCTCGTCCCACGGCACTGAGTGTGATAGCTTATAGGCACACACACAACATCCCAGCTCCTATGGTCCGGCCAGGACCGGCAGGACCTGCCTAAGGAGCACGACCTGAGCGACGTGAGGGTCAGCGTCCACAAACGAGAGGTGGGAGCGTCCGGATAGCTGGGGCTTCCGGACAGGGTGTGTCGAGGGCCATTATCGTGAGGGGAACTGGAGTGGGCAGTGCCGTTGGAACGAGCCAGCCAAGTTCGTCGAGACAACCTTCTCCGCCACCAACAACAGGTACTCAAACGACAGAAGAAGCAACAGTTTCTGAAGCCGTTCAAGCTCAGCCTTCTTCTGTCGCTGCTACTGAAGGAACATCAGCCACTTCAGATACCGAGGAAACCCAAACCGCCACATCAGCATCAGATGAAGAGTCTTCTGACTCTGATGGTGACGATAATCAGCCCCCATCCGGAGAGATAAGAAGAACGGAGGGAGTATTAGTTGAATATCAAGAGGTGAGCTGTGTGAGGGAAAGGCGGAGTAAGCTACATTCTGAGAGTACTTGAGTGATGGGACAACCATCTTCGGTTGTATCCCCCCCAGCCACATCTAGCCAGGTAGCCACATCTGCTATCCAGTCTCATGTGTTGGGACTGGGTATTGAAGAAGCCGCCGTGGACCTAGCGGCGCACTTGCACGCCCCACCAAGCCACTCCACCATCTCTCAACAGATGGTGGTTTCACAAACTCACGGGGATTTTGCACATACGCTATCGGGCTCTCACTTGGAGGGTGCCGATATTGAAACAAGAGAACAGCTGCCCCCGTTCTCGCCTTCTTTGCATGCACGGAGTCTAGATCCACTTGTATTACACGCCATTCCTAGGACACAGATTCCGTTTTCGGCTATCGCCGGTAGCCTAAGTGGCCCGGCCGGAACATCCATAGTAAACCCACCTTCGGGTAGGTTACGAGGATTGGATGGAAGTCCTACCACGGCTATCATCACGCCAACCGTGAACGTAGGCGGCTCGACTTCTACAGTCGTAGCTACAACGGGAAGTCTAAGTGACCCCGGCGTTACCCACACTGAGTTTGTCTCAAGGGAATACATGGACGGCGCCCTAAAGGCTGTCCAATCTATGATGACGGCGGAGATGGACAACATCAAACGTATGGTCAAAGGCAAAAGTCCTGCGACTGAGCCGGAGACCACATCTACTCCATCTTCTCTATCAGCTGCGGATATGTCCATACCTGAACTGAAATCCATTCTTCTAGCCAAACTAATAGCCCAATCTCTAACCGAACCCACCCAGGATGCCGATTTGCTATCCTTACTTTCTCAAGCATCTACACCGACCCCACCTACACCCCAACCTATCGTTTCTGTCGAAGCCTTCCAGATCCAACAAGCTATGCTTCAGTCACTTCAGCAAACCGTAGCTGTTTTGACTGAACGCCTTTCGGCAGTGGAAGATACCTGCCGTGGCCAGGCAGAACGGCTCAAGCGCCGACATGATGATCAGGATGATCCTGATCACCATGAGGGGGAGAAGCGCCAACGTCGATCTGAGCCGGAGTCTCATGTAGTGGAGTCGGAACAGGTTGAACAGGGTACGGGTTCGGGTACAAGAACAGAGGGACAGAGGCAGGAACAGGAACAGGAACAGGAACAGGAACAGGAACAGGAACGGGAACCAGTGACAGATCTGATACTATATGATTATCCGACGGTTGAAAAGCCTGAGGAATTTGAATTTGATTCTCCGATAGTTCCTGAAGACTGGACGATAATACTAGATCCGTATGAAGTAACAGACACGATAGAAGAATGTGCAAATTCTGAAAGAGCTCTGGTGGTTATGCAAGAAGAAATTGATGAAATACTGCATCCAGAGGATCAGTCTTCTGTCGTGATACCTTTATTGACTTATCCAGTTAATCACCCTGAATTTTCTGATACAGTCGTTCCCGAGAGATCTCCTCCAGCTTCACCAGTTAGAGAACCAGTCAATACAACTCCAGCTCGTCCATCCAAGTGGGAAAGAGTCCGAATAAAAGTTCCTTTCCTCGAAGAAAGTCAGAAAAGGATATTTGCCCACTGGATCAGAAAGTATGATGAAGTTGTTATACATGGTCTACAGTCAGTGAAAAACAAAGAAAAACAGCGTGAACTTGTGTTTGTATACCGAAAGTTCCAGCACAAGTACTCCAAGACGAAGCTCAAGATTGTATCTGTTGATAAGATTATACCTGCCTACTTTATGAAGGTCAAGTATACGGACTTTATGGTTACTAGAGAAGATGGTCAACAATATTGCTTTTCTGATGCTGATTTTCCATGCTTGGAGCCACAAGATCTGCTGTATATCTTGCGTGACTTAAAGACCAGAACTGTCAGACCCGGAGAAGTCATTGATGCTCTAGAAACAGTGAAAAGATACATGAAGTGTGCAATGAAACTTGCTTCGGTGGAAGACTTTCAGATCGGGTTAGAAAGCAATCAGCCAAAGATTAATCTGCTCAAGCCTGATTTGAAGATTCCGTCTGATACCCAGAATGTACCTGCGTTTACTGTGATAAAGCTTCCAGAGTTTGGCATGACCTATGTGAATGACAAAGGAATTATGCATTTCATTCGTTTCAATCAGATTGCCAGATTCTGCGATGGTACGTTGATGTTGCTGAAAGACAAGTTGAAGCGTGCACTGGATAAAGATGAAAAAGGGGTTCAGCTTTTGGATCCTAAATACAAGCCAATTGTTCTTGAAGCACTGGGTGAAATTGAAGAGCGACTGGAGTACAGAACTCAGATTAGATATTTCGAGATCAGCTTTGGTTTCCGAAAAATCTATGTTCCTAACTGGCGTGACTATCAACTTCTATTTAAAGGGGGAGATTGTTAGGGCTATCTTGATAGTTAAATAGAAGTTCAGGGTAATTTGTGACAAGTTGTAATAGTTGTTAGCTTGTTGGGCCTTAAAGCCCATAAGCCCATTAGGCCTGCGAGCCCGAGTATTTAAAGTTATTTTCTACTTCATTTGTTAGAGTTAGAGATTCATAATTCAGTTTACTAGTTGTTAGGTTTACATACTATTATCAGAAATTCTCTCTGTAAACCTTAGCCCTTTGAAGTTTATATCAATCATATGACTAGTTGCTGTGGCCAATATATTGTTCATCATTGTTCTTATATCTGCTGATTGCACTGAAACTGGGATCTACAAGACTTCCACTTCAAAAAGATCCAATGATCCTTCAATAGGGGGTAACACTCCTGGAGAAGGTGAGGACAGATATAACTATGAAGAATTGATGGAAACAATGGGAAACATCAACCAGGATGTCCTCAAGCAGGGAAAAGAAATAGAAGAGATGAAGTTGGTGATTCTCTCTCAACAAGTTCAAATCACCAAACTCAAGAAAATGGTGACAAGACTGTTACAGAAACAGAGAAGGAAGCAGTTTGTGTTAAAAAGGAGGACAAAAGTTCAAGATGATTTCAACAAGGGGGAGAATTCAGAGGCTGAAGCAGAAAAAGAAAGTATTTCTGCTAAGGGATCTGATGGTAAGGGGGAGAAAGCTGCAGAAACAGATAATGCTCATGCAGAAACAGATAATGCTCAAGCAGAAACAGGACTATCTGTTGAAGAGTTGGAAATAGCATAAACATTAGTAAAGGCAAAGAATGACACTCCTAAGGCTACTCAAAAGGCTAAGGGAGTGGTCATCAATGAAGGAGGCATAGAAAAGAAGAAACAGGAAAGAAGTGAGGCAGGGCTGAAGGATACAAAGGGTAAATCTAAGATGATTGAATCTGAACAACCTGTTAAGGGGAAAACTCAATTAGAAATGGATGAAGAAGTGGCTAAGAAGCTTCAGGCAGATTTGGAAAGGGAGGAAAATCTTCAATCTGAGAAAGATAGAGAGCTTGCACTGAATATGGCCAGAAAACTAAATGAAGAGTACCAGAAGAGTATGAAAACAGCAGCTCAGGCCAAGCAAGTACAAGTAAAAAGAATGCCATTCAAAAAGCAGAAAAGACAACCCTCCAAGACCTTTTTGGCCAATCAGGAAAGAAGAAAAATGATTAACTTCCTGAAAAGTGCAATTGGGGTTAAGGGGGAGATGTTTACAAATATGGCTTATTCTCAGGTTGAAGAACTATACAACAAAGAAATGGCCAAACTCCAAGGGGACTCAGCACAAAGGGAAGAGGCTGAGAGAAGGATGAAAGAGAGACATGATCTCAACATCCAACAACCATTCCCTGAGGAAACTACACCATCTAAAGAAGAAGCAAAAGATAAAAAGGAAGAATCTGAAAGTGTTGGTGTTGAAGCCAGTGTGGAAGCCAAAGCTGGAAAAAGGGTGAAGACAATTGCCTCAAAAAGGCAGTCTAAAAGGCCCAGAATAGAAGGAACAGATGGTACTACATCAGAACATTCAGAGGTACCAATAGCAGAATCTGTTCAACCTCCAGCTCAGTTCAATGAACCAGAATCAGTTCAACCTCCAACACAGTCCAATGAGCCAACAAATGAGAATATGGATACATACATGACCATAGTGGAACCTTTGAAGGCTGATCCAATCTCTATGCAAGCTCCAGAGATCATCTTCTGGGATATTCTAAGAGACAATGGAAAGAATTTCTTCAGAATCAAGAGAGCTGATGGTTCATTTGAAGCTTATTCAACATGGGGGAAGGTTATCAGAAGTTGTTCAAGAGCTGACATAGAAGAACTACATAAAGTGGGGATGAAACTTTATGAACCTGTGTTGAAAGGTACTGAAGAAAATCTTCTCAAAGTTACTTTAGAATACTTGTGCATGATGTTTGATCCAGAAAGAGTACATCATAGGATTAAAGATCATAAGCATGAGTTCATATTCAAGAAGATTGACAAATGGATATTATTTGAAAACTGTGGAGTATACATGATTACTGTTGATAACTGTTATCATGAATACTACCTGGTGGACAAAATATATGAGCACAGCAAGGAGAAGTTGGAAGGGATGCTCAAAGCTACATTGATCTGTACAAAGGAATCAGAGATGGCTAAGATTGTGGTGAGAAGAACAGTGAATCAAAGCTTGGGCCTAGACCCAAACTTGGGAAACTGATCAAAAGGTGTTGAAAGCATCTTGGAGAGCTTCTGGAAGAATATCTGAAGAACTTGACTTCTCTTCTAAAAGTCAAGTTAGGGGGAGATTGTTGGGAACTGAAGATTCTACCAAGTGTAGTTACTACTGCTAGTACAAGAGTGGTTACTACTGTCTGAACAAGTTGAAGATTAATACTGCTAAGTGTTACTACTGCTAGTTACAGTTAGTACTGCTTGAACAGAGTTAGTACTGCTTAGCTAGTTAGTACTGCTAGTAGTTAGTACTGCTTGCAGTTAATGCTGCTGGAAGAGGATACTACTGCTAAGCATAGTTAATGCTGCTAAAGAGATTCGGATGGGATATAATACAGCTGGATATACTGAAGATTTACTTAGAAGATATACATGGAATATATTCTGAAGATTTATTTATTCTGTGTAATTATCCTTTTATCAGTATATGTATAGAATGTATAGAATAGATAGAAATAACTTTTGATATTTGTTTTTCTAGAGAGAAATCAACCTCAAGGCATAGATCCTAATTCTAGAGAAGTAGAATTCGTATTGTTGAGCCTGTTCATCAATATTGAGGTTGAGTGTGTAATCTTGTAGCTTTAAGCATTCAATACAAGTTTACTGTTTGATATTATATACTGTGTTTTGATTACTGTTTTATAAAATATCAAAGTGTTTTTCCGCAACTTCTTTGATATCAGTTTCTGAGTATTAATTCTTGTTAAGAATTCGATCCTGACACTCAAACCAATTGACATGGTATGCAATTTATAAAAATTGAAATAATTGGAATGTTGGTGTGACAAAGTATATTGTTTAACAAATTTCATAATATTTCTTGCATTTTTCAACTTCCTTGTCAACAGATCTTTTTCCCTATCCAACATGCAAATGACTCCAAGCTTCATGATCTTAGACAACAGTGCAAGCAACAAGACTATCGATGGCAAGTACGGTGAAGTACCAACAATGCTGGTAAGCAATACTTGTAGATAAAAACCCATATACACTTGGAACCATCTTCATTTGAAACTTAAATGATCTATATTTGTTGTAGCAAACGAAAATGCTAAACTATTTGATAACTGTACACTATCCATGTGTTAACAGTATGTCAAAAGTGAAAGAAAATAGGTATAAATTGAAGCAGAGAACGGTCGATAATACTAAGGACTCGGGGATTTTTGCAATGCGCCACATGGATACCTTTAAAGACGAAACAGTTAGTAGGTATGATGCTGGGTTTGTGAAGGAATCAACAACTCAAGAGGTACAACTCATCAAATTTCGCAAGAAATACTTATCGAAGATACTGCTTTCAACCCACAACATTTGGAGGTCCAGGTCATCAAGTGAGCATCAGATTTCTCACATGTGGATGGAAGGGTAACGAAGTCAGTTATACAAGAAAAGATTAAAACCAAGACTTCATGGGTTGGATAGGTTTTCATTATGGATATACTTTTTTTGGGTTAAATTTTCCAAGTGGAACAATCCTGTTTTTAATTGTTTTGGTTTTTTGTCTAGGAAGCTTTTGCACTTTGAATTTTATGAAAACACATCATGTTTTAATTAGGTATGTTTATCATGGTGTGATTAATTACTATATGGATTTTATAAATGGGAAGAATACTATCTTTAATCATTAACCATTTATTGTGTTTGTTGGTTTGTAATAAAAAATAACTTTGTTTGATGATCACATATGATTTATGTATAAGGATTAATATAACAATCTATAAAAAAGAGATTTTTGTAACATCAAATATGATAAAATGCAAAAGGGTGTAGTTAATAATTCTTACTACTTCTTTTAAGTGTTGTACAATACAATTCAGACAACATTAGAGGTGATCATGTATTGAGTTCTTGTATAATAAGGTATAATCACGTATAATTTTATCTGTAATAAACATAATAGGTCATTCATTTAGGATATATGGAAATAATAAGCTTACAAATCACCAGTGATGTTATGAATATAATTTTAACAGAAATTGTTCACCAACCATATTGTTTGAAATCGTACATGATTCTTATCCGGCATACTCAACAGAAAGGTAAGATAAAGTGATTGACCAACTATGATATTTCAAATCACTAGTGATGTAATGACATAATAGTATCAGAAGTTGTTCACCATCCATATTGTTTGAAAACATATATGATTCTTATCCAACATACTCAACCGAAAAGTAACAGGAATTGATTGACCAACCATGACATTTTAAATCACATATGATTCTTATCCATCATATTAAATTATCATTCACACATACATGATCCTTTTATAAAGAATGAAGATGGTATTACCAACCATTGAGTTATGATTTATTGTCCCGTTTAATAACTAAATGATTCAGTAACAATTTAATACATAGTTACGTAAAAGATTCAAAACAATGAATGAATAATACTCATTCCATACAATTAACTTTCAACAAGTCAAAATAGTTCAACCAAAACAAATCATTCCAATAACACGTAACAAGGAAAATCCAATAGTCTAACCTATTCAATCACTTGATAAAACCAAAAACTATGCCATCAATCATCGTATTTGTCATACATGCCTTTCTTAACTGGACAATTGTGAGAATCATGGTTTGTGAATTCATTACAGCGTCTACACTTCCTCTTGTGTCGTGCATTCTTTAAAGCTCACTCGCCACCACTAATAAAACGCTTGCCTGTGCCACATCCTTTGTTTTTAACACCTTCTGGAGCACATGTCTCAATTATCTTAGGTTTTGTCACACCCAACATTTTTTTAAAATCAACATCTTTGTTAACAATATCATTCTCTGAAGGAACATCAGGTGCAATTTCTGACTTCATTGACCGAACTTTCTCCAAAAACAATTCAAGTTTCTCGTCTTCACCGTAAAATTTACTCAAAATCTAGTCAAACTCAAACTGTATATCATTGGTCAACCTATCGGACCGTTCATTGCTTCTGGGCTGGATACATCGAGTTTGAAGTACATCCAACGGGATAACCCCCCTCATCCATCGCCTATTAACATACTGACTAGGAATCTCTTCAGCATCTATGATAAATGAAACACTAAATATGTGGCAACACAAAATGCCAAAGTACTCATGTTGGTCCCTGTTAGGATCAAGCGCTTACCACTACGCCAAAAGAAGATGTTGGTCAATGACCCAACAATCCCCCCCCCCCCCCAGCATCTGCCGGCACTAACAAGATCTTCGCTAGAAGTCAATGGCTGCACAGCATGCCTTTGGCATTTAAATGCACTCCATGGGATTCGAACCCATGACCTGCTCTAATACAATATGTTAGGATCAAGCGCATACCACTACACCAAAAGCAATGCTGATGGAGAAGGCGCAACTTTATTTCCTTATAGCATAGCAGCCAGCGCCATGTTTCGATTTAGGAAGATGTTGGTCAATGACTCAACAGTCCCTAATAAGTAAAAGAAGTATTGTAGAAAGGGGGGGGGTTGAATACAATACACGAAATTTCACTTAATTTTAATTCTTTTATTGATATAAAAATAAAGAATTACACATAGAAAACAATAAAGATTGTTGCGGAAAAGAATAGTAAACTATTCTAACAATCTTACACTTAGAAACTTTAGAACACAACTTTAGAAAACACAAAGTTTAAAAGCTATGAGGATGAGAGAAATAGTTGCCAACTTTTCTTGAGTGCACTGAGTTCTCTTGATGAAAGTGTGGCTAGCATGGGAGGACGTCTTCAGCTGTATATACTACCTTATGCATTAAATGCAAAGGACTCTTGTCACGTATAGATTGGATCCTTGAGATTTTTATCAATAAATTATAAGATATTTGAAGTGACTTATCAAGATACAAAAGGGACTTTTGTACTATGATAAGACAATATCCTAATAAAATATTCCTGGTACAAATTTTTTTGAGATCCTTTGGAGAAAGTCTCTATCAGATCAGGACTTGAGTGAATATCCTCTGTGCAATAGAAGGTTTTGTCAGAAGAATGTTGGAAATAAAGGGGTATACTCAAATCAGGAAGATTTGTCTGCAAAGGAGATAGTCGAACAAAGAGTATTCGGTAGAGGGGTTGTCTGCCGATGGACCAACAGAGGGAATGATAGCCGATAGAAGGGGATCGACAGAGGGGTTGTCTGCCGATAAAGCAAAGAACCATCGACAGGGTATAGTCTGCCAAGGGAGATGTTAGCTCCAAATCTTATGTTTGTTAAAGTGTTGAAAATACCCAAGTCCTATTTTAGAGGACTTCCAAAGATAGACTTCAGAGGACGAAGACTTCAGAGGACAAACCTGCCTCTGAAGTACTTATCAGAGATTGCAACCTTCAGCAGAAGACATCAGAGATGGCTTCATCAGAGGCTCTGAAGACAACGTCAGAGCTCTGAAGACATTCTCTCTGAAGATGACGTTGAAGACTCCTGAAGTATCAGAATAGATAACCAATCACTTAGTGATAAGATTTACTTTATAGAGTAGGTTACTGTTCAAGCATGTCTTAAGCTTACCAATTAGGTAAGACACTGTTCAAGCATGCTTCTATTTGTCAGAATAGTACATTGTTTACTTTATGATCCTATAAATAGGACCATCACTCCTTTGACAAAAGTGTGCTTTTTGATATCTTGCATAAGAAGAATCAACTGAATATATCTCACGAAAATCTTGTTCTTTCTACTTGCTTTATATATGAACTGTGATATTTGAATCTGCTTTTGATATTAAACTATATTGATTCCGCTGTTTATACTCTTGTTGTTTATATCATTATTGTTATAAGATTAAATCTGGGATCCAACAGGAGAGTACTTCTTTGACAGGGATAGCTTAGAACTTGTGAAGCTTGTCTTGATCCTCATCAGTAGACTTACTTCCTTTTGAATTTGGTTAGTCTTCGATTCACCGATCTTTTGAAGCACAACTAAGCTATTACAAAGAACCATAAAATACACTAAGTATGAGATGTACAACAATTTACAGATATAAAATTACAAGCCGAAAGGGGAGGTCATCTTCAAATCTTTGACGACCCAACAATCTCCCCCTATTGATGATGACATCCCATACTTAAATAAAACAGTAGAGTTTAATGAATAATGCATTTTGACCCTGTTTTTACTCTTTTTGGGTTCTTTTTCACATAGACCATTATTTTTGTTTCTTTTTGGATTTTTTAGAGTATCCGACATTTACAAGTATAAATGAATGAAAGAATAAGCTATACAGACTATTTACTTCAAGAAAAATTGTATTTGTATTAATCTTGTAGGAAGATTACACAAGCAAAAGGAAATAAAGTACAATAAAACTAAAGATAGAAAAGCTACGATTCTTCAAAGGGATCACAGGGGATGGCATCTTTCTTCTTTAATTCCTCAGTTACAGCTTGATAAAGAGCCACGACATGATCACCTCTTGGGATGATCTGAAGAATCCCAGAAAGAAAACTGATGTTAGCAATAGGATCTGATATGCTCTAAAGAAGCGAGTTTGGCCGAAGCCATCATGAAAGAAGATCCCATAAGTAGGCTCAATGATGATAGTAGTACAAGGTTGAGGCACCAAGGTCGGTATAGATAGATCAAGGTTGGAGATGTTTGGAACCTTTCCTTCCTTGGCCATCTGTTGGAACACTCCTTCCTTCTTGGAAGACCTAGACTTCGGCTTGGAGGAAGAGGGCAGATTATCGACCTTGAGTTTGTTGATGATCTATCATTCGGCAGGAGTGTGCACAATATTGTACTTTTATCGGTATGATCTAAACCTTGTCTGAAGACTAATAATGAACTTCTCCATTTCGTCTTTGTAGGCACTCATACTCTTATTTAAGCAATCAATAATTTCAAACCACTTAGTGATACCATACATCTTAAGCCAATCAAGCTATTCGGTACGTTTTAATCCACCCTCCCTTTCGATGACCACACACATAGAATCACCTCTCTTTTTAGGTTTTATGATTTTTATTCCGACGATTGGGGAGTTGGTTCTTCGGCTAGTGAGAGATTTATGGTACCATGTGATGCATTTCTCCTTATGTTCTTCCAACTCTTTGGCCGATTGCTCCAACTTAAGTACTTGGAGCCCTAATTGGGTCAACCGAAATTTTGGCATTTTCAGCCTCCTCTTCAGCCATTTTCTGAGCCAGATCTCTTGATTTATCAAACTCTTTTTGAGTTATCTTAGCTGCCTTCAGCTCCTCAGACGACAATACAATATTAGAGGTAATCTTTGGGGGAGGAGCAAGTTTCAGACCATCTGCAAAGCTCTTAGTTCTAGCCTCCTTGAGACGCTTGAGTTTGACAACTTCTTCTTCTGATGTGAGCTTCTTTTTGCCCTTATCTTTTTTTAGCTCCACCTCAGATTCATCGACCTTTTCAGAAGCAATATTAAGGTTGGTTCCCTCTCCTTCGACCAGATCGGTAAGAGCCGACCTGTCGGTTCCTTCGTCTCGGTGGATTTTCCAGTGAAATTCTTGGGGGGCTTCTTTCTGTACTTCTTCTCGGCGGATGCTGGTTATTTAAGCATGAGGGGTATTGTTAGGTCATTATATTGTATCCAAGATTTAATAGAAAAAGTCAACATTGTCTTAGTCAAAGTTAGTGTTAAGTCTGATTTTATAGTAATTATTGTATTTATTGGCTTGGTATTATACTGTGTTTAGAGTCACATACAGTGTTGTATATGCCAAGGGTATTTAAGTCCCTTTGGGCTTTGGTCTTTGTAAGACATTAACGCATATCTAATAGAGATTACATACTTTGCACTTCAAACTCTCTCTCTCTACTTTCTCTATCTAAGATTTATAGATTCTTGGATTATCAATTGGTATCAGAGCCAATTTAGATCTTGAGAGAACTGAGAGAATCGTTTTTCGGATACTGAATTTTTAAATTAATCTGAAAATTTGATCGATTTTCTTGAATTTTTCAAGAAAATCTCGTTTTTGGATTTTTCATCAAATTCGGACTTGTTTTTGATTGAATTGTATTGTAAATTGGTTTGTTGGATTCGATTTTGATTGAAAAACTTTTTTGATTCTCATCGATTTGCAAGAAAAACAAGTTTTAATTGTCAATTTTGAGATTTTCGAGTTTTCTGGAAAACCGTTTTTACGTACTATTCTTATCTTGTTTTCAAAATTTTGTTGTTTTTAATCGAATTCTTTAATTGAAAAGTGTTACAAATCTGTTTTCGATCATATCTATTGAAAAAATCGTCTTTAAATTTCTAATCTGTAATCGAATTTGGTGATTTTTATTGTTTTACAGTGATTTGCGCCAGATCTAATCTTTGCGCGAGTTCATCATTCAGTTTGCGCCAGTTCATCATCTTTGCATGAGTTCTTCAAGTTTGCACCGAGTTCAAGGTTGAGTTAATCGAGCAAAGTCAAGGATTGCGTCTCCTTAGTCTAACGCAAAGTTTGGTTTGCGTCATCAAAGCATCACGCAAATCTTGTTTGCGCTACAACTTTCTCAGTTTCTTTTGCATCATCATCCTATCACGAGAAGTTATTCACGCAAAGCTAAGTTTGCGCTAACTCTGTGTCACACAAAGAAAGTTATCATCTTCACTGATAGCGGAAAATCGTATAGGTCCACAAAGTGGCCACTATGTTGCCACAGTGGCGGTGCAAGTGCACACCGGACACTATGATCGCTACAAGTAATAAAGTGGTAGAGTACCGAGATCGTTTCCACAGGGACTAGTCAACTAAGAATCAGAGACTTTTTCATGAACTTCTAGTGCTTGGTTGATTTTTTTTGAACAAGATCAATATTTTGTGGGTTTTAAGCGAATTAAACAACGATTAACGGAATTAACAATATTAAAGATAGGATGTGGGTACAAGCATTAACTAAGACTGATGTAGTAACAACTTGGTCAGAGACAAAATGACACACGACAGCCTTAAAAAAAACCCTTTTCTCTCAAAAATGAGTTTCCTCGGAACGTGGCCACCTTGTCCCCACTTTGTCACCACGTTGGCCAACTCTAGACTTGCCGACTTAACTAAGTAAACCTCTAAGGATTTCAGTTCCACCAGTATAGATATGAACGCCCAAATCTCTTTGTGACACCCATATCAACCGACATTTGAACCTTAGTTAAAGTCATGCAAAAACCCGTATCTCTACGTGGTTATAAAAGACTTTCTCAAATCTTCTTTGCATCACCCAAGCCGTATTTCAGATCTGCCCCTCTCGAGGTCTAAGATCTAGTATTAACACTAACAAGTGATCGGCTTGTCCGCGTTGAGTTGAAGTCCCGACTCAAGTGACCAAGTCTAAGAGTTAGCAACGATAGCAACACCCAAGTGTTGCCTACTAGTCTTAGCTGTGGCTCATACCCACACCCAAGGGGGTGTTTAGCTCATAATAATAACAAAAGACATGGGAGAAGAGGGCGAAAACATAAACATAACTTGCATAAATAACTAAAGAGTTGTTGCCAAGGTGGTGACAAGGTGGCCACTTGGCAACAGCTTTTACAAGGAAATTAAAACTTACAAGAATTAAATGCAATTTAACTACAAACTTTAAAGAGAGACTAAAACTTAAATGCTAAGCTCCAGAAGTGTTCAATGCTCCTGGAAGTTGTTGTGTGCCCAAATGGTTCCTCTAAGCCCTCATTTATAGCCCAAGGAAGAGAAAAGTGGTGATGTGACTATTCCTTAAAAGTAGCTTTTAAGGAAGAGTGTTGAACTTTCCTTGGACCTCCATTTTTTGTCCTCTTCCTTGAATATTCTAGTGAAAGATCAGAAGGCTCCTTTCAAATCTCCAGAAGTCAACCTTTCCGAAAATGTCTGGAACTTATCAACAAATTTTCAGCCTATGTTCAACGTGGCGACAAGGTGCCAGCAAGGTGGCCACTTTCTGCACAAAAGTTAGTGAAACCGAAATTTTTGCATTCTTGGGACTTCATCATCATGTTTGAACAATTAAGACCAATTGAAGGAGATGAGAGACAAAAAAGGGGGGAAATGTGGCAAAATGAAAATAAAAAGAGAGGATTTAACTCTCAATATTTGAGAGTTATCACACCCCCAAACTTGAGTAATTACTTGTCCTCAAGTAAAAAGAAAAGAATTAACCAAAAAGGACTCGAATGATGATCAAAGATGGTTGATTTTTGAAAGGAAAACTCATACCGAATACTTTGACGTGTCTTGATTGAGCGAAGCAGTTTGTTTGAAAATGGTACCGCTTCTTTTCATGCATCCCAAATATTTGACTTTTAATCAATAGGGCTTGAATTGGGTTTGTGTTTTTGGGTTTCCAAATTAATTGCTCGATATGACCCCCAAACTTTTCTATTTGCATGACTCCAATTTTCTTTGGTTTGGCTATTTATTCTTTGTATTGCCTTAACCATTCGACCCTTGACCGATCCCCAATTTATTTATCATTTTTCAATCATTTTTTTTCTGCCAAAGTGGTGACAAGGTGGCGACAAAGTGGCCACTTTGGCTTTGAGTTATTGGAAGAACGGTTTGTGTCTATTTTTGTAGCAGCCCCCACCCCCCAAACGAAACCCTTCAATGTCCGCATTGAAAATGAAAGATATGTTGAAATTGCTATGGGAAAAGGCTAGGTTTCAATTCGGAACGTGTTTGGGCTTAACATCTAGAAAGAAAGGCCTATATCACGTTAATAGTAAAAAATTGTGAGCAATCTAAGGAGCAGACCTGCAAAAGAGATGAGTGCAAAACAAAAGTACTAGAAATAACCAAAGAGACGGTATAATGAGTACGGTGAGAAGAGCGAGCATACAACCAACATAGAATGAGTCAAAGTAACAACCAAATACCACAAAACAGAAAAGAAGTAACAAGACAAAGTTTGAACATAAATGATGATGAACCAAGAACACTCACGGCTTACCCACCTCGGCAGAAGGGACAGCCTCGACGCGACAGTGGCATGCGGAACGGTAGATGAAAGGGGTGGTGCTTAAGGTAGAAACCGGCGGCCGAAACGAATGATGTGGTAGTCAAAGCTTCCTCTGCCGACTATCGGTGACTCCTCCGTCTATTCAGAAATGGATACAGACCAACTTCTTCTTCTTCTTCTCTTTTTTTTTTTGGGTTTTTTTTTCATGACTTCAAGTTACATAAAAAAATAGAAGTGTGGGGGAATTAAGTGATGAGAAAAAAAAGATAAATGGGTTGATGGGATTAGAGATTTAGAGAGGATGAGAGGGTCAAGGGTGATGATTGCTAAAAAAAAGACTTGATGTTTGCCTTTTGGATTCTTTGGATTTTTTTTTTTTTTTTTTTTGCAATGGTGATGGTGAACCTACGGTTGGGGGTTGCAAAAGTAAATGGGTATATGAGAGATAGGGAGAGTGATGATGGTTAGAAAGAGTGATGGGACACAAATGTGGCTACCTTTTGGCTTGAAAAGATGTCTTTTTTTTGGAATTTTTTTTTAAGAAACCCTTTTAACCCTTGGTTTTTCCAATAACTTCTGAAAATTAACACTACTTGCACAAGAAATACATAAAGAAAATAATAAAGTACAAAGATAAATAAAAAAAACAAAGGACAAAGAGGGACTTGGACAAAGCTGAAAATCTTGAGAGTTGCATGGGATGACTAGAGAACAAAATGGAGTTTCAACCATACAAAAAAAAAATTAAAAACAGATCTGAAAATTAAACTTCAGAAACTTTTTTTAACAGCTCAGTCCCAACGTGGCCACAAAGTGGCCACTTTGCACAACTCCGAAAATTTTCAAATTTTTTTTATAACAAAAATTGAAATGGTAAAAACTAAAAAGGACTGACATACAACACGAAAATACAACACGGGGTCAAGAGGTACAAGTTCACCGTGTTGTAGCCTTGGCATACAACACGGAAAATACTAAAAATAAAAGACACAAGCAACTCAGGCTCGAATGAAAATTCAATATCTTAGGATTTAAAATCGCGCTAGTCCCCGGCAACGGCGCCAAAAACTTGATAGCGGAAAATCGTATAGGTCCACAAAGTGGCCACTATGTTGCCACAGTGGCGGTGCAAGTGCACACCGGACACTATGATCGCTACAAGTAATAAAGTGGTAGAGTACCGAGATCGTTTCCACAGGGACTAGTCAACTAAGAATCGGAGACTTTTTCATGAACTTCTAGTGCTTGGTTGATTTTTTTTGAACAAGATCAATATTTTGTGGGTTTTAAGCGAATTAAACAACGATTAACGGAATTAACAGTATTAAAGATAGGATGTGGGTACAAGCATTAACTAAGACTGATGTAGTAACAACTTGGTCAGAGACAAAATGACACACGACAGCCTTAAAAAAAACCCTTTTCTCTCAAAAATGAGTTTCCTCGGAACGTGGCCACCTTGTCCCCACTTTGTCACCACGTTGGCCAACTCTAGACTTGCCGACTTAACTAAGTAAACCTCTAAGGATTTCAGTTCCACCAGTATAGATATGAACGCCCAAATCTCTTTGTGACACCCATATCAACCGACATTTGAACCTTAGTTAAAGTCATGCAAAAACCCGTATCTCTACGTGGTTATAAAAGACTTTCTCAAATCTTCTTTGCATCACCCAAGCCGTATTTTAGATCTGCCCCTCTCGAGGTCTAAGATCTAATATTAACACTAACAAGTGATCGGCTTGTCCGCGTTGAGTTGAAGTCCCGACTCAAGTGACCAAGTCTAAGAGTTAGCAACGATAGCAACACCCAAGTGTTGCCTACTAGTCTTAGCTTTGGCTCATACCCACACCCAAGGGGGTGTTTAGCTCATAATAATAACAAAAGACATGGGAGAAGAGGGCGAAAACATAAACATAACTTGCATAAATAACTAAAGAGTTGTTGCCAAGGTGGTGACAAGGTGGCCACTTGGCAACAGCTTTTACAAGGAAATTAAAACTTACAAGAATTAAATGCAATTTAACTACAAACTTTAAAGAGAGACTAAAACTTAAATGCTAAGCTCCAGAAGTGTTCAATGCTCCTGGAAGTTGTTGTGTGCCCAAATGGTTCCTCCAAGCCCTCATTTATAGCCCAAGGAAGAGAAAAGTGGTGATGTGACTATTCCTTAAAAGTAGCTTTTAAGGAAGAGTGTTGAACTTTCCTTGGACCTCCATTTTTTGTCCTCTTCCTTGAATATTCTAGTGAAAGATCAGAAGGCTCCTTTCAAATCTCCAGAAGTCAACCTTTCCGAAAATGTTTGGAACTTATCAACAAATTTTCAGCCTATGTTCAACGTGGCGACAAGGTGCCAGCAAGGTGGCCACTTTCTGCACAAAAGTTAGTGAAACCGAAATTTTTGCATTCTTGGGACTTCATCATCATGTTTGAACAATTAAGACCAATTGAAGGAGATGAGAGACAAAAAAGGGGGAAAATGTGGCAAAATGAAAATAAAAAGAGAGGATTTAACTCTCAATATTCGAGAGTTATCACTCACAAAGTGCAAGTTCTCGCTAGTCATTGATCGCGCAAATCAAAGTTTGCGCTAATCACGTATCACACAAAGATTATGTTAGGTATAATTTTATAGTAATCATTGTATTTATAGGACCTGGTCAAATACTGTTTTTAGGTGCTTATCAGTGTTGTATCTGACCAAGGGTATTTAAGTTCCTTTGGTCTTTGTGTCTTGTAAGAAGTTTAAAACACACATTTATCTGAATTCTCACTTTGCGCTCCAAGTCTTTCTCTCTCTAAAGAATCAGTGATCTTGGAACTCACAATTGGTATCAGAGCCAACTGAATCTTGAGAGAATTGAGAGATTGATTTCCTGAATCTGAATTAGTGATCGAAATCGAAAATTTGATCGATTTTCTTGAATTTTTCAAGAAAATCTCGTTTTCTTGATTTCTCGCAAAATTTGGATCTGTTTGTGATCGATTTTGTGCAAATTTGATTTGATTAGTTTCGTTTTTAAGTAGTCGATCATATTTGATTCATATGTTTTTGCATAAAAACAATGATTTGATCTTCAATTTTGCGAATTTGTGATTTTCTGAAAAAGAGGTTTTCGGTACTGTTGCATTCACGAATTTGAATTTTAGTGGGTTTTAATCGAAATCTTTGTTTGAAATATGTTGAAAATTTGTTTTCGATCAAGTTTGTAAAAGGAATTTTCATCAAATTCTGTGTTATAATCAAGTATTTGAAGATTTTGTGTTCTTCCATAGTTTGCGGTTCATTCATAGACTTTGCGTTTCATTCATATCGGTTTGCGCTTCATTCAAGTTACTTTGCTTTTGTGTTTCAGGTTTTCGGTTCATATTACATACGCAAAAGTTTAGTTTGCGTCTCTAGTTTCACACGCAAAGTCAATTTCTCGGATTATCAAGGAAACGCAAATCTCTAGTTTGCGTTTCCCACTACAAACGCAAAGTCCACTTTGCGTTTCCCACTACACCCGAAAACCTCATCTTGTGTTTCCTTTGTCACCCGAAAGACTCTATTTTGCGGGTCTATCTTCAAACGCAAACCTCCACTTTGCGTATCCTCCTTCACCCGCAAAGCCTACTTTGCGTTCCCCACTACAAACGCAAACCTCCAGTTTGCGGGTCTCCCTGTCTTAGATAAAAAAAAAAAAAAGAGTCTGAATTTTTTTTTTGTGTCATCTATTTAAAAAAAAAACTTTGTGTCATCACAAGTGTTTTTCAAATTTACAATTTTTAATATTTTTCGAATTTTTTTTCAATTCATACTGATTTTTGTTTTTCAGATTCATCAGCAATGGATTCTGCCAAGTTTGCTTTCCAAGCTAGGTTCTACTCAAATGATCTGATGATGCAATTGGGAACAGATACTCGTCCACCAGTCTTAATCAACGAAGATGAGTTTACACAGTGGCAAGATAGGTTCATAAATTTCATTGAGCGTCAGAATAATGGAGAGAATATGATGATATCTTTAACTGAAGGACCATTTGTCAGGCCGAAAAATGACATTCCTTTAACTGCTGATGAAATCAAACGAGAAAAAACCGATAGAGAAGCAAAGTCCAATTTGATGCTAGCTCTGCCTAACACGATCTATAATCGAATTGATTGTTTCAAACATAATCCAAATATGATGTGGACTCAATTAGAAAAGATCATGCTTGGGTCATCTGTTGCTACTCAGATACGCCAGACACGCTTCATGAACAACTTTGAGGAATTTAAGGCGAAGGACAATGAATCTCTGAAGGCTATCTTTGACCGGTTTTGCGTTGTGATTAATGATCTTAGAAAGATTAAAGTGGAAAAGACTGATCTGGAGACGAATCTGAAGTTCCTTAATTCTCTTCAGCCTGAGTGGAATAAAGCATGTCATAGACTGAGGAACGATGTTCGGATATCTACAATGCAGATTCAGGAACTGTATGAGATTATGCTGACTGATGAGAGTTTGGTACTGGAAAAGAAGGCCAAACTGGATAAAAAGAACAAGAAAACAGTTGATCCGGTTGCTCATCTCACGAAGCAACTGAATGAACAAGCGTTGTCTGATAACGCTTACACCGGGTCAACTGATGACGATGGAGAGGCCTTACAGAAAGCTATGATCCTTCTCTCCCAACACTATCAGAAGAAGTTCCAACCTAGATCGGGTTCCAACTCTTCTCTCTTCACTTCCGGTCCTAAAGTAAAAGTACCCGAGCCAAAGACTGCTGCTTGCTACAACTGCGGAAATCCGGGTCACATCTCAAAGGAGTGTAGAGCAAAGAAGGTTAAGGACTCAGCTTATTACAGAAGGAAATTGGAGCTGGATGAGAAAAGAGAGAATGAAACAGTTTTGCTGGCAGAAGAAGAATTCGGGCTAGATTATTCCGATGATGAAGCATCAAACGTCGAGATCGCTCACATGTGCTTAGTTGGAGATGACCAGTCAGACGATTCTGATTCTGATACAGATGAGGATGAGGTATATTCTGAATTTGACTACAAATTTATTACCTCTCAGTTTGATATCATGATTAATGCTTTGTCTGATTTACGCTCTAAAATTTTATCTGAAAAGAATTTAAATTCTGAAAAGTCAGATTTAATTGACAAACTGAAAATTTCTTTGAAAGATGAAAAATCAATTTTAGAAAATACTAAAGAAATCTTTCAAAAGAAATTGGATGATTTGGAAAATTCAAATAAGACTTATCTTGAATCTTTGACGGCTATGACTAATTTAAAAGATGAATTTTCAGATAAAATAAATAAGTTAGAAGAAAAGCTTTATCGTAGGAACCAATCTGAACAAACAATTTTTATGAACAAGCCAAGGAGTGAAGAGGCTTTAAAACAAAGGTGGGGACTTGGTTTTGAAAATCCTCATTGTTTAAACAATGCAATTGACAAATCCCCAACTTTATATAAATACGATTATGTGACTCTTGCTCATTATGCTCCTCAATTTAAAACTGATTGGATGAATGAGAAGCAAGTGTTAGAAATCGAACATGAGAAAAGGACAAATAATAAGAAAAATGAAATTCCTTTTGTTTATACGTCCGAAAATGCAAAATATTTTCCTTACAAATCAAGAAGAGGAAAAAGAGTTTTAAATGATATATCTTTTGTTAAATTTTCAATCTCTAATGATTTTGTTCCTTCTTATGCTCCTGATTCTGATAAAGGAAATATTTCTCCAATCATTTATGATTCGAATAAATATACTCCTTCATTAATATTAGAAGGAAAAATCATAGATCTTGAAGATCAGATAGAAGATCAAAATATTTTGAAGAAAATTGAATCTGATATTTTTCTTTCTTTTATGACTTCAAGTCTTGAAGAAAATTTATTTTCTCAAAAATCAGATTTTATTTCTAGTCTATCTTCTGATTTTAAGGAAAACAAAAAGGAAGTTTCAAATTTTAAAAACCTTTCTCAAAATTCTTCAGATTCCGAGTCTAATTCAGATTTATTAATTGATCAGATTGGTTGCTTGGATAAATTTATTTCTTCTGATTTAAATATTAAGTCTAAAATTCTTGATGATTCTTTTACGCTCAATGATCAATATTATAAACCTAAGCGTAAAAGAAGACGGTCAAAGAAGTCGAAGAAACAAGATAAAGTTATTTCTGATTGTTCTAATTCTTCTAATATAATTCTTACAGATAGGACTTTGAGCACTAAATCAAAGAAGCAAATCTGGAGAGCTAGGCGGCCATCAACTGATTCTATGTTTGATGGAGATCGATGTGTAGACAAACTTTACAATAGTGATTCATTTGCTTATTGTAATAAAATTTCAAAATACTCTATAAAGCAAATGTTTCAAATTTCCAAAAATGTCTCATATTCGTCTTCTGATTCTAGTTCAGATGATTATGCTTTCTCTTCTGATGGTTGTGATTATTTTTCTGATCATATTCCTTGTGCTTTAAATGTCATATCTTCTAAATATTTCCCGATAAGAACTGCAACTAACAAACACGGTCCCAAATTCAAGTGGGTACCCAAATCTTTATCTGATTCAAAGTTGCATGCATCACATGTTAAGGGGGAGTAAGAGGATTTTGGCTTCTGAGTACTTCAGCTTAGAACCCGTACTTCATAGACATCGACTTCTAAACAGAATAGTTTAGAACTCGTTCTTCAATTATTAAGCTTCTGACTTAATGAGATACTGTGAGTACATCAATTTTAATTCCGCTGCATTTATCTCCGATAATGATGTTATTCTAGTTTTTCTCAATGTTTCAAGAATCTGAGCTTGTTTATCTATCTCATGAATTTGTATTACCCAAAATTTTCCTTTAATATGAGACACAAATTTATTTTCTTCAATGTAAAAGATGAAATAGTTGAATTTTATTTTGTTCCAACTAAATATCTATTAAAAGTTTAAATCTTTACAAAATTTATTTTATAAAGTAATTTTTTACATTTTTTCTTTCCTTTGAATAAAATATGTGTCTAGGATAAATTTTCAAGTTCTTTTGTTATATTAACGTTTTTATATGGTCAAATTTCAAGTCTTACAAAAGTCGAAAAGTCAGCAACATGTTTGAAGCTTTTATTAATGCTTTAAAGATATGTGAGTCGGAATTTTTATAGTTTACTTTGCTTAGACTACATAAATGATCGGAATTATAGATCGGAATGAAAATATGAGCTAAGCATTTAGACGATGATCTGAGTGATTGAGATGAATATTAAATTCTTAAAATACAGAAATCTCTAAGTTTGAAAGTTTGTACCTGTGACCTTTCTGGTTTGGGAAAGTAAGTTCCTCGGGATGCTTGTCATATGGTCCCCTAAAGTCAATTGGTCTGGCAGTGATCGAACAGAAATCCTTCTATAGAACCAGATCGAAAGTCATGTTCTACTGGTATGAATGGGTTTAGGATATGTCGATGTAGCCTTTCTGATCTGGGAGAGTAAGTTCCAAGGGGTGCTTGACACCTAGTCCCCTAAGGCCAACTGGTCTGGGAGCGGCTGACCCAAATCCTACAATAGGGTCAGATAGAAAGTTACGTTTACGGCATGTTCTTTACTTAATAAATTTTTTGATTAAAAGATGTCAAAGTGCATGCGCTTAAAAGATGCCAAAGAGCACACTCATGTCAAGATGCCAATGTGCACAATGCTAAAAGATGCCAATGAGCACACATCTCATGATACTTGGTGATATGTTTGAGTTGCGATAAATCTGTAAATTTATGAATATCTTAGTTTTTGATGACTTAGTGTCAGTACATGCAAAGTTCTCTATAAAAATTTTAGAATTGCATTTTCTGGAAGTAATCGAAGATTCGCATGTGAGCACACTGAATAGATTGCTGGAAGTTTTTGAAACTGAACATGTCTTAACTTGATATGCAATGAAACTTGTTCTTGTATCCTACAACATATGTTTGATTTCAAATGATTGATAAAATTGTAATATTTTACTCTGTAAAATTTAATTTGTTTAGTGTTTAAAATTTTATATGTTTAGTTGTTTCATAATTTACATTCAGTATATTTTTCTTTCTACATTAATATTTGATCATTGTGTTCTCATAAATATATTTTAATGGGTTTATGCATTATTCGAGGGGGAGTAAATAAAGAGAATGTATTTTAAAGATTATATCTGGTTTTGAGGGGGAGTATCTGATTTTCTTTATATGAATGCTAATCTGAATTGTCACATCTAGTGCATTTGTGTAGGGGGAGTCAAAGGGTTTCAAAAGTTAAAATTTTTTCTAAGTCAGCTTTGCGCTTCCAGCATGACCCACAAACCTTGGTTTGCGCGTTCCACATGAAGCGCAAACTTTGATTTGCGTTCCCTTCATGAAACGCAAACCTTGGTTTGCGCGTACAACATGAAACGCAAATCTTGGTTTGCACATCCAACATGAAGCGCAAACCTCCTCTATTTTCTCTGTTTCATTGATTTTGCAGATCTTAAGTTGTCTCGTCTCCAACATTTACATGACCAAGTTGATCAAGATCATCAAGGTCATGAGGGGGAGAAATCAGAGAAGTCAAGGAGATTTTAAAGAGACAAAGAGCGCAAAAGTTTATCTGTTGATCAAGATTCGCTCAAAGATTCTATTCTCTCAGACATATCAATTCTTTTGTTGTTCCTGCTCCGAACACCACAGTTCATTCAAGATCATTCAAAAGAGGTGTATCGTTCTGAGCTTAAGCAACAAAGAAAATTTCAATCTGCAAGATGCTGAGATGAAATTTTTTCTTAAAAGTCAGAAAGCTTCACAAAGTCGCTTTTATGGTCCGTGCTGATTTAGAAGATCATTTTTTGAAGACCAAAGCGCCAATGATTACTAAGGGAGAGATTGTTAGGTCTGATTTTATAGTAATCATTGTATTTATAGGACTTGATCAAATACTGTGTTTAGGTGCTTATCAGTGTTGTATCTGACCAAGGGTATTTAAGTCCCTTTGGTCTTTGTGTCTTGTAAGAAGTTTAAAACGCACATTTATCTGAATTCTCACTTTGCGCTCCAAGTCTTTCTCTCTCTACTTTCTCTCTCTAAAGAATCAGTGATCTTGGAACTCACAGATTACTTTGCGCCACTGCTTATACATGCAAACATACCTTTGCACCGACTTACTTTCACACAAACCTCTAGTTTGCGTCTTCCTCTACTCATGCGAATCGTTGTTTTTACGTCTTCTGTCTCTCACGCAAACCTTCTAGTTTGCGCCAGCTCTACTGTTTCAAGACTTAGCATTTTTTTCTGGATTTCTGAGATATGGATTCTGCAAAATTTACTTATCAAGCTCAGTTATACAAGAACGATCTCATGATGTCATTGGGCACAAAAAATCGTCCTCCAGTTCTGATAGATGAAAACGAGTTTATTCAGTGGCAAGATCGGTTCCTGAACTTCGTCGAGCGTCAAAAGAACAGAAATGACATGATGAATATTCTATCCGAAGGACCGTTTGAAAAACCCATTCTGGCTTCTGGATTATATAAGCCTACCAAATAATATACACCCGATGAGTTATCACAATATCAAGTTGATCGTGATATAAAGGCAAATCTGATGCTAGCCTTGCCAAACTCTATCTACAACAAGATTGATTGTTTCAAAAATCATCCTAACCTTATGTGGCAACAGCTTGAGAAGATCATGCTTGGGTCTTCAGTTGCAACTCAACTTCGGCATACACGGTATATGAACAACTTTGAAGAACTCAAATCCATGGATGGGGAGTCACTGAAAATTGTTTATGACAAATTCTGTGTTGTGATAAATGATTTGAGGAAGATTAAAGTGGAAAAGACTGAGCTTGAGATGAATCTAAAATTTCTCAATGCACTTTAACCGGAATTGAACAAATATTGTCACAGATTGAGGAATGATGTCAGAATATCTTCCATGCAAATCCAAGAAATGTTTGAGATCTTGCTGACAGATGAGTTCATAGTTATAGAGAAGAAGGCCAAACTGGACAAGAAGAACAAGAAATCAGTCGACCAAGTTGCTCTCATCACGAAACAACTGGCAGAACAAGCATTGTCTGATAATGCTTATGACGGGGCCACTGATGATGATGGTGAGGCGCTCGAGAAAGCTATGATCCTTCTTTCTCAACATTATCAGAACAAGTTCCAGCCTCGATCAGGTTCCAACAATCTGCGCTTCACTTCTGGGTCTAAAGTCAAAGTGCCCGAGCCAAAGACAGTTGTTGCCTGTTACAACTGTGGTAAGTCGGGTCACATCTCAAAGGAGTGTAGAGTGAAGAAGGTTCAGGATTCGGCATATTATAGAAAGAAAATGGAACTTGCCGAGAAAAGAGAGAACATAACAGCTTTGCTCGTAGAAGAGGAGTACTGGCTTGATCACCCTGATGATGAAGCTGATAATGTTGAGACCGCTCACATGTGTTTCATCGGAGATGATCAGTCAAATGATGATGATTCTGATGTTGATGAAGATGAGGTAATCTCTAAGTTTGATTACACTTTTATTTCTTCACAGTTGAATATTATGATTTCTGCTTTAGATGATCTGCGCATGAAGCTAATATCTGAAAAGAATTTAAATTCAGAAAAGTCAGATTTGATTGACAAATTGAAAATTTCTTTGAAAGATGAAAAATCTATTTTGGTAAATACAAAAGACATCTTTCAAAAGAAATTAGATAATTTGGAAAAATCAAATAAGTCTTATCTTGAATCTTTGACTGACATGACCAAAATAAAAGATGATTTTTCGGATAAACTAAATAAGTTAGAAGAAAAGTTATATCGAAGAAATCAATTTGAGCAAACAATTTTCATGAATAAACCAAGGAGTGATGAGGCTTTAAAAGAAAAATGGGGACTTGTTTTTGAAAATCCACATTGTTTAATCGTATTTATATAAAGTTGGGGATTTATCTATCGCATTGTTTAAACAATGCGATAGATAAATCCCCAACTTTATATAAATACGATTATCTAACACTTGCTCAATATGCTCCTCAATTTAAAATTGATTGGATGAATGAAAAGCAAGTATTAGAAATCGAAAATGTGAAAAGGATGAATAATAAGAAAAAGGAAATTTTTTTTGTTTATACGCGTGAAAATGCCAAATATTTTCCTGATAAATCAAAGAAGGGCAAAAAAGTTTAATTGATATATCTCCCATTAAGTCTTCAATGTCTGATGATTTTGTTGATGTTTATGCTACTAAATATGATAAGGAAAATATCTCTCCAATCATTTATGATTCTAAGAGATATACTCTTCCATTAGTATTAGAAGGCAAAATCATTGATCTTTAAGATAAAATGGAAGATCAAAATATTTTAAAAGAAATTGAATCTGATGTTATTCTTTCTTTCATGACGTCAAGTCTTGAAGAAAATTTATTTTCTCAAAAACAAGATTCAGTTTCTGACCTTTCTTCTGATTTTCAAGAACACAAAAAGGAATTTCCAACATTTGCAAACTTTTCTCAAATTTGTTCCGACTCCAAGGTAAGTTCAGATATATTGGTTGATCAGTTAGGTTTCTTAGGTAAAATTGTTTCTTCTGATTCCAATCTTAAAACGAAAATTCTTGATGATTCTTTTACGCTCAATGATGATTATTATAAACCAAAGCATAAAAGAAGACGGTCAAAGAAGTCAAAGAAACAAGATAAAGTCATTTCTGACAATTCTAATTCTTCTGATTCAAAATTTTCAGATAGGACTTTGAGCGCTCCTTTAAGGCAGATCTGGAGAATCAAGCGGACATCTACTGATTCTATGATTGATGAAGATAGATATGTAGACAAACATTATAAAAGTGATTCATTTGCTTCTTGTAATAAAATTTCAAAATATTCAATAAAGCAAATGATTCAAATTTCAAAAGTTGTCTCATATTCTTCTTCTGATTCTAGTTCAGATGATTATGCTTCTTCTTCTTCTACTAATTCTGATTCTTCTGTTCATTTTTGTGATTATCTCTCTCGTGGTTTATATGTTAAATCTAACAAGTTTATCCCCATAAGAACTGCAACTAACAAACATGGGCCCAAATTCAAGTGGGTTCCAAAATCTCAGTTCGATTCTAAGTTGCAGGCATCAAATGTTAAGGGGAAGTAAGAGAAAATTGGCTTCTAAGTAAATCAGCTTAGAACCCGTGCTTCAAAGACTTCGACTTCTAGACATGTCAGTCTAGGACTCGTTCTTCAATGCTTGTTAGCTTCTGACTAATGAGAAACTGTGAGTACATCTATTTAATCCGCTGCATTTATCTCTGATAATGATGTTGTTCCAGTTTTTCTCATATTTTTTAAAGAATCTGAGCTATTTTATTCAAACTCCTGAATTTGTTCAACCCAAAATTTTCAAATGAATCACAATTTCTTTATACTTTATGTAGAAGATGGTATTATTGAATTCTATTTTGTTTCAACTAAATATAAACTTGCCGATCAAATGTTTCTATTTTCAAATCTCGGCATGTTGAATTTAAAAGTTTAAACCTTCACAAATTTTATTCTATAAAGTAAAATGCGTGTCTAGGATAAATTTTCAAGTTGCTTTATTTATATTAAAGTTTTTATATGTTCATTTTTCAAGTCTAACAAAAGTCGAAAAGTGAGAAACATGTTTGTAGCTTTTGATACTGCTTTAAAGTTGTGTGATTCGGAATATTTATAGTTTACAATGCTTAGAAAACCCAAAAAAAATCAAAATTTTCGATCGTAATGAATATATGGACTAAGCACTTAGACGTAAAACCTTGTGTTTGAGATGATTATTAAATTCTTATAAATCAGAAATCTCTAAGTTTAAAAGTTTGTACCTGTGACCTTTCTGGTTTGGGAAAGTAAGTTATGTGGGATACTTGTCATCTGGTCCCCTAAGGTCAATTGATCTGGGAGTGATCGAACTCAAATCCTTCAATAGAATCAGATCGAAAGTCATGTTCTACTGGTATGAATGGGTTTAGGATGTGTCAATGTAGCCTTTCTGATCTGGGAGAGTAAGTTCCAAGGGGTGCTTGACACTTAGTCCCCTAAGGCCAACTGGTCTGGGAGCGGCTGACCCAAATCCTACAATAGGGTCAGATAGAAAGTTACGTTTACGACATGTTCTATACTTAATAAACTTGTTGATTAAAAAGATGCCAAAAGTGCACAAGCTTAAAAGATGCCAAAGAGCACACTCATGTAAAAATGCCATAGTGCACAATGCTAAAAGATGCCAATGAGCACACATCTCATGATACTTGGTAATATGTTTGAGTTGCAATAAACCTGTAAATTTGTGAAAGTCTGAATTCTTGATGGATAAGTGTGATTACATGCAAAGTTCTCTATTATATTTTTAGAATTGCATTTCCCTGAAGCTAATCGGAGTTCACATGCGAGCACACTGAATAGATTGATGAAAGTCTTTGAAACTGAACATGTCTTAACTTAATATGCAATAAAACTTGTTTCTGTATCCAAATACATACATTTGATTTCATCTGATGGATTTTATTGTGATATTTTACTAAATCGAATTCTATTTGTTTATGTTTAAATTTTTATATATTTAGTCGTTTCAAAATACATATTCAGTATATTTTTCTTTCTACATTGATGTTTCAATTCTGCTGTTCTCATATCTTTTTTTAAATGGGTTTGTTCATTATTCAAGGGGGAGTGAATAAGGAGAAATTTCTGAAAAGATAATATCTGTTTTTGAGGGGGAGTATCTGATTCTCTATATGAATGCTAACTTGAATTATCATATTTAGTGTATTTGTGTAGGGGGAGTCAAAGAGCTTATCAGGTAAAGTTTTCTGAGTTTAAGTCAGCTTTGCGCCAACAGTTGGTAGCGCAAACCTCACTTTGCGCCACCTTCCTCTAGCGCAAAACTCACTTTGCGCCACCAACGTGTTGCGCAAACCTCTCCTTTTTCTCCTTTATTTTGATTTTACAGATCTTAAGTTGTCTCGTCTCCAACATTTGCATGACCAAGTTGATCCAGATCATCAAGGTCATGAGGGAGAGAAGTTAAGGAGATGATAAAGAGACAAAGAGCTCAAACGTTTATCTGCTGATCAAGATTCGCTCAAGATTCTATTTTTCTCAGTTATACTAGTCTTTTGCTGTTCCATCTCCGATCACCACAGTTCATTCAAGTTAATTTGAAAGAGGTGAATCGTCTAGAGCACAAGTTGATGAACCGATTGTTCTTTCAAGCTAATTACAAACAGGTCCAGTCTTGTCAAGACAGCAAAAGCAATTGAGCCGGAAAGATGCTGAGAAGAATTTTTTTTTTAAAGTCAAGAAGATTTTTCACAAAGTCGCTTAGATGGTCCGTGCTGATTTAGAAGATGGATTTTGAAGAACACAACGCCAATGATTACTAAGGGTGAGATTGTTAAGTCTGATTTTATAGTAATCATTCTATTTATTGGCTTGGTATTATACTGTGTTTAGAGTCACATACAATGTTGTATATGCCAAGGGTATTTAAGTCCCTTTGGGCTTTGGTCTTTGTAAGACATTAACGCACATCTAATAGAGATTACATACTTTGCGCTTCAAACTCTCTCTCTCTCTCTAAGATTTAGAGATTCTTGGATTATCGGTTAGTATTGTCAAAGTCAATCTTATAGCTTGTAAGTCTTTGTAGTTAGTTGTGATATAAATAGGCCTTGTGCCTTGTTTGTTTGTAAGACTTTCATTGTAATATCAAAGAGACGTGTGATACTTTCTCTCTCTAGTTCTTGATTTTGTTAAATCTTGTTTGAGAATTGCTTGATTTGATAGAGATTTTGCATTAACAATTGGTATATCAAAGAGAGACCAAACAAATTCAGAAATAATTTCACAACAGATTTAGATCAATTTCTGGAATTTTGGATCAAAAAGTTCGTTTTTCTTGAAAAATCAAGAACATGCAGATCGTTTCATTTTTTTTTGATTGAATCGAATTTCTTCTGAATCTTTGTTGTTTGTGAGTGAAATTTATTTCATTGTGATCGATTTTAGTCAGGAAACACTCTGTAGTCACACAATTTTACAAATCAATCACAAAATCAGATTGCAAGTTCGATTTTTTTTCATTTTAAAGATGTCTGTTCTTGATCAAATCCATATGTTTTGTTGATGTTAATATGAAATTGACATTGGAAATATATTCTCTATATGCTTAATCGATCCTTGCTGTACATTATCAAGTTTCAATTTGCAGGTTTGAAGTGATTTTCGATTGTGAATTTGCAGGTTTAGCTTGCGCCAAACTCATCAAACTTGCGCCAACTTCTTCACATTTGCGCCAACCTCATCACAGTTGTACTAACAATCATTTGTTAATTGTTAATTAACAAATTTGTGCTAGTGGAATCATTTGTTAATTGATAATAAGTGAATTGTTAATGGGTAGGTGAATTGAATTTCTTTTGTGTGGGTGATGAATTTGCTTTGGTGAAAATCAATTGATGGTTAAAACTTGATTGGTTGGTTACATGTTAGTGGCACGGTGCAATATTTGTAATTGAGATTCACAAGTTTCTGCACCTGCAAGCCACTATCTGCAGATTTCGATTTCAACAATTTGCAAGATCTTGATTAATGTGATGTTAGTTTTAAAATTTCATCACTACTTTTGCGCCATTATCTTCATAAATCATGCTCCATCTCAATCTTTTTTTGATTTTCGCCAATATCATAATCATTTGCACCAATTGTGATTGGAGGTTCAAGTTAGTGGGGCCAATTCATCAATTCATCATTTGCATCAGATTACGAATTTTGCGCCACATTCTCATAAATATTGCGCCATTCTTATAAGTTTGATTTCTCAAGAAGCTTGTGTGTTTCAATTTTCTTGATTTGCATGTTTTGTGCAGGTTGTTCAAGGCTGTTTCAAGGTTGTTCAAGGCTGTTTGATTTTTATTTGATTTGCACACCGGTCGCATCACACCGGTCTCAACATACACCGGTCCTCTCCACACCGGTCGACACAGGACACCGGTCCTCTCCACACCGGGCTACTCAGGACACCAGTCGATCATTTGTGCCAATTGATTTTCTCCATTCGAGTTATTGGTTTTGCGCCTTGAACTTTCAAGATTTGCGCTTTCAAGATTTTCAGTTCATATGATTTGAGAGTTTCAATTCCAAGTGATCTGATTCAAGTGACTTAAGAGTTCTCTGAGATATTCAAATCATTTCTTGAGAGTTTCTGCGGATTTCAGTTCTTTGAAAGTTCCAGAGATAGAATTTTTCTGAGATTTTTTTGTGTGATCTAAGTTTGACTTTCAGTCAAATTTTTCTGAATTGTTTGGGAACGATCATTCTTATCAAGCTAATTTCTGAATATTTTTGTTACAGAAATCATGGATGATGACTATTATTGTAACAAACCTAGAGAGAAAAGTCTGACACAGAAAATTGTAGAACTTCAAGAAAAATATAAACGAGATCAGATGTCTTTTGTCAAAGAAGTTTTATGTACTAAAACTTGTGTGAAACCTCTTGTTTTAGTCAGAGGAGAATATGAGCAGTGGAAATATCATTTCTTAGACTTCATTGACCAACATGAGTTGAATGCTTATATCAGAATATCTTTGCAGGAAGGAATGATGAAAATTCCGACAAAGTTTTACTCTTATCCAGGATCTTATGGACTATTGCAAAGAAAAGAGGTTCCAATATATCTTAACGAATATTCAGATGAGCAGAGAAAGAGACATGAAGCTGATAAATTTGCCAAAGTTTTGTTTTGCAAGGAATTTTAGATGAGATTTCTATTCAATTAGATTGCACTGCTACAACAAAACAGATGTGGAATCAGCTTGAAAATAAATCAAAGTTGTCTTCAAAAGAAAAAGTAAAGGTTTTGGAATCTGTGAATTCTGAGTTGAAAAGAAAAATCTTTGAGTTTGAAAAACATATTGAGCAAATCCAGCTAACAGCATCTGTTGAAATTTATGAAGAGAAGATTAAAAGTTTGGAAAGGTTGACCTTCAAAAGAGAATATCCGATTTGGAGCAAAAGCTTGCTAAAGACAAATCTGATTTTGAGAGTAAAAAGAAAGAGTTTGCTAAGAAATTTTCAGAGTTTTCCAAGAAGAGTTTTGAAGAAAAGAAGACTATTGAGCTTAAGTGTATAAAACTTTCTCAGCAAGTTTCTGATTTTGAGAAAGTACTAATCTTGGAAAGAGAGAAGTTTGCCAAGGAAAAGAAGGCCATTGAACAAAAGAACGTTGGATTCTTTAAAGAAATATTCGGCCAAAGAAAGGATGTTGAGAAGGGATTTGAAGAAGAGAGAAGCATGTTTGAGGCTGAGATCAAAAAGCTTACTGAGAAGCTATCTGACCTATCTGAAAGTGTGCTGAAAGAGAAGAAAACGAAGTCTGAATACGAGACGAAGATTGACCTTCTCATCAAAGAAAGAGACAATTTTGCTTCAAAGATTAAAGATCTTGAAAAGACAACATCAAGTTCAAATCAGAAAAACGTTTCTTCAAAAAGGTCAGTTAAATCTTCCGATCAGATTCGTAGTACTAACATTTTCTATGATAGACATATAGATGGTTCAGGTACACATCGAAGAAGAAGAAGATATGAAGAAGAGAAACTGGTCTGGAAGAAGAAACCAATTGAAGATGAGAAGAAAGATGGAAAGATAGATGAGCTGAAAGGTAAAAAGTCATGTGTACTTGCATCTAATGTCAAGAAGAACAATGCGCGTAAAGGTAAACCTGATCATATCTACACGAGAGATCAATTAATCAGGTTATCAGGTAAGAAAAAATATTGTTCTTATTGTCGTACACATGATCATGTTCACAAAATGAGTGATCATTTCTGGTATGGTTCTTACTCGATTACTCCCATTCGAACTACAACTAACATTCATGGACCCAAATACCAGTGGGTACCAAAGCCGAAAGCTGATTTTGTGTTGCAGGCACCTACTGTCAAGGGGGAGTAAGAGAACCAAGGTTTCTAAGTACATCCGCTTAGAACCCGTATTCAACGGAGTTTGACTTCTAAACACAACAGTTTAGGACTCGTACTTCAGTGATCAAAAGACCTTACTCCTGTGCTGATGAGAGTTTGTACTCCAATACTCAAATGAGGAAATCAACCATTAAGGGGGAGTACATTCTTGTCTGAAATACTTTGCATCCGATAAGATATGACGATCTACAATTCACAAGGGAGTTGTATCTGATCTCTATCATGTGCTTTTTCATTAACAATATATTTGGAGGATATGACGATCTACAATTCAAAAGGGAGTTGTATCTGATCTCTATCTTGTGTTTTTTCACTGACATATTTTAGATGCATAATTTATAGGGGGAGTAAAGGTGATGGCTTCTGATTACAACAGATCAGAACCCGTTCTTAAATGTTCAGACTTGGATATTTTGCAAATATCCAGGGGGAGCTTAATAGACCTAAATCATTCTATCATGATTTGAGGGGGAGCCTAAAGGTAAATATCTTCTGATCTAAGTCTCTGATTGTTTGGAAGAAGAACAACTTTCGAACATGAAAAACGTTTTCTGAAATGTTCAAACCACTTCTGGTTCTCAAAAGGTTTCATTAATTTAGAAGTGTGATTTTAAATGTTTTTCAATTTTGAGCTTTAATGTTTAACTGATCGTGTGTTTCCAAAGATCAATATTTGCGTATTATCTTGTCTTTATACTGTAAAGTATTCATACACACCGGTTCAGTACTTCATTTGAATTTGTTATTACCATGTCTCATAACGAACCAATTTTTCGATGGTAATACTCCCGTTTGCTTTCAAATATTGTTGAGCATCAATCATCATTTCCAAATTTGTGCTTTCATTGCTAAATTGTTTATATTCGTTCATATAAACAAAATATCCAATTCTTTGATACCCTAACCATTTTATTTGATCTGACTGATACATTGTCAGATTCTCAAAACAATTCTCTTGATTTCATTTCATTCATTTAATATCTTTGTTTTGAGAAATCTTGAAAGTTCAATTGCTCAAATCTCATGAGCATACATTTTGACAATGTTATCATACATTTTTGTGCTTAACTTTTCAAGTTAAACTGTTGAGCATCCATTCTTTTTAGGACTTACATGGGATTCATGTGAGAGCTTATAAGAACTTCCATGGATTCACATAAACCAGTGTTTCCTACCCCGGAAGTTATCCTAGAGTGATTGAGGGGTGAGCGATCTAAATCAAAGAGTGGGGGAGATAACTCATCCGGTTGAGTTTTTCTCATTGTGTGGAGCGGTAAAATGGAAAAGAGAGTTTGGTTAGAAGTGAGCATAATGATAAAAAGAAAGAGGGTGTGAGAACATAGATAAAAGAATATCAGGACTCTGCACCAACCACATTCTGAGCCGGATAACCACATCTTCTGATTTTTTCACATTCTTTGGTGACCATCATTGAAACAGGCAGTGAGCACATGCCAACTCTTGCAATTACCCCACCATCCACTCATTTCTTTCCCGAAAAAGAAATGTTTCATTTTTATTAGGGACGCAACACATCTGCTATCTGATCTTCACTCGAAAGATTTAGATATTGAACAAGAAGGAAAGTTGCCCCACCTTCGCACCTTTTTCATGCACATTGAGTCTGTGTAATATTTGTTGTTGTCTCAACAGTTTACACAATTTGAGCCTGATCAAGCTAAGTAGCTTCAATCATTCTACACTTTCACGAGCACACAAGAAATAAGTTTTCTTGTCATAACATTCATAGAAAATTCCTTTGTGGTTTTTCGATGATTGAATGGAAGCCCTGGGGAGTGATCATTACAAAAGCTCCTTTCCAATGTACACCCGTTGTACAAAGTGGCTCAGTGCTACTTACAAGCATTCTAACTGTATCATTTGTTGATTCAGGGTTACCATTTAAATTTTGTCTGAATTTGAAAAGATTCGGATATATACATTTCATGAATTGACGGATATTCAGATCAAAGGGCAGAGAATTTCAAATTATTATGAAGGGGAGATTGTTAGACATTACAAAGGGGGAAATCAAAGCAAGTGCTGAAATTGATGAAGTTTTAATGATCATGATGCTCACAATCATCAAAAAGGGGGAGAAATTTACAAAGTTCAATTTCATAGCCGAGATGTCAAAATTGGGGAGAAATTTCTGAAAGAGCAATTTCAAAGCTATCAAGAAGTTGTCAAAGTAAAGATAGACTTGGAAAGAAATTCTGAAAGTTCTGTCAAATATTTTAAATGATTCTGAAGATAGATGATTCGAGAAAGTTTGTTTTTCTGAAAACAGTCAAGAGATCAGAGTGATGAAGATACAGTTTTTGAAAGATTCCTCGATGTCTCAAAAGTTTCAAAGGTTTCAAAGAAGTTTAAAGAGTTTCAAAGCTTTATTCAAGACTTGTTGACTCTTCAAAGATGTTAATTGTGAAAGACTTTTCAAGATTCTTCAAAGGCTGAAAGATTAAAGATTGTTAAAGCTTCAAAGTTCAAAGTTGTCAGAGACAAAAGCTGAAGAATCAAGAGCTGAAGACTAGTGTCAAATTTTTATTAAATCTTGAATACAAAGGGGGAGATTGTTAGGTCATTATATTGTATCCAAGATTTAATAGGAAAAGTCAAAGATGTAAAGTCAACATTGTCTAAGTCAAAGTTAGTATTGTCAAAGTCAATCTTATAGCTTGTAAGTCTTTGTAGTTAGTTGTGATATAAATAGGCCTTGTGCCTTGTTTGTTTTTAAGACTTTCATTGTAATATCAAAGAGACGTGTGATACTTTCTCTCTCTAGTTCTTGATTTTGTTATATCTTGTTTAAGAATTTCTTAATTTGATAGGGATTTTGCATTAACAGGTATTTTGCTCCCCCTCAGCGGCCGATGGGGAAGAAAGACCAACTTTGGCTGACACACGGCCTAACCGCCGATCAATGCGGTGAAGGCAATCATGATCGCCACTCCCAAAAGCAACATCACCGAGATCAAGATCCCACTCCTCGGAACGACACTTAGCGACCGATTCTGGAAGATTGTCGAGATTTTTATGGATTTGAGAAAGAGACTCCAGGATTTTTGCATTGACATCATCCTGAGTGTTTGCCCTTTGCCTTTGGGAGGCCAGCTCCTAATCCCGGGAGTCCGAAGAGGTCTTGAGAGCAACAACGGACAGTGTGAGATTGAGATTATCCTTTAGAAGCTTCTCTAAGTAAGTGAGTATTGTGGCTAAAGCATCACCTGGAGGATCAGACAAATCATGAAGATCCTTTTGCATGGCATCCATGCAGGTGAAGAAAGAGGGCTGAACACGAAGGAGTTCGGTATTCTGCTCCATGATAAGACGGAACAACTCGGCCAACGATTGATTGCTGATATCTAGATCGCAGTAAAGCTATTTATCCCGAATGGAATCCCGCTCAAGAATTGTAACACAATGACCCATTTGAGCAGTAAACTTATCAAACTCCCCTTGAAGCCTTTCGAACTGAACACCAAGCATGCGGTGCTACCGATTGGTGTCAATAATATTGGCAAGCACCACAAAGTGAATCGGTTGGTGATATTGACAAAGATTCGGTACATATGGTGGAGGTGGTGGTGCCGAAGATGTACCAGGTCTTTCGGTAGGAGGAGTTGGTGGATGATGGGGTAAAATTCGGGAAGGAGCATGTTACGTGAGTGAGATCAAGATTGATTGAACAATTAAACAATAACAAGGAATTAGGGAAGGAATCTATAGTATTATTCACAATATTAAGAACGCACTACAGAGAGAAAAGTTTGCGTATTAACTACATTGTGAAAGTAAACATTACAAACAAATGCATGTGATTACTTTACTAAACTTTTAAAGTGAACATAAAATATGTTCTAACATTCTCCCCCTAAGTTTTGTAAAGTAATCATAATCTTTTAAGCTCCGGCTTCAGCTCGTCTCCCCTTCATTTCTTTATAAAACTTAGCGTTGCATAAACTTCAAAGCTCCTCTTGCTCCCCCTAGAAAGTAGCTCTTATCCTTGAAGTATCAACTGAAATATCAGATCTGATGTAGACCATAACCTTAACTGAGTGCACATAAAGATAGCTTTTGACTTTAGTAAACCCAACACATTCCTTAACGCCCACAAGAATGATATGTGTGGATTATTGAGTGACACCCAAGTGCATCTTCAGTGTATAACATCTGATCTGTCTGTGAACCATAAGTTGAAATAGGAATTCAACTTAAGAACTTCATCTGATAAGCATACGGGTGGTAGCATCTGGTAGCAACACTACAAGGCAAGGGTTAGAAAGCAGACACTGTTCAACAACTGATGAAATGTACTCATTTTCTGACTGCTTTCTAGAATACTGAACAATCAAACACAAAACTCCTTTCTTCACGAATCAACTAGATGATTATAAGCACTCAGGATTCTGACACAACTCAAGCATCAGAACAATGATTGCAGTCGCTCACACTACTGAGTCATCAGGTCAAAAGAATGATAAAATGCTCTCAACGGTCTAACAACTCAAGAAGCTTTCCATACTGATGATTGCAGATGCTCAGGCAACTAACTCAATCCAAGCAGAGACCAAATCTGAAAATCCAGAATCTGAAAATCTTGAAAAACATGAGCACTCGTGAAATGTAGATCAGTTGCTAGAAATATGTGACCAAAATATGATAAGAGTGATGTCACATATGCATTCAGCGTATAAGGCTCAGGAACAGGGCAAACTTGTATGAAACAGGGTTCAGAACAGTCAAAATTCTCAAAAATCATCAAACTTTTCGCAAAACACCAACAATTCGCAGATCCCTGTAGCAATTGAGCACAATTTGCAAGATGGCATAAGCCTGAACCACAATTCGCAAAGACTTCTTCTGCGAATTCTTACTTTTCGCAAGCCTCACATTTGTGAATTCCTCGCATTTCGCAAATCACATATTCACGAATCCTTCAGAATTCGCATCTCACACACCTGCGAATTCTTAACTTTCGCAACACTCTCATCTGCGAATTCCTTACTTTTCGCAACATACATAAGTACGAATTTTGTACTTAGTCAAAAATGTCATCTTCAAGGAATCCTGCAAATTCTATCAAAATTCTTGCGAGTTATTCATTTGAATCGTGCGAATTCTATGGATCTCGAACTGTTTTTCACAAATTCTTCAAATTCAACCATCAAAACTTCGAAATTTGAGCTGAAACTTTGAACGAAGGTTCGAAAACATCATTGGATCATAATTTTAGTTGATTACCAAGACTAATTTCAACTCTAATAACCAAATCGATCCAACCACGGTGAAAATTGTCTTCGACCAAAAAATACTCAAAATCGATCCATTCGACTTCCTGAATTGAAATTGGAACAAGTAATTGATTCTAATAAAATCGACACTAACCACATAATCAATTTAGCATCAAAAATCGTCCAAGTTAACACCAATTCAAGAAATTCGAAAAATCCACTATGACTATTCTTTTCAACCAAAACTGATCTCGATCGTCGATGAATGATTTCGTCGGTTGGCTCTGATACCACTTGTTAGGTCAGTGAGATCAAGATTGATTGAACAAGTAAACAATAACAAAGAATTAGGGAAGGAGTCTGTATTATTATTCACAATATTAAGAACACACTATAGAGAGCAAAGTTTGCGTATTAACTACATTGTGAAAGTAAACATTACAAACAAATGAACTACAAGGTTCCTATTTATACTTCCATATCCCTTGTACAGAATTAAGCCCAAACCCATATACAAGGCCCAAAATACAATGCATGTGATTACTTTACTAAACTTTTAAAGTGAACATAAAATATGTTCTAACAGAGCAATTGGGTTTCGGTTATGGGGAAGATCGGGTGAGGAATCGATTGAGGAGGAGTATTGAGGTGAGTGTCTGGATGTTGGTTAGGGGGATGGGATGGGAATGTGTTTCGGTGAGGGTTTTGCTGAGGGTGTCGGCTTTGTTGAAGGTGTCAGCTTAGGTGAGGGTGTCGGCTTAGGCTCTTCGGCAGATTGGAGAGCTACCGAATCTTGGATCGTTGGGGGTGAGGGAGGAACATTGTCGGCAGCCTCGTAGGACTGAGTGTCCATAAATAACATCTCCAGAAAATCTTGGGGATCCTTAGAACCAGCCCCTGGAGTGGCCGATTCTTCATTGGATCGTGCAAAGTCACTGGGACTTGCCCCGAGTATAAGGCCGTGAGGTGGAAAAGAGAGGCCTAGGATTGGGGAGGAGTCCAAGTCATCTTCATCAATCAACTGAAGGGTTGATGAAGGTTTAGTAAGGGTACCCTTTGATACAACTGAACCTTGTTGAGAAGGAACAGAGGAGGTGGTTAGTGGGATAGCAGATTTCCTTGGTCCGAGAGGGACAATTTCAACATCTACCGATTGTTGAGAATCGGTAGGTGAAGTGGGTGTCTTGGCCAAATATGGTTTCCTAAGTCTCCTAGAGTGAGACTTAGGTGGGGATTTCGAGCTTTGCCGCATTAAAGAAGGGGTTGTTAACTTGGGTAGCTTCCGAAGGTTGTTTTGGCGGCATAGTCATAGAAGCAAGTGTGGCAGCACCGGTAGCCTTAGGTGTCTTATTTTTAGAGGCAACCATTTTTGCTTGGGGAAGGGGAACACGGGCCACCGAAATGTTGGGGCCCAGTGGTTGATGGGGCCTTTCGGCATCCAACTACACTGGGGCACCCCACACCGGATTGGGAGTAGAGACGAAGGATAACATACCTCGAGTGAGTGGTTTGTCAATGCCGTTTGGACCCTTCTTGAGAACCATCTTGCCAACTTTGGCAACTGTAAAATCGCAGATGATCTTTGGCTCAGGAAGCTTCACATCAGCGTCAAGTATCGTCTTGAACTTGTGGTTGATGATGAGAGACAGAAATCTTGGAAAGGCCACATGAGGTGTTCGCGGTGGAATGATAACTATGACGATTGAATCAAACACAACTCGAGTAAAGTCAATCCGTCACAATAACATTAGAGCATGAGCCAACCTGGTTAAGTAAGATGGGGACTGATCCCTGTCGGATGTCTTGTGAGAAAAGTAGTAAATCAGGTGGGAGAAAAAGAAATTCCAGATACCTCCCATATTCTTGCGAAGTAGAGTGTCGGAACCCTTGCTTTTACCATCTGGGATGTAGTTGATTGCATCGATTACTTCTTATTGCTCATTACCAATGGGGAAAGTGTTATAAGGGGAAAACTTAGGAAGGTGAAGAGCTTCCCTAACATCCGCAACTCCGAAAGTTAGGTCGTGATCGTCACCATCAATAAGAATGGAGGCAGAGACAGAATGGTTGGATGGATCGTAAACACAAGTGAGCCAGAAGTTCCCAAGAAGTATTTTGCTCATCTTAGGAGTAGCCGTAAATGCATATTGCAGAGGTGATCTTTGAAGAAAAGCAAAAACTTGGTAAAACTCAGTATGGTCGACATCAGCATCAAAACGAGCAACGTGATTGCATGATGGGAAAAGGAGAGATTCCCGAGTAACTGGAACGTTCTTGCTAGCTTTGGTGGACTTTGAGGAAGCCATTGATGAGTAAGTTTGATTTTGCATGTTTAAGGAGAGAGAGAGAATTCGAAGAAGATGACGTAGATGGTAAAAGTTAAAAGGGAGAGGGTGTCGATATATATATATATATATATATATATAGTGGGGAGAAATAAGGATTTCAAAACAAATATTAAAAAAAAATAGGGTATAATGATGGAGGGTAGTATAGGGGATCGTGGGGAAGTGGAATGGGCAAAAAACGGCTGTTGCAGGGACGTGGGGGTTGCAAACGTCGTGTCCCTGACACGACGTGTCAAATCAGGACACATGTCAGATTGAGAGAGGTGGAAGACAACGGTGCTGAAAGGTTAAGTGGATAAGATACAATACGCCATTCTACCGAAAATCATTCGGTAGGTTAAAGTGCTACCGAAGGTGTAGGTCAATGGATTTGAGAGTAGGTATCTTAAGGTCTTACCGAAATGAGGTTCGGTAAGAGAAAACAAAGAGAGGAAAGAGGGGTTTCAGTAAACAAAGATTGTCGAATATGGGTTTCGGTGAGTGTGAGACCCACCGAAAAATAGCGTGTATATGCCGAAATTCAAGGTCGGTAGGTGAATGTCTTGCCAAAGTGGTGTTAAGGATTAAGGAGTTCGATAGAGAAGAGGTTTGGTAGAGTCTATAAAGTGTCGGTAGGTGAGGATAACCTTGCCGAAAGAGAAGGCTACCAACAGAAAGACCTTCCAAAGAATGATCTTTGGTAGGTAAAGACTGAGATTTTTTAACTCAAAATTTAACATACCTAAGGATCCAATCAGAAAGTTTGACCTAGTTTCATCCAGAGGTTTAGTGAAGAGATCGCCCAACTGAAAATCCGTTGGAATGAAGTGAATTTTAATATCACCTTTGGAAATGTGATGTCTGATGAAGTGATATTTGATATCTATGTCCTTGGATCTGGAGTGAAGCATTGGGTTGTTGGCAATTGCTATTGCACTGGAGTTATCACATAGAATGGGGACTTGAGAGTAGAACTGGTTGTAATCTTGAAGTTGATTCTTCATCCACAAGATTTGAGCACACAACAACTTCCAACTGCAACATATTCAGCCTCAGCAGTAGAAGTGAAGACTGAATGTTGTTTCTTGTTGGACCAGCTGACCAAACTTCCACCTAGTAGTTGGCAACTTCCAGTAGTGCTTTTCATGTCTACTTTAGATCCTGCAAAATCAGAATTTGAATACCCAATGAGATCGAAACCTGAGTCTTTGGGATACCAAAGACCCAGATTCATTGTACATTTTAGATACCGAAAGATGCGTTTTACAGCGGCCAAATGAGATTCCTTAGGATTGGCTTGATAATGCGCACATAGACAAGTAGCAAACATAATATCAGGTCTGCTAGCAGTAAGATAAAGAAGAGAACCAATCATTCCTCTAAAATTAGTGATATCAACCGATCTACCATCAAGATCAACATGAATTTTAAGAGGTGGTGCCATGGGAGTTTTTATGGGAGAGCAATTTTCAAAATTAAACTTCTTGAGTAAATCACAAATATAATTGCTTTGATTTATAAAAATCCCTTCAGAAGTTTGTTTTATTTGAAGGCCTAAGAAAAATGTAAGCAAACCCATCATGCTCATATCATATTTACTTTTCATGAGAGAGGCAAACTCTTGACAAAGAGATTCGTCAGTAGCACCAAAAATGATATCGTCCACATAGATCTGAACAAAAATAATATTACCTTTGGTCTTCTTAAGAAAGAGAGTGTTGTCAATCTTACCTCTTGTATATTTGTTGGAGAAAAGGAAGTCAGACAAAGTATCATACCAGGCACGAGGAGCCTGTTTGAGACCATAGAGGGCCTTGTCCAGCTTGTACACATAGTCTGGATGAGAAGGATCTTCAAAACAAGGAGGTTGCTTCACATAGATTCTTCAGCAAGCTCTCCATTGAGAAAGGAACTTTTATTCCCAGTTTGTTGCAAGATTATCAAGATGCACAATGAATTTAGATTTAAATCTCATATGTCATTGATATGATCTTCAAAGTTTACAAACACACACTCTCTCTACTTTCTCACTCTAGAATCTAAAATATGATATTCTCTAATAAGATCTACATATTACAAAGAAATAATGGTATTTATACCACCTACATATTACAAAGAATACACAACTAAACTAACAAGCTTGACTTTGGTTGACTTTGACTTTCCACTTTAAACAACTTTGACTTGCAATCTTGAGGCTTTGACTTGGGCTTTTGACTTTCAATCTAGACGATCTTGAAGACAACAATCTGTGCTCTAACATTCTCCCCCTTTGGATTCAATATCAACTTTAAAAAGATAAGCTAATCATCTCCCCTTTTTATTCAGAAACAAGTGATCTCCCCCTTTGGATAAAATTGCACTTATCTTCAAATGAATTTCATCTTTAAAGAACGTTCTTCCCCTTTTAAGAGCATTCTCCCCCTTTGAGACAAAGACTGATTTTCTCAGGCAATCATCATTCTCCCCTATTGAGATGAAAATGGGTAATCTCCATTTTTGAACTGATACTGATAGCAACAACTATCTTGAACATTGATCTTTAACAAATTCAATCTCCCCCTTTAGCATGAATACAGGAAATCTTCTTCCATGTAAAATAATCTTCCCTGTTTTAGAAATAACACTGATCATCTTCAAAGTCTGTAACACTATCTATCTTTCTTTGGAAACTCTTTAGATTTGCAGTATTCGCCCCCAAAGTCTGTTATTAACTTACAAGAATTTTAGCAATCTCCCCCAATTTTTATGATCATCTCTTTCAGTCTTCAGAAAAATAAATTATCTCCAGCTTTAGCTTACTTTGCTTCAGCAAATAATCTTCAAAGAAATTTTCTGTAATCCTCAGCAATCTTTCATCACTTTTTGAACTTTCTCTTTCATTTTGAACATCTCCCCATATTTCTGGAAATAAACTTTCAAACTCTGTCATTTCTTGATTACTTCTTCCCGTAACTATCACAATCTGTTCTCCAGATAACTTTTCTTGTAATCATGTCTCCCCCTTTTTGATGATCTAGAGCATAGAAATTATCAAAAATGTTTCCAAGAAATGTCATGTGCCATTTTCTGACCTCTATCCGTATCTGATATTTCCTCAAGATTATTGAACCATCCGTCAATTCATAAATGTATTTACCCGAATCTTTTCAAATTCAGACAAATAAGAATGTAACTCTGAATCAACAAATGAATTAGTTAGGTATGTATGTAAGTAGCACAGAGCCACTTTGTACAACGAGTGTACTTTGGAGAGGAGCTTTTTGATGTTCACTCCCCTATAGCTTCCATTCAAACATCGAATAACACAAGATAATTTTATGAACGTTCTGATGAAAAAATGAATTTTCTGTGTGTACGTTCTTGTGTATGAAAGAATTTAAACATTTTGCTTTATATTAGGCACAAAATGTGTAAACCATTGAGACAACAATAGTAATACACAGACTCAATTGTGCATGATCGAAGTGTGAAGGTGGGACAAACTTCCTTCTTTTTTCAATATCTAAATCTTCCAAATGAAGATCAGATAGCGTATGTGATGCGTCCCCAAGAAAATATGAAACATCTTTTTGTTGAAAAAAAATGAGTAGCTAGTAGGGTTTAATTCAAGAGTTGGCATGGGCAAGTTCCTATTTCAATGAAGGTCACCAAAGAATGTGAACCAACAGTAGATGTGACTGCCCGGATCAAAAAAAGTTGGTGCAAAGTTCTGATATTCTTTTAACTCTGTTCTCACACCCTCTTTCTTTTTATCATTTAGGCTCACTTCTAACCAATCTCACACACCCACACTCTGATATTGACCCCTCGCCTCTCGATCACTCAAGGATAACTTCTTGGGTAGGAAACATTGGTTAACGTGAATTCATAGAAGTTCTTTTAAGTCCTCACACTGATCCCATGTATTTGTCCTAAAAGCATAAAGTTGCTCAACAATTTAACTTCAACAGCTACAAGTCATGAAATGTTATCGTGTAAGCTCCCCATCAAAATCTGCATTCAGTCAAAAAGTCGTCAAAGAAACAAAGTCTTATTGTAAAGAAAACCTTTTATTGAAAGTAAAAACATGAAAAGTAAAACATCGAATTACGAGTCCTGATCTGAATTAATCAGAAGTCATTTACTCCCCCTAAAAATATGCATTTGCAATATTATCAGTAGAGGTAATATGTATACTCCCCCTTGAAGGTTGATAATCTTTTATGCATCGAAGTACAATTGCTTTATATCGTTGAAGTATGAGTCCAAACTTTTGTTTTTGGAAGTCATACTCTTTAACATTGAAGTTCGAGTCCTGAGTTGATTTACTCAGAAGTATATGTTCTTTTACTCCCCCTTGACTTAAGATGCCTGCAACACAGATGAATCTTTTGGCTTTGGTACCCATTGGTATTTGGGTCTAGGTTTGTTAGTTACAGTTCTGTTAGGAGTAATATAATAAGAACAATACCAGTAATTAACATAATTTTTTCTAACAAAATCATTTGAACCACATTAAACACAGTTAATTTTCTTTTGAGCTAACCTGATCAATTGATTTACAATATAAACAAGATCAGTTTTACCTTTATGTACATTGTTCTTCTTGGCATTAGGTGTATGCACAAATGATTTTTGATCATTTTTCTCATCAGAAGTTGCTTTCACTCTTTATACTAACTTCTCACTACCATTCCTTCCTCTAAATGACTCTGAACCATCAAAATTCCTATCATAGAAAAGGTTAGTAGTATGAATATGATCTTTAGAATTAACTGATCTTTTGTAGAAACAGTTTTATGATGTAAACTTGATGTTGTCTTGATTAGGCATTCAGAATCAGTTGAATCATCTCTAGGTATTTGAAGAATTGAATCTGGAATCTTCTGCTCAGTCGACACCACCTTAGAGACAATTTCTTCAAGTTCGGTTATCTTGGAAGATAAACAGTTTCTTTCCTTGATGAGTAGGTCAATCTTTTACTGAAATTCAGTCTTCATGTTCTGCTCTTTCCTGACATTTGTTGATAATTCAGATAATGACTTTGTAAGCTTACTAATCATAAACTAACTTATATTTACTTATAAGGTCACTTATATTTGTGAAAGAATACATTAGTATTTTATTCCAAATCCATATGCTCTTTGTGTGTAGACAAGGACGTCACGGTCAACATTAATAAGCCGCTATATTACTTTTTGGTGGACCGGTGGTATCACTATTGGCGGTTAGTTTAACTTTATTTTTATAAATAAAAGTTTTGTTTGATTTAAATATACGTAAACATAAAAAACAAAAAACAAAAAATTGTGCTTAATTTGCTAAATATTAAAAAATAATGAAAAATATATAAATATTAAATAGCAACAGATAAAATTATGGTGAGCAAAAGTGGTTACCCGTCCAAATTTCCTAGAATCGGTCCTGAAACTTGAAATCAACAGTTCCGGGAATGAAGGAATCGGAATCGGTTACACCAGTTCTTTATATTTGGGAACCAGTTCCGGAACTGTCGGTTTGGAATATGATACTATTAGAGTGAAAAAGTCATTTTGGTTATTTATCCTTTAGATGGTGGTAGGTGGTATATATAATGTAATCTGTCCTTTTTCTTCCTTAATGAAAATACCCAGAACTTTCTCTCTCTTGTTTGTAATATGGTATCAGAGCATAAGAGTGTCTTCTTCTGTGCATTTTTCCTTCAAATCCTATTTTTGATTCTTGATTGATTACAATCTCTTTCATTCTTCCACTCAGATTTAATTGTTGTTCACGATTAAATCTAATTTTGTTTTCTTGTTATTCGATTTGTTCTTTTCAAAGACAAATCATTCTTTTTTTTTCTCTAATTGATTCAATTCAATCTCTGCTGCAATAAGTTCATCTTCATCATCGTCTTCAACATCTTCACAGATTTCTGCAATTGATGATAGGACGCATCCGTATTATCTACATCATTCAGATAGTCCAGAAGTTGTTCTGGTTTCTCAGATCTTAACAGACGACAACTACACTTCGTGGAGTCGTGCTATGATGATTGCCTTGTCGGTGAAGAATAAAATAGGCTTTATCGATGGATCTCTTGTAAAACCTAATGGATTTGATTAAATATTCTCACTGCCTGGAAGAGGAATAACGGTATCGTTATTTCTTGGATTATCAATTCAGTTTCCAAGGAAATAGTCAAAAGTATTATGTTCGATGAATCAACATTCAAGATCTGGAAAGATTTAAAGGATCGATTTGAAGAAAGCAATGGACCAAGGATTTTTCAAATCAAGCGTGATATTGCAAAGTTAGGTCAAAATCAGGACAATGTGTCTACCTATTTTACAAAACTGAAGTCTCTGTGGGATGAATTGGAGCAATTTCTTCCAAGATGTCATTATGGAAAATGTGAATGTGGAGGAGTAAAGAATACCGAGAATCATTTCGAAAATGAACAAGTGCTGAATTTTCTTATGGGGCTTCATGATTCTTTTTCGTAGACCAGAAGTCAAATTCTTCTATTGTATCTGTTACCTCCTATTAATCGTGTTTTTACATTGGTAGTGCAGGAAGAAAGGCAACGTGATGTCACTAATTTTGGACAACAGGCTGCTAATGTCTCTGGACAGGCTATGGCTTTCAATACTAACACTGGATCAAGGTTCTAAATGGTGTGAGGCGTGGCGTGGCGGCGAGGCCAAGCCTCAAGCCTTAGGATCCACGACGAACACATAGTGTTTTCAAGGCATGACTTATGGCGTCAAATTTTGTTGATCCAAACTCTCTCAGTGATTTGATAACGACCCTCTTCTATACCTAGTGAAAATTACGTTTTAATATGTATTAGTGTTTCACCATCAGCGATCAGACTGAGTCTGTGCAGTTATCGCTGATAGTCTCTCTTGTAAACATTTATATGTATTAGTGTTTCACCATCAGCGATCAGACTGAGTTTGTTCAGTTATCTGATGTAAACGTAATCCCTGAAGACAAGTTTCGCGTCAACAGATGTTCATAGCTGAATCAAAGACGAAGCTGCTGAACAAAGACAAGTCTACTAGTGACTTGATGCGGACATCGGTGAAGCAAAGACGACTACTCATACGCGAAGAAACCTGAGGAAATGCTTCAGTGATAGCTGAACTTCTTTATATCTCTGAAGGAAGAGATATTCAGTGATCGATGATCACTTAGCTTATCCCTCAAGTCTCTATTGTCTTACCTTGCACAACAAGTACGATGTGTCAGAACGGACATACCTCTGCCACAATTCGTACAAAAACTCTGTCAACTACATTGTTCATGATACGACCGAAAGCATGTCTCCCAAAGTCAGACTCTCTCAGCCAATCAATGAAGGACACGTGTAAAGTGCCCTGCCATGCATTTAATGCATAGGGTATAAATAGAAAGATTACCTCTTCATTTTAAGAGGGTGCTCACCTCTAGCCTTCATCTTTATACATTATAGAAACCTTTGATTTCTGTACTTCTCCAATCCCCATTCTCTATATTCTTGTGCAACCATCTTAGTGTTTTCTTAAGTTTGTTTAGATTGAGTTCTACTTAATCTTATTCCGCAACAAACTTGTAAATTGTATTTGATTTATCAATAAACAATTTATTAAACTTTAAATTATGTGTTTGTATTCAACCCCCCCCCCCTTCTACAAACTTGTTAAGCACCTCCGGGACCAACAAGTGGTATCAGAGCAAACTGTTTAATCTGATAAACAAGATCTTGCTTTATTCTCTTCCTTGCTATTCTAAAATGGCACTTAACACAAACACAAACTACTATGATAATGGTTCACTTTCTAAACCTCCTCGATTTAGCAGAGATAACTTCTCTGGAAGAATCGAATGATGTTATTTCTTGAAGGTGCAGATCCTACTATACCTAAGTACGTAGCAAACAGACCCGATGAACCTGTCCAAATCATAGCTGCCATTCCAGCTACTGCCACCACTCCATTTATTCCTGAACGCTATATTGCTAAGGAAATCAGACAATGGAGTGATGAAGACAAGTAGAAGGTTGGTATCAATGCAAGGGCAAAGACCATTATCTCTATGGCTCTTCCTGATAAAGTTTTCCATTCCATCATGCATCTTAAAACTTCTAAAGAAATGTGGGAAACCATATGTGTTCAATATGAAGGCACCACTGAAATCCAAGAGACTCGAAAGATTAACTTGGTAAGACAGTATGAAAGTTTCATCGCTGGTAAGAATGAATCTCTCTCTGATGTTCATCAGCGGTTTAGCTGCCTAATCATTGATCTAAGAACTGTTGGTAAGACCTATTCTAATTCTGAGGTCCTAACAAAATTCTTGGAATGTCTTTCTGAATGTTGGGATAGTTATTCAATATGTCTCAATCTGACAAAAGACTTAAATTCTTTTTCTCTCAGCACCTTGTATGGAATATTGCTTAACTATGAGCAATCAAACCTTTTGAAGAAGAATCTTATAAAAGATTTTAAAGACTCCAAAAGCACTCTTGTTGCTTTAGTCTCTTCAGAGATAATTCCATCTCAACGATCTACTCTCACCATCACTGAGTTAGATTCTGAATCTGAGGATCTATCATACACTGATCTTTTAGAGTTTGATGAGTCCTTAGCACTCTTGACAAACTCTTTTAAAATATTTGCAAGAAAGAGCAATTTCCGAAGAAATAAGCCTTTCTCCCTCACTGACAAGCCAAAATCAACCCCTGTTGATAAGGCTACTGCTACTTGCTTTAACTGTGAAAAGATTGGACACTTTGCAGGTGAGTGCAGGTCAAAGAAAGTCTTCAAACCTTCTACCTCTAGAAGATCCAGCGATGACAAATACCTTAAGCTGAAGGAGAAATATCAAAAGTTGAAAAACTACAAGCGAAAAGGTAAACGTCTCATCGCTGAAGAACATGACTGGGCTGAATCTGAAGAATCAAGTTCTGATGAAGAAGAAGTCGCTAATCTCTGCCTCATGGCTGAGATTAAAGAAGAAGTGGAAGAACCAACTGAAACTTCTATGAGCTATATATCATCTCAGGTATCTATCTCTACTAATCCCTCTCTACCTGAATCAGAGAGAAGTCGCGCAGTTGATGTGTTGACGATTGATCTTTACAATGCTCTTAACGGCAAATCTCTAGCTAAAAGCAAAAACAATGATTTAACTGAACAGCTGGAAAAATGCCATGAAAAGATCAGAGAACTGACTCTTTTAGAGGAAAGTTTGAAAGATCAAGTTGTTGTAAATAAAATCATCAGCATAGAACGCGAACAAGCCATCGCTGCTCTAAAAGCAGAAAAGGCTACTTTTGAAAAATGGTGCAATTCCTCAACTAAGATCACTGAGATAATAAATGCTCAAACTCCTGGAGGTGATAAAATCGGTCTTGGTTTTTGGAAACCACAGGATGAGCCTAAAGAAGACTGTTCCATGCTTAAGTTTGGAACGTTTGTCACTTCTATCTCTAACACCTCTTATAATCAGTTTTATCCTTCTTCTTCTAATTCTATCCTTGAGGAAAAATCCAAAGGCTCTAAGTCTGCGGATAAAGGAAAATCCATTTTTCATCCTCAGAAGGCTACCAAGAAAGCAAAGTTGAAAGTTCCTTCTAAACCTTCAGCGAATCAATCGTCTAGCTCCATGATAGAAATCTTTGATCTCTGTCCTCCAAAGCTAAGGATTGATCTTAAGCCTAAGAGATCTGAAGAAATAAAAATTCCTCCCAGATCTCATGAGAAAAGCATTCTTGGAGTTGGACTCGCTCATCTTAAATTCTCAAAACCTTCTACTTCTGGTCCAAAAACCACATTCAAATATAGAAAATGCTATCACTGTGGATTTACTGACCATATTGCAAGCAAATGTCCAACTACCACTAAAGCTGATAAAACATCTAAAGTGAAGATAAATGCCTCTAAGGCTGAGAAGGTCGTCAAAGCTGAAAAATCTACCAAGGTGAAGAATACCACTAAGGTTAAGAAATTAACCAAAGTGAAGATTACCACCGAAGTTGAATCTTCATCTACTATGAAGATTTATGAACCTTCCATCTCCACTAACCCCAAAGGACCCAGTGAAAAATGGGTACCAAACAAAGCTTAATCTTCCTTATGTTTGCAGGGATCAAAGGGCATCTGGTATCTCGATAGTGGATGTTCTCGTCATATGACAGGACAAAAAGACTTGCTCACTGAATACAAAGAAGAGAAAGGTCCCTCTGTGACCTTCGGCGAAAATGGAAAAGGATATACCCGAGGGTTTAGTGTCCTCAGCAATGGGAGAACTACCTTTAGAAGAGTCGCTTATGTAGATGGACTTAAGCACAATCTTCTAAGCATCAGTCAGCTATGTGATAAAGACTATGAAGTTCGCTTTACCAAGAAAGCATGTTCAGTGGTGAATGAGAGAAAACGTCTATGTAATATATATGGACTCTACTACCACTGAAAACGTATGTTTTCTCTCTAAAGCATCTTCTGATGTCAACTGGCTATGGCACAAAAGGCTCTCTCATCTAAATTTCAAAACCCTAAATTCTCTCTCTTCTAAGGAACTGGTTTCTGGTCTTCCTCAGCACTCATATGCTAAAGAATCTCTCTGTTCAGCATGTGAAAAAGGAAAACAGACAAAAGCTAGTTTCAAGTCTAAACAAGTTTCCTCAGTGACAAGTCCTCTTCAGCTCTTACATATGGATCTGTTTGGCCCTGTCAACATCCAATCAATAGCTGGAAAGAAATATACGCTTGTCATTGTAGATGAATACTCTCGCTACACCTGGGTTATCATTCTTCACTGCAAGAGTGATACTCCAGAAAAAACTAATATCTTTTGTTAAAAAGATGGAAGTGCTGAATAATCTCACTGTTCGTTCAATAAGAAGTGATCATGGAACTGAATTCAAAAACAGTTCTCTTAACATTTTCTTTGAGAACAAGGGAATCTCTCATAACTTCTCTTTAGTGAGAAAACCTCGGCAAAACAGAGTCGCTAAAAGAAGAAACAGAACGATCATTGAAGCTGCTAGAGCAATGCTCAGCGATTCTCACCTCCCTACTCAATTTTGGGCTGAAGCTGTAAACACTGCATGTTTTACTCAAAACAGATCGCTGATAGTAAAGCGATTTGGAAAGACGGCTTATGAACTTTTTCATGGAACAAAGCCTTCTATCAGCTTTCTTCATATCTTTGGTTGTCAATGCTTTATTTTAAACAACAAAGATCAGCTTGGAAAGTTCGATCCAAAAGCTGATGATGGAATATTTTTAGGATATTCCTCCATCTCCAAAGCCTATAGAGTTTTCAACAAGAGAAGACAATCTGTGGAAGAAAAAATTCATGTCACTTTTGATGAAACTTGCTCAGCGAACTCTAAACCAATCGCTGAAAATGAAGAGTTAAATGTTTGTATGTTTTCTCATTACAGAAAAACAGAACCTTTCATCTCAAACCATCAGCATTCAAATCCTCCAGTTGCTGATGATGATCCAAACATCATACCTCCTAATACTGAATCCAACTCATGGATCTCAGTAGAGCCTCTAAACACCTTACTTCCATCAGATCCATCTTCGTCTGAAAACCTCTCAGAAAACAATGGTGTGTCTGACACTCAACAGTTAATCACTGATAAACCTCAAGCTTCTTCATCGGTGAACATTCCCATTGTTGATCCAACCTCTGAAATGAGCGATCATGCTCCTGCTCACCGATGGACCAGAGATCACCCTATAGATCAAATTCTCGGTGATCCCGATGCTGGTATTCAGACACGACGAAGTTCAGGTAATATCTATCTCTTTGTCAACTTTATTTCTTTAATAGAGCGAAAGAAGGATGATGATGCCCTTAGAGATCCAAACTGGGCCAGCACTATGCAAGAAGAGCTGACTGAGTTCTCTGGCAACAAAGTAAGATTTGTTTTGTAAAAGATGATCCTAAAAATAAGATTTGTTTTGTATGCCCTTTGGCTAAACAGAAACGTATACCTTTTGTCAATCTTAACAATCGTTGTAATGAAACTTTTGACTTGGTTCATTGTGACATTTGGGGTCCTTTTCATGTTCCGATACATCATGGCCATCAATATTTTCTTACTTTGGTGGATGATCATAGTAGGTTTACGTGGTTGTATCTGCTCAAACGAAAATCTGATGCAATCACTATTGTGCCTCAATTCTTTACAATGATCGAAACTCAATTTGGTAAGGCTATTAATATGTTTAGAAGTAACAACGCTAAGGAGCTTGAATTTGATGAATTTTTCAAGAGAAAAGGCGTGATTCATCAAAAGTCATGTGTAACTCATCCGTAGCAAAATTCTGTTGTTGAAAGAAAGCACCAACCTTCTTAATGTTGCACGTTCCATGATGTTCCAGTCAAAGGTACCACTCAATTTTTGGTCAGAGTGTGTTCTAACAGCTACATATGTCATTAACAGAACCCCGTCCGAGTTACTTAGAGATAAATCCTCTAATGAATTACTCTACGGAAAGATTCCAGATTACTCTTTCTTAAGGACTTTTGGATGCTTGACATTTGCGTCAACTCTCTTACGATCTAGACACAAGTTCAGTGCTCGTGCTCGACCTTGTGTTTTCATGGGGTGCCCAGTTGGAGTGAAGGCTTATCGTATTTTTGATCTAGAGACAAAACAATTTTTTGTCTCGAGGGATGTGGCTTTTCATGAGATAATATTTCCGTTTCATAACTCTCAATCTATGCAGGTTAATGATGATATATTTTCGAGCATTGTTCTTCCCACAACAATGGATGAAAATTATGATGATGTTTATTCTTCAGTCACGTCTAGAAGTCAAAATGGCTTTTCTGAAACACAAGAGTTTGACACTCATGGAGAACCTCATATGAAACCATTACACGATGAAGTCTAGAGAGATTAAATACGAAGATCCACACGTGCTCGTGTGACCTCGTCTTATTTGAAGGATTCCCATTGTAATGTTGTTGCTTTTGATAAAAGCAAAATGAAATATCCTCCATAGGATCAGATTGGATATCAAGAATTGTCTTCTCAATATCAAGCTTTTGTTATGGCTGTAACATATCCACAAGCAGCAAAATCTTTAGAATGGTGTAAAGTTATGCAAGAAGAACTTCAAGCAATGGAAGATAACAAAACCTGGTCTGTTGTTCGATTACCAGAAGGAAATAATACAACTGGATGTAGATGGGTTTATAAGCTAAAATTTGGTTCGGACGAGAAGATCGAAAGGCATAAGGCCAGGCTAGTGGCAAAGGGCTTTCATCAACAAGAAGGCGTTGACTTTGTTGACACATTTTCTTCGATTACCAAGATGGTAACTGTGAAAACCATGTTGTCCATAGCTGTTGTTGAAGGTTGGGATTTATTACCACTTGACGTCAACAATGCTTTCTTGAATGGAGACTTACACGAAGAAGTCTATATGGAGATTCCTCTTGGTTATGAGATTAATAAGGATTCCTTTGAACCAAATGTTAAATTGGCTTGAAAACTTCTTAAATCCATTTATGGACTCAAACAAGCTTCAAGACAGTGGAATGTAAATTTCACCAGCTTCATATTGAAAGAAGGTTTTCAACAGTCAAAGGCAGACTATACTTTGTTTTTCAAATGGAGCGGCAAGGATTTTATTGCATTGTTGGTGTATGTGGATGATATTATAATTATGGGGGCTTCAAGTTTATTGCTGCAAGATTTCAAAAATCGTTTGAGTTCTGATTTTAAACTCAAAGATTTGGGCATTTTGAAGTATTTTCTCGGACTTGAAGTGGCAAGGTCAAAAACGGGAATCTTTGTTTCTCAAAGACATTATACCTTGAAATTATTGGAAGATGATGGTTTACTTGCATCCAAGCCTTCCAAGACGCCAATGGATCCTAATGTTTTGTTAAATGATAGAGATGGGGATGTACTCGAAGACACTTCACAATACAAAAGATTGATTGGTAGACTTTTGTATCTTACTATGACTAGACCAGATATTTCCTTTGTCGTTCACAAGTTGTCACAGTTTGTTTCAAGTCCAAGAACTCCTCATCTAAAGGTTGCTCGTCACTTGCTTTGTTATCTAAAACAAAATCCCGGTCACGGTGTTCTGTTTTCTACCAATTCTTCTTACAAGATTCAAACATACCGTGATTCTGATTGGGGGAATTGTATAGACTCGAGGTTATTAGTAATGGGTTACTGCATATTCTTGGGAGACTCATTAATTTCATGGAAGTCAAAGAAGCAACTGATAGTGTCCAGATCATCTACTGAAGCCGAGTACAGAGCCATGGCAATTACAGCCTGTGAAATAGTTTGGATCAGACAACTTTTGAAGGACTTTGGTGTGTTTCAAAAACAATTTGTGTTGTTGTTTTGTGATAACAAGTCTACTCAACAAATTGCTTTGAATCCCAATTATCACGAACAAACTAAACACATCGACATCGATTATGTTAAAGCACAGTTTTATTGGATTCAAGATCATCATTATCTAAAGATGGAAATCTGAAGTTAAAGCTGATAAAATCGACTCTCAACAAATAATCTAGGGTCCTTTGTAATAATAGTCAAAGTTTATTTTCTGTATTTTCATTATTAGTCCTTTTCCTTAAAATAGGTTTTAGGTATAAATTAGTTTATTAGTGTTAATTAGGTTTTTGAGTGTGTTGTTGGTTGTGGTGCGCCGTACATAGAGACAGATTGAGAGAGAGGGCGACGGCCAGAGAGATTTAGAGAGAAAGAGATTGATCGATTTCTTCATCAATACTTGTAATCGTTTGATTAAACGATGAGGATAAAATCTCTTGGAAAGAAATTATCTCCAGTATCAGCTCCAAATGCTTTAGCAAATCATCTTCAAACAAAATTTCTTCAATTTAGCATATCTTCAGAAATTCTTTCAAAAACTTGCGTTCTCTCCATTTCTTGGTATCAGAGCTGTACAAATTGAATCGAAAAAAAAAATCGGTACTGTTCATCTGTCAAGATTCAATTTTTATTATTGTGTGATTGTTCATTCAAGTTGTTATTTTTTGGATTGTGATCGATTTGCCTATTATCTTGACTAGGTATTGATTGTTTTGAGTATTGCATCGATTTAGATTGATTATTTGATGATTTTGGTTCTGTTCGGTCGTTCACGAGCACAACACTGCCTTATGGATTGATTTTTAATAAAAGTGCTTGTTTTTTAAATTAATTGATTGCTATCTGTTCTAGTTGATTAGGAGATCGAATTGGCAAAGTTTTGTAGTTTAATTTAAAGTTTTTGATTGGTTTCTGGGTTGATTTTTGATTTCTGGGTCGATAAACTTCAAGAACATACCGGTCGATATTCAAACCGGCATCATATCGGTCGACCGCATAATATCGGTCGACATATCGGTCGAGTAAACCCTGGTAAATTTTCAATACCGGTCGCCCGAACATCTCACAGTTCTTACCGGTCACAAACTTCGGTCGAACTATCGGTCGACAGGATACCGGTCGTAGCTAAGTACCGGTCGTAGCAAGATACCGGTCGACACTCAATACCGGTCGTTACCTTACCGGTCGACACTCAATAACGGTCGTTACCTTACCGGTCGACGCTCTACCGGTCCAACCAGAATACCGGTCGAAGCAATACACCGGTTGCACAAGGTACCGGTCAAGTACTCTTCTTTGCGCCATCAACATGTCGCGCAAACCCTCTTTGCGCGACCCACATATCGCGCAAACCCTCTCTTGCACCACCCACGTGTCACACGAAACTCAATTTTGCGTGACCTGCCTCTCGCGCAAACTGAACTTTACGCCTGCTCCGTCTCACGCAAACCTGGACTTTGCGCCAGTCACTTTAAACGCAAAATTCTTTTTGCGCTACTGCCTTTTGGCGCATTTCTGTCTTTTTGCTCGAGATTATCTTTTGCATTATTAATCTATATGTACTTGATTTTATCTGGGCTAATGATCATTTCAAGTTTCTTATCAGTTCTTTGCTAATCAATACCAGTAAGAATGTCATCTCGGGAAGCTCTTGCTATCGGAACCGATGTTAAGCCACCAGTAGTCTTCAAAGGGAAGTACGAGCAATGGAAGGACATATTCTTGGATTTCATCGATCGAAATGATTTGGGAGATTACATCAGAAAATCTCTGAAGGAAGGAATCATGACACCTCCAACCAAGGTTCTCACTGTAGCTGGAGAAAATGGTGAAGAAGAAGAGAAAGAGTATAAATTACCGATTGATGAATACTCGGATGAACAGAAGAAGAGACACAAGTGTGACAAGATGGCAAGATCATTTATTCTCCAAGGCATACCGAATGAAATTTATGTCAAAACTGATAGATACAACGCTACCGGCAAGGAAATGTGGGATCAGTTGGAGAAGATGATGATCGGATCTAAAGTTGGCAACCAACTCAAAGTTACCAACTGCTTGAACAATTATGAAGAATTCAAAGCCAAAGCGGGAGAATCACTAGAAGCCACTTATGACAGATTTGTCACATTGCTGAATGAGCTAAGCAAGAACAAGATCAGCAAATCTCAAGTTGAGCTAAATGTGAAATTTCTCAGCAACCTTCATCCTGAGTGGAAGAGATTCACCAGACAGATGAGGCAATTGAAAGATCTGAACGACATTCCACTTCATGAAGTTTATGAAATCCTCAGACAGAATGAGGAAGAGGTGGATGAGATCAAGGCTGAGATGAAGAAGGCTGACAAAGCAGTTGCTGATCCAGTTGCACTTGTGGTCAAGAAGAAGTCTAAGAAGAAGATGATGATAGCATCTGAATCAGAAGAGGCTGATAGTGAGGCAAAGTCTGACTCTGACGATTGTGAACAACTGAAGGAAGCCATGCTAATGTTAACCAAGGCTTTCCAAAAGAATTTCTATAAAAAGCCAAACTCCAACAGTCATAGGTACTCGTTTGGTCCGAATAACTACAAACACAAGGAGAAAGTTGAAGAAAATAGACCAGAAGAAAAGAAGAAGGATGGAGCCGAAGAGCCCAAGAAGGAAGAACTGATAAAGTGCTACAACTATGGCAGACTCGGTCACTTTGCCAAGGACTGTCGAAAATCTAAAGTCCGGAACTCCGATTACTACAATAATAAGATGCTTCTATCCAAGCAACAGGAGGCTGGAAAGCATTAATGGCCGAGGATGAATATTGGCTCGACCATTCGAACCAAGAATCTGAAGAAGGAGAGAAGGACGAGACAGCACACCTGTGCTTGATGGGTAAGCAGCAGTCAGAAGCTGAAGCTGATTCTGATGATGGAGATAATGAAGAGGTATGTGACTTAACTGAATCTGGTTTTCTGAATAAAATGCATGCCATGATGTCTAAACTCCAAGAATTAGAGTCTAAACTGAAGCGTGAGAAAGGTGTCATTAATGAGAAAAATCAATCTATACATAAACTTAGTAATGATATTGCTGAGAAAAATGTATTAATTGAAACTTTGCACAAAAATATAGACACCAGTGCTAAAGAGAAGACTATAATTCATAAAGAGTTATCTGAAACTGTTTCAAAGTATAAAGAATGTGAGTTTAAGTCTAAAGATCTTTCTAAAATGTACTCTTCGACTTTAAAAGAAAAGAAATCTTTAATTGAAAAGGTGAATGCTTTGGAAGAGAAATTGTATACTATGGGTCAGTCTGAACAAACCATTCATCTAATCAAACCCAAAGAGGATAAAGAGAATTGGGGACTCGGTTACGAGAACCCACAATGTCTCAAAAAGGGTATATCTGAAGTGCCTACTCTTTATGATTTTGGTTTTATGAAACTGCACCTGAATACCCTGAACTTCAAGTCTTCTGGACTAAACTGTCTGAAAAGGATAAAGCCAAGGAATATGCTAAAAGAAAGAACACAACTAAAGTCCAACTTCCGTTTCGTTATGAGAGGTTGAATAATAGTTATAGTTCTGATAAATCAAAATTTCTTTCAAATGACTATTTTGATATTTATTTTGTAAAAGAAATGGAGGCTAAGCCCATTGAAGTAAAGATTTACGTCCCTCCTCTAGTTTTGGAAAGTAAAATTTCTGAACTCGAGAATACTCTTAGAGAAGAAAAAATTTTGATAGACTTAGAACAAACTGTATTTTTTACAGTGTTCAAAAATACTGAACTTTCTAAACTATCCAAGGCTTTAAAATCTGATGATAGATCTGGTTCTCTTGAAAATGAGCTTAATTTCTTAAACTTTGATGGTGTTTTAAATGATTATGTTGCTCAGTTTGACTTTACTACCAAACTTCCTGATCATTCATCTTGTGTTGTTAATTCTTTCGGATTACCAACTGTGTTTGAAAAAGGTGAAACATCAACGAAAGTTGACAAATCAGTTTCTGTGAAATCTAAGAATGCGAAAGGTAAGAAAAGAAAATCTCAGCATTCACAGAAACCAATCACCACGGGTAAGCCAAAGAAGAAGCATTCTTTTGATTCTCACCATTCTAACTCTAAAGTTTCAAATGTTTCAAATGTGAGAAAGCAAAGGCTTGGAGTTAAGTCAGCATGGATACCGAAACAGAAGATAGACGAGAAAGATAAATTTAGTTCTAGTTTTAATTTGAATAAAAAGACTTATAGTAAAGATGAATTGATTGTGAATGTTGCTACTTTTAAATCTAATCTTGTTGATTCTCGCAAGAAATATTCCATAAAGCAATTATTCCAGTTAGGTCCTTCTAATAAAGAGTTTTCAAATTTTGGTGTATTGGATTATGCTTCTCGTAAATATTCTGATGTTTGGTTTGGTTTGGTTCATATAATGTTTCATCTTATCGTTATCATTCTTCTTATCATGCTTATGGTTTTCAAAGACAAAGCGTGCCCAAATTTAAATGGGTGCCAAAATCATGTACTGATACTGTAGGTCCCATTTATAAATGAGTACCTAAACCTCTTCTTTCCTGATTTGTTTTGTGCAGACCCGTCATATGTGGTACTTGGATAGCGGGTGTTCCAAGCATATGACCGGGCAGAAGAGTATGTTGTCTAAATATACGGACAAATACTGCGGCACAGTTCATTTTGGAAATGATCAGTTTTCACCAATTCTGGGATATGGTGATGTTGTACACAAAAATCTCACGATTAAGAAGGTGAGCTACTTTGAAGGCTTAGGACACAACCTATTCAGTATTGGCCAGTTCTGCGACAAAGATTTAGAGGTGAATTTCAAGGCCAAGACATGTTCAGTACGCACTGAAGAAGGGAAAGAACTCTTGGTTGGCACTCACAAGTCAAACCTCTACACCATCAACTTGTCAAAGGTCCAGGCTAATAACCAGGTATGTCTATTATCAAAGGCATCGATGCAACAAAGCTGGTTATGGCATCGACGGCTTTCTCACCTCAACTTTCGGTACATCAACAAACTGGTCAGTGGAAAGCTAGTGAAAGGACTTCCAGAGCTGAAGTATGAAAGAGAACACTTGTATGTAGCGTGTGAAAAGGGAAAGATGAAGAGAGCACCACACAAATCAAAGCCTGAACCAAGTACCAGCTCTCCATTAGAGTTGTTGCATATGGGTTTATGCGGTCCTATGCGAACGCAAAGCTTAGGCGGAAAGAAGTACGTGCTAGTTATCATGGACGACTACACGCGATACACTTGGGTCAAGTTTCTACGGTCTAAAGATGAGACGCCCGAAGTTCTCATTATATTTCTGAAGACGACCCAAGTCAGTCTGCAGAAACAAGTCAAGATTCTAAGAACTGACAACAGCACAGAGTTCAAGAACAAAATAGTTGAAGAATATCTCGAATCGGTCGGGATATCACATCAATACTCAGCTGCACGTACGCCTCAACAGAATGGAGTCGTCGAAAGGCAAAATCGTACACTTGTCGAGGCCACTCGAACTATGCTCAGCCAATTTGAATTACCTCTATTTTTGTGTGCTGAAGCTGTATCGACTGCATGTCACACTCAGAATCGCTCCATGATACACCGCAGATTTCAGAAGACTCTGTATGCGTTGATCAACAACCGAACACCAACCATTAAATATTTTCATGTTTTTGGTTGTAAGTGTTATGTTCTAAACGAGAAAGAGAATCTGAACAAGTTCATTGCTAAGGCGGATGAGGGCATCTTCGTTGGTTATTCCTCTACATCTACTGCATATCGTGTTTACTTGAAGAAGTCGAAGACTGTGATCGAGAGCGTCAATGTTACATTCGATGAGGAAATGGCTTCTGAGCATGTCAGTTCAGAACCCGTAATAACTGGAGTGTTAGCTTCTGGGCCAACCAGTCCAGGACCTGCACCTCAAGAGAACAAATCAGATGGCGCTTCATCGTCTACTTCTAAATTATCTGATTTGGATTTATTATTTGAACTATTTTATGATGAATTTCTTGGATCTAATGTGCCTAAATCTGTTGTGGTTGACAGGATGGAAGACTCGATGACTACTCATCCAACCACTTCCGATATCTCTACTGAATCCAATTCCCCGATTCGGCAAGAAGTTCCAGTTCAAATGCCTACTCCGACAGTTGAAGTTGTGACCAACACCGATGAGACAGAAGTAGCTGAGTCAGTAGGATGTACTGTAAGGACTGATCAACGAATTGACCAAGTTGTACCTACTGCAACTTATGCAACTACTACTTCAACTGAAACCCCCATTCATTCTGAACCATCTGAAGGAGATAACAGTGGATTCTTAGATGCTAAAAATGATCAATCTACATCTAATCCACTCCCTCATGAACATAAGTGGGCCAAAGAGCACCCGATACATCAAATCATTGGAGATCCTTCAAAATCGGTGCAAACTAGGTCTGCAACATCAAATCTATGTATGCATGAATCTTTTCTGAGCAAGATCGAGCCTACTCGCGTATCTGAGGCTCTTGCCGATTCAGATTGGGTAACTGTGATGCAGGATGAGCTGAATCAGTTTGAAGCACTCAAAGTCTGGAGACTCGTACCCAAACCTGAAGGTAAAACCATCATTGGTACGAAATGGGTGTTCAAAAACAAGAAAGATGAAGATGGTACCGTTATCAGAAATAAAGCACGACTTGTTGTCAAGGGATATAGGCAAGAGTAAGGGATAGACTACGATGAGACTTGTGCTCCAGTGGCGCGTGTAGAGGCAATTTGGATGTTCCTAGCCTACGCAGCCCACAAGAACTTCATCGTCGATCAAATGGACGCGAAGACAGCTTTTCTAAATGGTGTACTCAAGGAGGAAGTCTACATCTCGCAACCAGAAGGGTTTGTGAATCCATATAAGCCTAATCACGTTTACATCTTGGATAAAGCTCTTTATGGACTGAAACAAGCCCCTCACGCCTGGTATGATATCTTATCTCAATTCTTGGTCAAGTCAGGTTTTACAAAAGGTACGGTCGATACCACTCTTTTCATTAAAAAGGATAAAGGTGATATCATTCTTATTCAAGTATATGTGGATGATATTATTTTTTGTTCTACAAATCCTAAGTACTGTAAGAATTTTGCAAACCTCATGGTGTCACGTTTTCAGATGAGCATGATGGGAGATATGAACTTCTTTCTCGGATTGCAAGTCAAACAATTTTTCAACGGGGATTTTTATCAATCAATCTAAATACATTCTTGATATTCTTCGGAAGTTCAAAATGGAAAATTGTAAATCGATTGGTACCCCGATGGCACCTGGTACTAAGATTGGCACCGATCTTTCGGGAAAGGTTGTTGATGTTAGGACTTATAGAGGGATGATATGTTCTTTAATGTATCTTACTTCTAGTAGGTCGGATATAATGTTTTCTACATGCTTATGTGCTAGATATCAGGCCAATCCTAAAGAATCCCATTTGTCTGCTGTTAAGCGGATTTTCAGGTATGTGAAGGGGACTGCAGATCTTGGTCTGTGGTATCCTAAAGATACTAGCTTTGAACTAACAGCTTATTCAGACGCAGATCATGTTGGTTGCATGTTAGATAGGAAAAGCACCTCGGGTCATATAAATTCCTCGGTGATAAACTCGTCAGTTGGGCATCGAAGAAGCAATTATGTGTTTCCATATCAACGACTAAATCAAAATATGTAGTTGCTGCTAGCTACTGTTCTCAGGTCTTGTGGATGAGAACACAACTGCGAGACTATGGGTTTCATTTCAATAGAATCCCGATCTATTGTGACTCGAAGACCGCTATCGCGATTTCAGCTAATCCTGTTCAGCATACTAAGACCAAACACATAGATGTCAGGTATCACTTTATAAAAGATAATGTGGAAAAGGGAACAATTGAAATTTACTTTGTAAAAACTGATTTTCAGCTTGCAGATTTGTTCACCAAACCTTTAGACGAAAAGAGATTAAATTTTCTTGTCTCTAGGCTTGGTATGCTAAATCTTAAGACCTAATCGGTGGTTACCTATTAAAAGTTTCTTATTATGTCTTTTCATCATTGCTTTATCATTATTTCCGCAAGATATCTGCTCTTTAATAGTTTGTTCATGATCTCAGGGGGAGTGTGAGAAGTACTTCATTGATGTTCAATGTTATTTTGAGAGGGGGCATATTTAAATGCATTGTGTTTACTGATAACTTGTTAGTAATGCATGATTTTAGGGGGAGCGTAAAAGTCAAAGGAGTAAAGGCAATGACTTCTGATTACTTCTGATCAGAACTCGTACTTTAATTGTTTTACTGCTTTATGTCATTTTAATTCTCGTGAATAAAGTTGCTTTGACTAGACCTTTAGACTTTTGCAGATTGAGAGATGCTTACAAGATCATATCTTTATGACTTTAAGCTTGACTTCGTGAGATGTAAGACTGAATTCAAAAGGTATAATTCCTTATCTTTATCTCATTTATGGTTGAAAGAAGGACAACTTTCAATCATAAGAAAACATATTCTTAAATGTTCAAACCACTTCCCGATTCTCAGACAGATTTCTTGAATTGGAAGTGTGATTTTAAATGTTTTCTGCTTCATCTATGCACTTTAACTGCTAAAGTTAAACCATCTGAGCATCATATGCTTTATAGGATAACATGGGATCAGTGTGCTAGGACTTATCTTAACTTCAATGGATTCACGTTAACCAGTGTCTCCTACCCAAGAAGTTAATACTTAGTAATTGAGTGTAAGGAGTCAAACGAAATGAGTGTGGGATGTGTGATGAGAGAAATTGTAAAAGAGAGTTTGGTTAGCTGTGAGCTTAATGATAAAAAGAAAGAGGGTGAGAGAACAGAGTAAAAGAATATTAAAGTCTGCACCAACTACTTTCTGAGTCGGGCAGGCACATTACTAATGTTTCACAACTTCTTCGTGAACATTATTGAAACAGGCAACTAGCCCATGCCAACTCTTGCCATTACCCCACCTACCACTCATTTTCTTCTCAACAAGAAGATGTTTCATTTTCAAAGGGGACGCAACACATATGCTATCTGATTTTCATTTGAAAAATCTGGATATTGAAAAGAAGGAAGTCTGCCCCACCTTCATACTTCAATCATGCACATTGAGTCTGTGTTTAACTAACTGTTGTCTCAGTGGTTTACACTTTTTGAGCCTTATAAGAAATCATCATATGCTTAATTATTTCTATCACTTGCACGAACACACAAAGAATTTGTTTTTTTGTCATAACGTTCATAGAAGGTGCCTTTGTGGTGTTTCGATGATTGAATGGAAGCCCTGGGGGAGTGAACATCATAAAAGCTCCTTTATATTGTGTATTTGTTACACACAGTGACTTCATGTTACTGACAGGCAATTTTTAACTGGTTCATTTGTTGATTCAGGTGTTACCTTTCTATTTTGTCTGGATTTGCAAAGATCTGGATGCACATCTTTTTGAATTGACGGTTAATCAGTGGTTCTGTTTGCAAGATCAGTGGTGGAAGACATTTCTTGAAGAAAAGTTTTGATGAACTCTTTGCTCTTTTCATCAAAAAAGGGGAGAAGCGTCAACCAAGAAATGGAGAGAACACAAGTTTTTGAAAGAATTTCTGAAGATATGCTAAATTGAAGAAATTTTCTTTGAAGATGATTTGCTAAAGCATTCAGAGCTGATACTCGAGATAATTTCTTTCCAAGAGATTTTATTCTCATCGTTTGGGGAGATTGCTACTTTCTGAAGACAAAGAGGGAGATTGGATCTTCTGAGCTTAAAGAGAAGGATTGAATTGCTAAATCTTTTTAGTAATGATCTTGATCCAAAGGGGGAGATTGTTAAAGCACATTTTTATTGGATTCAAGATCATCATTATCTGAAGTTAAAGCTGATAAAATCGACTCTCAACAAATAGTCTAGGGTCCTTTGTAATAATAGTCAAAGTTTATTTTCCGTATTTTCATTATTAGTCATTTTCCTTAAAATAGGTTTTAGGTATAAATTAGTTTATTAGTGTTAATTAGGTTTTTGAGTGTGTTGTTGGTTGTGGTGCGCCGTACATAGAGACAGATTGAGAGAGAGGGCGACGGCCAGAGAGATTTAGAGAGAAAGAGATTGATCGATTTCTTCATCAATACTTGCAAGCGTTTGATTAATCAATACCAAGTTTGCATAATCGTATTGTTTAATTGTTTACTTGATTGAATCATTAATCACAGGGACACACATATTACCATAATCATAAGGGAGAAGGTCAATAATAAAACCATTCGTTTGATGTTCATACAGTTAGATTTTCAACTAGCTGACATGTTCACGAAGCCTCTGCCAATTCTAAATTGGTTCCTATGATGAACAAGATGGATTTAACGAATATTCATTTGCCAAGCTCATCTTGAGGGGGGCATATTAGAGTGAAAAGGTCATTTTGGTTATTTAGCCTTAAATGGTGGTAGGTGGTATATATAATGTAATTTGTCCTTTTCTTCCTTAATGAAAACACCCATAACTTTCTCTCTCTTGTTTGTAATACCGGGTACCCGTTGTCTAATTTTTAATCATTCATATTATAAAAAAATATTAATATATTACGAAGTCCCAACGTAAAGAAATAAATACCACAAACGTGAAAACTAATACGATAAAAACTAAAAACTAATAAATATTACAACTGATGTTTACAAAACAAATAAATACTACAAACGGTGCTTACACTTCACGTCATTAAAATTAGTTGATATTAATAAATACAACAAACGGTGTTTCACTAAAAGGTAGTTTATTAAATTTTTATAAATAAATAAAATATATTTTATTAAAAATATCGGATACCCGTCGGTTCCGGTTCTGGGTACCCAACGGGACCGGATACCCTGTCCCGGCGGGTACCCAGCAGTTAACGGTTCCAAAAACCGGAATCGGCCCCGATCAGTTCCATATTTTAGAAACCAGAACCGGAACCAATCACATCGGTTTCGGTTCCGAAAATGGCAGTTCCGAAGCAGTTCCGGTTCCAAAGGCGGATACCCGCTTCCGATGCTCACGCCTAGATACAATGCAATGGATGCCTATACTTGAGATACATGTGGCGTTGTCCTGCATCTTTAAGGGGTTGTTTGGTTCGTTTTCTATTAAGACCTTATTGGATAAAGTTGTCTGTATTATAGCAGATAAGTTGTTGTTTGGTTGGTATGCTCAATAAACAGCCTGAACAACAAAAATGACTATTTTACCCTCATAAATAATAATAATAAAAATAAAAAATAGCAGCTAAAACAAGATTTGTGAAATGCATAACATTAATTCATCAGAAAACTGAATCCTTAACCAAGATCTGTGAAATGCATAACATTCATTCATTCAGCTAAAACAAGATATGTGAAATCCATATTATAAACAAAAGCAGCTAAAATATATGAAATATATCCTTAACAAAAACTAAATCCATAACCATATTATGAACAAGAAGCAAATCTAGAAACCATATTATGAACAAAAGCAAACTTATGTAGATCAAACTCTTTTACAAGATTTATAACCAAACCAAAACCTAAAACAAGATCTGTAACCCAAAACATTTTACAAGATCTGTAACCAAACAAAAACCTAAAACAAGACCTGTAACCCAAAACTGAAAAATTGAAGAATGCGTGAAATCTTCACCTTCACCTGCCATGAAATCCAACCCCTTCACCTTCACCTGTCATGGGAGCCACCAAAACCCCTTCTGTCCTTCTGTTTCGAAAGTTTTGAAAAAACTGAAAACAATTTCAACGGAGAAACTGATGGAGAATTGACAAATTGATAAAGGAATCGATAAACTGATGGAGAATCGACTGTGATAGGAGACGCATATATGGAATCGATGGAGAAGGCGTCAATGGTGTGATCCAAGAGGTCTCTACATTTGATGTTGAGTAGTTGGCGTTTAATGTGTGTGGTTGGGGAGAGGGGTAGTTGGGGCAAAATTAATGGAATTTAATGGCTTAATGTATAGGACATGGTTTTTGTAGCTGAGCAAATCAGTCATCGGCTGAGCGAATAAGCTCCTACCGAACAGCTAGATATGGTTGTGCGAATAAGCTATATCTGTTACACAACTCATTAAGCCTATTTTTGTTCTAATAAGTGTTTACAAGCTTTTTTTTTAAATGGAGAAAGTATGGAAGATGTGACAAAATTTTCTAAATTTGAAGAACTTTTAAAAATTGATGGCTTAAGAGAAAAAATAATTTTTATTATTCCACTAATAAGAATTCTTGAAATTAAAGGTTTATAAGAAAAATATACATTTTATTAAATATTTTAACAATTAATTAATATTATAATCTCTAGATGAAAGAATATGTTAGAATGAATGTAATATTTTTTTAATATTTTGTTTTTGGGTAAATTGCATGAAAATGTAACGTACTTTACTCTTATTCCTATTTTGAGTATCGTACTTTCATAACTTTCATTTTAGTATCTGAGATGTAACATGTCATAAATACCTTCTTTACCTAATAACCTAAAAATATTGAATAGGATTAGGTTTTTGCTGACTTGGCATTAATCTTTTTATTCTTTTAAATGTCAGCTAAGTAAAAGAGCTCCATATCATTATATTTTAATAAAATTGTAAAAACTGCAAATGAAAATTTAAATAAGAAAAAGAGTGAATTGTGTGGATTTGGTCCTTGTGGTTTTGTGTTTTCTTTAACCATGGCTCTCATTCTATGTTTATTGTGAATTTAGTCCTTATGGTATTCAATTTGTCTTGACCATGGTCCTTTTGACTAACGTCTCCGTTAACTCCGTTAAATCAATGACCATTTTAGTCATTTGTCATTTTTTTGTCCTTTTACGATAAGAAAAAAAACAATATTTTTATACACACACATATAACGATATCAAAATTAATAAAATAGAATATTATTGTATGATTTGATTATTTAACTTTTAAAAAATTAACTATATTAATACGATTTAATTTTATTATTTTATTATAATGGTGGAAAAATATATTGAGACAAAAATGAATGAGAACCGAAATTTCAAAAATATAGAAACGAAATCTGCAATTCTTAACAAATCGTAGGAACAAAAAACGTAATTTACTCTAAAAAATAAGATGACGTATTGTTTTATAATTATTTATGTGTTTTTTTTAATATTTTGACATTTCTATTTATTGAAAACATATCGGAGATTTAGGAATTTATAATTTATTTATTTATTTAATCATATCTTCAAAGAAAATGAGATTTCATACAAGGGAAAAAACACACAAAAAACTCTACGGACCTTCTAAATTTGGTTGATCAAATTTTCTTGAACAACTAAATTATCTACAAAAATTAGTTAAATATATTCTTTTGATTTATAGAACCGGTTGATGTAAACAATAAAACAATATTTTTCCACCGTTATAATAAAATAATAAAATTAAATCGTATTAATATAGTTAATCTTTTAAAAAAGTTAAACAATTAAATCATACAATAATATTCTATTTTATTTATTTTGATATTGTTATATGTGTGTAAAAAAATAATTTTTTTTTCTTATTGTAAAAGAATAAAAAATGGCAAATGGTCTTTGATTTAACGAAGTTAACGGAGATGTTAGTCAGAAGGACCATGACCAAGACAAATTAAATACCACAAGGACCAAATCCACAATAAACATAGAATGAGAACCATGATCAAAGAAATAACAAAACCACAGCTACCACATCCACAATTCACTCTAAGAAAAAAGTTGGAGAGTTTAATTATTTGTTTTTCTTTTCTTTCTAAATCTTCATCTTTTTCATCCTAACTATATATCAAGAACAACAAGAATATTTAATAATAAATTTATATAAATTAAAACAAAAACCAAAAACACCAAGAACATTAAATAACAAATTTATAAATATTTCAAACAAAAACCACCGTGAACTCAAAAAATTACCATCAACGACATATTTTTGAACAATTTAATTCCAAAAAATTGTGAAACATACCCATCAAATATTTAATAAAAAAATAAATTAAACCCCAAATAAAAAACCTAAATCAATAATATGAAACCCTAATTCAACTTGAAAGCCATGGATGAATTCATGAAGGTAAAGCCACAACCGATGAGAGAGAGAGAGATCTAGATAGAATCACGAGATATACACACAGATGAAGATGGAGGTGGTGCTCGGTGGCTGCAAACCATGGCCTTGTTACCTAACGAGGGGGGGAAACTCTTGAAAGCCCAACGATCTTACACTACTAAATAAAATATTTTTTCCGACGGATTTTTCCGCCGGAAATTTCCGACGGATTTCCGACAGAAGTCAAACAGGTCAACCCACTATGATTTTCGCCGGAAATCCGTCGGAAATTTATTTTTATTTTTAAATCAATTATTTTCGGCGTATTTCCGACGGAATATAATTTTTTTAATTTTTTTCTTATTAATTATAATTAAATATTTATTTTCAACGGATTTTAATTAATTAAATTAATTAATTAAAATCCGTCGAAAATAATTAATTATTCCCACTAGCAGCACTTGTGGTCACTGAGGATAAACTCAGAGCTGCACGTTTTAGCAGCTGGGCCAAAGGCCCTAATTGTCAGGGATTAGTCTGGGCCATAGGCCCAGGATACCATTTTCAAAAAAAAGTTAATAATTAATTATTTATTTTTTTAAAGAAATTAAAAAAAATCCGTCGGAAATCCACCGAAAAAATTATAAAACTTCCGGCGGATTTTCGGCGGATATTTTGTGTTTTTAAAAAAATTAAAAAAAAAAAGATCCGCCGAAAATAATTAATTATTTTTTTTAAAAGAATTAAAAAAAATAAAAATAAAAACCCGTCGGAAATCCGCCGAAAAAATTATAAAATTCCGGCAGATTTTCGGCGGATATTTTGTATTTTAAAAAAAATTAAAAAAAAGAATCCGTCGAAAATCCGCCAAAAATAATTAATTATTTTTTTTAAAAGAATTAAAAATAATAAATATAAAAATAAAAATCCGTCGGAAATCCACCGAAAAAATTATAAAACTTCCGGCGGATTTTCGGCGGATATTTTGTATTTTAAAAAAATTTTAAAAAAAAGATCCGCCGAAAATAATTAATTGTTTTTTTTTAAAAGAATTAAAAAAATTAAAATTAAAATCCGTCTGTTGGGCTTTAACGTACACAGTTGGGCTTTAACATACATAGTTGAGTTTTAACGGATCTAGTTGGGCTTTAATGGATTCGGTTGGGCTTAAATGGATGCAATTGGGCTTTAACGGGTCTAGTTGGTCTTTAACGTACACACTTGGGCTTTAACATACCTAGTTAGAATTAAATGGATCCAGTTGGTCTTTAACGTACCCACTTGGGCTTTAACGTACTTAGTTAGGCTTTAATGATCTAGTTGGGATTTAACGTACCCAATTGGGTTTTAACCGATCCAATTGATCTTTATGGATCCAGTTTGGCTTTAACGTACCCGGTGGGGCTTTAATGGATACAGTTGAGCTTTATGGGATCTATTTGGGTTTTAACATACCCAGTTAGGCTTTAACGCACCTAGTTGGGCTTTAATGGATGCAATTGGGCTTTAACGGATCTAGTTGGGCCTTTAACGTATCTGGTTGGGCTTTAACGTACACAGTTGGACTTTAACATACACAATTGGGTTTTAACGTACCCAGTTGGCCTTTAACGTACCCAGTTGGCCTTTAACGCACCTAGTTGGTCTTTAACATACCTAGTTAGCCTTTAATAGATACACAGTTGGGCTTTAATGGATCCGATTGGGCTTTAATATACACAGTTGGGGTTTAATGGATCCGATTGGGCTTTAATGGATCCGGTTGGGCTTTAATGGGTCCGGTTGGGCTTTAATGGGTCTAGTTGGGATTTAATGGATCCAGTTGGGCTTTAATGTATCTAGTTGGGCTTTAACATACTAAGTCGGGCTTTAACATACCCAACTGGGCTTTAACGTACCTAGTTGGTCTTTAATGGATCCTACTGGGCTTTAACGGATCTAAATAGGCTATAGCGTACCCAATGGGGCTTTAATGGATACAATTTAGATTTAAGCGATTTAGTTGGGCTTTAACGTATACAGTTGGGCTTTAACGGATCCGGTTGGCTTAGGGTTTTTACGGGTCCAGTTGGGCTTTAATGGATCCGGTTGGCCTTTAATGGATGCAGTTGGGTTTTTATAGATCCAATTGGGCTTTAATGGATCCGGTTGGCCTTTAATGGATGTAGTTGGGTTTTTACGGATCCATTTGGGCTTTAATGGATCCGGTTGGCCTTTAATTGATCCAGTTGGGTTTAATGGATCTAATATGGCTTTAACGGATCTAGTATGGCTTTAGCGTAACCAACTGGGCTTTAACATACCCAAGTGGGCTTTAACATACCTAGTTGGTCTTTAATGGATCCTATTGGGCTTTAACGAATCTAAATGGGCTATAACGTACCCAGTGGGGCTTTAATGGATACAATTGAGATTTAAGGGATTTAGTTGGGCTTTAACGTACACAGTTGGGCTTTAATGAATCCAGTTGGGTTTTAATGTATCCAGTTGGGTTTTAATGGATCCGGTTGGGTTTTAATAAATCCACATGAGCTTTAATGGGCCCAGTTGAGCTTTAATGGTTCCATTTGGGGCTTTTATGGATCCAGTTGGATTTAATAAACCCATTTGGGTTTTAATGGATCCATTTGGGCTTTAACGTACACAATTGAGCTATAATGGATCCGGTTGGCCTTTAATGGATCCAATATGTCTTTAACGATCCCATTTGGGCTTTAATGGATCAAGTTGGGCTTTAATGGATCAAGTTGGGTTTTAAACGTACCCAGTTAGGCTTTAATGAATCAAGTTGGGCTTTTACGTATCCGGTTGGGTTTTAACGTACCCGGTTGGGCTTTATCGGATCTAGTTGGGATTTAACGTACACCTTTGGGCTTTGATAGATCCGATTAGGTATGTGTAATGCGTTGAATTATTTATGTGAAGGCAGATTTTGTAATATTTAGTTGTCTTTATATTTAGATAAGTTATAAATTAAAAAAACGTTAGTATGTGTGATGCATTGAATTATTTGTGTGGAGCCTTAAAATGATATATATGAAATTAAGTTAAAGTAAAAAGTTGTATTAATTTAAGTTAAATAGATATAAAATGATTGTTTATTTTTTATGAAGCCTTAAAATTACTTTTTTAAGGAACAAGATAATTATTTTATTATTAAGTTAAAGTAATTTTCTTTATTAATTTAAAACAAGATATATTATACATAGTATATTAATTATGAAATTATTAATTTAAAACAATATATTTATTTTTTCAATTCTCCGACCACCTCCCTCCCCAAATTGTTTATAGGGGTGTGCATCGGTCGGGTCGGGTGACCTGGACCGAAACCCGATCGGATATTCGGGTGGGAAAAGAACCCCCGAAACCCGACTGAATAAAGTTCGGATGGTTCGGGTTCGGGTGAAATCGGGTTCGGGTGGTTCGGGTCGGATGGTTCCATATCCGCCAAAAAGGTACAAAACCACAAACCCAAATCAAGTCAACGAACCCTAACCCCCTTTTCAAATTTCTTTTCTCATCATCATCACCTTCGTTTCCAATTCGTTTTCTCGTATCCATATTTACTTCATTCCTCAATTATGTGTTCTTGTTCAACTAATTAGTGCAAACACATTCATACCCATTTCAATCCACAATACTCTTTTATTGCTAACTACCTCAATTCATCAATGGATTATTGGTCAATGAAGCCCTGGCGGGGTCGAGGGGCAGCGCCCCTAGAGAAAATTTTTTCACTATTAAAGTCCATATTACAGTTTTGAAATTTTCTCAGAAAATATTCTAAGTATAGAAACTCGCAAGTCACTATTCAAAGTGAAACTCGCAGACGCTTAAACTCACTAAGCCCTATTCACTGTGAAACACGCAGATCGAGACTTGCGCGTTTGATAAACTCTCAAGTAAACTCGCAGACAAACTCGCAAGCAAACTCGCAGATGATGAAACTCGCAAGTGCCTAAACTCGCTAAAAACTGTTCACGTTGAAACTCGCTAACAGAGGTGTGCGCGTTTTCCAAACTCGCACGTCGAAGAACTCGCAAACCACCAAACTCGCACGTTGAAGAACTCGCTAACCACTTTTCCTCTCCAAACTCGCTAGCTTCGATTAGCGCGTTTGGAGAACTCGCTGACCGCTACTAGCGCGTTCTGGCCCTTAGAAAAATTCTCACTTTTTCAAACTCGCAGGCTTGATTAGCGAGTTTCTTAGAACTCGCAGATAACCCTTGCGCATTTTAGACCAAAAATTTTCCTTCGACTTGCGCGTTCTAGCTGAAGAACCTTGCGCGTTTGGCGACGAACTAGCGCGTTTTAGAGATCTAGCGCGTTCTTCCTTCGGTCGACCCAAAAACTAACTTTTCCATCTGAAATCGATCTGAACTTTGTCCAAATGCCATGAAACTTTGAAATGATGCTCGATTACAGTACTAGAAAGGATTACAATTCAAGAATTTCACAATCAAACACATACAAAACAAAAAGATAGATGAAACAGTGACTTACGACTCGAGAACAAAAACTCAACAAAAATTACAAAATTCGTGTGATTTACATTGCAATACTGAAATTAACATACAAAGAATCAATCTATTACACTATTCGAACATTTCTTGACCAAAAACTGCTCCAAAAACACTCTTAAACTCAGAATCCGATTTTTCCTTTCAAGAACAGTGAAGAACTAACCAAAATCTTGAATTCTTGATCTGATATCACCTTTGGATCTGCTCTGATACCAATTGTGTGTTCCAGATTCTAGTTTCTAAACAAGTTTAATCAAACAAACAAGATTTAACACAATGATTACCTGTTTGATTTCTTTCAATTCTCAAAGTTTACACTTTTTCTCTCTAGAACTCTCTCTCTCTAGAAACGTATTCTCTCAAATCTGATATATCTACTTTCCAACTTCCAACCACTACAAATACAAAATAGAAAAACTATTTATACTATTATCTAATACAAGGAAACAACAAATACAAATACATTGACTTTTATTAAGAGACTTTGACTTTTAATGAGATTTGACTTTTGCAGCTTTGACTTTCTCAACTTTGACCTTCAGAATACTTGATCTTGTATCCAACAGATTTATGCGCTAACAGAAACCCTTATTAGTGTGGGTTTTCTAACGATGGTAACTTACAGAGAAGAGCGAATGCAGACTGTAGAGACTAGAGAGTGTAGCACATCAACAGAGCAACTCAGTCGAGGGCCGCTGGTGGACGCCTGGACGGTGGTAGCACAACAACTCAGCAAGGTCGGTGACCGGTGGGAGGTCTAGGAGAGTGGGAGGACCGGAGGAGGCAAGAAGCAGCAGGTGGTCGCCGGTCAAGAGTCGCTGATGGAGTTTAGGATTTAGGTCTGAACTCTGAAAGTCGATACTCGATGTCGATGGTTTTGATTTTGGGTTGATGAGTCGATCGATTTAGGTATTTAGATTTTAGAATTAGAATTATAAAATAAAACTGATTTTTTTTAATCAAAAAAATATTCGGATATTTTGGACGGGTCGGGTTTGGGTTTTGGGTACCCAACCCGATCCTACTTTACTCGTTAATTTATTCGGATCGGATATGTCGGAGATCGGTTATTTCGGATATCGGGGTTTTCGGCAATTTTCGGGTCGGGTCGGGTATCTCGGGTCGGCCGGGTTCTGCTCACCCCTAATTGTTTAACTTTTCCCAAAATTTATTTCCCACCCAATTTTTACTTCCCCCCTAATTTTTCCCACCCAATTTTTTTACTTGATATAATATAGCTAGATCAAAAGTTTTTATAATTAACATCTTCTTCCCAAACTCAACACATCACCATAGCCGCCGGAGCTTCACCACCGCTGTCTACCGTCAGCTGCCGCCACGACCGTGAACACTTGTCAGGATCAAATTTCTTAACAAGAATAAAGTCTCAGAAACAATATCAAAGAAGTTGCGGAATAACACTTTGATATTCAATGTAACAGTAATCAAAACAGTATATGATTAATAATTTGTAAACTTGTATTGAATGCTTTAAATCACAAGATTACACACTCAACCTCAATCTTGAAGAACAAGCTCTTTCAAGACGAATTCTACTTCTCTAGAATTAGGATCTAACCTTGAGGTTGATTCTCTCTCTAAAACAAAAACTTAGAATGAATTGATTATTCTAAACTATTCTATCAATTCTATACATATACTGAATAAAAGATCATTATAATAAGTAAAATATCTTCAGTATATCTTCCATGAATATCTTCAGCTTTCCATGTTTATCTTTAATCACGATCTCTTCAGCATTATCTTCACATTATCTCAGAAGCAGCATTAACTTAGTCCTGGTAGTATTAACTACTAAGCAGCACTAACCTCTAACAGTACTAACTAGCTAAGCAATACTAACTTTGTTCAAGCAGCACTAACTTTGACTAGCAGTATTAATTCTACTGGAAGTAGTAATACTCAGCAGTATTAACTTTTGAAGTCCTCTGGCAGTAGTAATTCTGAACTAGCAGCATTAACCATACTTAAGCTTTTCTTCAGTTCCCAACAATCTCCCCCTAACTTGACTTTTAGGAAGAGAAGTCAAGTTCTTCAAATCTTCTTCAAAATGCTCCCAAAACTCCATAATGGCCTAAATTCCAGTATTTGCATCCAACCCCAAATTCTGATTAATTGTTCTTTGGATCAAATATTTAGCCATTTCTGAATCTGGAATACACCTTAGCTTCTTCTTCAGCATGACATGAAGCTTCAATCTGCTATGGTTGTACACCCTATCCACTAGGAAGTATTCAGTATGATTTAAATCCAAAGTCACTGCATATACTCCACTAGTTTCATATAGAGTCCAATTGTTCACTGTTTGAAAGACATTTCTTATTACCTCCTTTACTTCATCAGGTTTGAACATCATACACAGATACTCCATTACCAGCTTTTTAATTGAAATCACTGGAGCTTTCAGTTCATCTGCATATAACTTCATCCCTATTTCAAACATTTCTTCAATATCAGACCTTGAGCAGGTTCTGACAATCTTATTCCAAGTGTTGTACACTTCATATTTCTCATCTTTTCTCTTCAGTCTGATGTACTCCTTTCCATCCACCTCCATGATATCCCAGTGAATGACTTCAGGAGGTTTAACCCCTACAGGTTCAGCTGAAATTGGTTCAGGCACTTTGTCCATCACTACCATGTACATTTTGACATCCTCAGTACTTGCAGGTTCTTGCATTTTAGATGAATCAGGTGCCTCTTCTTCTTCAGCAGCCTTTTCAGCCTCTTCTTCCACTAATCTAGGCTTCTTTGTAGGCTTTCTCCTTGCCATCATCTTGGTTCTTTTTAAAGTCCTTAGACTTTCACCAAGAGTAGCCTCTTTCTTTGGAGTTTCTTGCTCATCTGGAAAAGGCTTTTGTATTACAAAGTCATTGCTCTCCTTCATCCTTTTCTCCATTTCCACCCTTGCAGTGTCTTTCTCTTGAAGCTTTTTCATTTCTGCATCATATAGTCCTTTGATTTTCTCAAAAGACATCTTTGAAAACATTTCCTTTTTAACTCCTACAGCACCCTTGAGGAAAGTGATCATCTTGTTTCTCTCTTGGGTACCAAGGAATGTCTTTGAGGGTTGTCTCTTCTTCTTTGCACCCATTTTGAATTCTCCAATCTTCCTTAGAGATGTTACTTTCTTTTTAGCCATTTCAGTTGCCAGACTCTGTTGATAGGCTTTATTCAGCTCTGCAGCCATTGCTTTTGCTATCTCTCTGTCTTTTTCCACTTGGACATTTTCTGCTTGTTCCAATTCAGCTTGTATCTTTCTTGCCAAAGCTTCATCTGCCTCAATCAACTTTTGCCTTTTCATTGGTTGGTCAGATTCTGAATCAACTAGCTTTGCTTTACCCTTTTCTTTGCTTATCACCTTCTCAGACCTGGATTTCATTGCAACATCACCTCTTTCTTTTATGATAACTCCTTTGGCCTTTGAAGTGACCTTGGGAGTATCATGTTTTGCTTTGATTAGAGTTTTTGCAATTTCCAGCTCTGTTAGTACTTCCTTCACTGTTTCTGCTGCTTTGTTCATGTCAGCAGTAGTAACCATTTGTGTTGCTCCACTTGAACTAGCAGCATTAATGGTTTCTGTTGCTTGCTCACTTACTGCTGCTTGTTCTGAATTTCTTTCAGTTTCTGCTTCTAGCTCCCCCTCAACCCTATGTTTCTCCACATTATTCTCCCCCTCAAACACAACTTTCTCTTTTTCCTCTTCCAAGTTATCTTCAGCCTCTGACTCCCCCTTTTTGGGAGCATCAGATACTGGTTCCCTTCTCTTTAGCACAAACTGCCTCCTCTTCTTTTTCTGTAGCAATCTCCTTACCATATTCTTCAGTTTGGAAATCTGATCTTGTTGAGACAGAACTATTAGTTTCAGCTCTTCAATATCTTTTCCTTGGTTGATCACATCCCTGTTGATGTTTGCCATTTTGTCCATCAATTCAAGATAGTCATATCTGTCCTCACCTTCTCCAGGAGTGTTACACCCTATTGAAGGATCATGGGATCTTTTAGTAGTGGAAGTCTTCTGCCTAGCAGAAGCACTATCCACCCCCGTGGTTTCTTGGCACCTGGGACCTTTGAATGATTGCTCATTCAAAGTTGCCATGGGGGAGGTCTTATTTATGTTACCACTGTCCTTCTCTGTGCTAGCAGAAGTAGTGGCAGCCTGCTCACCCATATGCTCTTCCTCCTCCTCAAAGAGCACCTCCTTGGGGTTGGGAGACACCCCTTTGGTTTCCCTATTGATATTCTCTAAAGGAGAATTCTCCCTTAGAGGGCTTAAAGGCTGAGTAGGTGAAGGTACATAAAGGGAAGGAGCCTTCTTTACCTGTTTTCTTTTGTATGTTTGGGTGATTGGTGAGGTTGTTTATCAAGAAGAGACTGGGGAATTGATTTAGAGTGGGAAGGTTGGGATTGGCTAGTAGTGGGATGGTCTATTGGGGGCCTTGACCCTGCTGCCATACCTTCATCAGTGTGGGACACCGCCATCATTGTAGAGAACAATGGGGTGTCTACTCCTTCCGAGTCCCCAGCAGATCTTCTCATATTTGAGAAAACCTTGCCTTTAGGGGGTTTAGGTACATATACCCCATCAAAATGAGGCATATCCGTCAATTCGTGGGTGATAACTTCTTGGACAAACCTGGGGTACATAAAAAAGCTCTTTTTGCTTCCCAAGTTTGAGACAAGATCACTGAAAATCATTTTAGAAAAATTGTACTTTCTGGCAGTGGCCAAGCACACCAAAGCATAAGCAATGGTGCTACTGAACTCACTCCATCCAGTAGTCTTTTTAGAGATACAGTGCATAAGGGTATGGACAAAGAAACGCCATTGGGGTGAAAATTTGGCTTTTGAGAACTTGAACACACCTAATGGGCCTCCATACCCCATTCTTGTAAGAGTAGAAAACAGTTCATCATTAGAGATAGAAGTTATACCAGAGGCATCGTCTAGACGTAGACTGATGCGAATTACCTCTTCAGTAACTGTCAAAGGCTTGCCACACACCTTTGTCTTGATCATTTGCACACCATTCTCAGTAACAATGGTGGCATTTGCCCAGAATTGCCTTTGATGCTCGATATAGATTGATGGCGATACAGTGAGAGCATGGGCAATATGGGTTGTCTTGAGGAAATCCACAATCTGGTAGAAACCAGCGGCCTGTTTGGGCTTCTGTAGCATCGCGATTTCATTGTGCTCGTCAATGAATGCCATTGATGCCATTGGTCTTTGAAAGTTCTTGCCTGAAAACTTGATACTTGAGAGAGAAAGGGTTTAGAGCGCAAGTGAACAATATGCAAAGAGTCGTTATGAACTTTTTAGGCGGGCAAAGGGTATTTATAGTATTCGGGACATAAGCAGTATTAACCTAGAGCAGTATTAATTAACAAGCAGTATTAACAGCGAGCAGTATTAACTACTAGCAGTATTAACTAACAAGCAATATTAACGGCGAGCAGTATTAACTACTAGCAGTATTAACTAACTAGCAGTATTAACTGAGAGCAATATTAACCACGAGCAGTATTAACTAACTAGCAGTATTAACTGTGCACTGGCAGTATTAAAACTGTACTAGCAGTATTAACCATACTTACTCTTTTAAGCTTGTGAAACACTGAGTACTGCTATATATATCCTGATCTCAATATGCTTTGTCTTTGAGTGCTTGACAGGATTATTCACAATGCTAATAGCACTGCTATTATCAATAAAGATTGGAGTGTGTAGAAAGGTTACCCCATAGTCCAGCATTTGATTCTGAATCCATAAGACTTGAGAACAGCAACTTACAGCTGCTATGTACTCTGTTTCTGTTGTAGATGTGGACACTGTGGTTTGTTTCTTGCACTGCCATGAAACTAGTCTTGCACCCAAAAACTGACATCCTCCAGAAGTAGATTTTCTGTCCAAGTTTGCTCCACCTAGATCACTGTCTGAGTATGCAAGTAGGTCAAATGGTGAGTCATAAGGATACCAAAGTCCCAATCTGGGTTGCCCTTTGAGATATCTGAATATCCTCTTAACAACTTGATAGTGAGATTGCTTTGGCCTTACTTGGAATCTTGCACATACACAGACTGGAAACATTATATCTGGCCTAGAGGCTGTAAGATACATGAGAGAGCCAATCATGGACCTATAATGATGAACATCCATATCCTCCCCCTCAAGATCTGCTGTTATCTACTTGTGTGTCTCCATAGGTGTGCTGGCAGGTTTTGAATCTGAGAAACCAAACTTGGTTAGAATGTCCTGCACATACTTGGACTGACAGATAAAGATTCCATCTGACTTCTGTTGAACTTGGAGTCCAAGGAAAAAAATAAGTTCCCCCATGGAACTCATTTTGAACCTTTGATGCATTAGTTCCTCAAACTCCTTGCACATGTTGTCTCTTGTAGATCCAAAGATGATATCATCAACATAGATTTGGACCAGCAAGATATCCTTCTTCTTTCTCTTGATGAATAGAGTCTTATCAATAACTCCTCTTTCAAAGCCATTTTCCAAGAGATAGGATGACAGAGTGTCATACCATGCTCTTGGAGCTTGATGCAGTCCATAAAGTGCTTTCTTCAACTTGTATACCCTGTCTGGATAGCTTGGGTTTTCAAACCCTGGTGGTTGACAGACATATACTTCTTCTTCAATTGAGCCATATAGAAATGCACTTTTGACATCCATTTGATAGACTTTGAATCTCATAAAAGAAGCATAAGCCAGGAATAATCTAATTGCTTCTATCCTGGCTACAGGTGCAAAGACTTCTTCATAATCTATTCCCTCTTCTTGTGTATACCCTTGAGCCACCAGCCTTGCTTTATTCCTTATTACTATGCCTCTTTTATCTCTCTTATTTCTGAAGACCCATTTTGTTCCTATTGCTCTTTGGCCTTTAGGAAGGTCTACCAGATCCCAAACATCTTGCAGCTTGAATTGCAGTAGCTCTTCTTGCATGGCTTCTATCCAACTAGACTCTTTCATAGCATCATGTGCCTTCTTAGGCTCAAGCTGGGATAAAAAACAAGAGAGCACTGTATGATGTTGGTCTTGCATTTCTTGCAGCCTGCTTTGATTTCTAGTCATCATAGGAGAAGATATATCTCCTATTACCAGCTGTGGAGGATGATCTTTATGAATTCTGGTGTGATGACTAGGTTCTTCATTAAGTCCCACCTCTAGATTTGAGTCATTCAACTCAACTGAGGTGCTTTTAGCAGCTACTTCTGGTTCTTTATTTTCTTGAGTCTCCTCATCTCTACTTTCTTCTTCACTCTGATTTGGTCCAGTAGATGGTTCCTTTTCACAGTCTTCAACAGAATCCACTTTAGGTATAGGAAATATCACAGATTGAGATATATTGTCTTGAACTTGTGTAGTTCCTGATCCTCCACTCCCTGAACCTGCATAATCATCACTACTGAAACCAAAAGAGTTAGTGAATCAATGTCAAACAGCCATTGAGGACCAGATCCAATAGGATTTGGTGTGTTCTCATTGCATTTGACATTGTCACTTTCTTCAATTATTCTAGAAGAAGAGTTAAAAACTCTGTAAGCCTTACTCTGAGATGAGTAACCAACAAGAAATCCATCATCTGCTTTGCTATCAAACTTACCTAAGTGAGATTTGGTATTGAGAATTGTACAAGGACACCCAAAAGGTTTGAAAAATCCAATGAAAGGTTTTCTTTTATTTAAAAGCTCATAAGGGGTCTTGTTCTTTGGCTTGACCACTAGAATTCTGTTTTGGACATAACAAGCAGTATTAACTGCTTCAGCCCAGAAGGTAATTGGTAGTTTTGAATCAGCCAACAGAGATCTAGCAGCATCTATTAGTGTCCTATTCCTCCTCTCAGCAATACCATTATGTTGAGGAGTCCTAGGGGCACTATATTGTCTCTCAATTCCTTTTTCCTCACAAAAGGTGTTTAGATCAAGATTTTTAAATTCAGTCCCATTGTCTGATCTAATGACTTTTACTTTTTGATTAGTTTGGTTTTAAATTCTTAGGATAAAGGATTTGATCAGTCCACTTGTCTCATCCTTGGTCCTTAGAAAATATACCCAAGTAAATCTGGAGTAATCATCAACAATAACCAAGCAGTAAGATTTCTTGCCCATACTCATAACATTTGTAGGACCAAACAGATCCATATGTAATAACTGGAGACAAGAAGAAATTGTATTTAACTCTTTGGTCTTATGAGAAGTTTTGTGTTGTTTGCCTTTAATACATGCAACACAATGATCATCACATGAAAAGACTTTTGAAGGTAAACCTCTTACAAGGTTGTTTTTAACAAGTTTGCTCATTGTCTTGATATTCATGTGACACATCCTTCTGTGCCATAGAGAGGATTCATCCACAGAAGCTTTAGAAACAAGACAGTTCAGGGATGAATCACTAGAAACATTGTCCATATCTAGACAATAAACATTGTCCTTTCTTGGAGTTCTAAGTAGTATCATGCTTTCATCAACTACCTTGAACCCTGGAGCAAGGATCATACACTCTGTATTAGTGAATAATATGCTATGTTGTTTGTCACACACCTGTGATACACTTAACAGGTTGTACTTCAATTGATCAACATAGTAGATATCCTCAAATGTCATCTTACCTTTTGTAACATTACCTTTTCCACTTATTTTACCACCAGTAAGATTATCTCCAAATGCAACATGTCCTCCATTGATATGCTTAAAATCCTGAAGGCATGACATGTTGCTTGTCATGTGCCTAGAGCAACCACTATCAACATGCCATATGCTCTTTCCCTTGAGCTTTTGGTTGCCCTGCACATAAGATAAATCAGTTAGTATGAACTAGGAACCCAAGCCAAAGTGGTCTTGGGCACCCCTTTCTCATCAAAATACTTACATTCTTTCTTGACAAGATTTCTAAACTTTGACTCCTCATTTCTGGAGTACTTTGTCACAATGATGGGTTTAGAAACACATTTGCTAGAAACAGTACTGGTTTTAGAAGTACTAACTGCATTAGCAACACTTGCATGCTTAGTAGTACTAACCTTGTTAGAAGTAGTAACTGTGTTAGCAGCAGTAACTGTGTTAGCAGTATTAAAATTTTCAGCAGTACTAACACTGGTAGCAGTAGTAATGCTTCTAGCAGCACTATCTCTGTCAGCAGTACTAACAGTTTTAGTGCTTCTAGGCACCCATATTTTGATACTTTCTTTTAAAATCTTTTTGTTCATGGGGTCTTTGGTTTCAACAGATTTCTTCCCCACATGTTTCTTTTCAGCCTTCCTATAACCAACAGGTTTTTGCACAAATCTTTGAAAGTTCATCTGTTGGTTAATAGGATTGAAGAAACAATACTTAGCCAAATGATTCAGCTTGCCACATATGAAACAAGGTTTTGGTCTATTGATTTTATTCAGATCAACTCCTTGTTTCTGAGCCCATTGATTATTCCAGTTTCTTTGGTTACCTCTTTTTATACCAGAATTTAGACTCTTAGATTTATTGCAAGCACACTGTTTACATGGTCCAGGATTCACAACAGTGGTTTGTTTGTAATGGACCTTGTTATCCTTTCCTTTGGTCTTCTCTATCTCCTTAGACTTTACCCAGATTTTTCCACATCCCTCATTGGTGATAATGTTGTTTTCTAATGGTATCTCTTTACTCACAGCATTATTCCTATTCTCACTGGCTTCTTTCTCAGTCAAATCCTTAACTACTACCTCATCCAAAGGATCTATCTTAAAAGCTTTCTCAGTCAAGTCCTTTTTCTCCTTGGTCTCTAACAAGTCTGAAGTAGGAGAGATATAGTTGTTGTTGTAAGGAGGGGGTGTATTGTTGTATCCAATACCAGGCTTCATCTTATCATGAATCTGAGCCTTTAGAAGAGAATCCATTGCTTTTGAAGCATATGAAAACTTTTCTATGTCAAGCTTAACCTTAGATAGTTCCTCTTTCATCCTATCATTCTCTTCTAAGGACTTAGACAGTTTGGTCTCTAACTCATTCTTTTCCCACTTCCAGTAGTTTGTGTCATAAGAGTGTTGAAGTTCATTAGCTTGAAAGCCTTTGATTTGTTCTTCAAATCTCTCTACTATCAACACATAGTCTCTTCTGTCCTTTTCTAATCTTTTGAGGTCATCACACATGCTTTGGTTGTGATCCCTGTACCTTTTGACAGTGTCTATGAAAGATTGAGTGCAAAGATTAGAAATTACCTCAGAGGGGAGATCAGACACTTCTGCCATAAGAGCTTGATTCTGAATGGCTTCCTCAGCTTGGTCATTCCAGTCAAACCCCATTCCTTGTTGAGAAACAAGGGCTTGAGCAGGATTCTTGTTTTGATTGTAGCCTCCATTCTGAGCTTGTTGGTGGTTGTTGTTTGGAACACCACTTCTGCACTCTCTAGCAAAGTGTCCATTCATGTGGCACTTATAACATTCCACCTTTGTCTTGTCAAAACCAGCTCCATCTTCTCTTCTTTGAGAGAAGTTGTTCCTCCCTGTTCTTTTGATAAACTTCTTCACCCTCATAGATAACATGGCTATCTGCCATTTAATGTCCATCTCCTCCAGGTCATCAGAGTGAAGTTGATCCAGATCATCATTAATCAATGAATTGTTGTTGTGGCTGGACAAAAAGGCTTCAAAGATAGTTTCAGTGCCTTTTTCTGAATTCACTCCACTGGCAGCACTAACTGCTTCAGGGTTGGCAGTAGTATCAGTAGATGCTGATAGAAGTGCAACATTGTGGATATACCCAGTGGGCTTCTTCTTGGTTTCTACCTCAGTTTCAAAAACTCTTAGATCATTATATAGATCATCAAGTTCCTTCTCTTCCAGATTGTCACTCTGTCTATATGAGACAGTGTACATAGTCCATTCATCCCCAAGAGATCTGAGGAACTTTCTGTTGATATCATCTTGATCCATCTTCACTCCTACAGTAGCCAGTTCACCAATGAGCTTGTTGAACCTATCAAAAGTTTGAGTCATAGACTCATTCTTTGAAGAAGTGAAGTTCTCATACTGCTGCTTTAGAACATCTCTTTGATTTCTTTTGATGCTTTTAGTTCCAGCAAATCTTTTCTCAAGAGCATTCCAGAGAATCTGAGCATCAGTGCAGTTGCAAAATTGATGCTGATATTCATTGGGGATGGCCAAGAGCAGAGTGCTCAAGGCCTTCATCTCTGTCTGTCTGATCTTCCTCTCACCATCTGTCTTTGGTGGAGGTCTTTTCCCATCTGGTCCAATCTTTCCTGCTTCAGAAGGACCATTCTCAATGATATCCCACATTGAGTAGTCAGTGAGAAGAATGTATTGCCTAATTCTGATCTTCCACATGTCAAACTCACTGGGTTTGAGCATTGGAACCTTAGAGACCAGAGTACTGTTTCATTCTGCAAGGTTTTCCATGATGAATAGATAGATGTTTCTGAGAGAACAGGCTCTGATACCACTTGTCAGGATCGAATTTCTTAACAAGAATAAAGTCTCAGAAACAATATCAAAGAAGTTGCGGAATAACACTTTGATATTCAATGTAACAGTAATCAAAACAGTATATGATTAATAATTTGTAAACTTGTATTGAATGCTTTAAATCACAAGATTACACACTCAACCTCAATCTTGAAGAACAAGCTCTTTCAAGACGAATTCTACTTCTCTAGAATTAGGATCTAACCTTGAGGTTGATTCTCTCTCTAAAACAAAAACTTAGAATGAATTGATTATTCTAAACTATTCTATCAATTCTATACATATACTGAATAAAAGATAATTACAATAAGTAAAATATCTTTAGTATATCTTCCATGAATATCTTCAGCTTTCCATGTTTATCTTTAATCACGATCTCTTCAGCATTATCTTCACATTATCTCAGAAGCAGCATTAACTTAGTCCTGGCAGTATTAACTACTAAGCAGCACTAACCTCTAGCAGTACTAACTAGCTAAGCAGTACTAACTTTGTTCAAGCAGCACTAACTTTGACTAGCAGTATTAATTCTACTAGAAGTAGTAATACTCAGCAGTATTAACTTTTGAAGTCCTCTGGCAGTAGTAATTCTGAACTAGCAGCATTAACCATACTTAAGCTTTTCTTCAGTTCCCAACAGCACTCCACAGTTGGTTGTCTCTACCACCACCACCACCACCGTCGAGAGCCCTCCCCACCACCCATGCCGCTGTCGAGTACCAGTAACAATCACCACCGCCAGGAGCACTCCACCGTTGTTTTTTCTACCACCACCACCACCATCGTCAAGATCCCTCCCTACCCCTATCGCTGTCGAGAGCCCTCTCCACCACCACTGCCGCTGTCGACTACCACCACCAGCCACCACCATGGGTCGACATCGCCACCACCACCATCGATTATAGAGATATACAATTGCTTATTTCATATTCTTGATTATTATGAATGTGGTTATATGGGTGATATATATATATATATATATATATATATATATGAATGTGGTTATATGGGTGATTTAATCTTAATCTTTAGTTTTCATATTGTTGAATATTATTATGAATGTAGTTATATGGTTATATGGGTGATATATATATATATATATATATATATATATATATATATATATATATATATATATGAATGTGGTTATATGGGTTATATACTTATATGGGTGTTTATGGATGTGGTTATATGATTAATGACATGGATTATATCAATGTGGTGATTTAATTTTGGGCAAAATGCACCAAATAGCAAACTACTTTCACAAAATTCCTTATTATAGCATTGTACTTTCTTTTTTCCTTATTACAACAATATATTTTCAAATTTTTTTTATTAAGACATTGTACTTTGAAAAAACGTACCCATTATAACAATGGGTAACCTTTTGATTTAAAATAGGATGACATGACACAGGTTACCAGGTTTCAATGTCATGTCATTGTCCACGTGTAACATATTATTGAAGTGACATTTCTTATTATAACATTGTACTTTCAAAAAAACTAACTTTACAAAATATATAATAAATATATTAAATTAATTAAAAACCTAATTTAATCATTAATATAACAATATTAAGAACACTTGTACATCACAATTTATGTTGCTAACATTTAAAAAAATGTTTAAAATGCATTTTTTGAACATGATAATAAGAATTGTTACATTTTTTACAAACAAAATATTTATCTTAAAAAGAACATATCACATTTGTTTTTCAAAAAAAATTGACTTGATATGTTATTTAATAAACATTTTAAATTAATTAGAAAAGTTTTCAAATTATTCATTAAATTAACAATATTAAGAAGATTTGTAAAACACATTTTATATCACTAACATTTTAAAAAATGTTAAAAAATTATGTATTTTTTGAATAAGGAAAATAATAAGTGTTACCTTATCTTACAAATAAAAATATTTATCTTAAAAATATATATATAATTTGTTTAACAAAATGTTACTCTAGAATGTTTAATTTGTATACAAGTTAATAAGAGTGAAATATTTTTAAAGGATTTTTTAAAGAGAGAGGATAAAAAACATAATCTAGGTGGGAAATAAATAATCTGGAGGAAAATTGAGGAAATTATTAAAAAAATTGAAAGAGATTTTTTATTTATGTCATGTAATCATGTCATCCACATCACATTATTTAATCCATGTAAGCAAAAAAAGGGGGGTGGGGTGGAGTGTTAACCGGTTTAAAAGGTAACAAATTACCCATTGCTATAAATGGGTAGATTTGTTAAAGTACAATGCTCAAATAAAAAATAATTTGAAAGTATATTGTCGTAATAAGAAAAGGTGAAAGTACAATGCTATAATAAGAAATTTTATAGAAGTAGATTGCTATTTTATGCATTTAGCCCTTTAATTTTCATCTTGTTATTTTTGTTGCAGATTAGACATGTGTGTGAGAAAGTCGGATCTACAAACCTTGAAGATGTATATTATTATTTGTAAAAATATGTAGATATGCAAATCTTGTTAATGTATATTATTATTGGCTTGAATGTAATTGTAAAAAAATATTTATTTTTATTCAATAAGTATTATTAATAGAAAAATGTGTATTTGTATCTAAATATCCGCCTGAAATAATCCGCCGGAAATAATTTATTAAATTTATTTTCAGAGAATATTTTTAATTTTATTTTCAGAAAATAAATAAATAAATATTTTCGGCGGAATTTCCGCCGAAAATCCGCCGGAACATTTTACCAAAACAAATATTTTACCGAACATTTTACCAAAACAAATATTTTCGGCGGAATAATCCGCCGAAAATCCGCCGCAAATAATTTCCGCCGAAAATCCGCCGGAACATTTTACCGAAACAAATATTTTCGGCGGAATAATCCGCCGCAAATTTTTAAAATTCATTTTCTTAATTAATCAAATCATTAAAATTATTAAAAATTTGGGCCGGTTTTCGGTGGATTTATCCGCCGAAAATGCCGCCGAAAAAATTGATTTGCGGCGCCCCTGTTTTCGCTCGACCAAATCCGCCGAAAATGCCGCCAAAAACGCCGATTTCCGACGGATTTGGCCGTCGGAAAAAGTCGAAAATTTTGTAGTGTTAGGCGGTGGACACAAGAGATGGAGGTGGTGCGATTGTGCATACACCGGAGATAGAAGATGGAGGTGGTGGTGCAGGTGGAGTCCGACGATGGACTGAAGCCGTGAGGGCGAGGGATGCCGGAGAAGAATGAGGGTGCCGATTTTAGTTGAACAAAACAATGTCGCAGAAACTATTTCTTCAATGGAACAACAGTTGTAGTGATGGCTAGGGGTGTAAATGAGACGAGACAACTCGCGAGCTACTTGAGATCGAATCGGTCAAAACCCGGTCAACACTCGACTCGAATAGGCTCGACTCGAGCTCGAACTCAACTCGATATACTAACGAGTCTAGTCGAGCGACCTGATACTCGACTCGATAAGCTCGTGAGATACTCGATAAGCAAAATAATAATAATTAGTAATAATATTTTAATTTAATTGATCATAATGACACTAATAATAATATTAAGTTTTTTTGTTTTGAAAATGATGGTGTAAAAGATATGGGTGAATTTTGAGAGTGTATCTAATCCATCCCACATTGGTGGGATATAGAACTCAATGCTTTGAACTCCACTATGTATAGACCTTTTCCCTACCTTGTTTTTACATTATTTGATTTTGCTAAATGGTTTGAGTCTTAGGGCTTTAGCCTATGTAATTGTTTTAATAGGAGTACCCCATGAAAACGGGTTCACCTTGAGTTCGTTTACACATTAAACGGGTTTGAGCTTGATCCGAGTTTTCGAGCTTGAGTTTGAGCTTGGTTTGAGTTTTCAAGCTTGATTCGAGTTTTTGAGCTTTGATTTGAGCTTGAAATGAGTTTGAATTTGAGTTTGGAAATTAATTATTGAGTTTGAGTCGAGTTTAAATTTTCAGTACTCGTGAGTTTTCGAGTCGAGTTCGAGCTTGGTAATCGAGTTTCGAGTTCGAGTCGAGTTTGTATTTTCAGTACTCGCGAGTTTTCGAGTCGAGTTCAAGCTTGATACTCGAGTTCGACTTGTATCATTTACACCCCTAGAGAACAAAGATTCAAAGGGACGGCGGGCTTGGTGGGTAAAATATTTTAGGGTTTAATTCCTTATATCTTTTTAGGGAAATTGAATAGTTTTCAAAGATAAATATTTTTATCCTTTAAAGAAAAAGATAAATATTTTTATTTTCCAAGTCATTTAAAAAATATATTCCATATCATTATTTAAAAATTACATGTCATGTTAGTTGACCGGTTACCTAATGTGTAGGTCATCCAGTTGCTTAAATGTTTGAGATACCACTTCTCAAGTACCAAAATGAAAGTTATGAAAGTATATTACCCAAAATAGGAATCAAAGAAAAGTACATTACATTTTCATGCAATTTGCCCTTTATTTTTTCTTTCTATATTTTAGAGAATCTAAGAAAAATACTTTAAAGGCCCTGTTTGGTTTATAGGATTTAGATTAGATTTGGATGAATTTGGATCTGAATTTCATTCTAATCTCATGTTTGGTTTCAATGATTTCCACGATTTGAAATCATGAGATTTCCTTAAAAGCCCACAAACACGTGATTTTGAAATCCTACAGGGTGGTTGGTATTTCACGTGATTTCGTATGATTTGTATGTAATGATGTTATAAAATATGTTAAAAACACTTGTTTTGTAATAATATATTAATAAAAATGTCATTTAATTACTTTTATAATTATTATAATTTGTTTTTGTAAATTATTTATAAAGAATGAAATTCAATTCCAATCCTACAGACCAATCACAAATATTCCAGATCATTAACAAAATCCAAATCTCTCAAAAACATTTTGGCAAACTAAACATCTCCTAGTAGTATAAATTGAAGATAATATTTTTTGAATTTTGATTTTTGAATCTATGTTTTAGAGAATCTACGAAAACTACTATGATGGTGTATGCTATAGACTTAACATTCACAAATGGATTGATGTTTAATTTTAGAAATTTAACATTTTCAATTAATTAAACAATTATTATATATTTAAATAATATTCATCAAGACGAAGGATCTTGTGAAAAGAAGAGTTAAGATGAGAAGGTAAAAAGGGATTTGGACCATTAATTACTTTTAATCATTCTCACAGCCTCACCTCATGAATCGTGCTTGATACAGGAATTGCTCCGATGCATTTCATTCTTCTGTACATCCAAGGGTGGATATCATTTCTACCTTCTCAGCATAACTTCATTCTTACAAATACCCAACCCTTCTCATTAAATACAAAAATAAAAAACACAATATTTAAAAAAGTATCAAATATAAATCACTATGGTATTAAAAGTTATGGTTTGTTAATAATTTTTGGATGAAAGCATGTCTTATTACATATGTCCAGCAACAAAAGATTGAGGGGAGTTACAATTTTTTAAAAATAGTCTATAGGATATAAGCTTTAGAGCACCTGCAGTATTATGTTATAATTTTTTAAAGCTAACTATTAAAACTCAAAATTAAAAAAAATATATTAAACTCCGTTGTAGCAATTATATTATTAATACTAAAAAAAATCGGGGACGGGGACGGTCATCACTACCTTGTCCCATATCCATATATATATATATATATATATATATATATATATATATATATATATATATATATATATATATATATATATATATATATAAAGAGAGAGAGGGGGGGATCATGGGAGAATTACATCAATCTATACTATATTATAAAAACGGCATAAAAAACTCTTAATTACAACATTTTAAGCACAAGTTACAACTAATTAAAGCTAATTACTTAATTTACAATTTCTTAATACTTTGGTACAATCTTTTCAAGCACAATATCTCACGTAATCATCTATTTGTGGAATGGATACTCATTTATTAATATAACTATTTGTTTTTTTGGTGTAGGATTTTATAAAATAGATTTTATATTAGCATAATCTATTTTAAATGTAGATTTTACATTTAAATCTATATTAATGAGATGTAATATAAAATCTTTTTTCTTCCGTATTTTTTTATATTACATCTCATAATGATTTTTCCATATTTTATTTTATAAATTTTTTTTACATAATGAGATGTAATATAAACTCTTTTTTCTTCCGTATTTTTTTTTTGCTAATATAAAATTTATTTTATTTTATAAAATCTACACGTATTTTATATTAGCATAATAGAAAATCTACACGTATTTTTTTTGATAATATAAAATCTACACGTATTTTTTTTTCACGAGCATTAGCAGAAGAAAAAAGAAGGTTGATATGAGTTAAAAATAAAAAATAACGAGATACACTAATAAATTATCATATTCTTTAAAATAAAAATATTCCGCAATACTTTCCAAATTAACCAAGTGTAAATAAAATAAAATAGAAATGATGTAGATATAAAAATATTCTTCCATATTTTTAATATATTTACATTTAAATGTAAAATCGAAAATAAAAATAAAAGATTTTAAAATATTCTCTACATTCACTATAAATATACTAGAAGTGTACTTGCGCAATGCCGCTAGATACATCACGATTTTAATGTTTCATTTTATTTTTTATTTTTTGTCGATTTACATTACGATTTTGGTTGGTTATGAGAGAGTGATAATGATTTTTTTATATAAATTTGTTTAATTTAGACTTAATAATATAATGTAATTTATTTTGGTTTAATAATATAATTTTTTTATAAAATATTTTGTTAGATTTTTTTAATTATATTTTATAATTTTATATTTAAAATTTGATTTTTATTATATATTTAATTATGCTGAAAGTTATTTTAGGGGAGTTAAATTGGGAAATGATTTTAGGAGAGTTAAAATGGTTAGAGATAATGATTGAAAATTAATAAATAACATTAAATGTAGTACATATAGCTTTAATGGTTGTTTTTTAAGTAATTAGCATTAAATAGCGGTACATTAAGCTTTTAAGACTTGTTTTTAAGAGTTTTTTATGTCATCTTTATAATATAGTATAGATATATAGCTTCTCTATGTATCATCCGAGTACAAGAAGAAGACGAACGGTCGGGTGTCAATTGCGGAACCTGCAACTGAACAAAAGGTATTCCACTATATTGTTGTTTCTTTGAAAAACTACTTTTTTATATTTTATTTTATTTACTGAGGATTTGTTTATGTTTTTCAAAACTCACAATCATATTTTTCGAAGTAGGGAAATAAGATATATATACATATCTTTATTTTTATCGACTAATACTATGAGGTCTTGAAGTCAATAGTCGGATAAATATGTTGTGAGACATGTCGTTTGAGTTTTAAATAATATAATACAAAACTATTACCAATATTATTGCACAAAGTCATAACAACAAACGATTAAGAATATATGCAAGTTAACCACTTATGAAAATACATTCGTTTTTCACATTGTATTTCATTAACTGTAACAGAGAAATTACGTTTAATTTTAACTCGGTTCAATATTACAACAAAAAATTTATCCTCCCGTGCAATGCACGGGCCCAACACTAGTTTAAAAGAATAAAGTGACAATTCTGGACCAATCATAATTAAGAAATTATTAATTATTTATTTTAATAAAAAGGTATTTACAAAAGGGTATAAACGTCATATTTCATTTCTAAATAATTTAGGATAGTATATCACATCCTAAATTTATGTGATTCTCAATTTCATCTCAATCCAATTTGATATGAATCGTATACTAATTTCCAACCATTTCCGGATTTTGCTGCAAATCTGTGTAATTCCATTAGATGAAGGTTGGAAATCGGAGACCAATTTGAAGAAAAAGGTTAGAAATTTCAAGGTTTTTCATTCTACCATGGAGGTTGTGATAGAACCGATTGTGATTGATGGTTGTAACACCCCGATTTTCAAAAGGTATCAATCCAAGTTAATACAGAAACCGAGATATTAAAGAAAAATAATATTTTTGATTTTGGACTTGAATCCTTGATTTTATAGTCTAGATGGATGAAGGATTCAATTACGAGTCCAACGGTTCTTTCCGGAGCGAAAACGGAGATATAACGAAGAAGTTATGGCCAAAACAGTGATCGGGAAAGTTTACAGCCGCGAGAGTGACACTTGTCACTTTCGCCGTCACTCTCGCCAACCGCGCCTGGACGATTAAAATCACATTTTTCAGCCCCAAACTTTATTTCCTCATATCTTTTGGTCCAGAGCTCCGATTTGGGTGATTCAAGTTGCTATAGTTTCGTTTTTGAGAGATTTTCAAGAATATGGCAAGAGATTGGAAATATATTGAAGTATACTATAGTATTTTGTGGTGGTAAGCTTCTCATCTCTCACTATTCATCTTCTTCCCTAAAGTTTTCTAGGGTTTCATCCATCCTTTGTTCTCCCTTTCATAGATTGAAGGTTTGTAATCATTTTGGTGAACTAGAAGTGTTTTGGTTGGTGAATTCAAGATTGGGTTAAGGTAATCTTCTATCCTCTTCGGTTAGGGTTTCGGCATTAGTTGAGGTATCCATGTATATGGATTGGGAAATGATTCTTTGTGGTTGATTATGTTTAATTGTGGTTGAATATATATGGATTTAGGTTTTGGAAGTTTTGTCTTGAGAATCCAAGTGTTCTTCAAAAGAGCTTGTTGGGTGAAATCTAGATTTAGCCTAAATCTAGCAAGGTGAGTTTACTAAACTTTTGTTAAAACTGGATACACATTGTTGAGGAGAAATCCCAACATTTGCTGGGAATGCCACAAGCATCCAGCGCCCTCACCTTCGACTCGGGAGTACGTAACTGGCCGGGACTAACAGCCCGACCCGCTGGCTCCACGAAAGTGGTGCAGCCCCTCATGTCCGCCTGTCGCTTAGTACGGGGCTTTGCGCTACCATGGTTTAAGGAAATAAAGTTACGCCTTCACCACCAGCAATTGCTTTTGGTGTAGTGGTAAGCGCTTGATCCTAACAAGTTAAGCGTGCTCGGGCGAGAGCAATCCTAGGATGGGTGACCTCCTGGGAAGCTCAAGCCTTAGGACCTAACAATTGGTATCAGAGCGAGGTCGCGGGTTCGAGTCTCCCAGTGTGCAAATGCTGGGGGGGGATTGTTGAGGAGAAATTCCAACATTTGCTGGGAATGCCACAAGCATCCAGCGCCCTCACCTTCGACTCGGGAGTACGTAACTGGCCGGGACTAACAGCCCGACCCGCTGGCTCCACGAAAGTGGTGCAGCCCCTCATGTCCGCCTGTCGCTTAGTACGGGGCTTTGCGCTACCATGGTTTAAGGAAATAAAGTTGCGCCTTCACCACCAGCAATTGCTTTTGGTGTAGTGGTAAGCGCTTGATCCTAACAAGTTAAGCGTGCTCGGGCGAGAGCAATCCTAGGATGGGTGACCTCCTGGGAAGCTCAAGCCTTAGGACCTAACACACATCATATTTGCTATTTGTTGTTATTATCACATATTTTCTCAAAATGGTCATCTTTATGGGTTAATGCATTTGATGGTATTTCCAGGAGATTATGTGAGACATGTGTTTATGAAGTATCATCCCATGATTTATCCTATTTGTGGAATTATTTGGTGTTCCCATGATGTGTAATTAATATGGGTATTTTGACATGTTTAATGAGTATATGCTTGGATAATATGATGATTTCCAAATGGAATACTCTCTTGGTGATATTGTATCTACATCGTGGTTATGCGGATATTTAAGTCTTATGTTGGACTCATGTTATTAGGAGGGTGTTATTATACCCACGGATGGTATTGAATTATATTTGGTTGAAATATACCTAAGGACCTCCTATATGCATTATGTTGGACGAACCAAGTCAGTACACTAGGAGGATGTAGTCTTGGGCGCCACTGTGATGGTATGTGCCTAGACCTCCGCCATCCGGGGAATTTTCTCTGCGATAGTCTTCGGGTCTGCCGGGCCTTTCGGGTGTTCCTTGTTAAGGGCATCAAGATATATCGACTCTTGGGTGGGATTTGATTGGTGCTTTGGGTCTCCCCTAATGACTCCACATGTTATGAACACTGGTTAACTGCTGATAAGAATTATGACTGTTCATACATGCTTTTTATTGTTCAACTCACTAGGCTTTTTGGCCTAACACTTGCTTGGTGTCGATGTGTATCTCAGGTTTTAGCGGCACCGGTTCTAAGCGGGCATAGTGCTTGGGTGAGAGATTTGAGAATATTGCAATCGGACTTACTTTCGGTAGGAGAACCTTTGGGTTTATAAATGACACCCTTATTTGTAATCTCTTTTCTAGTTATGGAAATTAGATTAGTTGGTGGTTATTTATTGTCCGTTTATTTACGACTGTATTTAAACAGGTTTGTGTATTTTCCCATTGTTGGGAGGCTCTTGTTTTGGCAATTTTAAATACCGTATGTCCGTTTTTCGGATTTTTTTGTTATCCCTATTTTTAGGGTGTTACAAGTTGGTATCAGAGCTCTAGTTTAAGTGAACTAGGCATGAATGACAGATGTCTAGACTTAGACTGAGTATGTTAAGTATTGATTGTGATATGGGTAGAATTTCTAAGATGAGTTAGTCTTAGAGTCGACGGAAACTATGGTTATTAAGCGTTGTGGCGATGGTAACGAGAACCTTTATGTATTATATGCTCATAATCTCACCTAGCTAATGTTATTATAAGGATATTTATACATGATGGTGCTTGAAGTGCCGTTACTGTGACAATTGGTAATGTAGTAGTACGTTCTCTTGTGCTTGGTTTACTAATGTTATGATATTTGGTAGATGTGGTAGTACGTTTCCTTCGTGTTCAATTATGTTAATCTCCTCCTTATTCATCCTCGTGGTTGTATGAACTATATTGGTATGTTGACCGTTGGGGTCGTAAGAAAGTTTATGAATGGGTATATATTAGAAAAGGTTAACGATTATATTATTCGTTACTTGGAGTGACGGTAAGTATGGTGATTGCATTAAGTGGACTGTTTCGAGTCGGATTGATTGGTTGGATTAGAACCATAGACTTTTTGAATCAATGTATTCGAGGAGGAATTGTGAGGTGAACCCATGAAGTCTGTGGTCTTTGCAATAAGACGTTGAACATCTGGATGACGATAGTGTAACTTTAGAAATCGAGGAGCGTGAGTTCAAGTTGATTTGTTAAAACGGTGTACATGCCAAAATGGTTATTTTAAAGTGTTTTACATGAGATGGTTAACTACTGATAAGTTCTGAGTATTTTGAAGTAAAAATGTATTTTACTTGGTATTTGTCAAAGTGTGAGTATTTTAATGAGTTTTCACATTTGATATACTTGGCTTATTTAGTTCCATAAAATACTCATATTTGGAATTTGGACATCTTGATAAGTAATATCATGATTATAGCATTTTGGGATTTTGTACAAATAGAGTCCATTTCATGACTTATGCATCTTGGTAATTTTTGGTACAAATAAAGTCTATTACATGGTATATGCATTTTGGAGTATTTGCATTCATAAACCCTTTTGAAGTTCTTTGGTCCCATTATGTATTGAGTTTTGGGGTTAATCTCGTCTTTGAAGTTTATGTCTTCGTAAACGTTGTTTAAAGACATTTCATTATTTGGGGGACCGATAATGGTTGGTCAAATGGATTTTTGAGCATTTTAGCTCTCGGTGTCGACTTAAAGAGTATTGAGGACATTTGTCCGGTTTTAATGGTTAGATGTAGAATCCAATTTATGATTTACATCTTAATGCATTTTATTGCATATTTATAATTGTTGCAGGCTCGAGTGATTTTGTCATTCATGAGTCAGTTTTATTTGATGGTCAATTGGGTGGTACGGGGTTGGCTCCAGGACTCATGTTTTATGACCAAACTTTATAAGTAGGCACTAGGAGGAGGTCGTCTTGGGCGACACCGTGTGGGTGGGTGCCTAGATCTCCGCTGTAGGGGAATTTCCTCAGTTGTAGTCCCCGGACGTGTCGGGCCTTTCGGGTGTTCCTTGTTAAGGGCATCAAGATATATCGACTCTTGGGTGGGATTTGATTGGTGCTTTGGGTCTCCCCTAATGACTCCACATGTTATGAACATTGGTTAACTGCTGATAAGAATTATGACTGTTCATACATGCTTTTTATTGTTCAACTCACTAGGCTTTTTGGCCTAACACTTGTTTGGTGTCGATGTGTATCTCAGGTTTTAGCGGCACCGGTTCTAAGAGGGCATAGTGCTTGGGTGAGAGATTTGAGAATATTGCAATCGGACTTACTTTCGGTAGGAGAACCTTTGGGTTTATAAATGACACCCTTATTTGTAATCTCTTTTTTAGTTATGGAAATTAGATTAGTTGGTGGTTATTTATTGTCCGTTTATTTACGACTGTATTTAAACAGGTTTGTGTATTTTTTCATTGTTGGGAGGCTCTTGCTTTGGCAATTTTAAATACCGCATGTCCATTTTTCGTATTTTTTTGTTATCCCTATTTTTGGGTGTTACAATGGTAGCACCCAATCTGTCTCGACCATGGAGGTTGTGCTTAAACTGACCATGGATTTCGTTCCTTCAAATGATGTTAACATTAGAGACAATCAAGTAAATTCGGCCATGAACTACACTTGTATTGTTCATGAAGTGTTAGAAGATGTTGAAGGTAAATATGTACTCTGTTTTCTTGACATGCCATTTGATAATTTCTTCCAGATTGGTAAGCGTTGTCAAAAAAAATTGTTTCAATATTCCTATGATCATAGTTTCCAGATTTATAATTTCTTCTAGATTGTTAAGCAAGGGTTTTGTAAATTACAAACTAACAGTAGCTGTGTTTTTTTGAGTTTAGGTCACTTTCTGTTACTTTTCCAGTGAATGTAGTTAAGATCACACATGATCATGGCTTGGTACATTGATGTTGATGTCATCATTTTAGTTCTAATCATAAGAGTTTTGTAATTGGGATGTATAATTTAAGAACTTCTTATACTAATTTATGTTTACGTTATGTTTTATGATAGGGTGTCGTATATTTTGATTTTTTGTGTAGAATCTTCTATATATCGAACGTCAATCAAGTGAATAACATTCCAAGAAGGTTTGAACTTTCTGGTAGTTCTGTGGTATCCTTGAAGGAACGATTCAATACCCCGATTAATGTGGTACCGAATGTTCCGGAAGGGCTTATACCCGTGGTCGGATCATTGTTTCAAACAATAGGGCATTGCATTGATATGTATGGGAAGTATGTTGACTACGCAGGGTTTGATATAAGGCGATCAACTGAAAAGACCTTCAAGGACAAATCTGTCAGGATCAAATATCTGGTATGTCATAGACATGGTTTACCTAACAAACGTTCCGCTGACAACACCAATCTTGGTCAACATTGAAAGGTCCTTCGTAACTCAAATTTCAAAGTTACTGGATGTAAAGCACAAGTTCGATTTTTTAGGGTTAAGGGTACCTCATTATTTAAGTTGTACCATTTCAATCCCAACCACAATCACCCATTGTATGACGAGAATGATAGAATGCTATCTCAAAATAGAAGGCAGATGAAGTTCTTTGCTAAAAGGATAATACATCGTGCTACTAGAGTGAATATTTGTGCGCCCAAGGCCCACCAACTTCAAGTTTGTTTGAAGGGTGGTTACAAGGAGGTTGGATGTAGTCGTACTGACTATAAGAATTTTAAAAGGGATTTTGTGTTAGGGATTGTGTAACTTCGAGATGGTATCGAGACCGGATAAACTTTAGAATCGTGTAGGAAAAACACTTTCCAAATACAATAATTCGACCCTATAAGCCTTGAGTTCACGAACTTTGTATTCGGATAATTCTTAAGATTTCTCTCTTTTTCAAAGGCTGTGAAAAGAGATTTTTCGTATATCCTTAGATTCTCACATTACATGTTTATATAGGAGATCAACGTGGCGGTTAGGCGTTTATTAGCGATTAGGCGGTTATTGGCGGTTATAACCATAAATGGATAAGATTAAAAAGTAGTTATAACCGAATTCTATAAGCTATCAGCGACAATAATAAGCTATCAGCGACCGACTATCACCTATCAGCGATAGCCTTTCGATTTTCAGCGATAGCTTTTAGATTTTTAGCGATAGCCTTTATAATTTCTAAAACACGACTTAAATAAAATTATAAGTCCTTTAGAACTTCAACCTCTCTTAAGATAATAAAGGTAACATTTGTAAGTGTGCACTCCGCACCTTCTAACTTACGTATGTTTACCTTATCGTCTTAATCGATCTCAAGTAAATCACAATTACACCAAAATGTTTGATGACACTAAAATCACCAACATTCCTCCCCCATTTTAGTGTAATCCTTTGATTCACTATTCAATCATAAACATGTAAAATTCAAACAAATGCATAAATGAAAATGTCACGAAGATTGAATTTTCATTTTAGTATTTTACACATTCCAAATATTCGAGAATCGGGGTGTTCTAAGAATTGAACCCATCAACCCATTTGAATACATGAAGATAATATACACATATGTTCGTACAAATCTAGAGAACACACTTGACACATTTGTAGAGGCCTTGCGTCCTTATCCATTCATGAACGTATAGAAAGCTAAGTCGAAAACTTTCTTGAAGCGGCCACACTTCACGTCTACACTTCACGTCCACTTAGGTGATTATTTTATGTCTTGCACCTGCATATGCAATTTTTCAAAAGAATTATTAAGAAATAATTTTTCAACCTTACAGCACTTGCAGGTCTAAGCACATACCTTGGGATGATATTATCATGTGCTTCAATTTTATTAATAAGCCTTCCACATTGAATTCAACCTTTAACGTTGTATTAAAGGGGAATTGGGTATCTTATTAATAAATATTTATATGGATTTTAAACCCATCCCGATCACAAACTTGTGCACTAAGTCCCTAGCCAACCCCCTTGTTAAATGGTCGGCTAAATTATTATGAGTTTTAACGAATTATACAGATATCACCCCATGCATGATTAATTCTCTAACCATTCTATGTCTTACTCCCAAGTGCCTTGATTTTCCATTATATACTTGGATATATGCCTTAGCCAAGATTGTTGCACTATCACAATGTATACAAATCGGTGATATCGGTTTCGGCCACAAAGGAATCTCGTATATTAAATTCCTGAGCTACTCCGCCACTTTACCCGCGGCCGCCAAGGCCACAAATTCAGATTCCATGGTGGAATTTGTGATGCAAGTTTGTTTCTTTGAGGCCCAAGAAATGGCACCTCCACCGAGCAAAAATGCCCATCCACTAGTAGAAGAATGATCCTCTACATTGGATATCCAACTCGCATCCGTGTAGCCTTCGATTACCGAAGGAAACCCGATATAAGTGATACCATAATTCATGGTTCCCTTCAAATACTTGAATACTCTTCTTACCACTTGCCAATGATGAGCACTCGGTCTACTAGTAAACCGACTCAACCTACCAACGGCGTAGGCAATATCCGGGCGTGTACTAGTCATTGCATACATCAAGCACCCAATTGCTTTAAAGTATTCTAATTGTGAAACCGCTTCACCCTCGTTGGGCATAAGCTTCTCACTTGGATCCAACGGAGTACTTACGGGGGAACAATTTAACATGTTAAACTTCTTTAACACTTTCTCTACATAGTGAGATTGTGTTATGGCCAAACCTTTGTTCTCCCGTTTAATCCTTATTCCAAGGATCACTTCGGTCTCCTCCAAATCCTTCATCGAGAATTGGGATGACAAAAATTCTTTTGTCAAGTCGACTTGCCTTTGGTCCGTGCCAAAGATTAACATGTCGTCTACATATAAACAAATTATGACGCCTCTACCGGAATCATCAAATTTGCTATACACACACTTGTCCGATTGATTTAAACGAAAACCATAAGACAAAACAACTTCATCAAACTTTTGATGCCACTGTTTTGGGGCTTGCTTTAAACCATAAAGTGATTTAATTAATTTACACACTTTTTGTTCATTCCCCGGCATCACAAAGCCCTCCGGTTGCTTCATGTAAACCTCCTCCTTTAAATCACCGTTAAGGAATGCCGTCTTGACATCCATTTGGTGAATTACCAAGTTATTAATAGCCGCCAATGCTATTAATAATCGAATAGTGGAGATTCGAGCAACCGGTGCGTAGGTATCGAAATAATCGATGCCTTCTTTTTGCCGAAAACCTTGTATTACCAACCGAGCTTTAAACTTATCGATAAAACCATCAACTTTCATTTTCTTCTTGAAAATCCATTTGCAACCCGGTGGTAATTCGGCCAACACCCACGTGTTATTACCCATGATAGACTCCATCTCATCATTTATTGCCTCCTTCCAAAAGGCAACATCTTGAGACTTTATAGCCTCATCATAGGTTCTTGGATCTTCCTCTATGCTATAACAATAAGCATATTGAGATCCAATTTCATCTCATGAACCTTCAACTAAGTATAGTTGAAAGTCGGGACCAAAAGATTTCTCAATCCTTCCTCGTTTACTTCTTCAAAGCATGAGAAATTCCAAATGATTTTCCTTTTCTTTTCCACTATCTTTGATTCCACTCGTACTTGGAATCATGTATTTTGGTCTCGGTATCGAAGTAAATCGATTCTCATCGAAGATGGCATCTCTCGATTATATTACGGTATTAACCGAAACAGAATCGTTGGGTTCGATGACATAGAACCGATATGCCTTAGAATGGTCGGAATATCCGATAAATATACAATCGAATCTTCTTTCCCCCAATGTCTTCCTTTTGGGATCCGGTAATCTTACCACGGCTCAGCATCCCTAAACCCGTAAATAATTCAAGTTTGGTTTCTTCTTGAACCAAAGTTCATAAGGAGTCACCTTACTTCTTTTGTTTGGTACCCGGTTCAAAACGTAACAAGCCGTCAACAAGGCTTCACCCCAAAATCCGTCACTAAGACCGGAGTAGGATAATATCGAGTTAACCATTTCTTTCAAAACTCGATTTTTCCATTCCGCAACACCGTTTTGTTGAGGTGTGTATGGTGCCGTGGTCTCGTGAATAATTCCAACAGACTGGAAAAATAGAGGATCGAAATATTCACCGCCTCTATCGGTTCTTAATTTTTAATAAAATTATTTTGCTGCAATTCCACTTCGGTTTTATAATTTTTAAATTTTTCTAAAACTTCATCTTTCGAATGAAGTAGAAAAATGTAACAAAATCTCGAAGCGTCATCTATAAATGTAGCAAAATACTTTTTGTTTCCAAGTGAATGAGTCGCATGCAAATCACACAAATCCATAGGAAATTAGTGGTACATAATTCTCACTTGAATTATAAGAAAAGATCGAATTTTGACCTTGATTTGGGGGTTGGTCGTTCGACCCTTGTCCCGCCCCACTTGTACTCGCTCCATTATTGTTACCTTTACCAACTTGACAATCTCATTTGAAATGTCCGGTTCGACCACAAATCCAACAAGTCATTTTCGACTTTTTGTTGGGTCCGTGTTTGGGGTTGTCGAACATCCGCTTTTTACCTTTGTCGAACTTCCTTTTGGTCGTGTTCTTACGATCCTCAACCATGTTGACATTGGATGAACTTGGAACATCCTTATCCTTGGTCTTACCACTTTCTTGTACACGTAATGATTCCTCAATACGTAAGTGGCTTCCAAGTTGCATCAAAGAAAGTTCTTCCTTTTTGTGTTTAAGTGTGTGTTTGAAATCTTTCCATGATGGTGGCAACTTGTCAATTATACTCGAAACCGATATGGACTCATCCATATTCATATGGTGTTGAGTAAATTGACCAAGGATCCGGAGCAATTCGTTGTATTGCTCCATAACGGGTCTGGAATCGATCATCTTGTAATTGTTAAAATTATTTACGAGAAACTTCTTACTCGAAGCATCCTCGGCCATGTATTTCGATTCCAAAACATCCATAATTCCTTGGGTGTTTCTATATTCTGGTAAATATCAAATAAAGCATCAGACATACCGTTAAGAATATGCCCACGACATATGTAGTCATCTTTCTCCCACTTGTTTCTACGTCGGACCGCCTCCGGAGTTGAATCTTCAAGAATCTCGGGCATCGGGGTGCTAAGAACATACACGACCTTCAAACTGGTGAAAAGGAAGTGCATCTTCTTTTGCCACCGACGGAAGTCGTTTCCTTGAACTTTCTCTAGTTTGCCAAACTTCAAAGTCATATCGCGAACAGACTCCTCTCGATTTGCCATCATTAATTAATCAAAATTATTGTATTTGAATGTTAGGGATTGTGTAACTTCGAGATGGTCTCGAGTCCGGATAAACTTAAGAATCGTGTAGGAAAAACACTTTCCAAATACAATAATTCGACCCTATAAGCCTTGAGTTCACGAACTTTGTATTGAGATAATTCTTAAGATTTCTCTCTTTTTCAAAGGTTGTGAAAAGAGATTTTTCGTATATCCTTAGATTCTCACATTACATGTTTATATAGGAGATCGACGTGGCGGTTAGGCGGTTATTAGCGGTTAGGCGGTTATTGGCGGTTATAAGCATAAATGGATAAGATTAAAAAGTAGTTATAACCGAATTCTATAAGCTATCAGGGACAATAATAAGCTATCAGCGACCGGCTATCACCTATCAGCGATAGCCTTCCGATTTTCATCGATAGCTTTTAGATTTTTAGCGATAGCCTTTATAGTTTCTAAAACACGACTTAAATAAATTTATAAGTCCTTTAGAACTTCAACCCCTCTTAAGATAATAAAGGTAACATTTGTAAGTGTGCACTCCGTACCTTCTAACTTACGTATGTTTACTTTATCGTCTTAATCGATCTCAAGTAAATCACAATTACACCAAAATGTTTGATGACACTAAAATCACCAACATTTTGATTCATTTGTTAGTGATGGTGATGTTCAAATGGTAGTGAATATGTTTAATGAGAACATCTTAAACGGGACTAACTTTACATTCAAGTTTAAAGTATCTGATGGAAAACTACAGGGATTGTTTAGGGCTGATGAGCTATCGAGGTTCAACTATGTTGAGTTTGGTCATGTTATTTCCTTTGACGCGACGTATCGGTCAAACAAGTAAGATGATTTCGTTATATATATATATATATATATATATATATATATATATATATATATATATATTATTTATATAGTTATTTTAAACAATTGAATCCATAGTGATTAGAATGTGGAGCGCAGGCATTGTATGATTTTTGTACCATTTCTTGCGATTGATAACAACAGGCATTTCGTTGTTGTTGGTTCGGTTGTGTTATGTGATGAAAAACTTCCATCCTACACCTGGTTGTTGGAAGCGTTTTTAAAAGTTCATGGCGTTCAACCAAAGCTTGTCTTGACTGATCAAGACGTTGCAATTAGAGAGGCACTCCCAATTGTGTTTAAGGAAGCGAAGCATAGATTTTGTATGTGGCACATAATGGCTAAGTTGCCTATCAGGGTATGGATTACATTTGTTTTTGGATTTTGTGCTTTTTACATTATGGACATTGTTATATTTAATCATTCATGATTTTATGCAGATTAACACCGATATGTTGCTAAACACAGATTTAGGGAAGCGGTTAGTGAAACTTGTTTGGAATGTATATTTGGGCCCACAATATTTTGAGGTTAAATGGATTGCTTTGTTAGACGAATTTAATTTGTCAGATCACCCTTGGCTCTCTGAGGTTTTTAACATTCGCTCTAAGTGGATTCCTAGTTACTTCAAGGATTTACCTATGTGTGGTCTAATGAAGATTACATAGCGATCTGAGAGTTTGAATTCTTTTTTCAAAAGTTTTTCACATCATGGTAACAATTTGTTGAAGTTTATTTTATCTCATGACACTGCAATGGACAAACAAAGAAATAGGCAACGAACAAATGAACATTTGACCAACACCACCATTCCTGATTTCAAGACTGAGAGGTTGACTGAGCGACATGCTGCTATGGTTTATAGCAGTACGGTTTTCATTGATGTTCAAAAGGATATTCTTAAAGGAGATCGCCATTGTACTAAGTGGAATGTTGAGGTTGATGATGGGCAACAAAATTTCACCATAAGGCAGAAGGATAAATCATTTAAAACCAAGGCAGAGTTTATGGTACACGAGTTTTAATATTTGTTTATTTTAAGTTGTTAAGTTTGTTTTTCATCCCAGATATGTAATCATAAGCAATTTGTCCCTCATGCTTCTTTAAAGATGCATACCCACTTCTTATTCTTATTTATGTCACGTAGATTTATATAAGTCAATATGATCATGTGTCATGTTTGCGTTGTTCATTTTCAGGTTGTTCTTATGGAACATGATGGATCGTTGTCGTGTTCGTGTCAACTGTTTGAATTGTTGGGTCATCAAAGATTTGAAGATGACCTCCCCTTTCGGCTTGTAATTTTATATCTGTAAATTGTTGTACATCTCATACTTAACATATTTTATGGTTCTTTGTAATAGCTTAGTTGTGCTTCAAAAGATCGGTGAATCGAAAATTAACCTCATTTAAAAGGAAGTAAGTCTATTGATGCGGATCAAGACAAGCTTCACAAGTTCTAAGCTATCCCTGCTGAAGAAGTACTCTCCCTTCGGCAGACTATACCCTGCCGATGGTTCTTTTCTTTATCGACTGACAACCCCTCTTCTGATCCTCTTCTTTCGACAATCTATCCCTATACCGATCCATCGGCAGACAACCCCTCTACCGAACACTCTTTGTTCGGCTATCTCCTTTGCAGTTAAATCTTCATGATTTGACTATACTCCTTTGTTGAGTCAAATGTTGTATTCAAGATTAAAAGGTCAAAGTTGTAAATGTTTGTAAAAGTCCTTGTAATTGGAAGTCAAAGAATGTCAAAAGTGTAAAAGTCAAAGTATGTCAAAGTCTTAGAAAGTCAAAGTGTAGTTAGTTTGTAACCTTGTAGTTAGGAGTATAAATAGGTTTGCTTAGTCATTAAGCATTAGGATTTTAGAGGTAAGGAGCTTTGACATTGTCAAACTTTAAGAGAGAAGATTTGTAAAAAGAGAAACACTTGTAGAGAGAGAAAATCTTGTATTCTAGAGAGCTTACTATGAAAGTTGTTTGAAATCAAATCTTATCAAATACAAATTACTTGTGATTCAATTGTATGTTGTTTAATATGTGTTTGAGAGCTTGAAACTAGATTTTACAATTGGTATCAGAGCAGATCAGATTAATCAGAAATCAATTTTTTTTTTTGCTCACGTTTGAAGAACTCGCACGTCAGCTGTGCTGAAACTAAATTTCGTGATTTTAAGTTGTTTAGATTGAATTGTTGCTTGAATTGTGTTCGTTTGATGTATTAATACATCTCTTATTTAGATCATATAGTCTAGTTCTAATCCATTTGTATCAATTTTATTGATTTGTAAATGTTTGGTTCGAAAAGTTGAAGTTACTGTGTGCAGATTGAAATTCGATTTCTAGTGATTTTTGATCGAAAAAGTTTCAAGAGAATATGTTCAGAAACTGATCGAGAGTTATCCTGCAAAATTTCAAGGCAATCGGTCGAGAATTGAAGGTTTTATGACAAAATCAGTGTTTTGAAGTCAAAAGCATCAAGAATTCGCAAGATCCAAGAAATTCGCATGTTTTTGAGGATTTCGCATGGCTCTTGAATACTTCAGTTCAAGACCCGGTCTTCAATGATAAAGATGTTTGACTTCTAAACACAACAGTTTAGAACTCACACTTCAAAGATCAAAAGAGATGTACTCCGATGCATAAAAGATGTTCAATCTTCAAGGGGGGGTACATTTTATTACTTCTGATAAATTTGTAAATGCAAATTTTTAGGGGGAGTTTGATTTTTGAATTTACTTCAATCCTAGTAATTCAGAATTCGGTTTAATGACTAAGGATTGTAAGAATTTGAAGGGGGGCATATATTCTTTATATTTTCTACTGATATATTTTCTGATTTTTCAGGGGGAGCTTATCTGAATTATCATAATTGAAGAGGGAGATTAAAAGATAAATTGATTGTTATTTTTAGGGGGAGTTACTATTTTCAATGGAGAATATGTGATAATGGCTTCTGAATAATTCAGTTCAGAACCCGTACTTCCATGTTTTCTTCTTACTGAAGCTGAAAAGATTCATCTTAATCAGGCAGTATATTTTATTTGTTTAAGGGGTAAAATGATACAAAGTTTAAATTTTCACTGTTATATTTTTCAGGGGGAGAATAGAGAACTGATGATATTGTTCTCTGCTAATGTTTTATTTTTTACAGATATAAAGGGGGAGTATATCTGATGTTTTTTTATAAAAAAAAGGGGAAGTAAAAGATAGAATATTCATTTCAGGGGGAGTTAAGAATTCTTTACTGAAGGTATATCTTTCTGATTCTTAATTTCAACATATTTGAAAGAAGAACGACTTTCAGGTATGACAAACGGTTTCTTAAACGTTCAAACCACTTCTTATTCTTCAAATATTTTCATGAATTTAGAAGTGTGATTTTAAATGATTTTTATTTTTGTACTTTCATGATTAACTGACTGTGTGTTTCTAAAGGCTAATACTTGTGTATTATATTGTCTATATACTGTCAAGTATTCACACGCATCGGTTCAGTATTTTTTTCATTGACTTTGTTATTACCATGCCTCTAAATGACAAATCTTTCGATGGTAATACTCCCGTTTGGATTCCAAAGTTGATTGAGTATCAGAACTCATTTCTAAATTTTGGGCTTTCATTGTCAATCTGTTTATATTTGTTCATATAAACACATTTCAATTCTTTGATACCCCAAGCTATATTTTCTTGATAACTGATCTGATTAAAACATTGTCAGATTCTCAAAAACAATTAGTTTGACTTCATTTCATTTATTCATTCTAATTGTTTTGAGATATCTTCAAAGTTTACATGCTCAATCTCATTCTTATTTTTGATGAACATATCTTTTCTGACAGTGATATCTTGTGTTTATATGTCAAGATAAATTGTTGAGAAACACATTTTTAGGACAAAATACATGGGATCAATGTGTGAGCTTATCATAACTTATATAGATTCACGTTAACCGGTGTTTCCTACCCAAGAATTTATCCCGAGTGATTGAGGGGAGAGGGGTCAAAAAACAGAGAGTGGTGTGTGATGAGGTAAAATTGAAAAGAGAGTTTGGTTACAAGCGAGCTTATATGTTTAAAAGAAAGAGGGTGTGAGATCAGAGTAAAAGAATATAAAACTCTGCACTAACTTTTTCTGAGTCGGGCAACTACATAATATGTTGGTTCACATTCTTTGGTGACCTTCATTGAAACAGGCACTCGCCCATGCCAACACTCGCATAAACCCCACCAGCTACTCATCTTTTTCTTAACAAAAAGATGTTTCATATTTTAAAGGGGAAGCAACACATCTACTATCTGATCTTCATTTGAAAGATTTTGATATTGAAAAAGAAGGAAAGTTGCCCCACCTTCGAACCTCTTTCATGCATATTGAGTCTTTGTATTACTTGTTGTTGTCCACTATTTGAGTATGTTCAAGCTTTAAATGTTTCAATCATTGCTACACTTGCACGAGCACACAAGGAATATGTTTTCTTATCTTAACATTCATAGAAAATTCCTTTGTGATTTTTCAATGATTGAATGGAAGCCCTGAGGAAGTGAATATCAAAAATCTCCTTTCCAATGTGCATCTGTTGCACAAAGTGGCTCTATGCTACTTACAGGCATGATAATTGATTCATATGTTGATTCAGGTTTACTATTCCTAATTTGTTTAAATTTGAAAAGATTCAGATAAATACATTCATGAATTGATGGTTACATGTTCATATCAGATCAGAGGCTGAAACTATTCTCTTCGGGGGAGATCGCTTATCATATTGAATGGGGGAGATTGTTTGTGCTTATCATGAAGAATATGCTTATCTTGATATTTGGGGGAGATTGTATCAAAGATGATGCTGAAATTGCTGAAGTTTTGATGATTCTGATATCTCATCATTCATCAAAAGGGGGAGAATTTTCAAAGATCAATTTCAGAAGAAAGCAAAGTCAAATGAAAGTCATAAAGAAGAGATATTTCAAGAGTTTCAAAGTCAGAATTATGTTGATCTTATCAAAAAGGGGGAGAGTTTTCAAAGATCAGTTTCAGAGGAAAGCAAAGTCAAGTGAAAGTCGTAAAGCGGAGAATTCAAGTTTCCAAAGTTTTCAAAGTTCAAAGCAAATTAGAAGATGATCTCTGAAAGATTGATACACACCTTCTATCAAAGGGGGAGATTGAAAAAGATATCAAGAAGAAGAGATTATTTTGGAAGTCTGAAAGTTTGTTGCATTTTTGTGAACAAAGGGAGATTGAAAAAGAATTCAAGATAATGAAGAGTAAAAGGTGATAAAGAAAAGGAGTATTTTTGTTGAAAATAATTCCAAAAAAGGAAGATTCTTAAAGATTTGAAGATGTCAAAGACTACGTGTTGAAGAATTTACAACTGAAAGAAGACCTGAAGATTAGTGTCAATTTTTTTTAATCTCGAATCCAAAGGGGGAGAATGTTGAGTCAAATATTGTATTCAAGATTAAAAGGTCAAAGTTTTAATTGTTTGTAAAAGTCCTTGTAATTGGAAAGTCAAAGAATGTCAAAAGTGTAAAAATCAAAGTATGTCAAAGTCTTAGAAAGTCAAAGTGTAATTAGTTTGTAACCTTGTAGTTAGGAGGTATAAATAGGTTTGCTTAGTCATTAAGTATTAGGATTTTAGAGGTAAGGAGCTTTGACATTGTCATACTTTAAGAGATAATATTTGTAAAGAGAGAAACACTTGTAGAGAGAGAAAATCTTATATTCTAGAGAGTTTACTGTGAGAGTTGTTTGTAATCAAATCTTATCAAATACAATCGACTTGTAATTCAATTGTATGTTGTTTAATATGTGTTTAAGAGCTTGAAACTGGATTTTACACCCTTTATTTCCAACATCCTTCTGACAAAAGGAATGGAACCTTCTATTGCACAGAGGATATTCACTCAAGTTCTGATCTGATAGAGACTTTCACCAAAAGATCTCAAAAAGATTTGTACCAGGAATATTTTATTAGGATATTGTCTTATCATAGTACAAAAGTCCCTTTTGTATCTTGATAAGTCACTTCAAATATCTTATAATTTATTGATGAAATCTCAAGGATCCAATCTATATGTGACAAGTGTCCTTTGCATTTAATGCATAAGGAAGTATATAAAGGTGAAGACATCCTACCATTCTAGCCATGCTTTCATCAAGAGAACTCAGTGCACTCAAGAAAAGTTGGCAACTACTTCTCTCATCCTCATAGCTTTTAAACTTTGTGTTTTCTAAAGTTGTGTTCTAAAGTTTCTAAGTGTAAGATTATTAGAATAGTTTATTGTTCTTTTCCGCAACAATCTTTATTGTTTTCTATGTGTAATTCTTGATTTTTATATCAATAAAAGAATTAAAATCAAGTGAAATTTTGTGTATTGTATTCAACCCTCCCCCCTTCTACAATACTTGTTTTACTTATTAGGGATCAACAAGTGGTATCAGAGCAGGTTAGTTTAATCTATAAACTAGATCTGTAACGGCATCACCTTCCTCTTTGAAAGCTGACTCTTCTTCTCAAAACTCTTTTTCCAACTCTTACGACAATGGCTCTATAGCCAAACCACCTAAGTTCAGGCCCAACAACTTTTCTCTTTGGAAAAGTCGCATGATGTTGTTCTTGGAGGGTGTGGATAGTCGTTTTATCACTCTACTTCGTGAGGGACCCATGGTCCCTAAAGTCTGGGATCATTTTCAAGAAACTTGTACTGACCCCAAAGAGAAAGAAAAAGATAAAGATGTCATTTATAGTAATTCTGACGATTCCTCGGATGAAGAACGAACTTCTGCCACTGGGAGATACATCCTCAAAAATCCCAAGAAATATAATGAGGATGACAAACGCCTCATTGCCCTCGACTCTAGAGTAAGAGCAATCATTGCTCTCTCCCTTCCTGATGAGGTGTACCAATCTTTGGTAAATCTCTCCACTACCAAAGAGATGTGGACCACTCTCTGTGTTCTGTATGAGGGTACAGAAGGAGTCAAAAAGAGTGAAAAGATTCTCTTGTACGTAAGTACGAACTCTTTTCTCATGAAAAGGGAGAATCTCTTTCTGACTATTATAATCGTTTTAAAAGGCTTCTTAACGATCTCAAACTTCTAGGAATATTATATGACAACGAGGAAGTCTTTTGTAAATTCATGGATGGTCTTCCTGATTTGATTTCTGGGAAAACATTTGTACATGTATCAAGACAACCAAGGACCTTGATTTTCTTCCTCTCATTGTTCTTTACGGATCCCTCTTTAACTATGAACAAACTAGGATCCAAAGGAAAACTATCATCAAAGAGATAAAAAGCCCTTTAATGGATCTTATCGGTGATACTTCCAAAAAGTCTATGTGCATTCCCAGAATTACTTATCCTTCTGACGAATATGACCGAGAAATTCATGAAGACTCAGCTCACCAATCAGAGGCCTATATTAGTGAGGTCGATGATGAAGGTGAAGATAACTCGGTTGAACAAATGACAGATGAGATGGGCATGCTTGCAAATTTCTCTAAGTTCAAAAACAACTTTCCTTCTAACCGATTTAGATCTAACCGAAAATCTTCTTTTTCTTCTAAAAACTCCTTGGATAAAACCAACGAGGAGTGTTACGCTTGTGGTAAGAATGGCCACTTTGCGTCTGAATGCAGAAGCAACCCCTCAGGTAAATCCAAATCTAACTCTTCTAAAGGGAGGAGAATAAGATCAGATTCGGCTGGTCGATCCTTCTTCCAAAAATCCTCCTCTCCCTCCTTCAAAGAAAGCATTGATTGTGCCGAGAAATACAAAGCCAAATACAAGAGAAAGAAGAAGAGTAATGAGAATGTTCATCGAAGAGGAAAGGGTTTAATGGCCGAGTCCCATGACTGGGCTGATGAAGCGACCTTTGAAAGTGAAAAGGAGATTACTAGCAAATGTCTCATGGCCAAACTAGATGATATATCCGAAGTCAAGGACACTGACATGACCATGGCATTGGTCTCCACTTAGTTCTCTTCTTCCTCATCTCAGGTACATCCTTTCCACTCTCTTACTAACGCTGAAAAGATTGAAGCATTCGATTCCTTAACTTTTGATTTCTACAATGAAAATGATGCTAAAAGAAAGGCAAATGCTCAAGTTAAATCTTTCTCCTCTCAACTCCAAGTCTGTCTATCTCAGCTAAAGCACTTTGATAAAATCAAAGTTGATCTAGAGGATTTAAAAACCCTCAACTACATTCTTGCCAAAGAGAAAAACAAGATGTTTAAACGTCTTAAAAAGGAGCAAGAAATTGTAAATAAATGGACTACTTCAAAAAAATCTTGAAAGAATTTTTCAAGACCAAGTAACAGGTGATGACAAATTTAGACTTGGTTTTGGCAAAATGGATGTTGATGATTCTTCCTCTCATGTTCCCTCCTCTTCTTCTAAACATCCTTCCTTTTCTCCTGAGTACACTGATTCTGACTCAGAAGATTCTCATTTTGTTAATTCTCTGGATCTTTGTGATTCTTTGAAGTTTGGTGTTTTCATAAAGGCTAAGCAATCTGCTCCTAAGCCTCAACTTGAGAAAGATCAAGGTTCAAATGATCTTACTAAACCCATAAATGATATTCTCCAATCATTGAATCTTAATGAAGCCACTTCTTCTTCCTCTAGAAAGCCTTCTTTTCTTGACAAAGGAAAGTCAGTTTTTTGTGATCTTCCCTTGAAAAGAAAGATATCACCTTCTTCCAAAGGTGAGTCTCATGCTTCTCCTACCAAGTTCATTCCAAGGTCTGTAAATTTGAAGAAACCTAAGTCCAAGGGAACCCCTAACTTTCCTCTTCCCTCATATGAAAAAGGAATTCTAGGACCTATGCCAAGTCCTCCACCTACTTCCTATAAATCTCTTAAAGTAAAATCTAAAGGAAAAGACAAAGAGTCTTGTCAAAAATCCAAAAAGATGTTTATCTACAATAAATGTTATAACTGTGGGGACACGTTTCATCTAGCAAAAGATTGCCCCAAAGATCGGATTGAAAGAAATAATCCGAATGTCTCTTCTCCTTCTTCTTCTAACCCTAAAGGACCCACTTGTCATAAATCAGCAGAAGAAAGCATCTGTTTTATTTCTGAAGACTCTGTTAAGAAAAATTGGCTCTGGCATAAACGTCTCTCTCACCTCAACTTCAAGACGTTGAATGCACTTTCAAATAAAGAGCTAGTCATTGGAATGCCAAAATTCTCTTTTGTCAAAGAGAAACTATGTGCAACCTACGAAAAGGGCAAACTGACAAAATATTCTTTCAAAACCAAGCAGTGTTTCTCCATTACTACTCCTCTTCAAATGCTACATATGGATCTATGTGGACCAGTTAGTACTCCAAGTCTTGGAGAAAAAAGGTACATTCTTGTGATAGTGGATGAATTTACATGTTACACTTGGGTATCTTTTCTCAGGTACAAAAGTGATACATCTAAAGAAATCATCCATTTCATCAAGAAGTCTGAAGTGCTCAATGGTCAACTCGTAAGATCTTTCAGAAGTGACAATGACACGGAGTTCAGAAATGCTACCTTGGAAGCCTTTTTCAATGATAAAGGAATCTCCCAACACTTTGTTGTTGTTAGAACGCCGCAACAAAATGGTGTTGTGGAAAGGAAAAATCGAACTCTATGTGAAGCAGCTCGTTCCATGCTAAGTGAATTTAATCTTCCTACCTACTTTTAGGCTGAAGCTATCAATACCGCTTGCTTTACCCAAAATAAATCTGTCATTGTAAAAAGGCATCACAAAACTCCGTATGAAGTATTTTATGGCCGAAAACCGAATATCAACTTTCTTCATGTTTTCGGTTGTGTATGCTTTATTCTTAATGATCGATAACACCTTGGGAAATTTGACCCCAAGGCTGATGAAGGGATCTTTATAGGCTACTCTCTCACCTCTAAAGCCTATAGAGTATATAACTTACGAAGGAAGTGTATTGATGAGTCAATACATGTGAAATTTGATGATCAAAAGTCATGTTCTCTCACGTGTTATGACAATGATCTAAACCAATGGATAACCTCTTATGTGGGGGAAGATTCTCACATTCATCCATTAGTAGGTCAACCTTATATTCCCTTTTCGGCTGATAACCCTCCTCAAACCAACAATCCTTCCTCCTCTTCACCTGCCGAACCGAATCTGCAGATCACAGTATCTGAAGACCCTGTCGATCCCACATCTCACATCATTCCCTCTCATAATGTTCCTCATGAACCTACATATACCTTCCCTGTCGAACCCTCCTCTTCTCACTCTCCTAAATTTCTTCTTGCACCTCTTCCACCAACTACTAAGTGGACAAAAAATCATCCCATTGAATAAATTATTGGTGATGAACAAGCAGGTGTTCAAACTAGAAGATGCATTGGCAACATCTGTCTTTATGTGAATTTCCTCTCCATCATAGAGCCAAAGAAGATTGAGAAAGCTTTGGCCGATCCATGTTGGATAACTGTCATGCAAGAAGAGCTTTATCAATTTGGAAGAAATAAAGTTTGAAGACTTGTTCATCGACCTTCACAAAAGACTATCATTGGAACAAAGTGGGTCTTCAGAAACAAAATGGATGAGGAGGGCACTGTCATTCGAAACAAGGCTAGACTTGTTGCACAAGGATATCGACAGGAGGAATGAATTGATTATGATGAAACCTTCTCTCCCGTTGCTAGACTTGAAGCAATAAGAATCTTTCTAGGTCATGTTGCACATAAAAACTTTAGAGTTTTTCAGATGGATGTCAAAAGTGCTTGTTAGAGCACAGATTGTTGTCTTCAAGATCATCTAGATTGAAAGTCAAAAGCCCAAGTCAAAGCCTCAAGATTGCAAGTCTAAGTCAAAGTTGTTTAAAGTGGAAAGTCAAAGTCAACCAAAGTCAAGCTTGTTAGTTTAGTTGTGTATTCCTTGTAAGATGTAGGTGGTATAAATACCATTGTTTTTTTGTAATATGTAGAGCTTATTAGAGAAGATCATATTGTAGATTCTAGAATGAGAAAGTAGAGAAAGGGTGTTTGTAAACTTTGAAGATCATATCAATGACATATGAGATTTAAATCTAAATTCATTGTGCATCTTGCAACAAACTGGAAATAACAATTGGTATCAGAGGAGACGAAAATCAGAAAATGATTCAAGATTTGTTCACTTTTTGAAGAACTCGTAAATCGCATCTGTCCAAAATTGACTTTGTGAATTTGCAGTGTTTTGGATTGGAGTTTGATAGCTTTGGATTCGAATTTTTGTCTAGAACAATCTTTGTTTGTATTGACTAATCTAATTCACATCCGATTGTGTGAATTTTGAATTTTTGTAAATTTCGTGTTCTAAGTTTGTACGTACTGAGTTTGTAGATTGAGTTGTAGTTTTTGTTGATTTTGTTGAAATTAATTGTTTGTAACTTGTTCAGAAAGTGATCGAGAACAAAATGACAATGTTTCAGAATCTGATTTGGTGTTTTGGATTGTTTTTGGGCTGAATCTGTGGTTTTCGAAGTCGACATCTGGAGAACACGCAAGATCCAAAGAATTCGCATCTCAAGAACTCGTAGGGTTGTGTGCGAAAAGTGAAATATTTCGCAATACATTATTGTTTAAAACTTTCCAAAGTCCATAATTCGCATATCGTTGTGTGCGAAAAGCTCAGAATTCGCATGTAGCGGGCTGCGAAAAGTGACTGTTGGAGCTCTTTGATTTGCGAAAAGTGGAGGAATTCGCACGCTGAAAGTTCGAAATTTTTCTAAGTCTGAATTTCGTATCATTGCGAAAAGTTGAGAAGTGTGAAAGTGATTAAGTCTAGAATTCGTACAAGTTTCTTATGCGAAAAGCTCAAGTTCAGATTTCGCATCTCCTTGTGTGCGAAAAGTAGAAATTCACATCCCTAAGCGTGCAAAATCTAGACATTTGCATCCTTAAGTGTGCGTAAAGTGGAATTTCGCACAACTTTGCATGCGAAAAGCAGGATTTCGCAAGTCTTTGTATGTGAATTGTTGATTTCTGTTTTGTGCGAAAAGTGAACTTAGTGTCGTGAGAATTCTATACTTAGTCAAATTTTGACAAGCGGAATATGACTTTTCAATGTCGTGAGAATTCTATATTTAGCGGGACCCCCGTTCTAAGTCTGCGAAGGGGGAAAATTTTCTGATTGTGATCAAAGTTTTTGATTTTTGTTAATGATCGGTGCAAGTTTTATCAAGGTTGATATCAAGATGTCATCAAAAGAAGAGATTGCTAAACTTAAATCCAAGATTGTCTCTCTTGAAGAAAAGATTATACAAAAGCGAGACAACTATTACCAAACTCTTGCTAGAAAGATAAATCAGATTGAATGCTATGAGAAGACAGAAAAGGAATGAATTGCTTCTTTCAATAGCTTCAAAGAATGGCTCCACACACATATTGCAGATCTGAAAAAGGTGGTAAATATTCTCATTTCTTTGATGAATATAAAAAGAGCATAAAAGAACTTCAGGAAGAAATTTTTAAAGACAAAAGGTGACAAAGTTAAGGATTTGGAAAAACAGAATTCTGAGTTAAAGAAAAGGGTTTCTAAGATAGAGGAAGATGCTACTTCCGAATAGTAAAGAGAAATCTAAGGCTTTGGAAAAAGAGTATACTAAGTTGAAAAGTAAGATATCAGATATGGAAGCTCAGATTGTTAAACTCAAGGAAAAGATTGTATCAAGAAGAATGAGGACATAGAAAAGGGTTTAGAAAGTGCTAATGTAGAGCTAAGAAAAAGGTTTCAGAGTTGGAACAGAAGATTGCCAAAGACAGAGATGAATTTGAACAAGAAAAGAAAGGATTTGTATAGAAATTCTCTGAATTCTCAAGAAAGATTTTTGAAGAGAAGAAAGTTGTTGAGCTTAAAGGTGCAAAATTTTCTCAACAAGTGTCAGACTTTGAGAAAGTGATCATTATGGAAAGGGACAAGTTTGCAAAAGAGAAGAAGATAGTTGAACAGATTAATGTTGGAGTTTTCAAATAAATGTCTTATCAGAGAAAGAATGTCGAGAAAGATTTTGAGGAAGAAAGGAAGATTTTTGAGAACATCTATAAATTTTATTTTTTTTAAATTTCTCTAAAATGAAGAAACAATAGTCAAAAATTTCAAATAAAAAATATATCCATCTCGAAGAGATTATCCATTTTAGAGATAAATCATTATTATATTATTAAAATATTTTATATATTTAATAAAATATTTTTTTTTCATAAAAAAAATTATTTCAAAGTTTTTCATTGATGAGATATAATAAAAATCAATTCTCTTTCTTGGTAATCATTTTTTGGGATATCTCTAATTTTGGAGAAAATAACACTATCTCTCCTATTTTCTCCATTTTAGAGAAAGTTTTGGAGAAACTGTTGGAGCAAAAAGTTGTTTAAAATCTCCATTTTCTCCATTTTGGAGAAGCTGTTAGAGATGGTCCAAAATGGAGAAGTCAAAAGTCAAAATCTCTAAAAAAAGTTATCTTCATCTCCAACAGATTCTCTATTTTGAAGATTATACAATTAATTATATTATTAAAATATTTAATACAACTTATAAAATATTATTTATCTCTCCTAAACATTTAATTTAAAGCAATTTCATTGGTAGAATGAATAAAAAAAACTATTTCTTTCACATAAGTAATCATTTTTAGAGATATCTCTAAAGTTGAAGATTTTCATCGTCTCTCTCCTATTTTCTCCATTTTGGAGAAGGTTTTGAAGAATCTGTTGGAACAAAAAATCCCCAAAATCCCCATTTTGAAAAAGTTGTTGGAAATGTTCTAAGCTAAGATATTATTTGAGTAATCGTTTAAATGTACATAAGTTAGATTATAATCTACTGTATTGATAAGCTATTTAAAAGAGCTTATAAGAAGTTTTTTTAGGCTTTTTCCAATTATAAGATTGATCAATATCAATTATGAATTATTATGAATATTATAAATAACATTAGTTATTAATAAATATTAACTATTAATTATAAATAAATATCATTTATTTATAAATATAATTTATTGTAATTAAAATTAATTAAAAAGTATTAATTAATTTTAATTATACAATAGATATTAATAATAACTATAAGCGTACTCACGCAATGGAGTGCGATACATCTTGATTTTAATGTTTCATTTTATTTTTTATCTTTATCGATTTTATAACATGGTTTTGTATGGTTCTAAGAAAATGATAATTTTTTTATAAATTTGTTTAATTTAATTTAATTTAGATTTAATACTGATGTAATTTATTTTAGATTTTATAATGCAATGTTTTTTATTAAATAATAATTAAGTATTATGTTGGAATTCAATGATTATCCTAATTATATTTTAGATTATTTATATTTGATTATGTTTATCATTTAGTTATGAATTCAAAAATGTAACTTTAAAAAGTTATACTCATGTATCATTAACTTGTAATCTTGAATTCTAAGTAATGTGCATCAATAAATAATATTTTATGCATAAAAGTTTGTTTTTAAGAGTTTTTCTCATATGTTTTATAATACTAGAAGCGTACTCGCGCAATGCAGCGAGATACATCACAATTTTAATTTTAATTTTAATTTTTTGTTTTTTTATTGATTTATAGTACGATTTTAGATGATTTTTATTGAGTGATAATGATTTTTTTATATATAAACTTGTTTAATTTAGGCTTAACAATATAATGTTTTTTATATAAAAAAAATTAAGTAGTTTGTTAAAATTCATTAATTATCTTATATATTTTAAATTTTTTATATTTAAATTGAAATGTCTATCCTGTTTTGATTATATTTATCAGAATTCAAATTTCATAATTTTAGGATTTGGGGATTAGAGATAAGGATTTTGGGGGATAAGGATGAAATTTATTAATTAGGGTTAAAAACATTTAAAAGTAGTACATATTGCTTCATTAATTGTTTTTTAAGAGATTTTAAGTAGATTAACATTAAATAATAGTACATAATGCTTAATACATCACGATTTTAATGTTTATTTTTATTTTTTATTTTTTATTGATTTACAGTACGATTTTGGATGATTTTTATTGAGTGATAATGGTTTTTTATATATAAATTTGTTTAATTTAGGCTTAATAATATAATGTTTTTTATATAAAAAAAATTAAGTAGTTTGTTAAAATTCATTAATTATCTTATATAATTTAATTTTTTTATATTTAAATTGAGATGTTTATTCTGTTTTGATTATGTTTATCAGAATTCAAATTTCATAATTTTAGGATTTGGGGATTAGAGATAAGGATTTTGGGGGATAAGAATGAAATTTATTAATTAGGGTTAAAAACATTTAAAAGTAGTACATTAGGTTTTAGTAGTTATTTTTAAGAGATTTTAAATAGATAGCTTTAAATGATAGTACATAAAGCTTAATGAGTTATAATTAAGAGTTTTTTATGTCATCTTTATAATATAGTATAGATAATATAAATTATTAATTATTTATAAATGTTATTAACTACATATATTATTTTTTTAATTATTATTCAATATATTTAAATATCATGTAGTTTGATTGATTCAAAAACCACAAAACACATGATAAAGTATGGTTTTAATGAAAATGCAAATTGCACCATGAAAATTCTAAACCGTATGTTGTGGTGCGATGTAGACGATTTGTGTGGATTAGATAAACACACCTAACGAAAGTCGATGACCCGAACATATCACAAGGACCACAATTGTAGTTTTCTCGTTTTCTATTAAAGATTAAATATCTTAAATAACTTTTGATAAAATATAATAAAGAATTTAAAGTATTTTAGATAAATTTTAGAGATTGTTCAAATGAAATTGGACTTTAATAGATTCTTCAAACTTATCTATATCTATACTATATTATAAAAGAGGTATAAAAAAACTCTTAATTACAATATTTTAAACACAAAATACAACTAATTAAAGCTAATTATTTAATTTACAATTTCATAATACTTAGGTACAACTTATATTTCATTATAAATATGTAATTTATATTACTTTTAGTTATGATCTGTTTATAAAGATAATGATAAATTATTTTGTTATGTTATTATATTTAAAATTATTGATAATATATTTTAATAAAAAATAAAACAGGTAGTTTATCTCATAGTGTTTATCCTGTATTTAATATGTTTATTTCAGTTAGTTATTCAAATAAAAAATGGGAATTTAATAAGTTATAATTATGTTTTATTAACTTGTAATTTTGAATTTTAACTAATATATCTACTTATACTATATTATAAAGATTTAAGCTAAACTCTTAAAAACTAAATTTTATGCATTAGGTACCACTTATTAATGCATATTACTTAAAATCCAAAAGTACAAATTGATTATTTTTATTTTCTAAAATATCTAAAAATTTTAACTATTGATATAACTAACCGATAAATATAAGAAAATTCGTGATAAGCACCTTATTTTTATTTTTTTTATTGAAGTATGTTATCTAACTGTAGATAAACACTTATTTTTATTTTCTAAAATATCTAAATTTTTTAACTATTGATATAACTAACCGATAAATATAAGAAATTTCGAGATAAAACACCTTATTTTTATTTTTTTTATTGAAGTATGTTATCTTTTTAATTTTAAATATAAAATATCTTAAATATAGTTATCATTTAATATAAACATTTTTTGACCCATAACAAAATACTTTATTATTATTTTTTATAAAAAACCATAATTAAACCAAACTAAAATATATATTTTTTCTCAAAATCGTAAAATAAAATAAAAAAAAACTAACAAAAAATATGAATAATGATCGAAGGTTCGAGTTCTAGATTTCAGAAACCCGCTGCATTGCGATGGTACATTTCTAGTTATATTATAAAGATGGTATAAAAAACTCTTAAAAACAAGTCTTAAAGCTTAATGTACCGCTATTTAATGCTAATTACTTAAAAAACAGTCATCAAAGTTGTATGTACTACATCTAATGCTATTTATTAATTTTCAATTATTATTTCTAACCATTTTAACTCTCTTAAAATCATTTCCCACTTTAACTCCTCTAAAATAACTCTCAGCATAATTAAATATAATAAAAATCAATTTTTTAAATATAAAAATATAAAATATAATTAAAAAAATCTAACAGAATATTTTATAAAAAAAATATATTATTAAACCAAAATAAATTACATTATATTATTAAGTCTAAATTAAACAAATTTATATAAAAAAATCATTATCGCTCTCTCACAACCAACCAAAATCGTAATGTAAATCGACAAAAAATAGAAAATAAAATGAAACATAAAATCAAGATATATCTAACGGCATTGCGCGAGTACACTTCTAGTATTCATAATAAGAAAAAGCAACGAAAAAGAATGTAGCATCCTAATTCTCCATATTTGAAGCGAAAAAAAAAGTACGATTTTTTTTCGTATATTCAAGCATCATATTTTTTTAGAGTAAATTACATTTTTAGTCCCTGTGGTTTGTTGAGAATTGCAAATTTTGTCCTTGTGGTTTTGAAATTTTAGTTTTCATTCCTATGGTTTGCAATTCATTTCTACTTTCGTCCCTGAGGCCAAAATATTACTTTTAAGTATGAATGACTAAAATAGAAATGAACTTCAAACCATAAGAATGAAAAAAGTAATAAAAATTAAACCATAAGGATGAAAAAGGCAATAAATTATAAACTATAGAGATGAAAATGTAATTTTAAAACTATAAGGACGAAAATAGAAATTTTCAACAAACCACAAGGACTAAAAACGTAATTTACTCTTTTTTTTTATGTTCGCTTTCCAAGGAAAAATCCAAGACACCAAGTGCATATTATTGTGATATTAAATATATTTAATGGCTTAATAAATAATAATGCTAGTTAAACTCTTCAAAATAAGAAAAGTGTTAAGATTGAATGTATTTTTTCTTGAGTTTTTAACTTTTGTTATCTATTTTGAAAAAGTTATATCAAAGGTCACTAATAAGTAGTGACAAATTAAACGAAAATGTAACATATTTTGTTTTGATTCCTATTTTAGTAATGTACTTTTAAATCCTCATATGAATTCAGATGTGACATCTATATTTAAGTACATGTTAAACCAATTTAAATATTAACCGATTACACGTGACATATGATGTGACATACAACTTAGTATTATTTGTTTTTTTTTGTTAACCGTGGGTTTTCGGGCCAGCTTACGCACTGATAACTTGATGTGAGGTTTTTTAGATAAATTATTGATTTGGTCCTTGTGGTTTTAATTTTGTCTTGGATTTAGTCCCTATAGCTTTTTTATTCCAAAATAGCTTGTAGAGTTTGTATTCTCATAATGTTTGTCTCTGACATTAACAGTTGTTAACAAGCATCCAGTATATGAGAGGCATTTTGGTCTTTTTTGTGTCTCTTTTTTTCTTTAAAAAACTAGTATGTATATATTATATTTATAACTTACATATATACACACACATTTGTATATATATATATATATATATATATTATGTATAGAAGTAAATGAAACCCTCCCCCCCGTGCCACCGGACACCCTATCACCCTCCTTCCCCAGCTACAACCTCAATCTCCAATTGTTTCCCTTCTCCAACCTTCACCTCCATCTCTTCCGTCTTTTTCTACATCCCACCCATAGTACTTACTCATCCCCATGAACCTCCCTGTACAAACTCCAGTGAAACCCAGAAGCATCAAACGAAAAACAAGGATCAGATGCAGAATAAAGCAAGTTTGAGGTAGGAGCAAATACGAAGAGTGGATTTTGAAAAAAAAAAATAGTAAATGAAAACAAACTTGAAATCTTTGGGTTTAGAAAACAGAAACAAAATTTGTGGGTTCCGAACACGCATTCCTCTCTTAATCTCTCTCTGTCAAATAAATCAATGCAAAAACTAGTAAAGGGGAGCAGTTTAATCGGTGTTGATGGGGAAGAACTTGGTTTTGATCATCAGAGGGTTTTGATTGGAGCCGAAGAAGTTAGTCGGGGGTGTTGGGATGGGGTTGGGTTGCATTAATTATGAAGAATACAATAGAAGAAAAAAACGAATAAGACAAAAAGAAATTAAGAATACTAAATACCCTCAAAAATGATTTTAGAAAATGAGAAAGGGCCAAATTTCCCATCACTTAACAAATGAGAATTAACAGTCGTTAGTGAGAAGGACCAAAACGTTACGAAAATGTAAACTCTGGGGCCTATTTTGGAATAAAATTTTTTGGGAACTAAATTCATGACAAACTCAAAACCACATGAAACAAATCCTTAATTTTTTTTTCTATAGAGTAAATTACAAATTCCGTCCATGTGGTTTTAGGTTGATTAGGAACAGGTCCTGAATCTTAAAATTCATAGGTAGATACCCTGTGATTTCACTTTCGTTACGGAGGCGGTCCTTGAAGCTAACTTCGGTTTAAAATGCTCCGTTAAGCCCCTCAAGTGCCCTTCACATGAGGGGTATTTTTGCAATTTATTCTTTTGTTTAATACCTTTTTAATTATTCACGTTTGCATGCTAAATGTGACACCCCAAATTGGGGCACATAAATAAATATGAAAAAGAAAATGAACATAAATTAAAATTGGTTTTTATTTTATTAGACTAAAAATGTGAATAAAAACGTGAAAATGGGTCAATCGTGTCATTTAAGGAAATCAGGAAGTGAGGAAAAGAATTTATGTTCAATCAGACCAAAAATGAAGGAAACTGTTAAAACAAGGGTAAAAAAAATGTAAAGTTGGCCAAAACATTGATGCCCGGGGCGAATGTCATTACCTGATAGTTAGAGGGTTGTGTCAGACGTCAACTCTTTCATACTAGAGGGACCTGTTATGTAAATATGACAGATCTGAAAATTTTCAGAATTGAAAACGACGGAAGATCTTTGAGGCTTGCTATTGGCTTGTTTAGTCAACTAATATGCCAATGTTGCTAAAGATAAAATGCAGAGGACATTTCTAGCAACATTTTAGCTCAAAAAGATCAGGATTTCGCATAGAAACGAGAGAGAAATCGGAGCTTAAAGTTGCTACCCGAAATTTCGGTTTATCGATGATTGGAGGTAAAGTACTCAACCAAATTTCGAGTTCTTTATATGGTTAGCTTCGTTTCTAAGTCCTTTATCGAACCTTAGTAGCCTTATATCTCATATTTTAGTTTAGAATGAGCGATTTGAGTTTTTCTTTAAGATATTCGAGTTATATAAAAACCGAAATTTTAAATGGGAAAATGAGACTCAATACTTGATGGTTTTTGTTGATTTTTGTTCCTATGGTTGAGGAAAATGATTTTTTAGAGTTTTGCAAAAAGAATTATAAAAAACGATGAAGAAACGAGGCCAAACGGTCGTTTTTCAGTTTACCGATGATTTCTCGATTAAAAGCATCCATGGCGATGTTGGAGCATGGAAAAACCGTATGTTGTAATCAAAGTTTGGGAGCTTGTCATTTTCAGCCCCTTAACTTGTTAGATGTTATGTTTAAGCCAAAAGAATGTTATTTGCAAACTTAACTCTTAATTTTAGATTTACTTTAGAATGGCCTCAAGTTATTGGTATAAAGAATTTAAGAGCTTTATTTTGAGATTAAGTATTTATATTGAATATTTAATCTATTTTGGGCTTAAGTTGATGAACGTATTATTATTTGGATTACATTAATTAATTTAATTTCTAAAATAATTAATGTGTTAATTTAAATTGCTATTTGATTAATACATTAATTTATTTTAGAATATTAATTAATTATTTCCTATGGAGATGTTTATGAGATTATTTAATTAAATTTAAATGACGGATTTGAAGCGTCGTTTTTAGTTAAATTTTATCGAGACACTTTAATGTGGAGCATATGACACGGTTGACTGGAACTTCCTCCTTGGCATGATGGAGGACATGGGATTTGGTGATAAATGGAGAGGATGAATCAAAGTGTGCCTAGAATCTTCCAAGGTTTTTGTATTGGTAAATGGTGCTCCATCAATGGAATTCCATATGGAAAAAGAGTTAAGGCAAGGGGACCCACTTGCACCATTCCTCTTCCTGATAGTAGCCGAAGGTCTTTACGTGATGATAGAAGAAGCCACGTCAGAGGGATTTTTTGAAGGTTTAAAGGTGGGAGGCGATGAGGTACCGATCTCTCATCTCCAATACGCGGATGACGCGGGTTTTTTCGGTGATTGGAGATTATCCAATCTAAAGAATCTAATGAAGGTGTTAGAATGCTTCCATCTTGTGTCGAGTCTTAAGATAAACGTGAGAAAAAATCAAGTTATTTGGAGTGGGTGTGCCGGAAAAAGAATCTCAAAAATGGGCGGAAGGTTTGGGATGTGGAAGCGAAGTTCTCCCTTTTACGTACCTCGGACTACCGGTTGGCGCATCAATGAAGAGAACTGACCATTGGAAAGCGGCAATTGAAAAGGTAAAATGTAAACTAGCAACGTGGAAGACAAGAATGATCTCGATTGGAGGAAGATGGACATTGGTTCGTTCGGTTCTAGGTAGTATATCGTTATACTTTTTCTCTTTGTTTCATGCCCCGCAAGGAGTGTGAAAAATACTTGAGAGTGTGAGGAGTAAATTTTTTTGGGGTGGATGGGGGGGGGAGTGGTGAGGACGTGATCAAAAAAAGGGGGTAGCTTGGTCAAATGGGATAGGGACTTGGGGAGCTTTAAAAGAGGTGGTCTTAACATTGGTTCGCTGAGGAACGCAAATTGGGGTCTACTCGGGAAGTGGTGGTGGAGGTTCCATATGAAAGGAGACGCATTTTGGGTAGAGGTGATTAGGAGTCTATATGGGAAGGACGGAGGCCTACTAGGGGAGTCTCATAGAAACTTGGTGGGGGATTCGATTTGGGGAAGTATTTTGGAAGTAGGGAGGGAGTTGGAGAAAGAAGGCATTTCATTCTTGAACTCTTTTGGGAAAGAAGTGGGGGAGGGGTCGGAGACGCGGTTTTGGGAGGATAGGTGGATCTCGGGTATAAGATTAAAAGAGACATTTTGGTGACTCTACCAACTCGAGATATCTAAAGAAGTCTTGGTGTTAAAGAGAGGGGAATGGAGAGATGGTGGGTGGGTGTGGAAGTAGGGGTGGAGACGGGAACCGAGGGGTAGGGAGCTAGGGGAGTTAGATAACCTATGTGACTTATTACAAAGTGTGGCACCAAAAAGAGAAGGAAAAGACCGGGTGCGGTGGAGTTTGGACAATAATGGAGATTTTACGATAAAAAATATAAGGCAAGTTCTAGAGGATAGGAGGATTAGTAGTGGGCCGGTTGGAGAGGACACGAAGTGGAATAAGGCGGTTCCAAAGAAAATCGCCATTCTCATATGGAAAGTGAGATTAGGTAGGATTCCAACAAGAGTGACGTTGGACAAATTGGGCATAGAACTAGACTCTAATTTATGTCCATGGTGCGGGGTTAGGGTAGAGACAGTTGATCATGCATTAGTGAGTTGTGAAGAGGTGAAAAAATTATGGCAAGAAGTTGGGAGATTGGTGGAACTTGAGTGTGGATTCAATCAGCTCCGTGACCGATTTGTTTGGTGTAGTGGCGTAATTGGAGGATAATACGAAAAGAGCAAAAAGCTGGGAAGCGGTAAGTTGGTGCTTGGTGTACCTCATTTGGGCCAACCGAATAGAATGGTGTTTGAAGAGAAAGGGTAAAAGAGCTCGGACCGTTTTTTTGAATTTCAGTTAAAAACGTTTGATTGGATTACAAAGAGGGATATCCATCTAGCATGTGATTGGGTAACGTGGATATCGAATCCTATGTCATGTTAGAAAGGCTAGTGAGAAAGCTTCGGGAAGCGATGGGATGGACCGATGCAATTGATCTTGTGGGGTGTTGGTTGAACTGTTACTGCAGGTTACTTGGGAGTACAGGGTCGTCTTCAATGGTTTCCATCTTCGTTCGAGTTGGGCTGCTCGTAGATCGCAGCGACTTGCAGAGTGGACTGTGTTTGTTGCAATGGGACGTTCGGTAATGGATGTCCGCTGTCCAAGCTACTTCCAATGGACTGTATCTCGTTCGAGTTGGATCTGCTCGCGGGTCTGCTCATGGGTCTGCCCGTGGGTTAAGTTCTGTGATGTTCGGGGCTGTTAGTCGGTTGTGAAATCAAGTTCTCCAGGCTGTCTGCGGTTGTTTGTTACTCGCAAACTCCGTTGTCGCCTCTCCGGTTGTTGTCTGCTTCTAGTTTTATTTTTCCCCATTCGTTGTTCGTTATAACCTTGTCGGGATAGACCCGACCACGTTGTATTCTTTGATGAACTCTTAGTTTGTTGTGGTAATATAAGTTTTCTGTCGTTCAAAAAAAAATATGATTTGTATAGTTTTTATAAGAATAGATCGACGTTAAGAGTCGCTTTAAGCGTAAAACTTGAAGGTTTATTAAATTGTTTTTGATGAGTTAATAATGGGATTAAAGCGACGTAATTTGAGTTAAATATTTATTGTGATGCTTTAATTTAGAGAGATGGGTTTATAATTATAAAAGGATTAATTTGATGTTGTTGGGGCGTCATTGAGTTTTTTTGGGAGTTTGATTTAGGTTGGTCGGGGTTGACCGAATGGACCAAGGGTTGATTTTTGACTAGTTTGACCCACATGGATTTTATTGATGGGGTCAAGTTGAGTTATCTGAGGCATATTAGGATACTTGGATATGTAGTTTGACTTTAGGTCGGGTCGGGTTGACCATATTTGATTTTTGGTGAAATTAAGCCATTAATTGGGGTTGATGGCATGAAATGTGTAGGTTTTCATATGAGAGCTATCAGTAGTCGATCTACATGCGATCAGGTGAGTCTTCGTGAGACTTAAAATGTGATGCATACCTACGTACAAATTTATTTTCAACATTATATGATTTGTATGGTGAAGTATATGTATGCATGATGTTTTAGTTTTTATACATGATACAGTGTATTTTATATGTATGTTATTTATGATCAGTTGCATGTTATGTGTTTATTTTGTTTTCAAATAACTCTAGCATATTATTTCAGTCGTAAGTTTTACGATCAGTTTTAACGGGTGGACATTGACCAGTAAGTCACACGACAAGTGGCATGATCCTGTAATGGATGTCCAGACAGGTGTAAGTCGGAAAACCCAGGGAACGCCAATGACAAGCGATTCGGGTGGGTAAACCAAAAACCCGATCGGATTTCAGATATGGAAATCAAGACCCGAATTTTAGGTTTCGGATTTCGGATTGTTTCGAGTTCGGGTTGGTCGGGTTCTGGGTTGATGTCGGTCGGGTTCGGGTATTATATAATGCAAAAATTATATATAAACTCAATCGATTTTGAGGATGAATTCAATCGATTGAGAGATTGATGAAATCGAGAGTAAGTTTAAAAATTAGAAAACAATTCAACATACTACAATTTACGATTTTCAAAAGATAATTAGATAAATAAATATATTTTTATAATATTTAAAATATATATATGTATATTATTTCGGGTTTTCGGACGGGTCGAGTGTAACACCCGCAATTTTCGGGTAAGTATAATTTCAAGTCAGTGTAGAACCAATCTTTCAAGAGAAATATAAAAAATAGGGTTTTGGATTGAATCCTATATTTTGTAATCTTGCTATATGCAAAATTCAAATACGAGTCCAACGGTCCTTTTCGGAGCAAAAACGGAGCTCAAACGGAGCTCAAACGAAGAAGTTATGACCAAAACAGTGATTTAGCAATTAACCGGGCGACCTATGTCAAGTGGACGTCCGCATGGTGCAAGTGGACGTCCGCATTAAGTGGACTTCCGCATGCTTCTGTGGAAGCAACAGACATTTGAGGGTTTTTAGGAAAGCTCGAAGTGGACGTCCGCATGGTGCAAGTGGACGTCCACATTAAGTGGATGTTTGCATTAAGTCTGACGAAAATTTTTCTTTTCTTCCAAACTTTCCATCTTGTCTCTCTCACTTTACCAAAATCGAACCTCGCTCATTTTCTCTCCATTTTGGGTGATTTTATCTCCTCATTTAAGGTATTCAACCACCATCCTCTCCCTCATTTCTACTTTCTCATCAAAAACCCCAAATCCTTTCTCCTTCTCCATCTTTCTCTCCTAAATCAAACCCCACACCATTGTTATGAACCTTAACCTTTCTAGCACTCATTTCACTTCATCTTCTTCATCAAGATTCTAGGGTTTCATCCAGCCCTTTTTCTCCATTTTGAAGATTGGGAGTTTGTGGTTCATTTTGGTGACCCTAGAGGTATTTTGGTTGGTGGATTCAAGATATGGTTAAGGTAACTTTCTCTTTTCTTCATCTATGGAAATTAGGGTTTTAGTATAAGTTGAGATCTTCATGTAAAATGTTTGGGGAACGATTCTAAGTGGTTGGATATGAATATTAATGGTTGGAAACTTGTGGATCTAGGTTTTTGGAAGTTTTGGCTTGAGGATCCAAATCTCTTCAAAGGAGCTCAAGTTGGGAAAAATCTAGATTTAGCCTAAATCTAGCAAGGTGAGTTTAAGTTGATTTGTGAAAACTTTGTACATGCCAAAAATGTCCGTTTTGAAGTATTAAAGTGTTACTTGGTGTTTATCAAATGTGTTGTTTATTTGTTGGAATTTATATTTTGGTTACACTTGATTTTCATAAATATTGTGAAATGTCATATTTGAGTTTTTGGACCTTTTGTTAAAGAAATCATATTAATATGTTATTTGATGATTTGTTGTATAAATGGAGGACATTTGACGTAAATGCACTTTTATGCATTTGGTTTTATAAATCGTATGAAAAGTGTATATTATTGAATTATAAACATTTTAGAATTATAAATGGTATTATTTCATTTAGAAAATGATTTGTCCCAATCTAAATTGTGTTGAAATTTTATTCACATATTTTGGAGCATGTGTTTGCATAACGTTGGTCGATTGCGTTGGATTGCATTTTGTGAATTTTGGCATATGGTCATTTGATTGGTTGAGATCAAGGCTCGGTTTTCGTCTTTGTCGAGTCGTGGGAACATTTGTCCGGTTTTAGTAACTTAAAATGGAGCTTTAGGTGTGAGTTGCATTTATTGCACTTTATTTTGAAGAATACATGTTTTGAGTGCGTGTGTCATTCATTCGGAGTCATGTATTTTAGATTGTAATGCATTGGATCCATAGGCATGTAAATCGGTCATATTTAATAGTGAGGAGTCTTGATTTCTCACTTTGGGTGTCGTGTTGGCATTGTCGTTGTCCTGGTTTTTCGTGGAGATGAACCTTTATGGGTTGTACTCCGGGACCATGGGTTTTGTGGTTTTGATGCTCTAATCCTTGTGCACGAGGGTTAGTCATCATGGGTTATCAAGTAAGGAGTTGAGGCTTCTATCTTGAATGCTAGTGAGTAGACACTAAAGGTCGAATGGGAACCTTGAGGTTGGAACTCAACTAGAGAGTGAATGGGCACTAAGATTGGGTATCCTTGAGGTGAAGCCCAGTGGGGGCGTGTGCACTAAAGGTACTGTGTCCTTGAGGTGACCCCCGCTAAGTGGTGTGCACTAAAGGTATTGGGGACTTCAGATGACACTTAAGTTAGTGTGCACTAAAGTCAATGATCTGAGGTGCAGTTCGATAACATAGATGCGTGACATATTTTTGTGTTCCCGCCATGTTCAATGGAAACGGGCCTCCCCCGTCACCGAAAGGTGTTTTTTTGGGTATTGTATTTTAGTATCCATGTTTTCGATGACGTTTTACAGGTATGGGTTTTATCCATGATTTATGGGTTGATTATTATGTTACACCCGTGTTTTGGGTGTTTCAGGAAATAAAGGTTTATCCGTGTTTTTACAAATTGGAGTTCAATTTCTATTCACGTTTGAGTAAGTTTTGGGTCGAAATTACTTTACAAAAGAAATGTTTTAGGTAGGGGCTTTCGCCATTAAAATGTGCGTTATTGAAAAATGAGTTGTCTCATATTTAAAGTAAATCATTCTGGAAGATCATGATTTAAATTGCATTATTTCCTTTTAACAATATATTTATTTATGTTGAAAACTCTTGAACTCACTAAGTGTTAGCCTAACCTTTTTATTTGTCGGCATGTGCAACAGGTTCCGGTTGGGAATAGTTCTAGTGACACTGTGCAGAGAGGAGTGCTAGTTGTGTGCTCGAGAAGTGGACATCTTAGTGAAGTATTCCGCATTTGTTTCGGGAAGAGTAGCTTATAGTTGGGATTAAGTAACACCCGACTTTGGTCTGGTCCTTGTATAAGACTGGATTTTATATTTGTTGAGGTTAAATAGAGAATTTTATTTTGGAGATTTATCTTTTACTTGATGTAATATCAAAAATTTTAATTAGTTGCTCTTACCAAATTTGAGGGTGTTACATCGGGTGGCGAAAGATCAAACCCAATCCGAACCCAAATATCCCCCCAAAAGTCGGGTTTCGGATTATCGAATTTTGGGGTATTCGAGTCTTGCAAAAATACCTTATTTTCGGTTCGGGTTCGGGTTTAGATTTCGGACTGTTCGGATTTTGCACACCCCTAAAAATGACCCATTCTTGACGAGAGAATTTATGAGATCCCTTTTCTTTCATTGTTGCACTTTTCAGAAAACGCATACTATTTGGTACAAAGTTTTCAAGTTGATATGTATGATGTGATATGATTTTATTCACGCAAACCATGAACTCACTGAGTTTTATAAGCTGACTATAGTATGTATCTCAAGGACAGTAGATTTCAAGTCGGATAAAGGAAAATGACACACATAGAGAGTTGTCATGTCTATTAAGTCCAATATCTATGTGCAGACATATTTGGGTTTGACCGTCTTTAATTTAGTAATGTTCTTTATTATTCAAGTCCATTGTTTGTTTTTGGTTATGTCTTCCCATTTTGGCTTTATTAGTGTTAGTTAATTCGTATTAGTAATGTTTGCTTTCTTTTGAGTCTTGCTATATGCTAATTCGTAGTCTATTTCGTTTATCTCTCTTTGTTTATGTCTTTTAATTGTTTTTAGTTATTAGAAGTAGATTGTATGAGAAGTATATGTTAATTAGGACTCAAGTTGATAGATTGACATTTGTTCTTCAAAATGGCAGGTTAATAAATCTTTGTTTTGGATAGTCACTAGCGAAAGCTAGGATTTTACCAAATGGAGATTGATTAACTTGATTTAATTTATATGGTTGAAGCTTGAACGAAAGTTTAACCTTGATTTGGGTTGTCAATCAAGGATCTGTAGTTTCACCATGAAATTATGGAGACAGATTGAAATATAATTGTTTTACTTCATGTTTCTTTGCAATTTAATCATTATGAAAATAAATAGTGTTTTGGTTTGGAAAGACTTTTTCTCTTTGAAAGAAGGTTAAAGTAATTTTTGATCTACAAATTCCCATCTCAATTGGTCCTAAATCAACAATATGTTTTTCATTCAATCTCATATAGTCTAGCTTAGATAATATGGTTTTTAGGCGTTTTTTTTCTTCTAATTTTTGCTTAGTGTAGTCTCCTTCTTAGTTAAAAATCATTTCACTTGTGCGATTAGCGTAACTAGTTATAGCCTTGAGTAAATTTGTTTTTATCCCATTGTTTCCCCGTGATCGACCCGTATGCTATATCATCGTAGGCTTACAGTATAAATTTTAAAACTCACAATATTAGGCCTTAGGGCTCCTTCCCTACATAGGTTGCCACTATGAGTGTCTCCACCTCTTTAGACTTTTTTAACTGTTATCTTCAACATCCCAAAAAATTAGTCGAGGTGTACATAAGTTGGCCTGAACACACACGATTACAAGGAAAAAAAAACCTTATACACTTTGAAAGTCGATCAAAAAGAGACACACTCCGTATACATATGATGAATACGTTGAAATAAAGGTTTGGACTCACTTACATTGTACATCCATTTAAACCTAAAAACTGTGAGTTGATTTTGATTTCTTATATACATCTAGGGATGGAAAAAAAACCCGAACCCGACGGTGAAAACCGGAAACCGAATATTTCGGGTCGGGTTCGGGGACGTCTTATCGGGGACGGGGCAGGGATCGGGGATTTTAACGGGGACGGGGACGGTACTCACCGGCCCGGCCCGATATTATGTTATATACATATTTCAATCTTTGGGCCTTATTTTAAGAGTTATGTGTTTAACTATCTGACCCAATTAATTTAAAAACCCAAATCCAAAAACCAAAATTGAAACAAATTCAAACCCAATCAAATCCCTAAAACTAAAAAAAGTAAAAACTAAATCTTAGAGTTACAACAGTAGCCATTAGACGATTTCTCACCTCTCAGACCTCAAAAGTCGTTGGTCGTGTCTCGTGTGGTTGCAACCAAGCTAGACGCCGGTCATGTGGTCAACCTAGTCGCCGGTTACGTGGTCGCCGGTCTCTGCCAAGCTAGCCACCGGTTGCTAGTCGTCGGTGCTCCTCGCCGGTCGCTCCGTCTTCATTCAGGTAAGTGTAGAAAACTAAAAACCTCATTGTCTGTTCGTAACTATTTCGATTTCAATGTCGACACAACTATTTTAGCAGATTAAGTGAGAGTTCCTTACTTTCTTTATTTCGACGTCTTCACTCAGATAAATACATGCTCATATCAGGCAAGCTCCAAACTACAAGTACATCTGTTACATACAAGATTGAAGATACCCCCATATAATATTTCGCCCTCAATTTAAGTAAATAGTTTAATAAATCAAATTTATTATACTAAAACAATTACCTTATAACTTTTATTAGAATTATATTTTATTTAGATTTTATTTTAAAAACATACTCTGTAATCATAAGTAGACGTTGTGATTGTATATACATAATATATATATATATATATATATATACATGTGTATATATGTGTGTGTGAGTCTATGAGGATGATTGAGGCCATCATCAACACCCAATGCTTATTAGGAATATTTACTTTGATTGTTTAAGAAATTTTAGTGTTTCGGTTTCGGGTATAACCAACGGGTAACGGTGATTTTTTGTCCTTAATGGGTTCCCCAATGGGGATCGAGGAAACCGCGGGGACCCGATGGAGATCCCTGATAAGATCCCGACGGGGATCGGGACGGTTTCGAGAACGGGGACCTTAAAAACCGGCCCGAAACTAGCTTGTTGTCATTCCTAATACATCTAATGGTTTTAATTGATGTGGATGTGGAGATCTACCAACCAATTTTATGGAAATAAATGGAATACACGTTGTTTCTTACCTAAAAGGCGTCGAGGATATTACTATAGCATTCAATGCCTCCAACCACACCTTTTGCATAACACAATTTTTGCACTATACTAATTTCCGTTGTAAAATTGAGCATTTGAACCCTTAATTCTGATTCATGTTTTGCTCTATTCTCTGTCAGCTTTAATATTGATTTTATGGTTTTGAAAACCCTGTTAAAAACTAAAAGGTAATTATATTTAAGAAAATTCATATTTTTAAAAAAAAATTGTAACCAATTTGTTATTAGTTAGTTTTATAGAATTTTAAAAAGTTATATATAGCTTATAATAATTTGTAACATTGAACTTTAAGATATTTGTATTAATTAAAACGATATGATATTGGATACACTATTTTTAAAATTTTATATTAAAATGATTTATAATATAGTATAGATGTGATAAGGACATTTGGGGGGGAAGGGGGGGTTGGTCTATATATTGATGCACACCTCTATACACCAAATTCACTCTCTTCCCTCACTTTTATCTTTCAACTACTATACAGAATGGTGTCATCGAAAGAAGAAAGTCCAATATGTGACATCAAGATATCAACGGTTGGACCAGGATACGTGTCTGGTCACGGGGCGGTTCAAGAGCTAACAAGCATGGACTTAGCCATGAAGCTTCACTACCTCCGGACCACTTACTACTTCCGAAGCCAAGCATTAGAAGGGTTAACCATTATAAATATCAAGGATACCATGTTCAAGTGGCTGAGCCACGCCTATATCCCTTGCGGTCGTTTTAGGAGGTCCGACTCAGGCCGACCCTTTATCAAGTGCAATGATTGTGGGGTGCGGTTTATCGAGGCTCGGTGCACCATGACCCTTGACGAGTGGCTCGAGTTAAGAGATGATGGGAACCACAAGCTTCTTGTTCCTAACCAAGTCCTTGGTCCTGACTTGTCTTTCTCTCCACTAGTTCTAATGCAGGTTTGTTTTGCTAAATGCTAATCATTTTTTCTTTCTTTAAAGCATCTCCAACAGATTCTCTAAAATAGAAAAAATGAAGGTTTTGTTATCTATCTTGCTTCAACAAGTTCTCTATATTGTTCTCTAAAATAAATCAAACAAGAAAAAACTCCAAGTTTAGAGAATTCGCTAAAACTTGACGAGAGATGAGATAAATTAATTTTTTTATTCATTTCCACTAATAAGATTAAACTATTATTATTTTATGTAAAGTTTTTTTTTTGTAAAAAGTGCATTGGGATGATAAAATTATATAATATTTTAATAATATAATTAATGTTGACATGTCTAAAATAGAGAATCTGTTGGAGTTAAATGTAATTTGTTTAGAGATTTTGTCTTTTAATTCTCTATTTTAGAGAAATTATAAAATAAAATAAAAAAACCCGTTGGAGATGCTCTTAAAGACCAAAATTATTTTAAGTAAACACTTGCTTTAATCACTTGTACCTATGCATCAAGTGGTAGTATTTTCATTTAGTGTTGCTATATATATATACACCTATTTATTTCAAAATGAGGTAAAATCTTACTTTCAAAATATAAAAAGTAAGTTTTGATTTTGATGTATATGAGAAATAAACTAGTATGCATTTAGCAAGTAATAAGTCATTTGATTATGTTTAAAAACAAGTCATTTCATTATGCCAAATCAAGCCATATTGATTCTCATTTGATTGTATTCAAACAATCCAGTCGTTGACTGGGCTGCCCCCAGTCCAGTCTTAGACTGTGGTTGGGCTCTAGGTTCAGCGTAAGCTGGGCCGGGACAGCGGTGGATTAGTGGGCTGCCCGTGGATGCCCGATACCGCCGGGGAGGTGTGCGTGCGTGTGTTCGTGGTAGTCGTTCGTTGGTTCGATGTCGCTATGCCTTAAAAAAAAAAAAAAACTATCATGAAATAATGATTATTAGCAAGTGAAATCAGAGCTTTTTTAAATTATCATCGTGTAATAGATCGGACACATGTCGTGGTGTCCTTCCAAAATCAGTAGGGGCCCTATCATACTTTCTACATGATGAACGTTTTCCATATTTATTGGATGGATGCCAACTATATTGATTATATTTATATAACCTTTAAAAGAATATATTATACAATTAAAATGGAAATTGTAAAAATTGAAGACAAATAAATTATATGAAAACATGAGTATTTTCATAAATCTAGATTGGTTCCTTGTTTTTTTTTTAATTTGACATTTAAATTATTATACTTTTTCATTCGTTTTTTTTTTTCTTCCTATTATCAACTTTTTTTTTTCGTTTGAATTTTCCGTCTCTATATAGGGTTGGGTTCCTGTGAGAACTTAAGGTTAACGTGAGAAACATGAAAAATGGTTATCAACCGTTGGATGAGAAATGGATGTACATTAGAATGAGATGCACTGAGATAAGATGTACCAGATCAATTCCATTCTAAGTCACAATTCATAAGATGACATTTAATTAAAAGTGATCAACGGTTCATATCCATTTCTCACGCTTCTTATATTAACCTTAACTTCTCACACGGTACTTCGCCCTCTATATGTGTATATATGTATAGAAATACATATATTATCTTTAAGAAAAAGTCTCTAACAAACTTTTTAATTAAAAGTGATCAATGGTTTTCTTATTTTTTAATTTTTTTTAATGTTAACCACAAGGGTTGTGGCATACTGGTTAAGGCCCTGGGGTATGTAGTGGAATATCTCATCTGCCCAAGGTTCGAATCCAGGCGTACACAACAATTGTGGCCACTGAGGTTTAATCAGGGCCGATGTCTTATAGTCATAATTTGCCAAGAGATTAGTCTAGCATAGCCTAGGACACCCTTCCCAAAAAAACTTTTTAATGTTATTAAATAAAAATAATATATAGTTTTTAAATCTTTTTTTAATAGGGAAAAGTTAAAAAAAAAACCCAATAAGTTATTCCATTTTGAATGATTAAGTCCCTAAACTATTTTTTTTAAGGAAAAAACCATTAAACTTTTTCATTTTTAATGATTAAGTTCCTAAACATTTTTTTTAATAAATAAATCATTAAACTTTTTAATTTTTAATGATTAAGTCCCTAAACATTTTTTTTGAATAAATAAACCATCGAACTTTTAAAAATTGGTTACTTTTTTTAAAGGTATCTGGAACGGACTATGAAGGTTTTAAAATAAAAACAAATCTAAATCAGTTTTACCGTTCTTAAACTCTACGCCATTAAAACCCCTCACAAACAACCGTATCGCTCGGTCTCGCCACTCCCCGTTGCCCGAACGCTATCCGTTCTCCATATCGCTTAACACGTTGTTGCCCCTGTCATCGATCTCCCTCTTTTTGATCTATTTTTGATCTATCAAAAGAGAAGCGGTTATAGGTAGTTTTTTTTTGTTAAATGATGTAAGTAAGCAATTATTAGAAGTTCGATAATTTAATTTATTGAAAAAAAATGTCCAGTGACTTAATCAATTCAAAATGGGAAAATTTAATGGTTTTTTCATTCAAAATGAGAAAGTTTAGTAGTTTTTTTCATTCAAAAAAATAGTTCAGGAACTTAATCATTTAAAATGAGAAATTTTAATAGTTTTTTCATTATAGGAATAGTTATCAACTTTTCCCTTTTTAATACAGTTAACCAAGTTTAAATGCGGAGGGACATCAGTTGGGATGAGTTGGGCCCATGTCCTTGGAGATGCTTTCTCTGCTGCAGGCTTTATGAACTTGTGGGGCCAAGCAACCAGGTCTCAATACCCGGCCCAACCACTCCGTATGGCCCATTCAAACAATGTGGGCCATAACCTTAAAAGCCCAATGAATGATCCGATTGCTGTAGTACGGGTTGGCCCACTTGGTGATCATTGGGCCAACTCGAATCACTCGAAGATGGTAACCTATTCTTTCTCTGTTTCTTGGCCCGAGTTGACTCGTCTGCAGTCAAAGATCTGTGGAGATAAAGACCATCGACAGATGCCACCTTTCGAGACCATTTGCACTGTGGTTTGGCAATGTGTAGCCAAGGCTAAACACGGGTCGGAAGTGAAGGTCGTGACGATCTGCAAACATGACTCAAAAAGGTCATTTGAAGGTGTTATTTCAAACGAAGCTCAAACCATTAAGGTGGTTAAAACGGATTCTTGTGTTGAAGAATTGAGCCTGATGGAACTTGGGATGTTGATTATGAACCAAGGTGTGGATGAGCGAAGGAATATCAAGGAAGCAATGGAGACCGACACTGAATTGCCCGACTTCCTGATATATGGAGCGAACTTAACTTTCGTGGACTTGTATGATGTTCCGTTTTATGAGTTGAATGTGAGAGGACATTCACCGGTTTATGTAAATTGTGCTATTGATAGCATTGGAGATGAAGGCGTTGTGTTGGTCCTTCCGGCACCAAAAAACCAATCAGATGGGATGACGGTCAGTATAACACTGACCGAGGATCAAATATCAGAGTTTAGATCGGTTCTTAAGGAAGAGTGGTCTCTTTCCTGAATGATCTTAAAATGCATATATGCATTTCGTATTCAAATATTATGTTACCGTGCAATTATATATATGTACTCGAGTGCAGAAACCTTGGGGCTAATGTGTGTTGCCCATCATGTACAATAAATCATTTGTGACCTCAAAAAAGGTTGGTCTATGTCTTTTAAAGCCGATCTATGAATGAAATCTTTTCGAGTTTCCAACACATTAAATCTTTGCAGAATGTAGAACTCATTATATAGTTTCATCTTTGCACTTTTCTATGTATTCACGAAAACAACTGCTCTACTCTTCAAGGATATAGGATGTGTCTGCGTATATTTCACCACTAAACCCTACTTTCAAATGGTATATACCGAGTCAGTTTGGTTTTCGTTTATCTACCTACTAATGATTTTTCTCAAAAAATAAATAAAAATAATCCCATCAAGTTTGAAATCCAGAGCTTAATTGTTTGACTTTGACTTCAAAAGTCTCACATAGACTAGTTTAATGAATAGAAGTACCTGCAAACATGAATTGATCATCAAATATACATAGTTCCATTGGCCACCTGGTGTAATCAAGAGACCATATAATACAAATTGACAATTATATGGAGATTATAGTTAACAGTCACCAGCCATCAATAAAAATGAATATTTCCTACATCTCTTCTTTCTTTTTCTTTAATATATATAATATTATATATATATCCCTCAGTCCCCCTATCTTACATTTCATGTAAATACTTCTATATTACAAACCAAAATTGTGGTGAAGTTGCAAGATTGCACACAAGTTTCTTGACACTCTCTTCACAAGCAGAAGCCACAAAAATGCATCTTTCCATGCTTATCATTCCTCACCATTTCGGCTCGATGGAAATGTTCCATTGTCAAGAATTCAGTCTGCATACTCAATGGTGCAAAGAATCCAAAAAGACCTCGGCTTTATCCCGGGTGAACAATCGCAGAAACCACATCACAGTTTCACGAAAGTCATTCCGGAAGAACGCGATTCAAAAGTCTCCGTTTCATCTCAAAAGCAAGCATGACTTTGAATCCTTTGAAAGAGTGCCTTTCCCACATCATAAAATGACCTCTCAAGTTGTTCAAACATCCACTAGTAGGGAATAACATATGGCAAAGCACAAATATCAACAGATTCCAAGTGCTTAGCTACAGACCATACCTCAAGCTCTTTGTTATCTTGCAAAGCATCATCTCTGGTTGTCTTTTTGAAATGGGGATCATCTTTGCTGCTGTTAGATAACCACTCTTGGTCATCTAGACCAGACCACTGCTCCATTTTCGGAACTGCGAGTATTTGCTTCAAATATTTGGTATCGGGATGTGGTGGTCTCATTGATGCTTCAGCCGGTGGTCTCTTTTTGGAATTGGGCAATGGTTGTGCTGCAACCTTATTAGCAACAGCAACAACAGGTGATGGCTTTGTTGAGGAGACGGGCAGTGGATGTGCTAGATTTTGACTAGTAACTGTAGATGATGGTTTTGTTGAAGGATCGGAAAATGGCTGAGCTGGAATATGATTAGGAACTGAAGACGGTGGCTTAATTGTAGGGATGGGCGATCGTTTAACTGCCACATCATCTACACTTACAGGTGGCGACTTTATTGTGGTGGGTTTGCACAGAATGTGATTAGCAGTAGTGAATGGTGGTTTTTTAGAGGCGAGGGTCATTGGTTGGGAAGGAATTACGCCATTGACCCTTCGTTCTTTACCATCCACCTTAAAACTACCCATAGATGTCCCTTGTTTGCCTGCTAGACTTAATCCTTGGTTTTCGAGAAAATCTTGTTTCCTTCCATTCTCTGTCAAGATACTTGATGTGGGACGAGCCATTTTGTTTGGCCTAGGTTCATCCTCTGTAAAGCAATTCAGTTATCAGCTGATAAGCAAAGTAGCAAACAACCCGAAGAATCCTGATGAAGAAAATATTGGGGGCCGGATGGGGGGGGGGGGGGGGGGTGCTGATAGATGTAAAACAAAGATTATGCAGACAGGCTATCAGACAAGAAATTGCCATCAATTTTCGAGCGCTAATAATGCATTTAAGAAGATTGAAGAGTTGATAGAAACAAGAATAACTTATACAATGGATAGGATTAAATGTTTTGTGGTACAAACTTAGGTAATAATATTAACCTTAGCATCCAGAGCCTAAATATTATAAAACTTTGAAAAAACAAAATCATGACCAAAAGCAAATCTTTCATAAAAGAATATGGTGTGTATGTAGGGACAAGCTGAACCTCTTGTATCAAAACTGTTGCATTATAGGATAAACAAGCAACAGCAATCTACCGACTCAAAAAGACTTGTTTTTCAATATCTTAACCTAGTGAATTAACATAAGAGTTTCATTGCAGCATTGTCTACCAGTAATGTGGATACTGTTCAGTGAACAAATGGCTCAAAGCAGCAAATATCTTGGTCCTTTTGAAACATAAGATCTATATTCATAATTTATCCTCATCAATTACAGTGATTATTGTTATACCTTCACAAACTTACATTGTTTAGCTATATCACAAGGGAATTCATTAAGTTAATAAAAGAAGAAAAATGAACCGACTGACGGATAAATATGTGTTGATGATGAAGAACGAAACAGATATTACACAGCCTATCAGGCAATAACCATCAAAACAGCATTAATAACAAGGTTAGACGCTGTTACAAACCATCACATTTCATAAAATGCTCATGTAGCTATGGTTTATAGTTAAGCTTACTGCCATTACCTATAGCATTCAGTAAACTAGTTATCAAGAAGAGTTCCCATAATGCAGTTTAAGACCCATATCAGATGTTTCATAAAATTCAAATTTTGGTGCAACATGAAGTATTTGATGAAAAAAAATGAGTGATGGAATTAAATAACATATGCTGGCATCTACAACATTTGTGCCTGTGTCAAAGTTGCATGTGTAGTGTGCAACATCAGGAGAGATGCGGGTTTGAGGGAGGAAAATTAACAAAATAATAAATCTAAATAAAAAAGTTTGACAGCAACATAACTCACCATGAGAAAAACCATTTGTCTCCATATCTTTTCTTTTCTTCAGCTCACAACCGGAACGTTGAAGACCAATGTTAGGAGAATGTGTGGACAAATCCTTAAGAGAACCAACGGTATCATTATTCTTCATATACTTATTTTTGTCCCTCTCTGTCTTTGTAAGCTCGCTTTTTTTCTTCACTTTCTCCTCCTTTGTTCTATCCTTGTCCTTATCTTTGTCCTTCCCCTGTCTTTGCTTGTCTCTATCTTTGTTCTTTCGTTTATCTCCTCGTTTATCATCATTTTCTTTTTCTCGCATCTTCTCTTTGCCCTCGACCCTTTTGTCAGCCCATTTATCCAAAGGAGGCATTGTACCATCGATCATATTTTGGACCATTACCAGTCGGCCAAAGGTTGCCTCATTGGTGATTCCTGGCCCATCAATTTTCGGAATCTCAACTCTCTCAACACTTACTTTTCTACTCTCAACAGGAAACTGGAGGCTGCCCGTTCCTTTTTCCTCATCTCTGAATCTTCTACCCAACTCCTGCACAAATTTAGAATTATCGACATCTTCAGCCTGAATTCTGTTCCGGACCAGCAATTCTTCATTTTGACCCCATAATTGTACAGATGACTTTTTGGCATCTGAGGAATTGCAATTTTCTTTACAGGATTCTTCCTTCGTAAGAAGCAGCTCTCTGTGTTCCCCATTTCGAAACTGCACCGATGATTTCTTCTGGCCTGAAGAACCCTCCTTTTGTTTATTGTGCTCATTGTTTTGATGAAGCATCTCTCCATTATAACTCTCAAATTGCCCATCAACTTTCCTCTCATCTGAGTAATTGCTCCTGCCTTTCTCTTTATCTTTTCCATCCTCCTTATCTTTCTTCTTGTCCCTGTGTTTATCTTTCTTGTCTTTCTTCTCTTTATGCTTCCTGTCACTCCTGTCTTTTTTCTCTTTACCTTCTTTTTTCTCTCTGTCTTTTTTATCCTTTTTATGCTTCTTCTCTTTGCGCTTCTCCTGGAATTCCAAAAAAAGTAGCTGAGTACATTTCTACCAACAAGGAACGATGTTTTAATTCAGTATGACAAATCCCACAAGTAAACATGTAAAAGGAAAAGGAATTTCACAAATTTGTGCATATTATTGAACTACTGAAGAGAATTTCTTAGCAAGTGACAAATAAATTATAGTGCAAGTCTGCATCACTGAAATTACATAATCTTCAAAAGTGCAAACACAACAGTTGGGCACGAAGAAAACAAACGTATTTTCTCTTCAATCACTGAGGTTAAGTTAATAAATAATTCTTATTAGGTAATTCATCTTATTGCCAAAAAGAACTACTGAATTTTGCAACTACACGACATTATGATCAAGAATAGGTAATTGACATCATGCATCATTTCCAAAACAGCATCAACATAACCATGTCCTGATGTGCATATTTAGAAAAGCAAATGACAAAAACAAGCTATTTATCCCAAACATGTATCTCAGGTACCCAAGAATGTCTATGCTGTTCACCCTAGTGACATGTTTGAAGTCCCAAATTCCTTCCAGTAGCTTCCTAAGATTAAAACTACCAGTTTTGAAATTAGGAGTAAACAATTTCAACTCTTATTGCACTCAAAAAGTACAGGTTGTCACTGTGGGAGAATAAATCATCCTATAATTGCCGATAAATTATGTATAATTCCTTCCCAGCAAACAGAGAAACTGTCAATCTTTCAAGCAAAGTCCCTTGCAGCTTACCTTCTCCATTTTTCAATAACTTGAAGCTGATCATTTACAAGTATAAGAGAAACTAATGCTTGATACCAAAGTATGAATCTTGTAACCATGGTTCGGGCACGTTCTTAGGAGACAGATGTCCAAATGGTCAAGAGCATAACGACCGAGAGAAAGGCAGAGGAGGACAAGGGATGAGCACCTAAGACGGGAGATGACAGCTTTCGAAATTTCTGACGATATGACATCAAATAGGAGTTTGTGGACACACAGGACTAGGATAGTAGATTATGTGTAAGAAGTTATAGTTGTTGTGGACAGGGGCGGGAGGTTAGAGAGGTAGAAGGTGGAAAGGGAGAGGGTTAGAGAGCTGACAGCTAGGTTATCAGAGTCCTAGGATAGGTAGGGGCACTTTTGGAGGTAGTCATAAGTGAATTTTGTGCAAAATTAACCAGGAACATGTCTTTTGGATTGCTTACTTGCTCTATTGTTCTACGTACTTTGTCTTAAGGTCATTTAGTTGATTCGTACTTTCCCTTATGCTTTTAATGACCTTGTTTTATTATATTTTCTTGTTATTTTCTGTGCTTACTTCCCTATGTTCCAAGCCTTTCTTCCTTCCCCAAAATTGTCTCAAGCTCTACATACTTTTCAAAACTTCGTTTCTTCCAAATTATAGACAAACTTCCAGAATCGCTCAAGACTCCCCCAAAACTTCTTCGTGAAACCTTTTTCGCAAGCCAGATTTTCTTCACGAAAACAGTCCAGAGGAAACATTTGCGTACATCTTACCCTCCCCAAACCCTACTCTGTTGGAATTTACGGGATATGTTTGGTTAGAATAGAACTCAAATAATTCCCATAGAAAGGACATGTTGACTAGAAACACAAGGTTAAAAAATTCATGCTCCATCCTATTGGAAGTGCAACGTTTTCCATCTTAGGAAGTTAGGACCTTCCTTATTAGATGTAACATTGTTTGTTTTGGAAAGTGAAGTAACAAAACAGCCAAATCCTCACACTTGTATCATTACAATAGTAATCATAATATGCTCCACAAGTAGGTTTCACTATAGTTTCTACTCTAAATTCAACTTTTCAAGTACTATCAAGAAAGAATCTAACTATCCCCACTTATATAGGACGGTCTCAATTAATTAATATCCTAATATTTCTTCTCTAAAACAATATCCTAATATTACATACAAGGGGATTTTGGGCAACTCATTAATAATTGAATATCATTCATGTTCATATCCATAAGTCAAACACTACATTTATTATGGGGGTGAGAGAGTACAAATTTCAATATAGAACCACATAAGTGCGTTAAGTCTTATTGGTGTCAAACTGTCAATCCTTTCTTCCTTTACATGAAGGTGATTTTGTTCACTAAGGGGTCATTTACCCAAACACTTACCCAGTAAGCACTTACCGGTAAGATTCAATACTATCACTTACATTACCGGGTAACATTTTAGACCATAAAAACGGCATCGTATGCAACAATGTACCCAGTAGGCGCTAATCAAGTAAGAGTAGTCACCCTCACTTACCGGACAAGATCAGTCCTTGCCATCGCTTTTACCTTGTAAGATTCTCGGTCCTTGCCATGTTCACCCGATAAGGTAATGTGACTTGGTAAGCACTTACCGGGTAAGTGTTTGGTAAACGGCCCCTAAATCTATGCGGTAACTAAAATATTATATATTATAAAGACAATGTTACCTATCTTCTCATGGTTATAGATAGCAATGGGAAAAAGTAGAAGGATAATTGCTTTTAGGGTATGAGAATGATGGACACATGCTTTTGGTGAAAGAAGAATTAAGACATCGGCACATCAAACTACACGATAATGGATGTGGAAAGATGGAAACTAAGAGAGACATAATAGGGGCAATGTCAAACAAAAATAACTTAAAAAGCATGTTAGACATAGCATTCAGGTTATTACTTCTTCTACATTGTTTTGCCTAGGATTCTTACTTTGCATGCCACTTATCACCTCAAGCATGCATTGTTTCTCTAGGAAGGGGGTTGAGATATGCTTTCGACGCCATTGTTCATTAGAAGAACAACTAACTTCTCATCATGGAGAATAGCAGATAAAATGATTTCACAACTAAAAATCTTCCTAGTCAAATTTGTAAGTGCCTGACTGATGACACAATTACGTCAGCCTAAAAAGAGATCGCATTGGCCACAAAAAATATTATTAGTTCAATAGCAAAAGCATAACCAGAGTTCTATTTGCTTGATTATGACTCAAAATGCAATTTGAAACTGTGAACTCTCAGTTTGTATTGTAGGATGCAAAAATAAAAGGGAAGAAGATTTCAGGTTCCTAATTAATTATAGAAGTGCTTTGCACTGTAACATTAACCATGTCACCAGATGTTAGTAGAGAATCAATAATAAAGAAGCTACTCTTAATTTCCCCAAACAATTTATGTTTTATAATATACATACATACATACATACATATATATATATAGCCTTAGGTTCATTTGAGAAATGGTAAATGTATGAGAAATAGAGAAGTAATCCTAGTCTTTCATACGGTCAAGATCGGATTTGACTGGTCAACAATTGCGGCTTTGACAGGTCAAAAGTTGCGGCTATTCCAAAAATAGAAGAATAGTTTTGTAATTTTTACAAATACACGAGGCGAGTTCATATATAAACATGTATGATTCACATATGAACTCTTTTAACTGATTCATATATGAGATTCATATATGAATTAATTAACTGTAAGTTCATATGTTAATCAGTTGATCTAATTACAGATTCACATATGAACTAACTAACTAATTCTCATATGAACTAACTAACTGATTCACATATGATTGTATAGTTTATATGTATGAACTAACTAACTGATTCACATATGATTGTATAGTTTATATGTGAATCACATATATTCATATATGAACTCGTCCCGCGTATTTTACAAAACTACCCCTCTATCTTCTACAGACCACACAAAGAATTATCCGGTGTTTCACAGTCGAAGCCGCAAATGTTGACCAGATAAAGGGCTAGGATCACTTTTCTATTTCTCATACATTTATCATTTCTCAAATGAACCTCTCCCTATATATATATATATAGATATAGATATATAGATATAGATATAGATTTGGAGATCAACATGACCAGTTCCCAGGAAACATTTATTGAATGTTGCTCAATATGGTAAATTAAAATTTATCACCAAAAAGCAACAGGTATTTAGCTTCCAATGTTCATCTTTTGGTGTGGGAGATTGTTGTTCAATAAAGTTGTAACCTTCCTGTTTTAAATGATCTATCTCCCATTAGGCTTTAAAACACTAATCTAGTTGACAAGGTCGGTCAAATTATTAGGTGAGTGCTTTAACAAGAGATATATGCACATGTTTAAAAACTTCACATAATGACACTAACAAACCAAATTGGCATTTATTTAAGAGATCTCATTATGTCAATTGAGTTGTCTTGTCCACTGAGTTGGTTAATCTGTCGTGGTTTGTCATATCAGTGTGATGGAAATGGGATAAAGCTAGTACGGACCAACTACAGAAATAGGTTACCAACAGTAAGCTGAAAAGATCACTAGTGAAAGGGTAGCTAGAGCTTATCACCCTGAAAAATGTTACAAGCCAATAAGCACTACTGTCATACACGAGTCTGTACATGAAAGAAAAAGAGAGATCTTATCTTCTGCCGTTTGCTAGTATAGTCAATTGAACCGTACATGTAATCAAGTTTGCAAGTAGAAACACCATATCTGCATGTATCAACCCATCAGCATTATTGGTATCTACAATAGATCCTAATGGTGGTTTCTCTAAAGAGATTAGATCTTGCCTCCTATAACTATTTCCACTAAAAGATGTAGAAATCACATTGATAGATATAGAAAAGGGACTAACAAATAAGTTAATGAGCCAGACTCGCATCCAACCTTGTCGTACATGGCAAATGGGGACTTCCCAAAAAAGAATAGCAATAATGTTCTATAACGAAAAAGAACCCATAACAGTATCTAGCATCTCAATTTTAAAGATTTTCTGCCTCCAACTATGTTATCTATCAATTAAAATAACTATAATTTTTCATTTTTAATCATTCATGGTAGAGCAACAAACTAATCTACTTAAAAACAAACACCATTCTCAAGGAAGTTCTTCAGTTAGTGAGACAACATGAGGTAATACAAAACGATTTCAATGAATGTAGTCAAAAAGCACATGCACAATTTCATGATTGCGCCAATTGACTTACCTTCTTCAGCAAGTCGGCATCGTCTGTTGTGGGTTTCTTTTCATATCCAGGTGGTGGAAATGGAAAGCACCGAGACATTGCACAAGCTCCCCGAACAAGTGATTTTGACAAACAAAAACTTTGCAACTACTTTTAAGCATGACCATTCCAATGTGGAAGGGAACAAGCAACTATTCTCCTCTCCATTAACCATGTCCTCACGCTCATTTCCAGATTCAATGCCCTTCCATGCACCTCTCAGACTCAAACTGCAAAACCCACAAGCAAAATCAATTTACCTTCCACCATGATTATAATGCAAATTAAGCCTCCCTACCATGCTTAGAAATCTAATGTCAGGCTAACTAACAGTAACACTTACAGTTCGAAAGCCAAACATAAAAAGCACAAAAGGTACAGCATGCACAAAATTATTCTGGACTATGTGAATCCAAATGATTTCTTGAGAAAACCTAACTCAACCATTTCTGTGTTTCCAGTTCTTTTCATACCTTCCATCCAAATCACTCCACTTCCACAACAATCATACCTACTAGTTACACCTTCCATTTAGTATACCAATCTCTTAATCTTATAACAACCCTTAAATTTTGAACCATAAGATTCAATAATCCAGCTCCTGATCACTGCCTTAGCAATACTCTAGGTGCAGTCCTCTTTTGCACTAAAACAAGGATCAACGATTTCTCATCATCACGGTTGGTGCAATAGGAATGCACTCTAATAGAACCCCTTCTCAAGGATCTCCGACGCCAAATTAATCGAAACCCTAATTCTCCAAAAAGAAAAAACTCAATGCGATCGATCCAACCCTAAACCTGAAAACCCCAAACCGAATTACACAATACCCTGAATCTCAATTTACTAGGAACCCAAAATACCCTCCATAGCTGAGTTTTTTCAAAATTCTATAAGAATAAAGCGAAAATTACAAACTTTTGTTTTCCTCTTATAGATATCCCTTTCAAAAGGCACCTATGAAAAGCGCTTTGTAGCTCGAATCACAAAGGATCGTGCTCTTTTACACATCAAGACAGAAGACATGAAGTGATGATCGATTAATTTAGAATTGAAGACACACCAACCCACACACATACGTAATTCAATTTACCTTGTCCGCTAAAAAGTGGACATTTATATATGAATTGGAGTAGAGATAATCGGATACAGGAACACTTATCGCTGTGTAAAATCTCAATCTCCAATGGTTTAGAGTGTGTTTGTAATGGGTTTTTTTGAGAGAACCTCTTTGGAGTAGGTTTCTGTTCGGGAATTACACGCGAAAGAGGAAAAAGGCAAAGCCCGAAATCCACATATATATGACAAAGGCTTTGAGAGAGAGAGAGATTTATCCAACTGGACTCTGGAAATTTGGGGTCTCACAATTGCTATTATGACCCCTCAATTTTTCAACAATTTCAATTTTCATGGACTAAATAAATTAAAATATCACAATTTTCAAGGGATAAGTTACAAAAATTGTCTATATGGATTAGGTAAATTCCGGTTCTCGTCACTCGATTTTCAAAATTACAGCTGACACTTTCTGGTTTGCATTTTGTTCTGAATGTACTCCATGTCCCTAACGACAGTTAAGTTGGGCTCATGTGTCTATCACATGATGAGTGCATTTGGTTATGAAATGTGTAAAATATTTGTACAACAGTACAAGTATGTAAAACATTTCAAAAAAGACTACCCTAAACACCGCATCCTCCTTCTCAGGTAATTGGTCATCATCGTTTTTCTTCTTTTGATGCTCTAGAAAAACTCACCAATATATTATGAGGTGATAATCAAATGAACACCACCAACATTAACGGCAACTATTGAGTGGTTGAAATCAATCCTTTTACCCATAGTATAACCAATTTCTTATAAACACAAAGAAATTAGATGTATAAGCAAATACATAACATCAACAACATAAAGAAGATGAACATAACAACAAATATTGTATAAATTTATTTAAAAGAATTGTGATACAAAACCATATATCAAAACCTTAAAATATATTCCTAAGTTTATTGTTTAGTTTGCAAGTATTGTTTGTAGATGCAGAAGCTCGTAGGAAATCATTGTCATTCATCACTACTTTAACGATGAGGACTCCTTTCTTTCCCCCACTACTACCACATCTCGACACGACTTCCCTGTATCAAAACTTCCTATTAAAGTTATCACTTCGGTTATCATTGTTGGAAATTTTAGTAAAAAATATGGGTTTTTACTAACTTTGGACACAATTAAATACATGTATATGTATTGTATATATCTAACTCTTCATGGGTTTGTGTTCTCCTATATGAGAGCTTCGAAACGATATATTATGTGTCCAAAACGGAATATGTGTGAATGAGATATCGTTGCTCAAAGTGGGGTGATTGGAATGAATTTGATAGAAACCAGTGGTGTGGGAAGTTGTCCCACATAGGAAGTAGGAGTAAACCTTTTTATGGTTTATAACCATGAATGTGGGAGGGGCTTACAAATCCTTTGTTTGGTTTTACTCCAACACCTACCCGCGTACAGGGGGGTGCTGATTGAGACTTTCGTAGGCTAAAATCGGCGAACTTGTGTATGGGCGCGACCTGCGGACACGAATGCAACTCCGAAATCTTGTGCTCGTGCAAGTTGGTTTTTGCGAAATTTTGTTTTGGTTTACCCGCGCCGTTAGTCGTGCCATGCACTGTCTTGAAGACGAGAAACAGTGCACCACGCGGGTTCTGCCGCGAGTTTACCATGCACTGTCTTGAGGACGAGAAACATATTGATTTCAGGGGTTTCAATCTCGAGTATAAAAAGAAGGAGTCGGTTCATTCCTCGATACACCGAATACCGAACGACACACACATCATCCGAAGTCTCTCTGCATATGTTTTCTTCTTCGACCTTTTCAGGCAAGTGGTGATATCCGGCAGTACATACTGCTTATGTTGTTATACCCTGGGAACAGACGACAAATCTGTTTAAGGGAATCGTGTTGAACACGAGCCTCAGCATCGTTTGATTTTATCTACGGTTTATTCGTTTACACTTATTTTCTGTCGATTCCCTTTATATTCGAATTTCACTAATCATTTGTTGATTGTATTTAGTTATTACATTCCTTGTATTTTATGTGTATTATTGGAATACATATTAGTGGAAAACTAACAATCTTAAACAGATTTCAATCGAGTTTGTCTTGATACAATTCGTTTTTCTGTTTTGTATAAACAGATAGAAACTGTGGTATTGTATTATATTTTGTGTAAACAGATTGTTTTCGTGGTACTAACTGTACACGTGAATCGAATCGAGTTTAGCTCGATTCAATTGGTTGTCTGTTTTGTGTAAACATATTTTATATCGAATTTATTTCGATTTGATACGAATCGAGTTTTGTCTCGATTTAAGGGTATAAGGATTTGTTTGTATAAACGGATAGATAATTGAGTTGTTTCGATTTAATTCGTTTTATGTGAAAAAGAATTTCTATCGACTTTGGTTCGATTTAATTCTTTTTATGTTTTGTGTAAACATATTTTAAATCGTATTTGTCGATTTAAATAATTACTGTTTGTAAACAGTTTGTAAAAAAATCGAACTTGTTTCGATTTTGTGGAGAAAGATTATACATCGATATTGTTTCGATTTTGTGGAATAGAATCTAAAATCGAGTTTGTTTGTGGATAAAGATTCTAAATCGATATTGTTTCGATTTGTAGAAAAAGATTACTAAAATCGAGTTTGTTTCGATTTTGTGGAAAAGGTTCTAAATCGATTTATTTCGATTTTGTAAACAAATTCTAAACGAGTTTGTTTTAATTTAATACCTTTTCTGTTTGTATAAAGGATTATCAATCAAATTTGTATTTGATTTAATTCATTTTCTGTTTTGTGTAAACAGATAGATATTGCGTTTACGTGAAATTTGTTTTCCACGATGGTGAACGAGTACGTGGTGGGAATGATCACGGATCCCACGACCATGGTCTCAGAGTTGAATGTGATTGGTGCAAACTCTAGAGAATGGTGGATTGATACAGGAGCGACCCGTCATGTGTGTCATGACAAGAGAAACTTCAACACCTACAAGGATGTTGATGATGGGCAAAAGCTCTTTATAGGAAATGCCGCCACCACCGATGTCAAGGGTATTGGAGACGTCATTTTGAAGATAACCTCCGGGAAAGAGCTCAAGCTTAAGGATGTTTTGTATGTCCCAGAGCTTCGAAAGAACCTCGTTTTGGGTTGGTTGTTAAACAAGTTTGGTTTCAAACTAGTGTTTGAGTCGGATGAATTTTTTTTGTCCAAAAGTGGTATGCATGTAGGTGAAGGATATGCCTTGAATGGCATGTTCAAGTTTAATGTAATTGTTGTCAATGGAATGGATAAAGCAACTTCAAGTTGTGTTTATTTGCTTGAATCTCAAAATGTTTGGCATGACCGTTTAGGACATGTAAATTTTAATTCCATTCAACATTTAATTAATTAAAACTGCATACCAAAATTCGATATTGACTCAAATCACAAGTGCCCCACATGTGTAGAATCCAAACTTACTAGAACATTTTTCCAATCGATTGAAAGGAAAACCGAACCCCTTGATTTAATTCACACTGACGTGTGTGATTTAAAATTGATTCCTACTAGAGGTGGGAATAAATACTTTATCACGTTTATCGATGATAGCACGAAATATTGCTATATATATTTACTAAAGAGTAAAGATGAAACAATAGACAAGTTTGTCTTGTATAAAAATGAAGTTGAAAATCAACTTAACAAGAAAATCAAGGTTGTTAGAAGTGATAGGGGAGGTGAATATGTTTCACCGTTTCTTGAATTTTGTTCTAACAACGGAATTCGATATGAATTCACAGCTCCCTACTCACCTCAGCAAAACGGTATGGCTGAGAGAAAGAATTGCACCTTGAAAGAGATGGTGAATGCCATGTTGATCAGTTCTGGTCTAAGTCAGAACATGTGGGGGAAGCTATTTTGTTAGCTAATTATCTTTTGAATAAGATACCCCGTAAGAAACAAGATGAGACACCGTATGAACTTTGGATGGGTAGAAAACCATCTTACAAGTACTTACGAGTGTGGGGATGCCTAGCTAAAGTGGTTGTACCTCCTCCTTAGGTACAAAAGTTAGGACCTAAAACAGTGGATTGTGTATTCATTGGATATGCATAGTAGTGCTTATCGGTTTTTTGTGTATGAATCTAAAAATCCCGAGATACACAAGAATACAATTATGGAGGTAAGAAATGCTTCATTCTTCGAAGACGTGTTTCCTTGTTTGAACAAGGAAGATCAAACCTCATCTTCTAAAGGTAAAGAAATTGTTCGAGAGGATGAACAAATTTTATCTGATGAAGAAGTGGTGAAACCTAGAAGAAGTAAACGGGCTCGGGTTGAAAAATTGTTTGGTCCCGATTTTCACACCAACGTGGTGGAAAGTGAACCCAAAACCTATCGTGAGGCGGTCACATCTTCGGAGGGACCTCAATGGAAAGAAGCCATCAAAAGTGAGATAGAATCTATCTAACAAAACCATACATGGGAACTAGGGGACCTACCACCGGGTTGTAAGCCACTAGGTTACCGTTGGATCTTTAAAAGAAAGATGAAAGTTGATGGCAGTATGGACAAATACAAGGCGAGATTAGTGATCAAAGGATATAGACAAAAGGAAGGTCTAGATTACTTTGATACTTATTCGTCGGTGACAAGAATAACATCCATTAGATTGGTGTTAGCTATTGCAACTATTAGAAATATGCAAATTCACCAAATGGATGTGAAAACTGCTTTTCTAAACGGAGATTTAGAAGAAGAAATCTATATGGAGCAGCCTGAGGGATTTGTTGCCCCGGGACAAGAGAACAAGGTTTGTAAACTTATTAAATCCTTGTATGGCCTAAAGCAAGCTCCAAAGCAATGGCATAAAAAGTTTGATCAAACCATGTTAGAAAGCGGTTTTAAGATAAATGAGTGTGATAAGTGTGTTTATATGAAAGACACCACTCATGGATATGTCATCTTGTGTTTATATGTTGATGATATGTTTATCATCGGTAGTGATGACAAAATGATAAGGTCCACAAAGGATATGTTGAAATCTAAGTTTGACATGAAAGATTTAGGTTTAGCGGATGTGATTCTTGGGGTCAAGATCACTAGAACCTAAAATGGTTTGGTGTTAAATCAAACACACTACGTGGACAAGATTCTTGAGAAATTCAATGAAGGAGATACTAGTATAGCTAGAACTCCGATTGATACTAGTCAACATCTATCTAAGAATAGAGGGGAAGGTGTTGCACAAGTGGAATACTCAAGAATAATTGGCAGTCTGATGTATCTTATGATTTGTACTAGACATGACTTAGCATATGCAGTGAGCATGCTAAGTAGGTATACTAGTAATCCCAGTTTAGAATACTGGAAGAGTATTACTAGATTATTAAGATATTTAAGATACACACGTGACTATGGACTGCATTATGGAAAATATCCAATGGTGATCGAAGGATACAGTGATGCAAATTGGATATCTGATATAAAGGATTCCAGATCTACAAGTGGATATGTGTTTATACTTGGAGGTGCGAATATATCTTGGAAATCGTCCAAGCAAACTGTTATAGCCAGATCCACGATGGAATCTGAATTTATTGCCTTGGATAAATGTGGTGAAGAGGCAGAATGGTTACGTCAGTTCATGGAAGATATTCCTAAATGGCCTAAGCCGGTAACGGCCATATGTATACATTGTGATAGCCAATCGGCGATTGGTAGAGCTCAAAATACAATGTATAATGGGAAATCTAGACATATTAGACGTAGGCATAATACGATTCGACAATTACTCTCTACTAGAGTTATCACGGCTGACTATGTGAAGTCAAAGGATAACATTGCGGATCCGCTTACGAAAGGCCTAAATAGAGATTTGATTTATAAGTCGTCGAGAGGAATGGGACTAAAGCCCTTGAATGAGTAATTTATGCAAAGGAAACCTTACCCAGAAGACTGGAGATCCCAAGATCTGGGTTCAAAAGGACAACCTAGTTGTATGAATAAGGGAGGTCACTGTGGGGGGAGTTAATAAAACTTCCAACTCCAATTCTGGAATCAGTGATAGTAAGGCTAAGTGTGTGGCTTTTAATGATCAATGAAGATCACCTATGTGAGAGAGAAGTGGGGTCGCTTCGAAGGGAATTGTGGGGGCTCAATTCCTATTAGCTCTTGCTGAACCAGGCTAGTGTTCATGACCATAACGAACACGACTATGAGGATATGACCTTATTAGGAAGAATTCTGTGTGAAATGTATTGTCGCCTACATAAATGGCAGTTCAGTTCAAGGACATCGAGTCTACTGACAGCTAGGAGGCTAAGTGTGTTTCACAAGGGAAGGTTCAAAGGATAACACCTACCTATCCTATGCAGGATTCGACCATTAGAAATTTCGTAGGGAACTTTTCGTATGCAAAGATCGATCTCCATTCATGTGGGGGATTGTTGGAAATTTTAGTAAAAAATATGGGTTTTTACTAACTTTGTACACAATTAAATACATGTATATGTATTGTATATATCTAACTCTTCGTGGGTTTGTGTTCTCCTATATGAGAGCTTCGAAACGATATATTATATGTCCAAAATGGAATATGTGTGAATGAGATATCGATGCTCAAAGTTGGGTGATTGGAATGAATTTGGTAGAAACCAAGTGGTGTGGGAAGTTGTCCCACATAGGAAGTAGGAGTAAACCTTTTTATGGTTTATAACCATGAATGTGGGAGGGACTTACAAGTCCTTTGTTTGGTTTTACTCCAACACCTACCCGCGCGCAGGGGGGGTGCCGATTGAGACTTTCGTAGGCTAAAATCGGCGAACTTGTGCATGGGCGCGACCTACGAACACGAATGCAGCTCCGAAATCTTGTGTTCGTGCAGGTTGGTTTTTGCGAAATTTTTTTTTGATCCAGTGCACTACGCGGGTTTAACCGCGTGATAACTCGCGTCGTGCACTGGAGTGTGGACAAAACAGTGCACCACGCGAGTTAGGCCGCGGGTTTACCCGCACCATTAGTCGCGCCATGCACTGTCTTGAGGGCGAGAAATAGTGCACCACGCGGGTTCTGCCGCGTGTTTACCCGCGTGGCAAGTCGCGACATGCACTGTTGCAGAATCCGTTTGTAACTCCTTTCGATACTCATTGGTGTTAAAAATTAATATGTTTTATTATCAGATAATTACTATTAATTTATGGTTAATTACATATTGATTTCGGGGGTTTCAATCTCGAGTATAAAAAGAAGGAGTCGGTTCATTCCTCGATACACCGAATAGCGAACGACACACACATCATCCGAAGTCTCTCTGCATACGTTTTCTTCTCCGACCTTTTCAGGCAAGTGGTGATATCTGGCAGTACATACTGCTTATGTTGTTGTACCCTGAGAACATACGACGAATTTGTTTAAGGGAATCGTGTTGAACACGAGCCTCAACATCGTTTGATTTTATCTACGGTTTATTCGTTTACACTTATTTTCTGTCGATTCCCTTTATATTCAAATTTCACTAATCATTTGTTGATTGTATTTAGTTATTACATTCCTTGTATTTTATATGTATTATTGAAATACATATTAGTGGAAAACTAACAATGATCACAACTACATTCCTTGAAATTTATTTTATTCATATTTGTATAATTTGCAAGGATCAATTTATAATTGAAACTTGAAAGTAGGAAGGAGGTCGAGGTCTTGGTTTTTGAAGTTGGGGGATTTACTGGACGATGAAAAATTGTTAAAGATTGAATTGAGGCACCTTGCTCGTAGGGTGGAGTGGCAACTTCAAAACCCATAATGAAGGAGAAGATTGTGGAGGAGAGAGTATGACGAAGGAGATAGAGATGGACAGAGGAGATTAGAGATGAAGGGGACGATGCTTTGAGTAGGGGTTAATTTAGGGTTAATTTAGTTGTTTTTAAATGCCTAAGGTTTTACCTAATCTTTACATGTACAATCAAAGAAATTAACAAAAAAAATTGCAAGAGACCAAAATGCCCCTCAAGTGACTAGCACGGGGGCACTTAAACGGACAGGGGTAATGGGCTTTAGGGTCATGAACCAAATCCATAATGAAATACAAACTACAAAGTGACATGCGTAATTTCGAAAATTGAGTGACAAAGACCTAAGTCTTTGTAAGCTATAGAGACATTTTTTTGTAATTTACATAAAATTTTATTAACCTCATGCCTAACTCTTATAAACATATCAATTATATTACATTATTCAATCTTGATCAAGTTATTAAATATCATCTTGTCTTAAATTGATTATGCGTAACACCCGAAAAATTTTAGGTATATAAAATTCTAGGTTTTATTTATATTTTATGCTTAGAATATCATATAATGAGTATTAGAAAGTTCGGGTTTGGTTTAGACCAAGAACGGAGTACATATGACCACTTTCAGCGTTCCCCGGGCGTGAAAGAATTGCCCCAGCCGTGAAATGTGACAAGAAACTTAGGAGCTTCTCCCTTTGACCAAGTTTACCCTTTGTTGACTTTGTTGACCGGCCCTACCTCCTTTTATTTGACCTTTGACCAAAACCCTTCCTTTTTGTGTTAAACCAATCATCGCATCTCTCTTTTCCATTTCTTTCTTATTTAAGACTTTTTTTCTCCATCCTCCCTCATTACTTTTCCCTCTCTTTCTCTTTACCTCCTTATTTCATCTCACAAACAATCATACCTAGTACTCCCTTTCTCCATTATTGAATCATTTATAAGCCTTGATTTTTAGACCACAAGTGTTATGGTTGGAACTTCAAGAGCATCTTCATCTTCTCTAACCTCCTCTTCACCATTGTTGACCTAGTTTTGGGTTTTCCCTAAAACAAGTTGTAAGTTCATCCTAATCTATTTAAACCTTCATTCTTGCTAAAATCTTTCATCTTAACCTCCTAGAGAATTTATTTTGAGGTATCATCCATGTTTTAAAGTTTTGACCAATTTTGGGTATTTTAAATTATTAGAGGATTTGACTAAGGTTTGTTATAAATCTGAGATTAGGGTTACTTGGTACATCTCTAGTCTTTGGTTGTGGCCCACATAAAGTTCCAAGAGGTGGGTGTTGATGGATCTAAAGCCTTCACCATTTTCGAAGCTAGGGATGGATTTGGAACCTAGGTTTAACCTAACCTAACAAGGTGAGTTCAAGTTACTTTGTGAAAACTATGTACATGCCAAAAATGTGTATTTTGATGTATTGAAATGTTTTCCTTACTATTTATCAAATGTGTAGTATTTGATGAACTTTACATACTTGGTTTTTTTGGTTAATATATCTTAAAAATGGATATATCAGGATCTGTGAATATTTTGTTAAATAAATCATAAGTGTGGGTTCTCTTGATGATTTATTTCATAAGTAGAGATTATTTGGTGATAATGCATTTTTAGTGTTTTTGGTTTGGGAAAAACGTATATTTTTGTACCATGGGACATTTTGGAAATATAATGGGGGTTTTAATTGGAAAATAATTTGTCCCAACCAATTATGTGTTTTTAAGTTAATCATGCCTTTGGAGCATGTATTTTCATAAACGTCGGTTAAATGCGTTTTATTGTTTTAATGACCTTTATTTAATGGTCAATTGAGTTGTTGAGCTTTTGGCTCGGATTTGACTTAAATGAATCTTGGGGACTTTAGTCAAATTTAAATTGCTCTATATCGAGCTTTTGGGGTTATATGCATTTATGGCATATTTATTTGTAAATTACATGTTTTGAGTGTGTTGGTCATTCATTTGGAGTCATGTAATTTAGATTGTAATGCACTAGATCCATATGCATATGAGTCAGTCTTGTGTTGATGGTCGTGTGGATATCGCAGGGTTGGACTCCGGGACCTTTGTTTCATGACCTTAAACTTTTCAAGTAGGCATTACGAGGGTTGAGTCTGGAAATGTTGTCTTGGTGACACACTAGGATCTCTGCTGCTTGAGGTGTTACCTTTGATGTAGACACTAAGTGAGTCAATCCTTGAGGTGGAATTCACAAGAATACTAAGGTCAGCTGATTCTTGAGCTGAAACTTGTTAAGGAGTCGTAGGGACATTTGGACTTTAAGTCGTGAAGTGTTTATGCGATTAACGTTGTATGAATAACACAGTTAAGTGTTCCTGTCACTCTCAACGGATACGGGTCTCCCTCGTTGTTGTTAAACGTTATTTTTGAATAGTGTATTATATATGTTTTAATATTACTTAGGTTAGACAAGTAACTGTAATTTATGAATTTGATATATTGGATCCCCTCCATATATTAAGGTTTTGGATAAAAGGGTTATTTCCATGTTTTTGGTATTTGGATTTTAATCCTATTTGTACTTCGTGTGAGTATTGGGTTTGGTTCCATAATTGTGGGGTATTTCTATTCAAGTGCTTTATCACGAAAATGGGGTTTTGGGAATGATACCACTTTTTATTGTAAATGCATTTCATGTTAGAAATTGTGATTTAAATAATATTCCTTCCATTTCACCATTTTATATAACTAATAAAAATTGCTTGACTCACTAGGCATTAAGCCTAACCTTATTCTTATTGGCATGTGCATCGGGTCCTTGAGGGGAATGGTTCTAGTGACACTTCGGTGTGATAAGTGCTAGTTAAAAGCTCGAGAAGGAATTAGCCAATTCGGGAGACAACTTTTGTATTGTTGGAGATAATGTCAGCCTTTGAGTTTTAGTAGCACCCGTCCCGTAATGTAGATTTGTGTAAAGGGTGGAATCTATTTTACTGATGTTAAAACTTAGATTTCCAATATAGGTAATCAATTGTTGACTTTTAGTAAGGATTAAATCCTTATTTGATGTATTAACATTTTTTTATTAGACGTTCTTTCTAAATTTGAGGGTGTTACAAATTGGTATCAAAACATAAGTTTGAGAGATTTAGGCATTTAATTAGGATGTCCTGACTCAAAGTAGCATTTTTCTAAGCAAAGGAAAGTGAGATTGTGTGATTAGGCACTTTAAGATAGAACATTTTGTGGTCGATATAGACGTGGCAAACACTGACACGACATGCTAACCCAACACGAACTTGACACGAAATAAACGGGCTTGGATAATACATTTCAACCCGTTTAAGGAAACGGGTTGACACGACACGAAAATTAAACGGGTAAGGTCAAGGTCAAAAAGTTTCAACTCGAAGATGACCCGAATAACCAGTTTATTAATTATTACTTTATTTACTTGTTTATATCAGGCCCAATTATTTACCCATTAATAATTATATCAATCCCATTTATTTAACCATATATATAATAATATCAGGCCCATTTATTTTGGGGCCCAATTTCATTTTTGACATCAATTTGGACTTGGTTAGGTCGACTACCGAGTTTGGGACTTTGACTGTTCGGCAATCGACATTTTACAACAAATAGTGACTTTCAATCTTCATTTCGATTCAAGTCTTCAACGATTGAAATCCCCAATACGTTCAACCCTCAATCGTCAATATGCTTGATTTATACTTAGTTCTCATATTTCATCTGGTTTAGAGATAAAGTTCATGATTGTTGTAACACCCCAAAAATTGGGACAACAAAAATTTCCGGAAATGGAAATGTGATATACTAAAATATGTCAGAGCACGAGCTCATCTCAAAAAGGGGAACAATAAATGCCTATCAATTACAAGTTTGTAATAACAACCAATGAGAGATAACAACCTCTTAATCTAAATATAAATATTTTGATAAAAATAGGGATAACAAAAATCCGAAAAACGGATGTGCAGTATATAAAATTGCCAAAGCAAGAGCCTCCCAAAAATGGGGAAATATACAAACCTGTTTAATCACGATTGTAATTTAACGGACAATAAATTAACAACCAACTAATCTAATTTCTACAACTAGAAAAGAGATTACAAAAGGGTTGTCATTTATAGTTTCAAAAGTTCTTCTATCCAAAGTATGTCCAATGCGAGTATTCCCCAAGCTCTCACCCAAGAAACTATGCCAGCTTAGAACCGGCACCGCTAGAACCTGAGATACACATCGACACCAAACAAGTGTTAGGCCAAAAAGCCTAGTGAGTTGAACAATAATAAGCATGCATGAACAATTACAATTCTTATCAGAGTTAACCATAGTTCAACAAATGTGGAGTCAATAGGGGAGACCCATAGCACCAATCAAGTTCCACCCAAAGAGTCGATATACCTTGATGCCATCTACCAAGAGACACCCAAAAGGCCGGAAACACCCGAGGACTACAACAAAGGAAATTCCTCGGATGGCGGAGGTCTAGGCACATACCATCACAGTGGCGCCCAAGACTACATCCTCCTAGTGTCTACTGACTTGGTTCGTCCAACATAAATTATAGGAGGTCTTGAGGTATATTTCAACCAATACATTTCGATACCAACCATGGGTACAATGTTACCAACCTAACACATAAGTCCAATATGAGACTAATTTCCAACATAATCAATGTTTAGATACCATATTGCTAAGAAAGCATTCGAAGTAGAATAAATCATCTACTATGTCACATATACCACAAGTCATGCCAAAATACCAATATCATGTACACATGAAATAAAGACCAAATACTTGACAACTAGAGTAGATCATGGCAAGATACTCAAAATGAATCCCCAATATATTACACATAAACCACTATCAAACATTTGAACTCATAAAGATGGACATTTCCGAAATGTTACACTAATACAAGTAAGAGATTATGATGTGTATCTAGTTTTAACAAAAGGGTTAGTAAACTCATAATCTAGGTTTTGAACCAAAACCTAGAAAAGATGAAACCCTAGTGACAATGTCACTATCGCGAGTCACAATCGCGAGACCCCCCACTCTCGGTACACTCTCCGCGAGAGTGACTGGCGACAGTGACAATGTCACTATCGCGTGTCACAATCGCGCCAGACTCCCCTCAGCCCAAAAATGTAGTTTGACACGATCACGAACTCGAGGATAAAACAACTAAGATGGTAAATTAGTTTATATAACATTTCAATGTAATAATGATCAATATGCACATAAAAAGACTCATATTCTCATATAGGCACAATTAATGTATTAAGGAGACAAATACTTACCTTGAGAATTCCCGAGTGTTACATCCAAAATAGTAAAGGGCCCAAGGAAACGGGGACTAAGCTTTCCGCGCTTCCCGAAACGGATGATTCCCTTCCACGAAGATACCTTCAACATGACACGCTCACCCACTTGGAACTCGACAGGTCTTCGCTTTTTGTCCGCATAACTCTTTTGTCGGTCTTGAGCCGCTTCCAACCACTCTTGAATGCCTTTCACCTTATCCGCCGTTTCTTGTACTATTTCCGGTCCTGCAAATTGTTTCTCTTCCGCATCGAGCCAACACACCGGCTTCCTACATTTTCATCCGTAAAGTGCCTCGAACGGTGCCATCCCGATGCTCGAATGATAACTGCTATTGTACGCGAATTCCACCAACGACAAGTGTGAGTCCCAATTTCCTCCAAAGTCTATGACACACGAACGAAGCATGTCCTCAAGAGTTTGGATGGTCCTCTCACTCTGTCTGTCGGTCTGTGGAGGGTAAGTCGTGCTCAACTTGACCTTCGTGCCTAACTCCTTTTGTAACCCATCCCAAAACTTGGAAGTGAACCGACTATCCCGATCCGAGACTATAGATAGTGGAACACCGTGGCGTGACACCACCTCATTGATGTAGATCTTAGCAAGTTTATCCATCGGTAATGTCTCCCGCATTGCTAAGAAATGCGCACTCTTGGTAAGTCTATCCACTACCACCCAAATAGTGTCGTGACCCCTCAAGGTGTTCGGTAGCTTGGTGACGAAGTCCATCATGATATGCTCCCACTTCCATCCCGGAATGGCCAACGATTGCAAGCTTCCATAAGGTCTCTGATGCTCCGCTTTAACTTGAAGGCAAGTAACGCATCTTTCCACATAGTTTCATAATCGACCACCAGTAATATAGTTTCAAATCTCTATACATCTTAGTGCTACCGGGATGTATAGAGTACTTGGTCTTGTGGGCTTCCGCCAAAATTAACTCTTGGTTTCCTCCAATCTTCGGTACCCAAATCCTCCCTTGAAACAACTTGAGGCCGCGACTATCTTCCGTCAGTGACTCTAGTTATTTGACCATGACCTCGGCCTTGAGGTTATCTTCATGAAGTGCTTCGGCTTGACTCCTCTTGATGTCCTCCACTAGACTTGACATTACATCGATTCTAGTAAGAGTTACTTTGACTTCGCTCCCATAACTCTTTCGGCTCAACGCATCCGCCACAACGCTGGCCTTACCAGGGTGGTAAAGCAATTCACAATCGTAATTCTTCAAGAGCTCCAACCACCTTCTCTGTCGCATGTTAAACTCCTTTTGATCGAAAATGTACTTCAAACTCTTATGATCGATGAATAAAGTACACTTCGTCCCGTAGAGGTAGTGTCACCATAACTTCAAGGCAAAAACCACCGCCGTTAATTCCAAGTCGTGCGTAGGATAATTTTTCTCGTGATCCTTGAGTTGTCATGATGAATACGCGATCACTTTTCCTCTTTGTATCAAAACGCATCTGAGACCTAACTTAGAGGCGTCGCTAAAACCCATGAAGTCTTCGGATCCTTCGGGTAAGGATACGATCGGTGCTTCACATAACTTCTTTTGGAGAGTCCAGAAGGCTTTCTCTTGCGTCTCGGTCCATAAGAATCTAACATTCTTCCTGGTTAACGCTGTGAGTGGAGAGGCGATCCTCGAAAAAATCTTGAATAAACCGCAGATAATAGCCGACCAAACCCAAGAAACTTCTTATCTCCGTTGGGCTCGTCGGTGGTTACCAATTCATCATTGCCTCAATCTTTGCCGGATCCACTTTTACCCCATCATTCGACACTACGTAGCCCAAGAATTGGACCTCTTGTAGCCAAAATTTACATTTCGAAAATTTTGCGAATAACTTCTCTTTTCGTAGAATCTCTAAAATCTCCCGTAAATGTTGTCGATGTTCCGCCTCATCCCGCAAGTAGATCATAATGTCATCGATGAAGACTATGACCGATTTGTCTAAGAAAGGTCAGCACACTTGGTTCATCAAGTCCATAAAGACGATCGGAGCATTAGTCAATCCAAATGGCATGACTAGTAACTCGTAGTGACCATATCTCGTCCGAAACGCCGTCTTCGGAATATCGCCCTTATTCACTCGTACTTGATGGTAACCGAAACACAAATCTATCTTGGAAAAACATCCCGCTCCTTGAAGTTGATCAAAGAGGTCGTCGATTCGGGGAAACGGATACTTATTCTTCACGGTGACCTTGTTGAGTTCGCGGTAGTCGATACACATCCGCATAGACCCATCCTTCTTCTTCACAAATAAAACCGGAGCTCCCCAAGGCGACGAGCTCGGTCGTATAAATCCCTTTTCGAGGAGTTCTTGAAGTTGCACCATCATCTCTTGCATTTTCGTTGGGGCTAGACGATAGGGAGCATGAGCAATTGGAGTGGCTCCCGGAGTGAGGTCGATGTGGAACTCTACTTGTCGTTCCGGTGGAAGTCCGGGTAGATCCTCCGGAAAAACATCCGGGTATTCGTGCACCACGTCCACATCTTCCACCTTTTTCTTTTCTAATTTCGCGTCGACCACGTACGCTAAGTATGAAGCACACCCCTTGGATAGGCTCTTGCGTGCCTTGAGTGATGAGATAATCATGTTGGCTTTTCGGTTCTTCTCTCCGTAGATTATAACTTTGCCACCCTTCGACAAGGGTACTCTAATCATTTTATTGAAGCAAAAGATAACGACATCATTCTTGGATAGCCAATCCATCCCAACAATCACGTCAAACCCCCTGATATCCGCCGGTAACAAGTCTATTACGAATGACTCCCTATCTAAATCTAAAATGCATCCAAAGTAGCATTCTCAAACTAATAAATGTTCTCTGTTGGCTACCTCTACCACTAGAGCATCAATCAACAAACTAGTAGAAGTAGTGAAACTCTTTCAAAACAAAGTAGACACAAAATATCGGTTCACACCCAAATCAATTAAGACACGGGTAGGTAGAGAGTTCATTAGAAACGTACCCGACACAACATCCGCCGTCTCTATCGTTTCATCTGCCGTCATTTGGAAGGTTCGACTTGGCGCCTTCGGTTGGATCTCCTTTTTTGGCATAACTACGCTTGGGACTCCTTGGTGGTTCCTTGCTAACTTTGGGCAATTCCGCTTGCTGTGTCCCGGCTCCCGACATTCATAACAAACTCCCGACCGGGAAGGGCAATCCTTACTACAATGGTCCTTCTGACCACATTTGAAACATTCGGTAGGATTGGAGAAAGATCTCTGATTGCAAGGCCCAGAATGTTTACTCTTGCACTTAGAGCACCACAGCGTTTCGCGTCTCGGCTCCATGTTCCACCCCTGTTAAAGGGTTTGGATGGTCACACGGGCCCGATCGGCCCTTCCCACTTTCTCTTTTCTCCTTGTTGCTTCTTCTCTTCTTTGTCTTAGATCATGTCGTCCTCTACCAGTTGAGATGCCTCGATCACCTCCTGTAAGGTGTTCTTGTGAGCGTTCCTCACATTTGTCTTCATGTCTGCCGGTAAACCCTCATCATTTGCCAAATGCTCAACTAGACTAAGTTTATCCATGAATTGCTTGGCTTAGCCGGAAATAGACATATTGCCCTTTTTTCAGATTTTGAAACTCCTCTTCTATCTTGTCTAGTGCCCTCTCATTGCAATACTTCTCCATAATTTTCTTCTTGAATATTGGCCAAGTGATTTGGGCTAGAACTTCCAGTGTAAGGACCCTTCTGGTGACGTTCCACCAACTCAGTGCATCCCCTCTGAGCAATTGGGATACAAACTTGACCCGTTGAGAGTCCGCACACTCACTCGACTCAAATGCCATCTCAACATCCTGAATCCACTTCATGCATGCAAAAGGGTCGGTCATCCCGGAGAATTTCGGAGCCCGACTGCAAAGAAAAGTCTTGAAAGAGCAGCCCTCATCCTTCTTCTTTTTAGTCCTGATAGCATGCTCCTCTGTCCCTACGACGGTCGGTCCTCCACCCGACCCATTTACAACATTCTCCGCCATTGCCTCAGTCCGCCGGTGACTGGTATCCTGGTCTTCCAAAAGCTTCATGAAAAACTCTTGTTGTTGCGCCATAGCTGAATTCATGGCCTGCATCATACTGTCTCGGATCCTCGTCTCCATTTTTACCTCCTCTATAATCGGGTGAGTGGACCCAAGATTGGTCCTTGGTATCTGCTCGGGTCCTCCACCCAAGACATTAGTTGTGGGTAGTCTTTCAGCAGCTACGACCAAAGGAGGTTGGTCGGGGTAGATTCATCTTCAATTTGCCCCCTCCCCGGCGGGTTTTGGAGCATGTTCCGAGTGCTTACCATTGTGAACTGTCATACATGATAAAGATTATACCGGTTAATCCTTAAAAGATAAACGGTTCAATACGTACTACTACAAGATTAATCATCACAATAATAATTTCAAGCATGCTCACGTAATCATAAATTCAGAACAACACTGGCCAAGTGAGATTGTGAACGTGTTTTACATAAGAACCCTCATTATCATCATCATAAATTTTAATCAATGCAATTCTGTAATTCCTTATACTCTTCCCACCTAGATTTGCTCTACCCGAATGGACAGTGATACTACATGTACAACCAACTTAAGTCTAGGTATAATAGAGTTGACACGTAGTTCACTTAAACTAGAGCTCTGATAGCAACTTGTAACACCCCAAAAATTGGAACAACAAAAATTTCCGGAAATGGAAATGTGATATACTAAAATATGCCAGAGCACGAGCTCATCTCAAAAAGGGGAACAATAAATGTCTATCAATTACAAGTTTGTAATAACAACCAATGAGAGATAACAACCTCTTAATCTAAATTCTAGACAAGAAATAAGATTACAAACGGTTGTCATCTACATACAAAAATAATCATTTCTAGTATGGCATCCTAAAAGTCTCCAAGCTCACATCTAAAAGCCCACTAATCTTTCTTGGCGGTCGCGCCACTAGAACCTAAGATACACATCAAACCAAACAAGTGTTAGGCCAAACGAGCCTAGTGAGTTGTACAAAAGCATGGCATAACATTCATAGAACATGGTATGAACAATTATAGAACGTTTTAGTCGACATGGGTCGTAAGGGAATCAATGGGGGAGTCCCATCACACCAATGAGTTTTACCTCAAGTCAATGTACCTTGACGTTCGCTCGCATGAACAACATCCCAAAGGCCCGACACACTTAAGGACTACCTCTCAGGCATTACTCCAAATGGCGGAGGTCTAGGTGCATACCGACAAGGTGGCACCTAAGACTACATTCTCCTAGCACATACTCACGGTTCCTCCAATATATATATATATATATATATATATATATATAATATCTATCTCTATACATTTTCTATATCAATATGATACATGTATAAGACTACCATGATTCCAATCCCTTATTAGACCTAAAACACTAACACATGTAGGTTCAACAATGATCTTCATAAAATCCATGATATTACATAATCATGACAAAATAATGCTAACAATATACCCATCAAAGTCCACATGATGAACATTAGCCAAAACCCCCCAATAATCTCAAAGGTAACAGTTAGGTCAAACTTATCAGGTGATCAGATTTATTCATGCATATGAAGTAATGACAATTAAATATACAAGACATGTATCTCTGTTGAAAATGGTTAGAAGAAACTCACTATCTAGGTTTTATAGAAAACCCTAGAAACTTGCAAGGAATGGAGAGAAAGTAATGACTTAATTGTGCCTTGAATGCTTCACTTGAATGCTCCTCAAGCTCCCTTAACCACCAATAAATGTTCTCAACTAACACTAGGGTTTTAATAAATGTTGGAGGGTTTTAGGATGGAAGAAAATCACCCATATGTGATCTAATTCGGCTCCAAAACGATTGAAATGAGAAAAATGAGGTCAAAATAGTCAAAGTTGGGTTTTTATAACCTCAGACCCCGTCGGCGACAGTGCCTGGTAGGGATGGCGGAAAACCCCGAACCCGACGGGGAAACCCGAAACCCGACTAAGTTCGGGTCGGGTCGGGTAACAGGGAAAATTTCGGGGATCTTATCGGGTTCGGGTTCGGTATCGGGGCAAGGTATCCCCGCCCCGCCCTGATATATATATATATATTAATAAAAATAAAATTATATATATATATATATTATTAATATTTAATATAAATATGTTTAATATAAATTTGGATTGTGTTTGGAGCAACAATTTTAATTTAGATTTTTGGAATGTGTTTGGAGCAACAATTTTAATTTACATCGCATTTCGACATGATTTTCCAGCCATTTTTATTCTTAGATTTTTTTCCCAATGTTCGGGTCGGGTTCGGGGATTGAGGATTCCCCATCGGGTCGGGGACGGGGCATAAAAATTCCCCGGCGGGGCACCCCAAATAAAAACCCGACGGGGAACGGGACGGGGATGCATTTCAGTTTCGGGGACATGGGACGACAAACCCGCCCCGAACCCGCCCCGTTGCCATTCCTAGTGCCCGACGATTGTGCCCAAGGCACTGTCGCGAGGCATAGTCGCGCCCCTTCCCCAGCCCGCGGTACACATTCTGCGATTGTGACAGGGCGACAATGCCCATGTCACTCTCGTTTGGTCAATCTCGTCGGGGGTGTACCGAGACCACCCCCCGACCAGCGATATAAGCTGAAGCCCATACTCTCTGGTAAGCCTTTGAAAGGCCAACGTAAGCTTACTTCTATTGTTTGGGATGATTTTGAAATGATTAGTGAATTAGATATTAATGGAAATATGCAATGCAAATGCAAAATATGTGGGGTTAAATACATTGCTGAAAGTAGTCATGGGACAGGGAATATGTGTAGGCATCTTAAGTCTTGCAAGGGAAAAATTATAGAGATATTGGGCAACTTATTTTACAATCTAATTTGAATGGTTCATTGGAAAGTAAGCTTAAGATTTAACCAAGATGAATTTCGGGAATTGGTTGCAATTGCTATTGCTAGACACAATCTCCCTCTTCAATTAGTTGAATATGAAGGTATTAGGAGTTGTTTTGCTTACTTGAATCCTGAAGTGAAGTTTTTTTCAAGACAAACCACAAAAAATTACATTCAAAATGTATTCAATGGAGAAATCTATGCTTCTTAATTTGTTGCAATCTGTTCCTGGTAGAATAGCATTAACATCTGATTATTGCATTTCTTTGACCACTGATGGATATATTTAATTGACTGCTCACTTTGTTGATAAAGGTTGGTGCTTGCAAAAAAGAATTTTAGCTTTTACTTGCATGCCTCCACCCCATACTGGTGCTGCCTTAGCTAAAAAAGTTTGTGGTTTGTTGAAAGAATGGGGAATTTATAAGAAAATCGTCTCCATAACCTTAGACAATGCATCTAATAATGATCTATGGTTGATGGACTAAAAATTTGATTTGGATTTGATGTTTAACGGTGATTATTTCCATGTTCGTTGTTGCATCCACATTCTTAATTTGATAGTGCAAGATAGTTTAAAAGAAATAGATGGAGCTATTTTGAAGGTGAAAGAGTGTGTCAAGTATTGTAAAGGTTCTCAAAGTCGAACACAAAGATTTAGGCATTGTGTTCAACATGTTGGTATTGAGTCTACTAAAGGGTTAAAGCAAGATGTGCCCACTCGTTGGAATTCTACATTTCACATGTAAGATAGTGCATTATTTTATAAAAAAACACTTCTCCATTTAGCAAAGACTGATGTTAATTTTGTTAATTGCCCAACTTCTGATGAGTGGATGAAGATTGAAAAAATTCGTAAGTTTTTGCAAGTTTTCCATGAAGTGACAGTAAAGTTTTCGGGCTCTAAGTATCCAACCTCCAATTACTTTCCTAATGTTTTCAAAATAAGGTTGCTTTTGAAATACGAGATGGAAAGCAGTGATAGATTTTTGAAGGACATGGCTAATAACAATGAACTTGAAGTTTGACAAATATTGGCATGAGTTTAGTACCATCAGGGGTATTGCTGTTGTTTTTGATCCCCGTTACAAGTTTCAAGTTATGGATTGAGCTTTCAAAAAAAATATGGGTCTTCTTCCAATATTGAGTTGGATTTGTTTAAGAAAAAATTATTTTCCTTGTTTGATGAGTATGAATCTTGTACCACATCCACCGGCAATCAAAGCTCATCTCGTGCTGCCACTAGTATTATGCCCGACAACGACACATATATGACGGTAATAAACTTTCCTTAATTACTTTTGTGAATTTAATTTTTTGTTTGTACCTTGGCTGAGTCTTGCTTTTTTATCAAGATTTTGATGAGTTCTCTAGCTGTGAGTTCACCACCGGTGGTAAATCTGAGCTGTGATCTTACTTAGAGGAGCCGAAATTACCTCGCATAGATGATTTCAATGTGTTGGAGTATTGGAAATCTCTTCAAGGACGGTATCCCATTGTATCTCAAATGGCTAGAGATATTTTGGCCATTCCAATATCTGTCGTTGTTTCTGAATCGGTTTTTAGTATTGGAGGACGAGTTATTGATGCCTATAGGAGTTCGTTGAAACCATAAACTGTTGAATCATTGGTTTGTCTTAGAGACTGGGTTTTTAATGAAGGTATACATTTAATTATTAATTTTATGCATTCGTTAACTTGCTCAATTTTAACATTTCTTTTACGCAATTTTAACATCAAGGCATCCGGATGAAGAAGAGTTATGCAATTGGCTTTTAAGATTAAAGGATGACGATGATCTGTAAGAATCAAAGTCTTCAAACTCAACAATCCGGATGATGAGGATCTATGTTTTGATTTTTGAATTTGGTCAGAACTTAAAAGATTTTTGGGGTTGTAATATTTTTATGCTTTGGATTTTTGAATGTTTTGGATTTGGATTTCTATAAGTTTGAACTTTGAAGTTTGAACTATATTAGTATATTTCTAATGTTTTAGTTTTTCGAATTGTAAGTTTTAATTTTACAAATGTTAAACAGGTTAAACGGGTTAGCGAGTTATCGGGTTATGGGGTTAAACGAGTTAGCGGGTTAGCCGGTTAAGAGGATAAACGGGTTAATCATGTCGTGTCGGGTTAGGCGGGTTAAATCAGGTCGTGTTTAGGTGGAGATTTTCAACCCGTTTATTAAACGTGTCGTTCGGTTTAGGCATTCTCAACCCGTATAACCTGTGAACCCGACATGTCACGACACGTTTGCCAGGTCTATGTCGATAGAGACACTAGCATCGAGAATCATGATGATGGTGGCAATGATCCTCATGTATGGTACGTTCATAGTTGCACTTGGCCAGTGTTATTATGAATTTACGGTTATATGTGGGTGCTTGATTTGCTAATATGTGATGATCGATGGGGGTAGAGAGTGAATTCTCAGTAAATAACCATTAGAAGAATTGGTGTTTATAGCAGTGTCACTTGGGTGACGGGTAGTATGGTAATTTCGTTAAGTCGACCATTTTGGGTCAGAGTTATTGGTTGAATTTGAACCATAGGATTATTGAATCGACATTGTTTTGAGAAGAATTTATAAGGTAAATCGGTTTAGTTGTTGATTATTGCCTTAAGATGTTTGGGCATTCGGATGTTGGTAGTGTGACCAGTGGACTTGGCGAGCATAGTTCTCAGACTTATCCGTACTAAGTTAAGATAAAATGCAATTTGATCTTAACTTAGTACATATGTTCTAATAATAAATTTTTGTTACAGCACAACGCAGATATATAAATGAAAGCCATAAGGTATTTACACCCCTATAATTGACAACTAATTAAATGTAATATAAGACAATGAGTTTATTGGGGATTTTTTAGATGTAAATTATTTCATTCATATTGTTTATTGTAACAAAGAGAATTTCGTACATTTTCTTATTTTTTGGTTGCAAAATTGTTGGCCTCAACCATCGGATTTGTACATAATACCAAAAGAATCTGACCAAACACTTGGAAAGTATTATCTGGCAAATAAAGGAATCAAATGATAAGATTGTCTCCCACTCAAACATCATCATATTTGCTCTAACTAGAATATGAACCTATGAAGATCAGATATATTATCGGATGTTCTCATCCCATCAACTATACCAAACATCAATATCAGTCCAGTAGATTCCACTCTATCTAGACTTACTCTTGCTATCCAACCTACCACAATAGTTCTCAATAAAGCCAAAAGAATAATAACTCCTGAAGAAGATGAAGAGTCAAGAAAGAAGAAAAAAGGTCGAAAAACTTAGAAGGAATGTTGACTCTGATTTTCTTCGAATGCCACCTCCTCCACCTCATGCTACTAATAATAATCTAGAATTATATAAGGAAGAGCAAGCTGCAGCCAAAGCTATTCAGGCCGAAAGAGATAAAAAACTAAAGGAGTTCAATGACACCTTCTACAGAAGAAGCCAAAAAAAGAAGATTGTTTGTGTAGTAATCATTGGTTGCCATAAGAGTGGTTACAAAGATCCACTAGTCAAAATTAGGTTGGATCGTGAGGATCACATAAGAAGAGATGAAGATAGTCATTGGCTTGTTCTTAATGACTATACAAAATAGTTGGAGATCATCATTTCCATTCAAAGCAGCCAAATCAAGTATAAACTAGTGATGATGAATAGAATTGAATCTCTTATTAAAAAGGTAAATGAACTCAAAGAAAAGTTCAACTTTCCCACTTCTCGGATCTTTGAGAAATCATTTCAAACCTTTATCCAATCCTCTTCAACCACTACTTCATCCGAGAGTTCAAATGTTCCACTGAAGATTCCCTTGGATTCAAAGGCTCTCCAAAAACTTGCCTTATCAGGTAATCTCCCTATCACCTCCAATCTTGATTTGTCTCTACCACCGGGAAATCTGATGTCACACGGAATAATACTCCTCCAACCCCTCGCAGGGATGTACTTCTTCGATCTTTTAGGAGATCTAAGGCTTCAAAGATCATCAGAATTTCCTATTGCCGATTCACAACACCTCCGTGCACTTATTCAATTTGCTCCCAACAATGAGTTCGGAATAGCCTTTACTGACGGCATACGAGCAGTCCTCCAGAACCAAGTGAACCCATTTGATAGGGGCATCAGAGATGTCAAGATTGAATACCTAGTGTTTGAGGAATAACTCGTCGCTTCCTTTGAAAATCTTTCTCAATAAAAATATATGTTAATGAAAGTTCACATTTCTCAGTATTTCTTTTAGTAGTTTAAACTTACTCATTCCACTCTGTAAATATGTATGTTACTTATGTAATCCGATCAAAATAAAAGAAAACAATAGAAATAAAATTGAAGGAAAAAAAATAAAAACAAAAAGAGAAAGCCTTAGAAAAGAAAAGGAAAAGATTATAAATAAGGCAAAAAGAATCCAAAATGGATCACTAAAATTATGAGTTCAATTTTTTAAGTTTCGACACCATTTTTTTCTAAGTGTCTTCTTGGATCATCTATTTGTATTATTAACATAATAGGGGGAGATTGTTGGTCTAAACCATTGGATTTGTACATGATACCAAAAGAATCCAACCAAACACTTAGAAAATAATATATGCCAAATAAACGAATATGATGATAAGATTGTCTCCCACTAAAACATCATCAGATTTGCTCTTAACTATAATCTGAACCTATGAAGATCAAATATGCTATCAAATGTTCTCAGTTACATTCGGTGCACTTAGTATCCTTCGTTTAAGTTTCTTAATGCTTATCTTATAAGGACATTAAAGCGTTACCATCTTACTACACACATCCGATGAAAGCAAGTTATATAATTTGGTCAAATCCGAAATATAGCTTATATTCGGATATAGAAGAAAAATATAGGATTTTTTTTATGTAAAAGTCTTGTCTGTATCTGTATTGATCAAAATACAAAAAGTCTTCAGCAAAATCGAAGATGAGTTGAAGTATGGTCATGATCGTCACCAACGCGGATTGGTTTGTCATCTAGACAAAAGAAGATCAATACAAGTTAAGAAGTCAAATAGTAGTCTGATAAATACAACTATTGGCAAGCTAAATCTTGAAGTACAAACTTGGCCAGCAAGTTTGGCTCACCAACTGGCTTACCCGTCAACTTTAATATGAGAACATGTACAACATGTTAGCAAAAGCAAAAAAGATCCATTCACTTGGTACTTTGTTTGTTTTGTTGTTCCTTCGACATATTAAAGATGAAGTAAGACTACATGGTGTCTACATCAGAGAACAAAAGTTGAAATGAAGAGCACTAGGTTACTTGGATCAACCTCTCAAAAGAAGACACATATAGAAGTTGGACAGAGTGCATTTAATGCTTTGGTGGCTATAAAAAGACACCATTGTCATTTAATGAAAATTACCCGATCCTTGGAGTGTTTCTGAAGTTAATTCGGTGTCATCCTCCGAAGTACTACCTTAGTTCTTCGGATCTGGAAGAGATCACTTCTCCCTCCCTCTCTTTGTAACACCCTCATTTCATCATGATATATTTTACGTAATCTAAAATAAATTCTCCAAAAAGTATTCCAAAATAACGTCTAAATTAAAAATTTTAAAACCGTTCATAACGGAAGTCTTCAAAATACATAACATGTAACTTAAGAGCTAACCTGTAACACCCTCAAATTTGGTAAGAGCAACTAATTTAAAATTTCAATAAAACATCAAATGAGGGACAAAGCTTCCTCTTACTATTCAAAACTCAATACACGTCAATATAGAATTCTATAGTTAACCTCGACAAATATAAACTCCAACAAGATACAAGGACTAAACCGAAGTCGGGTGCTACATAACCCCAATATAAGTTGCTCTTCACAAACTATCGCGGAAGACTTCACCAAGCTACTCACTTCACAAGCACACAACTAGCATTTCTCTCTTCATAGTGTCACTAGAACTATTCCCTAACGAAGCATGTTCTACATGCCGACAAATAAAAAGGTTAGACTAACACCTAGTGAGTTCAAGAGTTTTACATGAGTAAATATATCTTTAAAAGAATAAACCTCACTTGAAATCATTACTTTTCAATTGATGCACTTTAAAACATGGAAACAACTCCTTTCCAATATCATGCACTTTCAAAGATAGACACCTCATTACAAACATTCTTTATAAATTGATGCAACTCAAACTTACTCGAAACGTAAATATGAATTGACCCCCATTTTAGAAACGTGGATAAAACGTTACACCCCAAAACACCCAAGCGCGGGTGGGACAAAATTCACAACCCATAAACGAAAGGAAACCAAATATCCAAACATGGGGATGCCATACTTCATTCAAACATTAATATACGTGGAGGGAGATCCAATATTAAGGTTCTCATTTATTGTCGACCACATAAGACCAATGATAATAAAGTAGGACGTCAACATATAAGATACAGTTGGTCGACGACGGGGGAGACCTGTATCCGTTGAGAGTGGAGGAACACAAAAGTATACCACTCTTGCAACGTTAATCGCATGACACCTCAAAACATACCAGCCCAAGTGTCCCTACGACTTCTTAACAAGTTACACCATAAGAGACGTTTAACCTTGATGAAAATTACAACGAAATCCATCTAGAAGGCCCGACACACTTAAAGACTACCTCCGAGGCATTACTTCAAGCGGCGGAGATCCTAGTGCCTACCTCTCAGGTAGCACCTCCAGACTCAACCCTTCAGTGCCTACTTGTAAGTTTCCGGTCGTAAAACATGGATACCGGGGTTCAACCCCGCAATACCCAATTGACCATCCAAAACAGACTGAATTATGTGCCTATGGATCCAATTCAACATAATCTTACATTATACGGCTACACATGAATGACCAACGCACTCGAGCCTGTAACCAACCTCAATACGCAACATGGCGCATTAGTACGTACGTCATAATTAGGCTCTACTCTGAGCCATTAAAACTGGACAAGTGTCCTCAAGACTCTTTTAAGTCAATATCGAGCCAAAGTGCTCAAAACTCTTTTCTTGGCTAACGATTAACAATCCCCAAATAAATAGCACAATCGACTCCCGTCATGCATACACACTCCAAAATACATGTGCAGACTCCAATACAGCTTAAATTGGGACAAATTACTTTCCAAATGATATTATACCATTTACTTCTTCAAAACGTACCATAACACAAAATTAAGCATTTCTCCAAAACAACCACTTAAAAAAGCCTTTTAACCAAATAATCTCATTTATGCAATAAATCACCAAAACACGTCCATTTACGACTCATTTATCAAGATGCCCAAAAATCCCAAATATGGGTATTTTACAAGGTCCATAAAGCCAAACTTCTCAAATAATCAAAACCTATCAAATGACTCTACAAATGATAATTTCATGTTAAACACATAAGCACTTTAAAAAGTAAACATTTTGGCATGTACAACGTTTTCACAAATCAACTTGAACTCATCTCGCTAGGTTAAGTTAAACCTAGGTTCCATATCCTATCATTAGCCTCCAATAGTGTATATCTTTCCACTTTCAAGTCATCACCAACAATAAGCTAGGGTTTCCAAATAACCCATTTCTCTAAATCTAAAAGAAATGAACCACCAACAAGTGAAACCTTTAGATCTACAAGGATCCTTACACCAAAGTTTGGATTACACAAGAGATTTACCTCAATCGAAACTTAAAGCCTTCAAATCCACCATTCTCAAGAAATCATCCACCCTTAACATAGCCAAGCCTCAAGCTACCAAAACCTTGATCTTCCTATGGTAGATTCATACCAAAGTGTTTCAAAATTAATTCTTCAGTTACCCAAAATCGCACCAAAGAGAGGAGAGAAATGAGATGGAAGCAAGAATGAGATAAAACCCTAAAAATGGGGATTAAATCTTCAGACTGATTCCAGCGGCCTTGGCCGCGACCACAAGTCGCGGGCCAAGCCGCTCATGCTCCTAGGTTGCAGACTACAACGAGTTACGCGGGCCTAGCCACGACTTGAGGCCGCGGGCCAAGCCGTGCACGTCGCTTGTCATGTCTTCTTGAACCTCATTTTAGACCGTTCCTTTCGACCGACTGCTAACTGTTTCATTGGTCGATCATTGACCGTTCCTTAGAGAAATACGGGTGTTACAATCCTCCCAACCTCGAAATCTAGTACCGGCCAAACACCCACATGTCGAGTTAGCTAGACCAATTAGTTCTCCATCCCAAAAAGGGATGTACCCATGATACCTTGCCTTGCATACGATTTCGATTAGTTCATATTTCGGGTTATCACTGTATTTCTCATCACGAGTCGCCATAAACCCGATCTCAAAGGTTGATACATCTTATCATTTTTCTATTATTATGATCTCGGTTGCCTCTCAACCTTAGGTTGCCCATAATCCCTCAAGAGTAACTTACGATCTTAACTAACCACTTCCACCAAGGGTATCCCAAGCGAACCTTGCCCTTAAATACCTCTAATCGTCTCTCATCGAACCATGCTACACCCGTTTTCTTGCCTTCAAGACTATAACAACCCTTGCAAAAACGATCCAACCACCGCTTACTATACTCCTTTAGATTCCAAGTACTCGTAACCACTTTGGCTTGACCCAAGCGGTAAGGATTCCGTATAAAATTGTTGAGTCGATCACTCGTTGTTGCTATCAAACAATGTTTCTAAATTAAGCAAATCAAGGCTTCCTCAATGATTGATTTCCACTTAAGGCCTACCTCGACACTCATACCAAAATTTTCCAAAAATCCATACCATAAAAGATTTATCGTCCCTTCCTTGACAAAGTTTTCCTAACAGTTAGGTTGGTCTAATCCAATCTACAATAGATCCGTTTCCCCCAAACTCACAAAAGCACAACCTCTGCAGAAAGAGGGCCACATCAACCCCACGGTTACACAACCCCCATAGTGCATTCGAGCATCGATTGACAAATCAGCGAAAGCCTTGCCGATTACAGGAGTATCAATGATCGATCCCTAAGTATCATCATCTAATTCCCTTAATGTTATCACTTAACTTGCAAACACACCAAATTCAACAGATGTGCACTGAAACACACTAACGGTTATTGTCCTCTAAATCAAGTGTCGACACCTCTCCTCAAAATGACTATACTTCAAAAGTGGGTGTACCACCATATAGTCCATTCCAGACTTGCATTGACGAGTTAAAGTTGACACCTATTATAACACAAAATTTTAAATCTTATATATCCAACAAACGAATTTCCATATTCTCTTCATTCCTGAAGACTTACCCAGATGGCACATATCCATCCCATACATGATGTCGAAATTCAACCCATTAATTCATCTCTAACCGCCAGCAATTAACCACCCAAAGCGTTAACCCACAGTTTTACCGAACAGAATGATCACCACTTAAATAACGGAAGAAGGCATAAATCTAATACATCAATTATTTCTGCGTGCACTGATTCACAAAACTATATTCCTAGAATTCAAAACTAACCACCAGCAGTCAACCAAAGCTTCAATTCCCAAGGACTCCTCTAATTCTTAATTACAACTCGCTCTACAGGGTTTAACCCTATGCCTCTATTGAGTTCAAGGTTTTTCAAACTAATATGCCAATTTGAAATTTTATAAAACTTCTAAATGCAAAAGATTTATAACAATTAATCGTACAAATAACAATCCACTATCGTTTACTCGGTAGGTGTGCCAAGTGGTCATTACCGCCACGCGGATAAAATCATTTCGAAAACTGTTTAATTATTATTCAAGATAATAATGACAAAAATTAAAGATACACAACAAACTTCTCAGAGGGACCACTTGGTCCTAACATGCATCAATTTATGCCATAGACGAGAAATAATTTTACGTACTAAAAAGTGTATAACAAGACGTTTGTACAAAACTCCATAAGAGAGTTCCACATAATCAAGTTCCGAAAATCTCTTATTTAACCATATAATGACATGAAATAAAATCTCCAACAAGGCACACATACGTAAATTTCTCAAACTTAGAAAAAGACAGATGCATGTGATTTGATCAAACGTAAGAATAATATAGTTTGATTCCAAACTTTAGGTCGTACCGATAAGATGTTTGCAAAACCCAAAACAAATTTTTCGTGATATCAAACTCTCAAAGTTTTCTCTATTTTAGCCACAACACGACACGGAATTAAGATCCCACAACAAAACTTGCATGCGACAGTCTACTTCACAAAACTAGCAATGCGGTATATGTATGTACCTCGGTTAAAATACAAAATAATCTACATTGGTTTCAATTTTAAAGCCAAGTTAACAATATGCTTCATAGTTCTAAAATGTTGGCTAAGACCTTATGACAGAAATCCCAAATAAAATATGTACGCATACTCTATGCAACCCAACTGCCCGCACAAAACTCAAGGGAAAACAATACAACGAGACGCCATTAAACCACCCCATTAAATTCGCAAAATCGCATGGAGTAAAATTTTCAATAAAACTCAAACACCAAAATAATGGAAGATAACTCTTCGTCCAAAACCTTAACATATGTGGAGGAGATCCAATGTTAAAGTCATAAACCGCAGTTACTTGTCCAAGACCCTAAACAACAACAAAATGCGCACATCGCAAAATCCGAAATAGCGTTGGACAAAAATGAGAATAAGAAAATCTCAACAAAGTTTGCAACCTTATGCCATGAAATAATTTTGTGCATGCTCGAAGTCATGGTTTAAAACCTTGTGTGTGCTATAACATCTTTCCAAAATTTCGTAATGTAATTCCACATGATGATTTGGAAACATGAGAAATAATCGATGCGATTCATTTTAGAAATAAATTTCGTGTATGAATTTGATCGGCACTCAACGCCTCGAAACCACGCTCCTCAATTTCCTAGTCGCACTATCGTCATTTAGATGCTCCAATGTCTTAAGGCAATACTCGATGATTTCATCAGTTCACCTCCCAATTGCTCCGCGAATAATGTCGATCCCATAAGTCTATGGTTCTAATCCAACCAATAATTCCAACGTGAAATGGTTCACTCAAGGCAATCATCATGCTTACTGTCACTCTAAGTGACGAATGCTAAGATCATCAACCTCTTCTAACAATTACCCTTTTAGAAACTTATGCACTAACCTAACAATCGACACATCAAAATACTCCAAGCATACACATGTAACTAGTAGGTTCACCATAACACTGGACAGGTGCAATTATGAACGTACCATACATGGTCATCCTTGTTACCCTCGACGTGTTTCCCGTTTCTAGCGACTCCATCAACCTCAAATTATCCTATCTTAAAGTGCCTAATGGTGCAATCCTTTCTCTCAATCACTTAAAAGGACACAAGTTTGAGTCCAGGCATCCAAAATCAACGCCTAATTCTCTCAAACTTAAGCTTTGTACCAACTTGTAACACCCTCAAATTTGGTGAGAGCAACTAATTTAAAATTTCAATATAACATCAAATGAGGGACAAAGCTTCCTCTTACTATTCAAAACTCAATACACCTCAATATAGAATTCTATAGTTAACCTCGACAAATATAAAGGTTAGGCTAACGCCTAGTGAGTTCAAGAGTTTTACATGAGTAAATATATCTTTAAAAGAATGAACCTAACTTGAAATCATGACTTTTCAATTAATTCACATTAAAACACGGAAACAACTCTTTTCCAATATCATGCACTTTCAAAGATAGACACCTCATTACAACAATCTTTATAAATTGATGCAACTCAAACTTACTCGAAACGTTAATATGAATTGACTCCCATTTTAGAAACGTGATAAAACGTTACGCCCCAAAACACCCAAGCGTGGGTGGGACGAAATACACAACCCACAAATGAAAGGAAACCAAATATCCAAACATGGGGATGCCATACTTCATTCAAACCTTAATATACGTGGAGGGAGATACAATATTAAGGTCCTCGTTTATTGTCGACCACATAAGACCAATGATACTAAAGTAGGACGTCAACATATAAGATACAGTTGGTCGATGACGGGGGAGACCCGTATCCGTTGAGAGTGGAGGAACACAAAAGTATTCCACTCTTGCAACGTTAATCGCATGACACCTCACGACATACCATCCCAAGTGTCCCTACAACTTCTTAACAAGTTACACCATAAGAGACAGTTGACCTTGATGAACATTACAACGAACTCTATCTCGAAGGCCCGACTCACTTAAAGACTACCTCCCAGACATTACTTCAAGCGGCGGAGATCCTAGTGCCTACCTCTCAATTAACACCTCCAGACTCAACCCTCCAGTGCCTACTTGTAAGTTTTCGGTCATAAAACATGGATACCGAGGTTCAACCCCGCAATGCCCAATTGACCATCCAAAACAGACTGACTTACGTGCCTATGGATCCAATGCAACACAGTCTAACATTACACGACTACACATGAATGACCAACGCACTCGAGCCTGTAACCAACCTCAATACACAACATGGCCCATTAGTACGTACATCATAACTGGGCTCTACTCTGAGCCATTAAAACCGGAAAAGTATCCTCAAGACTCTTTTAAGTCAATACCGAGCCAAAATGCTCAAAACTCTTTTTTTGGCCAACGATTAACAATCCCCAAATAAATAGCACAATCGACCAACTGCTAATTGTCAAGACCGTTCCTCTCGACCAACTGCTAATTGTTTCCTTGGTCGATCATTGACCGTTCCTTAGAGAAATACGGGTGTTACATAACCCGTCCCATATCAGGTTAAGTTACAACTAATCCATACATAAAAGTCTAGACAAAAGACTGAATTTAAAATAATAATAATAATAATAATCTAGTCTCTAAGTGCGTCCTTTGCCCTTATCCAACCTCGAACTACCTGGCCCTGAGATGCATACTATAGTTAGCTTATGAAACTCAGTGAGTTCATGGTTTGCGTAAGTGAAATCATATCTTGTCATACATAAAAAAAACATGCAAACTTCATATGAAATAATACACATTTTCTGAAAACATTCAACACTGAAAGAAACATTGAAAGGTTCACACAAACAAGATTTCAATCACAAATCTAACTTTTATTCATTGATCTTGAAATTTTTCTCTCTACAATATGTTTCTCTCTCTAGAATCTCTCTCTCTAAGATATGATAATATCTAAACTCTCTAACCTAATGATTAATGACAAAGCAACCTAATATACTCTCTAATTACAAAGACATTACAAAGTAACTACTTTGACATTCTAACTAAAGCTACTTTGACTTTTGTTGACTTTTGACATTCTTTGACAATTACATTGACTTTGACAAATACAATGACTTTACAAACAATTACAACATTGACTTTTTAATCTTGAATACAATATTTGACTCAACATGCTCCCCCTTTGGATTCAAGATTAATTTTTTTTTGACAATAATTCAAAACTTTGAGAATCTCTCTCTGGAAATCTTTTCATCACGAATACTTTGTCAATCTTCAGAAACTTAAATCTTCTTCAAAACTTGAACTCTTTTCAACCTTCCTCTTTGAATAAAGATGTGTATCTATCTCTCAGAAATTATCTTCACATTTGCTTTGAACTTTAAACTTTCTTTATCAACCATCTTTCTTTAACACTTTGACTTTGACTTTGACTTTGCTTTATTCTGAAATTGAACTTTGAATCATCCCCCCTTTCAGATAAGATCAATGTAATTCTGACTTTGAAACTCTTGTAATTTCTCCCCCTTTTTGATGAATTATGAGAAATCAGAACCGTCAAAACATTTCAACGTCAGCTCTTTCTTTAATAATATATCCCCCTTTTAGCAAAATAAGCACAGTCTTAATGAGAAACAAAAATATTCTCCCCTTTTCAAGAAAATGAAAATCTCCCCCAAAGATAATATGATCTCCTTCTGATCTGATATGAACATTTTGCCGTCAATTCATACATGTATTCATCCAAATATTTTCAAATTCAGACAAATTAAGATTGGTAACCCTGAATCAACATATGATCAGTTATCATGTCTGTTAGTAGCACGGAGCCACTGTGTACAACGAATGTATATTGGAAAGGAGCTTTTTGATGTTCACTCCCCCAGGGCTTCCATTCAATCATTGAAAAACCACAAAGGATTTTTCTATGAATGTTAAGACAAGAAAACATATTCCTTGTGTGCTCGTGCACGTATAGAATGATTAAAGCAATTAAAGCTTGAACATGCTCAAAATATGTAAACCATTGAGACAACAATAGTATTACATAGACGTAATGTGCATGAATGAGGTTTGAAGGTGGGGCGACTTTCCTTCTTTTTCAATATCAACATCTTCCAAAAGAAGATATGATAGATTATGTGTTGCTTCCCTTTTAAAATATAAAACATCTTTTTATTAAGAAAAAGATGAGTAGCTGGTGGGGTTTTAATGCAAGAGTTGGCATGGGCTAGTTTCCTGTTTTAATGAAGTTCACGAAAGAATTGTGAAACAACATATTATATGGTTGCCCGACTCAGAAAAAGTTGGTGCAGAGTTTGATATTCTTTTACTCTGATCTCTCACCCTCTTTCTTTTAAACATTTGAGCTCATTTCTAACCAATCTCTTTTTTACATTTTACCTCAGCACACACCCATTCTCTATTCTTTTGACCCCTCTCCCCTCAATCACTCGAGATAACTTCTTTGGTAGGAAATACATGTTAACGTAAATCCATAGAAGTTCTGATAAGGTCTCACACTGAATCCTATGTATTTTGACCTAAAAATGTGATGTTGCTCAACAGTTTATCTTGACAAATAAGTACAAGATATCATTATCAGAAAATGAATGCTCATAAAAAAATATGAATGAAATTTGAGCATTTTGTACATTGAAGATCTCTCAAAACAATTTGAATGAATGAATAATCATGAAATGAATAGAAATGTTTTGAGAATCTGAGAATGATTTGATTATATCAAATATCATGAAGAAAAAATGTATTGAGATATCAAAGAACGAATATTTGTTTATATGAACATGATATAAACATATGAACAATGAAAGAACAATTATAAAGAAATGACGTCTGATTTCAAACAATTTAGAATACAAATGGGAGTATTACCATCGAAATATTTATCGTTTTGAGACACGGTAAGAACAAAGTCAATAAGAATGTACTGAACCAATATGTGTAAGAATACTTGACAGTATATGATTAGACAATACACAAGTATTAATCTTTTGGTAACACACGGTTAGTTAACCATGAAAGTATTGATATGAAAAACATTTAAAGTCACACTTCTCAATTCATGAAAACATTTTAAGAATAATAAGTGGGTTGAACATTTAAGAAACTGTATTTCACATCCGAAAGTCGTTCTTCTTTCAAAGATGATAGAGATTTAGATTCAGAATAATATACCTTCAGTGTAGAAATCTTAACTCCCCCTAAAATGAATATTTATCATTTAAGCTCCCTTTGAGAAAAACCTCAGATACTCCCCCTCTCTATCTGTAAAAAGTCAAACATTAGAAAAGAATAATATGAATATAACAACGAAATTTATTTTTCTTTTCCTTTCTCCCTCTTAAAAAAATATGACAGTGAAAATTTAACTAACTCCCCCTCAAATAGACAACAAGTACTTCCTGAAAAAGATATATCGTTTCAGCTTCAGTAAGAATGAAAAAAATTATGTACGGGTTCTGAACTGAATTATTAAGAAGCCATTGTTACAAATTCTCCGGTGACAATAGTAACTCCCCCTAAAAATAACAATCAGTTTTTCTTTTAATTTCCCCCTGAAAAACCAGAAAATTTATAAAACATATAAGCGCCGCCTTAACATTTGCATAATCCTTAATCAATAAAACGAGTTCTGAATTACTAGGATTGAAGTAAATTCAGAAGTCAAACTCCCCCTGGAAATTTTCATTCACAAATTTATCAGAAGTAATAAAATGTATACTCCCCTTGAAGATTGATCATCTCTTATGCATTAGAGTACATATTTTTTTAATCTTTGAAGTGTGAGTCCTAAACAGATGTATTTAGAAGTCTTTATTCTTTATCATTGAAGACCGGGTCTTGAACCGCTTTGTTCAAAAACCATTACTCTGAACATTGAAGAACGGGTTCTAAACTTTCTTGTCTAGAAACCTATGTTCTTTCTCCCCTTAGACTTTAGGTGCCTGCAACACAGATGGAGCTTTTGGTACCCACTAGTATTTGGGTCCTGATTTGTTAGTGCCAGTTCTATTAGGAGAAACATAATAAGAACCATACCAGTAATTCATGTTGATCCATACTCTCTCAGTAATTTGATAATGACCCTTTTCTATACTTAGTGAAAATTACGTTTAACATTATGTATTAGTGTTTCATCATCAGCGATCATACTGAGTCTGTTCAATTATCACTGATGATATTTCTTGTAAACATTCATATGTATAAGTGTTTCACTATCAGCGATCAAATATTGAGTATGTTCAGTATCGCTGATGGTTTCTTGTGTAAACAGAAAGACGTAATCCCTAAATACAAGTTTCGCGATAAAAGATGTTCACTGTTGAATCGAAGACAAAGCTGCTGAACAAAGACAAGTCTACTCATGACCTGACGTGGATTGTTAATCCAAGATCATTCAATCTAGAGAGAGAAAGTAGAGAGAGAGTGAAGCGCAAAGTATATGATCTTGATAGAATGAGCGTGTAATCTTACAAGATACAAAGACCAAAGGGACTTAAATACCCTTGGCTTATACAACACAGTATGAGACCCTAAACACTGTATAAGACCAAGCCTATAAATACAATGATTACTATAAAATCAGACTTAACAATCTCCCCCTTAGTAAGAATTGGCGTTGTGGTCTTCAATATCCATCTTCTAAAACAACACGGACCATCTAAGCGACTTTTTGAAGAAGCATCTTCTTGACTTAAAAAAAATTCTTCTCAACATCTTTCAGGCTCAGTTGCTTTTGCTGTCTTGACAAGATTGGACCAGTTTGTAATTATCTTGAAGAAATTATTGGTTCATCAGCTTGTGCTCTAAACGACACGCCTCTTTCAAATATACTTGAATGAACTTTGGTGATCGGTGCTTGAACAACAAAAGACTAGTATAGCTGAGAAAAATAGAATCTTGAGCGAATCTTGATCAGCAGATAGACATTTGAACTCTTTGTCTCATTAACATCTCCTTAACTTCTCTCCCTCATGACCTTGATGATGTGGATCAACTTGGTCATGTAAATGTTGGAGACGAGACATCTTAAGATCTGCAAAATCAGAATGAAGAAAAAATAGGAGAGGTTTGCGCGACACATTGGTGGCGCAAAGTGAGTCTTGCGCTAGACGAAGGTGGCGCAAAGTGAGGTTTGCGCTACCAACTGTTGGCACAAAGCTGACTTAAATTCAGAAAAAATTTACCTGTTAAGCTCGTTGACTCCCCCTACACAAATGCACTAAATATGACAATTCAAGATAGCATTCATGTAGAGAATCAGATACTCCCCCTTGAAAACAGATATGATCTTTCACAACATTCTCCTTTATTCACTCCCCCCTTGAATAATGCTCAAACCCATTAAAATATAAATGAAAACACAATGATTGAAACATCAATGTAGAAAGAAAAAAATATACTGAATATGTATTTTGAAACGACTAAATACATAAAAATTTAAAACTATACAAATTAAATTCTACTCAGTAAAATATTACAATAAAATCCATCAAATGAAGTCAAATGTATGTGTTTGGATACATAAACAAGTCTCATTGCATATCAAGTTAAGACATGGTCAGTTTCAAAAACTTTCATCAATCTATTCAGTGTGCTGGCATGCGAACTTCGATCAGCTTCAAGAAAATGCAATTCTAAAAATATAATAGATAACTTTGCATGTACTTACACTAATCCATCAAAAATTTAGATTTTCACAAATTTATAGGTTTATCGCAACTCAAACATATCACCAAGTATCATGAGATGTGTGCTCATTGGCATCTTTTAGCATTGTGCTCTATGGCATCTTTTAATAAAAAAAGTTTTGTAAGTAAAAAACATGCCGTAAACGTAACTTTCTATCTGACCCTATTGCAGGATTTGGGTCAGCCGCTCCCAGACTAGTTGGCCTTAGGGGACTAGGTATCAAGCACCCCTTGGAACTTACTTTCCCAGATCAGAAAGGCTACATCGACACATCCTAAACCCATTCATACCAGTAGAACATGACTTTCTATCTGATTCTATAGAAGGATTTGGGTTCGATCACTCCCAGATCAATTGACCTTAGGGGACCAGATGAAAAGCATCCCACGGAACTTACTTTCCCAAATCAGAAAGGTCACAGGTATAAACATTCAAACTTAAAGATTTCTGATTTATAAGAATATAATAATCATCTCAATCACAAGGTTTTACATCTAAGAGCTTAGCCCATATTTTCATTACGGTCCATAATTCTGACTTTTTAGGATTTCCAGGCATTGTAAACTATAAATATTCCGAATCACACAACTTTAAAGCAGTAACAAAAGTTTCAAACATGTTACTGACTTTTCGACTTTTGTTAGTCTTGAAATTTGAACATATAAAATCTTTAATATAAACAAAGCAACTTGAAAATTTACCCTAGACACACATTTTATTCAAAAGAAAGAAGAATTGTAAAACTTTTACTTTATAGAATAAAATTTGTGAAGGTTTAAACTTTTAAATTCAACATGCCGATATTTGAAAATAAAGATATTTGTTAAATAGAATCAGCAAGTTTATATTCAGTTGAAACAAAATATAATTCAACAAAATCTTCTTCCACAAAATGTGTAATAAATTTGTGTCTCATATGAAAATTTTTGGGTTGAACAAAATCAAGTAGAAATAAATTTGCTCAGATTCTTGAAAAACATTTGAGAAAACTAGAATAACATCATTATCAGAGAAAAATGCAGCAGAATAAAGTAGATGCACTTACAGTTTCTCATTAGTCAGATGCTTAAAAATATTGAAGAACGCGTTCTAAACTGAATTGTTTAGAAGTCATAGTCCTATGAAGCACGGGTTCTGAGTTGAAGTACTCAGAAGCCATTTTTCTCTTACACCCCCTTGACATGAGATGACTGCAACTTAGAATCAGTTTGAGATTTTGGTACCCACTTGAATTTGGGCCCATGTTTGTTAGTTGCAGTTCTTATGGGGATATATTTGTTAGAGTTGACAGTTAAAGCATGAGAAAGATCATCAGAATAATAAGCATAATCATCAGAAAAATACAAAGCATTATCATCTGAACTAGAATCTGAGGAAGAACATGAGACATGTTTTGAAATTCAAATCATTTGCTTTATAGAGTATTTTAAAATTTTATTACAAGAAGCAAATGAATCACTTTTATAAAGTTTGTCTACACATCTATCCTCATCAGTCGTAGAATCATCTGGTATCCGCTTGGCTCTCCAAATCTGCTTGATAGATGTGCTCAAAGTCCTATCTGAAAATTTTGAATCAGAAGAATTAGAATTGTCAGAAATGACTTTATCTTGTTTCTTTGACTTCTTTGAACTTCTTCTTTTACGCTTTGGTTTATAATACTGATCATTTAGCGTAAAAGATTCATCAAGAATTTCCGAATTAATATTTAAATCAGAAGAAATAATTTTTCCTAAGCAACCAATCTGATCAGACAATAAATCTGAACTTACCTCGGAGTCAAAATTATTTTGAGAAAAGATATCATATTTAGAAACTTCGTTTTTGTTTACTTGACAATCAGAAGAAAGACTAGAAATAGAATCTTGTTTTTGAGAAAATAAATTTTCTTCAAGACTATATGTCATGAAAGAAAGAATAACATCAGATTCAATTTCTTTTTGAATATTTTGATCTGTCATCTTATCTTCAAGATCAATGATTTTGCCTTCTAGCACTAACGGAGGAATATATCTCGTAGAATCATACGATACTGGAGATATATTTTCTTTATTAGTGTTAGTATGACAAATATCAAAATAATCATCAGATACTGAAGATTTAATAGGAGATATTTCATTTAAACTTTTTCGGCCTTTCCTTAATTTTTCAGGAAAATATTTAGCATTTTCGCTCGTATAAACAAAAGAAATTTCATTTTTCTTATTATTCATCCTTTTCTCATTTTTGATTTCTAACACTTGATTTTCATTCATCCAATCAATTTTAAATTGAGGAGCATATTGAGCAAGAGTTAGATAATCCTATTTATATAAAGTTGGGGATTTTTCAATCGCATTGTTTAAACAATGAGGATTTTCAAAACCAAGTCCCCATTTTTCTTTTATAGACTCATAACTCCTTGGTTTGTTCAAATAAATAGTTTGCTCAGATTGGTTCCTTCGATATAACTTTTCTTCCAATTTATTTATTTTATCCGAAAATTTGTCTTTTAACTTGGTCATTTCTGTCAAAGAATCAAGATAAGTCATATTTGATTTTTCTAGATCATCCAATTTCTTTTGAAAGACTTCTTTTGTATGATTCAAAATTGATTTTTCATCTTTCAAAGAAATTTTCAATTTATCAATCAAATTTGACTTTTCTGTATTTAGATGTTTTTCAGATATTAACTGAGAGCGAAAATCATGTATGGCAGTAATAAAGATATTCATCTGAGAAGATATGAATTTATAGTCAAATTCAGAAGGTACCACATCAGCATCGGTTGAGGAGTCGTCATCATCATCAGATTGATCATCTCCAACAAAGCATAAAGTAGCAGTTTCAACTTTGTCAGCTTCATTATCGAAGTGATCCAGCCAGTACTCCTCTTCAGCAAGTAGAGCAGTTTCATTCTCTCTCTTTTCGGCTAGCTCCAATTTCTTTCTGTAGTATGCCGAATCCCGAACCACCTTTTCTCGACACTCCTTTGAAATGTGCCCCGACTTTCCATAGTTAAAACATGCAACAACTTTCTTAGCCTCAGGCACTTTGACTCTTGAACCAGAAGTGAAGCGAAGATTATTTGAACCCGACCGATGATGGAACTTTTTCTAATAATCCTGAGAGAGAAGGATCATTGCTTTCTTGAGCGCCTCGCCATAATCATCAGTGACCCCGTTATAAGCGTTATCAGACAACGCTTGTTCAGCCAGTTGGCCCGTGAGGAGTACAACTGGTCCACTGATTTCTTCTTATTTTCAAGCTTTGCTTTCTTCTCTATCACCAAGCTCTCATCAATCATCAGAATCTCATATAATTCCTGAATCTGCATAGAGGAGACCCGAACATCGTTCCTCGGTCTGTGACAAGATTTGTTCCATTCAGGCTGAAGAGCATTGAGGAATTTCAGATTTGTCTCAAGCTCTGTCTTGTTCACATTTATCTTTCGCAGATCATTCAACAGTGTACAAAATTTGTCGAAAACACTCTTTAGAGACTCACTTTCTTTGACCTTGAACTCCTCAAAGTTGTTCATGAAGCGTGTATGTCGAAGTTGAGTTGCAACTGAAGATCTAAGCATGATCTTTTCTAACTGTTCCCACATCTGATTTGGATAATTTTTGTAATGATCAACACGGTTATAGACAGAGTTTGGCAAAGCTAGCATCAGATTAGCACTTAATTCTCAATCAACTTTTATTCGTAAAACTTCGTCAGGTGTTGCGAGAATCTCTTTGTTAGGCTTTATGAAAGGTCCTTCAGTTAGAGACTTCATCATGTTTGCTCCATTAGTTTGACGTTCAATGAAGTTGAGAAACCGATCTTGCCACTGAGTGAATTCGTTTTCATCTATCAGTACTGGAGGACGAGTGTTTGTACCCAATGACATCATGAGGTCATTCTTGTAGAACTAAGCTTGAAAGGCTAACTTGGCAGAATCCATGGCAGTAGAAAATATTCTAAGTCTGAATAGAGAGGAGATTTGCGCGAGGTGGTAGAGTCGCAAAGTTTGTTTTGCGCTAAGCTTTGATGGCGCAAAGTTGAGATTTGCGTGAGATGAGACTGGTGCAAACTAGAGGTTTGCGTGCGAAAAAGCTAGCGCAAAGGATAACTTCTCGCGAGAGGCAGATGACGCAAAGTGAGCTTTTCGTGACAAAGAGCTGGCGCAGTTCTTACTTTGCGCGAGACACTGAAGGCGCAAATTTGATTTTGCGTGAGATGTTGATGATGCAAACTAGACTCTCTTTAACTTTTCGCGATCTACCTGCACTAAGTCAAAATCAAGTGAAATGCTAGATATATGAATCTAGCGCAAAACTGATGAACTAGTGCAGAAGAATATGAACCCGCGCAAAATTGAGATCTGGCGCAAAACGATAAGATTTTCAGAAATCCTTCTAAATTTGATTACAAATACAAAATTGAAGCAATTTTCTCATACATACTTGATCGAAATCAAGTTTCTAACACAAATCTTTCACAAAGTTTCGATCAAAAACCGCATAATCAATATTTTTGAAATTGAACAGTGCAGTTCGTTCGAATGGTTTAACCTTAATGAAATTCAAAATTGATGATAAAACTTTGATTTTTATGCAAATTGATGAGAATCAAATTTGTTTATCTATGAAAATCAAATCCAATCGAATCAAAATGCAATGAAAATCTTCACAAAATAATCCAAATTTGATAAAAAAATCAAGAAAACGAGATTTTCTTGAAAACTTCAAGAAAATCGATCAAATTTTCGATTTAATTCCAAATTCAGTAATCAAAACATGAAAATCTCTCGCAAACTCTCAGATTAGATTGGCTCTGATACCAATTGTTAATCCAAGATCATCCAATCTAGAGAGAGAAAGTAGAGAGAGAGAGTGAAGCGCAAAGTATATGATCTTGATAGAATGAGCGTGTAATCTTACAAGACACAAAGACCAAAGGGACTTAAATACCCTTGGATTATACAACACAGTATGAGACCCTAAACACTGTATAAGACCAAGCCTATAAATACAATGATTACTATAAAATCAGACTTAACACGGATATCAGTGAAGCCAAGACAAGTCTACACACGCAAAGAAACCTGAGGAAAAGCTTCAGCGATAGCTGAACTTCTTTATATCTCTGAAGGAAGAGATATTCAGCGATTGATGATCACTTAGCTTATGCCTCAAGTCTCTTTTGTCTTACCCTTGCACACATCGTACGATTGTCAGAATAGACATACCTCTGCAGCAATTCGTACAACAACTCTGTCAACTACACTGTTCATCATACGACCGAAAGCATGTCTCCTAAAGTTAGACCCATGCAACAAATCAATGAAGAACACGTGTAAAGCACTCTGCCATGCATTTAATGCATAGGGTATAAATAGAAAGATCAACACTCCATCTGAGTGTAGCCTTTATCTTTCTAAATATATAGAAACCCTTGTTTTCTATACTCTCTCAATCCCCCATTCTCTATTTCTAGTGCAACCATCTTACTGATTCTTAAGTTTGTTTAGATTAGGTTTTACTTAATCTTATTCCGCAACAAATTTGTAAATTGTGATTTGATTTATCAATAAAAAGTTTATTAAACTTTAAAATTATGTGTGTTTGTATTCAACCCCCCCCCTTCTACAAACTTGTTAAGCACCTTCGGGACCAACAAGTGGTATCAGAGCAGATTATTTAATATCATAAACAAGATCTTGCTTTATTCTCTTCCTTGCTATTCTTAATATGGCACTCAATACAAACACAAACTACTATGATAATGGTTCACTTTCAAAACCTCTTCGGTTTAGCAGAGATAACTTTGCTCTCTGGAAAAATCGAATGATGTTATTTCTAGAAGGTGTAGATTCCACTATACCTGAATATGTAGCGAAAGCTGGGACAGTTACTCAATGTGTCTTAAGCTGACAAAAGACTTAAATTCTCTCTCTCTCTTAGCACCTTATATGGAATATTGCTCAACTATGAGCAATCTAATCTCCTGAAGAAGAATCTTGTAAAAGATTCTAAAGACTCCAAAAGCACTCCTGTTGCTTTAGTCTCTTCAGAGATCATTCCATCCCAGCGATCTACTCTTACTATCACTGAGTTAGATTTTGACTCTGAGGAATTATTAGACACTGATCTTTCAGAGTTTGATGAATCCTTAGCACTCTTGACAAACTCTTTCAAAAGGTTTGCAAGAAAGAGCAATTTCAGAAGAAATAAGCCTCTCTCTATAACTGACAAGCCAAAATCAACCCCTGTTGATAAGGCTACTCCTACTTGCTATAACTGTGAAAAGATTGGACATTTTGCAAGTGAGTGCAAGTTAAAGAAAGTCTTCAAACCTTCTACCTCCAGGAAAACCAGTGAGATCAAATATCTTAAGCTGAAAGAGAAATATCAAAAGTTGAAAAACTTTAAAAGAAAAGGTAAAGGCCTTATCGCTGAAGAGCATGACTGGGCTGAATCAGAAGAATCTAGTTCTGATGAAGAAGAAGTTGCTAATCTTTGTCTTATGGCTGAGATTAAAGAAGAAGTGGAAGAACCAACAAGAACTTCCATGAGCTATATCTCCTCTCAGGTATCTATCTCTTCCAATCCCTCTCTTTCTGAAGCTGAGAGAAGTCACGTTGTAGATGTGTTGACAATTGATCTGTACAATACACTGAATGGCAAAACTCTAGCTGAAAACAAAAATATTGATTTAACTGAACAGCTAGAAAAATGTCATGAAAAGATCAGAGAACTGACTCTTTTAGAGGAAAGTTTAAAAGATCAAGTCATTGTCAATGAAATTATCAGCATTGAACGCGAACAAGACATAGCTGCTTTAAAAGCAGAAAAGGCAACTGTTGAGGGATGGTGTAACCCTTCTACAAAATCACTGAAATCATCAGGTCTCAAATCCCTGCCAGTGATAAAACCGGTCTTGGTTTTTGGAAAGAACAGGATGAACCTAAAGAAGATAGTTTCATGCTTAAGTTTGGAATGTTTGTCTCTTCTATCCCTGACACCTCTTATACTTAGTGCTCTTCTTCCTCTGATCATATTCCCGAGGAATTATCAAAAGGCTCTAAGCTCGCTGATAAAGGGAAATCCATTTCCCATCCTCAGAAGGCTGCCAAGAAAGCAAAACTGAAGGTTCCTCTCAAATCTTCAGTAAATCAATCTTCTAGCTCTGAAACAGATATTTTTTATATCTGTCCTCCAAAGCTGAAAATTGATCTTAAGCCTAAGAAATCTGAAGAACTGAAAGTTCCAACCAGATCTTATGCTAAAGGTATTCTTGGAGTTGGCCCTGCTCATCTCAAGTTTTCAAATCTTACTGCTCATGGTCCTAAAGCCACCATTAAATATAGAAAATGCTATCATTGTGGATTCACTGACCATATTGCAAGTAAATGTCATAATGCCACAAAAGCTGATAAAATAGCTAAAGTGAAGATGAATTCCCCCAAGGCTGAAAAGGTCACCAAAGCTGAGAAATCTACCAAGGTGAAAAATACAGCTAAGGTTATGAAGATAACCAAAGTGAAGGTTACCACTGAAGCTGAATCTTCAACTGCCGTGAAGATTGTTGAACCTTCCATCACCACTAACACCACTGGACCCATTGAAAAGTGGGTACCAATCAAAACTTAATCTTCCTTATGTTTACAGGGATCGAAGGGTATCTGGTATCTAGATAGCGGATGCTCTCGACACATGACTGGACAAAAAGACCTGTTTACTGAATACAAGGAAGAGAAAGGTCCCTCAGTGACCTTTGGTGGAAATGGAAAAGGATATACCTGAGGGTTTGGTGTCCTTAACAATGGGACAACTACCTTCAAAAGAGTCGCTTATGTAGATGGACTGAAGCACAATCTTCTAAGCATCAATCAGCTATGTGACAAAGACTAAAAAGTTCGCTTCAATAAGAAAGCATGTTCAGTGATGAGTGAAAATGAAAAACTTGCTCTCAGTGGTTACCGTATGGAAAATGTCTATGTAATAAACATGAACTCTACTACCACTAAAAACATATGTTTTCTCTCTAAAGCCTCCTCTGATGTCAACTGGCTATGGCATAAAAGGCTTTCTCATCTAAATTTCAAAACCCTGAACTCTCACTCTACTAAGGTGTTAGAGCATAAATCTGTTGGATACAAGATCAAGAAGACTTAAGGTCAAAGTTCAAGAAAGTCAAAGCTGAGAAAGTCAACTTTCATCAAAGTCAAAATCTTTTGTAATAAAAGTCAAAATGTATTGTATTTGTATTTTGTTTTTGTTCCCTTGTAACTTGTAGGGTTTAAATAGTTTTTGTTAGTTGTTCTTGGTTAGAGTGTGATTAGAAGACTACGATTCAGATTGAGAGAGTATTGTAGAGAGAGAGAGATAGAGAGAGAGTTCTAGAGAGAGAAAGTTTGTAATCTTGGAATTTGAAAGTGAAATCAAACAGGTAATTGAATTCTTGTTCAAAATGATCTTACCATGTCTCATATTGTAACCAATTTTTTCGATGGTAAGACACTCCGCTTGTATTCAAAGAAATTTGAGCGTTATTTCTTTTCGAAGCGTTCATTTCAAGAATGTCTATATCTTGTTTCATATAGACAATATCTGTTATTTTGACCATAAGCCTTAATTGATATATCACTTCATTTCTGATCATTTTCATACAATGTCAGATTTTCGAACAATTCTTTTGCATTCATGTTCATTCATTCAATATACTTGTTTGAAAATACTTTAACGTTTTCAAATGCTCAAATCTTCATGATTATATTTTATGAGCATACATTCGTCTGACATTTGTATATGAGCTTTAACTGATAAAGTTAAATCATTATAAGCAACACGTTCTTTTAGGATCATACATGGGTTCTTTGTGCTAGGAATTAACTGAACTTCTATGGAATCACGTTAACCAATGATTTCTACCTAAGAAGTTAATCCTTTAGTGATTGAGTGTGAGGAGTCTAAAAAGAAATGAGTATGGGTGTGACGAGGTAAAATGGAAATGAGAGATTGGTTAGTAGTGAGCTTAATGATCAAAAGAAAGAGGGTGTGAGATCAGAGTAAAAGAATATCAAACTCTGCACCAAGTACTTTCTGAGTCGGGAAGCCACATTACTAATGCTTCACATTTCTTGGTGAACATTATTGAAACAGGCAACTAGCCCATGCCAACTCTTGACTAAACCCCACCATCTACTCATTTTCTTCTCAAAAAGAAAATGTTTCACATTTTCAAGGGGACGCAACACATAATCTATATGATTTTCATTTGGAAAATCTGGATATTGAAAAAGAAGGAAGTCTGCCCCACCTTCGCACTTCAATCATGCACATTGAGTCTGTGTTTATCTACTGTTGTCTCAGTGGTTTACACTATGTTGAGCCTTTATAAAAGCAATCATCAAATGCTTAATTCTTTCTACACTTGCACGAACACACAAGGAATTTGTTTCTTTGTCATAACATTCATAGAAATAGCATTTGTGGTGTTTCGATGATTGGATGGAAGCCCTGGGGGAGTGAACATCAAAAAGCTCCTTTATATTGTCTATTCATTACACACAGTGACTTTGTGTTACTGACAGGCATTTTAACTGATTCATTTGTTGATTCAGGTGTTACACATTTTTATTTTATCTAGATTTGAAAAGATCTGGATGAATACATTGTTCGAGTTGGCAAAGAATCAGAGGCTCATAAACAGATCAGTGGTCAGACTGGATACAGACATTTCTTACTGAAAGTTTTGATGATATTGATGCTCATTTCATCAAAAAGGGGGAGATGGTATCAAGAAATGATAAAGTTTTGAGAGATGATTTTCAGAAATGTCTAAGTCAGAAGATTTAAAGTAAAGATTTGAAGAAGATCAAAGAATTTCTGAAGATGTGCTGATTTTTGAGGAAATTTTCTTTGAAGATTATTTGCTACAGCAATCCGAGCTAATTCTGAAGAAAATTTCTTTCCAAAGTCTAAAAGTGTTTTGTGAAAGTTTTGGGGAGATTGTTAATCATTTGAAGACAGTTTTGGAAAGAATACCATCAAAGAAAAAGTGGAGATTGTACTAACAGAGCTTAAAAAATGAAGACTGAATTGCTAGATCTTTCAACAGTGATCTTGAATCCAAAGGGGGAGATTGTTAGAGCATAAATTTGTTGGATACAAGATCAAGAAGACTGAAGATCAAAGTTCAAGAAAGTCAAAGCTGAGAAAGTCAACTTTCATCAAAGTCAAAGTCTTTTGTAATAAAATCAAAATGTATTGTATTTGTATTTTGTTTTTGTTTCCTTGTAACTTGTAGGGTTTAAATAGTTTTTGTTAGTTGTTCTTGGTTAGAGTGTGATTAGAAGAATACGATCCAGATTGAGAGAGTATTGTAGAGAGAGAGCGAGAGTTCTAGAGAGAGAAAGTTTGTAATCTTGGAATTTGAAAGTGAAATCAAACAGGTAATTAAATTCTTGTTTGTGTTTGTTTGATTAATTGTGTTTGGAAACTAGAATCAGGGAATAACATAAGGAAATGGTCTCTGTTTTTCCTCAACACTCATATGCCAAGGAATCTCTATGTTCAACATGTGAGAAAGGAAAACAGACTAAAGTTAGTTTCAAATCTAAACAAGTTTCCTCAGTGACAAGTCCTCTTCAACTCTTGCATATGGATTTATTTGGCCCTGTTAATATCCAATCCATAGCTGGAAAGAAATATACACTTGTCATTGTAGATGAATACTCTCGCTACACCTAGGTTATCTTTCTTCGCTGCAAAAGTGACACTCCAGAAGAACTGATATCTTTTGTTAAAAAGATGGAAGTACTGAATAATCTTACTGTTCGCTCAATAAGAAGTGATCATGGAACTGAATTCAAAAATATTTCCCTGAACAACTTTTTTGAGAGTAAGGGAATTTCTCACAATTTATCCTCTGTAAGAACTCCTCAGCAGAACGGAGTCGCTGAAAGGAGAAATAGAACGATCATTGAAGCTGCTAGATCAATGGTCAACGATTCTCATATCCCTACTTAGTTCTGGGCTGAAGCTGTAAACACTGCTTGCTTTACTCAAAACAGGTCTCTGATAGTAAAACGATTTGGAAAGACAGCTTATGAACTATTTCATGGAAGGAAACCCTCTATCAGTTTTCTTCACATCTTTGGTTGTTAGTGTTATATTCTAAACAACAAAGATTCTCTTGGAATGTTTGACCCAAAGGCTGATGATGGAATATTTCTTGGATATTCCTCTATCTCTAAGGTCTACAGAGTCTTCAATAAGAGAAGACAAATTGTAGAAGAAACAATTCATGTCACCTTTGACGAATCCCGTTCAGCGAATTCTAAACCTATCGTTGACAATAAAGAACTAAATGTTTGGATGTTCTTTCATTATAGAGAAATAAAACCCTTCTTCACAAACCATCAGCACACAAATCATTCAGTTGGTGATGATGATCCTAATATCATACCCCCTAATGTTGAATCCACCTCATGGGTTTCAGCTTAGCCTCTAAACACACTCCCTCCATCGGATCTTCCCTCGTCTAAAAACCTCTAAGTGAACAATGATTTGTCTGACGCTCAACAATTAATAGATGATGAACCTCAAGATTCTTCATCAGTGACATCCCTAGATGATGAACCTCATGCTCCTGCTCAGCGATGGACCAAAGATCACCCCATAGATCAAATTCTTGGTGATCCCTATGCAGGTATTCAGACTCGACGAAGTACAGGTAATATTTGTCTCTTTGTCAACTTTCTTTCTTTATTAGAACCAAAGAAGACTAATGATGCCCTCAGAGATCCAAACTGGGACAGCGCTATGTAAGAAGAGTTGACTGAGTTTGATCGAAACAAGGTATGGAATCTCGTTCCCAGACCATCTGATAAGACTATTATAGGCACTAAATGGGTATTTAGAAACAAATTAGATGAACATGGGACTGTAACTCTCAACAAGGATAGGCTTGTTGCTAAGGGATACAGACAAGAGGAAGGCATAGACTATGATGAAACCTTTGCCCCTGTGGCTAGGCTCGAAGCAATTTTACTCTTCTTAGCTTATGCAGTTTACAAAGACTTCAAAGTATATCAAATGGATGTAAAATCGGCATTCCTGAATGGAAAGCTGAATGAGGAAGTCTATGTTGAACAACCCCCATGGTTCTCCGACCTAAGCATCCAAATTATGTATATAAGTTGGATAAGGCTCTCTATGGTCTAAAACAAGCCCCTCGTGCTTGGTATGACACTCTCTCATCTTTTCTTATCTCTGAAAATTTTGAACGTCGTAAAATTGATAATACCTTGTTTTTCAAAAAGATAAAAGGTCACATTATTCTTGTGCAAATATATGTTGATGACATTATATTTGGTTCTACTAACCCATCTCTGTGTACTCGTTTCGCTGAAAGAATGAAGAAAGAATATAAAATGAGTATGATGGGTGAACTAACTTACTTCCTTGGACTTCAGATCAAGCAAACTGAAAAAGGTACATTTATTAACCAAGTTAAGTATGTTAAAGACATGTTGAAGAAGTTTGATCTTACTCAAACTTCAGCGATGAAAACTCCTATGTCACCTCCTCTGACTTTAAACAAGGATCCAACAGGAAAACCTATTAATGTCACTGCCTATAGAGGAATGATAGGCTCCATGTTGTATCTTAAAGCGAGCCGACCTGACATCATGTACTCTACATGTCTTTGTGCACGCTATCAATCTGAACCCAAGGAATCCCATTTGATCGCTGTAAAGCGAATCTTCAGATATCTGAAAGGAACTCCTAACCTCGGTCTTTGGTATCCCAAAGATTCAGGGTTCGATCTAACTGGATATTCAGATAGTGATTTTTCAGGTTACAAACTCGATATAAAAAGCACCACTGGTGGATGTCAACTTCTAGGTGGAAAGTTGGTAAGTTGGACAAGTAAAAAGCAAAAATCAGTGTCCACTTCCACAACTGAAGCTGAATACGTAGCAGCTGGAAGTTGTTGTGCTCGGGTCTTATGGATGAGAAATCAACTATTAGACTATAACCTTCAGCTATCCAAAATTCCAATCTATTGCGACAGCACTAGTGCCATCGCTATAGCAAACAATCCAGTACTACATTCAAAGACAAAACAAATAAAGATCAGATATCATTTTATCAGAGATCATGTGATGAATGGTGACATAGAACTTCATTTTATTCCAACTGACTATTAGTTCGCTGATCTTTTTACCAAACCTCTTGATGATACAAGATTTAACTTTCTCATCAGTGAGCTTGGAATGCTGAACCTTGAAGATTAACTCTTCAACTTTCATACATTATGTCAGTGATAATATGTTACACTTCATCATGTAATCTATGACTAAATATTCTAACTCTCAGGTATGTTTTCTCATTCTTTATTACTGAATATCTCATTTAGTAAGACGTTTTTCAAAAATCAAATCTTCAATCACTGAATTCTTCAAGTGGTTAAAAGCTTTTTGATAAACAAATCTTATCACTGATATTTCTCGTTAGTGATCCTTTGAAAAGAAAATTTGTCTCTCAATTTCTATCAGTGATACTTTCTAAAAACGAAACATTTTTTTCTCTCCTATGACGTCATTTGAACCGACAATCCATGACATGCCTTTTCTTCTGACACGTTCATCCATTACACTTCTATCAAATCAACTTCGTAGGATGTGTCCATGTCATGATGAGCATTTGTTTTCCCACCTCATTCCTTTCTCTCTCCTCATATATAAGGAATACCTTTTTCAATTCTTATCTTTTACGCTCACTTAAAACTTACAAAGCAAGAAAAGGCATTCAAGCAGACAAAAACACTCTAATCTTCAAATCTTCAAGATCATCAAGTTTTTGTTCTTCACATTCTTTTCTCTACAAAACACTCTTGAATCTTAATATCATCTTATTTTGGATTTAAAAGGTGTTTCTTACTTTAAAATCATTTCTTTTGATTTTAAACTTGTTAAAAAACATTTGGTTTTTAAGACTGCTCTTTCTTTTCCCTAAAGAACATTGTTTTACTCTAAAAACAACGTCATTTTTCTATGTTTCTTTCCAAAAAGAGAAACTGGTAAAATATTTTCATTGTTTTTAGACTCTAAACCCTTTATTCTACTCTACTTCTTTCTATTTAGAAATGGCCCAAACTACACTCATTTCTTCCAAAAATGTCAAGTTCGCACTCCATGAATCTGAAATTCCAAAGAACAACCATTTGGCTCGGTTGGACTTCGAAGCTGACAAATACCCACATCTGGTGGAAGCTGCAGCATTTCTGAAACAATCAGTCATTGCCTATGCTCTCACTGTGGACCCCAAGCCATCCAAAACACTCCTTCAGTAGTTTTGTTTTACTGCTGAGAAGAGCTCTATCACCAACAAGAAAAGTGAAGTGGTCCCTACCATCTCCTTCATGACTGAACATGACCCTAAAATGCTCACTGCCTTTGGTATTCGCAAGGCTCTTCGATTCCCTGCAAAGACCACCGCTGGTTTCGACTCTCTTCCCACTGATGCTGAGCTCATCCATTTCTGTTGGATCAAATAATTGTATTCAAGATTAAATTAAATAAGGGGTCTAATTTGTAATAGTGTTTAATACCTTAGGGGGTATTTTAGCTAATAGTTAATATTAATTAGGTCATGTTGACCTAAGTATAAAAGGATTTTTTTTTTTTGTAGGTTTAATGTGTGTATCGCTTTAGGAAAATAGAGGAGGCCGTATTTTCTCTGTATTCTACACAAGGTATTCTGTACACCAAAAACACACACATGTATTCATCTGATTAATCAAGAGATATGTGGTATGTTGATTTGATCTTTTTATCTCTTGTTCTTTATTGTGTTGTGATTGTTTATCAACTATTAATCTGGATTTAACAAGTGGTATCAGAGCCAAAGAATCAAGCTTTTTGGATTAAAAAAGTGTTTATCGATATATTACTGTGTGAAAATCGATTTCAAAATTTAATGTGTTTTTATGCTTAAAATCGAATTGATTAGGTGCGTTTTATGCTATTGAATATCATCTGATTCTTTAATTGCACTTAAAATCATAAATCGATTTTCAGAAAAAGGGGGAGAATATACAAAGAAGACTAAGACTACTGAAGAATTCAAGATTATCAAAGTGTCGGAACTTATTTGATCTATCAAGAGTCTGACTAAAGATGATCGTCAGAAGGACACTTAAGTTAAAGAAAAGGAAGATGAAGACTGTATCTAAATTTTTTCAAGAGAAGTGAAGATCCGAAGATAATTGCCAATTTTTTTTAATCTTGAATCCAAAGGGGGAGATTGTTGGATCAAATAATTGTATTCAAGATTAAATTAAATAAGGGGTCTAATTTGTAATAGTGTTTAATACCATAAGGGGTATTTTAGCTAATAGTTAATATTAATTAGGTCATGTTGACCTAAGTATAAAAGGATTTTATTTTCTAGGTTTAATGTGTGTATCGCATAAGGAAAATAGAGGAGGCCGTATTTTCTCTGTATTCTACAGAAGGTATTCTGTACACCAAGAACACACACACGTATTCATCTGATTAATCAAGAGATCTGTGGTATGTTGATTTGATCTTTTTATCTCTTGTTCTTTATTGTGTTGTGATTGTTTATCAAGTATTAATCTGTGTTTAACAGTTTCTTGGACGACATAGAATACACATGGGACAACAAGCCTCGCTCTCAGATTCCCAACAAAAAGTTGACCAAGATTCAGAAGGCAAACACGCCTTCACAGATCAACTACATCTTCACTCATATTATTCAGAGTATGATTTGCAAGATAGGATCGTTGGACCAGGCCAGCAAGATGCAACTCCAAATGGGATATTCGGTGATCGCTGGAAAGCACTTCGATAATGCTGGAGCGGTCTTTGAAGATCTATTGTGAAAGATCGAGAAGTCTGAAAGGGATCCCAAGATTCCCTAAGTGCGTTTCATCTGCGCTTATCTCCAGTTTCTCCTAGCTGAGAAGTACCCACCTCCAATGATGGTACCTTCTCACGCGTTGGCCAACGAGCATTGGTAATCAAACCCGTTGACAATGAGGTAAGTCTCTCTACTCTCCGCTCTCGTCTCTCCCTCCACTCTTCGACTTCAGCAGCCACGCAAGAGGTTCCTTCTTCTGTTATCCCTGCCGCTACAACCTCTTCAAAGCGATAATCTATTGCTCTTTCTAGCCCTGCTAAAAACACCAAAAAGACCAAGGAGTCAACCCCCTCTGGAATCTTACCTGAAGTAGTTTCTCAACAAACTATTTTGGATGCATTTGTGGGTCGCTTCTCCACATCAGCTACCACAACAACCGTGTCAGTGATGCCAATCGCTGCCACAACACCGGTGACAACCCCACTCTTCTCAGTTCCTCATTAACAACCAACTGAGGTATTTTCTACTATCACCAGTGCTCTCTCTACTTATATACCCATTACTCTTTCTTCTTCTACTATTTCTTTGGACATTAACCCTGCCAACATTTCGCAGCAACCTCTTCACGCTGCGTCCATAGGACCTGGTACTTAAACAACTCCTCCAAACTTTTAAGGAGACATGCAATTTTTTAATATGTTTGATCTATCAGGTATTACTAAACCCATATACACTTCCCCCAGCTCTCCATATAAGCCTGAGCATCCTTTTGCTCAACCACTAACTTTTGATTCAGGTCCTACTTTGGGAACAATTGACGCCAGGGTCAACAAAATCACTGAAAAGGTGGACTCTATCTCCTCCTCCTCCATCAACACTACCACCAGCGCTGTCAACCAAGATGGTGAGGAGTTGAAAAGACTTACCGCTGCTTCTACTTCTAAGGCTGAAGCTTCTCAATTCACGACTCTTCAAGGAGATTGTCAAAATGAAGGAGGACTTGGTTGTTAATCATCAACAAGTTCAACTTCTACAAGGAAGACGTGGCTCACTCACGACCGAGGTTTGGGTCTCTCTTCAAAGATTGACTCTTGCACAGACCTGCTGACTCAGGTCCTGACAAAGCTGAATGAACCAGCTCCTGCACCGACGCCTTTTTTCACATAAAATGATCATACATCGCTGAATATCACAGTTGAATTTATTCATCAGGCCACTTCCGAGATCCTGGATATTGAAGGTCGTCTGGAACGACTAGAGGCTGAAGTCCGTTCTAAGCCTGCTGCTGAGGCTATTACCGACACTGCTGAACTCCCTCATGCTGATAATGACAAAGAGGAGGATAGATCAAATGAAGAAAATTCAGATGCAACTGCAGTTCAGGCAACGAAAGAACCTCCCTCTCAAGTTGAGGGGAAGAAGATTGCTGAGATTTCTGCGACAAAAGATCAAGCCCCTCCCTCTTCTTCGCTTGCGCTTGTTGATGAAGAAGAAGATGTGGAGGAGGAAGAAGAAGATGATGAAGATCTTGATCTTCATGATTAAGAGAACAACAATGTCGCTGATGCAGATGATGATGATGATGATGATGATAAAGAGGATCAATCTCTTTGGTTCTCAGCTACAAACGTCTCATCAGTACCATCTATAAGCAGGGGGGAGACAGAAGGATAAAGCTTCAGGTACTCCATCCCATGGCAAGTAGAAGGGAATTGTTGTCGAGGGAAACCTGAAACTCTTATCACCATCTGAGGGGGAGAATCCTTCTTAGTTCTTTCCCTTGCTTAAGGGGACTTTACTTCAAATAGTCCCAGCTCAGTCAACTGAAGAACAAATAATCCCAACCTCCTTCAATGAGGTTGATGAAGAAGAAGAAGAAGAAGAATACGAAACCCTGCTCCATCCAAGAAGGCCCTCTCGACCAGCTCAATGGTCAGAGGATGATCTCTTTCCTAGAGAGTCAGCGACTAACGATCCCACTTCAATCCTCAACTCAATCCTCATCTAAAGAGAATGACTTCCTAACTCAAGCTGAAATAGAAGAATCTGTAAGAGCCGAGAAGCTGATTGTTGAATGCCAAAAAGATGCTAATCTAGCTCTTGAGGTTCATTTATCTCTTTTCAAGGATGACTAGATGAAGAAAAATCCAGTGAAGGTTCAAGCTGTTTTGCTCAAGGAGATTGAAGAGGAGCGCTTAAAAGAAAAGGAGGTCAGTAATAAAACACTTGAATGGTGCAAGCAGAAGATTGATTATCGCTCTGACCCAATGAAGATCATAGTTGTCATCATCTCTGGGAGAAAGAAGAAGGACCGAACGTTAGTGACAATGGAGATAACCATAGAGGATGGAAGCTCAAAGGCCATGTTCGTATCAAGACTTGGAAGCTTTGGTTACGTAGAATGGTTAGAGTTTAAGGAAGCATTAAAGAAATCTAAATCAACCTATAGAGGCTATATTGAAGGTATCATTGGATCCCTCATCAATAGAGTCACTGTTGTGTTAAAGGTGCCCTCTGCTCTTCCTCTAAAGCCAAGGAAATTCAAAAGAAAGCCTGCCTCCTCCTCTGATAATGTCGCTGCAATCAAGAACGAAACCTCCATCAAATTCTCAAAAGAAGCACTGTTCGGGCCTCCTCCTGATCTCTCGGTTCTTGAACTATCCCTGCATCCTGGTGGACCATTCATTCTAGGACAAGTCCTGAAGAATCCTTTTGGAATATTCTTCAACGATGATGAAGGTCAACTCAGATTTCAAAGAGTCTCTAAGATCCCTACATGTCCTTTGAATCATCTCAAGGAACTTTTGTGCTTATGGTGTACCTATTCCCCTTTAGCTGAACCGATCAAGACAATCATTAGACAAGAATCAGTTGATCGAAGGCAAAAAGGAGAAGAAGTACTTGATTACATGATTAAGGTCTCGAAATCCTATCTAGATAGCTAATAGATTTTTTCTTCTTGTAATTTGTTAGTTAGACTTACAGTAAATAGTTCTTCACTTGTACTTAAAATTTTCATCTCTCTTGTAATTCTTTCTTTGAATTAATTAAAATTCAGTGAAGTACTTAACTCTATCAGTACTGTAAAAGATCCCTCAAAATAGTAATTGGGACATGTATGTTATGAGTCCTGATTATCCTTTATTTTGACATTAAAGTAATTTTCTTCATAGTTACTTTGTCATCATCAAATAAGGGGAGATTGTTGATCCATACTCTCTCAGTGATTTGATAATGAACCTTTTCTATACTTAGTGAAAATTACGTTTAACATTATGTATTAGTGGTTCATCATGAGTGATCATACTGAGTCTGTTCAGTTATCACTGATGATCTTTCTTGTAAACATTCATATGTATAAGTGTTTCACTATCAGCGATCAAATACTGAGTATGTTCAGTATCGCTGATGATTTCTTGTGTAAACAGAAAGACGTAATCCCTGAAGACAGGTTTCGCGGCAAAAGATGTTCACTGCTGAATCGAAGACAAAGCTGCTGAACAAAGATAAGTCTACTCATGACCTGATGCGGATATCAGTGAAGCCAAGACAAATCTACACACGTAAAGAAACCTGAGGAAAAAGCTTCAGCGATAGCTGAACTTCTTTATATCTCTGAAGGAAGAGATATTCAGAGATTGATGATCACTTAGCTTATGCCTCAAGTCTCTTTTGTCTTACCCTTGCACACATCGTACGATTGTCAGAATAGACATACCTCTGCAGCAATTCGTACAACAACTCTGTCAACTACACTGTTCATCATACGACCGAAAGCATGTCTCCTAAAGTTAGACCCATGCAACAAATCAATGAATGACACGTGTAAAGTACTCTTCCATGCATTTAATGCATAGGGTATAAATAGAAAGATCAACACTCCATCTGAGTGTAGCCTTCATCTTTCTAAATATATAGAAACCCTTGTTTTCTATACTCTCCCAATCCCCCATTCTCTATTTCTAGTGCAACCATCTTAGTGATTCTTAAGTTTGTTTAGATTAGGTTTTACTTAATCTTATTCCGCAACAAACTTGTAAATTGTGATTTGATTTATCAATAAACAATTTATTAAACTTTAAAATTCTGTGTGTTTGTATTCAACCCCCTTCTAAAACTTGTTAAGCACCTTCGGGACCAACAATTCACATAATTGTTATTAACAAAATCATTTGCACCACTGTAAGAACAACTAATTTTATTTTGTGCTAACCTGATCAATTGATTGACGGTATAAACAAGATCAGGTTTGCCAAAAGATTTACCTTTCGGAGCATTGTTCTTCTTTACATTGGATGCATGCACAAATGATTTATGATCCTTCTTCTTCTCATTTGAGGATCCTTTCACTCTCCAAACCAACTTTTCTTTGCCATTTGTCCTTTTAAGTTTACCTGAACCATCAACAGATTTGACATAGAAAAGATTAGTAGGATGAATATGATCTTTATGTTTAGACACATTTTCATCTGAATCATCAAATAAAGGATTGTTAGAAACATTTGCAAAAAGTGAACTTGTAGCTAATTTGAATGCACACTCTGAAGCAGTTGAATCATTCATGGGTGATTGAGCAATTATATATGGACTTCTTTGTGCTCTCAATTCAACCTTGAAAATGATTCCTTCAAGTTTTGTGATCTTGTTTGACAAACTGTTTCTTTCTTCAGAGAATGTATCAATCTTCTTTTCTAATTCAAACTTCGTCTTTTGTTCTTTCAATATAGTTGCATATTGTTCAGATAGCTTCTTTGAAAGTTTGTTGATCTCTGTCTCAAATACTTTCCTTTCTTCTTCAAAATCCTTTTCAACACTTTTTCTTTTATCAGATATTTATTTGAATAATCCAACATTCTTCTTTTCTGTTATCTTCTTCTCTTTCTCAAACTTATCTCTTTCCATAATGATGACTTTTTCAAAATCTGACACTTGTTGAGAAAGTTTTGCACATTTGAGTTCAACATCCTTCTTTTCTTTAAATGATTTTCTGGAAAACTCAGAAAACTTTTGAGCAAAAGTTTTTCTTTATTTTTCAATCTCTTCTCTTTCTTTAACAATTTGCTTTTCTAACACTGATATCTTCTTTTGTAGCTTTGCATTTGCAGATTCTAATCCTCTAGCTATCTCCTCACTTTTCTTGACTAAGTCCTCTTGTTTGAATTTGACAATTTGAGCTTCCAATTCCAAGATCTTCTTTTTCAACTCAGTATTTGTTCTTTCTAATTCTTTTCTATTCTCTTCACTCTTCTTTAATTCATCTTGCACACTGGAGTTGTCTTTTACTTGACAGGTTTCTTCTTTCAGCACATTTATTTCCACTTCAAGGCAAAACACTTTCTCTTTTAATTTGTCTCTTTCTGCTTTAAGATATGTGCTTTCAGATTTGCTTTTCAGATCTTTTATTTCTAGTTCAAGAGCAAAGACTTTACTTTGCAACTCAGCTTTCTCAGTTTTAATCTTTGTATTTTCCCTTGAGCAGTCGTTTGCCATCCTGGTATAGATAGATAACTGTCCAGCAAGATGCTTCAAATTTGCTTTAGCCTCAGAAATATTCATCTGTCCAAACTCAAAACTGTAACCTTGAGACATTATGAAATCTGTAAAATAAGAGCTTAAAATGATCGTTAACAAAAATCAGAAACTTACCGGGAAATAATTTCAATCTAGAGTGATAAAGCAAAACTTTCTAACCTTTAGTGAAAGACGTACGTGATATGTGCGATTCGTGAAATGCCTTTGCTTTGTCCTTGTAAATGTGAGCATTCTCTTAGGCATCATTCCTTATCTCCTCTAATTCTTGGATTTGGAGCTTCCTATGTGATCCCGCCTCATCCAAGTCCATGTTGCACGTCTTCACCGCCCAATAGGCCTTATGCTCCAACTCCACCAGAAGGTGGCAAGGCTTACCGTACACTAAGCGGAAAGGCGACATACCAGTTGGCGTCTTGTAGGCCAAACGATAAGCCCACAAGGTGAGTCTCAAACTCCAATCCTTTCGGTTAGGAATCACCGTCTTCTCTAGAATGGACTTTATCTCCCGGTTAGACACTTTCGTTTGTCCATTCGATTGTGGGTGATAGGCGGTGGAGATGCGGTGAATGACTCCATATTTCTTGAGTAGCGTCGATGACTCTATTGCAAAAATGGGTACCTCTATCGCTAATGATGGCCTTCGGCGTCCCGAACCTAGAAAATATATGAGATTTGAGAAAATCTGCAACAACACGTGAGTCATCAGTTCGGGTGGCCTTTGCCTCTACCCATTTAGAGACATAATCGACGGCCAAAAGATCATATAACTGACCACATGATGCGCAAAATGGTACCATGAAATCTATGCCCCATACATCGAAAATCTCACATACCAACATAGGAAATTGGGGCATTTCGAAAATCATCGTCATCTGGCATCTCGTCCAACTCCTACAAAACAAATAACAATCCTGTATAAGGGATGGCTAGAATAAACCACACTCTAAGACCTTATGGTATGTCCGTTTGTGGCCAAAGTGGCCCCCACAAGCATGAGAGTGACAAAAATGTAAAACGGATTGAAACTCATCTTGGGGTACACAACACCTAGTCACTTGGCCCAGACAATGTTTCCATAAATATGGCTCGTCCCAAATATAGAGATGAGCCCTCAATTTATTTTTTCTCTCTTGGATTTAGACAACTCACCTGGAAAGGTCTTTGAGACCAAATAGTTCATGATGTCGGCATACCAGGGGTGTTCTCCCGAGATGGAGAAAAGGTGCTCGTCAGGAAACTCATCAGTGATCGACTTTGGTTCTCCCTCCATCACTATCCGTCTAAGGTGGTCGACAACAAGATTCTCTACTCCTCTCTTATCCTTTATCTCCAAGTTGAACTCTTGGAGTAAGAGAATCCACCTTATCAATCGTGGCTTTGCATCTTTCTTCTTGAGCAAGTACTTCAACGCAACATGATTTGAAAATACAATCACTTTAGTGCCAAGTAGATAAGATCTAAACTTTTCCAAAGTAAATACAACTGCTAGCAACTCTTTCTCAGTGGTCAAGTAGTTGCATTGTGCACTATCAAGTGATCGTGATGCATAATATATAACATGAGAGTTCTTACCATCTTTCTGTCCTAATACCGCCCCAACCGCGTGATTGCTAGCATCACACATGATCTCAAATGGCAATTTCCAATTTGGAGGTTGGATGATGGGGGCGGAAGTAAACATATCATTCAATAAGTCAAAAGAACTCTTATATACCTCATTGAAGTCAAAGTCTACCTCTTTTTGTAGGAGCTCACAAAAGGGTCGGGTGATCTTCAAGAAATCCTTTATAAAACGCCGGTACAAACCTGTGTATCCATGAAAGGAATGTACCTCTCTAACACTCGTGGGGTATGGCAAGGATCTTATGACATCAACCTTTACCTTGCCAACCTCTATACCTCGTTCTGAGATAACATGACCTAATACGATGCCTTGATTTACCATAAAGTGACATTTCTCATAATTTAAAACCAAATTAGTTTCAATGCACCTTTTCAAAATCTTAGCCAAGTTATCTATGCATGAGGTAAACGAATCACCATAGACTATGAAGTCATCCATAAAGACTTCAATGATGTTCTCAACATAATCAGAAAAAATGCTTACCATACATCTTTGAAAGGTCATCAGTGCGTTACATAGACCGAAAAGCATCCTCCGGTATGCAAAGGTACCAAAGGGGCATGTAAACGTGGTCTTCTCTTGGTCCTCTCTCGCCACCGGTATTTGATGAAAACCTGAATAACCATCCAGAAAACAATAGTGAGTATGACCTGCTAATCTTTCTAACATTTGATCTATAAAGGGTAAAGGGAAATGATCTTTCCTAGTTGATGCATTAAGCTTACGATAATCAATACAAACTCTCCACCCGTTTTAAACGCAGGTGGGTACCAACTCACCTTCGACATTCTCTACCACAGTAATGCCAGTTTTCTTAGGGACTACTTGGACCGGGCTTACCCACTTGCTGTCGGAGATTGGGTAGATCATATCAGCATCTAAACGCTTCAATATCTCCTTCTTTACCACTTCCATCATAGGTGGGTTCAACCGTCGTTGTGCCTCTCGGAAAGGCTTATACTCATCTTCTAGTAGAATCTTGTGCTGACATAGTGAGGGGCTAAGACCCTTGATGTCGGCGATGGTCCATCCGATTGCCCTCTTGTGCTCTTTCAAAACTCTAACAAGCTCTCCTTCTTCCTTGATAAGGTAGATGATATGATCACGGGAAGGGTCTCCTTAGCTCCCAAGTTGGCATACTTCAAATGATCCGACAACGACTTCAAATCTAGCTCGGGTGCCTGTTCAACAGAAGGTAGAAGTCGAGTGTGAGATGAAGGCAAATATATTTTAGAGACCTTATACCTTGGATTTGGTGCTCGTCCTCTTTCCATCCAAGTCACCAATTCTGCAAAATCATCATCGAGCTTGTACTCTTGGGCAACCTTTTTCAAGCTCTCGTTGGTTAAATCATTGTCTAAGATTACTTCTAAAACATCATCATTAGATAGATCATACATAGTATCAGATAAAGACTCTATAATATCAACAAAGCATAGACAGGACACATCACTTAGATATCGCATGGCATCATATATATTGAACTTAATCATCTCTCCATCGAATTCCATAGTCAAATTGCCATCATGGACGTATATCTTGGTCTTAGAGGTTTTCAAAAATGGTCTACCTAGAAAAATCATACCGGCCTTGGAGGTATTATTCTCTCCCATGTCTATAACATAAAAATCTACCAAAAATACCAACTCGTTCACTTGAACTAGTACGTCCTCTAATACCCCTTTTGGGTACACCGTCGATCTATCCGCTAATTAGATTACCACACCGGTTGGCTTTAGTGGGTCAACATCCAAAGATGAGTAAATTACATATGGTATAACGTTAATTGATACCCCCAAGTCCAACATTGTTTGATTTACCAAGACATTGCCTACCTTACGTGGTATGGTAAACATGCCTGGGTCGTTACACTTTGGTGGTAACCGCTTTTGTAAAACAGTTGATACGTTTTGACTCATACTTATCTTCTCATTCCCTTTTAACTTCCTTTTATTAGTACAAAGCTCTTTTAGAAACTTAGCATATCTAGGAACTTGTTTAATTGCATCTAATAAAGGAATGTTTACCTGAACTTTGAGAAATATGTCTAGTATCTCTTTCTTTTCATTTTCTTGCTTAGTCTTCTCAAATCGGCTCAGGAATGGTGGTGCTTGAACTATCACTTCGGGTGCCTCGTTCTTTGTATCCTTATTTTTTACATCCTTTTCACCCGAACTACATGCATTGACCTCTAATTCCTCCTCTTCATCATAAATCTTGTCTTTATTCTTCTTGTTGACACTATCTTTGAGCTCTTTTCTGCTCCTCAAAGTAATGGTATTCACGTTGACCTTCTGATTGGTCTCCGTTTGGGAAGGCAACTTGCCTTTGTTCACCAATTAGCCAGCAGTGGCCTGAAGATCTTCAATACTCGCTTGTGTATCCTGTTGAAATTTGGCCATGTTAGCGGCCATAGACTTAAACAACATCTTCTAAGAACATACCTGAGCTACTAGGAGTTTGCGGTGGCACTTGATGATGTTGTTGGGCACCCAGTTGAAATGGTGCCTTCGGTTGGTGTTGCGGATAAAAATCGGGTGATGCTTGGAACTGTTGAGCTTGCTGAAACTGTTTGGGCTGTTGGAATGGAGCTTTTTGCTGAAATTGTTGACCTTGACTTTGTGGTTGCCTTGGGGCATAGCTCAGATTCGGATGTTGCCTCCAACCGGGGTTGTATGTGCTCGAGAAGGGATCAGGAGCCCGATTGTGTTAGTGTTGGAAATTGCCACCACCTATGATATTCACTTGCTTTTATTCTTCATGGAGAGTGAGGCATGTATCGGTCGGATGTGCCACCGATGAGCAAAATCCGCATGCTTTCACTTGAGACACATTCCCCATAGCAAGTTGTTTCACAAGGTTAGTTAAATAAGTAATCTTAGTTTCTAGGGATTTAACTTGTACCTCACTAGCTCCTCGACTGATGTCACTCCGAGCTCCAAATTGCTTGGAGTTTTCCACCATGGTGTCTATTAGAGTCCTAGATTGAGTTGGCATTTTGTTCATAATCGCTCCACCGCTCGTGACATCCATCATCTTCCTTTCCATCGGTAGCAAACCTTCATAAAAATATTGAATTAGTAATTGTTCAGAAATACTGTGTTGAGGGCAACTTACACAAAGGCGCTTGAAGCACTCCCAATATTCGTAGAGCGACTCCATGTCTTTCTGCTTGATCCCACATATCTCCCTCCTAAGCCCGACGCCTTTGGATGCGGGAATAACTTGTCAAGGAATGTGTGCGCCATTTGTGGCCAAGTGGTGATGGAACCCGACGATAGATAGAAAAGCCACTCCCTAATCGCGTCAACTAGGGACAACGGGAACGCCTTTAGCTTGAGATTCTCAACGGTCGTGCATTGAGTCTTCATCCCTAAGCATACCATGTGGAACTCGGTCATATGCTTGTACGAATCTTCATTAGCTAAACCATGGAAACGAGGTAGTAAGTGAATTAAACCAGTTCTGAGTTCGACACTTACCTCTTCGGCCGGATATGTGATGCAGAGGGATTGCTCGTCGACATTAGATGTTGCCCATTCCCTCAAAATGCGCTCGGGATTCGCCATTTCCTCCTCTTCTTCTCCTTCGGTCTCGATGACCGGCTCCTCTTCCTCAAAATGGGGCTTTTCTTCTTCAAAATGCACGTCCTCCTTATCTCTTTCTGAATCGGTAGACAACTCAATATCTTTCCAAATGTTAACCACTGGTGAAGAAGTCAACTCACCTTGCTTTTTTAGAAGCTTAGCTTGTTTCCTTAACTTCTTAGCGGATTTCTCGATCTCGAGATCTATAGGTAGGGACGAACTTGCACGAAAAGATCTTGGCATAAATAGTTAAACTTGTCGAGTCATCGCCAACGGCGCCAAAATTTGACGGGTGTCGAGTCCTGAAAATAATAAATAAACTATAACTAATCCTATTACCTGGAATGTGATAGTGATAAGTAGGGTCGTCTCCTCAGGGACTCGGTGTCAACGGTGTCCTCAGGGACTTGACAACGTGCAAGTATGTTAAAAACATTATAATCATAAAAAGAAGGGGGTGGAAACTGTTGATTAATCTACACATAAAAATAAATTGAGACTTTAAATATTAGAGAACAAATCCTAGTGATGAGTATAATTAGTTCTTTATGAAATAATGTATCATTCACTTGTATAAAAACATACTTTTCTCAATTGATTTTAAATCGGTCGTGGGTGTTGACACACGCCAAACACTCTGTTTGTCCTTATGATTAAACTAGCACGAGGAGCTCGGTAAACTAGTTCCTGATTGATTAATTTAAGGCTAGTCACGAACTTAGCCTTAACCTATCAATCGCATTAAAATCTAGACAAACACCGATCTTAACTAATGACTGGAAGCCCGACCATTTAAGCTAGATTACACAATCTTATAATGCTAATCAATTGATTTGGTGGTCTATTAATGCATTACTTGCTATTAAATTGAATTAAGAACAATTATGTATTCCTAATCACAACTAGCAATTCAAAATTGGATCATGGGATCCTTTTCAAAACCAAAACCCAAAATGAAGTACACATTTTGAACAAATATTGCATAAATAAAATTCAATTGATAATTAAACACAAATCAAGTCTCAACAAGATTCAAAATAAAATAATTATAATCTCATCACTAGAAGTGAGATTTAGCTACTCATAATCCTAATTCAAAACACAAATTGAAGTTACAAATGTTAAAAATCTAGAAATTGATGCAGAACCCTAGTTAAGAAACTTCAAAATCGACTCCAAGATCTTCAAAAACCTCCCAATTGGTCTTGTGATTCACTCCCTGGAAGAAATTGATCGATTATCTCCAATTCGTCCCCCCAAACAACGGTTAACGAAAGCCTTTTATACCCCATGGAAGAAAACCGCCCAAAAAGAACGTGGTTGCTCGATTTCTGAAGCTCGCGACTTGGGGCGCGGGTTATACCTGCGTGAAAAGTCGCCTGGTTGATTTTGGATCGAATTCAGTGTCTCCTGCGGGTTATGGCGCGGCTTTGGTCGTTGCAGAGGCCGCCCAAGTTCTCGAATTCGATGATCAACAGTGGTAGACGCGGCTTGGCGTGCGACTTTGGCCGCCTGAAAAACCGCCTGGCGCTGGAACACGGCGTGGATTGCTACTGCTGCTGGACGACCTATTTTTTTTCTTTCCTTGGGCTGCAGGGAATTGGGCCTACCAACACAAAGCACAAACAAGATAATTAAATGTTTTTTTTTCTTCTTTTGACTTGACCTGCTGCCAACGAGCCCAAGCAAACAAAGGTTAAAGTATGTAATTTTTTTTTGTTTTTCTTAATCTAAAGCATATAATAATTAAAAGACTTTTTTTTTCTTTTTCTTTTTATTTATTTAATGCAACAATACATTTAAATATGCAAACACTACGTAAAAGGGGATATTTTAACCATTGAACCAACACTAGTTTTAAGGAAATTTGGCATAAAAAAATGTATAAAATTGATGCTTAACACCAAACCACGTACCATTTCTACAATCTAAACCAACTGAAAAATCAAATAGGCTAAATATGTTTAAAAACCGAAAAAACAATTAGCATGCATGTTTCATAAAACTCCACATACATGTAAACATATACCGATGACATGAATTTTAAATCATTATCATGCATAACATTCACCACCACAAAATCATAACATGATAAAATAACTTTGTACATATGTATGCATCCAATTGTATGTCTCATGAAGACTCACTTGACATTGTAGGTTGATTAGTGAAAGTTGTTGACTGGTAACCTACAATTTATAAAGTCAAATAGTCCGTTAATGACTAATTTCTCCAAAGTCAACTCAAAAGTCAACCTACGATCATCAAACTAGACCTGACCTAAAGTCAAACTCTATATTCGAGTATCTTAATATGTCTCAAATATCTCTATTTGATCTCATCATTAAAAATCCTTGTGGGGCGTACGAGATAAAAGTCAACCATCGATTGATCCCGACCAACTTTAGTCAAACCCCAAATCTATAATTCGATGACGTCTCAAAACGTCAAATTAACCCTTTTATAAATTTATAAACACAATAAATATTAAACTCAAAAACACCCTATTATTAAAACCATCTAAATAATTAATTGACTTATTATAAACAACTCTCCTTAGGAAATATATAATTTATGTAAATCCTCTAAAATCAAAATGCTCGATAACAGTTCTCGTTATTAAGACACTTTAGATCTCATCATTAAATCATATAAATAAATGATTTAATCTAATCACCTCTTTAAAATAAGAGTAAACTTCACTTTTAGTCCCTAATGTTTGTTAATTTTAACGGACATCGTCCCTAAACTAACAAAATTGGATTTGGTCCCTCACGTTTGTCATTTTACTTTGATTTTGGTCCCTCCTCCTAACGTCCGTTAACTCCAATTAAATGAGGGGTATTTTAGTCATTTTTTATTTTTTTCTCAGTTTTCTATTAACTTTTTTGTTTTTACCCTATTAAAAAAATATCAATTTTGTTTTTGTTTAATTATATATATATATATATATATATATATATATACATATATATATATATATATAAAGATCGATCTGGCACATCGTCTTCTATAGGTCGACCACCATCTGCATCTCCGACCTCACCTTCATCTTCATCTTCAACCTCCAATTTCATCCCCATCCCCTTTCAAACCCATCAAAATCTTGAAGCAAACCCCAAAATCACCCCTTCCCCGTGTGTCTTTTTCCCCAAACCACCACCACACCACAGGGACTTCGTCTTTCTCCCGGCCTACCACCATCTCTGTAGATCCCAGTGCAGTGCAAAACAGACTAACAGCAATCAAAGATGAACAAATTATAGATCACAGCAACTAGTCATATGATTGATAATACTTCAAAGGGTTAAGGTTTACAGAGAGAATTTCTAATAAGGGTATGTAAACCTAATGACTAGAAAATTGAATAATGAATTTCTCAACCTTTCTAAACTGTTCAACCCTAATTATGAACTAAATAAGCCTTTATATACTTAGGCTTTACAAGCAATTGGGCTTATGGGCTTGGGCCCATCTTAATAAAATAACTTTCAATTCATTACAAATCAAACCCTTATAAATACTTTATTCCACTTTCAACACTCAGGACTTTCAGTCCTAACAATCTCCCCCTAAAGTTGAATAAAGCATTTAACAACTTGATAAGCTTCAGGCCTTGATCTTCTTTCCCTCTTGAATCTTTGAAGAACTTTGGTGTTGCATGTCTTCATGACTTTCCACGCTCCCCCTTGAATAAAGCTCTTGGTCTTCATAGTTTCAACTTTGTAACCAGATTCAATGTACAGTAGCCTCGACTGAATGCACTATCAAGCAGCTTTCAACTGTAGAAACTCAACACATCGGATCAGCACACAAGAAAGATAATGTGAGAGTTACTTGACATTCCACAATGCAACTTCAGTTTAAAACAAAGAATTTGTCTTCGAACCGCGAGTTGAATAAGCTTTCATCTCAAGAACTTGTTTCAATCAGCACGTAGGAGGAATGATAAACAAATTTTTGTAGCAGACACCACATGATACGGGAAAGAATCAATACAATCTTTGAAATCTTCACTGTCTTCAGACAAACAAAATTAGCATTAAACTCATATCTTCATCTCTTTGATCTTTAGACTGTCTTCAGAACTGACTTTCTTTCTTTAAAACTTTGAAATTGAACATTGTAAACATTTCTCCCCTTTTTTTGATGATTGTGAACATCATGATCATCAAAACTTATTCAATTTCAACATATTCTTTGATCTCCCCTTTATGATAAGATGACATTCTCCACATTTTGATCTGAGTATCCGTCAATTCATGAAATATATATATCCAAATCTTTTCAAATTCAGATATAATAGGAATTGAAAACCTGAATCAACAAATGATACAGTTAGTATGCCTGTAAGTAGCACGAAGCCACTTTGTACAACGGATGTACTTTGGAAATGAGCTTTTGTGATGTTCACTCCCCCAGGGCTTCCATTCAATCATCGAAAAACCACAAAGAAATTTTCTATGAATGTTATGACAAGAAAACTTATTCCTTGTGTGCTCGTACAAGTGTAGAAATGATTGAAGCTACTTAGCTTGATCAGGCTCAAATTATGTAAACTGTTGAGACAGCAACAAATATTACACGGACTCAATGTGAATGAAAAAGGTGCGAAGGTGGGGCAATTTTCCTTCTTTTTCAATATCTAAATCTTCCGAGTGAAGACTAGATAGCAGATATGCTGCGTCCCCAAAGAAAATGAAACATTTCTTTGTTAAGAAAGAAACGAGTGGTTGGTGGGGTTATATGCAAGAGTTGGCATGGGCTAAGTGCCTTTTCAATGATGGTCACCAAAGAATGTGAACCAATCAGTAGATGTGGTTGCCCGGCTCAGAAAGTGGTTGGTGTAGAGTTCTGATATTCTTTTAACTCTGTTCTCACACCCTCTTTCTTTTTACCATTATGCTCACTTCTAACCAAACTCTCATTTTCCCATTTTACCGCTCCACACAATGAGAAAAACTCAAGCCGATGAGTTATCTCCCCCACTCTTTGATTTAAGACCCCTCACCCCGCAAATCGCTCTAGGATAACTTCCGGGGTAGGAAACACTGGTTAACGTGAATCCATGGAAGTACTGTTTAAGTTCTCACACAAATCCCATGTAAGTCCTAAAAAAAATTACTCAACAGTTTAACTTGAACATTTAAGCACAGAATGTATGATAACACTGTCAAAATGTATGCTCATAAGATTTGAGCAATTGAAATTTGAAGATTTCTCAAAACAGATATATTGAATGAATGAAATGAAATCAAGAGCATTGTTTTGAGAATCTGACAGTGTATCAATCAGATCACATAAAATGGATAGGGTATCAAAGAATTGGATATTTTGTTTATATGAACAAATATAAACAATTTAGCAATGAAAGCACAAATTTAGAAATAATGATAGATGCTCAACAACATTGAATTTCAAGCGGGGGTATTACCATCGAAAAAATTGTTTCTCTATGAGACATGGTAATAACAAATACAAATGAAGTACTGAACATGTGTGTGTGAATACGTTACAGTATAAGGATAAGATAATACGCAAGTATTGATCTTTTGAAACACACAGTCAGTTAAACATTAAAGCTCAAGAATTGAAAAACATTTAAATTCACACTTCTACATTCATGAAACCTTTTGAGAATCAGAAGTGGTTTGAACATTTCAGAAACTGTTTTTCATGCTTGAAAATTGTTCTTCTTTCAAACAATCAGAGATCTAGGATTAGAAGATATTTACCTTTTAAGCTCCCCTTCAAATCATGATAGAACGATATAGATCTATTAAGCTCCCCCTGGATATTTGCAAAATATCCAGGTCTAACCGTTGAAGAACGGGTTCTGATCTGTCATGTAATCAGAAGCAAAACTTCGTTGAAGTCCGGGTTCTAAGCTGATTTACTTAGAAGCCATTGTTCTTCTACTCCCCCTTGACAGTAGGTGCCTGCAACAAAGAATCAGTTTTCGGCTTTGGTACCCACTGGTATTTGGGTCCATGAATGTTAGTTGCAGTTCTTGAGGGGGATATAGAATAAGAACCATACCAGAAATGATCACTGGTTTTATGAATGTGATCATGTGTATGACAATAAGAACAGTGGTACTTCTTACCTGACAACTTGAGTAATTGATCTCTTGAGTAGATGTGGTCAGGTTTACCTTTACTCACATTGTTCTTCTTTGCATTAAACGCATGTACACACGATTCTCTTTCTTTCAGATCATCTTCAACTGGTTTCTTCTTCCAGACCAGTTCCTCATCTTTGTATCTCCTTCTTCTAGGACGTGTACCTGAACCATCTATATTTCTATCATAGAAAAGGTTAGTCTTACGAATCTGATCAAAAGATTTAGCTGACCTTTGTGAAGAGACAGGTTTCTGATTTGGACTTGATACAGACTTTTCAAGCACTTTAATCGTTGAAGCGAAGTTGTCTCTTTCTTGGACAAGCAGGTCAATCTTCTTCGTGAACGCAGACTTCGTTTTCTGCTCTTTTAGTGCCTTCTCAGATAGTTCAGATAACTTGGCAGTAAGCTTTTTGATCTCAGTCTCAAACAAGCTTCTTTCTTCTTCAAATCCCTTCTCAGCATTGTTTCTTTGGCTAGATATTTCTTTGAAGACACCAACATTCTTTTGTTCAATAGCCTTCTTCTCTTTGGCAAACTTCTCTCTTTCTAGAATGATTACTTTCTGAAACTCAGAAACTTGCTGAGAAAGTTTTATGCATTTCAGCTCAACTTCTTTCTTCTCATCAGCACATTTTCTCGAGAATTCTGAGAACTTCTTTGCGAAAGATTTCTCTTTAGTCTCAAAATCATATTTGTGTTTAGCAAGCAGTTGCTCCAAATCAGATAAACGCTTTTGAAGATCTGCATTTGCATCTTTCAGTTCAGAAATCTTTTCCTCAGAACTTTCAACAGAGACTGTTTGCTGAGTTTTAGCTTCCAAAATAGAGATTTTTTCTTTTAGCTCAGAGTTCTCAGCTTCCAATTCTCTTCCTGTTAATAAACCCTTTGTCCCTATCACCAACCATTCAGCACAATCCCACAGCTCTTTTCCTGTCATGTTGTTAGTATTTATTTGACCAATAATTTCACTAAAAATGTCACTAATAAATTCACACGAAATACTATGTTTCATATAATTTCGAGCATTATTATTGGCCCTCTCTCTTTGTTCCTTTTCCACAGGAGTAGCTTCTGCCGGAATTTGGGATTGCTTTTCTCCTTCAGTCAAAGATAATCTGATGTAGGGACCAACCTCATGTTCGTCAACAAAATCCAGAAAATCAGCTTTCCACCTTTCATATTCTCCTTTGGACCGCAGCATTGGTGGGTTCACCATTTTGTACGAATTGAATAGACTGTATTCGATCCGGCTAAGAAGAAATATGAAACTTGAAAGTGCAGGGACCAAAAGTGACAAAATGTGAAACTTGAAAGTTTAGGGTCACAAACGACACGCTGAATCCTTGAAGTACGGGGGCTAAAATAAATGCACTGCAAAATGATCGTGAGACAAAAAATTTGACATTTTTTTTTTGGTCTTGAAACTATTGGTCGACCGGATGAATAGTGATCGGATGAATAGTGTCGACCGGATGAATAGTGTCGACCGGATGAATAGTGACCGGATGAATAGTGACGACCGGATGAATAGTAAACTCGATGAATAGTGAATCGATGAATAGTAATCGATGAATAGTAATCGATGAACAGTAATCTGTGAATAGTAAATCGATGAATAGTAAAATCGCAAAACACAGATTTAATCCTAAAAACTTGATTCTTTAGGCTCTGATACCAATTGTAGATCCCAGTGCAGTGCAAAACAGACTAACAACAATCAAAGATGAACAAATTATAGATCACAACAACTAGTCATATGATTGATAATACTTCAAAGGGTTAAGGTTTACAGAGAGAATTTCTAATAAGGGTATGTAAACCTAATGACTAGAAAACTGAATAATGAATTTCTCAACCTTTCTAAATTGTTCAACCCTAATTATGAACTAAATAAGCCTTTATATACTTAGGCTTTACAAGCAATTGGGTTTATGGGCTTGGGCCCATCTTAATAAAATAACTTTCAATTAATTACAAATCAAACCCTTATAAATACTTTATTCCACTTTCAACACTCAGGACTTTCAGTCCTAACAATCTCCATCTCCGGTCACCACCTTAAGTTGACTTCTCCGGAAAACAATCCCAAACTCCAAGCATCTCCATCTCCTTTTTCCTTCCTTAACTGCAGAAAGACCAAGCATCTCCATTTCCAAGGATAGGCAAGGGACCTCACCATCACCTGCAACTTTTTCCTACCACCTCACCTCACCATCACCTACAACCTCCTCCATCCACCTCACCACCTTTTGCAACATCCTATGATGAGATCCAAAAGTAGACCAAAAATGAGATGCATATCTAGATCGACAAGAAATCCAAGGGAAGATACGATTATGGTCTTGAGAAGAAGAACCGATCCTCTTTCACCACCACCACCGTCTTTTCTCCTTTCCTGATGATCCATTCCCATCATCGTGACCCCCTCCATCATATATAGTTAAGGTTCTAACTTTCCAAAATCTCTTGATTTGGAAGAGGCGATGAATACCACAGTGGTTTCTTCTTCCCTGATGAACAACATCCATTCTTCACCATCGTGACCCACTTTTCCATTATGTCTTTCTCATACAAGTGAGGTATTCTGCTAAAAGGGTTCACAACTGATTAGGGGCGCCGGAGATGGATGGGGTCTAGGACCGGCGGAAATCTAAAACGGGTGACGTGAATGATGGAATGGGTGGGGAGGGGGACAATGACGTGAGGAATGAATACGGAGGTTATAATAATAATAATAATAATAATAATAATAATAATAATAATAATAATAATAATAATAATAATAATAATAATAATATATTTTGTATTTATTTAAAGAGGAAAATAGAAAATGACTAAAAAGCAGACATCTCCCCCCCCCCCCCCTTTCTGTTTATGGATAGAAAGAATATCCCTTTAGGAGAGTATTTTATGAGTTGACTGTAACCCCAAGGACACTCGACCTTAGGGAGAGAAAATCCCTTGAGCTCAAACCTGGTCGTTTCTTGCTCTCTTTTTTTTCTTTCTTTTGGCACCAAAGCCTAGGTAATGTTTTTACCAACTTTTTGACATAAAGAACATAATATTTCATCAACAAATGAGTTCCATTTTCTCATTTAAAGTTTATGTTTTTAAAACTAAAACCCAAAAACTTTGACACCGATTTAGACCATAAAAACACAAATATGAGACAAAAGGTTACTAGGGTTCGATCGAAGTCTTCACAACGAAGCTATATAACTAAAAATCATAAGATCTGGTTTAGTATATTACCTCAAATATTCAAAAAACTGAGAAACTCAACCTTGTGCTTTCAGCTCTGATTTCTCTCGCAATAATCGATTATTTTTCAAACTATCTGGACGAAAATGCTCCCACTCAGTCCTCTACATTTATATCTTAAAAAAATGGCGTATTAGTTGAAAAATGGGGCCAATAGGGTGTTAGAACGAGAGGTCGTCATCGAATATCATATTTTCAAATAGACTTGTCCTTTTGGCAGGACATGTCCCTTATCTGTGGAGAAAATGACGCTCAGAACCCTAAACTATATGACATTTACATCCAGCCCCCTAATCTCACTATTTTGGCAAACTTTACACTTTACCCTCTCCTGACATGATATGTTACATATTTGGTCCAAAATAAATAAAACCATTTAATATTATTTTTCTTTTCCCTTTTCTTTTTCATAATTATTTATTTACCCAAATTTTTGGATGTTACACTCTTTCGGTTAGCAAAATTGTCACCAGTCATATTGTATGGGATCACAAGTCTTACCTTTTAACTTCCGCAACAAATCTGTAATTCTTATTTTTATATAAAAATATAGAAGAAGAACTAAAAGTGAAAATCTGTTGTGTTTATCTTCAACCCCCCTCTACAAACACATCCTGTGTAAATCATCCCTTTCCGGGACCAATAAGTGGTATAAAAGAATTTGTTTTACCTCGTAAACAAGATACATGAAGACTTCCACAACCAATGATAATAGCTCTCTATCGAACCTCTGGGTTTTCAAAAAGACAACGTTTCTGTTTAGAAAAATCGGATATCACTCTTTTTTGAAGGAGTTGTCAATCAAATTCCTCACATTCTCAAAAATGATCCCCATTTTCCGACCACCTTTCTTTCAAGTGTAAGAGATGAAAACGACAAATTCATTGAACCAGAAAGACAAATTATCAAGACTCCTGATCAATGGTCAGAAGGAGACAAGAAGCAGGTAGCAGTGGATACAAAGGCTTCCACCATCATTGTTATGTCACTCCCAAATGATGTCTACCATTCCATCATGAATCTTGCTACTGCAAAGGACATATGGAACACACTTACTATTCTATATGAAGGCACATTCGAAGTGAAACAAAACAAAAGAATCAGTCTCATCCGACAATATAAGCTTTTTTATGTTACAAAAATGAGTCTCTCACGGATGTGTACAATAGGTTCAACTCTCTTCTCAATGATCTTAAAGTTCATGAAAAAGTGTTTGACAACATTGAGGTACTTTGCAAATTTATGGGATGCTTACCCGACTCATGGGAAAATATTTCAGTTTGCTTAAAAACCTCCAAAGATCTTCATCACATGCCCTTAACCACCCTTTATGGTACTTTATACAATTATGAGCAAACTATAGCACCAAATGTATTTCAGGAAATAAAAAAACAGTAATATTGCCTTTGTTTCATCGAATGTCAAGAGAATAGGATCTTTGTCAAATGTCAAGTATGAAACTAAATCTGACATCTCTAATGATCACAATGATAAAACTTTCTCTTATCTCAGTGAAGATTCAGGTGATGAGACTGAAGGTCTATCCATCCAAGACAAAGTGACTTTCTTTCTCTAGTTGATTCTAATCTAAATAAAGTTACCAGAAAAAGGGGCTTTCAAAAGAGATCAAAAGGAAGATTTTCAAAAAGGACACCATATGCACATCAAAGTCAGTCAAACTATGACAAATCTAATGATGAGGACGCTTTGTTGTCGAGTGCAGGTCCAAAAGAATAAGTATCCCTTCATCATCTAAATAACAACAATCCTCCCTTAAAGAAGGAAGAAAAGATACTCAGGGAACCATGTTTTATCAAAAAACCTCGTAGGAAATAGACAAAGGAATGATGGCTGAAGAACATGATTGGGTAGATTCTGCATCATCATTATCAAATGAGCAAGATGAAAAGGCAAATTTATGCTTTGTAGCACACCTTTCAGATCCTTAGGAAACCCACAAAATCATCCCTTCATCGACCACATCTGATCAACCTCATCCATCATCTCATAATCAAGTATTTCCCTCTATCTTCGCATATGGTCGCATGTACGTAAAAATGTCAAATGCTCTTGAATCAAAAGAAAAGGATGGGATAAAGATAAAATAACTAACTGATGAAATATCAAAGTGTCATGAGAAACTCAGACACTTTGACAAACTTCAACATGAGGTAGAAGATCTTAAAATTATCTGCATAGACATTTTAATAATGAAAAAACGCCTTCTCTTACAAGACATGGAAAAAGAGAAATATATAATAAAGAGTTGGAATCAAGCCTCTCCAGACCACATGAAAATTTTAAACTATCAAATTCCAAATTGTGGTCATCGACTAGGTTTCTCTTCATCCTCTTCGTCAAAAGAAAATAATTCAAATAACTACACTCTCTCAGGAAGATCTTTCTTCTCTCAACATCCCTCATGCAGATCATCAAGTAGTTATGAAAAGAAAGTGTTAAATGTCTTTGTTCAAGATTCCAGCCAAAAAGAGTGCGATTTCATGATAGAAGAATATGAATATGAATCCATCGGATCTTCTACTTTTCCCTCAGTAGGTGTTGATGGTGGTACATTAAGATTCTAGCGAACTTTTTAGTGGGAATTAGTGAGTGTCGCCATACGTACGAAGATGAAAGTTTTGGACTTGTCATCAACTTGAAAACCAGTTTAGAACTCCCTGACATAATCTACCATGGCCATCCTTGAAAGTTGTAGGAAAACATTTCATCATGGGGCAGAAAACCTAATTTGAAAACACGAGAGAACAAATAAATGTTAATTTATGATATATATTAATTTTATGGAATAATTGCTTATGTATTTTTTTTATTACATTTGCCATTTTCAAACAAACATAAATATATGTTTGTAAACACAACCTAATCAATCAAGTAAAACTAGTTGATCGTTTGTCCAATAAGAATTGGTTTGAGTCGATAAAAAACCTAATTTTGAAAAACTAGCTAGCTTAACACCGATGACATGATAATTAACTATTCATTTCGATTTGAGAGAGTGCTCAAACACTTCACAAATTCACCACAAATTGTAACCTCATACATCACAAACAAGTTCCTTAGGTAGTGTTTGGTACTCATACATGATTGGACAAGACAGAACTGGACAGGACAGGACATGAGGCTAGGACAGGACTGGACAAGACAAACGTCTGTCTTATGTTTGGTACGACTAGGACTGGATAGGACTGGACTGAACAAATTTCTCTAAAAGTTGTTTGATGATTTTATATGTCATATAATAGTTATAAATAATACAAATAAAGTATATCTTTAAATAATTTAATTAAAAACTTTTTTATTTTTTTACACGATTTTCATACATATGAATACATACAAAAACAATGGTAGGAAATTTGAATGAATAATCTGAAATAATTGATGGTAGCTCAAAAAATACGATTCATATAAAGAAAATATAATATTTGATTTAATTTGGAAGATCTTAATGAATTGACAGATGCATAGTTGCAGCGACATGTAAAGATAAAGGCGATGGGTGGCCGGTAAAGGACGGTAATTGTTAATAACGTGAAAGATAGTGGATAGTGGTGGTGCAGGAGGTTGTTGTGGTTGATGTGGTAGAGGTATAAGTGGTCAACGATGGTAGTGGTGGTGTTAGTGGGCAGTGGTAATAGATATTATTATAGTGGAGGAAGAGGCGGAGGTCACTAACGGTGGTTGGCGGTGAGCGTCGGTGGTGGCGACGGCAATGGATGGTGGGTGATCGGTGGAGGTGGTGATAAGCGGTGGTTGTGGAGGTGGTGGAGGAAGTTGTTGTAGTAGTGGAGGAAGAGGTGGAAGTGGTCGACGATGGTTGGTGGTGGCTACCAGTGGTCATTGATGGTTGTGGAGGTGGTGGATGAGGTTTTTATGGTGGAGAAATAGGTAGAGGTGGTCGACGGTCGTTGGCGGTTGCTACTAGTGGCCGTCGATGGTGGTAGTGACGGCGATGGGTAGTGGTGAACCTTAAGACTAATACCATATTAGGATTATATATCAAATAGCGGTAGATTAGTGATTTTTAGTTTATGTCTGACTTTTGTCCCATGTTGTTCCACCTATTTCGGTGGGACAAGAAAATACCCTTTTTGTATCATCTTGTCCCACCCTGTCCCATGTCGCGCCAAACATGGGACAGTGAACTTTTGTCATGTCCCATGTCACGCCAAACGTGGGACAATGAGTTTTTGTCCCGTCCCGTCCCATCTCACCCAGTCTTCAAACCAAACGCACCCTTATAAATCATGTATGTGGTGAAATAAGAGAAACCACCGCCCTCAGTAGGTGAGTTGCTTCTTCTATAGTTGTCGAAGACACTTGCCTACCACATTTCACACTTTTCTCGAACAACCTTTGCTAGTAGTCTAAATTTCCCTGGTGTATGTATGTGTTCACGATCATTGGCGCATTTTATAAACAAAACCCATGATGTTATTCAAGTATTTGATATATTATATATTACATCAAATATATAATATATATAATATATTAAATATATTATATATTATATAAATAGGGGTTACATCAAATGAAAACCACAAATATGTTACAAACATATGAGAACCAATATAAAAATATTTTTTCACATGATATATTTTCACCAAATGCTTGGATTTAATATATTTCTTCCCATATATTTGTTTCATAATATGATAGTTTTACATGTATTTGTTTCATCACATGAATATTTTTTACCTGTATTTTTCATTTCACTAGGTGAATCAAATTTTATTTTTCACGTGTAATCTTTTCACAAGGTGAACAAAAACATATATGAAACAATATCTTAAATCATAGGCTTTGATAAAAAAAATCATGTAAAAAAATATTTTTATATCGGTTCTCAAGGGTTTGTAACATATTTTTGGTTTTCATTTGATTATCGACCTATATATATATATATATATATATATATATATATATATAGGGAGGATCATGCGAGAAGTTAAACATTTTGCGAGAAGGAGAGAAGTGTTTAATCATATATGATTAAATGGCTTGTAGGTGTGTTTAATCATGTATGATTAACCGTCTATGTATTGCCAATATAACATGTGTTTAATCATATATGATTAAGCTTGTGTATCATATATGATTAAACACTTATCGCTTTCTCACAAAATGTTTAGTTTCTCGTTTGAACCTATATATATATATATATATATATATATATAGAGAGAGAGAGAGAGAGAGGATCAGATTCAGAGAAAAAGTGCAAAAAAACCCTGAGGAACACGTAACCGTTCATTTGGACGTATGCACATGTGCATACAAGTAATTGAATCTTTGTTTTGGTCTTTATGCACTAGTGCATGTTATAAATTACTTGTATGCACATGTGCATACCGTCTAGATGAACAATTATCAGGTTGTTCCTCATTTTTTTTCTTCATTTTTTGAGGTTTTCACCTGAACCTCCCTATATATATATACATACATATCTCTACTATTATATGAAAATTTTATTACCGTTATTGGAAAAATCGGTTTTTGGAATTCAGTTTTTGGAAACCCAGCTTTGTAGGTCTTCTCCCCCCCCCCCCCACGTCCTGCACGACCCTCCTCGCTTTGCTATACAGTACCAATGAAACCATCCTTCAACGATGCAATCGGCCGCTCTGCTTTTCCAAGGTACGCTTTCCTTCTTCCTCAGTTTTGATTATGCATCGATTAAGGTTTCTTCTTCTTCTTCTTCTTCTTCTTCTTCTTCTTAAGTATTCTTTCTGCATTTCCCATTTGTTTTAGCGTTTGAAATTCTGGATCAATGTGTAGAAAATTAGGTTGTCAGGCGTATGGGATTTCTAAATCGGATTTTTTTGTTGGGTTTTTTCTTCTTCTTCAGTTTTGATTATGCATCGGATTGGGTTTCGAAGGTATTGACTTCAAGATTCTGATGATATCCATTCTCCTCCTCCTGCTATGTTGTACCTCCACCTGTTTCTCTTCTCCGATTTCCATTTCAGGTTTGTTTTCATGTGATTCCACTTTCATTCATCAGATTTAGATCAACTTCTGTTGGGAACTGAAGAAAAGCTTAAGTATGGTTAATGTTGCTGGTTCAGAGTTACTACTGCTAGAAGACTTCAAGGTTAATACTGCTGAGTATTACTACTGCTAGTAGAATTAATACTGCTAGTCAAAGTTAGTGCTGCTTGAACAAAGTTAGTACTGCTTAGCTAGTTAGTGTTGCTTAGTAGTTAATGCTGCTAAAAGATATTAATGCTGCTGAAGATTAATACTGCTTATAAGATGAAGATTCGCATGAAAGGATAACAGCTGGATGGACTGAAGATTATGGAAGGCTTAGAGATATACATGGAAGATATACTGAAGATATTTTTATTTCTTGTAATTATCTTTTGATTAGTATATGTATAGAATGCATAGAATAGAAAGATAACTTTTTGAGAATAATTCATTCTAAGTTCTAGAGAAAAATCAACCTCAAGGCATAGATCCTAATTCTAGAGAAGTAGAATTCGTCTTGAAAGAGTCTGTTCTTCAAGATTGAGGTTGAGTGTGTAATCTTGTGATTTCAATCATTCAATACAAGTTTACAGTTTGTTATTCATATTTACTGTTTGTGATTACTGTTTCATTGAATATCAAAGTGTTATTCCGCAAACTTCTTTGATATTGTTTCTGAGAATTAATTCTTGTTGAGAATTCGATCCTGACAAGTGGTATCAGAGCCAAACTCTCTCAGAAACATCTATTCATCATGGAAAATCTTACAGAATCAAGCAGTACTTTGGTCTCTAAGGTTCCAATGCTCAAACCCAGTGAGTTTGACATGTGGAAGATCAGAATCAGACAATATATTCTTCTCACTGACTACTCAATGTGGGATATCATTGAGAATGGTCCTTCTGAAGCTGGAAGGATAGGACCAGATGAGAAAAGACCTCCACCAAAGACAGATGGTGAGAGGAAGATCAGACAGACAGAGATGAAGGCCTTGAGCACTCTGCTCTTGGCCATCCCCAATGAATATCAGCATCAATTTTGCAACTGCACTGATGCTCAGATTCTCTGGAATGCTCTAGAGAAAAGATTTGCTGGAACTAAGAGCATCAAAAGAAATCAAAGAGATGTTCTAAAGCAGCAGTATGAGAACTTCACTTCCTCAAAGAATGAGTCTATGACTCAAACTTTTGATAGGTTCAACAAACTCATTGGTGAACTGGCTACTGTAGGAGTGAAGATGGAACAAGATGATATCAACAGAAAGTTCCTCAGATCTCTTGGGGATGAATGAACTATGTACACTGTCTCATATAGACAGAGTGACAATCTGGAAGAGAAAGAACTTGATGATCTATACAATGATCTAAGAGTTTTTGAAACTGAGGTAGAAACCAAGAAGAAGCCCACTGGTTATGTCCACAATGCTGCACTTCTTTCAGCATCCACTGATACTACTGCCAACCCTGAAGCAGTTAGTACTGCCAGTGGAGTAAGTTCAGAAAAAGGCACTGAAACTATCTTTGAAGCCTTTTTGTCCAGTCATAGCAACAATTCATTGATTAATGATGATCTGGATCAACTTCACCCTGATGACCTGGAGGAGATGGATATTAAATGGCAGATGGCCATGTTATTCATGAGGGTGAAGAAGTTCATTAAAAGAACAGGAAGGAATAACTTCTCTCAAAGAAGAGAAGATGGAGCTGGTTTTGACAAGACCAAGGTGGAATGTTATAAGTGTCACATGAAAGGACACTTTGCTAGAGAATGCAGGAGTGTTGTTCCAAACAACAACCACCAACAAGCTCAGAATGGAGGCTACAATCAGAACAAGAATCCTGCTCAAGCCCTTGTTTCTCAACAAGGAATGGGATTTGACTGGAGTGATCAAGCTGAGGAAGCCATTCAGAATCAAGATCTTATGGCAGAAGTGTCTGATCTCCCCTCTGAGGTAATTTCTAATCTTTGCACTAAATCCTGCATAGACACTGTCAAAAGATACAGGGATCACAATCAAAGTATGTGTGATGACCTCAAAAGATTAGAAAAGGACAGAAGAGATTATGTGTTGATAGTAGAGAGATTTGAAGAGCAAATCAAAGGCTTTCAAGCTAATGAACTTCAACACTCTTATGACACAAACTATTGGAAGTGGGAAAAGAATGAGTTAGAGACCAAACTGTCTAAATCCTTAGAAGAGAGTGATAGGCTGAAAGAGGAACTGTCTAAAGTTAAACTTGACATAGAAAAGTTTTCATATGCTTCAAAAGCAATGGATCCTCCTTACAACAACAATTATATCTCTCCTACTTCAGACTTGTTAGAAACCAAGGAGAAAAAGGACTTATCTGAGAAAGCCTTTAAGATAGATCCTTTGGATGAAGTAGTAATTAAGGATTTAACTAATAAAGAAGTCAGTGAGTATAGGGATAATGATGTGAGTAATGAGATCCCATTAGAAAACAACATTATCACCAATGAGGGATGTGGGAAAATCTGGGTCAAGTCCAAGGAGATAAAGAAGACCAAAGGAAAAGATAACAAGGTCCATTACAAACAAACCACGGTTGTGAATCCTGGATCTTGTAAACAGTGTGCTTGCAGTAAAGCCAAGAGCCTAAATTCTGGTTTAAAAAGAGGAAATCAAAGAAACTGGAATAATCAATGGGCTCAGAAGCAAGGAGTTGATCTGAGTAAAATCAATAGACCAAAACCTTGTTTCATATGTGGCAAGTTAAATCATTTGGCTAAATATTGTTTCTTTAACCCTACTAACCAACAGATGACCTTTCAAAGATTTGTGCAAAAACCTGTTGGTTATAGGAAGGATGGAAAGAAACATGTGATAAAGAAACATGGTGAAAGGAAAGGCCCCATGAAGAAAAAGATTTTAAAAGAAAGTGTCAAAATGTGGGTGCCTAGAAGCACTAAAACTGTTAGTACTGCTGACAGGGTTAGTGCTGCTGGAAGTATTACTGCTGCTACCTGTGTTAGTACTGCTGAAAATATTAATGCTGCTAATACTGTTAGTACCTCTTCAAAGGTTAATACTGCCAACACAGTTACTGCTGCTAACACAGTTACTACTGCTAACAAGGTTAGTACTGCTAAGCATGCAAGTGCTGCTAAGGCAGTTAGTACTTCTAAAACCAGTACTGCTTCTAGCAAAAATGTTTCCAAGCCTATTATTGTGACAAAGTACTCCAAGAATGAGGAGTTAAAGTTCAAAAATCTTGTCAAGAAAGAATGCAGGTATTTTGATGAGAAAGGGGTACCCAAGACCACTTTGGCTTGGGTTCCTAACTCATACTAACTGATCTATCTTATGTGCCGGGCAACCAACAGCTCAAGGGAAAGAGCATATGGCATGTTGATAGTGGTTGCTCTAGGCACATGACAGGCAACATGTCATGCCTTCAGGATTTCAAGCATATCAATGGAGGACATGTTGCATTTGGAGATAATCTTACTGGTGGAAAAGTAAGTGGAAAAGGTAATGTCACCAAAGGTAAGATGACATTTGAGGATGTCTACTATGTTGATCAATTGAAGTACAACCTGTTAAGTGTATCACAGGTATGTGACAAACAACATAGTATATTATTTACAAATACTGAGTGTATGATCCTTGCTCCAGGGTTCAAGGTAGTTGATGAAAGCATGATACTACTTAGAACTCCAAGAAAGGACAATGTTTACTGTCTAGATATGGACAATGTTGATAGTGATTCATCTCTAAATTGTCTTGTTTCAAAAGCTTCTGTAGATGAATCCTCTCTTTGGCACAGAAGGATGTGTCACATGAATTTTAAGACTATGAACAAACTTGTTAAAAACAACCTTGTAAGAGGTTTACCATCTAAAGTATTTTCATGTGATGATCATTGTGTTGCATGTCTTAAAGGCAAACAGCACAAAACTTCTCATAAGACCAAAGAGATAAATTCAATTTCTTCTTGTCTCCAGTTATTGCATATGGATCTGTTTGGTCCTACAAATGTTATGAGTATAGGCAAGAAATCTTACTGCTTGGTTATTGTTGATGATTACTCTAGATTTACCTGGGTATATTTTCTAAGGACTAAGGATGAGACAAGTGGACTGATCAAATCCTTTATCCTAAGAATTGAAAACCAAACTAATCAAAAAGTAAAAGTCATTAGATCAGATAATGGGACTGAATTCAAAAATCTTGATCTAAACACCTTTTGTGAAGAAAAAGGCATTGAGAGACAATATAGTGCTCCTAGGACTCCTCAACAGAATGGTGTTGCTGAAAGGAGAAATAGGACACTAATAGAGGCTGCTAGATCTCTGTTGGCTGATTCAAAACTGCCAATTACCTTCTGGGCTGAAGCAGTTAATACTGCCTGCTATGTCCAAAACAGAGTTCTAGTAGTTAAGCCAAAGAACAAGACACCATATGAGCTTTTAAATAAAAGAAAACCTTTCATTGGATTCTTCAAACCTTTTGGGTGTCCTTGTACAATTCTTAATACCAAATCTCACTTAGGTAAGTTTGATAGCAAAGCAGATGATGGATTTCTTGTTGGGTATTCATCTCAGAGTAAGGCCTACAGAGTTTTTAACTCATCCTCTAGAATAATTGAAGAAAGTGACAATGTCAAATGCAATGAGAACACACCAAATCCTATTGGGTCTGGTCCTCAGTGGCTATTTGACATTGATTCACTAACTAACTCTTTTGGTTTCAGTAATGAGTATGCAGGTTCAGGAAGTGGAGGATCAGGGATCACACAAGTTCAAGAAAGTATATCTAAATCTGTGATATTTCCCATACCCACAGTGAATTCTGTTGAAGACTGTGAAAAGGAATCATCTACTGGACCAAGTCAGAGTGAAGAAGAAACTAGAGATGAGGAGACTCAAGAAAATAAAGAATCAGAAGTAGCAACTGAAAACACTTCAGTTGAGTTGCATGACTCTAATCTAGAGGCTGGACTGAATGAAGAACCTAGTCATAACACCAGAGTTCAAAAGAATCATCCTCCACAGCTGGTAATAGGAGATATCTCTTCTCCTATGATGACTAGACATCAAAGCAGGCTTCAAGAAATGCAAGATCAACAACATACAGTGCTTTCTTGTTTTCTATCCCAGCTTGAGCCTAAAAAGGCACATGATGCTATGAAAGAATCCAGTTGGATAGAAGCAATGCAAGAAGAACTGTTGCAGTTCAAGTTACAAGATGTATGGGATCTAGTAGACCTTCCTAAAGGTCACAGAGCAATTGGCACAAAGTGGATTTTCAGAAACAAGAGAGATGAAAGAGGAATTGTCATAAGGAACAAAGCAAGGCTGGTGGCTCAAGGGTATACTCAAGAAGAGGGTATAGATTATGAAGAAGTTTTTGCACCTGTGGCTAGGATAGAAGCAATCAGATTATTCCTAGCCTATGCTTCTTACATGAACTTCAAAGTCTATCAAATGGATGTAAAAAGTGCTTTTCTCTATGGCTCAATTGAAGAAGAGGTATATGTCTGTCAACCACCAGGGTTTGAAAACCCAAGCTATCCAGACAGGGTATATAAATTAAAGAAAGCTCTTTATGGACTGCATCAAGCTCCAAGAGCATGGTATGACACTCTGTCATCCTATCTCTTGGAAAATGGCTTTGAAAGAGGAGTCATTGATAAGACTCTGTTTATCAAGAGAAAGAAGAAGGATATCTTGCTGGTCCAAATCTATGTTGATGACATTATCTTTGGATCTACAAGAGACAACATGTGCAAGGAGTTTGAGGAACTAATGCATCAAAGGTTCAAAATGAGTTCCATGGGGGAACTTACTTTCTTCCTTGGACTCCAAGTTCAACAGAAGTCAGATGGCATCTTCATCTGTCAATCCAAGTATGTGCAGGACATTCTAACCAAGTTTGGTTTCTCAGATTCAAAACCTGCCAGCACACCTATGGAGACACACAAGCAGATAACAACAGATCTTGAGGGGGAGGATATGGATGTGCATCATTATAGATCCATGATTGGATCTCTCATGTATCTCACAGCATCAAGGCCAGATATAATGTTTCCAGTCTGTGTATGTGCAAGATTCCAAGTTAGGCCAAAGCAATCTCACTTTCAAGCTGTTAAGAGGATATTCAGATATCTCAAAGGGCAACCCAGATTGGGACTTTGGTATCCTCATGACTCACCCTTTGACCTAATAGCATACTCAGACGGTGATCTAGGTGGGGCAAACTTGGACAGAAAATCTACTTCTGGAGGATGTCAGTTTTTGGGTGCTAGACTAGTTTCATGGCAGTGCAAGAAACAAACCACAGAGGCAGAGTACATAGCAGCTGCAAGTTGCTGTTCTCAAGTCTTATGGATTCAGAATCAAATGTTGGACTATAGGGTAACCTTTCTACACACTCTCATTTTTATTGATAATAGCAGTGCTATCAGCATTGTGAATAATCCTGTCAAGCACTCTAAGACAAAGCACATTGAGATCCGGTATCACTTCATAAGAGACTGTAATGAAAAGAAACTTGTTCAAGTTGTAAAAGTTCATACTGACAACCAGTTTGCTGATCTATTCACCAAAGCTTTTGATGTGGGTAGATTCACTTTCTTGGTAACAAGTGTGGGAATGATCAACTCTGAATAAGCATCCTCTCAAAAAGTGGTTAAATATCTGAATATTATAGATTCTTGGTGTTACTAATCTTCCTTTGCAGGGCATACATAGCAGTACTCAATTCAGCCTAAGCTTCAAAGATTAAGTATGGTTAATACTGCTAGATTAGTTAATACTGCTAGTGGTTAATACTGCTCGCAGTTAATACTGCTAGTTAGTTAATACTGCTAGTGGTTAATGCTGCTAGTGGTTAATGCTGCTAGTTAGTTAATACTGCTAGTGGTTAATACTGCTCGCAGTTAATACTTCTAGTTCGTTAATACTGCTAGTAGTTAATACTGCTCGCGGTTAATACTGCTCGCAGTTAATACTGCTAGTTCATTAATACTGCTAGTAGTTAATACTGCTCGCGGTTAATACTGCTTGTCAGTTAATACTGCTCTAGGTTAATACTGCTTATGTCCCGAATACTATAAATACCCTTTGCCCGCCTAAAAGTTCATAACGACTCTTTGTATACTGTTCACTTGCGCTCTAAACCCTTTCTCTCTCAAGACTCGAAGTTTTCAGGCAAGTCTTTCACTAAGATCAATGGCATCCATGGCATTCATCGATGAACACAATGAGATCGCGATGCTACAAAAGCCAAAGCAAGCTGCAGGATTTCATCAGATTGTGGATTTCCTCAAGTCAAGCCACATTGCCCATGCTCTTACTGTATCACCTACAATCTATATCGAGCATCAAAGGCAGTTCTGGGCTAATGCCACCATTGTTGCTGAGAATGGTGTGCAAACGATCAAGACAAGGATCTGTGAAAAAACACTAACAGTTACTGAAGAGGTTATTCGCATCAGTCTACGTCTAGACGATGCCTCTGGTATAACATCTATCTCAAATGATGAATTGTTCTCTTCTCTTACAAGAATGGGGTATGGAGGCCCATTGGGTGTATTCAAATTCTCAAAAGCCAAATTTTCACCCCAATGGCGTTTCTTTGTCCATACTCTTATGCACTGTATCTCCAAAAAGACTACTGGATGGAGTGAGTTCAGCAGCACCATTGCTTATGCTTTGGTGTGCTTGGCCACTGCCAGAAAGTACAACTTTTCTAAAATGATTTTCAGTGATCTTGTCTCAAACATGGGAAACAAAAAGAGCTTCTTTATGTACCCCAGGTTTGTCCAAGAAGTTATTACTCATGAATTGACGGATGTACCTCAACCTGTTGGGGTATATGTACCTAAACCCCCCAAAGGCAAGGTTTTCTCAAATATGAGAATATCTGCTGGGGACTCGGAAGGAGTTGACACCCCATTGTTCTCTACAATGATGGTAGTGTCCCAAACAACTGAAGGTATGGCAGCAGGGTCAAGGCCCCCATTAGACCATCCTACTGCTAGCCAATCCCAACCTTCCCACTCTAAATCTATTCCCCAGTCCCTTCTTGAAAAACCAACCTCACCTATCACCCAAACATACAAGAGGAAACAGGTAAAGAAGGCTCCTTCCCTTCTTGTACCATCATCCCCCAAGCCTTTAAGCCCTCTAAGGGAGAATTCTCCTTTAGGGAATATCCATAGGGAAACCAAAGGGGTGTCTCCCAACCCTAAGGAGGTGCTCTCTGAGGAGGAGGAAGAGCATATGGGTGATGAGGCTGCCACTACTCCTGCTAGCACAGAGGAGGAAAGTGGTAACATCAATAAGACCTCCCCCATGGCAACTTTGAATGAGCGATCATTCAAAGGTCCCTGGTGCCAAGAAACCACGGGGGTGGATAGTGCTTCTGCCAGGCAGAAGACTTCCACTACTAAAAGATCCAATGATCCTTCAAAGGAGGGTAACACTTCTAGAGAAGGTGAAGACAGATATAACTACCAGGAATTGATGGATACAATGGGAAACATCAACCAAGATGTCATCAAACAAGGCAAAGAGATAGAAGAAATGAAGCTGGTAATTCTGTCACAACAAGTACAGATTGCTAAGCTGAAGAAGATGGTGACCAGGCTAGTACAGAGGAAGAAGAGGAAGCAGTTTGTCTTAAAGAAGAGATCAACTGTTCAAGATCCTTTCAACAAGGGGGAGAAGCCAGAGGGAGAAAAAGAGAAAGAAAGCTCAACTGTAAAGGAAGTTGAAGTTGAGGGGGAGACAGAACATGGAACAACAGCAGAAACTGTTAATGCTGCTAAAATACAAGAAGCAGTAGAAACAGAAGCAGAAGAAACAGGGCTTTCTATAGAGGAAATGGAGATAGCTGAAACTTTGGTTAAAGCCAAGAATGATACTCCTAAGGCTACTCAAAAGGCCAAGGGAGTAGTCATTAATGAAGAAGGGATCTCAAAGAAGCATAAAGAGAAGGAAGTCTTGAAGGATATAAAGGGAAAAGGAAAAGAAAAGATGGTTGAAGAAGCTGAACTGCCTACAAAGAAGAAGTCTCAGATTGAACTGGATGAGGCAATAGCAAAACAGCTTCAAGACCAAATGGAAAAGGAGGAAATGTTGCAAATAGAAACAGACAGAGAACTTGCAAAAATCATGGCCAGGAAGTTGAATGCAGAATATCAGAAAAGCTTAAAAGAAGCAGCTCAGACCAAGAAACTTCAAGTTAAAAAGATGCCAGTGATGAAGCAGAAAAGACAACCCTCCAAGACCTTTTTGGCCAATCAGGAAAGAAGAAAGATGATAAATTTCCTGAAAGGTGCAATTGGAGTCAAGGGGGAGATGTTTACCAACATGGCATACAGTCAAGTTGAGGAGCTCTACAGGAAGGAAATGGCAAAACTCCAAGGGGATTCCTCTCAAAGGGAAGAAGCAGAAAGAAGGATGAAAGAGAGACATGATCTCAACATCCAACAACCATTCCCTGAGGAGACCACACCCTCAAAAGAAGAAGCAAAAGAGAAGAAGGAAGAACCTGAAAGTGTTGGTATAGAAGCCAAGTCTGGAAAGAGAGTGAAGTCAATTGCTTCAAAAAGGCAGTTGAAAAAACCAAGGGTGGAAGAAACTGAAAAGGAAGCAGAACCTTCAACCACATTTCCAACAGAACTTGTGCAAAGTCCAGAATAGTCAAGTAAGCCAACAGATGAGAATATGGATCCGTACATGACAATAGTGGAACCTTTGAAGGCTGTTCCAATCTCTATGCAAGCTCCAGAGATCATCTTCTGGGATATTCTAAGAGACAGTGGAAAGAATTTCTTCAGAATCAAGAGAGCTGATGGTTCATTTGAAGCTTATTCAACATGGGGGAAAGTTATCAAAAGTTGTTCAAGAGCTGATATGGAAGAATTATACAAAGTGGGGATGAAACTTTATGAACCTGTGTTGAAAGGTACTGAAGAGAATCTTCTCAAAGTGACATTGGAATACTTGTGCATGATGTTTGATCCAGAAAGAGTGCATTATAGGATTAAAGATCATAAGCATGAGTTCATATTCAAGAAGATTGATAAATGGATACTGTTTGAAAACTGTGGAGTATACATGATTACTATTGACAATTGTTATCATAAATACTACCTGGTGGACAAAATCTATGAGCATAGCAAGGAGAAGCTAGAAGGGATGCTTAAAGCTACACTGGTATGTACAAAAAATTCAGAGATGGCCAAGATTGTGGTGAGAAGAACTGTAAATCAAAGTTTGGGCCTAGATCCAAATTTGGGAAATTGAACCTGAGGTGTTGAAAGCATCTTGAAGATTAATTCTGAAGAACTTGACTTCTTGTCCTAAAAGTCAAGTTTGGGGGAGATTGTTGGGAACTGAAGAAAAGCTTAAGTATGGTTAATGCTGCTGGTTCAGAGTTACTACTGCTAGAAGACTTCAAGGTTAATACTGCTGAGTATTACTACTGCTAGTAGAATTAATACTGCTAGTCAAAGTTAGTGTTGCTTGAACAAAGTTAGTACTGCTTAGCTAGTTAGTGCTGCTTAGTAGTTAATGCTGCTAAAAGAGATTAATGTTGCTGAAGATTAATACTGCTTATAAGATGAAGATTCGCATGAAAGGATAACAGCTGGATGGACTGAAGATTATGGAAGGCTTAGAGATATACATGGAAGATATACTGAAGATATTTTTATTTCTTGTAATTATCTTTTGATTAGTATATGTATAGAATGTATAGAATAGAAAGATAACTTTTTGAGAATAATTCATTCTAAGTTCTAGAGAGAAATCAACCTCAAGGCATAGATCCTAATTCTAGAGAAGTAGAATTCGTCTTGAAAGAGTCTGTTCTTCAAGATTGAGGTTGAGTGTGTAATCTTGTGATTTCAATCATTCAATACAAGTTTACAGTTTGTTATTCATATTTACTGTTTGTGATTACTGTTTCATTGAATATCAAAGTGTTATTCCGCAAACTTCTTTGATATTGTTTCTGAGAATTAATTCTTGTTGAGAATTCGATCCTGACAACTTCTGAACCTTCGATCTTCTCCTTTTCTTCAATAGATGCCATATTCACCTCTGAAGCTTCGATTGGACGAAATCTTCTTCAGGCTAAGAACGGTTCGTTCTTCTTATATTTCTAATTTTGGCATATCTGTTTGAACTCTGTATCTTTTTAATTTATGGAAATGATTATTTGATCTCGTTGTAAGTCATCTTAGATGTTAAATAATGTTTGTTACCTGCTTTAGTTCGATTTTGAAAATTGGAAGAAACAAAGGATGTTATCTACCATTAATTATAAACTGCCATTACTTCATTGATCTATAAGTTAGGGTTTGGTAGCATGATGTTTTGAAATTTTGATCTCAAATTTGCTTTAATTTGGAATCAGAACCATGAAATTCGAATTCACAAACACACTATTTCTGTTTAAACTCTGTAGCTTCTCCTTATTGATTGAAGTGATTATTTGATCTCGTTTTAGTTCATCTTAGATGTTAAACAATGTTTATTACCTGCTTTAGTTCGATTTTGAAAATTGGAAGAAACAAAGGATGTTCTCAATCCTTAATTCTAGATTGCCGTAACTGTATTGATCTATAAGTTAGGGTTTGTTAGCATGATGTTTTGAAATTATGATCTCAAATTTGCTTCAATTTCAAATCGGGTCCATGAAATTGGAATTCTCACACACGTTATATATGTTTGAACTTTGTAGCTTCTCCTTATTGTTTGAAGTGATTATTTGATCCCGTTTAAAATTATCTTAGATGCCAAACAATGTTTGTTATATGCTTTAATTTGATTTTCAAAATTGGAGTGGATCCTTCCGTGAAATTTATCCAGGTTTAGGTTTTAATTTCAGATTTTCTTCTTCTTGCTTGTAAATCGGTCAATTTTGTTGAAATTGAACTTGAAAGAATTAAGGAATTTTTGTGCAGTGACGCATATCGATACGTTTGAAATCGTCGTCGTCAAGATCGTAAATGTTCAACATATTGCAATTACTTTTTCGTTTAATTGTTTTCGATTACTTAGATGATTCACTTTTGTTTGCTCAAGTATGATTTTATAGATTGGTTTTAGTGAGATTGAACTAAAAGAACTAGCTACAGTGAGGGCTCGTGTAAATTGATAGTACAATATACAAGAGTTGTTAACTTGTTATTATGTTGATTGTTACTTGAATTACTGAATCTGAAGGTAATTGATGTGAAACTGTTTTGGTAGGGTTAGGGAGCTTGGAATTTGAGGTTTAGAATCATAATGGAGGTTGGTTTTGTTCAAAGTTTGAACTGATTTAGCTTGAATCCAGATTGTTAGCGATGAATTCCAGTTACTAGACATGCCATTTGGTGTTTCTGCATTAAGAGATATCTGCTCTATCTAACAAGGGATTGATTCAGAAAGTAGAATAACTATTACTTACTTGTTTAAAATGGCTAAGTTTTATTTGTTACAGATTCTAACGGCCTGAATGTTTATGTGAATTATTCTTATCGCTTTGAATTTTGTTGGTTTCTATATAATAGTATAAGTTATTTTAACCAAAGGGGACCTTGTAGCATGCCATGATCGGTGAAGGAAACACTTAGCACATCGTGTTCTTAAAATTGTTTACCAAAAAGCTTACCGGGTAAGTGCATATCTATAAGAGGCACCACTCTCACTAACATCAAAGGGTGAGATTTTTGGCCATCAAAATGTCAAAGTATGCAACAATCTTACCCGGTAAGAGTTGTGACCCTCACTTATCGGCTTGTTTCTTGCCTTGCCTCTTACCGCATAGGATTTTCGGCCGGTAAGTGTTTGGTAAATGGCCTCTAAATTAAGTTTTCATTAATATTTTGTGGCAGGCTAATAATGCTGCAAATTTGCGTCAATGTTGTTTGATTTTTGTTAATAACTTTTAATGGCTGGTGTTATCTGGAAAAAGCCAATATGTTGCTCCTTTTTTTTGTTATGTGTTCAATTATTGCTCACTCCAATAATGTAGATGATTTGTTTGATATCTGATTTTGTTTTACCAGCCGTGTATGTGGTAACTCACATGGGTTGATCAGAAAGTACGGGTTATGTGATGTAGGCAGTGTTTCCACAGCAATGCAAAGGAAATTGGTTTCATTAAGGTTAGTTACTTAGTTTTGTATCTTATGTAAAACATTTTTGGCCACCGTTGGTATCTTTTCACTTGATAGGTGGCTGTCAAGGCTAGCTAAGAATTGGTTTCACTTGTGCTTTTGAATCCTGTTACAAAAGAAAAGAAAATAGAAATTAGATAGAATCCATGCGTCTCATACCCATTGGACCTCAAAACGGCTGGAATAAGATACAAATTCTACCCACGGGCCTTTAGCCCAACCTTCGTGGAGGTCAAGGGTTCAAGCCTCATTTGAGGAGCATTTGTGAGTTTTGCGGTATATAAGTATTTTATACTTCCATAAAAAGATAGAAATTCTATGTAATAAAATATAACCTGTATTGGGTAAGTCATCTTGTAATCTTCTGATTTGACTACAAATTTTGATATCCCCTTCCAAAATAAGAGTTGCATTTTGATTTTTTTATGTAAAACCTGGTACTTGTGCAAAATTGTGATGGATTTTGTTACTAATTATCCACCATTATTTTTTATTCCAACTTAATGATCGGATTCGACCAGGCTACGATATCAAACGACATATTAGATTCACTTGGTATATTTTATACCTTACTCCTCTCAAAACTAAACATGTTTGATGTACATATGGTGTATTCATAAATACTAATATTAGTTTGAAACATATTGTTTGTTGATTGGATATGCAATAGTTCTAACCTATATGAACAACCTGTTTGCTTATTGATTTTAGGATAATAGATCTAATATGCCTTTTAGAGCTAGAACCCGACCCTATTTTACCAAAAAGAAATATTGCCTTTCATGATTCGAGTTGTAGAAAACGATACGGAAGGTGATCAAGACACGAGAGCAGTGACAAACTCTTCTCGGGTGATGAGACATGGGTCTATCTTATTCATATCCATACTTCAAAAATGAGAGATTATATTTGATCCAAGACAACCTTAAAATAGAACTTTATGTTATTCTTTGCACGAAAAATAAATATTAGCAACTTATATTTATTTTTGGCTAAGAATACAAAGAATTGTAAAACTCATCTTTGAGGGTGAAATTCTCAATCTAATTTATGTTTTAAAGGGTTATGTTTGAATTTAGTGACAAATATGGTTGTGAAAATTCATGGAAAACATGGCTGCTAAACCTTCACAGATTAGTGATTTAACTAAAATGACCGTATACATTTGTTTTATCCAAAAAAATAGTAGAAGGATACTTTTCGCTCTCCTCTTCTATGATGTTCTGTATACTAGCTTCCTCTCATCTGGATCGATAATTTACTATGATCACATTTCTTGAAACATTGCTTTCTTTAACTAATTCTCGATGCTATTTGTGGGTCCAACAATACTAATATCAAGTTCTTAGAAACAACACAATAACGATTACCAACCTGTATTGATTTATAGAAATGGTTACAAGGTTGATCGATTCAAGCATGAAATGTGTTCTCTGTTTTTCTCTCTATTACACCTTTTAGTGTGTGTTTGTGTTCTGATAATTATGATCTGATCTTGTTAGAGAGATTGAGATATCACATATAATCTTAGTGTGTCTAACACACTATCTACAACTTGCAAGAGCAAGTTGTAATATTAAACAATAAAACTAACTTAATATCTAATATTTAGATATTCTATCTAACTAACTAACTTAGATAATAACTAACTAAGTTAACTTTATCTAACTATGATAAACTAGATCTAATATCTATTAGAAATAGATATTTAAACTAAGTTAACTAATATAATAAACAAACAATTACATTGATTACTTTGACATTTATTACAAATAGATATAGACTTTAATATCGAGAGTCGACGTTCCGGCTTTGGCTTCAGATTGCGATCTTCAGATTGGATGATCTTGAATCCAATGAGACTGTGTCTTAACAATCTCCCCCTTTGGATCAAGATCATTACGAAAATGATTTTAGCAATTCAGTCTTCTTGTTCAGCTCAGAAGATGCAATCTCTTTCTCTAGCTCTTAAATCAGCATTTCTTCAATCTACTTTCTTTAGAACAATTCAGTCTTTGACGTGATTCTTGAAACATGTGATCTTTGCCATTTCTTGTGTAGTCATTCTCCCCCTTTTTGATGTTAAGTGCAACGACTTCATCAAAATTAGTTGTAAGAAATGTCAATCTTGCGGTTAGAGCTCTTGATCCGTCAATTCAAAAGATATTCATCCAGATCTTGTCAAATCCAGACAGAATAGTCGTGTAACACTTGAATCAACTAATGAATCAGTTAACATGCCTGTCAGTAACACTAAGTCACTGTGTGTAACGAATACACATTGGAAAGGAGCTGTTTGATGTTGACTCCCCCAGGGCTTCCATTTAATCATCGAAACACCACAAAGGTAATTTCTATAAACATTATGACAAAGAAACTAATTCCTTGTGTGTTCGTTCTTGTGTTGAAAGAATTAAGCACTTGATGATTGCTTATAGGCTCAAAATTGTGTAAATCACTGAGACAACAGTAAGTTAAACACAGACTCAATGTGCATGATTGAAGTGCGAAGGTGAGGCAGACTTCCTTCTTTTCAATATCCAGATTTTCCAAATGAAAATCAGATAGCATATGTGTTGCGTTCCCTTTGAAAATGTGAAACACTTTCTTGTTGAGAAGAAAATGAGTAGATAGTGAGGTTTGATCAAGAGTTGGCATGGGTTAGTTGCCTTTTTCAATAATGTTCACCACAGAATTGTGAAACACTAGTAATGTGGCTACCCGGCTCAGAAAAAGTTGGTGCAGAGTTGTGTTATTCTTTGAACTCTGTTCTCACACGCTCTTTCTTTTAAACAGTTTGCTTACTCTAATCACACTCATTTCTTTTCGCTTCTCACACTCAATCACTAAGGATTAACTTCTTGGGTAGAAATCACTAGTTAAGGTGATTCCATAGAAGTTGTGTTAATTCCTAGCACAATGATTCTTGTTTTCCTATGATGCATGTGATGCTCAGATTGGTTTAACTATTTCAGTTAAAGCACAATTTAGATCATGAAAACATTTAAAATTACACTCCCAAAATATAAAATCTGTTGAAAAATCGGGAAGTGGTTTGAACATTAAACACAATGTTTTCCAATGATTGAAAGTTGTCCTTCTTTCAATCATATATGAGATGAAGATTTAGAATTATACCTTGACGTACGATCTTCAATCTCATGAAGTTAAGCTTTAAGTCATAAACATATGAAGTTGTAACCATCTCTCAAAAATTCTGCAAAAGTCTTATGTCAAGTTAAAGTAAAATTTATTCACTTAAAATGAAAAGACAAAAAGCAGTAAAACTTTTTAAAGTACGAGTTCTGATCAGAAATAATCCGAAGTCATATCCGTACTCCTTGACTTGAAGAGCTCCCCCTAAATTCTTGCATTACAAAAAAAATTTGGCATTAAAAGGTACATACAAAATTTTATGAGCTCCCCCTCGAAGTAATATTGACCAGATATCAATTTCTTCTCATTCTCCCCCTTGGATCATGAACATTATATAGAAGTGCAGATATCAATCAGAGTTAAGAATTTAGAAAACTTTTATAGGTAACTACTGATTAGATTTTAAGATTTAGCATACCAAGCTTAGAGATAAGAAAGTTGAACCTCTTTTCGTCTAAGGGTTTGGTGAACAAATCGGCAAGTTGATAATCAGTTTTTACAAAGAAAAGTTCAATTGTTCCCTTTTCAACATGATCTTTAATAAAGTGATACCTGACGTCTATGTGCTTAGTCTTGGTGTGTTGAACAGGATTCGCTGATATTGCGATGGCGCTCTTGGAGTCACAGTATATCGGGATTTTGTTGAAGTGGAAACCGTAGTCGCGCAATTGAGTTCTCATCCATAAGACCTGAGAACAGTAGCTAGCAGCAGCTACATATTCTGCTTCGGCCGTGGAGGTTGAAACACAAAGTTGCTTCTTCGATGCCCAACTTACTAGTTTGTCACCGAGGAACTGTACATGTCCCGGCGTGCTCTTCCTGTCTAACATACAACCTGCATGATCTGCATCTGTGTAGGCTGTTAGTTCAAAACTAGTATCTTTAGGATACCACAGACCAAGATCTGCAGTGCCCTTTAGATACCTAAATATGCGCTTTACAGCAGACATATGGATTTCTTTAGGATTGGCCTGATATCGTGCACATAAGCATGTTGAAAACATTATATCTGGCCTACTAGAAGTAAGATACATTAAAGAACCTATCATCCCTCGATAAGTCCTAACATCAACAGCCTTTCCCAAAGGATCGGTGCCAATTTTAGTACCTGGTGCCATTAGGGTACCAATCGGTTTTGAATTTTCCATTTGGAACTTCCGAAGAATATCCCTAATGTATTTTGATTGATTGATAAAAATACCCGATGAAAATTGTTTTACTTGTAAACCGAGGAAGAAATCCATCTCTCCCATCAAGTTCATCTGAAATCTAGACACCATAAGGTTTGCAAAATTCTTACAGTACTTAGTATTTGTAAAACCAAAGATAATATCATCTACATAAATTTGAATTAAAATGATATCGCCTTTTTCCTTTTTGATAAACAAAGTGGTATCTACCGTCCCTTTTGAAAACCCAGACTTGACTAGAAAAGTGGAAAGGACATCATACCAGGCTCGAGATGCTTGTTTCAGACCGTAGAGTGCTTTGTCGAGAATGTAAACGTGATTCGACTTTTCTTGATTAACAAAACCCTCTGGCTGAGAGACATAAACTTCCTCCTTCAGAATTCCATTCAGGAATGTTGTCATTACGTCCATTTGAAAGACCGTGAAGTTCTTGTGGGCTGCGTAGGCTAGAAACATTCTGATTGCCTCTAATCGCGCCACAGGAGCATATGTTTCGTCATAGTCTATTCCTTCCTCTTGTCTGTATCCTTTGGCTACTAGTCTTGCCTTGTTTCGGATAACGGTACCATCTTCGTCTTTCTTTATCTTGAAAACCCATTTCGTACCTATAATGGTTTTACCTTTAGGCTTTGGTACTAGTCTCCAGACTTGAAGTGCATCGAATTGATTCAGCTCTTCTTGCATTGAGATCACCCATTTTGGATCAGCAAGTGCCTCTGATACTCTTGTTGGCTCGAACTTGCTCAGAAAGGAGTCATGCATGCACATGTTCAGTGATGTTGATCTAGTTTCCACCGTTTTTGATGGATCGCCAATGATCTGGCTTAGCGGGTGCTCTTTAGTCCATTTATGTTCATGAGGCAGTGGATTAGATGATTGTATGTCGGTTGTATCATCTACAAATCCACTTGTACCTTCTTCAGCTTGTTCAGGAAGAATTATGATTTCAATTGAAGTGATAGGTTCAGAAGGCTCAGCAGGAACAGCTTGTTCGGGCTGTAGATTGATCTGAATAGTATCTCCTACTATTTCAGCTACTTCTGTCTCTTTATCAATTGTCACTTCTTCAACTGTTGGAGTCGGCATTTGAAATGGAATCTCTTGTTGAATCGGGGCGTTTGATTCAATAGGGACATCTGAATTGGTTGGATGAGTAGTCGTTAAGTCTTCCATCCTGTCAACCACAACAGATTTCTTTACATTAGATCCAAGAAATTCATCATAAAACAATTCAAATAATAAATCTAAATCAGATAAATGGTTAGTAGAAGTTGATGCTTCATCTGATTTATTTTGTTGAGACGTAGGTCCTGAACTGAGTTGCCCAGAAGCTAGTATTCCTGTTATAACGGGTTCTGAACGTTGTTGTTTGGAAGCCATTTATTCATCAAACGAGACGTTGATGCTTTCAATCACCGTCTTTGACTTCTTTAGATAAACACGGAATGCAGTTGATGTCAAGGAATAGCCAATGAAGATTCCTTCATCCGCTTTAGCACTGAACTTATTTAGACTCTCCCTATCGCTTAGAATGAAACACTTACACCCAAATATATGGAAATATTTGATTGTCGGTGTTCGGTTGTTGATTAACGCATAAGGAGTCTTCTTGAATCTTCGATATACCATGGAGCAATTCTGTGTGTAGCACGTGGTCGATACAGCTTCTGCCCACAAAAATAGAGGTAAGTCTGATTGACTTAGCATAGTACGAGCAGCCTCGACTAGCGTCCGATTTCTTCTTTCAACCACTCCATTTTGTTGAGGCGTTAGAGCAGCAGAGTATTGATGTGAAATCCCGACAGATTCGAGATATTCTTCAACTTTGTTGTTTTTGAACTCTGTGCCGTTGTCTGTTCGTTGAAACTTGACCGGTTTCTGCAGATTCACCTGGGTCGTCTTTAGGAAAGTGATGAGTACATCTGGTGTCTCATCCTTTGAACGTAGAAACTTGACCCATGTGTATCGCGAGTAATCGTCCACGATCACGAGTATGTACTTCTTGCCGCCTAGACTCTGAGTTCGCATCGGACCGCATAGATCCATATGCAATAACTCTAACGGAGCGTTTGTACTTGGTTCAAGCTTTGGTTTATGAGATGCCCTCTTCATCTTGCCCTTTTCACAAGCTGCACAAAGATGGTCTCTTTCATACTTGAGTTTTGGAAGTCCTTTGACGAGCTTTCCACTGACCAGATTGTTGATGTACCGGAAGTTGAGGTGAAAGAGCCTTCGATGCCATAACCAACTTTGTTGCATTGATGCTTTCGTCAGTAGACAAACTTGCTTGTTAGTCTAGACATTTTATAAGTTGATTGTGTAGAGGTCGGATTCTCGAGTACCGACCAAGAGTTCTTCGTCTTCTTCATTGCGAACTGAACATCTCTTGGCTTTGAAGTTGACCTATAAGTCTTTGTCACAGAACTGGCCTATACTGAACAAGTTGTGTCGTAAGCTTTCTACATAGCTCACCTTCTTGATCGTGACATTGTCATGTTGTACATCACCATATCCCATGATTGATGAAAACTGGTCATTGCCGAATCTGACTGTTCCACAATATTTTTCTTTAAAATTTGACAGTATCTCTTTTTGCCCTGTCATGTGCTTGGAACATCCGCTGTCCAAGAACCATGTATGACTAGTCTGCATAAGAGAAATTGCAAATTTAGATATTTATACGACAACTTTGGAATATTCACTTTGATTATCGAAGTGCGGGTCTTGAACTGATTTGTTCAAAAGCCTATTTTGACTTTGATGTTCGGGTTTTGAACTGCATTATCCAAAAACCTATTTTGACATTGAAGAACGAGTCCTGATTTGTACATAATCAGAAGTCGATTTCTCTCTAAGCTTTGTGTGCCTGCAACACAGATTTAGCCTTAGGTACCCACTGGAATTTGGGTCCTGCTGTGTTAGCACAAGATTTTGGTACCCATTTCAAATTGGGTCATCTTTTCTTTTGAAATGTATGAGAAGGATTAGTATGAGATGAATGCACATGGTAATTTTCAAACCAATCTCCAGAATCTTGACAAGAGATAGAAACATGTTTATCAGAAAAGGAAGACTTTCCAGCAGATAAAGATAACTGAAATAATTGCCTCATTGTATATTGTTTACGAGAAACAACAAGTTTTGAGTTCAAAAGAGCAATATCAGCAATTAGGACATCTTTACTAAGCGAAGTCTTATTACAATTAACACTACTAAACGATAAAACGGTTTTGTCAAGCTTCCGTTTGGGTTGCCATTGAGAATTTACTTCTGGCCTTTGCTTGCTCAGATTTGTAACATGTGAAACTGGTGAGTTAGACTTCTGAGCAACAAATGAATGCTTCTTCTTCGGATTACCAGTAGTGTTCGGTTTCTGTGAATGCTAAGATATATTCTTACCTTTAGCATTTTTAGCTTTCACAGAGACTGAGTTATCAACTTTCGTTGATTTTGCTCTGTTCACAGGCGTACTAGTTTTTCTCAAAGTTTTCTTAACAAAAGATGAATGGTTAGGAAGTTTTGCATTAAAGTCAAATTGTTCAGAACAATTATCTAAACCACCATTAGAGTTCAGAAAATCAAATCCTTTACTTGATGAACCAAACATATCCTTTGAATTTGAAGCCTTAGAAATAACAGAATTTGAAAACACAGTTGAAAAAACTTTTTGCTCAATATTCATCAAAAGTCTTTCATCTGATAAAGAATTCTCAAGTTCAGAAATTTTACTTTCTAAAACGAGAGGAGGGACATATAGTTAACACTACTAAAGAGTTTTCTTCTTTTGATATATTGGATTTTCATCATAACTATTATTCAATTTCGCATAATAAAATGGAAGATGAACTTTAGATGATTTCAAACGTTTTTCAGTTTCGTTGGCTTCATCATTTTCAGATAGTTTAGTCCAGAAAGTTTTAAACTCAGGGATTCTGCGAGCTAATTGCATTGAAAGATGATCATAAAGTCCTGGCACTTCAGACATCCCTTTTTGTAGACAGTGAGGATTCTTATAACTGATTCCCCATCTCTCTATTTCCTCTTTGGGTTTGTTCAGAAAAATAGTCTGTTCAGTTTGACCCAATTTGTATAACTTCTCTTCCAAACTTTTTAATTTTCCCAATAAAGAAAAGTTTTCTTTGATACAAGAAGCATGCAAATTTTTAATCTCATATAAATCAATCCCACCTTTTAGCAGTTGAGACTTGAGTTCAGAATTCTCTTTAAGAATTATTGTCTTTTCTTTTGCGTTGGTGTCATTATCTTTATGTAAAATCTCAATCAATACTTTCTTCTCAGCAATTTTATTGCTAAGTTTCTGTATCAATTGGTTTTTGTGAGTTATGACACCATTTTCTTGCTCAAGATTAGATTCTAACTCTTTTTGTTTTAAACTCATGGCATGCATTTTATTCATGAAATCTGAATCTGATAAATTACATACCTCCTCGTCTTCATTATCTGAATCAGCGTCAGCATCTGATTCTATCTTTCCCATCAAACACATGTTTACGGCTTCAACTTTCTCTTCATCCTCTTCTTCCTTGTCTGAGTGATCGAGCCAGTATTCATCCTCAACCATCAGTGCCTTGTCTGCCTCCTGTTGCTTTGCAAGAAGCATCTTGTTCTTGTAGTAGTCTGAGTTCCTGACTTTTGGTCTTCGGCAGTCTCTGGCATAGTGACCTGTTTTGCCACAGTTGTAGCACGTTGGTGGTTCTGGCTGACTGGATCCTTCAGCTTTGAACTTTCTTTCTTCTGGTTTCCTCTCCTCTAATCTCTTCCCTTCAGACTGATACCTTCTCTCTTCAGGTTTCCTCTTTTCTGTTCTCTTTCCTTCAAATCTCTTTCCTTCATATCTGCTTCCTTCAATCCTTTCCTTGTAGATGTAGTTGTTTGGACCAGAAGAATATCTCTGACTATTTGAACTTGGCTTTGTGTAGAACCTTTTCTGAAAAGCACTTGTTAGCATAAGCATTGCTTGCTTCAGTTGGTCATTTTCATCCGTGTCAGAGTTTTCATAAGCTTCATCTTCTTCTTATTCATATACAATCGCCTTGTTCTTCTTCTTCCTGACTACAAGAGCGACTGTGTCTTCAACTGTCTTTCCTTTCTGTCTCTTATCTTCTAGAATTTCATCCACCTCTTCTTCATTTTGTTTGAGGGTTTCATACACCTCATGAAATGGAATCTCATTCAGATCTTTTATCTGTTTCATCTGCCTAGCAAATCTTTTCCATTCCGGTTGAAGAATACTCAGGAATTTGACGTTTAGCTCAATTTGAGATTTGTGGACTTTGTTCTTGCTAAGTTCGTTTAGCAAAGTCACAAACCTGTCATAGGTTTCTTCTAAAGTTTCTCCCACCCTGCCTCTAAATTCTTCATAATTATTTAGGCAGTTGGAGATTTTAAGCTGATTCCCAACCTTCGAACCCAGCATCATCTTTTCAAGCTGATCCCACATTTCTTTGTCGGAGGCCTTGTAGTTGTCAATCTTTACATATATTTCATTTGGAATTCCTTGTAAAATGTATGACTTAGCTAATCTGTCGCCTTTGGCTCTTCTAAGGTTATCATCTTGTAGCTCATGAAACTTAAGTTCAACTTCAGTAGGCACATTTCCAACTACACGAGTCGTCATGACTGGTTTCATAACCCCTTCTTCTATAGATGTCCTGATGAAATCACCCAGCTCATGCCTGTCAATGAAGTTCAGAAACCGATCCTTCCACTGTTCGTATTCTCCTTTAAAGAGAACTGGTGGCTTGGTGTTAGTTCCTATAGCAAGGGCTTCTCTGGATGTCATTTTGAAGAAAAAACTAAGTCTGCATTGGAGTAGAGAGGTTTGCGTGTTAAGCACAGTACGCAAAGTGAGGTTTGCGTTTCAAGTGGGAAGCGCAAAGTTGAGGTTTGCGGTTCTAGTTGGAAGCGCAAAGTTGAGGTTTGTGTTTCAAGTGGGAAGCGCAAAGTTGACTTGTCTTTTGAAGAGATAAACACAATGGCTTGAGGTTTGCGTTTCTGAGGTTTGCGCCGAGAAGTGAAGTTGAGGTTTGCGATTGCTCTTTGAAGCGAGAAGTGTGCTTTGCGTGTTGTTTGAGAAGCGCAAAGTTGAGCTTTGCGTTTCACTTGAGGAGCGCAAAGTGAAGTTTGCGATTGTAGTGGGAGGCGCAAAGTTGGACTTTGCGTTTCAGGCTAGATGCGCAAAGTTTGACTTTGCGTGTGTTCTTCTTCTGCTTTGCGATTGTTCGTCCTGTTCTTCGAAAAATCAACTGAAACTTGTTTTCTTTGACGATTAGCAGTACAAATCTCTACCAATATGTCTAGAAACACTTCTAGAACTGATTTTAAGCACTCGGTCTCACTTAAACACACTATTTGAAGAAAAATTTTATCGCACAGTAACTTTTTGTTCTCGACAGTTTCCTCACTAAATCCACAAAATGGAACTCGAATAAAGCTTAATACTGAAATTAATCAACAACAACTCAATCTAGAATGCTAATCGATCACAACCTCATCGATTTTAACTCCTAAAACACTTAAACACTCAAAATCAATTTTTCACATAGAACACAGAGACGTTTTTGCAAAGAACTTGATTTTGATCTTAATCAGGCTCTGATACCAATTGTGGGTCCAACAATACTAATATCAAGTTCTTAGAAACAACACAATAACGATTACCAACCTGTATTGATTTATAGAAATGGTTACAAGGTTGATCGATTCAAGCATGAAATGTGTTCTCTGTTTTTCTCTCTATTACACCTTTTAGTGTGTGTTTGTGTTCTGATAATTATGATCTGATCTTGTTAGAGAGATTGAGATATCACATATAATCTTAGTGTGTCTAACACACTATCTACAACTTGCAAGAGCAAGTTGTAATATTAAACAATAAAACTAACTTAATATCTAATATTTAGATATTCTATCTAACTAACTAACTTAGATAATAACTAACTAAGTTAACTTTATCTAACTATGATAAACTAGATCTAATATCTATTAGAAATAGATATTTAAACTAAGTTAACTAATATAATAAACAAACAATTACATTGATTACTTTGACATTTATTACAAATAGACATAGACTTTAATATCGAGAGTCGACGTTCCGGCTTTAGCTTCAGATTGCAATCTTCAGATTGGATGATCTTGAATCCAATGAGACTGTGTCTTAACACTATTTGGTTACATGGCTATTAAGTGCAAGTGCACAAGAACACGTGTTCCACCGCGTAGTGCATTTTTTATTTGGGTTTTGAACATATAAATGTATTATTGGTTGTGTACTTATTAATATATGTTGAGACTAGAAATAAAATAAGTCAAATGAATTATTTGTGAATTATGATTTCTTTTTTGGACTTCTCAGGAAGATAAGAATGTTGTGTACTTGATACACGTGTAAATGGAAAAGAGGATCGAAGCTTTGGCAAGAATCACTTCAATGTTGAAAGATATTATTCAGAATAAGGTAATGTAGCTGATTCCATCTTTAAATATTTCAATCAAGCATTTGCATTGGATCTCTAGGTCGCAACAAACATGAGGCAAAACTCCATTTTAAAAGTTTTTATGTTTAGGTGTTGGTTATAGAGGGATTTTTAGTTAAATCCAACATGTATTCTTAAGCTTCTATAAGTATAACTTTCTATTTTAATGGATTTATACCATTAAATCCAACGCATTGATGATTAGAGTAATTTTATAAGCTATTTACTGATTGAGCTTTGTCATGTATTTATTGAAGGGTTGCAAAAGGGATCCTGTTTGGGTAAAAAAACAACCAAGGTCCTTTGTCGTACGTCTTTAGATTCCGAATAGTCCATTAGCCCATAGTCGCACGACCAGAGAAATAACTGACATCCTTCTTTTGAGCGACTTTGACCTAACTATCAAAACTCGTCCACGATGGCTGTCGTACGACATAATTTCAGTTATTAATTTTCAATATAGTTTATATTATATTTAATGCAGGATTTCAATGACGTTTATGATAAGAGATCATAACGGAAGACGTTACCAATAACAACGGATATAACAAATGTTATCATCAATATCGAACGGTTACCTTATTAAAGATATGCATTCAAGACTTGCTAACGGATAATTGGAGTATAAATATGAAGATTGAACTTCACATTCGGACATCTGATTCTCAGACCTTACAAGCTTACGAATTACGTTCTCGAGCTCGCTTAGTCTCTCTCGAAGTTCATAAAGCCTACTGCCGTTTGTTGCGCGACGCACGACCGAAGTTTAAATACACACGATGCACGACCGACTTTACTTTATTGTATTGTTTTATATTGTGTTACACTTGTAATATTTGTTATAAAGGACGACGTCCCTAATTGACGTCCATAGTGCACGACGACTCATACTCGTCTGCGGTTTTTACCCATTTTAGGGGTTCTCCGCGTCACCAATTCCCTTGTCTCATTTATTTCATTTTTGTTATTATCGTACGATTATTAAAGCTACTTTCTTTGGTTGGATCAAGCTCCACATTTACCTTAAATTTTCCTTGGGAGATTTTTGGCATAAACAGTTTGGCGCCCACCGTGGGGCCCCATCCAAAGAAAATCTTTGGTAATCTTACGACGTGCTAACGTTTTCCTTCGAGTATTTTCTTTTTCAGTTATTCAGGATAATGTCATTCCAAGGAACTCAAGATCATGTTGTGGCTCAAATGAACATGGAGCTGGCTGCTGCTCGTGCCCGTATTGACGCCCTAACAGCTCAGGCTCGTCAGGCGGCAGAAACCATCGAGCATCTCAGAAGTAAAAGTGGAAACAATGTGACTGGGACTACGAATGCTTATACTGGTGCTTAGAACGTACCTCCTCCATTGCCTAACTATCCTCGTCCACCACCAGTTAATTCTGCGACCTTCGTAATTCCAACCATGCCTATGCCTTCTATGTCGTTCAATGGATATGCCTCCGATTCCTCGCAACAGACTAACTTCAACGGATCAGGTTATGTTCCATCGGGTGTTCCTGGGGGTGTACCAATAGATCCCGTTGCACAACGATTGAAGTTTCTAGAGGAGTAGAATGAGCGTGTCTTGTCTATGCTGGCCAAATTGTCGGGGGCAGCAGTCCCAGTTGATGTCGAACCACGAACAGGATTTCAAGCGTCACCGTTCGTCGATGAAATTGCTTTGGTGGACATCCCAAAGAAATATAGCATCCCGACCTTCTCCCCAAAATATTTAGGTGTCACTGATCCGACAGAACACGTCGCCCAATACAAACAGCTCATGTGGACTATTTCAATACTGCATCAATTCCAAGAAGTCTGCATGTGCAAGAGTTTTGGAGAAACTTTGACTGGAGCAGCGTTACAATGGTTGATCAATCTCAAACCTAAAACTATCGGGTCTTTTACAGAACTAGTGAATCAATTTTCTCAACATATCGCTAGTAGTCGAAAAATGGAAAAACAAACGAGCGACCTTTACTATGTCGTACAGAAGAATGGAGAGTCCATCCGGGACTATTTTAACCGGTTCAACGCAGAAATAATTAGTATCCGAAATTGCGACGTGAAAACAGCAATTGAAGCGTACAAACGGGATCTGGATGATAGTTCAAGGTTGTATCTCGACCTTACGAAGTATCCTCCGGAAACCTTTGAAGACGTACGAACAAGGACGCTTGCTCATATGAGGGTCGAGGATGACCTCGTTTTCAGAAATAAACATTCAAACGACAGGAAAGGTCTAGGTGTTAAAAAGCCAGACTTCAAACCAAAACCAACCGTTCGATCATAGCCTGCCCGACAGATTTCAAACGTCAGATTCAAAAGAAAGGGCCGGCGACTTCTAAATAAGTCCAGTATCCTAAGGTGTCATCTTATGGTTTCCCTGGGTCTGCCAAAGACGTCGTCGCGTCCCTGAAACAGCTCCAACAAAACGTTCGATGGCCAAAGAAAAGCGATAAGGATAGTGATAATAAAGACAAAACAAAATGGTGCGATTTCCATAATGACTTAGGCCATATAACGGATGATTGCATCACCCTGAAGAAAAGAACTGTCCTGGCTTAATTCGAAAGGTTATTTACAAGAATGGACGGAAAAAAGGACGTGCGTCCCACATCTCCAGAGCATGCCAAGGTGATTAATTATATCACCGGAGGCTCTGATGTCTGTGGGACCACATATTCAGCTGCTAAAAGACATGCTAGTCGCGGTCCCGATGACCGACCAATTCCAAAGGAGGCAAGACACAAGGAGGACGCAGAATTAGAAGCTATGCCCTTGATGTTCGATCAAGCAGACCTCGACGACATACATCAGAAACATCATGACGAACTAATTATCCAATTGAGCATTGGAAATTGTTTGACAAAAAGGATACTCGTCGACGGAGGTAGTTCAGCTAACATTATCTTTTTTGATGCAGTGAAAGCAATGGGAATCGACAAATCCGAGATTACACGACGTTCGACTACACTCGTTGGATTTAACGGAGGAGTGACAAGCACCATGGGGGAAATCACACTACCAGTATATGCTAAAGGAATCAACAGACAGACGAAGTTCAACGTCGTCGACTGTTCATCAGCTTATAACGTCATCCTTGGGCGACCATGAATCCACGATATGAAAGTTGTACCTTCGACGTACCATCAAATCTTGAAATTCCCCACGCAATGGGGGGTACAGGAGATCAAAGGCGAAAGAAAAGTTGCTAGGGAATGTTACAAAGTCTCTTTGAAGCCCCCGAAGCAGACAGTATAGCAATTACAGAACCAGGACATTCTTGGGACTGACGACGACTATCGCTTGGAAGTTGTCGTCCTAAACCAGGATAAGCCTGATCAGCTGGTTTACATAGGTTCAACGCTAGACCCTTCTTTTAAAAAGAAACTAATATCTTTTTTGCAGGATCACAGTGATTGTTTCGCATGGACGCACAAAGACATGGTGGGCATCGATCCAAGTATTATTTCTCATAAACTCAACGTTGATCCCTCGTTCAAGCCTGTTCAGCAGAAAAGACGAAAATTCGCTCCTGAAAGAAATAAAGTTATCAACGACGAAGTTGATAACTTACTTAAAACAGGAAAAATATGAGAAGTCAATTATCCAGACTGGCTCGCCAACGTTGTTGTCGTCCAGAAGAAAAATGGCAAATGGAGAGTCTGCATTGATTTCACAGACGTTAACAAGGCTTGTCCAAAAGATCCATTTCCATTGCCACACATCGATTCTATGGTCGACGCTACAGTTGGACATGAATTACTCACTTTCATGGACGCATATTCCAGATATAACCAGATATTGATGCATTTTGATGACCAGGAAAAAACAACCTTCATGACAGATAAAGGTATTTATTGTTATAAAGTAATGCCTTTTGGTCTTAAGAATGCAGGTTCGACGTATCAACGATTGGTGAATATGATTTTCAAAGAACATTTGGGTGACACTATGGAGGTATACATCGACGACATGCTCGTCAAATCAAAGCATACGAACGATCATATAGGACATTTGAAGCAATCGTTCGACATTTTGCGTGAATACAAAATGAAGTTGAATCCAACAAAATGTTCTTTTGGAGTTCGAGCTGGCAAATTTCCCGGTTATATGGTCACACGACGAGGAATCAAAGATAACCCAGACCAAATTAAAGCAATTATCGAGCTCAAATCACCCAGAAATTTTAAAGAAGTCCAACGTCTAACAGGACGTGTAGCAGCGTTGAACAGGTTTATCTCTCGGTCGTCCGACAGATGTCACCTATTCTACAACGTCCTGCAAAAAAATAAAGGATTCGAGTGGACTGATAAGCATGAGGAGGCACTGCAACAACTCAAGAAATACATGACATCACCTCCCTTCCTCTCTAAACCTGAGAAAGGTGAAGCTCTTCAACTCTACCTGGTCGTCAGCATTAATTCGGTAAGTGCAGTCCTTATACGAGAAACCGACGAACGACAATTGTCAATCTACTATGTAAGTAAAACTCTACTAGACGCTGAAACCAGGTACTCATCTATAGAAAAACTTTTGCTTTCATTAGTCATGGCCGCTAAGAAACTACGACATTATTTTGAATCGCATCCTATAACTGTGGTAACTAACTTTCCATTAAAGTTTGTGTTAAGAAAACCTGAACTAACAGGACGACTAGCTAAATGGAGCATCTACCTCAGCAATTATGATATGGATTTCAAACCTAAGACGGCGATCAAATCACAGGTCTTGGCAGATTTTGTTACAGATTTCAGTCCGGAGCTAGAAGAAGCGACGACGTCCAACGAGTTAATTGTGGCGACTTTGCACGACACTACTTAGACGCTCGACATCGATGGTTCGTCAAACATACGAGGAACCGGCCTGGGTGTCGTCCTACAGTCTCCACAAGGGGGAAAATAGTGTACTCCATACGGTGCGACTTCAAGGCAACAAATAATGAGGCAGAATATGAAGCACTGATTGCAGGAATGAAAATTGCTCATGATTTGGGGGCAACATGTCTACATGTTCGGAGCGACTCGTCTCTAGTTGTTAACCAAGTTAATGGAGAATTTGCAGCAAAAGATTCAAGGATGATTGCTTATTATAAAATAGTAAAGGAAGAAGCAAAGAAGTTCAGTCGCTTCATAGTCGAACAGGTACCAAGAGATAAGAACACTCAAGCTGACGCAATAGCCAACTTGGGATCAACACTTAGTCGAACGACATTTGACAATATCCCAATATTCCATCTTGCAATACCAATAATCAAAGACGACGGTAATACTATGGTCGCACCAATTGAGGAAGAAAGCTCCTGGTCGGATGATATTAAAAATTATTTGGAAAACGATCAACTGCCTGATGACAAAATGGAAGCCAGAAAGGTTAGATTTAAAGCATCAAGGTATGTTATGATCAGAGGACAATTATATAGAAGATCATCGACTGGTCTGAATTTGCGATGTATCACCAACAAGACGCAAGTCCAGAAAATCCTACAAGATATGCATGACGGTGAATGTGGAAATCACTCAGGAAGTCGCAATCTAGCCAACTGGATATCATGACAAGGTTACTATTGGCCGACATTAAGGCAAGATGCGATCAGGTATGTACAGTCGTGCGACGCATGTCAAAAACACGCAGGTATGTCTCATAAACCCTCTGAACCCTTACACTCGACTTTGATCCCATGGCCCTTTATGAAATGGGGAATGGACATTGTTGGAAAATTACCACCTGCCCCTGGGCAAAAAGTATTTCTTTTAGTTTTAACAGATTATTTCTCTAAGTGGGTTGAAGCAGCGGCTTTCTCCCAAGTTCGGGACAAAGAAGTCGTTTCTTTTATCCAAACTAACATCATTTGTAGGTTTGGAATTCCATCTGAAACAACGTGCGACAACGGGACACAATTCATCAGTGATCGAACGCAAAGATTTTATGAAGAAAGGAACATCAAGTTGGTGACATCAACGCCTCGATATCCACAGTCGAATGGTTTAGCCGAGTCGAGTAATAAAACTATCATCAATTCAATCAAGAAAAGACTCAAAGCTGCCAAGGGGAAGTGGGTGGAAGAATTGCCTTCCGTTCTATGGTCCAATCGTACGACACCTCGTACGTCCACAGGACAAACTCCCTTTTCCTTAGTCTATGGATGTGAAGCTGTGTTACCTATTGAGGTACGACTACCGACTTCAAGACATACGTTCGTTGAGCATAACTTGGTCGACCTAAGTTATGACCTCAATGCTTTAGAAGAGCTTAGAGAAGCTGCGCACATTCACATGGCGGCACAGAAACAAGTGGTCGAGCGACATTTCAACAAAAATGTCCAACTCAAAGTCTTTCAAGAAGGTGATTACGTTCTACGTCGAGTATTTCAAAATACTCAAGAGGTCAATGCAGGTAAGCTTTCCACTAAGTGGGAAGGTCCTTATCAAATCTCGAGCATCGTGGGTAAGGGAGCTTATAAAATCCAAACCCTCGACGGTCAAGATATCCCACGAAGCTGAAATGCAGTTCATTTAAAGAGGTATTTCTTTTAAATTTCATATTTATTTCCTTTGATTATTTCTTAAGAAATATTACTGACTTAAGCATCGGAGGGTCGTTGGTTAAACCAACGACCACCCCACTAATATTGTTTTTCGCAGGGACGCACGACTTATTTAAAAAATTTTGTGTCGAGTAAAACTCATGTGATCACACGTATATGTTCGATTTTAATGGATGACAAAGGTTAAATTCTGTACTTGATGTTCAATACTTAGAATCAAGAACCATTGTTATAAATTACCCAAGGTCGATTGAAAGTTTCAGTTGATTTTGATGATGTGGTTGAATGTCTGATATAATGTAGTTGTCCATCTACTCGACATACGATTAATTATAAATAAGCGTCGATAAGCAAAATAAACTTTTTTCATTTCCAAAAGGAAAAAAAAATATATATATATATATATATATATATATATATATATATAAGAGACGACCACAGACAGCCGACCTCTGGTAGTAGGTTCAAAAGGAATTCAAATAGGAGGAACGTCGGGTTGTCCCTGGATGACAACGGTCTCCTCTACTACCACTTCTTCTACGACGTCACCCTCTTCCAAATCGTCATATTCATCCAAGTCCCTCTCAGTCCCGACAATGTCGAGGTAAGTCTTGAGTTCTTCGGAGGCCGACGCCATAGGATCCTTCCCCTTCAAGTGACGCCTCATTAAAGCAGCTCGGGCCGTGAAGCGGGAGAAAGCCTCGATTTGCTTATTCTCCATCTCCAAGTCTTTGATGTCGCCCTCCAGATCTTTGATCCTCTTCTTCAGAATCGTGATTTCGTCAGCAGAAGCAGCAGCAGTGGTGACAGCCTTAATCTTTTCGACCTCCAACTTAGTCGACAATGCCTCCAGCTCAAGAAGTTGGTCCCTGAACTTGATCTTCTCACGATTCGAAATCTCTAGTAGACTTCGAGCATCGGTGAGTTCAGTCTTAAGGCCCTCGACCTTCGTCTTTTTAGCCTCGACCAACTCCAAAGCGACCTTCTCTCTTTCAAGAGCCTTGTCAGCCCTTTTCTTGACGTCAGGAAAAGACGACCTAAGACCTTCTGTCTGAGCATAGAAGCTCAGACAAGCTTGGAAAGCCTGCACGACAAAAGGTAAAGACTTAGTAGTAAAAACACGAGCAAAGAAAAATATTCAAAAGAAAAACTTACCATGAAAGAGAGGCTAGCAGCATGTGCCCCCGTGTCCTCAACCCAAGATTCTTTGTACCGGTCGTAGAAAGTCGGGAGGAGAAATTTTGCTAAGTGTGGAAAAATGACGTCTCTTTCGAGAACGTCATTATCCATGAAGTCAGCTGGGAGAGTGGCTTTGAATATCATCTCTCCCACTTTTTCTTTATTATTCTCCTCACTCCTAGAGGAAGAAGAAGGTGCGGCAAAGGCCTTGTCAACGCCCGACACCCCCATTGTTGGGGAATCCTTCGTCGCCTTGGTCGAGCCTCCAAGCTCGACCCCAGCAACGGTTTCCTTCGTTGTCTTCGCCCCTGAAAGGGACGACAGAGTGGCATCGCCCGTCTTCTTGGGCGAAGACCGAGGCTTGCCTCGGACACGTCTTGGATCTACCCCCATGGAAGGGGAAGATCTTTTCCTCGCTTTCTCCCTCCCTTGACGAGCGAGCTCCAGTTGCTCAACTCACTTAGCGGCAGCCGACTTTACAACTGCATCCTCTAAAAAAAGAAAAGAAGTTAAAAAATGAAATGACGTATGATATACAAGTTAAAGGTATTGTCGAACGACTTACCGGTCATTTCTTCTTCTATTTATTCTTCTTCTTCCCTCTCTCCTTCTCTCTGAGAGCCCTCGACAGGCGTCACCTCAGCTACAAAAACGGCCTCGTCTTCCTCGTCGTTCGACCGAGGGGAAAATGAACGATCAGTAATACTTCTCTCCAAGATCCTCTGAATCTTGTCGAGAGAATCTCTCCTTGGCTTCACTTTAGTGAAGTCGATCACTGTCCAACAAAGAAACACATCAAAATATACATCAGAAAAAACGCACGACAAAAACGCACGACAAGAACGCACGACAAAAACATTAAACCTACCCGATTCGTTCCAGGCGGACGACAACCATTGGCTGTCTTCGTCATTTACAGACGCCACTTGGAGGAAAACATACTGACGTTTCCAACCACGATCATTCACCGCAGTGTTATGTATCAGTATATTGTCTCCCTTCGAACGAGGAAACAGACTATACCGGTGATAATTATCCGGTCTAACACTATAGGCAGTCAAGAGGTCGTTCACATTGAACGGTACCTCCCAATCGGCCGTAAGACGATCGATCACCTGGACAATTCGCCAGAATTGAGGCATTAACTGTCCAGGCGTCAGGTCAAATGCATCTAAAAATGCCCTGACCAAAGGGCTAAAAGGCCAAGAAAAACCTATCTTAAAGGGATATTCATACAGAACACAATATCCCTTCAGAACTTCATCCGGCCTTAAATCTTCAGGCGACACCAGATTTATTTCATCTGGAAGCTTAGCCAAACTCTGAAAGTAATCTAAATGTTCTTCCTCCCTAAACATGCTTTCACTCGACATCTGGAAATCAGGGATGTTAAGAGTCGCACACCAATAGCTAAGAATATCCCAAGCTTTCCTAGGATTCTTGGCTATGGACTTCTTATGCATAAAATTGACACAGAGGGAAGAACAGGAGAATCGTACCTTAAATAGTGTTCTAAACCTTGAATTTAGAATGGAAATGATTCTGGTCGATCGGAAAGTGAATCTCGCCGGAGATATATTGTTTTAGAAAGGTAAGCGTAAAAAAGGTAAGGATTAAGTGTAATCCTTATTTATAATGAAAATCGGAAACTAAATCGTCAGAAAATTGAATCGCCAAAAGATCGATGGTCAATGAGATTGACACGTGTCGTTCGTGTCAGATAACCACTCGAGTACACTCAATAAGAGTATGACACTTGTCCTTCATTAGCTGTCAAATTGTTTATTATCATTAACATGACGTCATCATTCAATTGAAAACGAACCGATTCGGTTCTATGCAAATTACCCGTTTTTGCCTTTTATAACACGTGTCTTAGTCTTAAATTTAAATTTCTAAAAGTTGCCGCTTGAATTTTAAATTTGGGGGCAAACTGTTTGGGTAAAAAAACAACCAAGGTCCTTTGTCGTACGTCTTTAGATTCCGAATAGTCCATTAGCCCATAGTCGCATGACCAGAGAAATAACTGACGTCCTTCCTTTGAGCGACTTTGACCAAACTATCAAAACTCGTCCACGATGGCTGTCGTACGACATAATTTCAGTTATTAATTTTCAATATAGTTTATATTATATTTAATGCAGGATTTCAATGACGTTTATGATAAGAGATCATAACGGAAGACGTTACCGACAACAACGGATATAATAGATGCTATCATCAATATCGAACGGTTACCTTATTAAAGATATGCATTCAAGACTTGCTAACGGATAATTGGAGTATAAATATGAAGATTGAACTTCACATTCGGACATCTGATTCTCAGACCTTACAAGCTCACGAATTACGTTCTCGAGCTCACTTAGTCTCTCTCGAAGTTCATAAAGCCTACTGCCGTTTGTTGCGCGACGCACGACCGAAGTTTAATTACACACGACGCACGACCGACTTTACTTTATTGTATTGTTTTACATTGTGTTACACTTGTAATATTTGTTATAAAGGACGGTGTCCCTAATTGACGTCCATAGTGCACGACGACTCATACTCGTCCGCGGTTTTTACCCATTTTAGGGGTTTTCCGCGTCACCAATTCCCTTGTCTCATTTATTTCATTTTTGTTATTATCGTACGCTTATTAAAGCTACTTTCTTTGGTTGGATCAAGCTCCACATTTACCTTAAATTTTCCTTGGGAGATTTTTGGCATAAACAGATCCCATAGGTCCAAATCGGGTCATAGTATAAAAGTTCATATTTTTATACCTTTAGTTGAAAATATTTCGGGTTTAGGAACAAAATAAAATTGTTTTTGTGAAGTTGCTATTACTATTTGTATTTAGTATGCTTATTTTTGGCACTATACATTAATCGTTTTTGCAGAAGTAAAGTTGTTTATTCAAGTTATATGTTATAAACTTGTGTCTCAGTCGATGCTCATAAATGTTATGATATAAAATTGAGGGTTCAAGTTCTCGGTTTCGGAATCAAAATGCATTCCGCTGCACAATGCAGGTACTCAATACAATACCATGAATGATCTTTTGCTACAAAACTATACCATGAATGATCTTGTGTCTTAGTCAATGCTCATAAATTTCTAATTTTCTTTTTTTTACAAGTTGTACAAACTATTAAAGAATAAGTTTGTATTTGTTCGTCTTTATCGATACTTTAGTCTATGATTCACATATAAGTGCACCAAACGACTCAAACACCTTGTTTTCATAGACTAAAGTATCGATAAGAATGAAGAATACAAACTTCAAATGAAAACGTTGTTGTCATTTTGATTTCGAGATGTTTCGCGAGCGAATACATACCTTTGTCAATTGTTCCTTCGATTTCTCGATTTTTCGCGCCGCATCGTGCGCGGGTATATGCCTAGTATATATATATATATATATATATATATATATATATATATATATATATTAGAATATAAATCAAATACAAACTTTGCAAATATTACAAACCCAACCAATCTTGTTAATAGATTATCAACGATGTAGATTAAAGTGGTCATGTAATTTAATTTCAACCACATTATAAATTAATTTCATAACCGCCTAGAAATTTTGAAGTAGACAAAATCAAGGACCGAGATTGTTTTGTAAGGTTTATAACATTTACATGATTTATATTCTAGCGGAGAAACCAAATGAAAACCATCATATTCAACAAACTTTGCAACCTATTATTCACCAATGAAAATGAGTTATATCTTTTTTCTTTGTTTTTTAAATTATAATGGGTTGTATTGTCTTTTATTCATTTTGATTTATTTATGATAATTTTCTGGTAATTAATCCACCGTATTTATCATATGGGATATTGATTATAGTTTTTTGGTAACCATTTAATATAAAAAATCGATCATTTTATTATCTTTGATTTGACATCCATTTTGATATAATTTTTCATCTATTTTTCTGTAGTTCTCCATTTTTTTCAAGGTTCTCCCTTGATGTTTACCCTATATGGATATATTTTTATATATAAACAAACGTAAACAAATAAAAACGAACATAAATAATCTAATATTAACGAACATAAATGAACGAACGTTTACGAACGTAAATGGATGAATAAGACCATTGTTTATGTTCGTTCATTTAATTAAACGAACAAAAAAATGTGTTAATGTTCGTTCATTTATTAAACAATCAAACTTTTCTTCGAACGGTTTATGAATGATCTGCTGAACGTTCGGTTGGCTTACAATACTATATGTAAAATATTTGGTCGCCAACGGTCGGTTCGATTCGATTTGGTCTACTGAACGTTCGGTTCGATTTGGTCGCCAACGGACCTTGATGTTATTGGTCCGCCTATCATCTTTTACCCAATGTTGAGCCCATCACTAAATTAAATGAGCCCAATAATCCCAAATAGGGTGGTCCAGCCCATACTACAAGCTCAAATTGGCTCACTCACTCACTCACTGATATACACAACATTTGATGATTTATTCCTCCTTTTGGTAAATCTCATAAACCCTAAATTATTCAACCTCTCTTCTTTCTTTATTCTTACAGGTATGTTGAATTCTTTTTTCATCGTTATAGATTATATCTTGCTGTAGTTTATGCTTTCTGTTTTGATTCCGATTTTCGTGTATGATTATATCTGCCAATTGGTAATTCGTTATGGCATAAGAAATTATATAGAGGTCGTGCAACCAGTTTGTATTTTCTTTAAATTATAGGATCATTCGCATATGTTTATGTTAAAAGTTCCACGTTATGTGTATACATGGTGTTTCAATGGTGAACTTGGTGCATTTCGATTTTTCTGATCCTATTTTATAGCTTCTTTGAGTTTTCTGATCCTATGTGTCAATCTAGTTTTTCAAATTTGTTGTCTGCAAAGGTTTACGTGTCTGTGTGTACATGCTTTCTTACTGTTTAAAATCACGATAAAAATAGGTAGAGTAGGACATGACATTCTATGTGTTTTTAAGGCTTAGAAACTGTGAATTGTTGATATGGTACTTTTCACGGTAATACTGAAATATGAGATTCAAGATTTGAAGTTGAGGATCTCTAAGTTCAACTGTGCTTATCTCACCCATTAGGATTAACGTAACCATTAATTCTGTGTCATTCTGTTGAAGAATACAATATGCTTATTTAAAGATACAGCTTAAAAATGTAACAGAGTTGCATAACGTTTTTATAAGATATGGTTTTTACCATTTTAGTTTGGGAAAAAGATATAACTAGCATTTGGGAGGTCGTAGTTTGTGATGCTCTTTCATATGAGCAAGCCAGATGTCTTCTAGGCTTCTGGATTTTATGGCAGGTTATGTATTATGCTTGTTTTGTTTGAAATCAACCAACAACTCTCTTACTCATTAATTTAGTACGTAAATGCAGGTTCTTTGAACTCGAACAACTGAAATGGCTTTCTACAACAGAATTGGAAGCCTCATGAGGCAAACTATCTCCCAGACCACTGTATCCAATGGGCATGTGACAGGACCATCTATGTTTAATGCTTTTCGCTGCATGTCTTCAAAGCTCTTTGTTGGTGGCATGTTCTCTGAGTAACTTTACTGCCCCTTCTGTTTCTGTTTATATGAGCCATAGCCCATAAGTATATGTGTATTTGCAGGTCTTTCTTATCAAACTGATGACCACTCCTTAAAGGAAGCATTTTCCGGCTTCGGGGATGTAGTTGAAGGTAACCTGTACTTCATGTTTATACATGGAATCCAAGTGTGTAGAATGTTTACTTTGAAAATGGACCGACTATAATTAGAAAACATGGAAGAACCATCAAATTAATATTCTTGATTCATTTGTAATACTGAATGCATTTTCCCTTTGAGATGCGGTATTGATTTATCTTGAAATTTTCAACACCAAAAGTCCTGATTTGCTTGGCCAGTTGACAAATCTCTATATAAACTGATTTTGGGAATATGAGCGATACTGCATGCATCTAGAGAATATTAACTCGTGAGGATAATTGATCAAAATCCGGTTTCTTTGATTTTGTTATGGTCCCATATCAGCTAGACTTGACCATGTTTTGTCTATATATGTTGGAGCATCCCTTCTCTCCTCAAGGATTATTTTGGAGAGTAATCTAATAGAGTTTTACATATTCTTACTTGGTATTAGGGCTAAGGTCTGCTACTCTAAGGACTTGACGCTCCCTCTCAATGCTTCGGGACAATCCTGTCTAGCCTGCATTGGAGGGGGCATGTTAGAGTCTCACTTGGACCATTTCTCATTTATATATGTTAGAAGCTCCCTTCTCTTTTCAAGTGCTCGTTTGGAGAGTAATCTAACAGGGTTCCACATATTCTCACAGATCTATTGGTATCTAGTTGTTGGTGATTGTCAATTATGATGCATCATTTAACATCTTTTTGGGGTTTTGATGTTCCAGCAAGAGTGATCACCGACCGAGAATCTGGAAGGTCCAGAGGATTTGGGTTTGTGAACTACACTAGCGACGAGAGTGCAAAAGAGGCTATGACAGCCATGGATGGGCAGGTTCGAAATTAAACCTCATAACCATCAGTCACGGTTTGTTTCATCATCTCAGATTACTGATATTTTATTCATCATGTTATTGTTTAGGAACTGAATGGGCGGTCCATTCGTGTTAGTTTAGCCACCGAGCGTGCACCCCGTACAGGTGGTTTTTCTGGTGGTTATGGGAATGACCGATACTAAGTAGATTTCTGCCTGTTAAGTGATCTCATTGTCTATATGCTTAGACCATGATAGTTTACTAGGATTTATGGATGATTGTAATCGAATTTGGTACCTATGGACTGCCTGCAAATGCAATGCTTGTTTTTTTTTTCAAAATATAAAAGTACACTACTAAACGAGTATAGTCTATCAATTTTGATGGGATTTATTTCAAAATTGATGATTCGAAATTATTTGGGGGTGAACATGGCATGGTGCCAATGTGCCATGTTTTTGTTCTGTTCTGTGTACTCTGTACCAATTGACTTTACTTGCTACCCGGTTTTAGGGGTTGCTCGGTTGGTTTTCTATTAAGTCCTGTATGGATTAAGTCGCATGTGTGGATAAAGTTGTCTATATGGACTTGGTTAGATTGTTGCTCGGTTGTTGTGCTGAAAGTCTAAAAATTATAAATCGACTATTTTACCTTTTGCTTTAAATTAGTCATTAAACAACAATTACAGATCTAATTTTACAATAAGAACAACAATATTTGCAATAAATCATCAAGCATGCATAACAAGAACAAGTAGATCAAATGAAACCAAATGTTGAATCAAAAAGACCCAAATCAATCCACCCCTTAGTCTACCAGTTCTGTCCTATGGGTTTTTACTCTGAAAATGTTTTCCAACCAACCAGTACACGGGCTATGTTTGGCAAAAAAAAACTAGCTTATAAGCTAGCTTTTTTTCTGGTACATGTTTGGATGACCATAAGCTAGCTTATTGAAAAACTACTCATAGTAACGTTTTAAAAAGCTAGTTTATCAGCTATCAGCTAGCTTATAAGCTAGTTTGCCAAACAATGCCTTTGATGGTCCTTGATATGACCTGCGGATGGATGGAAGAAACTCGCTAAAATTATAATACATGTACCTTTCGATTTGATTTATCTTTCAAGCCTTTTCTCCATTGTGAGCTTAGAATTAGGGGTGGGCTTGGTACGTTACCAAGTTTTTTTCTCCAATACCATGTACTAACCAATTTTAATTGGTACGAAAAATCTTATACCATGTATAACCAATTGTACTTGGTACTAACTTAACTAGTATCAACTTTTTTCGGCCGATACATGTTGGTACTGCCAACTTCATGTTACATGTATGAAAATTGTCATTTTATTCAAATCTTAAGTGAAAGTTTGAGTTTTTAGATAACACATGTAAGGTTTAAAGGTTTTTAATATCTTGCAAACATTCTAATACTCAAATAAAACAAGTAAAGTTACAATATTTAATATCTAATACATTAAAAATACAAAAAACTAATAAAAAATAAATAAGTCAGTACCATGGTACTACCATGGTACGCAATTTCATATACCGTGTACAAACCAAATTTGCATATTTGGTATGGTAATACCAACTGATTGTGATTAGTACAAGTTAAATTGATACCAATTTAATTGGTATGGTTGATATACATGTTGGTTGGTTTTGTTTGGCACAAAATTGTCACCCCTACTTATAAGCCGCTTCAAAATTGAACTTGGAGATGACCGACGAAGGGGGATGAGGCGATGATCGGCTATGGCCTATGAGAGAGCCCATGTTCGATATTGCAGATTTGATAGGTTTTCCTTGTGGAGGCGGACGTTGTTTAATATGAATAGGGGCAATTCTGGAATAACTATGGTTGAGTGCCAAGGACACATCTAGTTTGGCTGACCGAATAAGCACCCGACTGAAGCATTAAGCCACAATCGAATAGTCGCTTATGGCTTATCAAATAAGTATATAGGCTACGTAACCCATTAAGCCACAACTAAACAACCGCTTACCCAATCCCAATTGTCTAGTTACCAGTATAACCAAGTTTTCATAGAGTCTTGGGTTCAAGCATCACCAACATTATGTTCTCGAGTCTTCTTTTACGAAGGAAAGTAAAATAGGAGGGAAAGAAAAAATCTTGTGTTCTCGAGGTCTTTTTAATAAGGAAAGGAAAGAAAAAGAGAAGGAAAATAATGTTCATTTTCCTCCCAAAATTTTCCTTTCAAATGTGGGATGAAATGGAAGGAATGCAAATGAAAATATTTATAAAAGGATATATTTACACATCAATTACAATTTGCTATAAAATAAATAAAGGGTATATTTGTAAAATTGACATTCTCTTTTCTTTATATCCTGCTCAAGAACATTTATTTCCTTTCACTCTTAAGAAAAATAAAAAAGAATTCTTTTCTTTTTCCCCAAATTCGAGAACACAACGTAAAAGTAAAGAGTATACGAATATGTTATATAAATATTAAATACTTTAAAACAAAGTTTTTCGGTTAGTACAAACAAACAATGAAATGAGCGTCTGCAGGAGATAGGAAATGAGTAACTTTAGAATTACGAAAGGAGAAAATTGAAAAGTTAGGGCAGTTGTAGCTAACTAAATACTATTAATTAATAACTAATTATAATATATAAAAGTTGCTATCAATTTAATTAATACAGTTGATATTCATATTGACTAGTTAGGTTTGATACGAATTTTTCATGCCTAAAAAAAACTACTTTAATAACTTATATACAATATTTATGTCTATTAGAGAGTAACAAAAGTCTACAGACCGTCTAATTGACACTAACGAGTACAATTAATCTAACATCAATAATGAAAGCGGCATAAATCAATTAGTTCAAAATTTTATCTGTCGATTCATTTGAATCTAATACTAGAACAATGTAAATATAATATGATCACACCATTATAACATGGGAATATAAGAATATTGTTTCCTATTTTGTGGTTGAATTCATGTGATTTGTCAATAGTTGTTTCGTCGGTCTAACTCTTTGATCAATAATTCACAAGTATTTAACCATATATCCTCGACTTTTTTTATAGTATTATTATATAGTTCGAGGGTAAATGATATTAAAATAACTCTTAAATTTTCTAAAGGGACGTTTGGTTTGATAAAATGATTTGAAGGGATTTGGATTTCGTGGAAGGTTTTGGAATTGGAGGGATTTGGATTTGTAATGATTTGAAATCTTTGGTGTGTTTGGTTTGTAGGATTTAGAATGGAATTGGATTTCATTCTTTATAAATAATCTGAAAAAAAAACAAACTATAAATAACTACTAAAATAATTAAATTACTTTTTATTACTTGATTATTATTATACAAATGTTTTTAACATATTGTAAAATATTATTACATAAAAATCCTACAAAATCTCATGAAATACCAACCATCCCGTGGGATTTTCAAAATCCTATGTTTGTCGGGGATTTTAAATCCAGGACATCCTTCAACCAAAACATGTAATTGGAATGAAACTCAATTTCAAATCCCTCTAAATCCAATCCCGCAAACCAAATGGACCTCAAGAGGACATGTGGTTTGATGTAGGGGTGTAATCGGTACGGTACCGACTTTTTTTTTTGTCAATACCGTGTACCAACCAATTATAATTGGTTTGCAAAATCTTATACCATGTACCAACCAATTGTAATTGGTACCGACTTAATTGGTACCGACTTTTTTCGGTTGGTACATGTTGGTACCGGTTTTATATCAACTTCATGTTACATATACGAAATAAGAAAAAACTAATTCAAAATGCACAAATGATCAAACAAAAAAATTGAATGTGACATCGTTTAATATTCAATACACGGTCAATTGGGTTTCTAATTAGGTTTTTCACCTTTTTAGGCCTTTAGGCGATATGGTGAAAACTAAAAAAATTAAGGATTTTCAAATTTTAAACTCAAAATTAATAATAGCATTGATTAATAAAATTAATAATTAATTAAATTATTAAAAATGTCGGTACCACGGTACTACCGTGGTACACAACATTCAATACCGTGTACCAATCAAGTTCAAACACTTGGTACGGTACTACCAGCCAATTTAAATTGGTACCGATTTAATTGGTACGGCTGGTACACATGTTGGCTAGTTTGATTTGGTACAAAATTGTCACCCCTAGTTTGATGAAATGTTTTTCTTAGGAATTCGGATTTTGTGAAAGGATTTGGAATTGTAAAAATTGGAAACTTTGGAGTCTTTGGTTTGTCGGAATTTGAATGAAATTAAATTCCATCTTTATAGATAATTTATAAATACAAATTATAAATAATCATAAAAATAATTAAATTGCCTTATATTAATTGATTACGATTAAACGAATATTTTAACATTATTATAGATAAATCCTATGAAATCTCGTGAAATACCAATGTGATTTATAAATCCATTGTTTTGTAAGATTTAATTAAAATCTCAGGATTTCAATTTCTAACTTTTATTAAACCAAACATGAGATAGAAATGAAATATAATTTCAAACAAGTTTTAGGTGTTGTTTGTTTTTTAAGAGGTCTAAAGTCTGAAGCCTTAATTTAGTTATGATTAATAAGAGGTGATGTATAAAAATGTCTGAACGATTCAGACTTAAGAGCTATTAAGAGATTTTTTAAAAAAACAAACAACCCCTTGATTGAATTCGTTAAGAACTTCTTATTTAGCATTTATATTAACACATATATACTTGTTTGTTTAATAATTTATGATGATGTTTGACTTTATTGTCAAACCATTCTTCATACATATCTAATAATTAAAAGGGGCCTGAGTTTTGTTGGATTCACATTCATTCTTCCATATCTTATCAATCTCTTATAGAAACTTTGACATAATACACACATCTTTCAAACTTTGGTGTGTGAACCATCCAAATTCCGTTAAAAAAACAAAAACATGAAGTGATACATGTACGAAACCAAACACCCCCTAAGAACGAATCTCATCCTTGCATGACTATTCTAACATTTTTTTTTACAAAAATATTGGTTTCTTGTGTCTGAATTGTTTTATTGCATTATCTGATCTTTTAATATGCAAAAATAAGGTTCAAATTCAATATTAAGTACGTTTGATTCGAACAAAATTCAAACATCAAAATTGCCATAATAAGAATTAAACACCGAACAAAATCAATTGTGAAACCTTCAGATCCAAAACATATGGCTTTGGTTTGACAGATGATTTTAGATTTCATGGAAAGATTTGGAATCTTTGGTTTGTAGGATTTGGATTGGAATTGAGTTTCATTATTTATACAGATCTTGTTTTGTTTGTAGGATTTGGAGTTTAATTGAACTATTTGTTTGTTTCAGTAAGATGTGGAGGCGATAGAGTGATTAAGGCACAATTGATTAAAACGATGGGGGTAAAGATTAAATCCATTGGATGTGGGATTTTAGTGTTTCAAATCCAGATTTCTTCAAACCAAACACATATTTGAATTAAATTCAATTTCAAATCCCGCAATTCAAACTAGTCCGAAAGATCTGTTTGGTTCGCCATAGTATTTTTAAGGAATTTTAATAGATTACGTGAAAGATTTAGAGTCGGAAGAAATTATAATCTTTAGTGTGTAGGATTTCTAGATAACTTATGTTATCCCAGATAACAATGTAAAACAAGATGATAAAAGTGATTTCAATCAATTTTCATTTTCATTTCAATCTCTGAATTTTATTACAAACACTCTCAACACTTTCTCTCTCTACAGCTCAGAATACACGTATATCACTATGATTAAGCTCCTTACCTAATAACACTCTCAACACTTTCTCTCTCTACAGCTCTGAATACACGTATATCACTATGATTAAGCTCCTTACCTAATAACACGCACAACACAACTATTTATACCAACACAACAAACACGCACACTACAGGAATGCGCAAACAACTAAACTCTTACAACACTATTACAACTTTGACTTTGACTTTTATTACACTAGACTTTGACTTTGATGTTTGAGAGTTGACTTCAATTTTCAGTCTTCTATGATCTTACATCTAACATATTTATGCTCTAACAACTTATAAAAACAAATTGTAAATTTGAATGAAAATGAGTGTTTTTACCATATTTTAATAATTGTTACAAATAAATCTTAAGAAATCTGCTAAATACCAACAACCCTATTTGATTTCTGAATCAAATGTTTATATTATGAATTTTCTTTTAAACAAAATATGTAGGAGATTGAAATGAAATTCAATTCTATAATATTAAGGTGGCGTTTGGTTCGTGGAATGGAATTCGATGGAATTGGAATTCATCAAGGAATTTGACTTTGAATGAATTGGAATTGGAATTTGATGGAATTTGACCACGCATTTTGGTTGCGTTTGGTTGGAAGGAATTGGAATTGGAATTTGTTGGAAAGAAAATGAATTCCATAGGATACCCCGTGGAATTGTGAAATCCGTGTTTGAAGGAATTTGATGGAATCCGCAGGATTCCTTAGTTTTAATTATGTGAACCAAACAAGATTTTGGAATTTGGTCAATGGATTTGGACATTCCAATTCCATTGAATTCCATCCAATTCCGCGAACCAAACACCTCTAAAGGTGCGTTTGGTTTGCCGGAATGGATTGGAATTGGAGGGATTTGAATTTCAAATCCATTCCAATCCCATGTTTGGTTTGAAGGATTGACCGGATTTGAAATCCTAGGATTGCTTTGAAATCCCTCAAACATTGGATTTTGAAATCCTTTGGGGATGGTTGGGATTTCAAGGGATTTCGAAGGATTTGCATATAATAATGCTTTAAAATATGCTAAGAACGTTTGTTTTCCAATATCAATTAATAATTAGACAATTTAATTATTTTTATAATTTTTTATAATTTTTTTTTATAAATAATGAAATTCAAATCCATTCTAAATCCTACAAACCAAACACACAAAAGGATTCCAAATCCTCCCAAATCCAAATCCCTCCAAATCCAATCCATTCCAATCCATTCCGGCAAACCAAACGCACCCTAACGTCCCGTTTGGTTTGCGGGAATGGAATGGATTTGGAAGGATTTTGATTCCAAATCCATTCCAATCCTGTGTTTGGATTGTGGGAATGGATTGTGTTGACTAGATTTTAAATCCATTGACCAATTTAAAATCCAACGTATGATGGATTTGGAAATCCCTTGTATTGGGCCAGGATTTCAAATCCAAATCCCATGGATTCTAAAGCGTGATCCAGACCAATGTTTTAAAAAACGATTTTTTGATTGACCCAGTGTGATAACCGGGTCACGGTTCAACCCGGTTTCAAGAATTTATTTGTATTTTTCATTTTCATGCATATATATATATATATATATATATATATATATATATATATATATATATATATATATATATATATATAACCAAAATATTGATGTCCACAAGTTAAAACATTAAAAAAACACATAACAACAAGTTTTACATCAATCCAAAAACATTAAATAAACACACATAAGCGTAATTTTTCATCAATTCAAATATATCCAAACGAAATATAACGATCAAACCTAATCATGATGGGATTCCAAATCCTACAAACCAAACACATGATGGGATTTCAAATCCCCCCAAATCAAAATCCCTCCAAATCCAAATACCTCCTTGAAATCCAATCCATTCCATTCCAATCCCGCAAACCAAACGCGCCCTTAGTATTTGATTTTATTAATGTTTATTAGTGAACACTACAGCAACCAAAAGTGTCGGCGAGCATTTCCTGGAAACTTCCCCTTAAATTCGATGGCAACCAGACTGCGCAGCAGCTTCGACAAGACCATATGTTGACATATCATCCTTTCTTTCACCTACGTCTTTCTCAAAATTTTCCTTTATTTTTTATTTGCATTTTATGGTTTATATATAAAACACAAACTAAGGCATTTTTTGGCAAACTAGCTTATAAGCTAGCTGGTAGCTGATAAACTAGCTTTTCAAAATGCTAGCTTATGATCATCCAAACACGTACTAGAAAAAAAGCTAACTTATAAGCTAACTTTTTTTTTTACCAAACATAGTATAAATCACACCCCCAATCATCCAGATCTTTATTAGTTTCTTTCATATTTATGAAATCAAATCACTAAACGACTTTCATATTCAATATATTTATTTATATTGAGAACGTTTCAAATGTAACCTATTCCATTTGTATAACTAATCCAACATAATCAATTGAAATAGTTTTGAAAATGATGAGAATTCATTTATTATGATTTTGATATTTATAGAAAATGATTAGAGTTTATTAATTATAAAAAATCAATTTATATTAGAAAACAATCAAAAACCACATATTCACTAAATTAAATGGACGGTTAAGATTGAGTTGCAATAGTTGTACAAATAAGATAAATTGCATCATAAACCACCGCTATTATTATAGTAAACTAGAAGCGTACTGGCGTAATGCAGCGAGATACATCACGATTTTAATGTTTTATTTTATTTTTTTGTCGATTTCCAGTACAATTTTGGATGATTTTGAGAAAGTGATAAATTTTTTTTATAAATTTGTTTAATTTAGGCTTAATAATATAATTTTTTTTATATAAAAAAATTAAGTATTTTGTTAGAATTCAATGTTTATCTTATATATTTTAATGACATCTAGAAAAAATAACCAATTACATATTTAATAATATAATTAAAACAAAATTATAGTAATATAATATATTAATTAATAGTGATACATGAAAATGTCTGCATAAAATGAAGGTCTGCACATGCCAAATTAGTGGGTGTTAGAAGTCTGCAGTAATAATATGTATATCGTGCTTTGATACTTGTAAATTAAGAGATTTTTAAAATCTTGCATAAAATGATGGTACCTTATGTCTAATAATTTATATTTAAAAGTTTTTTATCCGTGGTTTATAAATAAACCAAACAGTATTTTGGAACAAGTCAATCATATAAATGTATAGAATGATGCATGTATGGGACACCACCATGTTACTACTATCCAACAAAAACCTACACTTACATTTATATATGCCCAAACAAGATATTTATTTGTTTTTTCATATATTAATTTTCATCAATTTCGAATGATGATTCCTATATAAGATTAAAATGAAATTATATATATAATTATGTTTTTATACATAATTTAGACATCACATGGCAGAGTATTTTGTATTTCTTTTTAAATTATTCATCAAATAAATAGTCAAAGTATTTTTAATAAAAGATATGTGAATTTTGGATTAAAAAAACCACTAGCTAGTATTGTGGGTCAAGAACTTGCCATGGATCATATCTTGATCATTTATCCGACGTGTTTTGATTTTAAATTGATGAAAAAACCGAAAATGATTGAAAAATAAACTTTAAATCTTTTTTTAAAAATAGTGATATATATGCCAAACTCACTACCAAATTAACTTATTTTTTTAAAAATGGAATCGTTGAAATAAAGCTGAAAATGATGACAATAAGGAAGTTAGGTCATAAAAAATTATATGTTAATTACTTAAATATTGAAACTTGCAAATATTCTTTTTCCAAAAATATAAAATCAAATCCAACAATATTATATATATATATATATGGGGTCATTCAAGGAAGAACTCATTTGTTTGTGGTAACTGTAAGATCCATTCTCAACCACAAATCAAAGAATAATTTAGGAAATTTATAAATTTGGTAATTTTGATTTAAAATTTTAATTGAAGGACATGTTAGGTGTTTTGAAATTTTCCTCTATCCTCTCTCTTCTCTCATCTGAACCTAATTCCGACAAAATACAACGTGATACATCATTGTGATACCCAATAATTTTTAACCATAAGACATAAATCATCAATGAATCACACTGTGATACCAAAAGATTTTCTAACTGTAAGGTACAAAAAAACAATAAATCACATGGTGATACCAAAAGATTTTGTAACCATAAGGTACAACCAACAATGAATCACACTGTGATACCAAAAGATTTTCTAACCGTAAGGCACAAACAAACAATGAATCACACTGTGATACCAAAATATTTTTTAACTGTAAGACACAAACCAACAATGAATCACACTGTGATACCACAAGATTTTCCAACTATAAGGTATTTTAAAATTATAAATTAGGATATATTAAAATTAATTATATTAGGTAACCGTAAAGTATAATTGGAAGGAGTAAAATAAGAAATTGATTTATTAAATAAATCCAAATTGTCAATTTACCAAATTATCCTTTTCTTTTCTTTTAAATACAATATTAATTATATTAAATTAGTGGTTCACGTTGGATCTCACAGTTATCACAAAGTATCTAGTTCTCATTTGATTAGGCCCCTATATATATATAACCTTAGGTTCATTTGAGAAAAGGTAAATGTATGAGAAATAGAGAAATGATCATAGCCCTTTATCTGGTCAACATTTGCGACTTTGACCGTGAAACACCGGATAATTCCTTGTGTGGTCTCTAAAAGATAGAAAAATAGTTTCGTAAAATACGCGGAACGAGTTCATATATGAACCTGCATCATGATTCACATATGGATTATATGTTTATATATGAACCAGTGTAATTCACATATGAACTCTTTTAACTGATTCATATATGAACCTTTATGATTCATATATAAACTATGCGTCATATATGAATCAGTTAATTAGTTCATATGTGAATCACAAAGATTCATATGTGAATATGTTAATTAGTTCAACTACTAACATATGAACCTACAGTTAATTAGTTCATATCAAAATCAGTTAATTATTTCATATGTGAATAAAAAAGGTTCATATGTGAATATGTTAATTAGTTCAACTATTCACATATGAACTTACAGGTAATTAGCTCATATGTGAATCAGTTAATTAGTTCATATATGAATCAGTTAAAAGAGTTCATATGTGAATTACACTGGTTCACATATGAACATATAGTTTATATGAGAATCATACAGGTTCATATATGAACTCGTCCCGTGTATTTGTAAAAATTAGAAAACTGTCATTCTATTTTTGAAATAGCCGTAACTTTTGACCAGTCAAAGCCGCAATTATTGACAGTCAAAGACGCAATATTTGACCAGTCAAATCCGATCTTGACTGAATGAAAGACTAGAATTACTTCTATATTTCTCATACATTTACCATTTCTCAAATGAAATGCACCCTCTATATATATATGCACATATATATATATGTATATATATATATATATATATATGCCAAGGATAATTTGCAACCCATGCAAATCTTACAACCCTTACAACCCACATTTTAACCGTTGGATTAGTGATAAGCGGTTATTTTATTTTTATTTTTATGTTTTTTTAATTGAAAATATTGAACCCACATCTATTGTAACCGTTGATTATGAATCAAACGGTTAAGATGTGGGTTGCATGAGTTGTAAGATTTACGTGAGTTGCAAATTAAACTATCTCTCTCTCTATATATATATAGAGGTTGGTTATTTTGCAACCCCTCTACATGGTTAAACCCATGCAACCCATTTATCCACCACACATTTTACTTTTAGTTTTTTTTAATTACATAAAATATGTGGTGAATAGAGGGGTTGCATGGGGTTACACCATATAAATGAGTTGCATTTGAACCACACCCTATATATATATATATATATATATATATATATATATAGGGGGATCATACGAGAATGATATCTATTTAAAAGAATAAGAGAATAATTCTAGGCCAATCATTTCATTAAATAATACCTTAAATAATTAATTCTAGAAATAAATAAATAAGGGTATAAAAGTAATTTAGTTATATAAAAGTTATTTTAAGTATTTATTTAAAATTCTACTTTTATCATATTTATGAAATTAATATAATTTAATTTTCTATTTACTATTTTTTTTATTTAATTCATTTAAATTAACGGTATTTAATTTTCATTTAAATAATTCATTTTTTTTATTTAAACTAATATTTAAAAAAATACAACTTTCATCAAAATCACGTGTGATTCATAATGAATTAATTTTTTTAAAAATGTTTTTCTAATCATATGTGATTTAAAATTTGAAAAATAATAATTTAAATTAAACATTGAAAAAGAAAATAATGAAAACATAATGTGATTTATACAAAACACATTTTAAAGTGTATAGGATCACATGTAGTTCAAAACGTAATTCATAATTTGTCATCAAAATCACATGTGATTCATAATGAATTAACCTTTTTTTTTCAAAATGTTTTCCTAATCATATTTGATTCATAATGAATTAACTTTTTTCAAAATGTTTTTCTAATCATATGTGATTTAAAATTTGAAAAACAATTATTCAAATTAAAAACTAAAAAAGAAAATTAATAAAAACAATCATATGTGATGTGTATTAAATGCATTTAAAATGTATAAGATCACATGTACTTCAAAACGTAATTCATAATTTACACATATCAATTGTAATGTTAACCTTTTTGTTATCAAAATCACATGTGATTCATAATGAATTAACTTTTTTTTTTCAAAATGTTTTCCTAATCATATGTGATTCATAATGAATTAACGTTTTTCAAAATGTTTTTCTAATCATATGTGATTTAAAATTTAAAAAACAATTATTTAAATTAAAATTTAAAAAAGAAAAATAATAAAAACATAATCATATGTGATATGTAGCAAAATATATTTAAAATGTATAAGATCACATGTATTTCAAAACGTAATTCATAATTTAACATATCATTTGTAATGTTGCAAATAACTTACATTTCTTTCCTACTATGATCAATATCAATTATGATTCATTGATGAAAATTAACAAATCATTTTTATGAAAAAAAATGTCGATTAATTGTAGATATCACATGTGATTTTTGACGAAAATTGAAAAAAAAAATTACTAAATAAACTAATTCTATAAAAATGAATATTTAGAATGAAAAACTAAATCACACTTATTTTAATATTGTAAAAAATAACAAGTAAATAAATAAAAAATTAATAATGCTTAAATCATAAAATAAATACCTTAATTAAATTTATTATTACTTAATCTATATTTAAATAAATGAGTTTCCATTTATATTATGCATAAAACAAATGACATATATGTCCTTTTGAGTGATTTTTTAGAAAGTTTTATTTAAGGTATTATTTAATAAAATGATTGGTCCAGAATTATTCTCGTATTCTTTTAAATAGGTACCGTTCTCGTTTGAACCCACCTCTCTCTCTCTCTCTCTCTCTCTCTCTCTCTCTATATATATATATATATATATATATATATAGTGTTTGGTTCATTTGAGAAATGGTAAATATATGAGAAGTGATCTTAGCCATTCATATGGTCAAGATTGGATTTAATTGGTCAAAAGTTACGGCTTTGACTGGTGGTCAAAAATTACGGCTCTTGCAAAAATATAAGGGTATTTACGTAACTTTGACAAAAACACGCACGTGTTCATATATATGAAGGCATGCAGTCATACATGAATGCATGCGTTCATATATGAATGTTCGTAATTTTAAATAAACACTGACTGCATGCCTTCATATATGAATGCATGCAAAAAAAAGAGTGACATTCATATATGAACGTCTGTTTTTTGCATGCCTTCATATATGAATGCATGCGTTCATATATGAATGTTCATAATTTTTACATAAACACTGACTGCATGCCTTCATATATGAATGCATGCGTTCATATATGAATGCATGCAAAAAAAAAGAGTGACATTCATATATGAACTCCTGTTTTTTGCATGCCTTCATATATGAATGCATGCGTTCATATATGAATGTTCATAACTTTTACATAAACACTGACTGCATGCCTTCATATATGAATGCATGCGTTCATATATGAATGCATGCAAAAAAAGAGTGACATTCATATATGAACGTCTGTTTTTTGCATGCCTTCATATATGAATGCATGCGTTCATATATGAATACGTACAAAAAAATAGTGGCATTCTACTAACATTCATATATGAACGTCTACTAACATTCATATATGAACTTCTGTTTTTTGCATGCATTCATATATGAACACACACGGCTAAAAAAAAAGAAAAAAAAGTGATATTCATATCTGAACGTTTGGATAATTTACAAAAATACCCTTCGAATAATAAACAATGTGAGGAACACGGGAGTGGACCATTGGAGCAATTATCCCCTAATTATCGGTCAAAGCCGCCGATCTTGACCGAATTAATGGTTTAAGATCACTTCTCTATTTCTCATATATTTAGTGTTTATAAAATGAACCTTTCCCTATATATATATATATATATATATATATCAATGTGAACGACACTTATGATTAATTTGAGGTCGACACTGTAAAGTGTGAATGCATAGAAACTAATATGAGTCATTAGATAATAGTATCATGAGTAATAAGAAATATAATGAATTTAAATTAAAAATATTATATAATATATAGTTTTTATAAATTAAGACGGCTTGCCAGCTACATATATATATATATTTCTTCTTCTTCTTCTTCCCCATGGACATGGAATGGATCACCGACCTTTTTTTAATTGAGGAAACACAGGTCATTAATTAATGTCACCATGCATGTATGGACTTCAATTAACCTTAATTAATTATTTAAATTCTATTTTTTATTTTTAAAAGGCTCAGATCAAATATAGTCTTTAGATCCAAATTTAATTCGCAACGAGTTTCAGAATATCCAAACACTTGTTATGGTCTATATCATGTTTCCCGATTTATTGTTTTTTTGGAAAGGGTATCCTGGGCCATAGACCCAGACCAATCCCTGGCAATTAGGGTCTTTGACCCAGCTGTTAAAGCGTGCAACCTTGAGTTTATCCTCAGTGGCCACAAGTGCTGCTAGTGGGGATCGAACCCGGGTTGAACGCTATGAACTCCCCAAACCTTTACCACCACACCACAGCCCTTATGGTTAATTTATTGTTACTATACAAATAAATATCTGACTTTCGAATCCAACTTATAATGCTGCCATTTCAGACCAACAACATTTTTTAACAATAGAAAACGAGTAAAGCTTTGGGGATCATTTTATTTGCAGTATTGTCTTGAATTGTTTAGGAAAAAAATGTCATATATATATATAGAGTGTAACATCCGAGAAATTATGGTACGTTTGACTTGTCTACGTTCGCGTGGCCTTTTCAATTCTTGTATCTACCTTTGAACTCATGTCATCCAAAACCAAAAGACGAAGTTCCATAAACCGATTTCGTGAATTTTCGGCCTCGAGGGAGTTGGGCGACCTTGCCAAGGATAGTGCCATGAGGCACTACCGCGTGGCATAGTTGCCGGGTAATTAAGGGTCGTGGTACATATGTCGCGTTTGTGCCAGCGACAGTGACACCCGACACAATCGTCGGGCACTGTCGCACAAAATGTACCGCGAGTGGGGGGTGAGCAGCGAGAATGCCCGTGACAATGCCATATGGCAAAGTCGCGGGGCACTATCGCTCGACGGGCCTGTGGGTATAAAACCCCATTTTGGCCGATTTTCCCCATTCTCTTCTTATTTTCTATTTGAGACCCGTTTGTGGAGAGCTTATGGGCGATTTTCTGCTACCAAACCCTAACTCCATTTATTGCAAACACTTTGGGTTGGTAAATCTTGGGTGGAACATTCAAGACCTCATTTAAAGCTAGCTAGTGTGGAGATTCTTGCCTCAATTCCTCATCTCTTCAACCTTCTAGGGTTTGATAACTTTTCTAGGTTTTTGACCAAAACCTAGCGAGTGAGTTTTCTAACCCTTTACAAATGAGATACATGTCTTAATGTGCATTATATTATCATTTTATGGTTCATTTCATCATATCATCTATTTGTCAAAAAGGGGCATGATTTTTTATATTGGGAGCATTTTTGGGACGCCATTTTAGAAGATAATCATTTTGGGATTTCAGATGACAACTTATTATAATCTCTTTTCTTGATAGGAATTAAATTAAGAGGTTGTTATCTCTCATTGCTTTATTGTTACAAACTTGTAATTATACAGGCGTATATTGATCCCTTTTTGGGAAAACTCATGCTTTTGGCATTTATGTATACCATATTTCCATTTTCAAAAAATTTTGTTTGTCTCAATTTTTGGGGTCTTACAAGTTGGTATCAGAGCTTTAGTTTAAGTGAACTAGGTATTGACTCTAATATACCTATACTTAAGCTGGAGATGTCTTTAGCATCACTGTCCATTTGGGTAGAACATTCCTAGGTGGGGAAAGTATTAGGACTACGGAAATACATTGATTGAAAATTTTGATAATGGCAACAAGAATCCTTATGTAAAATACGTTCATAATCTCACTTGGCCAGTGTCGTTCTGAATTTATGATTACGTGAGCATACTTGAAATTATTATTATGGTGATTGATCATTGTAGTAGTACATGTTGAACCGTTAATATTTTAAAGAATTAACCGGTATGACCTTTATCATGTGTGACAGTTCACAATGGTAAACACAAGGAGTCGGGTCGGGGCTCCCGAGGATGGTAATGAAACAAGTGTAATCGCTTCGGAAACTACGAGCTGAGCAATTACAGCGGACAATCAAACTGTTCCGCCAATTCCCACTTTATTAAGGGGAGTTGTTGATGTGGTTCCCCGAGTGAACCTAAAGACCGGGAATCCGGTTATCCAAGAAGCGGATCCTCAATCGGTCATGATAGCTAGCATCATGCAAATGATGAACTCCACGATGAATAAGCGCGACGAGAGGTTCATGAAAATGCTAGAGTACCGGAATGCAAGCAACCGAAGACATAAGACGGTAGCGGACAATGCGGTAATAGGGTCGGGTGGTACGGGTTAATGCTATAGGGACTGAGGAGCAAACGGTAAGAGCTGAGAGAAGGAAGGAAGGGGATTTCTCATATAAGACCTTCTTACGTAGCAAGCCCCCAGAATTTTCCGGGACTACAAATCTGGTGGATTTTATGAACTGGATAAGGAAAGTAGAAATGTCGTTTGAATCAAGTGAGTGCGATGACTCGCAGAGAGTCAAATTTGCATTCCAATTGTTCAAATGGGAAGCCTTGAGTTGGTGGAACCTCACCCGAGTGACTCTTACTCCGGAGGTTCTAGCCAAACTCACTTGGCCAACCTTCAAGATAAAGGTAATGGACAAGTATTGCAATGAAAGAGATCTTGACAAAATTGAAGAGGAGTTCAGAAATTTGAAGAAGGGGAACTTGTCTATTGTCGAATATTCGAGGCAATTTGTAACACCTCGAGTTCTCAATGTATAATTTCTATGATTAAGACTTCTAGTCTTCCTCATTTTGAATCGTATTTATTGCGTTTACCGTTAATCGTATGCATCGCGTGAAATAGCCAATCTTGAGTGTTAAGACTTGATTTTGGAAGTGAAACATAGTGACTTGCATGGGTTCCTTCGTGGCTTGGAAACCGCGGCCTAAGCCGCATAACTCACTGTTTGTTTTCAATCTCAGGAACACGCGCGGGCTATGCCGCGACCTAATGTTGCGGCCAAAGCCGCGGGAAAACATCTGCAGATCTATAGATGGGGTTTCCCCTTTTTCTCAAATATTTCTCATCCACATCCTTTATTACACTCTCTCAAAACCCCTCCCTCTTCAAGAACCGAAATTAGGGTTTCACCAAACCCTATTTACCTCATTTATTGCTAAGAGTGAGTGCATCAACCAAGGAGTGAAGCTAGAAGCATAAAACCATCATCTCCACTGTCATCTTCTTCAAGAAATCAAACTAGGGTTTTAGGTTTTCATCAAAAACCCATATTCTGAGTACATACCTAACTTTAAAACTTCATACATGTCAAAACTAAGATTTTAGACCCTTAATCATATCCTTGTTTGATTATTTATGTTTAAAAATGATTTTTGACCTAACTTGACATTTTGGAGATTTTAGGGTTCATACCATTTTGTGAAAGGATGAAGTAGTGTATATTTTAACTATGGAAATATGTTTTATTCCTTGTGGCTAACCACGAGAATAAATGCATCATACCCATATTTGATTTTATCATATGATGAGGGTTGTTTAATAATGATATTTTGGGGGAAATGGGAAAGTATGGTTTGATGTTGGTTACAAATTGTTTGTTGGCAAGACTTTGTCTAAAGATAAACTTATTTGGGTAAAGATAAGTAAATATTTTATGAAAGACATGATAGAAATCATATGTTTGATTATGGTTTGAGTCACCAATGAAATGGTGACAAGCTTTAGACTATTACTAGTGGATCCATAGGTATAGAGTCGACTTATTTTTGGGTTAAACCCCATTTGTAGCTAGTTGAGACATTGGACCCCAGGGGGCAACTTGGTACAGTTATGTGGGACCGGATACTAGCCGTGGGTCGTAAATGTAAATCCTAGCGAATGAGCATGATTAGGATCATTGGGTGCCCTCCCCCACATTTAAGTACGAGTCGGAGAGCTCGTGGCCTTGATCCTAGTATGGTGAGCTCAGTAACTTGGAAAGTGGCCTACTTTTGTGTTCTGCCACAATCCTTGGAAAAATCGGGTCTCCCCCATTATCGCGAGATGTATTTTAGACCGTAAGGTCATTACGTGGTTACTCTTACTATTGCAAACCCAACTCTTTAATTGGTTGCTTATTGTCTCATTCAAATTATTTCCAAATCATTTATATAAGTTGTATGTGCTTACTAGGCATTAAGCATAACATTTTTTTTCTCAAATGACATGTATAACAGGTTCCCTTAGCGGTGGGTTGCCGAAGGTTTGATTGGTGAGCGTGGTGCTCGAGGCATTTTTTGGGACAATAGATATATGGAGTCATGGCATTAAATGGATTTAGATATTTTGGGAATTGGGTTGACAACCAATGTAATCTAGATATAACTTATTTAGATTAACTTGTTGTCGATTTTTAGATTCATCTGCAGGTTTATAAACGCTATATTGCATTATCCCTTTTGGGTGGTTTACTCCATTTATAAACGTCATATTGCCAAATTTTCAATTTTTAAAGTTTACTCTAAATTTTAGGGTGTTACAAGTTGGTATCAGAACTCTAGTTTAAGTGAACTAGGCAGGGGTGTTCATCGATTGACATCCAATAGATGTGAGGGGAACCGAACCGATCCAATCATCCATTGGATGTTGAATTTTTCCAACCGAACCGATCCAATCATCCATTGGATATTGGATTTTTCCAATCTAATGGATGATTGGATCGGTTTGGTTTCATCCAATGGATATTCTTATTGGATATCCATTGGATCAGATTGGATATCCATTGGATATTTTTATTGGATGTCCATTGGATCAGATTGGATCCATCCGACATCCAATGGATGATCAGATCAGATCCATCCAACGTGTTAATTTAATGTAATGTTCTAATTAATCACTTTTAATTTGTGTTAAAACCAACACAAGTGAGACTAATAATTCAAAAACAAACACAAAACAAATTTAGATTTAAGAAAATTGCAAAAAAGATAATTGGATGATAGTTGGATGGAAAACTGGATGTTAATTGGATGGTTAATTGGATGGGTAATTGGATGTTGGTCGATTCGGTTCGGTCGATTTTGGTCGGTTCTGGACTGCCATCCAAGAACCGACCGATCCAAATTGGATGTTGAGATTTTCAATCCGATCCGATCCAATTACAATTAGATATCCAATTATGGTTGGTTGATTCTAATTAGATCGGTCAGTTCCTATTGGATCGATTGAATTTTTGCACACCCCTAGAACTAGGCATGAATGTAAGATGTCTAGACTTAGACTGAGTATGTTAGGTGATGATTGGTGAGTTTGGATAGAATTTCTAAGATAGGACGGTCTTAGAAGTTGACGGAAGTGCACTAATTGAAAATTATAATGACGGTAACGAGACTTCTTGTGTAAAATATGTTCATAATTTCACTTAGCTAATGTTATTATGAATATATTGTTACGTGAGCATGCTTGATGTAACATAATTGCCGGAAATTATTCCTCCGTCAATCGAAATCGACCTCCATCAATGGAAAGGTAAATGTTCATATATGAAATACATCAAGGATCATAAAATTACTATTAACACATAACTTATTAATCATTTCATATTTATATAACAGTATACACATGTGTTCATGTTCAAAAATGAACTTCATCCGGTATAATAAACTAAACACCTATTTGAAATTATTATCGAATGAACGTGTACGAACTGGGTTTTTCGAAATTGTATGAACATGTAAGATCATTTTTTGTACGCATGACTGTCAATGTATGAATTTGTATGAACTGGACTAAAAATGCATGAATGTGTATGAACATGTATTCACATTTGGACGAACATGCAGGCAAGAACTATTATGAACTGTTTTATTCACTTATGAACATTTTGTTCAAATACGTTCTTATGAACACACATCCACAATCTTAAAAAGTTGTGAATCTAAATTCTTATCAACAATCTCATCTTCATTGGATTATTGAGTTCCCACTCTACATGACTCATTGCTTCCATTCCCATAATTGAACTCTTCAATGTTATTGTCATGTGATTCAACCTCTATATCCATCATTGTTGATCTCATTGGTGAATATTTATCTACCACAACTTCTCCCTCGATATCATTGAATAACTCAAAAATCATATTTCCATTCAATATATTTTGTTAACAGTTAATATGTTCTTGCTGATTATCCATTTTTTTCTTGCAAAATATGATTACAATCCACGATAATCAATAATTTGAACTGAAAGTAAAAAGTATAACTATGGCTAAAATCATGGAACTCAAATGTTTTGTAGCTGCTCATTAAAATCATTAAAGGTAAGAGAAAAGTTAAACTTCTTATTCTACCCTTATACATTAATTGTGTATTGTTATGTGAACCATGATTCTAACAACATTTTAATTTGTCAACCAGAGTTTATAAGGCTAACACCTTTTTGGGGTTAACAAAAGATCCTCCTTATATATATGTATAGGGTATATGTGTATATATATACTAGTAGTGTACCCACGCAATTCGGTGGGATGTGAAATTCAAATAAGGATGTGCAAGAATGTGAGAACAGACAAAGAACAAATTAGTGTCATCACTATGAATTATGAAATGCATATTTCCTTAGGTGAAAACATTTACGGGGTTTTTACCGAATTCTTACTGAGTAAGAGCTTACAGGTAAATGTCTTAGTCGGTAAGCGCTAAGCACGTGGAAGTCTTATCTCACTTACCGGATTAGATTCTTAGTTCTTGAATCTTTGTTATGCCTTGGGTAATATTTTTGGTTTTCACCATGTTCACTCGATAAAGTAAATCATAGTCGGTAAATACTTACGGGTAAGCGTTTGTTAAACAGTCCACTGGTAACGTATTTTAAAATCTTAAGAAACATTATCTCAAGTAACATTTTGTAAAGGTTATATAAACGATATCTTTAGCAACTCTTTTGGCTATTTATAGTATATTAAACCAACCCGTATAAATGCTTTTATCCCGGTCACTCATCTCCAACCAGCCCTGTAAACGAAGCACAATTTGCCAATAACCTCATATCCAATCTCCAATCTAATCTGCACAAAAGAACTAGAATCATACTTATCCACATCAGATCAGAGAAAAAAAAACAACCATTTTGGGAAACTCAAAAAGGTTGCTAGCATTAAATACCATCTATTGCGGGAAAACAAAAGAATTGGCAAGAACAGTAAGGTGCAACCAAAAACAGGGAGAGCCAAACCAACATAATCCCAAAATGATCAATAGAAAACCAATTCAAGTGCCAAAATTTTGAGTGTTTATATAACCATAACACACCCAACTGAATCCAGAAATCATCAATCTGATAAAATTGGCACTCAAAATAGTCCCAAACAAAAAAATGACAGCAACTCAGAGAAAAATAGTCAAAATCATAGACCTCATACAACAGATTCAAAAGCAAATATACAACAATGTTTGAAATGACCACTGCTCATAAATCAGATCCGAAAAGCAGAATGCTAGAATAGACTAAATACGAAAACTTGATGCCAAAATGCAGATTGAACATGATAGATAACATTGTGTATAAATCAACCAGATTCCAACAGACAAACGACAAATTTACTCAAATGTTATATTGTGTATATTCCCCAATTGACATGCATTGACTACTTGTACTTAAGTGTGCATTCTCTAAGTTTGTATCAACAAAATTCTCCACAGATTTACTGTATATACTATCTGAGTGATGATAATTATCATTTAACAACATGCCATACTATAATTTTAATAAAGCATAACCAAAAAAATCTAGGCTTCAACTCCATTTCACATGCATCCCAAATTCCTTAGGTAACGCTAAAATTCTATTGGAAGCCAATCAAAATCACATATTATACATATACTCATCATATGTATTGAGTTTGAGTGTGAAATTTTTCTTGCAAAACTTGACTTCTTGCTTGAATCTTCAAAATCTCCACTTGACTAAGGTTGGTCATCAATTTCTCTTCAATTTAGTACTCTCTTTCTCACTCTCCATCAACACAACCAATGGAGGATATTGGCATAGGAAGAAAAGTTTAAGCATTTTGCATACCTAATCCAATTGCTTAAACAAAAAAAATCCCGTATACTCTTAGTCTCTGAAACACCACATCAAAAAAATAAAAGTTTGTCAAAAATCTAAATCCATCTAAAATTTATACATCTTAATGAGAAGATATGTATTTGACGAAAATACATTTTGAGGAAAACCAATTATCTAGAAAGGGGTGATATTCTACGATATCACAACACCAATTAGAACTCTATTACAGAATTGTTTATCAAAGTAAATTTCTAGTTCTTAATAATAAAAAAAAGCAAAAAGAACACTTGTGGAAGAGTACCTACAATTTCCATTTTGGAGATCTAAACTTCATAATGTAGTGCACTACTATAGAAAGATGGCTAGAAAAATATCATCTTGTATGTATCTTCCATAACCATTAAACAATCCAAAGTTCAATCCATGATACCTACATAGGATACCTCTAGTATGCTACAGTTTCTTGGCCATCAATGTTACGAAAAGATTCGCATTGTGCATAAGATTGAAAAGTAAACAACATTTGATATTGAAATTGCAAATAGATTTTCAATATTAAAATTCTTCCATTGTTAGGAGTTAATGTTAATTGAAAGGGTCTTGTCTAAACAATCATGAATTCCCAGCTACTGTCAAGTGACATGGTGGGTAATGGATCACAATGGAGATTAGAAGCATTCCACCCTTAACAAAACAATTAGCACTATGATTTGTAAGTGACAGCTCCAAAGCAGCAACAATTGGAACTTTCAAGTGTTTTTGGAACTTGAATAATAGTTTACCTACATGGAACTTTGCAATCATTCCTTCATGAGCCTTCTCGGCTATGTCATGTATGAAATCTTAGAGCACTTTTATTGAAGCAAATTGCCGTCAAATAGAAAATGTAGGAATAAATTGGGTTCATGTGAGTCCACATGAAAGAACATACCGATAGAGAATCGGAGAGACTTAGCAGTCATATATGCCAATTTTTCCAAGAAGGTTGTCGAAGTATGATGTTTTTGCAGATCAATGGACAGATCTGCTTGGTACATGTTTCAAATGGCTGCCAAAAAATTGATAAATCAGAAATCCCAAAAAAAATAACAACATAAAATATCTTATATCACCTATACAAAAATAAGTATATACCAATTTTTACAGAAAATAAATGCCTACACGAGTATGTTTTGTGAGACTATCAAGACCGGTGTAAGAGGAAAAGACTATATGTGTTTTAAATTATAAAGACCAAACCTCTTTCTAATCATTCAAAAATACGTTTTGAGATCTCAAAGATCGGTCTTTTGGGCAAAAACTTTGTTAACATCCAGATAGATGACCATTAATAACCATCATCAGTGTTGAAGTCATAAATCGAAGAGGCAGGGACCATCATAGTTATATATATAAAGATGAAGGTTGTTTGCATGATATATCAGTTTCTCAAACAATGTATAGACTCAAAAAAAATTGTGGAATTTAGTTTCTTTATCTACTTGTATTGAATTTAGTTATCAAATGATTGACTTTACCTAAAACTTGTTGGACAAAACATAAAATTATTCATCAAGGCAGAATCTATGCAAAAAGTTAGAAGACATTATTCGGATTTGTTACAAGATAGTCACTTATATTGGTAAGGGGGATTACCTCATACCCAGCCTCCGGAGCAAGTTAGAAAACCTGAGTGACAGTTGATGCTTTGCAGTTTCAGATAACGTGACATGAGAGAGCCTACGACATTTGTTATTTGATGCCTACAAGCAAAATAAAATCCATTTAAGATATTCTTCTTGAAAAAATCCCATACTTAAATCAAAACACCGATATTGATATCGATATCGATAGAGGTCAATGTACCTAAAGATTCAATTAGTACCTGCATAATATGGCCATGGGCGGATTGAAAGTATTGGAAATATGACTCCATAACCAAAAATGTTCCCTTCAAAGTCAAGGGATTCAGATCAAATTTTCAAAATCAATTTGATTTTTCACAATAAATTAGTTAACACACAATTTTCCTCCAGGAAGCACAAAACTGAACCAGAGGTTATCAAACTGAAACAATCAGGATTTCACAGTATGATTTAACAATCATCGACCAACCAGGACACCGAATGCGCAAAATAGAAACTCAAACAGGTGATCAAACATAAACGACTAACTTCTTTCATGTTATAACAGTCATCGACCAACCTGTTTCATGTTATGTCATGGTTTGGACTGGACCAACTCAAACAGGACACCAAACATAAATCAACCAAACAAATATCCGGTAGATAGAAACATAAATCGATAAAACAGGTTGAGAAATCAAGCAAGAAGAATGTGAAATCGACGAAATAGGCTAACAACTCCCAAAAGTGGAAAGGGATAAGAAATTAAATTGTTGAGTAAGGCTTGCCATTGGATTGTACAAATTAGATTTTTGTTTTGTTTTCCCAAGGGTTCTATGAAATTTTAAACAAAGTAACTTTTTATGTTTTTTATTCTCGAAAATACAAAAAATTTCCACCTTAGGCATGTTTTTTCTGAATGCAATGACTAATGTAATGCCAATATCATAAATTAAAATGATGTATGAACTAAATAAGGTAGCAACAGAATTAATCCATGAAACTAAAGGCAATCAAGGGTTTCAGGATCAAAATTAGGGTTTTCAGCACTCAACTTCAAATTAAACCTAACAAGTAAAAGTGACTAACAAAAAGTTCATGTATTAACTAAATAAGGTAGCAACATAATTCTATATGAAACAAAAGCAATCAAGGGATCCAGAATTAAAATTAGGTTTTTTAACACTCAACTTCAAATAAAACCTAACAAGTAACAATGAGTGACAAAAAGTTCAAATCAAAATATCGAGGTTCTGATTTATATATTAGAATAAACAAAATAATTAAGAAATGTTTGGAGGAATCATCGATTTAGAAGTTTTCGGAAGATTTGGAGAGATTGAGAATTACTTGATAGATGAAGAAGATGAGCTAGGAGAAGTTGGCCGGAAGCAGAGGGAAGGACCGTGAACGGAGACGGTGGCGGGGATCTGCAGTTGTGGTGGTCCCGGCGAGTAGAGTTGCATGATGCTTGTACTTTTGAAATGTGAGAGGATTTTCTGATTTTGAATCATATCTATTCAAGGGAGAGAGGGCGTGAAGAGTAGAGAGATTGGGAGCGAGCCATTTGAATTTGAATCATCGGGGATGTGGAATGATGAAACTAGGTCTGAAGAAATTGTGTAGCAAGAAAGAAAAGTCTGAAAGCATGGGCTACAAGTTAGAAAGCACGGTAGGATAGAGGTAAAAGGGATTGAGGTCCATCAGAAAGCATGGGCAGGAGCTCTACTCTTTTAATTGGGCTGGTTTTAAATACCTTGCATCAATAGTTGTACATCATGTATTAAATATTGTAATTAAGACTTTTTTGATTTTTATGCTTTAAAGTCTTGTACTAAATACTTAAAGAGTTGTGTTTAAGACATTTGGTATAAACCAGTATTAAGGTAGTATAGATACACATACATACACATATAGACCAAAGTTATTTTACAAATCATTTAAAATTAATAAACCCTACAAATCTTATCTTAGGCATTCCTTTTTTAATCATGCAATTTTTATTTTCTTCAATAAATTAATTAGCAAAAGGGTAGTTTAGGAAATTAGGATAATTTATTTAATTTATTTTTATTTTTAAATTATTCATTTAGCATGACCATGGCTTTCATGGGATTTGAATGAAATAGCTTTTTATATTTATCTTCATATCGTCTTCATCCACTACTAAAATTAATCGTATTACCGACGGCTGAAACAGTCGGTAAACCGTCAGAAAAAGGCTTTAGCGACGGTTTTTTGACGGGAATGATCGTTGGTAAAAAGCTGGTCGGTAATATTTAGCGACGGTTTTCCGACGACAACTAGCGACAGCTTACCGACGGTTTTCCAACGGTATTTATTTATTAAAAATAAATATAAAATGAAATGAAAAAACCAACCGTCGGTAAGCCGTCGGTATATCACTATATTTTTTCCGACGGTTTTCCGACGACTTATTAAAAATATATAAAAAATAAAATTTAAAAGATACCGTTGGTGGGCCATCGGTTTGCCGTCGGTAAATACATTTTTTGCCGTCGGTAATTGCCGTCGGTATTTCACAGTTTTCTAGTAGTGATCATAGATTTTTATGTTTATCTTCATCGTCTTATCATATAGCTTTTATATTTTTGTTAATTGTCTTCATCATATTTTATGATCATCTTTATCATAGCGTATGATTATCTTCATCGTCTAGCTTTTTAAACGGTAATAGAACCATTTTATTTCAGATCTCGAATTCCTTCAAGCATGGAATTGTTTGAAGAATTTTGCAGAATCCGCTTCGATTTTCTTGGTTTCAAGTTTTCAGTTGCATCTGGTATTATGCTTGGGATAATTGGAGAAAAAAATACGGGATTTAATCTCCATAAATCTAAATTTCCATGATTAACCGGATTTTTCCAATAAGTGATTTACCAAATTTACCCTTCCTAAGTGTGGGGTTTCATGGAAGAAGTCTAAAGTTTATTGTTATTTATAATCATATCACCTATTTCATTACAACCGTAGATTGATTTAGTTAATAGTTACGATGGGTTTGTAAGTTTGTTAGATTTGAATGATTTAGTTAATATATCTATACTACCTTATAATACATTCATACAAAACTCTTAAATACAAGTAATTATGCAAGGAGTACAAACAATTTATGCTTGATTTTTGAAAAACTATGAATTACAAGTAACAAAGCATAATGTACAAGTCATTTATACTGGTTTTTTAACCTCACACCACCACGGCTGAAAATTCTTTAGGGTAGCTTTCAGACTTGCTTTCTTCCCCCACAATTTTCCTCCTCCTGTTTCAGCTCTATAACCTGCCCCAAAAGCTTGAAAAGTTTCTTATTTCTAATGCTTTTAACACTCATCCCATCACCACCACCGTACCAAATGGTTTTTACCCCTTCCACCACCACCTGATTTTGGTAGGTATAGAGTTCTCTTTTCATGTACAGATTTTTCCTTCTACTATTTCCGCAACCTTAGTCCCAAATTTGTTTTCAAACTTTTATCTTCATCAACATTTTACGGTTCTACTTAGGGTTTGATTTGATTTCGAAATTTCTTGAATGCAGAGGTCTTTTACCTGTTTTGAATCCCGCTCAAACAATTCTTTAGGAAAGGCATAGGTTTTAAATTTCAAATTCAAATCTCACATCCTCACTCCCGCTCTTCATGTGATAGATGTCTTTGAATTGTATACCATTCACCATCCTGATTCAAAATTCAAATAACCCCTCTCAATCACTTTGATCTTCATGCTCTGCTTTCAAAATTCAAATAACCCCTCTCGATGGTATTGTAATTATCCTTTTCATTGATTATGCTCCTATAACTTTAATGTCATCTCCAATACTTGTTATAAAACTTGATGAATCTGTATTTTACAGTGAAGCTTAATAATCCAGTGGTCAAAAAGGATGCAGAGAAGTATCCTCTTTCCCATCAACAGAAAAGGAACAATTTGTTAGCCGGTAATTTCTTCTTCTTTGGTTTGTTGATTTGTATCATTTGAGTGATTTTCTACCATCTTATGCCAAATAACTCAGTTTCTATTTTGCAACAGTCTGGGAAAAGATATTTGTTTAATTCACTACGGATTTTTATATTTTTTTAGGAAAAGAGAATTGTTTAATTTTCGAGTTGGTTCTTATGGATTGTTAATACGTTTAAGAGCTAAATGGAGCATACAATTAGAGCTTGGAGAGAAATACGAGTTTTTTTAATTAAATTGTTAGTTGGATGTCTATGTACCATTTTTTGTTTGCCATTTTATATAATTGTGTTCTCACTGATCTTATATTTTTTTTATGTTTTAGTTTATTAATGCAAAAGACAAATTACCTTTCTTGGATCCATCTGATTAAGCAGGACAAATTACCTTTTTAGTAGTTGTTTTGGTCACAGAAACGATACTTTCTGATCAAGATTGTTCCAACATTATGATGGATTTGGTGCTTGCAGAAAGTTGCTATATTGGTGGTAAATGAAGAACTTGTGGTTTGAAAACATACCCACTCTTCTGCTTTGAACTTTCTGCTCCTGCATTCATGGACCATTGTTAATGAAACACGTTTTATCATGTAAGGAAACATGTTTTTGTTAGAGTCCCGTGTCAGTTGTATTTGGATTATTTCTCCTTTATATATGTTGGAACCTCTCTCTCTCTTCCTATGTGCAATGGCCCTTGGGAACATTGCAAATCTTTCTATAGATTTACCTCCTATCCTCTTCAAGTGCAGTTTAGAATTTGGAAAATGCGTGTTGTTCTTTCTTGATCTGGTTTGTGTAATGGCTTCACCTTCTATTTTGGGATCCAACTTCAACTTCTGGTTGATTACTTTTTGTATAAATACCAACTCCTAAACCTATGTCAATATAGACCCTTAATTCTCTCTCTCTCTGTATATCTCTCTCTGAACATTTTCTTTCTGCAAAGTGAAGCAATTAGCAAAAGCATGGGGGCACTTGATTATCTCTCCAACTTTTGCACAGTCACAAGCATCAGCACCAGAAGCAGAAGAAAACCAATGCAGGTACACCCTTCTCTCTCTCTCTCTCCCCCCCCCCCCTTTATGCTGTGTACTCGGAGTGGAGAGAAAAGAAAGGAAAATATTTTTTTTATTTGTGTTCTCGAAAGGAAAGGAAAGAAAGAAAATATTTTTCATATTCTTGAATAAGAGAGAAAGGAACGGAAAAATGTGTTTTTACTAATGTGCTCCTTAAAATTATATCATTTAGAATGAAAGATTGAATAGTTTTATAATTTTAATAATTTTTAAAGGGTTTTAGTATCTACAAACATGAATTCTTAAACATTGACAATAAAGCGTCAATTTCTGGAAGTAGCGGACTTGATAGACCTTGTGTTGACCTTCCATTTGACAAAGCATCATTCCAACTAATATTACTATATCCCTCTAATGAGTCATCATCTTCTTCTAGGAAAGATGACAACAACTCATTTACTAAGTTCCCAAATAGAGCATCAAATGAGAAGTCCCCCTTCATAAAACAAATAGGAGAGGAGAGCAACACATTGAGTACAATTAAACACAGACGCACAAAATCCCATACACATATAAGATAAGAGTATGAAGTTTTACCTTGAAGTCTTCTATGTCTAAAACAAGCGGCTGAGAGCTGAAAGATTCAGAACTTGATATTTTGTTACTTTTTATTCCATCTTTCATCTCTTTCATCTAAATATCATAATCATGCATACACCATTTAGCCTTTTGTAACTTCATTAACAGAAACTTTACGTCGATGTGACAATTAATATAAATATACCATTTTGAAGAGATTATCAGTATGTGGCAACCACAATCTACGTTGAAAGAAATAGTAGACTAACATCAATACATCACTCAATAAAAATAGGAAACATCAAGTTAAAAGTACTACCAATTTTAACTCGACTCATTCTCTCTCATATATATATATATATATATATATATGAACATGACGCATAGATTTCCACATTGTCGTGATTTTGGTCAACTATATGAACATGACCGAGATGATTGCACTTGATGGAAGTTCTATTTTTCATGCGTTGTGATTGGAACTGGAATTCGGCATGCACATTCTACTCCCTTTTGACTAATTTTTTAATTTCATAATTGGCATGACTAATTTCTTAAATTTTTTGTCTCCAGAGCTTGATATAGGTATCTTATAATTGCCTTTACATTTCTATGATTTCCCTAAGATGCTCATTCATGTTAGTGAGAATGTTATTGTTCCATTTTCGAAGAACAAGACACTATAGTTTGAACACTAAATCAATTGTTATCTTTTATTAAAATGGCACATTTGGTCAATGGCCATTTTACTTTTGCAAGTTGGAAAGACACAATCCATAGACTACCAAGTTTGCAGAATATGATCATTTGAATTATCCACCTCGCTGAAATAATTCATCCTATCCTACCCCTATAATTTATTCACTTCTAAATTAATGAAATTCAACGTGTGCCTAAACGAAATGGAAGTGATAACTTCAAAGTTTGCAGGTTGCTCTTTATAATAAGGTGTTATTTACTATACTTATTCTTCAACTTATTTACTTAGACAACATTTTCAGCATCAGAAGTCTATATGGTAGCAACAATTGTTTGTTTGCAATGTTCTTGTTTCTTAGTTCTTTCCAATTTTGGTTGAGAGAGACGTATAAGCCGAAAAGGGAAGGTAAGAAGATCGCAGATGCTTAAAAAGGGACAGGTACGGGCTGCTGTAAAAAGGGACAGATTCTTGGGTATCGAGTGGGCGTCAAGGAGGGGAAGAAACGAGGTGTTGTCAAAGGGGCTAAAGAGAGCTCGGTTCGGGAGTGGACAGGTTTCGAGAAACTCTAAAATAGGGGAAACGAGCTACTGTTGGGCAGGTTTGGTGATTGCGTGATCGGCTGTCAAAAGAGGATATAGAGTTGCTGCTAGGCTCGGGAAAGGACATAACGTGAAGTCTCTGCAAGGGGTAAATTGTCGTTGTTTGAGGCCTGTTTGGGGTATAGTGCGAACGGGTAACAGTAGGGGTTGAAGTGTCGTTGTATTCTCCATACGATTGGCCGGTCGGTAAGGGGTGGACGGTCTGTGGTACATCGAGCCTTTTTCCTCACGATCGGCAGTACTATGTTTCTTGGAAAGGTGTTGTCCCAACTGTTGGGGCAGGTTTGAAGTCGATCTGGGATGCTGCAGTGGTGATCTTTGTCGATGGGTATGGTGACCGAAGCCACAACATCTCGATGCTATCGTTGCTGCTGCCCGTGGTCTTGTTGTTTGCTGCTGCTGTGAATCTTGTTCTCGCAGTGTGGTTGTTTGCCTCTCACAAACATTCCCATTGTTACTTTTTCTTCGTTCTTTCGGTGTGGGTCGGTCTTGGTTTGTTGGTTTGTTTGTTGGCGTTGTTCTGTTTTTGATCCTTTATATAACTCTCTTTGTTGCTGTTAAAAAAAATTGGATACAACAATGAGGTAATCTTATATTATTTCCTTGATTTTTACGAGCTCGGTTCAATATTTGATTAACTGTTTCTTTAATTTGTACATTGTCTCTTTTTTGCTTACTTTGTTTCATCATTTAAGTTGCAAGATGTTAAGTTTTTCGATTTTACATGTTGTGCAGTGGCTTGTAAATTGAGGTAAGGTTTTTTTAGCAATAATCTTTTTGCTGAGAAATATAATAACTATGGTCACCGATTGTGGAGATTTTAGTTTGTTTACGAGGACGAACGATTTTGCATCATTGTTCAAAGATTGATGGAGTTGTAGGTAATTTTTTGGAAATAGATAAAGCGTTTGATGATTTTTTGAAGTTAGATGAAGTTCATGTTGATCTTGATGTTCAAGTACAATATATGAAGGATTTTGTCTAAGAACATCGTCATATGAAAAATGTTGGTGATGATCTCTCATAGAAGGAAGAAGTCCATGACGATGATCTGCATGTTCATAAGCAACATGTAGAGAATGACAATGGCCTCTAGCATACATTTTTATTTTTATTACATTAGAGTTTTTTTGTATGTTGCATTAATTTTCTAATATCAATTACAATAAAATGTTATATCATGCTGCATTAATTAACCAATGGTTAAAAAACTCTAATGTAATGCACATTTGGGACATTTAACGGAAGCAGGTTAACATAGAATAAGGGACTTAATCAAGATACCAAATTCGATCGGGAGAACAAAATGTTAAATTATGTAAAAAGAAATTCATACCATATATTTTATAAATTTTGATTTGCTTTTATATTTCTAGGTGTTAATATGTAATGAACTTGATTATTTAAATGAATATTGTGTTTGCTTTAATTAATTAACTTACCTCGTTAGTTTGATGGGTTTTCATCATCAAATGGTCTAAACTAAAAAAAATGTTTTTGCCTCAATGTTTGTTCTGTTTAGTCATGAATTTCAAGTTTTTTTCACGAGTTTGTAAATATATAGATTAAGAAATATGAGTAACATATGAGTTATTTGCTTCACAACTGAGATTCACCCGCGCTGCATCGCGCGGGTATACAACTAGTATATATATATATATATATATATATAATTTTTGAAGCATTGATCTCTATTTCTCGAATAGTTCTTTTACATGATCTAGAAAGAAATATTTAAAAAGTTGATCCTATTATTAGATTATAACAAACGCGCAAATAGTTAAGAAATAAAGTCGTTATAATATCGGATATTAATATGTATTTTGATATTATTATGATGTTTTGGAACGAAGAGAATAAAATGACGTTAAATAATTTAAAAAATAGATTTAAAATTTCAATATAAAGGATTCCGACCAGCCACTTTCTAGAACACGATCGTCCTCAACAATTATGAATTTTGACTTGGTGTTGAATTACCAAAGTTTGACTCCAATATTGTTTTAATAATAATAATAATAATAATAATAATAATAATAATAATAAGATCGAACAGATTATTGACTAATTGAAAATTAGATAGTGGTCTGTTAATAATTCATAATGTTGAAAAATATATTACAGAAATAGAAAAAAAGAAATTATAACAAACACCATCATCATGTGCATTGCACATGCTTATTTTAAGCGAGAGAAAATTCGTTATGGCTTTTTGCTTTTGTATCGCTTCGTTTTTCATGTCAAGAGAAGAAACACTATCTTATGACATGATAATGTAATTTATGATGTGTTACATTCGATTTCTCTTCATTAATCAATGCTCTGCAAATGAGAAATTGTCGCTTTCTTACATCTAAAATAAGTGAACATTTTATCAAGTAGAGGGAGGTTCAAGAGAAAACATCAAAAAAAATGAAAAAAATCAAGGAACACCCTGGTAGCCATTCATCTGGACGGTATGCACTTGTGTATACATGTAAATTAAGGTGTTTTTTGGTTTTATGCACTTGTGCATGTTACAAATTACTTGTATGCACAAGTGCATACCGTCAAGATGAATGACTATCAGGGTGTTTCTCAGTTTTCCGTTTTTTTGAGGTTTTCCCTTGAACCTGACCCTTATCAGTATTTGTATGTAATTTTTTATGTATATATTCTAGTAAATGTTTGCTTGTATTATACTATAAATTACTACATATTAGACGTTTGCCAAATTCTGTCTTAAACCACATGACACATGTCTTTCTGTTTTCATTCATAACTCATAAGGGCACATTCCTTCTCTCTAATTCCTTTCTTTTAAGGGTTTTCTTTTTTCTTATATTTTATTTCATTTGGGAAATTGTATTTTATTTATCAAATATATATAATTGATTTTTTTGGTTAAATCGTGTTGATTTTTCCCGAGAGTAAAACCGTGAGTTTGTTGGTTTTTGATCCACCTTCAAAATGTATTCATTCAAAAATATCATGGATCCGTCATTGTCATCTCCTACTTTGATCGAGCCAATGATCAATGTGTTAGGAATTAAGATTCATAGATGATTAAAGGATTAGATAATTTCGTTGCATCGTGAAAGTACACTTTCCAAATACAATAATTCGTCCCTTACAGCATTGGGTATCACGAATTTCGTATTGCGATAACCCAAGAGAAACTCCTATTTCAAAGGTTGTGAGATTGAATCCTTATAAACACCTAGATTCTTGTTCCCATATTTTTATGAGAGATCGATTGTTACGGACATTTAAGAACTATAACCGTTAATGGATAAAATTAAAGAACAATTATAATTATATCCGAACTCTGATCCTACAGTCCATAAATCTGATTGTTCAGACCGTAAGTCTGATTGCACATACCACAAGTCTGATTGTATAGTCCAGATCTCTGGTTCTATAGTCCATAGTTTCAGACTTTGTCAATTTCCTAACCACCTTCGGGAACAATTTCAAGAAGATTTCCAACTTTCTGAAATTCATCCAAATCATCCTAAAACTAGAACCTCGTAAGGGAGCTTTTCCTCTTGACCCCCTCCCCCTCACGGCTTATGGCAAATCTAAGGTGATAGGAGAAACATTTATAAGTATGCACTCTGCACATCTCAACTCACTTGTATTTACCACTTTATTCCATCTCAAGTAAATCACAACCACACTAAAATTATTAATCAAGCTTACAACACTTCAAATATGACGACAATACCATTTGAAAAACTTATGACAACATATAGGTCAATTTTTATCTAACATTTATCTAAATAAAATAAAACTATTCTACATATAGGTGAATAGTACCTTGTGCAATAATGATAGTACACCAACAGTATCAACATGAAAGTAAGAGCAAGTAAATTCATAGTACTTATAAAAGGGTGAAACTTGCCTTCCTCTTTTTGTCCACCGACACAAAACAAAAATCACATAAAGGGACCCCATAGTTTTGCTGAATTGTCAATTTACCCCCTTCAATCATTGAAGGCATCTTCTAAAGCTAAATTCAATCATCATAAACCCAAAAGAACAACCACAAGTTTTTTGTTTAAACAATATAATAATATAAGATTTTACCTTAAGAAGGAGAACGTTTGATTGGACCCTTTTTCTTTTCGGGCACAAAATCAATTATGTTTAAATTTACATCTCACAACAAAATATTACAAATTGGACCCTTCCATTTCCCAAATCTACACTTCCCCACCTCCGATTCCACTTTTCTTTCTTCTTATGATATGTTTGCATGTATATATTTATATAAAAGAGTGTAGAGTATAATACAACAATATCGGAATTTGCTTTTTGCTGCTCTTGACGCTTGGAAGGTCGTCTTCGTGTTTGAATGATTGCTTCTTGATCCTCGAAAAGCAGCCATCGACCCTCCTCGATACAATGGCATCAATCGTTTGATCGACTTAACAAGAAAATTATAACTTAAAAAGGGGCAAAAATGTAAAAAAAGCACAACTTAGTGGAAGGAAACACAAAGTTTGTGGAAGATGGGAATCAGGCCGAGTCATTTGACCCTTTTACCCTCGGTTGAATGCCGTAATAACTAACGTACCACTTGACGAACTTTCTTAACCCGGTGGACAGGTCGGTGGTAGGTTTGTACCCGAAATCTCTGTACGCCAGGCTCACGTTAGCGTGAGTGTAAGGAACGTCGCCGTTTCGTGGCATCTTGATCACATGCTTCTTGGCCTTGACGTTCAATAGACTCTCCAAAATTGACACCAGTTTCCCCACCGTCACCGGCGACGTGTTCCCTAAATTGTATATCCTCAGCTGCGCTGGCCCTCTCTTCTTTCCCCCTTTCCCGGTGCTTTTCTCCGCCGTGTCCACCGCCCCTAAGCATCCCTTCACGATGTCGTCGATGTACGTGAAGTCACGCGCCACCTCCTTGTTGTCATGAGTTTGGTAGACGTTAATGGGTTTCCCTTGAAGTATGTCCTTGGTGAAGAAGAAGTAAGCCATGTCGGGTCTGCCCCACGGCCCGTAAACGGTGAAGAATCGAAGTCCGGTGATGGAAAGGCCGTAGATGTGGTTGTAGGTGTGTGCGATTTCCTCTCCCGCCTTTTTTGTGGCGGCGTAGAGGCTGGCCGGTTGGTCCGTCCGGTGAGATTCCGAGAACGGATTCTCGGTGTTCAATCCATAAACGGAGCTAGAAGAAGCCCATACAATCGACGGCTGTGGATCGGCGTTCTTCGCGACTTCTAGAAGGTTCACGAACCCGGCAATGTTGGAGTTAACGTAGGACATTGGATTCTCCATGGCGTAACGCACACCGGCCTGAGCAGCCAAGTGAAGCACATGTGTGAAGGGAACAATGTCAAAAAGCTTAGCCAACAACTCGGCGTCGTTTAGATCTCCTTCAACGATGAAGATCTCGTGTTGCTTCAAAACCTTCTGTCTCGCCCGTTTCAACGACGGGTCATAGTAAGTATTGAAATTATCCAGACCCAGAACACCATCGCCGCGTTTCTTCAAAGCAAGCGAGCAGTGCGTCCCGACAAACCCTCCGGCGCCGGTGACCAGCACCGAGAACCCGTTAGGACGACGAGGGGTTGAAGAACGCCTCACCTCCTTCTCCCACGACGCACCGCTACCGTAAAACGCGGAAGAGAGAAGATGAGATGTGGTGTGAACATGACGGCCAGCGGGACTATCGGAAACCGGAGGATAATTAAATGTGAAGAAGAAGATCAAGATCAAAGCAACCAAAAGGGTAACACGAAACAGAAGCTTGGAGGAAGCAGCTAATAGCTTGGTGCTATTTACTCTCCGGATATAGCTATTGTATCTTTCGAGCTTGGTTGTTTTGCTAGTATCCGGCGGCGACGCCATTGTTGCCGGTGGATAGAGCTTATTAATTATCGAAGAATGGTGTGTGATAATTGGAGCCCTGGAGTGAAAGAGTATTGGAGGGAAGGGATATAAAGGGGGAAGATAGATGAGGGGTGGGGTCAGTGAATGAAGTGTTGTGTTCCGGTGTCCACTTGCTTTATAAATTTCGACATGCTTTTCACTCGTATACAGGTGGAACCACTTTAACCTATACATACATATCTATCTGTATTTATTTATATTTTATTTATCTTTTTCATTTTCTCATATAAAAAAAGTAAAGATTAAAAACCAGAGGATAGAAATGAAAGGTATAAATAGTTGAAGGGCATATTTTGTAAATTATATATGGAAATGGAATTATTAGGGGAAATTGGTATCGGATTCGTTATGTGTCTCTTTCCTTTTATTTAAGGGTGAGATTTAATGATTTAATTTATATATTATTATATATATATATGTGTGTGTATAGGGGGCATATATGTACTTCAAACTCACCGACACTCTTGTTGAAGTTGAACTCCTAGTAACATTATTACAACATATCTATATTAATAAAATATTATATTTTATTATATTATAAAGTTTTTTTAACGATAACCATTGAGTTATTATATTATAAACTAAATGAGTTTTCGAATGATTTTACTAGGTGATATGGTTGTTATGGGCCATCAATATTTAACAACTTATAAAATTAAATTGAATATTAGAATTATAAAGCATATTAATTTGTTAATAAACAATAATAGCAATAAATAACCATGAAGTGCTACTAATTAATGTTGAATCTGATCCATAATTAGTATAATGTTTGATTATTAGGCTAATATTTAAAATGTATATCATATATTAGTTTTGTATGTAAAATATAAATATCACATATTTTTTTTTTAACATTTTCTTTCACGTATATGTGGAAGAAACCTTGATAGATATCACATATGATTATGTCTTTCGAAAGTTGCATTGTGTATATAACGACATTAAGAATAGATCATGTCGAATTTTCGATAGAAATGTTTTCTCGGAACCTAGGATGTTATAGTGTATGTTACAATATCGTGCATATATGATGACACGTTTGCAGATGTCTTAAAGATTAATTCTTTAAAATTAATAGTTAAACACATTGTAAAACAGTAACACGACGTGTCCAAAACTCTTATCCTCCAACTGACATTTTATTAGTAAAATGGACGTAAAAGCCCTTGTTCTTTCGAGAGACATATTGCAATATTCAGAATAGTGACAGAACTTGTTGAAAGAGTCATCCGATTTTGAAGAAGTCTTTCCAGTTTGTTATCATCAAATAAGGAGAATATTTCTCCAACCGTTTTATCTCTGATTTTTAGGACATGTTAGCTTAATAGTTGGTTGTTTTACTCTATCTTGTACTGCCTTTTTGTAGGCCTGCTTATTATCGTCAATAAGATATGCAAAAAGCAATTGAGTTATTCTCCTCCACTTTCTAATTTTCCAACAAATATGGTATCAAAGCCATGATACCTTCTATGTCGTAAATGACAACCAGTTCAAACAATGTCAATGTGGCATCACCACATATCCCAATCTTCAAAGGAGATTCTTATGAATACTGGAGCATCAAGATGAAGACGTTGTTCATAGGTCAAGACCTTTGGGAACTTGTGGAGAATGGAGGTGCAACATTAGGTGATGATGAGGCAAAACAGAAGGAGAATATAAAAAGGGATGCCAAAGCCCTATTTTTCATCCAACACGTAATGGATAAGATCATTTTCTCTCATATTGCAGCAACAACCACAACAAAGCAAACATGGTGGATCTTGAAAACCGAGTGTCAAGGTTCCTCAAGGATGATTACCGTCAAATTACAATCGTTTCGCCGTGAATTTGAAACGTCCAACATCAAAGGAATTGAGACAGTTCAAGAATTTTTGGATCGTATCTCTTTGCTGGTAAGTCAAATGAGGTCCTATGGAGAAACAATTACGGATGAAACCATTGTAGCTAAAGTGTTGAGAAGTTTTCCCCCTAAGTTTGATCATGTTGTAGCCGCCATTGAGGAATCGAAAGACCTCTCCAAGTTCTCTTTTGATGAACTAATGGGCTCATTGTAAGCACATGAGGTGAGCATCAACAAGTCAGCAGAAAAGGATGAAGAAAAATCCTTCCAAATCAGAGGTGAAAAAGATTTCTTTAACTATAGAGGAAGAGGATGAGGTTCTTTTCGAGGAAAGGGGAGAGGCCGTAACACTTTGGTCCAGTGTTCTAATTACATAAAATATAGGCACAGTTAGAGGTTCTGTTGGTCGAAACCTGCAGTAGACAACTACGCATAAGAAGAAGAATATGAACAAGAGGATTACTTGTTCATGGCATACATAACTGGTGATATGCACACAAGTGATGTCTGGTACCTCGACAGTGGGTGCTCTCACCACATGACAGGACACAAGTCCAAGTTCAAAGACTTGGATGATTTGATCAAATCTCTGGTTCGTCTAGGGGATGATATGCAACTAAAGATCGAAGAACGTGGCATGGTAATGATTAAAGTAGGTAACAAGTCTAAACTTATCAAGAATATTGATTATGCTCCATGTCTTGCTCACAATTTAATAAGTGTTGGTTAGTTAATTGAACTCGGCTATTCAGTAGTTTCTGGTGATTCACGATGTGTGATAAAGGACAAACCATTAGGAAGATTGCTTGCACATGTTAATATGTCTTCCAATAGAATGTTTCCCCTGATGTTTTATCATGATACAAAAGTTGCCTTGGTTAACAAAGAGCCAAATGACAATGAGTTGTGGCATTTGCGATATGATTATCTAAATATTAAGGATCTACAGTTATTAAAAAACAAAGAGATGGTCAGCGGCCTACCTCTCGTCGCAGATCTGAAAACGATATGTGAAGGATGTGTGCTCGGAAAGCAAGCAAATAAGGCATATCAGGTGGGAAAGTAGAGACAAACACATGATGTTTGGATCTAGTCCATGCAGATTTGTATGGCCCAATGAAGAGCGAATCTATATCGAGCAACATGTACTTTATGTTATTTATAGATTGTGTGTCCCTAAATGTGCAATATGATCAAGATAACAACAACAATTGGATCCAAATAGCCATATGATTGATCTCAAACCACAAGATTACAATTCGTATGAAAATCTCTCTCTCACACAGTATTCCTCTCTCTACATTTCTCAATTGTAAGCGTGCTTCTCTTAGTTACAAGATTCTGAAACAAGAAAACTATTTATACCAGCAAAAAGACAAAACACAAACTAAACAACTAACAAAACACTTTGACTTTTCTTCCTTTGAGCTTTGACTTTGACTTTACATTGAAGACTTTGACATGAGCTTTGACTTTCAACCTCAATGATCTTGGATACAATATTTATTCACTAACAATCTCCCCCTTTGGATTCAAGATCATCTTCAAAAAGATAAGAACTTTATTTCCCTCTTTGGATTAAAAAAGAATTTCATCATCAATGAATAATCTCCCCCTTTATGTCTCTGACAAACAATCTCCTCCTTTGAAAATCAATCTTCTCTCTTTTTGGAAATAACATTGATCATCTTCAAAGTCTGTAACAATCTCTTTCTTTCTTTGGAATCTCTTCAGATTTTCAGTATTCTCCCCAAAGTCTATGAATATCTTCTTCAAGAACTTTATCAATCTTCCCCAAGGTTTTGATAACCTCTTTCAGACTTCGGAAAAAAATTATCTTCAGATTAAACTCACTTTTCTCCAGCAAATAATCTTTAAAGAAAATTTCAGTAAACTTCAGCAATCTTTCATAATTCTTTGAACTTTCTCTTTCATTTTGTATGTTCTCCCCATATCTCTGAAATTGAATTTTCAAATTTGTGTCATTTCTTGATTACTTTCTCCCCTTGACTATCACAATCCATTATCCAATCAACATTTCTTGTAATTATTTCTCCTTTTTTTGATGATGTAGAGCATAAAAATCATCAAAACTTCTTCAAGAAATGTCTTGTACCAATTTCTAACCACTTTCAGTATCTGATCTTTCCATATAGTATCCGAGCCATCCGTCAATTCAACAAATGTATTTATCCGAATCTTTTCAAATTCAGACAAATAAGAATGTAACCATGAATCAACAAATGAATCAGTTAGAAATGTCTGTAAGCAGCACAGAGCCACTTTGTACAACGAATGTACATTGGAAAGAAGATTTTTGATGTTCACTCCCCCAGGACTTCCATTCAATCATCGAAAAACCACAATTGAATTTTCTATGAACGTTATGACAAGAAACCAAATTCCTTGTGTGCTTGTGCATGTGTAACAAAGATTGAAGCTGCTTAGCGTTATAGACTAAAAATGTGTAAACCATTGAGACAACAACATTATTACACGGACTTAATGTACATGAACGAGATGCGAAGGTGGGGTAAGTTTTCTTCTTTTTTAATATCTAAATCTTCCAAATGAAGATCAGATAGAGTTTATGCTGCGTCCTCATAAAATTATGAAACATCTTTTTGTTGAGAAAAAGATGAGTAGATGGTGAGGTTTAATTCAAGAGTTGGCATGGGCTAGTGCCTATTTCAATGAAGGTCACCAAAGAATATGAACCAACAGTAGATGTGGCTGCCTGACTTAGAAAATAGTTGGTGCAGAGTTCTGATATTCTTTTAACTCTGTTCTCTCACCCTCTTTCTTTTAACCATTTAAGCTCACTTCTAATCAAGCTCTCTTTTCATTTTACCTAATTACACATCCCACTCTTTGATTTTGACCCCTTGCCTCTCAATCACTCAAGGATAACTTCTTGGGTAGAAAACACTGGTTATCGTGAATCCATAGAAGTTCTTGTAAGTTCTCATACTGATCCCATGAATTTTTCCTAAAAGCATAATATTGCTCAATAGGTTAACTTCAACAGTTAGAGCACATAAATTGAATTACATATGTCAGACGTGTGTATGCTCAATAAGATAATCATGAAGATTCGAGCATTTTTAAACATGGAAGATTTTCTCAAAATAGGGAAATTGAATGAACGAAGTGAAATCAATAGATATGTTTTGAGAATCTGACAATGTACGGAAAAGATCAAATATGAATGATTTATCAATAAAAGCTTAGGTCATGAAATAACTGAAATTTGTCTATATGAATCAAGTATAGACAAGTCTTGAAAGAATCACTTTGAATGAAATAATGCTCAACGAACATTGAAGATACAAAAGGAGTGTCTTACCATCGAAAAATAGTTTCAATTTGAGACATGGTAAGAACATAGTCAAAAGAAATACTAAACCAGTGTATGTGAATACATGACAATATATAGAAAAGATAATACGCAAGTATATATCTTTGGAAACACATGGTTAGTTACATTAAAACTTATATATGAAAATATCTAAAATACACACTTCTGAAATTCATGAAAACATTTTAAGAATCGAGAAGTGGTTTGAACGTTTAAGCAAATTTGTTTTCATGTTTGAAAGTTGTTCCTCTTTCAAACAGATATGAGATTAAGGTTAGAATAATCCTTACGCTCAGCGTTAATCTCATAAAGTCAGCCTCAAAGTCATGATTAATATGATCATGTAAGCTCCCCCTCAAAATCTTCATGTAATAAAAAAGTTGTCAAAGTACCAAAGTCTTATTGAAAGGAAAAATAACAACATTTATTGAAAGTAAAAACTTGAAAAGTGAGTTAAAACATTAAAGAACGAGTTCTAAACTGAATGTTTAGAAGTCATTTATCCTTACACCCCCCCTGAAATGATGCATTCATAAAAATATGTTAGTATATATCAAATGCAAAAAAAAATTCTCTAGCTTCTAGAAAGTAGATCATCTAATCATTGTCTCTCTCCCCCTAAAATCATGACCAAACCTTCAGTGCATATATCATTTAGACAAAATAATAAAGAAATGAAGAAAAGTTATAAATCAAACTATACGAGGTAAATACGGATTATGTTCTAAGATTCAACATGCCTAATTTCGAAATGAGAAAATTAAATCTTTTTTCGTCCAAAGATTTGGTGAATAAATCAGCAAGTTGATAATTCGTGTTTACAAAGTAAAGTTCAATTGTACCTTTTTCAACATTATCCTTGATAAAGTGATATCGCACGTCAATGTGCTTCGTTTTCGTGTGCTGAACAGGATTAGCAGATATCGCAATGATGCTCTTCGAATCACAATATATTGGTATTTTGTTGAAATTGAATCCATAGTCTCGAAGCTGTGTACGCATCCACAATACTTGAGAGCCGCAACTTGCAACAACTACATACTCTACTTCAGCGGACGATGTGGAAACACATAATTGTTTCTTTGACGCCTAACTTACGAGTTTGTCTCCCAGAAATTATATGTGACTCGAGGTGCTCTTTCTGTCTAGCATACAACCTGCATCTAAATATGTTGTGAGCTCAAAACCAGTATCTTTAGGATACCACAAACCAAGGTCTATAGTCCCCTTCAGATATCTAAAGATGCGCTTTATAGCCGATAGTTGGGACTATTTAGGCTTAACTTGATATCTAGTGCACAAACAAGTAGAGAACATAATATCCAGTCTACTAGTAGTTACATACATTAAAGAACCTATCATGCCTCTATAGGTTCTAAGATCAACAACTTTTCTAGAAAGATAAGCTCCGATCTTAGTTTTAGGTGTCATCGAGGTTGAAATAGGAGTACAATTTTCCATTTTAAAATTTCTTCAAAATATCAGAAATCTACTTCGATTGGTTTATAAAAATCGCCGTAGAAAATTGTCTAACTTGTAATCCGAAAAAGAAATTCATCTCTCCCATCATACTCATTTGAAATATGGACATCATTAGAGCAGAAAAGTTCTTACAATACTTAGGGTTTGTTGAACCAAAAATTATGTCATTGACATATATTTGAATAAAAATGATATCATCTTTTTTCCTTTATAATAAAGAAAGTCATATCGATTTTACCTTTCGAGAAGTTTGACTTGACTAAAAACTTGGATAAAACATCGTACCAGGCTTGAAGAGCTTGCTTTAAGCCGTAGAGGGCCTTTTCAAGAATGTAGACATGATTCGGTTTTTCAGCATTGACAAACCCTTCTGGCTGTGAGACGTATACCTCCTCCGTCAATATGCCATTTAGAAAGGCGGTCTTCACATCCATTTGGTAGACGGTGAAGTTTTTGTGTGCAACGTAGGCTAGAAACATCCTGATTACCTCTATACGTGCAACTGGAGCATATGTCTCATCATAGTCTATTCTATAACACCCGTACATTTTCAACGAGTAAAGGTTGCACTGAACCCATCTTGTGGTTTACGAGCGTAAGCTTAGGAAATGACCTACTTTGGATCTTCAAAGTGATGAGAGAGTTTCGGGCGTAGGCAAGCCCTCGGCGACAATGCCCGCGATTGTGCCACAGGGCACTCTCGCGTGGCAAAGTCGCTGCCCGGGGAGCACCCACGGTACAATTCTGGCGACATTGTTATAGATTGTGCCACAGGGCAAAGTCGCGTGGCAATGTCGCGGCCGACCCCATGCTACGTTTAAAATCCGATTTTCACTCCCCTTTCACTTATTCTTCACCATCTCTTCTCCTTTCTCTCCCAAAACGAACCTTTTTGGTTATTTAAAGGGTTTCAATCATTTGAGGCCTCAATCCTTGAAGTTTATAGACAATCTTCATCACTAAGCTAAAGATTTGATAAGAAAGCTTGGAACACTTCATCTTCTTCATCATCCTCATCAATTTCCTAGGGTTTTCACCCAACTCTTTTCATCATTTGAGGATTGGGAGTGTATGACTCATTTTGGTGACCTAGAAGTATTTTGGTTGGTGGATTGAAGATATGGTTAAGGTAACCTCCTCTTTTCTTCATTTATGGAAACTAGGGTTTTGTTATAAGTAGAAATCTTTATGTAAAATGTTTGGGGAACGATTCTAAATGGTTGAATATGAATATTTGTGAGGGAAAACTTGTGGATCTAGGTTTTTGGAAGTTTTTGGGCTTGAAGGTTCAAGCTCCTTCAAGGAAGCTCAAGTTGGAGTAAATCTAGATTTAGCCTAAATCTAGCAAGGTGAGTTCAATCTGATTTGTGAAAACGTTGTACATGCCAAAAAAATGTCCGTTTTGAAGTATTAAAATGTTTTACATGGTGTTATCAAATGTGTTGTTTATTTGTTGAAATTTACATTTTGGATATATTTGATTGTATAAATATTGTAAAATGTCATATTTAGGTTTTGGGACATTTTGGTAAGGAAATCATATTTATATGTTTTTTTGATGATTTATTTTATAAATGGAGGTCATTTGACGTAAATGTATTTTTTATGTATTTGGTTTTATAAACCGTGCGAAAAATGTATATTATTAAGTTATGAAACATTTTGGAATTTTAAATGGTATAGTTTCATTTGGAAACCGATTCGTCCCAACTCATGATGTTTTATTTGAGTTATCCATATTTGTGGGGCATGATTTTGCATAAACGTAGATTATTTACGTTTTATGGTATCTTATGATTTTTACAAATGGTCAATTGATTGGTTGAGCTTATGGCTCGGTTTTTGACTCTGTTGGGTCTTGGTAACATTTGTCCGATTTTGATAGCTTACTATAGAGCTTTGGTTATGATTTGCATTTATTGCATCTTATTTGAGAATTACATGTTTTGGATACACTAGTTCATTTATTTGGAGTCATGTAAAGTTTTAGACTATAATGGAATGGATCTATAGGCATAAGAGTCAGTTTGAGTGAAATAAATATCCTCGTATTGTAACTTGAAATAGGCATGGGGTCTTATGGGGGTAAGATGTTGGCTCCTTGAGTCGGGCATCGTTCATTGACCAATAATTGCGATTTTCTTGTGAACGAGCTTAACTAGGATGTTTTGGAAATTCCAAGGTTTAGACCTAAAGGGTTGAACTTGATGAGTACACGGAAATTACAAGGTATAGACCTTGAGGGGTTGAACTTGATGACTATCCCAAACAATAGACATATAGGTGTTGAGCTTGTTGACTCGTTAGCTATAGACTCGGAAAGTTTGATGTTAATGAATGTTTTATCTCTAAGTGAAGCTCATATAACATAGATATATGACCTACTTTTGTGTTCCGTCACATTCAATGGAATCGGGTCTCCCCCCTCACCAAATGATGGATTATAGATATATTATTTGGAAACAAAGATTATCTACGATTTGACGCTCTCGATGTTGTTAATGTGTATATTGGTTATTTTGGGGTGTCACACATTATCCCTGATTTTGATGACGTTTTATATATGGATTATTATCCATGATTTATGGTTTGAGTATCATATCTTATTAGTGTATTCAGATGTTTTGAGATATTAAATTCTTAGTCCACGTTTTCATTATTTTGGGATTTAATCATTATTCACGTTCTGTACGAGTTTGGGGTTTGAGCTTATATTCTGAAGATTATTTCATAATAGGGTTTTTATCACAGAACTTGTGGGTTTTGGAAGGCAAGTGGCTTTCATATTTAATGTATGAGATTTTAAAAATCGTGATTTAAATTACCTTCTTTTAGTTTAACGATTTATATATATTTATGATGAAAACTCTTGAACTCACTAGGCATTAGTTTAACCTTTTTATTTGTCGGTATGTGCAACAGGTTTTGGTTGAGAATATTTGTTGTGACACTATGAAGAGGGAAGTGCTAGTTGTGTGCTCGAGAAGTGAGTCACTTGGTGAAGTCTTCCGCATATTTGGAGATAACATTATTTAATGGATTTAGTAACACCCGATATTTGTGTAACCTTTATATGAGACTTGGTTCGATTTTGTTGAGGTTTAATCTTGAATTTTAGTTGAAGTGATTCAAGTGGTGATTGGTAGAATGGAATTTATCCTTTATTTGATGTATCTTGGAAAATTTTAAATTAGTTGCTTTTTCCAAATTTGAGGGTGTTACAAGTTGGTATCAGAGCTTATGTTTGAGAGAATTAGGTGTTGATTTTGGATGCCTAGACTCAAACTAGCATACTTTTAAGTGATTGAAAGTGAAATTGCACCATTAGACACTTTAAGATAGGGTATTTTGAGGTTGATAGAGTTGCTAGAAATGGAAAACTCGTCGAGGGTAACAAGGATGATAATGTACGGTACGTTCATAATTGCACCTGGCAAGTGTTATGGTGAACCTACATGTTACATGTGTATGCTTGAATTGCCTTGGTGTGATGACCGTTGGGGTAGTGAAGAAGTTTCTAAGCGAGTAGCCGCTAGATGAGTTGATGTTTATAGCATTGTCATTTGGAGTGATGGATAAACATGATGAATACATTAAGTAGACCATTTTGGGTCGGGGTTATTGGTTGGGTTAGAACCATAGACTTAGGGAATCGACATTATTCGAGGAGAAACTGTAAGGTGAACCGATGAAATCTTCGATGCTTGCCTTAAGATGTTTGAACATCCAGATGACGATAGAGTGATTGGGAAATTTACGAGCGTGGTTTCGACACGTTGAGTGCCGATCAAATTCATGCACATAACTTATTTCTGAAATAAATTGCACCAATTATTTCTCTTGTTTCCAAAGTATCATGTGGATTATATTACGAAATCTTGGAAAATGTTTAGCACACAAGATTTTAAACCATGATTTTTAAACATGTATAGAATTGTTTTATTGCACATGGTTGCAAACCTTGTAGAGATTTTCTTTACCCTTGTTTTATCGAACGCTATTTTCGGATATTGTGGTATTACGATTTAACCTTGTTTAGAGTCTCGGACAAGTAACTGCCATTTATGACCTTGACATTAGACCTCCTCCATGTATGTTAAGGTTTTAGGAGAAGAAGTTATTCCCATGTTGTGGTGTTTGAGTTTTATTGAAAATTTTATTCCGTGTGAGTTTCATTGAGTTTTATGATGTATTATTCTATGAAGTTTTGCTACACATGAGTGAACCTTGAAATGTGTAGGCTTTAAATTATGATGCATGTAAATTTATGAGTTTTATTGAGCGTCATGTCTCATGCGAGTTTTGCACATGTTTTTTTTTCGCAACCGTAAGAGACATCTTGAGAGTCTTGATATCGCATGATTGTACTCTTGAATTTTACACAAGTATATTTCGTTGTACATAATTTGGTATTTGAATTGATTTACACCTTTGTGTGAGTAAGCATATGAAAGATCTATGATGGTTCGAACTAAACTTTTGCTTTATACTTTATTCAGTTGTCGATTTTACTGTTACAGTTTCAGTAATACATTATATTGGTTTATCGGTATGCATGACATGGTAACCACTATTTTGGGACTAAGATCATTTTATTATGTGGTTTAAAAGTTTGAAATCGATTTAAATTATTTCGTGTTTGACCAAATCGTAAGCACTTATCGTTTTACTAAGTTTGGGAGATAAACTGATGTATATGGGGCATGTTGGAAATTTTACCCCATGTCATTATATGGTTAGATGAGAAACTTTTGAAAATTGATTACGTGAATTTCCTTTATGGAGTTTTGTACAAACGCTTTGTTATACACTGTTTTAGCACGTAAAATTATTTCTTATTCATGGTGTAAATTGATGCATGTTAGGACCATAGTGGTCCATTTGAAAGGTTTGTTGTGTACCCTTGTTTATTGTCAGTATTAGCGTGAGTAATGAACAAATGTTTTTCGAAATGGTTTTTTGAGTGTGGCGTTTATGACCACTTTGCACAACTACCGAGTAGGTGGTAATGAATTTTACACGTATGATTAATTGTAAGATTTTGCGTCTGAAAGTCTTATAAAATTTCAACTTGCAAATTTTTTTTGAGTCCTATAGTTGAAAAGCCTTGAACTTATTAGAGTTATAGATTTAAACCCTCTTGAGAAAGAAGTTGTGATAAGGGACTAGAGACGCCCTTGGGAATTGAAAATGCGAATGATCCGACTTGTGGTTAGTTTTGAATTTTGGGTTCAGTTTATGAATCAATGCACGCATGAATAATTTAGGTATTGGAGTTATACATTCTCCCAGTTATGTAAGTGATGATCTTTCCCTTTCGGTAAATTTCGGGTCAAAGCCTTGTGTGATTATTTGCGTATGGTTGGATTTAACTTGATGGGTTGCTCGTTCGTTCAACATCATGTTATGTGTTGGTGGTGTACCATCCCATTGGGTCTTCATGAATAAAAGAAACATTGTGGTTCGTTGGTTGGAGATGTAAGAGTGGAATGTTAGTGTCATGTTAGGTGTCAACTGTAAATTCGACAATGCAAATCCAGAATGAAATATTTGACGGTACACCCATGTTTGCGGTATATTCATTTTGAGGATAGGTGTTGACACTTGCTTTTGAAGACAATGACCATTGGGGCACTTTAGTGCACTCCCGATGAATCTCGTGTATTTGCAGTTTAAGTGGTAACTTTAAGGATATCAGATGATAGTAACTAAGTATCAAGGATTAAGATTTATTGATATGGTAAAGGTTTATATCGACAGAATGATTGATGTTTAAGTATAATTTGGTGATGCGCGATCTCCTGATTTGAATAAACCTACCCCTGGAAAGCGTATTGGTACGTCCTTGGAAGGGAAGCCTTACCAATATCAAGGGTGAATTATTAATGAATTTTGGGAATTCTTTGGGTCGGTGTTGATTATTGGAATACGGATTCCGGATCGCGTTGAACTAGAATGAATTAGTCAATGAGAAGTTGAGGTCATAAGCGACCCTTGGGGTAGTACAGGTCCCCTAAGGTTGGGAGACAACGGAGATCGTATCGTTGGAAATTGCTCCAGTAAAGTTCAATTTTCACTCTAGTCTGAGTGTACCATGTCAAGGTGGGCATTCTATGTGAAAGTCTTAACGGAAGTTAGTCTGGCAGTTGCAGCAAGGAAGTCATCGAGTTTTAGTAAAAAAATGAAGTGGATTAGAGACAATCCCTTGGGAAGGGAGACAGTCGCTTTGGGAGAATGACATCTTTGAGGTTTACAATTAGTTTATTACCTTCTTGGGAACCTAGAAAACCCAATAAGTGCTAAGGGTGGTAATGAGATGTCTTGGGTGAGAAATAGATTTCGGGGACGGAATCATTAAGGTTGGGAGGATTGTAACACCCGTAAATTTCAAACGAGTAAAGGTTGCATCGAGCCCATCTTGTAGTTTACGAGCGTAAGCCTGGGAAAGGAAATGACCTACTTTGGATCTTCAAAGTGATGAGAGAGTTTCGGTTGAAAAACGGAAATTTTTGGGCGTCAGCAGGCCCTCAGCGACAATGCCCGCTATTGTGCCACAGGGCACTCTCGTGTTGAAAAGTCGCAGCCTAGGGAGCACCCGCGGTACAATTCTGGCGACATTGCTAACGATTGTGCCATAGGGAAAGGTCGCGTGGAAATGTCGCTGCCGGCCCCATGCTATGTTTAAAATCCAATTTTCACTCCCTTTTCACTTATTCTTCACCATCTCTTCTCCTTTCTCCCCCAAAATGAACCCTTTTGGGTTATTTAGGATTTTCAATCATTTGAGACCTCAATCCTTGAAGTTTATGGAGAATCTTCATCACTAAGCTAAAGATTTGATAAGAAAGCTTGCAACCCTTCATCTTCTTCATCGTCTTCATCAATTTTCTAGGGTTTTCACCCAACTCTTTTCATCATTTGAGGATTGGGAGTGTATAGCTCATTTTGGTGACCTAGAAGTATTTTGGTTGGTGAATTGAAGATATGGTTAAGGTAACCTCCTCTTTTATCCATTTATGGAAATTAGGGTTTTGTTATAAGTTGAAATCTTTATGTAAAATGTTTGGGGAACGATTCTAAATGGTTGAATATGAATATTTGTGGGTGGAAACTTGTGGATCTAGGTTCTTGGAAGTTTTTGGGCTTGAAGATTCAAGTTCCTTCAAGGAAGCTCAAGTTGTAGTAAATCTAGATTTAGCCTAAATCTAGCAAGGTGAGTTCAAGCTGCTTTGTGAAAACGTTGTACATGCCAAAAAAATGTCCGTTTTGAAGTATTAAAATGTTTTACATGGTGTTATCAAATGTGTTGTTTATTTGATGAAATTTACATTTTGGATATATTTGATTTTATAAATATTGTAAAATGTCAAATTTGGGTTTTGGGACATTTTGGTAAGGAAATCATATTTTTATGATTTATTTTATAAATGGAGGTCATTTGGCTTAAATGTATTTTTTGTGTATTTGGTTTTATAAACCGTGCGAAAAATGTATATTATTAAGTTATTAAACATTTTGGAATTTTAAAAGGTATAGTTTTATTTGGAAAACGATTCACGCCAATTCATGATGTTTTGTTTGAGTTATCCATGTTTGTGGGGCTTGTGTTTTGCATAAACGTGGATTATTTGCGTTTTATTTTATCTTATGACTTTTACAAATGGTCTATTGATTGGTTGAGCTTATGGCTCGGTTTTTGATTCCGTTGGGTCTTGGGGACATTTGTCCTATTTTGATAGCTTACTGTAGAGCTTTGGTTATGATTTGCATTTATTGCATTTTATTTGAGAATTACATGTTTTGGATGCGCTAGTTCATTCATTTGGAGTCATGTAAAGTTTTAGACTATAATGCAATGGATCCATAGGCATAAGAGTCAGTTTGAGTGGGATAAATATCCCCGTATTGTAACTTGATATAGGCATGAGGTCTTATGGGGGTAAGATGTTGGCTCCTTGAGTCGGACCTCGTCCATTGACCAATAATTGTGATTTTCTTGTGAACGAGATTAAATGGGATGTTTTGGAAATTCCAAGGTATAGACCTAGAGGTGTTGAACTTGATGAGTGCACGGAAATTCCGAGGTACAAACCTAGAGGGGTTGAACTTGATGACTATCCCAAGCAAGTAGTTATAGCGGTGTTGAGCCTGTTGACTCATTAGCTATAGACCCGGAAAGGTTGATGTTAACGAATGTTTTATCCCTAAGTGACGCTCATATAATATAGATATGTGACCTACTTTTGTGTTCCGTCACATTCAATGGAATCGGGTTTCCCCCGTCACCAAATGATGGATTATAGATATATTATTTGGAAACAAAGATTTTCTACGATTTGTCGCTATTGATGTTGTTAATGTGTATATTAGTTATTTTGGGGTGTCGCACATTATCCATGATTTTGATGACGTTTTATATATGGATTATTATCCATATTTATGGTTTGAGTATCATATCTTATTAGTGTTTTCGGATGTTTTAAGATATTAAATTCTTAGTCCACGTTTTCATTATTTAGGGATTTTATCATTATTCACGTTTTGGACGAGTTTAGGGTTTGAGCTTATATTTTGAAGGATATTTCATAATAGGGTTTTCATTACAAAACTTGTGGGTTTTGGGAGGTGAGTGGCTTTCATATTTAATGTATTTAGATTTTTAAAAGCGTGATTTAAGTTACCTTCTTTCAGTTTAACGATTTATATATATTTATGATGAAAACTCTTGAACTCACTAGGCGTAAGCCTAACCTTTTTATTTGTCGGCATGTGCAACAGGTTTTGGTTGGGAATAATTCTAGTGACCCTGTGAAGAGGGAACTGCTAGTTGTGTGCTCGAGAAGTGAGTAGCTTGGTGAAGTCTTCCGCATAATTGAAGATAGCATTATTTAATGGATTTAGTAACACCTGGTATTTATTTAACCTTTATATGTGACTTGGTTCGATTTTGTTGAAGTTTAATCTAGAATTTTAATTGAAGTGATTCAAGTGGTGATTGGTAGAATGGATTTTATCCTTTATTTGATGTATCTTGGAAAATTTTAAATTAGTTGCCTTTTTCAAATTTGAGGGAGTTACATATTCCCGTCTCTTACCGGTATCCCTTTGCTACAAGTCGAGCTTTATTTCTTACCACGATACCATTTTCATCTTTCTTGTTTTTATGTACACATTTCGTGCCTATAATGGTTTTTCCTTCCAGACGACGCACGAGTCTCCAGACTTTAAGCGCCTCAAAGTGGTTGAGTTCCTCTTGCATAACTGTTATCCAATCTAGATCTTCTAGAGCTTCTGATACGCGAGTAGGATCTGTTTTACTCAGAAAGGAATCAAACATGCACTCGTTTGCAGTAGCAGACCTAGTTTGCACCGACTTTGATGGATATCCTATAATTTGATGTATCGGGTGATCTTTGGTCCACTTGTTAATATGATGGAGTGGATTAGAAATAGACTGATCATGTTGATCATCTAAGTATCCTTCTTCTTCTTGTTGGGGTTCAGTTGAAATGACTGGTGCAGAAGCTTCAGTTGGTGGAACACTTGTTGTCTGTTGGATAGGCAATGTTGTACACCCAACTGAATGTGACACTTCTGTCTGTTAACTATCTTGTTCAACTTCAACTAATTGAGTATGTATTTGTACTTGAGTTTTAGTCTGAACTTGGGAAGCTGGTTTAGTTGAGACATCTGATGTGATTGGTTGATTATCACTTGAATCTTCAGATCTGTCAGTTACAACAGGTTTAGCCACTTTAGATCCTAGAAACTCATCATAAAAGTGTTCAAATAATTAATCTAATTCTGTTAAATGTGATGTGGAAGTAGATGCTTTATCAGAATTAGTAACACTAGAAACAGGTTTTGGACTGATTTGTCTAGAAGCTAATACTCCTATTATAATGGGTTCTGAACTGATGTGCTCATAAGCCATCTCCATAGCTTCATCAAATTTGACATTAAAGCTCTCCACTTCGATCTTTAAATTCTACAGATAGACTCGATATGATGCTGATGTATGAGAGTAGCCAATGAAAATCCCTTCTTCAGCTTTAGGACTGAACTTGTTCAAGCTCTCTTTATCATTCAGCACGTAACACCTGCATCCAAAAATGAGAAAGTGTTTAATGTTTGGTGTTCTGTTGTTTATCAAAGCATAAGGCATTTTACCGAAGCGACGATGGATAATTGATCTGTTTTGTGTATAGCATGCAGTAGACACAACTTCTGCCCTAAGAATAGAGGTAAGTCTGACTTGCTGAGCCTCGTGCGTGCAGCCTCAACTAACGTTCTGTTCCGTCTTTCAACTACCCCATTCTGTTCTGGCGTTCTGGCAGCAGAAAATTGATGTGTTATCCCGACCGATTCGAGATAATCTTCAACAATTTTATTCTTGAGTTCTGTACCATTGTCTTTTCTGATCAACTTTATTGTCTTCTGCATGTTCACTTGGACACTCTTGAGAAACGAGATAGTGATTTCCGGAGTCTCGTCCTTTGATCTAAAAAATTTGACCCAAGTGTATATGGAGTAATCATCCATAATCACTAAGACATATTTCTTGCCATGCTTTGTGTTCGCATTGGAAAACAGAGATCCATGTGCAACAACTCTAATGAAGCACTTGTACTCGGTTCAGGCTTAGGCTTGTATGAAGCTCTCTTCATTTTTCCTTTCTCACACGCATCACACATATGCTCTTTCTCATATTTCAGCTTAGGTAGTTCTTTGACCAAATTTCCAGTCACCAACTTGTTAATGTACCAAAAATTGAGGTGAGACAACCTTCTATGCCATAACCAGCTCTGTTGCATAGAGGCTTTAGACAGTAGACACATAGCATTATCCGGATTGACATTGGACATGTTGATAGTGTAGAGGTTTGACTTTCTCGTGCCGACCAAGAGTTCTTTTCCATCTTCCGTTCTCACGCAACATCTCTTAGCTTGTCTCAAACCTTCAACATAACTCACCTTCTTTATCGTTATGTTCTCTTGAACTACGTCGCCATACCCCAAGATTGGTGAAAATTGGTCATTCCCGAATCTGACGTTGCCGTAAAATTTCTCTGTATAATTAAATAAAATATATTTATGCCCTGTTATATGCTTGGAAGATCCTGATCCAAGTACCACATATGACAGGTCTGCACACGAGAAATCAAGCAACAATTGGTTTAGGTACCCATTTATAGATGGGTCATATCAGGTTAGTCCTAGATTTTGGCATCTATTTGAATTTGGATCCTCTTATCTTTTGAAAAACTTTTGAAATATAAGAATGATATATATGATATGAACCAAACCAACTATCAGAATATTGTCGAGTAACAAAATCATTTCGACGATATGTGGAACACTAAGTAGTAGACTGAGATAATTGGATCACTTGCTTTATTGTATAAGACTTGTAAGGATGTACAAGTTTTGTTTTATGAGAAACAAACTGATCAATTACATCACAACTACTAACAGTAGTCCTACTACAATCTGATACAGAAAATGATTTTGTAGACTGTTCAATCTTCTTTTTGGGTCTCCATTCTAGTTTCTCTTCAGATCTTTTCTTTCTTATATTTGAAACATATGAATTATTCATGTTAGAACTATGAGATTTCTGAGATTGTTTTTCCCAGACTTACCAGTGTTGTCTGTTTCTGTGAGTGCCTTTTCTTTTGTTTCTTACCTTTGGCATAATAGGTGCTCACAGGAACTGTTTCATCAACCTTGGTTGATGATTCACCCTTTTCAAAAACACTTGGTAACTCATTAGAATTAACAACAAATTTAGAATGATCTGGAAGTTTTGCATTGAAATCAAACTGTTAAACACACTCATAAAAACAACCGTCAGAGTTTAGAAAATCAACATCCTCATCAAACCAATCATCATCATCATCAGATTGTGGAGCTTTGGAAGCATTTGGAAACATAAAATCATTAAATTCTTTTAAACACTTCTTTTGGTAGGGCGTTTGTTCAAAATCTGAAGGTTTTAGATTCGGAAAAATATCACTCATGAAAAGTTTACAAGATGATTTATCTGAACCAGTAGAGTTGTTTTCACAACCTTTTTCTGATTCTGATTTATCACCTGTAACTCCAGATTTGAAATCAGTATTCAAGAAAACAGTAGAAAACACCATTTGTTCTAAATCAATCAAAATTCTCTCTTCTACTAGAGTATTCTCAAGCTCAAAAATTTTACTTTATAAGATGAGTGGAGGAACGTAAATCTTATCTTCAATAGGTCTTGCCTCAATCTCCTCAGTAGAATAACTTTGAAAATAATCATTTGAGGGAAACTTTGATTGTTTAGTATTGTAACTAACATTCAGTTTACTATAACAGAATGGTAGTTGCATTTTATCTTTATTTTTCTTGTTTTCATCTTCCTTATACTCAACTTCGTCTGATGACTTTGTCCATTTGACTTTGAGTTTTAGTGTTTCTTGGCCAGTTGTAAAAAATCAAAATCATATAAAGCATGCCTTTTAGAAATACCCTTTTTCAAGTAATGTGGGTTATTGTAACCAATACCCCAAAATTCGTTGAAAATTTTGAACTCTTTTGGTTTATTAAGATGAATGGTTTGATCGGTCCGACCTCTAGCATACAACTTTTCCTCCTAACCATTGATCTTCTCAACCAATGTTTTATTTTCTGATTTTAAAGATAAACATTTCCTAACAACCTATTTCAACTCACGTTCACACATTTTAAATTTAGAAGATGTTTCGGATAATTGACTTTGAATTGTAGTCTTTTCTTTACTAAAGATATCAACGTTTTTATTTAAAGACTCAATCAATACAGTCTTCTCAACAATGCCTTTGTTGAGTTTCAATATTGTTTGATTTTTCTTTTCAATGACACCTTTTTCACGTTTAAGTTTAGACTGTAGATCCTGAAGTTCAACCATCATGGATTGCATTTGGTTAAGAAAATCAAATTCAGTTATACCATTTACCTCATCAAAATTCTCCTCATCATCCGATTCCACCTCAGCTACCTTCTTTCTCATCAAACAGATATGGGCATAATCATCCTTTTCACTTTCAGAGTCAGTGACATCCAACCAATGGTCATCTTCTGCCATCAAAGTTTTGCCTGCCTCTTTCTTCTTTACCAGGAGCATTTTGTTCTAATAGTAGCCTGAATTCCGAACTTTAGGCTTCCAGTAATCTTTGGAAAAATGACCCAACTTTCCATAATTATAACACTTGACTTGGCTCTTCCGCCTTCTTCTCCTAATATTCATCCACATACTTTCTTTCTTCCGGCTTCCTCTCTTCAAATTTCCTACCATCAGATCTCTTGTCCTCATACCTTCTACTTTAAAGCCTTTCTTTGTGTTCATAATTCTTTGACCCTAAAGAATATCTTTGACTGTTTGATCCACGCTTTTTGTAGAACTTTTTCTAGAATGACCTGGTCAACAAAAGCATGACTTGCTTCAAATTCTCACCATCATCAAAATCAGAATCTACACTATCTTCACCCTCAGCTTCAGACACAATCACTTTCTTCTTGTTCTTCTTCAGACTAACATACTTCTTTTTCTTTCTCTTGACAACCAAGGCAACAGGATCCACCACTGGTTTGTCATCTTTCTTTTTCTCCGCTCTTATCTCCTTAATTTCTTCCTTGTTCTGGCGAAAAGTCTCATAGACCTCATGCAATGGAATCTCAGTGAGATATTTCAGTTGTTTTATCTGACGGGTAAATCTTTTCCATTCAGGCTGCAATATACTTAGAAACTTCACATTGGTCTGAATCTGAGATTTCTTCACCTTGTTCTTGCATAGCTCATTTAGAAGTGTGAAAAATATGTCATATGTTGTCTCTAAGCTCTCACCTTCTTTTGCTTTAAACTCTTATAGTTGTTGAGACAATTTGACACCTTCAATTGATTGCCTACTTTTGAGCTCATCATCATCTTTTCAAGTTGATCCCACATTTTTTAGCAGTTTCTTTATAACTGTCAATCTTCACATATATCTCATTTGGAATCCCTTGAAGTAAGAAAGATCTTGCCAGTCTATCATCTTTATGTCTCTTTTTATGTTCTTCTGTATACTCATCTGAATCTATTTAATACTCCTTTCTAATGACCTCTACTTCATTCTTTTATGTAGTATGAAGCTTTGTAGGAGGTTTCAAAAGTCCTTCCAATGACTGCCTTATGTAATGTCCAATCTCATTTCTGTCAATAAAATCCAGAAACCGATCATTCCACTGTTCATATTCACCCTTGAATAGTACTGGTGGTTTGACATCGGTTCCTATAGCTAGAGCATCTCTTGAAGTCATCTTGATACTTTCACAAATCTTTATACAAAAAATCAGAAATTTCAAAATTCTGAAAAATCAGTCAAAAATGACTAAGTATGGAATCCTTAGACCACTGAGATCACTTTTCGCAAAACACTGAAGTAAACACCAAGAATCCGTAGACTGAAGCTTGCGAGATCCAACTTTTCGCAAATAGTGCTTTGCGAATTCTGAGCTTCTCGCAGACAGAGGTGTGCGAGTTCTTGCCTTAGAACAAATTCAATGTAGCTCTAGAACTTTTTGCAAGACAAGGCTTGAGGACTATGGACTTAGAAAATTTCAAGCACAAAAGATGAACACTTTTCGAAATATTCTGCGAAATCTGGGCTTAGAAAAAAATCTCAAAGATTTTCAATGTATGGATTCTGGAGCTTTTCGTAGATTGAAGGACTTGAACAGTAACTTTTCGCAACCTTTGGCGTGCGGATTCTGAACTTTCCGTAGACAATTATCTGCGAATTCTGAACTTTTCGCACCCAGGCCTTTGCGAGTTCTACACTTGGAAATTTCCAATCAAAAAAAGACTTGCGAATTCTTGCACTTTTCATACACCAAATCCTGCAAATTCTTGCTTTGGAAATTTTCAACAAAGACACACATTAAGGTCTGCAAGTTCTTCGTCTATGATACTTACGAATTCTACAGATCTTGCGAATTCTTGAGTTGTTGACTCAAAAACTCCAGTTTCAACCACAAATCGATCCAAAACTCCAAATTTGATCCTGAAACTTCTACAATTTGATCTCGAAAACAATCTGAACACCTTACAATAGATCAAGTACAATGAAAAACAAAAAAATACGAACTCGATTTCAAAAACAGTACGTACATGGTGTTCGAACAAAAATGTCTAAAGATCCAAAATTCACACAAACAACTGTGAATTGGACAAATCAACTCAAACAATACTTGTTCTACAACAAAGTTCGAATACAAATCAACAAGAAATACAATCAAAACAACAGAAAATCTAGAAATCAATCAAAACAGACACATTCTGCGAGTTCTTGAAAAGTCGATAAAAAAGGTTCAGATTCTTGACAATTTCTGAAATCTGCATGCTCTGATACCAATTGTGTGTTCCTAAATTGAAATTTGATTAAGATAACAACAAATTGGATCCAAATAGCCATATGATTGATCTCAAATCACAAGATTACAATTTGTATGAAAATCTCTCTCACACAGTATCTCTTTCTAAGATTCTCAATTGTAAGCGTGCTTCTCTTAGTTACAAGATTCTACAACAAGAAAACTATTTATATCAGCAAGCTTACAAAGACAAAACACAAACTAACCAACTAACAAAACACTTTGAATTTTTTTCCTTTGAGCTTTGACTTTGACTTTACATTGAAGGCTTTGACATGTGCTTTGACTATCAACCTCAATGATCTTGGATCCAATATTTATGCACTAACTTAAATGATTTTAGTCTAATGAGTTGGGTATACTTCATGAATTTAAAATTTGGAAACTTTCAAAACTTAAAAAAAAATTAAAGCTCTAACAGAGAAGCAAAGTGGAAAGTTTTTGGAGGTGTTGAGAACCGATCGAGGTGATGAATTTACATGCAAAGAATTCATGACTTACTGTGAATAACAAGGCATAAAGAGATAAGTAACAACACCTTATACTCCTAAGAAAAACGAGGTAGCTGAATGGAAAAATTAAACTGTGGTGGAAATGGTTCGATCGGTGATAAAATAAAAGGGTTTTCCTGATAAATTTTGGGCAGAAGGTGTAGCAACAACAATATATCTTATTAATTTGTCCCTTATAAAGGTGGTTTGGAATCAAACACCGTATGAATCATGGTATGGTAATAGACCTACAGTAAGTTATTTACATATCTTTGGAAGGATTTGTTATGCTTTAAGAACATGTGAGAAACATAAGCTGGATGATAAGTCACAAAAATATATTTTTGTTGGTTATAGTCCTAATTTTAAAGCTTACTGCCTTTTTGGTCCAATAAAGGAATGTTTAACTGTGAGGAGGAATGTAGTGTTCAACGAACATGCATCTTGGAAACGGAAGGAAGACGACAACAATATAAAGACAATAGCAATAGAAAATGAAGAGGATATGGGAAATGGAGAAAAAGCAAATTCAACAGGTTCATAAAACTTGACACCTACAAAAGCAAGTTTGGCCTCAAGTTCTAGCACGTCACCAAACGAATACGGTCCTAGTTCTTCATCTGAAGACCTTTCTCTTAATAAATCAATTGCATCAACTGCAAATAGTTCAACTCAGTTGCGTAGAAGTCAGCGCGGTAACATTCTTCAACGACAAATTGACATTGAAGGAGAGGACAAATTTGCATTGATTTTGTTTGTTGGGGATCTAATCACAGTGGAAGAAGCAGTGGAAAAGCTAGAATGGATAAAAGCTATGGAAGATGAGTTGGAGTCCATCCATCGTAATCGAACCTGGGAGTTTATGGATCTTCTTGAGGGAAAGAATACTATTGGGTTAAAGTGGATCTTTAAAACAAAATTCTTACCCTATGGAAGCATTCATAAACACAAAGCTAGATTGGTAGCAAGAGCATACACTCAAAAATAGGGTGTGGATTATGAGGAGACGTTCTCTCCCATAGCTCGCTTTGAGATCGTAGTGGTGGCACAAAAAGAGTGGAAGGTACATCAATTTGATGTGAAATCGACATTTTTGAACGACGATATATAAGATGAGGTGTATGTAGATCAACTTCTTGGTATCGAAGAAACAAGCAAATCGAATAAAGTTCTTCAGTTAAAGAAGTCTTTATATGGGCTCAAATAAGGCCCGAGAGCATGGTACAACAAACTTGATGAGTTTTTTCTAGGAGCAAGGATTTAAAAGGAGCATGCATGAGCCAACCTTGTATGTCAAGAATCAAGGTACTGATGATTTTGTAACACCCTGATTTTTATCTCAATTGAGGAAAAGTGTTGAACTGGATGAATTGGTAAAGGAAGAACCAAGTATGGGTATTGCTATAGTGCCATGTGGTTGTGACACTTATCACAATAGCACTGATGGTACTAAGAGTATGGTCGTCTCGACTATAGTGTCATGTGGTTGTGACATCTGTCATAATAGCACCAATGGTACTAAGAGTGTGATCGTCCCGGCTATAGTGTCATGCAGTTGTGACAAATGTCACAATTTCACCGGCGTTACCGAGTGTTTGGTTGTCCCAACGAATGTGCCAGGAAGTTATGACAATTTCATGATAACTGGCATAATAGCATCCAATGTATTGAATAAACGTTCAAGGAACGACCGAGAAAACGGTCGAGAAAATGGGCGAAAAGGGCTCTCGGTACCTCTTAGGCGAAAGTGCCATGCGAGAGTGATACTGACACTTTAGCCGAGCAATTTCACATAGAAAAAAGAGCCCACTGTACACTTTGGGTGAAAGTGACAGCGAAAGTGACACTGCCACTTTTGCATGTCACTCTCGCAGTCGAGGTGCAGTGCATAAATCGGATTTTCAGCCTCTTTCTTCATTTGGTCATATCTTTCTCATCTCAACTCCGATTTTGACGATTCTGTTTGCTAAGGTTTCGTCTTTGAAAGATTTTCTAGGATAGATTTTTAGTTTTGGGAATATCCAATAGTATTTGGTGGTGGATTAGAAGCAAATGTCAAGAGCTCATCATCATCACCTTCATCTTTAAGAAATTTGGGGTTTTCTAGGTTTTCACCGAAACCTAAGTTGTGAGTTCATCCTCCTAGTTTTTAAACTTTATTATGAATCATAAATTCTCCATTGATGACTTCCTAGTGTTTATGTTTCTCAAATTTCGATTTGGAGGATTTTGGGGAAGTTAGGTTAAAACTAGGGTTTTGGTCAAAATGCATACTTTGATATAAGATGTTTGGGGAATGATTCTAAGTGCTTGGATATGTGTATTTATGTTTGGAACTTGTGGATCTAGGTTTTTTTTTGGAAGGATTGCTTGTGGATTCAAATTTCTTGAAGGAAGCTCAAATTGGGGTAAAATTTAGATTTAACCTAAATCTAGCAAGGTGAGTTCAAATTGATTTGTGAAAACGTTGTACATGCCAAAAATGTCCATTTCAAAGTTTTTATGTGTTTTACTTGATAATTATCAAACGTTGGAATATTTTGGGAGTTTTACTTAATTGGGATATTTGATTTTACAAATCTTGTGAAACCCACACATTTGGGATTTTTGGGTATTTTGATAAGTAATAGATTTAAATATGTCCCTTTTGGTGATTTATTGTACAAATAAAATTTATTTAATAGTTTATGCATTTTTGGTGTAATTGGTTTTTATAAATCATAGGAAAACGCACATTTTCGTAGAAAGGGATATTTCGTAAACATAAGGGTATGAGCCCTATTGGAAAATCGTTTGTCTCAATCCATAATGAGTTTTGGACTAATCATATCTTCGAGGTATGTGTTTACATAAATGTTGTTTAAATGTGTTTTACTATATGAGAACCGTTATTTGTCGGTTTGTAACACCCACAATTTTGGTATGTAATTACCTACCATATGACCTCCAAATCCTTAGCATTAATACTTGTTCTACTTAATTAAAGGTGATTGTACATTCCGTTTATCGAATCCACATCACATGAGAAATCGGACGGAACAATAGATGCGAGCTCGTGGGGGGAGATAATGCCCGGCGATTGTGACATGTCACTCTCGCTGTGGCAAAGTCACGGGGATGAGGAACCCCACAGTACGCTTTAGGTGACAATGCCAGGCGATTGTGACAATGTCACTCTCGTTGTGGCAAAGTCGCGAGATCCTGAGGGTCTCGATACATTCCATGCGACTATGACCCGCGACTATGCCAAGGGCATAGTCACCGGGCAATGTCGCGGACGGGCAGGGGGCTGGGTATTTAATTCCTGGTCCGATTTTTTGGTTATTTATCACAAAATTTATTGTTGGAACTGATTCTCTCTGCTATTTGAGCGACTTCTTCACCAACCAACCTTCCTTTCTCATAAATTCCAAAGCAAGTTCCTCAAGATCCTCCATAAATTCTCATCTAGGGTTCACTAATTCTTTAGGGAAGGAGCTAAAGCCTTGGGTTAAGCTATTATATCATCTTCCTACAAATACTTGGTGGTTTCTAGGTTTTAGCCAAAACCTAACATAGTGAGTCATAAAAATACTTATATTGTCCGTAAGTTCTCGGATGTTTTTTCTGATGATTTGCCCGTATTACCACCCGACCGACAATTCGAATTCTGAATAGACCTAATTTCGGTGGCCACTCCGATTCTAGAGCACCTTACCGTTTGGCACCGTCTGAAATGCAAGAGATAATGTTACAGTTACAAGACCTCTTGGAGAAGGGATTCGTGAGACCGAGCTCATCGCCTGGAGGAGCTCCAGTCCTATATGTGAAGAAGAAGGATGGCACGATGAGAATGTTCATAGACTACCGAGAACTGAACAAGGTAACAGTGAAGAACAAATACCCACCCCCAAGGATCGACGACCTGTTCGATCAACTTCAAGGTGCGGGGTGCTTCTCAAAGATAGACCTTCGTTCGGGATACCACCAAGTGAAGGTGAGAGATGAGGATGTGACGAAGACTGCCTTTAGAACCAGATATGGTCATTACTAATTTCTAGTGATGCCATTCGGGTTAACGAACGCACCGACGGTGTTCATGGATTTGATGAATCGAGTGTGTCGATTGTTCCTTGACAGATCGGTGATCGTGTTCATCAAAGATATACTTGTCTACTCCAAAGACGAGACACATCATGAACAACACCTTTGGGAAGTTTTGGAAGTTTTGAGGTGGGAGAAGTTGTACGCAAAATTCTCCAAATGCGACTTTTGGCTAGAAGAGATCCAATTCTTATGCCATCTAGTCAACCTTGACAGAGTGAAGGTGGACCCGTCTAAGATTGAGGCGATGATGAATTAGGAGACACTCAAGAGACCGTCTGAGATCCGAAGCTTCTTGGGTTTAGTCGGCTATTATAGGAGGTTCATTCAGGATCTCTCCAAAATCGCCTCCTCCTTGACGGCCTTAACCTGAAAGAATGTGAAGTTTGTGTGGACGGAAGCTCAAGGGAAAGCCTTCCAAACTCTCCAAAAGAAATTTTGTGAGGCTACCATCCTTTCGTTGCCAGAGGGATCCGAAGATTTTGTGGTCTACAGTGATGCATCCAATATGGGTTTGGGTTGTGTCCTAACGCAAGGAGGCAAGGTGATTGCCTATGCGCCAAAACAACTCAAGGATCATGAGAAGAACTATCCAACCCACGATTTGGAGCTAGTAGTTGTGGTGTTCACTTTGAAATTATGGCGACATTACCTTTACGGCATGAAATGCACTTTTTTCACGGACCACAAGAGTTTGAAATATGTGTTTGATCAGAAGGAGCTGAATATGGGACACTGACGTTGGTTGGAACTACTGAACGATTATGACTGTGAGCTACTTTATCACCCGGGAAAAGCGAATGTAGTGGCGGACGCTTTGAGTCGGAAAGAGTATAGTGGTGGCATTCAAGATACGCTCACAAGGGTAGACATGGTTTCCAACTTGATTGATCAGATAACGACGTCTCAAGAGAGGCTATGCGCAAAGAAAACCTCAAAGGAAAAATAATGGTGAAGCAACAATTACTACTGACCAAAGACGACCGTGGTTTGAAATTGTACCAAGGTCGTATTTGGGTGCCCAAGATCGGAGGCAACCGAGAGTTGATTTTGGAGGATGTGTATAAATCCCAGTACTCTATCCATCCGGGAAGCACCAAGATGTACAGAGACTTGAAATTGACATACTGGTAGCCCGTCATGAAGTTGGATGTGGCGAACTATGTGGAAAGGTGAATGACATGATTGCAAGTGAAAGTAGAGCATCAACGGCCCCACGGGAGCCTCCAATCCTTGGAGATCCCGGAGTGGAAATGGGAGCACATCACGATGGACTTTGTGACTAAGTTGCCAAAGATGCTTAGAGGGTTGACACGATTTGGGTAGTGGTAGACCTATTGACGAAAAGTGCTCACTTTTTGGCGATGCAAGAGACGTTACCCATGGATAAGCTCGCCAAGTTATATATCGACAAAGTCATATCAAGACATGGTGTGCCATTATCGATCGTGTCCGACTGAGACAGCTGTGTCACTTTCAATTTTTGGGATGGTTTGCTGAAAGAGTTGGATACGAAAGTGAAGTTGAGTATCACCTATCATCCCCAAACTGATGTCTAGAGTGAGCGAACGATCCAAACCTTGGAGGACATGTTGAGATTATGTCATGGACTTCGGCGGTAGCTGGGACTCTCACCTACCTCTGGTGGAGTTTTCTTACAATAATAACTACCATTCCAGTATTGAGATGGCACCGTTCGAAGCCTTGTATGGGCAGAAATGTAGGACCCCGGTGTGTTGGCTCGAAGTCGGAGAAAAACAGTTTTCGGTCCCGGGATCGTCCAAGAGACCGCCGACAAAGTGAAAGGAATCCGTGAGCGGTTGAAGGTGGCTCAAGATCAACAAAAGAGTTATGGCGATAAGAAAAGAAGGTCAATAGAATTCCAAGTGGGGGACCGTATCATGTTGAAGGTGTCCGCTTAAAAGGGAATCATACCTTTTGGAAAGTGCGGGAAGCTGAGTCCCCGTTTGCTTGGATCGTTTACCCTTTTGTCAAGGGTGTGACTCCATGCCTATAAATTGGAGCAACCGTCTGAGATGGTCGGGATTCATCACACTTTCCATGTATGTTATCTATGCAAACTCTTGGCGGAAGAGGAGAGCGTGATACCCCTATCAGAGATAAGATTCGATGAGGGAAATCATTGTGTTGAAGAACCTGACGCCATTTTGGAACAAAAACCAAAGAAGCTTAGCCACAAATACATCACAATGGTCAAGGTGTAATGGAGGCATCATCGCGGAGCCAACATGACTTGGGAGGCCGAGGATGATATGAGGAGGAGATATCCGAATTTATTCGCGTGAATTGGGATTTCGAGGACGAAATCATTCCCAAGTTGGGGAGGATTGTAACACCCGCAATTTCGGTATGTAATTACCTACCTTATGACCTCCAAATCTTTAACATTAATACTTGTTCTAGTTAATTAAAGGTGATTGTACATTCCGTTTATCGAATCACCATTGCATGAGAAATCCGACGGAAAAACAGACGCGAGCTCGGGGGGGGGGGAGGACAATGCTCGGCGATTGTGACACTGTCACTCTTGTCATGGCAAAGTCACGGGGATGAGGAACCCCATGGTACGCTTTAGGCGACAATGCCAGGTGATTGTGACGATGTCACTCTCGCCGTGGCAAAGTTGCGTGGGGCCTGAGGGTCTTGGTACATTCCATGCGACTGTGACCCGTGACTGTGCCAAGGTCATAGTCATCGGTCAATGTCGCGGAAGGGCAGGGGGCTGTGTATTTAATGCCTGGTCCAATCTTTAAGTCATTTATCACAAAATTTAATGTTGGAACCAATTCTCTCTGCTATTTGAGTGACTTCTTCACTAACCAACCTTCCTTCCTCATAAATTCCAAAGCAAGATCCTCAAGATTCTCCATAAATTCTCATCTAGGGTTCCCTAATTCTATAGGGAAGGAGCTAAAGCCTTGGGTTAAACTATTGTATCATCTTCCTACAAATACTTGGTGGTTAACAGGTTTTAGCCAAAACCTAGCATAGTGAGTCATTCTACAAACTCTTCCCTATATACATGTTATATTATCATAAAAATACTTATATTGAAGTTTTATTTCGTTTTCCTCCTCATTTGGTGGTTTTGGAAATTTAGGTCAAAAACTAGGGTTTTGGCCAAACTTGTTATTTTGATAAAAAGTTGTGAAGGATGGTTTATGCATTTAAATGATGTTCTTTTTATGAATTTGGTGGGTTTGGAAGAACCAAAAACAAAATGGTCATATTTATGTGCATTGACAAAGTGGGGATTTTCCCTCACAAAAAGTTTAATGCTTGCTAAAGCTACATATTGGATATGCTATGAGAAGTTTGAAATTATCATTTTGTCAGACTATAGTGTAATTGATCCATAGACACTAGTCATTTTACGTGAATTGAGTCGCTGACCTATGATTGGCTAGATATGGGGTTTTGATGCTTGGGAGCTCGTGTTATAGACTGTGGGTAGTTGAATGTGATAACCTTGTACTCCATGATATCTATATTCTAGCTAGTGAGTCCTTCTTAGACCATTGGGATCTTGAAATATAGACCGTGGGTGGTTGAACTCGATAACCTTTGGTGCTATAATAGAAGCTTTATAACATTGACATGTGACCTACTTTTGTGTTCCGTCACCTCAATGGTAACCCGTGTCTCCCCCATACTTGTGAAACCCTACTTCCTCCCTAGGGAGTGTAAGGTTGAATCCATAAATGAGAGTTGGTTAAAATCTTGCATTGGTAACAATTATTTCATTATTGACATTTTACATATGTTTGAAATCACTAGGTGTAAGCCTAACATTTGTTTTCTTAAATGACATGTATATACAGGTTCCTTAGTGGCGGGATTGGCGTACAAATTTGGAGTAGATTCTTTTGGGAGATTTGGTGACAATTGTTTAATCTAGATGATTACGGCCTAGATTAGCGAGTTGCCATTTATGATTTCCAATTATAGATGTTGTATACGCTTTAACTATTTCCCCCTTTTGGGTGATCTCAATTTATTTAAGCTCGTTATTTCGTAAGTTTGAGTTTTAAATTTACCCCTATTTTTAGGGTGTTACACGGTCTATTGGGATTTTAGCATATAGCCCGGTTTTGACTTAAAAGAGTCTTGAGGATATTTGTCCGTTTTAATGGCTCAATGTATATCCTCATTTATGATTTGGATCTTATTGTATATTAATGATAATTACATGCTTGAGTGCATTGGTAATTCCTGTGTAGTCATGTAATTTTAGATTGTGTTGCATTGGATCCATAGGCATGTAAGTCAGTCTTTACTTGATAGTCAACTGGGTGTTGCGGGATTTAACTCTGAGACCCATGTTTTATAACCTTAACCATTTAAGTGTACACCATGAGGGCTGAGTCCTGTTGTGCTATCGTGTTGATGGGCGTTTGGGGCCTCCGCCATGTCGGGGCAATGCCATGGTTGTAACCCCCAACTGTGCCAGACCTTTGGTGATATTCATGGTAATATTCGTTAAGGTCAGCTGTCTCTTTGGGTGTAGCTCGAAAGGAGTTGTAGGGTCGTTTGGGCTTTTATGTCGTGAAGTGGCTTAACTTTGTGTGCCCGCCATATTCGATGGAATCGGGTCTCCCCCGTCAGCGAAAGGTATTGTTTTGTGTATTGAGTTTTAGTATTCATGGTTTCAGTGACGTTTTATATATATGGATTATTATCCATGTTTTATGGTTTGAGTATTATTCCCCACCCGTGTTTTGGGTGTTTCAGGATATGAAGTTTTATCCGCATTTTTCATAAATTGGGAGTTCGATTTCTATTCACGTTTTGAGTAAGTTTTGGGTTACATCACTTCATGAAGGAATGTTTTGCATTGGGGCTTTCATCTTTAAAAATGCGTATTATTGGAAAACAATTCGTTTTCATATTTCAAGTAAATCATTTGAAACATTATGATTTAAGATGCATTCTTTACTTTTTACGATATACTTATTCATGTTGAAAACTCTTGAACTTACTAGGCGTTAGCCTAACCCTTTTATTTGTCGGCATGTGCATCAGGTCCTTGTTGGGGAACGGTACTAGAGACACTAAGAAGAGTTGAGTGCTAGTTAGATGCACAAGAAGAGTGTAACTAGTGGATGAAGCCTTCCGCACCTTTGGAGATAGCAATTTGGTAATGGGTTTAGTAACACCCGACTTTTATCTAGTCCTTGTTTAAGACTTGGGTTTATAAATGTTGAGGTTAATGCTATAATTCAATATGAGTTATTTCAAGAGTTGATTTGTAGAAAGAGATTTTATACTTTACTTGATATATTATTGAAATTTTAAATTAGTTGTTCTTTCCAAATTTGAGGGTGTTACAGATTTATTAATTGTAAGCCTTTATGTTGATGACATGATCTATACCCGTTCATCAAATCAACTTATATCAGACTTCAAGAGATCTATGAATTCAATGTTTGAGATGACTGATTTAGGTGAATTGCATTACTTCTTGGAATCGGAAGTGACCCAAACCAGTAAAAGGATGTTTCTCTCCCAAAAGAAGTATATATACGACACATTGAAAAATACAACATGTTAGATTGCAACAAAGAAGACACACCGGTGAATGTAAATGAAAAGCTTCAAGTTGAAGATGGAACGTGGAGTGCAGATGGTGGGCAATATCGAAGTTTAATTGGACGCCATATATATGTGACTCATTCAAGACCCGACATCATTTTCGTAGTTGGTGTTCTCTCTCATTCATGCATCAACCAACTGTTTGGGCAAAAATTCACAAGTCATGACCGACGACAGAAAACCAAACGTCGCCAATCTCAAAATAAATCTTGTATTAAGATAAGGTCTTGTCGACCACGTACATTAAAGACTATGGTCGTCACCTACGGTAATGGTCGAATGTTTATCACAACCTACGACTAAATCACTCGTCGGCAAGTATCTTACGACTATCACAATATATCTAACGACCATGATTCAATAACTATTAACAAGAGTTTTTTCCATGTTTATTTATTTTAGGCAAGATTCTAAATAGCGTGAGGCGTGGCGTGGCGGCGAGACCAAGCCTCAAGCCTTAGGAGCCATGATGAAGCCATGGCGTTTTCAAGGCGTTCCTTATGGCATCAAATTTCTAATTCATATACAATATTATATATAAAAAGTGTGTTTGTAGTGTTACTCAATGAGTCAATAGTAATAAGCAAGTTAAATTAGGTTATATATTAAAAACATAAAGAAAAACCAAATATCTCATTACGTTAACTGCACATTAGGCCATGGCGTGCCATGAGCTTAACGTGCCGTGATATACAAGTCTTGGTGTCATGGCGGTTGTGCGGCGAGTTTTTTAGACCAGTGATTTTAGGTCATAAAGCATTGATGGACAACGATCATAACGGAAGACCAACATCAAGATCATTCAATACAGAGATCGTTAGTGACATTAAAGCTCATTTATGACGACAAAGCTTATATATACAAAGCAAGAAAGAACTTCAAAGGGACGAAGTGATTTTCAGAGCATTCACAAGGCACTCAGGCGAATCAAGCTCATTCTCTCCCGAAGAAACTCGCGACGAAGTTTTCTTACTTCACGACGAACAATTCAAACTTACGATTTGTTCACTTCTAAGTTGTATTGATGCTAATTGTAATCTCGATCACTCCTCTTGAAGGACGAAGTCCCTGTTTGACGTCCATAGTGCATTGACGACTTCTATTTGTCGTCCGCGGTTTTTACGCATGACGGGGTTTTCCGCGTCACCAAACTCCTGTGTTTTTTCCTTTGTTTATGTTTTATCGTACGGTTTGTCGAAGGTCCCTTTCTTTAGTTGTTAAAAGCTCCACACCGACCTTAAGTTATCTTTTGTGTAATTTTTGGCATTAACACCAATCAAACACCACTTTGGTACAACTAAGAGGGTGCTAAGGTACTTGTCTGGATCGAGAGAAGTCGAAATCTGGTATAGAAAGTCTTAATCGTTCTCTGTAAAAGGAATCAGTGGTAGCAGGGGCGACACAGTTGATGGGATGTGGAGTACTTCCGGAAACTGCTTCATTTTGGAATTGAATATTATTTCATGGAGCTCAAAGAAACAAGCCATAGTTGCTATGTCATCTACAATGGTACAATGCATGGCAACGATTGCTGCTGCATGAAGGGGGGGGGGGGGGTTAAAATAGTCATAGAATATTTCTCCAACCATTTTTTCTCTAATTTTAGGACTGTTAGTTTAATAGTTGGTGCTTACACTTATAACCATATAATTCTACCAAAAAACCTTTATGGTTGACTCTAACTTTTAATATAATTTTATATCTTGTGAATGTAAAAACTATGATTTTATAAAGCTTTTAACAACCATAACTTTTCTTTTTCAAACTTAAACCAAATTTAGTTGTCAAAAACGTTTTTTACTTTCTACATTATATATTAAAACCTAAGGGCCTGTTTGTTAGCAGCTTAATGAGCTTAATGAGACTCACAGCTTATTCAGTCAGTTATATATGACTGTTTGGTAGTGACTTAATGATATAGAAAGTGGCTTATTCAATAAGATTTTAAGGGGGGGGGGGGGGGCTTTATGCAGAAAGTCAAGTTTTTTGCAAACCAGTCTCTCCCATTAAAAAACACGTTCATTCCATCTATGAAAAAACTCTCTCAAATAAAAACCTTTTAAATCTATACAGACAGATTAATCCACACAGATAACTTTATTCATGCAGAACTTAATAGAAAATTAACCAAATAGCCCCTAAGTTTGATTCTACAACGTTTAACATTTATTTTTTTTTGTAATATTCACCTATTTGTGATTTTTATTTGTTTGTGATTATTTTTATTGGAAAAGTTTGAAAAAATCAAAAACTACTTAATTTTGAATGATTAAGTTTTTAAACTATTTTTTTGAATGATAAAACTCTTAAACTTTTCAAATCCGGTTAAATACATCCTTGTAAACCTGTAAAAACAGGTTAATGTGATAAAAATTTGGAAAAAGTCTACAAAAACCAAACAAATAATCTGATTTTGAATGATTAAGTCCCTGATTTTTTTCTACAAATAAATTGCTAAACTTTTTTCTAAATCTCTTTACCAAATAAAATTTTAAAGTTTTTTTGAATACACAAATCTCAAAGTTTTTTTTTTGAAGAAACAAAATCATGAACTTAATTTCGAACAAATAAATCCAAATTTTTTTTGGACAAAATCAAGAACAAAACATGTATATAAATTCTCTCACTGACAACAAAGTAAAATGAAACAATTAAACAGAGAAAAATTATACCATTTTCATTAGTAACTCCAACACATTCAAAAATTATTCCTAAAGCATAAATAAATAAATACAAAAATTATACTCATCATTTCATATACCAAAAAAACCCAATCTTTTCTTGGAATATACTAAAAAAACACTCACCCTTTACAAAATATACCAAAAAAACGTCAATCCGTTCACAAATACACCAAAAAATGGGCTTTTTTTTGGTATATTTTGTGAAAGAATGAACAATTTTTATTTTTTTGGGTATTTTGTGAAGGTATAAATATAATCTTTGTGTGCACTATTTATGTTTTAGATTTAACTTTTGAATGTTTCAGATTTAGTAATGGAAATGGTATAATAGTTATTTATTTAATTGGTTTATTTTACTTTGTTGTCGAGAACAGTAATTGTATATATATATATATATATATATTTTTTTTTTGTTAATGAATTTGTTAAAAAAAACTTTGGATTTATTTGTTCAAAGTTAAGTTCATAATTTTATTTCTTCAGAAAAACTTTAAAATTTATTTGTTCAAAAAATTCAAGAATTTATTTTATAAAAAAAAATTATTTAGAGATTTGTTTGTTAAAAAATTTCAGGGACTTAATCATTTAAAATCGGATAATTTATTGGGTTTTTTAGACTTTTTCAGACTTTTTCCAAAATTTATTACATTAACATGTTTTTACAGGTTATAAGAGTGTATTTAACCGGTTTTAAAAAGTTTAAACGTTTTAATCATCTAAAAATTAGTTTAAAAACTTAATCATTCAAAATAAGATAGTTTGTTATGTTTTTCCAAACTTTTTCCTATTTTTATAAAGGTGAAATTTAAAATAAAAATTACGTACTTCTCGGTTTATTATAATAACGTAACTAAATATAATTTTGAAACTATATTATGTTAAACAGTGAAATATCGTAATCAAATTTATGAATTATAACTATTTACTTACATATTTTTAATATTAATTCTGTGGTCCAAGAAAACATAAACATGATGAAACACACATGTTTATCTTTTTATTTTATTCTGTTTTTAGAATATATATATATATATATATATATATATATTAAAAAAAACAAGAAAGTTATTCAATTTAGTTATAGATCTTTTTCTCCGGTATTAATTGTTTCTGAAATATTAATTTTAATTGGGTTGAAATAGTCGAATGGTGATGCGCGACTGTCGGCCAATTACTGCACCACCATCTGGCAACTGGCAAGCTGACACTTTCGCCGACACCCACCTTGTCTTCACAAGGTTACTTTTGTCATTTCACCTTATCCAATCTCCAATTTTAATTTTCCATGTTTTTAGAGTAAATTAAATTTTGACACTTAGGTGCCGTTTGTTTTTTTAATATGTATAAAGTCTGAAGTTTTATTTTAGTTATAATTAATAAGAGGTGTCGTATAAAAAGGTCTGAACGATTCAGACTTAATAATTTTTAATAGGTTTTTTTAAAAACAAACAACCCCTTAATAACTATGGTCTTTCTTTAAAAATTATTTTAATTATTATGGTTTCGTTTTACTTTTAATTACTTTTGATTAATTTTTAAAAAAACTTAGTTAATTTAAGTGCATTTTGTACATTTTATCTTTTCTTTTGTCTTTTTTGTTGCATTAGATGCTAGAGTAAATTAGGATTTCCTTTAATGTAGTTTGTCGTGGTCTTTTTTTTTTTTTCCTTCTTTCCTATCTTTTTATTTTATACCTTTATTAACATTCTTTTACTAAGGATGCATTAAGAGCATTCACAGTGTATGGGTTTTTCATAACTTATTTTTCTTACACATTATTGGCACACCAAGAATTTAAAAACCTCTATTGTTAATGTCAAAAATCGTCCCAAGGAAAATCTAAGGTCGGTGTGGAACTTTAACAACTAAAGTAAGCGATCGATCGACAAATCGTACGACAGATAATAAAAGTAAATAGGAGATAGATAATTTGGTGACGGGGAAAACCCAGTCGAGGGTAAATACCGCGGAAGATAACAGAGATCGTGAATTGCACTATGGACGTCAAACAGGGAAGTTGTCCTTTAGAAGGAGTGATCCAAAGTATAAATGACAATACTACAAAAAGAAATAAGCAAATCGTAAATTTGTATGAACAGTCGTGCGATGGAACACTTCGTCGAGAGTTTTTGCTTGAGAGAAAAGAAAAGAGTTTGAATCCGCTTGTGCATAGTATATTTCTCATGTGCTTTTAGATGATCTTGAATGTATCTTTGAGCTGATATATATATAGCTTTTGGTCACCATAAATGAACATTAAATGTCCAACAGTCTTGATAATGATTGATCTTGATGATGCTCATCCGTTTTATCCGTTGGTCATTATGTGATTTAAACCTGTAATAAAGGATTCATAAAAGAAAACGGTCGTATGTAATAAATGATAAACAATCATTAGTTACGTTACAAAGGTCGTGAGATATAAGTCTATCGAGAGGTTCTTTCTGGTTATGGACGCGAGAAACTCTCGACCGTCGTCATGAGGGACGACTGTGATTCTCGACGTGTGTGATCGTTAGGACCTTATCTTAATACAAGAATGGTCCTTAGACTTGAGACGTTTGGTTTCCATGCGTCGGTCGTGACTTGTGAAATTTTACCGAAACAGTTTGCCCCCAAAATTCAAAACTTGGGCGACAAGTCGACTTTTTGGATTTTGTAACCAGATTGGACATGTGTCAAAATTTGTAACTGAATCAGTTCCTCGAAAACCGAAGTGATTACGAGGGAAAGCGTGCAACCGTTTAGCGGCCGTGACGTCATGGCGACGTGGGGCGCGTGGTGTCAGGTATAGGGACAAGTGTCGTCCATCCGATGGCTGACATGTGAAAGGTCGACAACAAGTGTCGACCATCTGTAGACTCGAGCTGACACCGAATCCTGTATAAATAGGAATCTCTGGTTGAATCCTTTCCTTTTTACGCGATTACAATATATTTTGAGAGAGAGAGCTTTTATATTTTCGACAAATCTGTGCAAAAAATCCTAAATGGCGATTGATCCTCCTAGTACCATAATAGGGGAGGCGGAGATGAAGGCTTTTAGGCTTCTTACTAAGATTCCAGCTGATGTGAGGTTGAGTGCAATGCCCGAACGGGTATTTCGTTTTATACGAATATCCATTTAAGATAGGTTTTGCCTGACCCTTCTCTCCATTGTCGAGATTGTTTTTGATAAGCTTTGGGTTATCGTCGGGGCAGATGATGCCTCAATTCTAGCGAATCGTTCAAGTAATTGAACGATTGACAGTAGGATGGGCGTCGCCTTTTTTGGTTAACGATCTCTTACTGGCCTATACGGTAAAGGCAGAGATGAACCATAGGTATAGTCTTTTTTCTAAATATAGAGGAGATCGTGTTTTGGTTCAGGCGACTGCGATCAATGATCGCAAATGGAAGACGCAATACGTCTTTGGTCGCGTTTTGTCGGACGACGATAACGTTCGATGGTCACCACAGGGTGGAATACCATGGGTAAGGTTTTTAGATTTTCCTTGCCCCTTGGTATGTTAGCATTTGTATAATGATTTTGATTTTTCAGCGATCGATTTTTCTAGAGTTGTGCCTTATTCTGATTCAACTTTGAAGAATGAGAGATTTCTCGAATATAGTGTCGTGGATCGATCTTTTTTCCCCATGTCATCAGTGGACGAGGATGAGGATGACGAAGTTTTCGTTGTGGGAGTTTCTGTCAATGTTGCGGAGGAGGATGAAGAAGAAGAGGAGTATGACGCAGGGGTCGTACGAGAAACTATGACAGGTATTGTTTCTTCTTCGTTTTGTTTTTATTTATAGGGTCTAGTCTTTAAGACGTCACTTATTAATTGTGAGGTCTAGCCTGAGGCATCACTCAATGGTCTCAAGATCATGTAGGGTTTTTAGTCATAAGATTTTACCTACAGATCGTAAGGTTTTTGTAAGGTGTAGTCTTACGTGTAAGATCTAGTCCTGAGACGTCACTTACTAAGTCATTTGTTTGTGTTTTGCAGGAAGTTTAACTCCAACAAAACAGGTAACGGGTCTCTCGAAGAGGGAGGTGTTGGCCCAGCTTGCTCGATAAGTTCGAGCGATGAAAAGAAGGGCTCCTACGACATCTGGGTCGGGGGTAAAGAAGACTAAGACGATTCCGAGGGAGCCATCTTTGACGTGCGATGATCCTGAGGTCATCGTCATAAAGAAGGTGATGCCACCACCGGTCGTGGAAGCCACACCGGTTTCCTTTCTCCACCATCGGGGGTGGAGACTTCTTGGTCACAAGACAAGGGGAAGGGTCCTCAGATTGATGAGGATCCGAACATGATGTCGGTAAACTTTCATCTGCCGGCCAACTTTATGTCGTCCGATCGTTTGGACAGGAAGGAGTTACTTCCGCAAATAAACATCTTCTATCTTTCGACCTTTCGTGATCGTTTCAGGGGCACCATGATTGAAGATATGGAAGCCAACGTGACTGGGCTCTCCGTCATGGTAAGAAATCGTAAGCCTCTTTTTTATTTCATAGTTTATTGATCTGACATTTACTTACCGTATATATTGATTATAGGCATTCCAATCATCCATGGCCCTCAACTCACGTCTCATTGAGGTGAAAAAGCTAGTCCCCAGGGCTTTAGATCGAGAGAAGAAGGCTTTTGCTAATGCAAGGGAATGGGAATCAAAAAGGGAGGAGATTTCCGCTCGTCTTCACTATGTCCTCAACAGGTTAGAGGTCGTGGAACGCGAGAAATCAAAACTTCAAGGACGTCTGAAGGAAGCTCTCGACTAGGTTTCTACGGCTGAAGCGAAGCTGGACATAACCAAGAGGGTCTCGGCTGTGATTGCAAAAGAAGTCGAGACCTTGAGGTCAGAGCTGGAAGCAACCCGTTAGTAGGTTGCGGCCCTTGAAGAAAAAGTAACGTTCTTCGAGGCGTTCACTCGGCTCAAGGCACATGCGACCCTGATACGGCATCACCAAAGGGGAGAGAATCCCCTAGCGACAATAGAGGGTGAGTTATGCTTCTTTTTAGAGTTCATTGACAATGACGAGGACCTTGAATCCGACGATGAACTTGAGTTGGGAGATCAGGCTTCTCAAAGAGGTGATGCCAAGGTTGCGGTCGACCCTCAACAACAACAACAGGAGCAGCAGGAGCACCGACTCCTTCGTTTAGGTCTTTTGCATTTTTTTTTGTTTTTTTAATCGGGCGACCGTTGGTGGTCGTGCCATGTGTTGTAATATATTTTTGGATGTTAATACAAGAACTTTTGACTATAAAACTTGTTGAAACTTTATTCTGTCGCAACCTTTACTTTGGCGAAACAACCATTATAATAGTTGCATAAGTCTTTCACGACAAACATCGAGAGGAAAGTAGAGATAGAAAATTCCCAAGTAACTCACGACATTTAATACTATCAAACAAAAAATTGATGGACTAGCGACTGAGCAAGTAAATAATTTTACCAAGTAACTTGCGATTGACGCAAATTATAAATCCGAGATTGAATTTGCGTCTGGAGTAAACCTGCTTAGATGTTTAAATCATCCTCAAGTAAAAAGGACCATCATATACGATCAAATAGTAAATGTTAACCCAAGGGATGGAACCAAGGAACTTACGATCAAGGTAAGATTTCTGATAACAGGATGCAGATCGTACGACTTGGTCGTGAGATGATCGTACAACCATGAGTGTAGTCGAATAGTCGATTGATCCTGCAGTGAAACGACATTAGAGCAACCCAATGACTCTCTGATGCTTAAGTCAGTAATAGTCATGAAGAAATAATCGTAAGAAAAAAGAAATATGTTTAAAAGAAATACTTCTTCAAATGTACCACGTTCCAACTTCGAGGAATGTCACGATTGTCGAGGGTTTGCAATCGACAAGCTCCTTTTCCAACAACCTTAGTTATCCAGTATGGACCTTCCTATTTGATGGAAAACTTACCTGAGTTTGTTTCTTGGGTGTTCTGAAACACACGTCGCAAGACATAATCGCCTCCCTAAGAGATCTAGCCTTGACATTCTTATTGAAGTTCGACCAATTGTTTCTAGGATGCCATTTTAATTAATGTCGACTCCCGTAATTCTTCCAACGTGTCGAGGTCGTAATTTAGGTCGACTTAGTTGTGATCGGCCGACATGTGTCGTGAGGTCGGAAGTTGGGTCTCGACAGGAAAGATCGCTTCGGAACCATATACCAGAGAGAAAGGAGTTTGCCCTATGGATGTACGAGGCGTCGTACGATTGGCCCAAAGAATTGTCGGAAGTTCTTCGACCCACTTTCCTTTTGCTGCCTTTATGTCTTTTCTTGATCGAATTGATGATCGTTTTGTTACTCGACTCGGCAAGTCCGTTTGATTGAGGATACCGAGGCGTAAGTTTGATGTTACGATCTTCGCAGAACTGCTGGGTTCTATTGCTTATGAATTGTGAACCATTATCACATACGATCTCGGATGGGATTATGAACCTTCAAATGATGTTAGTCTGGATAAAGGAGATGACTTATTTGTCCCGAACTTGGGAGAAAACAGTCGATTCTATCCATTTTGAAAAATAATATGTAAGGACTTGAAGGAATATATTTTGCCCGGGGGCTGGAGGTAACTTTCCGACAATATCCATTCCCCATCGCATGAAGTACCATGGATTTAAAGTCGAGTTCAAGGGTTAAGAAGGTTTATGTGACAAACCTGAATGTCATTAGCATATGCCGCCACTTTTGACGTACCTTATTGCGTCCTGTCGTAAGGTCGGTGAATAGTATCCTTATCGAGAGATACGATTTTCCAAGCTACGACACCTGAGTGATTACCGCACTCTCCATTGTTCGTTTCTTGCAAAATGCTTTGGACTTGGTTTTTGTTGGTAACACATCGTAAATTTAGTCCTGTCGACGATCGTCTGTGGAGTTGTCCTCTAATCATAATATATCTGGATGCCTTAAATCTGATATTTCGGGCTTCCATTTTGTCTTCAGAAAATTGGTCGTTCGCTAAGAATCTTCTGTCGCTTGACCAGTTATCTTTCTCTTTTATTGCTTGGACGTCTTCGTTTTCAATGGACGGCGTTGCCAGATGAATTATTGGAACACTGTCAAATGGGGATTGTCTGAGTGCCGATCCAGGATTAGCTAACGCGTCATCTTGGGTATTTTGATCCCTCGGGATCTGTGAAACTATAAAATCCTGAAATTCCTCGGACTTGGCTTTGGCTTTTCGCAGATAAACCGTAATTTTAGAGTCTTTAGCTGCAAATTCCCCACTCATTTGACTCACGACTAGAAGGGAATCGCTTTTAACGTGAAGTCTTGTTACCCCCAAGTTGTGAGCCATATTCATTCCCTCGATCAAAGCTTCGTAACGAGCTTCATTGTTCGTAGCTCTGAAATCACACCGTATGGAGTACACCATCTTGCCTCTTGTGGCGACTTGAGGACGATGCCAAGACCTACCCCCACAGGCGTTGGATGATCCGCCGATGTGTAAAGTCCATGTCGCATCGTCGAGAGTGGCCACAGGTTTCGTCGGTACATCTAATTATGGGCTGAAATCAGCGACGAAGTCGGCTAATGCTTGCGATTTGATAGTGGTCATGGGTTTGTACTCAATGTCGTAACTACTAAGGTAGATACTCCATTTTTCCAGTCGACCTGTTAACTCGGGTGTCCTCAAGACAGACTTAAGAGGAAAGTTAGTTACAACAGTTATAGGTTGTGACTCAAAATATTGACGTAACTTTTTTGTCGCTGTTATTAAAGCCAACAAAAGTTTTTTCATAGAGGAATACCTGGTTTCGACGTCGAGAAGTAACTTACTTACGTAATAGATTGAAAGTTGTTGTTTTTCGTCCTCCCAGATTAGGATGACACTTACAGCAGTCAAGCTTACGGCTAGATAAATATGGATGACCTCGTGATCGTTAGGTTTTGACAGTAAAGGTGGTGACGCCATGTACTCCCTGAGTCTTTGGAGCGTGTTTTCATGATCGTTCATCCATTCGAAGCCCTTATTTTTTTCTCAAAACATTATAAAATAAATGGCATTTATCTGAAGATCGAGAGCTAAACCTGTTTAATGTCGTATTTCGTCCAGTAAGTCGTTGGACCTCTTTAAGGTTAGTGGGCACTTAATGTCCATGATCGCCTTTATTTGTTCAGGATTGGCCTCGATCCCACGACGAGTGACCATGTATCCCAAGAATTTCTCTACACTTACTCCAAAGGAGCATTTCATTGTATTGAGCTTCATATGATACTTCTTGAGAATATCAAATGATTGCTTCAGATGATCGATCTGATCGATCACCTGTTTTGATTTGACCAACATATCCTCGATGTATACTTCCATTGTGTCGCCAAGATGCTCTTTGATCATCCTGTTGACCAGTCGCTGGTATGTTGATCCCACATTTTTGAGATCGAAAAGCATGACCTTATAATAGTAAATGCCTTTGTCTTTCATGAATGCCGTCTTCTCTTGGTCGTCGCGATGCATCATGATTTGATTGTATCCCGAATATGCGTCCATGAACGTTAAGAGTTCATGTTCGGCAAGCGTCAATGTGAGGTCATTGGAACGGGTCTTTAGGACAAGCCTTGTTGAGATCAGAGAAATCGATACATACTCTCCATTTTCCATTCTTCTGTACGACCACAACATTTGCTAACCATTCGGGGTATTTTACTTCCCAAAATTTTCCAGTATTGAGTAGATTGTCGACTTCTTCATTGATTACTTTGTTTCGCTCGGGAGCAAATTTGTGTCGCTTTTGTTTGACTGGGTTTGAACAACGGATCGACATTGATTCAATGTGAGATGACCTAAGGGTCGATGCCAACCATATCCTCGTGCATCCAAGCAAAACAGTCAGCATTATCCTGCAAAAAAGAAATCAATGATACTTTTAAGGAAGGGTCGAGAGACGTACCTACGAAGACGACCCTGTCAGGTTTATCCTTATCTAAGACAACTTCTTCCAGTCGATAGTAGTCAATGGTGTCTGGATCGACCTAGTTCTGTAATTGCTAGATACTCTGCTTTCGAGGATTCATCGTAACTTTGTAGCTATCTCATGCGATGTTTTGCTTACTTTTAACTTCTTGAACACCCCAAGGCGTAGGGAACTTTATTGTCTGATGATATGTCGATGGAACAACTTTCATATCATGAATCTAAGGTCGCCCTACGATAATGTTGTATGCTGATGAGTAATCTATGACGTTGAATTTGGTCTGCTTGTTGACCCCTTTAGCGAATACTGGGAGTGTAATTTCCCCAATTGTGTTAGCGCCATCGAAATCTATAAGGATCGTTGAACGTCTCACGATTTCTGACTTGTGAATTCCCATAGCTTTGATCATGCTAAAGAAAATGATATTGGCAGAACTTCCTCTGTCGACCAGGATTCTCTTAGTCGAGTAATTCTCAATAGTAAGCTGAATGATTAAGCCATCGTGATGTTTCTGCCATTGTTCATTGAGATCCTCTTGATCTAAAGTTATAGGCATGGCCTCTTACTCTAGTTCATGTTTTGGTCGTGACGATCGTGAGACAGTAACTTCTTCAAGTCCTCGACTAGCGTGTCCCTTGGCTGCCGAGTAAGTTAATCCACAAATATCGGAACCTCCAGTAACGCAATTAACGAATTTTGCATGTTCTGGTGAAGCTGAACGAACATATACGCCTAGCAAGTCTTGTAGGTGGCCTTTTGGTACGAGCCAAGTCAATTCTCTTCGTAAGGCGATGCAATCATCCGTTACATGCCCATGGTCGCTATGAAAGTCGCACTATTTGGATTTGTCTTTCTTGGCGTCGTCTCTTTCACTTTTTGGAGGCCACTTGACATTGGCCTGGACATTCTTTAGGGCCTCGACCATCTCTTTAGATGTTCTTTTGAATCCGTAAGATGAAATCTTAGGATACTGGGGGAACTTGTTCGTTGGTGCATTCTTCTTTTTGTAAAATCTCACGTTCGAGATTTCTTTAGACGTCTCGACCTTGGAGGTCGATCTAGCCTTAAAGTCCGGTTTCTTGGCGCTTAATGCTTTCTTATCACTAAAGTGATTACGACGGAAGGCCGCATCGTCCTCGACCCGCATGTAGGCCAGTGTCCGAGCTCGAATGTCTTCGAAGTTTTCTGGTGGATACTTTGTCAGATCCAAATACAAGTTTGAACTGTCATCGAGACCTTGATTGTAAGCCTCGATCGTAGTTCTGGCGTCACAGTTTTGTACGCTGATCATCTCAGAATTGAAGCGATTAAAGTAGTTCCGAACTGACTCGCCTGTCTTCTGGGTGATTTAATAGAGGTCGCTAGTTTGCTTTTCCATCTTACGACTACTAGCAAACTGTTGAAAGAATTGGTTGAGTAGTTCTGCGAAGCTGCCGATAGACTTGGGTCGCAAGTTAATCAACCACTAAAGTGTAGCAACCGTGAGAGTCACACCAAAGCTTTTGTACATGTAGACTTCCTGATACTGATGGGGTACAATCTACATCAACTGTTTATACTATACGTCGGGATGTTGTACTTTTTTGGGACGTCGACCATGGCGATTTTGTTGACGAAGGGTGATGCTTGAAACTTGGTTCTTGGTTCAACGTCCACAGGTATAGCAGTTCTTGGAAGCTTTGCGAGTAACGACAACATTTTTTTCATTTTGTTCTTCTAACTGCTTCAATCGTCGTGCGACGGGATCGTCCAGATTGAAATCATTGCTCGTCGGGAGTGAAACTGGAACAAATCCATAGTCTTGAGACGTGACACCTGCATTTGGAAAAAACCCGTTACGATGCGACGTCTCTCCAACGTCACCATCAATTGGTGCGTGCATAGGAGGCACGAATATCGAATGGAAATGTTGTCGTTGGTGGTGGCATCGTTGGAATCGCCGGGATAGAAAAAGTGGCAACTCCAGTGGTTGCTCCAATACCTTGCGTTGGCCTGGGGTATGTAGGCAATGGAGGTTGAACACTTGCAAATGGTATTGGCCAGATGAAATTCTGAATTTACCTTACATGAGGGTACTCACTTTTTCTATCACACCTCACGATGATCAAGGTCTTTATTAAAGGCTTCCTATATCTCAGTTGTGTCCATCAACTCCACAGTTTAAGTTTAGGCCCATCCGGTCACCTAAATCCCTTAAACTATAGCTCTGATACCAACTGTAACAACCCAACCATAAGCAACTAGATAGCAACTTAAATCTTAATAATATAAATAAAAATTCATGCCAAAACGGCCCCAAGCTTACAATTTACAATTAAAGGTTCTCAAAGTCAACCTGCACAACTGAGATAATAATAAAGAACATCTAAGATGACAGTCTTCTAACTTTTCCCGCTACATCTTCCCTTTGCCCTTATCTGCTCTCTCTAATACACGCTTGCCTGAAAAGATTTTTAGTTTTGAAATAGCGAGGGTTAGACCGAAGGTCTAATGAGTCCCGTCAAACAAATAAGCAACAAAATAGCTTTCCAGAATTAAATCAACAGATTTATAAACACACAAGGATAATCACACTACTGACCACACGACCGTCAAAGACGATGTGTCTAACTCACACTGCCTTAATGTTGGGACACATCCCCAACGACATAAACGGGCCACACTCCCCGGCACGAGTAGGTGGGCCACACTCCCCGACTTAGGTCAAAATCTCCACATAGAATGTATGCATACATTTAAATTTCAACAATTTATAACACACATAAACAATTTAATAAAATCATGCCATTGTAAATAAATTAAAGTTTAAAATTAAACTTCACATACTTTCGTTATCAAAAGTTTAGTTTAGAAAAAACTCACCTGGTGTCCTTAGCTTCAAACACGCGTCTACCCTTATTATTCGATCCAAAACCTATAAAGGAAACATTGTTTGGTAAATTCTCGATGTATTCTATTTTAACATGAGGTTGACCTCATACTATAATCCCAACGCCATCTAATTTCTCAACGAAAACTAACCCACCAAATTCTACTTGAGAGGAGGTACATTGAATCCTTCAATTAAAAACAAAAATGAAATGGACCGATCATCTAATAAATATGGCCCAAAAATTAAAATACTTCGAACCCAATAGAAACTGGGCTTCAGCCCACAAATGAAGCCGGGGACCGGGGCTTTAAGGGTCGCCTGATGTGTAACTTGAGAGTTGAGACTGAGGTTTCCCCCCCCCCCCCCCCACGACCGGGGTCTCCCCCCTGCGTGCTGACCGGGGTCTCCCCCCTGCGCGCTGACCGGGGTCTCCCCCTTTGCGCCCACCGGGGTCTCCCCCCCTGCGCGCTGACCGGTGTCCCATCGAACGAACTGAACCAAGGAATCGCTACACCAAAACTGCAGCTCCCATCTTATTTCTTGAAAATCAATGCAACTCAACCCAGAATCCAAAATCAGATGCAGAAACTTAATTTCAACAAAATTTCCAATAACTACATAATTACTCCTATATCGACTTCCAAAAATCTCAACCCAGATAACTCAACTTTAGGAAACTATCAAAGATACAAAACCCAACTCAAAGACTTTTGAAATCAATTTTTAAACTCTTACTAATAGAGAAAATAGGATTAGAAATTTACCTTAGAAGATTGAAGAACACAATTTCTCTTCTTCTTTCCCTCCCTTTCGCTTGAGTCGATCCACCCTCTTTCTCCCTTCCAATAATAGCAGCCGCCTCACCAAAACACTAAGAATCTAGGGTTAAATCCCTCATTTCCCCATTTTTCAATCTAGACCCCTCTATTTAGGCTTTTCTACTTTCTTCCCCAAACTTTTACATTAATTGCTTTAAACCCGGTTATTACACTGCTCATCTAGAGCGTTAATGCGACTGCGAGCAACATCAAGTTCCATACGCATTTGAGCAATGATGTGGGCTTGATTTCCGTGAGCTTCCATGATCCTGCTAGTCAAAAAGTTGCACTGAAATTGTTAGTAGGTTGCACTCTTTGTCGAGGATTTTACTCTAGCTGGGTATAAAAATTTGGTCTTCAAGAAATCTGTTAGAATTGTATACGTATGTCAAATTTGAGATATTAATTTATATATATAAAAATTTAATTACTTTCATTATTTTTATATTTAATAATTTTATTTAAATATGATTACTTTAAATATATTAATAAATAAATCTGATTAAATATGAAACTTCTATAAAATTTCATAAAGTTAAAACTGATTAAATACGAAAAAGCAGGTCGTGCAGTTACGACCTATGACGAAAAACCTCAAGTGAAAAATCTCTCCTCTATATGAAAAACCTTAAAATGAGGTTTTTGCTTTTTAAAAAACCTCTCAAAAACCTCTAAAAAAACCACATTGTTGATGCTCTAAAAATACGCATTTCATTTGTAAATTATACCGTTGGGAAAGTCTTGTCGATACCTTTATAACGTGTTAAGTATTGAATACTTATAAACTTCTATACAATTTATTCATTATATATATCTTCAAATCCTTCTATATTAATCTAACAAAAAATACACTTCCTATTTTAAGTTGGGTTTAAATTTTTTCTTTTTATCATTTTTTCTTATTTATGTAATATAAAAATTGAAATTTATATATCTATTAATAGAAAATGTATCGTTTTAAGATATTTCATAAACTAAATGGTTTTTTAAAATGTGTTTCAAATAAAAAAAAATTCACAATATAATTTTTAATATTTTTTAAAATATAAACTTAAATTTATAGCAACAAAAAATAAATAACTAATTAAAAGAAAGAATTCCGGACCCTACAAGGGAAACTTTGTGAGATTAGGTTGTGTATTGATGCAAAGGGGCAAGGTGATAGCTTATGCCTCAAGGCAACTTGTAGAACACGAGAAGAATTACCTAACTCATGACCTTGAACTAGCGGCGGTAGTGTTCGCCTTGAAGTTATGGCGACACTATTTGTATGATATGAAGTGCATACTTTATACCGACCATAAGAGTTTAAAATGCGTGTTCGATCAAAAGAAATTGAATATGCGACAACGGAGGTGGTTGGAGTTGCTCAAGGATTATGATTGTGAACTACTATACCACCTCGGTAAGGCGAATGTGGTGGCGGATGCCCTAAGCCGGAATGAATATAGTGGAAATGTGCGAGCCTCATTCACAAGAATTGAAGTAGTCTCAAGTTTACTAGAAAGGATTAAAATCGCACAAACCGAGGCTTTACTTGAAGCGAATTTCAAGAGTGAAGCCATGACGAAACAACATCTCCAACTGATGGAAGACGGTAGAGGGTTGAAACTATTCCAAGGGCGGAAATTGTTATTAGAAGACACCCATAAGTCAAAAATACTCTATACACCCCGGGATCACAAAAATGTACAGAGACTTGATGTTAAACTATTGGTGGCCGGTGATAAAGTTAGATGTGGCTAGTTATGTAGAGAAATGCATCACCTGCTTACAAGTGAAAGATGAACATCAACGACCCTATAGTAGCTTGCAATCCCTTGCCATCCTAGACTGGAAATGGGAGCACATCACTATGGACTTTGTGACAAAGCTATCAAAGACCTTAAAGAATCACGACATCATTTGGGTTGTAGTGAATCGCCTAACCAAGAGCGCACATTTCCTGGCAATGCGAGAGACCCTACCGATGGTCAAGTTGTCTAAACTATACATCGATGAGATAGTCTCAAGGCATGGAGTGCCATTGTCTATCGTGTTCGATCATGATAGCCGCATTACGTCACACTTTAAGATGGGCTACAAAAAGAGTTAGGTACTAAGGTTAATTTGAGTATCGCATATCACCCAAAACGGATGGCAAGAGCGAAAGGACCATCCAAACACTTGAAGACATGTGGAGGTCGTGTGTCATCGACTTTGGGAGAAGTTGGGACTCTCATCTTCAGTTAGTGGAATTTGCCTACAATAATAGTTATCATTCAAGCATCGGTATGTGTAACACCCTAAAATTTTAGAGGGATTTAAAATTTTGAAATTTCGGCAATATGACGGCCACAATTAGAGTAAAACCTGAATTATGCTGTAATGACATTTCGACCAAAACATATCGAAACAGGGAAACCAAGTATGACGTTTACAGCCCAAGAATCAATCAAAGTTAACTTAAACAACCTACTAATCTAGACACAATTAAATCTAGAATAAAATCGGGTGTTGACACCTTACTTCTCCAAAAGTGTACCAAGACTAAGTCGGTTGTGCGTCTTTATAACCTACAAAAATGTTACTATCCTTCGACCTCTCTCCACTCAAGCCCGAGGAGTCCCACCGCTAGAATGACCTGTCATACATGTCATTTTAAAAAAAAGTGTTGGGCTAAAGCCTAGTGAAATCAAATAGTTAAGTTGAAAGATAATGAGCGTTATGTAGAAATAAAGATAGTAAAATCGGATAAGTAATAGTGTATAGCCTTTTACCATAATAACACACCTCATGGGTTAACGGGGGAGACTCGCTTACTAACACAAGGGACGGAACCCAAGAGTAAGCCACTTGACAAGTTAGTAAAACCAATACATATAATAAAGTACACACAAGGGATGTTAGGCTCGGTAACATTAAACATACACCTACGAAAAGTCAACTTCAACTACATAGGGTCCTTACATTGAGATCCTCACCTAATATCGTGTACTAGAACGTAGGACTTATACCCTATCCGATGCCTAAACATGCCTCAATGTGGAGAACTAGCATTCCATCACCAGACCAAATGGTATAAACAATTGTAGGTTCATGACGCTCAATGCAACAAGTAAGCCAATCCATGCCATTACGACCAACCAATAATTCTTATAATCAACATGTTAACAATTTTACAAAGATCAAGAATCCTTAAGATTTCACCCATAACTTCCAAATACGTTCGCAAAATAATACTTTATATAATAGCTTCAACTTCCAATGCAACATCAAATACTTCATTTAATAAATATGGATCAATACCTTAAACCCTATTTTTGATTTCAGGCCTTTAGACATAATACTTGAAGTGAATAACATTTCCCATGTATAAGTCCACAAAGATTCAAAACATAAGTTCATTATCCTTTAAAGTCATACCCATTCATGTAAACCCTAAAATATCCAAAAATTAGGTTTTGATACAAACTTCACACAAGACAAATAAATAAAAATGGAGATGTTTAGATGGTTAAAATTGACATTTTAACATGTAAAAAGTTTATAAAGAGACTGAACTCACCTTGTAGGGTTGTAGCTTAAAACCCAAAAATCCAAGTAGCTAATGAGGTGGAGTGAGAACTTCAGGATGTTTGGTCTTGCTCAATAATTGCTCAAGGAAAAACCTAAGATACCATAAATGATCAAGAAAGGTGGTAGATGGAAGCATTAATAGTGAAAGGGGGTTGGAGACAAAACTTACCATATTTTCTTGGAGAAAAACATAACCCCAGAGCTCCCCAAATCAGAATAATGACTTAGAATGAGTTGCATCTCAATAAATACCCAGGGCCCGGCCGCAACTATGCCATGCGACAGTGCCCAGGGGCATTGTCGCTGGTCTACGTCGCCAGCGTCTACCCTCATTCGGTACACCCATGGCGAGAATGCCCCAAGATAGTGACCTGGTGTCACAGTCACGGGCATAGTTGCCCCTCGGCTCTAGGTTACTGACTTTACATCCAGAAGACCCCTTAACGCTGGTGAGAATGACATGCGACTATGCCCTGGTGGCATAGTCTCCATGAGCGTACTAGGCGCGTCTTCGAGCCAAAACGATCTGTTTTCGAAGAGGGAAAGCTAACCAACATCACTATCCAAGGTTAGATGAGGAGATACACACACGATCAAATCTAAATATAAAAAACGAATACATAAGGGTGAAGTTTCTCGAAAACACGGGTGTTACAGTATGGCACCGTTCGAGGCCTTGTATGAGAGGAAGTGTAGGGCGTCCGTGTGTTGGTTAGAGGCGGGAGATAAACAATTTACCAGCCCAGAGATTGTGCAAGAAACAACGGACAAGGTAAAAGTTATCCGAGAACGTTTGAAGGCGACGCAAGACCATCAGAAAAGCTACGTGGATAAGAAAAAAGTGACCTATACAGTTCCATTTAGGTGATAGAGTGATGTTAAAAGTATCACCTTGGAAGGGGATCGTTAGGTTCGGGAAGTGTGGGAAGCTTAGTCCCTGATTTCTCGGACCTTTCACCATTATAGGACTCCAAGCCTCCAAGACTCCAAGCCTTTCACAATACATTTCGCATATGTTACTTAAGTAAGTGCTTGGCAGAGGAGGAAAGCGTTGTCCCATTGTCAGAAATTCGAGTGGACAACAATCCGTGCGTAGAGGAACCTGACGCTATCTTAGAACGAAAGACAAAAAGACTCAGTCACAAGGAGATCACCATGGTAAATATCCAATGGAAGCACCATCGAGGTGCGAACATGACATGGGAGGCAAAGGAAGACATGATGAGGCGATACCCCCACCTTTTTAGTTAGCTTAAGATTTCGAGGATGAAATCTATTCCAAGGAGGGGAGGATTGTAATACCCTGAATTTTGGGACGAGCGTCCTCTTTATTTTAATTGGAAATTATAATATAGCCTAATTCTCGTGTGGTCTCAATTCTTATGTTGGTGTTTATACGCTTATTCATCGTATGATTATTGTACGTTTATAGAATATGAGGTTGCGTGGGTGTCATGGGTCAAATCATCGGAATCAAAATCGACAAAACAACGGGTCGAGGCGATGGGGCGAGAGTGCCCAATGAGTTTTCCATATGGCATCCTCGCGTGGTAGAGTCGTTGGGGCTCTCTCCCTCTTGGTACAGTCGGGGCAATTGTGCCTGGCAAGATTGTTGTGGCACAATCGCGGAGGGCACTATCGTGGTCTCGAGGCCGGGCGCAGTACATTCCAGGCGACTATGCCCTGTGACTGTGCCGTGGCATAATCGCATGAGCAAGGTCGCTGACACCCAGTCGAGGGTTATAAGGGAGACAGGAGTGTTTTGAAGGGGGAAACTCATTCGAAAATCAGATTTCTTCTAGGGTTCTTCTCCTTAGGCTATTTTCAACTCAACGACATCTTTCCTCATTAAATTCTTGCTCCAAGACTTCAAGTTTTGGTGGTTTCCCTCATTTACTTCAACTAGCATTTAGAAGGTTCCAAGGTCCCAAGACTTCACATCTTCACCTACTCTATAATCCAACAATTTTAGGGTTTTCTCTTATAAACGCCTAGGTGAGTTTTCTTTATGCAACCATCTTCTTAAATGATCATATTGTGTTAAACTATGGAGCCTCTAATGTTTTGAAGTTTTTGGTCTAAACTAGAGTTTTATGAACTTTAGTTAAAATTGGTTTTCTTTAATATCCATTCATTTAATGAGCTTTATATATGTCAAATATGATTTTACACATGTTATGAACTTTTGATCCAAGATCTAAGGTTTTATATGTCTTGACCTAAATTTGAGGAAAATGGACATATTTTATACTCAAGTGTATGGGAGGTATTCTGTCTTAGCCAACGGGTTTATCTGTCTATGGCAGCTTAAGCCCCTGTCTCTGTCTCTTACACCAAAAGTAAGAAATCCTTAATTCATGAAATTGGATGAAGAGGAATAGAATATTTCTCTAGATGAGTAAATTGTGCTTATGTGATTTTCCATGTATGTAAAATGTTGGGAACTCATAAAATGAGAAGGTGATAAATAACATGATATGACTTGTTATGGTTATTTAAGCTTATATATGATCATATTGGTATTTTGTGGTGTCTATCTCCTAATGCACGAGGATTTAGATTTTATGGGTTATATGTCCATATTTGATAGGACGTTTTGGGCCACTAGCGAGTATACAATAAAGGATATCAATGTCCTTGAGGTGGAACTCATCTATATTGGGTAGGGAATAAAGTCCCATAAGTCCTTGAGGTGTAACTCTACGGAGTAAACAATAAAGGCATTAGTTGGTTTGAGAATGTGTTGTCTTTATGGCATGTGCACTGAAACCGATACTTGAGGTGTAACCCGATAACATCATAGGTGACTCCATTCACGTGTTCTTATAACATTGATGGAAACGGGTCTCCCCCTTATCTTTCGAGAGGTGTCTCTTGTGTGTTAATGCTTAGGTGTGGAACATCATTGCCAAGTTGAGGTTGGTAATTATGAAATCAAGTGGATTCGGTAACATTTAATTTATGAAATTATTATCTCACTTGCAATTTGTTTAACTTCATAAGATCTCAATAGGCTCTAGTCTAACACTTGTTATTGTGTACTTTAGCTTACAGGTCCCACTAGCGGTGAGTCTAGGATGTGTTGATTTGGCCGACCGTGCGATTAGGAGCACTTGAGGAGTTGGCCTTTTGGGGGGACTTTGTGATGAGAGATTTTTGGAGATATATTCACACCCTTGTTAATCTATTAGTCAATGTCTAGATTAATTAGATTGTTACTATTACGTCTCGATACATCTATTGTTTTGGTTGTACAAACTTCCGCTTTTGTGGGTTATAGTTGTGGTATTTGAGAGTTTTATTTCTGCCCCTTTTCCGGAAATATTTCCCTATTATTGTTGTTAAATATTAAGGTGTGACATGAGAATTGTAAACTTGATTCAGGACAGGTTAGAATTCAAGAAGATTATCAGAAGGTTTGAAGTTTATTTTGGACTCATGAAGAAAATAAGAAGATTTGCATGATTTTTCAACTTGAATCCAAGGGGGAGATTGTTGGGGCTAAATATGTAAATTTTCTTCCACTTGAGGGGATTTATTTGTAAATACCCTTGGTGGATAAATACTCTCTTTGTAAATACCCTTGGTGGATAAATACTTTGCTTCCTAGTTGTTTCATAACTTTGAGCTTTCATTTGCATTTGAAGCATTCTGTAATATTTCTCTCTCTTAATCAAAGACTTCATTGTGGCTCCATTGTTGATTCTTATAAGCTTTGTTCATATAAACATGTTATTGGTATTCACACTGCCAAATGGGATAAATTATTCACGATTCATTGTTCAAGGCCCCTGATGATCCAAGGTACACTCTTTCACTATAAATTACATCTTGTGACAAATGACTAGTATCTGACTCCCATGACACCGTACCAAGTTGCCTTCAATGACCCAATGCCTATTTCTAGCTACAATATGGAAATACCCGTCCCATTTCAAACCAATAAATACTGACTCTTATGCCTATGGATCCATTGCATTACAGTGTAAATTACATGATCCCAAATGAATGACAAACACATTCAAAACATGTAATTTCAAATAAATATGTCATAACTGCATATAACTCCAAAAGTTCGACATAGAGAAAATCAAGCCGAACAAATGTCCCCAAGACTCATCTAAGTCAAAACCGAGCCAAAAGCTCAACAGTTCAATCGAATATTCGATAAAAGTCAACATAAGCAATAAAATACATTTAACCACGATTATGGAAACACAACATCCAAATGTATGATTAACTCGAAAACCCGTCATAGTTTGGGAAAAATCATTTTCCCAAATGAAATTATGCCATTTATATTTCCAAAGTACCTCATAACTCAATAATATTCATTTTCCATACGGATAAACCCAGATACCCTAAAAGTGTATTTACATCAAATGAACACCATTTATAAAATAAAATATAAAAAGATTATATTAATAGAATGTATTTATCAAAATGTCCAAAAATCACAAATATGGGTATTTTCACAAGATTAATAAACCAAATGTACCAAATATGCAAAACTCACCAAACAACACATATATTTGATAAAAAAAAAGTAAAACTGTAACACCCGTAAAATCCCTAAGTTAATTAATGCATGTTTAACCTCTAATTATCGCATGGTTCTCCTTATTTGTGCATGATAAATCGTTAGTGAGCTTAGTCGTAACCTCTAGGCCAAACCATATTGCCTTCCACTAAATCGCCCGAACCTGGTGGGGGTCGGTACTAGTGGCGCGAGAGTGACAACAAAAGTGCCCAAGGGAACAATCGCTATGTCACAATCGTTGAGCCTTAATGGCTCTCGGTACATATCAGGCTATCTTGGCCTTCTTCTTCTTAGGCTTTTCAGCCTCTGCAATTTCAACCTCTGCTTGTGGGATCGCTTCCTCTACAATCCTCTTTTTAGGTTTTCTTTTCTTTTCCTTCTTGGGTGTCTCTCCCTTTTCCCTACTCCCTAGCTCTATTCTCTCTTCTACTATCTCTGCCTGTGCCTCTACGACCACATCACCTTGTACTCCCTCAGCTACCTCATCCCTAAGATATATTGCAATCTCACCCACTAGGAAGCCTATGCGTGGAGCGGTTGCAGGACTTGGTTCAGAGTCCTGTGCTCACGAAACATACTCTAACCTATCTGTTGGATCAAATAATTGTATTCAAGATTAAAGTTAAAGTTAAGGGGTTAAACTGCAATTGTGCTAAAGTTATTTAGAGGGTTTAACTTGTAATATATTAATAGTTATTAAGCTATTGGGCCTCAAGCCAATAAGCCCATTAGTCCTAAAAGCCTGGATATTTAATGTTTTGTTTAGTTAGGTTTTAGGAGAATCCTCACAATTACTTTCATAATCATATAGTGAGGTAGCAAGTTTTCTCTGTATTCTAGGGTATCAAGAACACACAAGGTTTAACTGTTTATTCAAGGGATTGGTATGTTATTCTAATCTTATATCTCTTGATTATTATTGTGTTTCTGTGATTGTTAATCAACTAGATTAAACTGGGATAACACTATCCTCTTCACTACCCAAGTAGGTCAGAAGCTTCGCTGGCAGAGAACTGGCATTCGGGTATCCAGTTGGCAGAGTTGTTGGCTTATGAGACTTCATCTCATAAATCTTAGTCATTTTACCTTTGAGGGTAACTTGCCTTCGTCGATCATTTCATCGCCAAGCAGAACGACGATGAATCTGTTGATCGCCAGAGTCTTTGGCTATGTGTCTCTCCTTTGATCATCCTCTTTTGCAATCACGACATTCATGATCTCCTTGAATATCTGTTTGGCATAGTCCAAGGGAAGATCATAACAGATCCCATACATAATCGCCAGAATGTTATGGATCGATTGATCAGGGCTTCCCACCTTATATGTTAGAACCCTGTTAAGGATCGAAAAAAGGATGTTCCACAGAGGTGGAAGGTTCTGATGTCTGAACCCTGTCCTCTTTGTAATGAGTTTGGCGTACCCAATGAATTTTAGGAATTCTAGGATCTCTTCGTCAGTTGGTTCCTCTGAGAACTTGACCAAATTGAGTTGGTCTTTGGTAGGGAAGTCAAAAGTCTCTAAAACCTTCCTTCTGTTGATGCCTCAGTCTAAAACCTTATCACTTCCAGGGCTTGTGGCATATCCCATTACACAATGTCCAAAGTTTGGGATCTTCTCATTTCTATATCCCTGCCAAAATTGTTGGACATAAGATTCAGGTATGTCATTTCTTGTCATTGTCAGGGCTTTGGTTTGAAAGTGATTTTGAAAGAGGTTGATCAACGGAGCAGCTTCAGCGGGGTATCGTTTAGGGTCAAGAACCACATAATGGTTGTTTGGTTTCACATTCCCTTATGGTCAAGAACCACATAATGGTTGTTCGGTTTCAGATTCAGGGTAGTGGTGTGGTATTGGTGTCTAGTGAATGAAGCATTCGACTAGTGAGTTGCTTTTGTTGTCCTACTGAGACAGAATCGTCCTTTTGTGCTACAAAATGTTGGGAATTGTTTTAGTTTTAGGAACCTTTGGAGTTCTTAGCAGAAGCAGAATGTGAAGCCATGGATGAAGAATGGAGTAGAAAACAGAAAGTTACAGGTTCTTGCCTTTGAATGCTTGAGAGTTTTAATTGCAGGTAAAAAAAATGAAAGAAAGGGACGGGTTGGGTATTTATAATGTGAGAGGGGTAAGAAAAATAGGCGGTAAAAGATAAAATTTCGAATCCATAATTAGTACATACGAAGTAGTGAGCCGTTTTAAAAAACGATGGTACAGATTACGTCTCAATCATATTTTGCCACGTCATTTGGGGCGGTGCACGATCGAGTATATGTGCCTCCGTTTATTATCACGCGTGTGGCATTTTCTATACCCAAATGACTGTTACTTTCAAAAATAACCCGCACCCCATAACCTTTGAATAATTCATAAGTGTTGAGAATGACAGAAGTTCTATGGGTTAAGAGCTTCTGAAGTTAGGGGTTGGCTCTTTCGCATAAAATTACACTTTCTTTGCCCAAAAACATTGAGATTCGATGAAATGATCAAGTTAGATACAAGAATGAGAGATTAGAGGTCAAAAAATCTTTGTGTGACTCAGAGGCTCTATGAGAGACCTCAGAAGCTCTTTGACCAAAAATTTTCATTAAAGAAATTCATTTGAGATTTTTGATCACCCAAAGTGTGTAAATGTTTTGATTGGAAATTTAGGACATATTTGGAAATTTGGTGTCCAAGAAAAGTGTATTTGTCCTTATGAAACTGCGAAGAACATACCTGATTCTGCATACTTTTCTCGAATGTTGGCTTCTCTGCCCCCCCTTGAATAGTCAAGGTCTTCTTTGTTTAACTCCTTGTGCTCCCCCTTGACCTATGCTTGGATCATACAAGATAAGCTTTGCACAAGACGTAGAACAGGGAATTTCATTGTATTGACAAAAAAAAGTGAATTAAAAGACAATTGAACATGACAATAAGGCAAACTATACATACATAATGGTGTTCTAACAAATGATTAACCGATACAAACTACACAAAACAGAATATGATGATTGCGGAAGCGATTTAAATGTACTAACATGGTTTGGTTTGGTAGTAGACACACAATCAAGTAATGAAGAAACTAGTAGACAAATATGAATAAGTCACAGGAAGACCAACTTCATTAAACTTGAATAATACACCAAGAACATGCACTACTGTGGGCTAAAATGCTCTCAAAGATAATATTGCTAAAACAGGGTATAAAGATTTGTGTGTGCTCGCATGCTTATTCTACAGGAGGTGATCCCTTCATATTCAAGGGAGAGCACACAATAATACAAGACAAAGGTTGGCATTCCATAGAAGGAATGTCACCTGGAAAGTAAAAACATCGTGGTGTGTACGAATGATCTTGAGAATCTTCGTATAGCAGGGTCACGTGATTTGCATGTGATGTTGTTTTGTCCATTGTGTCCTGCAATCTTCAAGTCTTCCAATATCCAGAGTGTAGCCACACAGAGGTTATATGAGTGATCACAGAGGCTCTGTGGTCTGAAAGTAATCTTTAGGTTAAGAACTTCTCGGGTAGATGGTTGACAGAGCTTCTGAGCTCGGCACTTCTGTGGTGTATCTTGGTGTATGCAACAGTATTCTAAGGTTCCTAAACTTAGCCTATTTTTCAATACTTTCTATACAATGAATTAGAGCTACAATCTCCCCCTAATTATTGAAAAATAAAACTTTGGAATGGTGAGTGTTTGGCTAAGTTAGAAACGTAAGAGGTGAAAGGAACTCAACCTCTGAAGAATGATTTTTCATTCATAATATAAAGTAATGCCAGAAGGCAAATAGAAGATATTGAAGTTACATGAATGAAAATCTATACTATTACAAAATTACATAGGGAAATCATCGATCACTGAGTGAAACTCTCAGCTAATGTTTTTTTCATGATTAAAATGAGATCCCTAAACTTTATCTACGCATTGATTTCATCAATCATCTTCTCTGCAGGTTCACTCTACACTGTCTCTGTGCCAACATTCTATAGGATAGTGAGCTTGATTTTCGACAGGGTACTGTTTGAGTATTTGTGGCTTTGATGAGGCTTGAAGATCTTATTCTTGCCATCATCATCCAAATCCATATTCAGGCTCAATGATCAGAGAATTAGAGGGTATTCCCTCTATGCCTGGGATTTGATCATGTGGTCTTGTGATCGACAGTCTATCGACTCCAAGTTGTAGAGCAATTTCGAAGTTCATCTTATAGTGATACTTGATATGATCTCACATGACTTATTTAATACGTCCGTTGACATTCTTGAACTCTTTCCTCTTGTCCAATCTCCATTGTGAATGCGTGAAGCTAAGGTAGATCATAAGGACAAAGGTTCTTTAAGTATGCATCTGTGAAAGTGTATTGCCTTCCATCCTTTCTACTGACCACATACTTCACATACATAATTGCCCTGTTGGTGAATGAGTGCAATGAGAGCCCCACAACCTGCTTGATGTCTGACAGAGACTATACCTTAGATTTATCTTGAGCAGTGTCGTTGAATCTTCTTCCGACATACTCCTTTATCAGAAGATGCATAATTGGCTCAAGAAACACCGCCTCATGTTCTGCGCTGTACAAGTAGTTATAGATGTTTTCGTAAAATTTTATCTCCTTCTGTGGTGGCCTTGGAATAGGTATCCGCATTGTGTCCATAGATTGAACTATCTCTTTCAATCTATCATCCGTTGGCTTTGTTACAGAAGTAGCAGCATCAGAGGGTGTCTTGGCTTTGGCTTTGGGCTCTGAAGATTTCTTTGGCAAGGTTTGTCTTGGGATCTTTGCAGCATCTTCTTTGGCATTTATTGGCTCGAGTGATGAGATTTGGACAGAGGGTGTTGGTGCAATGGGCATAAGCTCAGGACTCGATGGTTCAACGAACTTCTCAAGTCCCTCTGCTAAGATTTTAGTGCCAACATTGACCTTCACTTTTGTTGTCGATTCTGCAGAGTTGATGACTAGAGTTGTAGCAACAGTGTTTTTCATCTCAGAGGCACAAGATTTGGATATTTGTGAAGTACCCTTTGAGATTCCCTTCTATGGAACAACTTGAAGAGGAGTGGCCGCGATTGGTGCAGAGGTGGTTGTGTTGGTCTTCTCCCCCTCACGATGCCCAGGACCAGAGGGTATAAAGATTTGTGTGTGCTTGCATGCTAATTCTACAAGAGATTCTCCCTTCATATCAAGGGGGAGCACACAAGAGTACTAGACAAAGGTTGTCATTCCATCAAAGGGATGCGACCTGGAAAGTAAAACCATCGTGGTGTGTACGAATGATCTTAAGAATATTCGTATAGCAGGGTCACGTGATCTGCATGTGATGTTGTCTTGTCCATTGTGTCCTGCAATCTTCAAGTCTTCCAATCTCAAGAGTGTAGCCACACAGATGTTGTATGAGTGATCACAGAGGCTTTGTGGTCTGAAAGTAATCTTTAGGTTAAGAACTTCTCGGGTAGATGGTTGACAGAGCTTCTGAGCTCGGCGCTTCTGTGGTGTATATTGGAGGTAACATATTGAGCTTGATTTCATGTTTAATTGGGTACTTCGACCACCTAGATTTCATCACGAGAACGGTGGATTTTGGGAAAGAAATTGCTTTTTATATTTAATACATTTCATTTAGAAATTGTGATTTAAATAGCATTCTTTTATACTAACGATTATCCACGACACACCGGTTTATACTAATTTATTTACGTTTATCCACGTTTTGTAATAACAATCGTTGTTACTAAGGGCGACGTCCTTGATTGACGTTCATAGTACGATTCCTACGATCGTCCGTGACTTTTATCTTCGACAGGTTTTTATGCGTCCCCAAAATCCTTATCTTGATTGTATTTCCTTTATTATTTTTCTTGATTATTTCGAAGGATCGTCTATAGTTGATAGGCTATGCAATCCAAACCTTAGACCGTCTTTGTTGCGATTTCTGGCATAAACACTAGTCACAACATTTAATTTGGTTGACTTTTCCATAAATCATTCCTAAAATCACGTTCATCAAACATTATCCATAAAAAAAACTTTTCTTTCTCCTTCTCTTGTGAATGTGATACATCAAAGAGACCACCTCATCTTCGATATCATCGTCTAAAATCGAACACCTTCATCGGATCAAACCGATCTGCACCACCGGGGCCAAGAAAGTCGACGAGGAACTCGGAGAAGACGATGCAAAAAACTCGGAGTTAATCAGTTAATAGCAGCTCGAAGAAGACGATTGGAAAGCAGAATCGAAATGGAGAGCAGAAAATGAATAACCTTACCCCAAAACGAAGAGCAATGGAACCACGTTGTTCTTGGTTTTCGAGGTTCTCAAATCTCCGTTTTTTGGGCAAAGATTTCGGTTAAGCATTTTTTCGGTGAATATTTCGAAATGGTTCTTGATGATGACAAAGGGGTTTTCGAATATGGGTTTGATCCAAGTTCTTTTTTGGGTGAATATTTCGAAATGGGTTCTTGTCTTCTTGATGATGATTAGATTTGTTGCAAATTTGAATAGAAGAAATATGAATTTGCTAGGAAATTTATGACAATCATCAATGGATTGAGGATTGTATAAATCAAGGTAGGTGTGTCTATGAGCGTCCCTAAGTGAATCATTGATATAGTTAGCAATGTTTTTCTCTTTTCCTGTGATGAAAAGCTTCTAACCCAAGTCTCATCGTCTGTTTGCACTAATATGAGTGAGACATAATACTCCTAAACACTAATTCCACCTTTTAATTGTTCTTGAAACTTGATGATCTTAATGTTTTTACCTTTTATGAATATGTTGCCAAAGCTTAATTAGCTCACATAAACAGGTGATACTTCTTCTTCTATTTTCTCATGTTCATAACGTGAACAATAACTAATTTCACTTTATGAACAAGGTGTTCACAATGTGAACCATTTGATTGCACTTGTTTTTTTTAAGAACAATGGTTGGTGTTCACAATTACCATGGTTAGAAGTAATGAAAACACATATCCTCCCACTTTATACAATTCCGTTAACAAACCGAAATTGTTATGTTACCTTGTTCACTATGTGTCCACCTTGTTCATGTGTTCATCTCAATCTCCTTTTGTTCAATATATGTTCGTCTTGTTCACTATCAAGACAAATTTTTTAACGATGATGCACGAACAACCCTTTGTTCACTATGGGTGCGTTTGGTATCAGGACAGAACAGGATAGGACGGGACAGAGCAGGACAGGACAGCTGTTCAGCGTTTGGTAAGACATAAGTAAACTGGACAAGACAAAACAAGACTGATTAAATGACCGATTTAGCCCCAGTATTTTTTTTACCAAACCACATCCTTGGTCGGTTTCCCCCACTGGATTCATAGCCACTCCTCTAACCAGGCCTACGACCAAGCCATCTACTATGACCAACCTTCCTCGGCTTCAACAACGAAAATTGATTTTCAGAACATGGGACGATTGTGAGAAAGGAAATTCAAAAGTGTGGCCTTTCAGAAAAAAAAATCGATTTTTAGAATCGAAAATTGATTTTGATTTTCAAAAACAAAAAATCGATTTTCACAAACAAAATCGACTATTGTAGTGGTGAAAATCGATTTTGATTTTCCTTTTGTTTTCAGCAACGAAAATCGATTATCGATTTTCTGATAATCAAAATCGATTTTTGTTTCATAACATGGGACGATTGTGAGAAAGGAAAATCAAAACGGATGGAGGTGTGGCATTTCAGAAACAAAAATCGATTTTCAGAACGAAAATCGATTTTGATTTTCAGAAAAAAAAATCGACTATTGGAGTGGTGAAAATCGATTTTGATTTTCCTTTCGTTTTCAGCAACGAAAATCGATTATCGAGTTTCTGATAATCAAAATCGATTTTTGTTTCAGAACATGGGACAATTGTGAGAAAGGAAAATCAAAAATGGATGAAGGTGTGGCCTTCAACATCGATTTTTGTTTCTGAAAGGAATCAGATGAGGGAGGCGATGATGGTGGGAAATAAATCAGATGAGGGAGGCGGTGAGGTGAGAAAGAAATCAGATTAGTGGTATATTGGACATAATGTCCTTGTTCTATCTAGTTCCAGGGGGAGATAGAACACGCGTGTTCCATGTTTGTCCAAGCTAGTTCCAGTATGTTCCACATAAAGACATGCCAAACATTGGACAAACATATTCTGTTTTATCTTGTTCCATCATGTTCCGCATACCAAACGCACCCTATGTGTTCACGAATTGATTAAACTTGATTAAAACCCATGAGTTCCCAAATATGAAACCATAATGAGAGATAAGAGAGTTATTTATCAAATACCTTTTTTGCCCTATCTTTATAGTCAGACGTCTAATAAGGAAATTTGTTTAAAGGGTTTTATTATTAACAACTCATAAACTACCATTTTTGTGTAACGATGGTTTTTTCTTAATTAATATTAATGTTTAATTGTGCATTGCGATAATCATATTTTATGTTAACAAAATTGTAAAACATGTTTTTATGAATTATTTTTATAAATCAGGAATATATTGCAAGTCTATATACAACAATTTAGTTTATATTAAGATTGGCGTTGAGCATATTCAATTAATAGAGTTATAAAATATGTTGGATGTATGATGAAAATTATTAGTAATAACTATTGTTTAAATATTTATATATAACATTAATGAACGTCATTTAAAATAAATCAATACAAAAAATAACATAAAATTGAAAAATAAATAAAAAATCACCAACTTAGTTGAAAATTTCGGATAACCAATGGGCCACGTGAACACGATTACATAGCATTGTCAGTAAGTTTTCCTTTTTCTTGTTTAAAGGTGATTCACCAGCTTCATTTTCTAAATTGATTGTCTCAGATACATTGTTAATAGTGGTATCGATCTCATTAGATTGTAGCAAAATTTTAATGTTGAAGCTGTTAAGTTGTATGAGACAAAAAAGTAAATCCACAAAATGAAATCGATCTAGTTTTGAACATAATTCAAAATCACCGAAGGGAAAATAAACTATGAAGAATATTATTAGCCTATTTACATTTTAGTAGAACTTTGATTTTTCAAATGAAACGCTAAAAACATAAATTAGTATATACCAAATCAAGAAGCGAATATAAAAATGAAGATTTATTGTCCTTTGCGAGTAACAATGTACTATCAAAATAATCAATACTCAAATGTTCTTTTAACATTGTGGGTTATGCTCTTGAAAAAAGAGGCGGTTCGAGCATAAATTGTTGTCTTCAAAATCATCTAGATTAAAAGTCAAAAAAGCCCAAGTCAAAGCCTCGAGATTGTAAGTCAAAGTCAAAGATTCTTAAAGTGAAAGTCAAAGTCAACTAAAGTCAAGTTTGTTAGTTAGTTTAGTTTGTTGTTTGTTCCTTGTAATTGTTGTTGGTATAAATAGGTTTGTCCTTGTTAGACTTATGAGCAGAGCTTAACAGTGTGCGTATATTGGAGAATCTAGTGAGAGAAATATTTGTACTAAGAGAGTTTGTAATCTATGACATCAAGATCAATGACATATGAGATTTGAAATAAAGTTCTATTGTTAATCTTGATAATCTTGCATTAAACTAGGAATAACAACTTTTATCAGAGCAAGCGAAAGTCAGATTTTTGTTCAATTTTTGAAGATTTTGGTCGCATTTTTAAGAACCCGCAAAACACATCTGTCCAGATCGAATCTGTTGATTTTGTGTTGTTTTTGGATTGCAATTGATAAACGTGTACTTGATTTGATGTCTAGAACTAGTTTTGTTTGGATTGTATAGCCTAAATAACATTAAATTGGTTTGAATTTTGGTTTTTGTTGAGTTATTGTTCGAAGTCTGTTACGTATTGAGTTTCAATCAATTCATGTAATTTTGTTGTTTGTGGTGAAATCTTGTATTAGTTTATTGCTCAGAAACATATCGTGTAGGGGTGCTCAAAAACCCGATCAACCCGACCAACCCGATCAACCCAACCCAACCCAACCCAACCCAACCCAACCCAACGCGAAATAACTCAAACCGAAGCAACCCGATATCTAATCGAGTTATAAAATCTTTAAACCGTAGGTATTTGGGTTGATATCGGGTTACTTTTATTTGAACTCAACCCAACCCGATGAACCCGATCCTTTTATTTTGTGGATTTAATATGATTATTAAGTCTCTATTAATATGTAAATTAGACAATTACACTAGGGATGGTAATGGGGCGGGGACCCTAATCTCTGTCCCCGTCCCCGATCCCAATTTCCATCCCCGTCCCCATCCCCGCTGGGGAATATGATCACATCCCCATCCCCGTCCCCAACGGGGAACGTGGATCCCCAACGGGTAATCGGGGAATTTCCCCATTTATGTGATATATTTTTAAATGAAATGTGTTGAATATACTCGTTCGATAATGGTCCATGTCTAAATCTCACATATTTCCAAAATTTGTTTTTACGGACTATTAAATATTCATGTGAACAAGATCACAACATCATACGTAATTGTTTCATCAAAAGCTTTCGACTCTCCGTGGTTTTATCTAAAAAATTAAGACAAATACAAAAATGTAATAAGAAAGATCAAAAACACCATTTCTAAATTTAAAAGATATTACGTCTAAATCATTATAAATAATATATTTAAAAATAGATTTACAATTTATGTAGTAATAAATATACATAATATTTAGTAATAATTATATAATCTATACATATAATAAATAAGTAACGGAAGTGACACGTGTCATCTTCTGGTTAATCCATTTTTTCATTTTCCCGCCTAAACATGAACCTGGACGCATTTAACATTATAAGTTCATTTAGCAAATCCATATTCATTCCTTATTTAATCTTTCCTTAATTTAATCTTTTTAATTTATACCTTATAATTACTACCCTTATAATTAGATATGTAGCTTCCTTTTAATCTCTTACTTTTTTATTTTTCATTTTAGACTCTTATCATATAAACATAAATAATGTATATGAACTAAATTGCATTGAAAAAAACATTTTTATTCTTTACAAAATATATCATTGTAATCGTTTCGTCAATACCTTCGAAATGAGTCCAACATTGAAATATCTGATCAAAGAAAGAATGTGGAGAAGGATTTTGAAGAAGAAAGAACGATATTTGAGACAAAGATCAAAAAGCTTACAAAGTCATTATCTGAACTATCAACAAAGGCAATGAAAGAACATAATACGAAGCCTGAATTTAAGAAAAAAATTCATCTGATCGACAAGGAAAGAAACAGTTTATCTTCCAAGATAACATAACTTGAAGAATTTTCTTTAAGGTGAATTTGACTGAGCAAAAGACTCCATATTCAATTCTTCAAACACCTAGAAATGATACAACTGATTCTGAATGTCCATTTAAGACAACAACAAGTTCACATCATACAATTGTTTCTATAAAAAGGTCACAGTCAATTCAAAAGATAAGATTCGTACTACTAACCTTTTCTATGATAGGAATGGAATGTTGATGGTTCAGGTACATTTTGAAAAAGAAATGATAAAGAAAAGTTGATTTGGGACGTAAAAGGATCTTTTTATGAGAAGAACTGAAGAAGGATCAAAAATCATTTGTGCATACGCTCAATGCCAAGAAGAATAATGTGCATAAAGGTAAACCTGATCTTGTTTACACTGTAAATCATTTAATCAAGTTAGCTCTGTGATCCCAGAAATCAAGCAATCACAATGAAATCATGCACAAAATATTAACAATCAAAGAATCAATATGAGAGAGAAAATGTGTTTTTCATTAGTCTCAAAGTCATACACTTACAAAGATATGGAAAACTTACAAGATACAAACTTACTTACATATAACAAAGAAAACAAGGCCTTATATATGGGTCAAACAAGCCTTGACCTCATACAATGTCAACATACACAATATAAACAAAACTATCTAATTGACTCAAAACACTTGGTCTAACAATCTCCCCCTTTTTGATCAATTAGATTTTATTGAACCAGTCCATCTCCTCATGCTTGTTTTTCTCATCCCTATATATCCTTCAAACCTTCTTATATCCTTCCTGAATCTTAATCTGTCCTTGATAGCATCAATCACATTTTCAGTCCAAATTCTATCCATCCGACGCTAATGATCATTTTCTGCAAGCCTCTTCTTTTCACTTTCCTCATGCAACTTTTCCAACTTTTCCAACACATCTTCAAGAGTACCATCAGAAAAATTATGAATTTCAGCAACTCTCATAAACCTCTTCTCCTTCTTGAAATCATTCTCATACACAATACCAAGCTCTGGTTTCCTCAGCACTATGTAGAGAGGTGTCTGTTCAAGCAAAGGATGTGTAAAGTCAGGCTTCAGAATATTAACTCTGTTCTGATTCGTCTCAATGCCTAGCTAGAAGTCATGAAGATAAGTGTGATAGATATGTCTCCGAATGAATCTCTTAACAGTATCCAAACCAAAAACAATCTCTAGATGTCTAATAGTTCGGTTCCTGAAATCATGATAGATGAACTCAATATCACTTAAATAAAGATTGGCAAAGTCAGATTCATTGAATTCGTAAAACTTTAGATTCTTTCTTTGCACAGTGAATTCAGGATAGCAGATACTTCCGAACTTCATCAAGGTTACTTTGATGACCTCCAGGATTTCAGACCTGATATTAACATCTTTTCTTGTTCTATTCATAACTTGTAACATCCGAATGTAATCTTTCTGATATCCAGGAGACTTATCTTGGATTCCCAAAAGTTGAGCTTCATCCAGCTTTCTGATGTAGCTAACAAAGATTTTAACCCCTTCTTCCAGATGTGGCACACGTAACATTCGTCTAATCCTTTTAATCTATTTCATGGACATCCCTTCTTCATCATATCCAGTATAAGGAATAGAGCTTTCAGCTTTATCATCAAAAGTTTCTTTTTCTGCTGGGAACTTTGGCACTATCGGAGGCTCTCTTTCAAACTCTTTCTGAACTAAAGGACTATCAGGCTTTTTCTAGTATGGCAACTCTTCTTCAACTTGAGTACTTGTAGATGTACCAGTTTCCAAATTGACATTATGCTCAGCCTCAGAAGTTTCGGATACAATGGGACTAGAAGACAATTCTTAGAATGATGGAATAGTCTGAACAACAGACGACTCTGGCATCTTCTCATGCACAGGACTTAGATGAAGTCCCTCAGGAGTATTTTGCTCAAACATGACATTAAGAGCATCTGAGTCTCTGTCTTCAAACAAGTTATCCAACACACTTGCTTCATCAACTGGAATATCTTCAGATCTACTGACAATATCATATATACTTTCTCCTTCATTTTCATTTTCATCTGAATCAAGATCAATGCAAATATCTTTCTGATCTTCCTCCATCATCTTCCAATACATATCATACTTAACATGCACCTGGTCAAGAGTATCATCATCAAGAACAATGACAACAGGTTGAGACACACCTGTAAACTCCATTATCTCCTGCATTGTTGCAACCTTAGGCTTTTCAACCCTTGGTTCAACACTTTCTGAAACATACAACACCAACTGCAACTGATTCTGCCTTAACTTTTCAACATCATCAGCTCCCCCATCACCGCATTCATCAGATTGAACTCTTGTTTCTATCAACACATCACCTCCAGAGCTTCCAGCAGTCTGTTTCCCTGTTATCTCCCCCTCATGATCATTATCGGAATCATGATCATGCTCTTTAGTTGAAACAACTTCCTGGTCTTTGCATGAAGATTGAACTACCTGTTTAAGGTCAGATAGAGCAAACATGACATCAATTTTAAACGAACGAAACTCTGTGGCACTGACCAAATCTGTTGGGTTTACAGATTGTGGCGGTTGATTCTGATGGTGGGATTGCAAAAGGGTAAGAAGATCTTCATCTTACTGAGAATCCGGAGCTTGAGATAGCAATTTGGCTAACAACAAGGACTTACGCTCATCAACGGATAAATGAGCAGGGTTAGTGTTTGGCAATTTCTGACTTGGAATTTCAGGTTCAGGGTCAACAAGTGGATCTTTTCCTTTCAAAAGCCTTTTTAAATCTCCAACCTCTTTCTCCACCTTCTCCATACTCCTACTTTCAACAGCCTTTAAGGCGCCGTCGAATATCTCCTTTGACACAAAGTCAGGGTGACTAACTCCGGTATCACATAGATTAACCGTTTTCATGACAACTGACGAATCAATTTCATGGCCTGTGTTCATCGGTGGCAAAGATGTGTCGATGACAGGACTTCCAACCGATCCTTGTATTCCGGATTGCGGAGATACTACGGTTGTTCCGATCGGGTCACGAAGACTTCCGATGGTAGCAGTAGAAAAATGTGACCTAGGAATAACAATAAGTAATTCAAATGGCACTAGACTCAATTGTGAACAAAAAGAAGTTGAGAACCGGGGATGGTGTTCTCTAGTTGCAATACCTTGAATCTCTGAATGAGAAACTGGTAGACATTGTGCTATATCCCCGTGTGAACTTGAAACTATTTCTTATTGAGAGGAAATAGAGTGTATGGCCTGGGTGTACGAATTCATAAGTGGACTACTTATGTCTTGTGCATCTGTACGCAACACATGCGACAGAGTACTTGATGTGGTTGTCCTTTTGGATAGGTAAGTTCGGGTATACACTCTCTCACTCTCACCATGTTATTTTTCTTTCCTTTCACTCCCTTTCTCAACACTTTCAACTTTATCTCCCTAATTTCCCCTTATTTCTCCAATAAATGCATTTAAGATAGAATCAACATGATGTTGTTCTTCCACTTCCATGGCCGCAGTACCATGAAATGGTTCAAATACATCTTCATCAACAAGTAAATCAGCTTGAGTTTCAACAAACTCAGCAGATTCATCATCATCAGCAACTTCAACAACCTCAATACCAACATGCTTTGAGGTGTCAGTAGTTACAGCAGTAGCAACAACATCATGAGTATCATCACCATTATTATCATCACCATTATTATCATCATCATCATTATCACCATCAGCTGATCCACTACCATCTGATTCAGTTTCATCATCACCATCTTTTGAACTTGAAGCAGATGGGATTTCACTTGATTCACTTTCATCCTCAGCCTGTTCAGTATGTGCCAGATCCATATCATGTTCAGAGCCATGACTTTCATCGATAAGAGGTGTCACTAGACGTGGGGTAACAACCCGTGACCCTGATGCCTCAAGTCTTGTTCTCTGACCCCTACCAGAACCCCTCTCAGTATTTTTCCTCTTCACTCCTCGTTTCTGAACCCCCTTGGTTACAGAAACCCTCACAGACTCCACTCTCCTATGGGTTGAGCCTGGGGTAGGAATGACCGGTTCTGATCTTTCCATAGACTCTCTATAATTCGTCACACTCTCACACTCAGGATCTGCATAATCTAGTAATGCTTCAGGAACAGGCATACTGAATGGAAACGCTTTCTTCTGCCTCATCAAGTACCTCATCTCACTCACTGGAGCACTTGGATGATCAATCCTCTTTGGAATATTCTTGTTGCTTCTCAACATACTCCGGACAATTAAAGCCATAAACCTCTGATACGGAATGTAATTCGGGGCTTTATTTGTCTCCTTGGCAATCACCTTCTCATATAGTTCAGTCCAGAAAACTTCAACATAATCAATATGGAGACCATGAACTACTGAGTAGAATAGCTTCAAAATATGACTACTTGCATTATCCGAACCAAAATTCTTCGTAGTAAGGCATCGGTTGATCACAGAGAACAACGTGTAGTAGAATAGAGGCAGGTTGTTCATTTTAAACCGACTGACTTGAACAAGCTCACCTACATACCCCATATCTCGAATGCCTCGAAGTACTTTAGATTCAGTAGGTAACTCATCATAGATGTTTCTCCCTTCTTGCAGTAGGTAACTCATCTTGCAGTCTCTAATGGAAGACTTAAAATGAACCTCAACCTTTCTTTAGTGAGAAAAGAAGCAAAGTGATCAATCTTGAGTTTGAAAATCTGAATTCTAACTCCTTTTTCCATCATATGAGAAACCTTGATGGTGTTCCAAGCTTGCTGAACAAATAACTCTGGAACAGTAGCTTGAGCAGTAAGAGCATGATGATTCTTCAGAATATCCAACACCAATGGATCAATACGGATAGTAAACTGAAGATGATGATTGTTAGGCTGTTGTGGTTTCATCTCAGCTGGTGATATCAAGAAGTGATCAGGATTCACATCTTGTGGGACTTGAAAGTCAGAGCGGGATGATGGCATTGGGCATTGCTCAGAAGCTTGTTGTGCTTCTGGTGAGTTTTCACCTGGCTGAACATGCTGGTCAACTGTCTGATCCTCTATTTATACCTGAAAAGATTTAACAAATTTGAACAAGATTTAAATGGATTAGTGAAAAATCAAAAAACTTGAGTTTTAAGCTTGAAAACCACTTTTTGAAAAACACTAAGTCTAGAATTCGCTAGATAGGCATCTGCGAATTCTTTACTTAGATATTCTTGGAAACAATCAAGAATTCGTTAACAAGAAATTTGTTAGACTCAAGAATTCGTAAGAATCACTAATACGAATTCTATACCTAGAAATAATATTGACAACTCCAGAATTCGTAAGAACCAATAATACAAATTCTATACTTAGCAGAAATATGAAATCCAGAATTCGTAATGGCCACTGTATCATCAAGATTTCGCAAGACTCATAAGTTTTGAAAAATTTAACCCAATAAATTTGTTTTGTTAGGATCGATTTTGAGTGAAAACTGATTTTAAACAATTTAAACCAACAATCAAAAACTTTCGAGCATCGAATTTGAAATTTTCATTAACAAACCTGATGAACATTTCGAGTAAGTCGAAAGGTCAGATTTGAATCAATCCCACAAAGTTATGATTTTAGGTCAAAAATTATATAAGACTTGGGTTCGATTTAAGTCCAGAAACATCCCTGTGAATCGAATTTACACAAAACATTTATCAAAAGCAAGAATATAAGAAGAAATTATAGATGAGTTCACGAGTTCTTGATTTATCAGCTCACGAATCGACAAAAATCCTATTCTAAGTCCAGTTAGGGTTTCCCTGCACAAAATCAAACACAAGATCGATACAATGAACAATAATAATACAAACAAAGATCAAATGAACACCTTTGGAGCTAGAGATCGAAGAAAATCAGATGAATAAGAAAAGTCGCAGACGAGGGTTTTGTGCTCTAAAAAGATTCGTAAGATTAGAAATATGCCAAAAGTGATTTTTTCTCAGAGACTAACTCTATATATACTCCATGAATGATAGGACACGTGGCACGATATGATTTGACCACCAACTTTTCGCAAATGACACTGAAGTGAATTGTCTTAGAAAAATTAAGACAAAGTGTGTGAGAATTCGCAAAGAACGATTCTGCGATTTCTGTGCAAGGATTTCCAAGAATTCGTAACGATGTAAGTTGCGAATTCCTCACATTTCGCAAGAAGCGCTAATGCGAATTGTTAGAATTCGTGACACTCACATCTGTGAATTCTTAAGAATTCGTATCTCTCACGTCTGCGAATTCCTCAGATTTCGCATGTGTGAGGTAACCAAATTTCCAACTTTTTTGAAAAAAATTCTAAATGAGGAAACTTGCTAGTTTTGGAAACTTTCCAAAAATAGAAAATTTTCCATAAATGGAAACTTTCCAGAAATGACATTTTCAGTTATTTTTAATTCCAAAAAAAAAAATTACACACTCAGCACACTTACAACCCTTTGTAGATTTTACCATTAAGCTCCCCCTTGACTTGATGTCTGTTCCTTCTGTTCCTTCACTTCTGATATATTTGTCTGTCTGATTTTGCTACTAGGCTCCCCTTTGACATTATATGGACCTTTTGAACAGCTTGTACAGATATGCTCCCCCTTCATATCTGCATCCAGATATAAATTTGACAATTAAGAATACTACGTTCTCTCAAACAATTCATTCATTTATAATGCAAAATATAACTTTTAATCTTAAAACTCCCTGAAATGATTTGGCAACCATGATTATCAGTATCTTGACATTGAAGTTTGAGTCCTAGACTGCTGTGTCTAGAAGTCATAATTGTGAACATTGAAGATTGGATCCTAAACTGCGGTGTTTAAAAGCCATAATCTGATTACTCCTTCTTGACTGGAGTATCCTGCATCACAGGTTGATTAGGTTTTGGTACCCAGATAAGTTTGAGTCCAACCTAGTTAGTATGTGGAATCTTCAGTGAGTGGTTTCCACCTCTGTGATAAGCAATATCATAAAACTTCTTCTTTGAAAAATACCTTTTATAGATATGAGCTTTATGAACAAAATCATTATTCCAACAATATGAACAACAAAGTTTTCTTTTTGATAACCTGATCAGATGCTGATTTGACTTGATAGCATCAGGTGTAAATGATTTACCTTTCTGTGCTCTGTTCTTCTTGTTCAATTCAGCTTCTGTAGATGATTTTTGATATTTGACCGATTCAGGAGAACCTTTAACAACCCAAATAATCTTCTCTTTCTTGGAAGCATTTAATCCATAAGCATATCTATCAACAGATTTGACATAAAATGCACTAGAAGGTTTAATCTGATTTGGTTTCAAAATTTCAAATATAACATTTTGTTTCTTGAAAACCATTTTCTGATACAAGCTATCTACTGATTGAAAAGAACATACCGATTCACTTGCATCACCATCATAAGAAGATAATACAGGTGTTTCAGATGCTAATTTGTCAGATAAATCAACATTAGCTTTCTCAAGTTGACTGGTCTTGTCATTCAACTTGGCTTTTTCATTACAAAGCTTGTCAAATTTGCTTTGCATTTCAGATTTAGTCTTCTGTCTCTTTTGTATATATGTTGACAAGACAACTAATTTTTCATAAAGTTCAGAAATCACAGATTCAAAGATGTTTTCTTTCAGATTCAAAATCTTTCTCCAAGTTCTGATTTTTATCAGATATTTCTTTGAACAACAAAGTATTTTTCTTTTCAGAATTTTTTCTTTCTTTGTCAAAGATATCTCTTTCAGATATAACAATCTTTTCAAAATCAGAAACTTGTTTTGAAAGTTTTGCACATCTGATTTCTAACTCTCTTTTTTTCAAATTCAGCTTTCCTTGAAAGTTTAGATAATTTCAGATTAAAGGTTTTCTCCACTTCAACCCTTTCTTTCTTGAATCTTTCATCAACTTTCTTGATCCATTCTTTTCCTTTTGACTCATAAGTTGATACTTGGGATTCAACTTTTGTTAGTTTGACATTCAGAGTATCAATCTCCGTTCTGAGCTTTGAATTTTGACTTTTGAGCTTTTCATTCTCAGCTTCTATCTTTGGAATCTCCGACATGTATGACAATGCACATTCCCTGTTAGTAAGATAAAGATTTCTTTTGTCATCAGTATAAGGCATGATTAAAATCTATGAGCAATTATGCTTGAAATGATCTTTTATCAGAAAAATAGTAAAATTCAAAGTAAAAACACGGAAAAATCAATTAAAATGAATTTTAACACAAGAATTCGTAAACCACACAAAAGACACAATTCGCAAGGCTAGAATTCGTAACACACACAGAATAAAATTTTCAAGTTTAGAATTCGCATACCACACTTGGAATAAAATTCGCAAGGCAAGAATTCGTAAAAGGATATAGGAAAGGATACGAATTTTGAACTTTTCGCAAGACGGCTTGTGCGAGTTCTTCACTTTTTGCAATAAGGCTTATGTGAGTTCTTTAAGTTCGTAACAAACACATATGCGAATTCTTCATAATTCGTGTCCCTCACAATTGCGAATTCTTAACTTTTCGTATAGAACACTTATACGAATTCTTCAGTTAGCCATTTTCCTTCTTCACGAATGCGAATTCTTCACTCTGTGAAATCTTCTTACTTTGCGAATTCTCTCCTTAAGAACTATGAAAATTTGTCTTCTGCGAATTCTTTCACTCTGCGAGTTCTTGTTGCGAGTTCTTCAAGAATGTAGCGAATTCTTTAGATCTCAGACTCAATTTCGAATTTTACATCCAAAATCCACCCAAAACATGATGTTTGATTCTGTAATTTTGTAAGATCAATCTTTATACCATCGATTACAACCCTCTGAAGTGAATTTTCATATAATACACAAATGAATTGGGAATTGATCTTTTACAATCCGAAAATGAAAAGTTTCTAAAATGGAAATATCGATCAAATTGTGACATTCTGTTGATCCAACTAGTAATCGACCAAAACAAGAAATGATCCTTTATCATTTACGAACACTGTAGATACAAATTCACATCAAGAATTCCATGAAATCAAAACTTCAATTTCAATGGAACAATGTCTTTGCCGAAAAAGAAGAATTATTATCAAACTGCTTAAATTTGATGCTTCAAATCTTGCTGTTGTTTCTGATTAAGCTCTGATACCAATTGTGATCCCAGAAATCAAGCAATCACAATGAAATCATGCACAAAATATTAACAATCAAAGAATCAATATGAGAGAGAAAATGTGTTTTTCATTAGTCTCAAAGTCATACGCTTACAAAGATATGGAAAACTTACAAGATACAAACTTACTTACATACAACAAAGAAAACAAAGACTTATATATGGGTCAAACAAGCCTTAACCTCATACAAAGTCAACATACACAATATAAACAAAACTATCTAATTGACTCAAAGCACTTGGTCTAACAAGCTGAAAAGAAAATTAATTGTTCTTACTGTGGCTTAAATGATTTTCTTAGTAAAGATTATGTTAATTATTGGCATGGTTCTTATTATATTACTCCTAAAAAAATGCAACTAACAAACCTGAACCCAAATACCAGTGGGTACCAAAACCAAAAGATCCATTTGTGTTGCAGGAACCTTAAGTCTAGGGATTGTAAAGAACTGTGGCTCTTGGATAACACAGTTCAAGACCCGTTCTTCAAAGTTAACAAGTTTGACTTCTAGACAAAGCAATCTAGGACCCGTACCTCAAAGATCAAGTTTGACTTCTAAACACAATAGTTTAGGACTCATACTTCAAAGATGAAGAGATTTGTACTTCGATGCTTAAGAAGAGATACTCAACCTTCAAGGGGGAGTACATATTTTTCCTATTGACATATATTGTGAATGCAATATTTCAGGGGGAGTAATTGACTTCTGATTAAATCAGATCAGAACTCGTTCTACGATGTTTTTTTTTTACTTTTCATGTCTTTACTTTCAATAAATGTTGTTATTTTTGCTTTCAATACGACCTTGTTGCTTTGAAGACTTTTTGACTAAATGAAAATTTTGAGGGGGAGCTTACATGATCATATCAATCATGACTTTGAGGCTAACTTTATGAGATTAACACTGAGCGTAAGGATTATTCTAACGTTAATCTCATACATGTTTGAAAGATGGACGACTTTCAAACATGAAAACACATTTTCTTAAACGTTCAAACCACTTCTCGATTCTTAAAATGTTTTCATGAATTTCAGAAGTATGTATTTTTAAAATGTTTTCAGTTATGAGCTTTCTTGATTAACTAACCGTGTGTTTTCAAAGATAAATACTTGTGTATTATATTTTACATATACTGTCAAGTATTCACACACACCAGTTTAGTATTTTTGTTGACTTTCTTATTATCATGTCTCAAAATGAAACAATTTTTCGGTTGTAATAAACTCCATTTGTATAATTCAATGTTCGTTGAGCGTTATTTCATTCAAAGTGATTCTTTCAAGAATTGTCTATACTTGTTTCATATAGACAAATTCCAACTTTTCATGACCTAAGCTTTTATTTATAAATCATTCATATTTGAACTTTTCCATACATTGTCAGATTCTTAAAACATATCTATTGATCTCACTTCGTTCATTCAATTTCCTTGTTTTGAGAAAATCTTCTATGTTTCAAATGCTCAAATCATCAAGATTATCTTACTGAGTATATATTTATCTGACATATGTACTTCATTATCCTTGAGTGCTTTAATTGTTGAAGTTATACGATTGAGCAACATTATGCTTTTAGGACAATTTCATGGGATCAGTGTGCGAGATTAACAGAATTTCTATGGATTCATGTTCACCAGTGTTTTCTACCCAAGAAGTTATACTGAGTGATCGAGAGGTGAGGGGTCAATATCAAATAGTGGGTGTGTGATGAGGTAAAATAAAAAGATAGTTTGGTTAGAAGTGAGCTTAAATAATAAAAAGAAAGAGGGTGTGAGAACAGAGTTAAAAGAATATCAGAACTCTACACCAAATCTTTTCTGAGTCGGGTAACCACATCTATTGTTGGTTCACATTCTTTGGTGACCTTCATTGAAACAGGCACTAGCCCATGCCAAATCTTGAATTAAACCACACCATTTACTCAACTTTTTTTCAACAAAAAGATGTTTCAATTTTAAATGGGGACGCAACACATAATCTATCTCGTCTTCATTTAGAAGATGCGGATATTATAAAAGAAGGAAAGTTGCCCCACCTTCGCATCTCGTTCATGCACATTGAGTCTGTGTAATATTGTTGTTGTCTCAAAGGTTTACACACGTTAAGCCTATAAGGCTAAGCATCTTTAATCTTTGTTACACATGCACAAGCACACAAGGAATTTGTTTCTTGTCATAACGTTCATAGAAAATTCCTTTTTGGTTTTTTGATGATTTTATGGAAGCCCTAGGGGAGTGAACATTAAAAAGCACATTTTCAATGTACATTCGTTGTACAAAGTGACTCTGTGCTGCTTACAGGCATTTTTAATTGATTGATTTGTTGATTCAGGATTACATTCTTATTTGTCTGAATTTGAAAAGATTCGGATGAATACGTTTTATGAATTGATGGATGGTTCGGATATTATATGGAAAGATCGGATACTAAACGTGGTCAGAAATTGGATACATGACATTTCTTGAATAAGTTTTGATGATTTATATGCTCTACATCATCAAAAGGGGGAGAGATTCAAGAAATGATTTATATGGGAGAAAGTCAAGAAATGGTTATGGGGAGAAAATGGAAAATTGAATCAATATTAGAATAAGGGGGAGATGATACACGAAATGACAGAGTCTGAAAGTTCAAGTATGCAATGAGGAGAAATTTCAAGAATTCAAGAAAGTTCAAGAAATTTTCTTTGAAGATTGTTTGAAAAAGAAAGCAAGCTAAAGTTGAAGATAATTTCATTCTGAAGTATTCGTTTAAAGACTTCGGGGGAGATTATTAAAGACTCTGAAGAAATTGGTATAAAGGGGAGAATGTTTTTCAAGCTTAAAAGGGGAGATTGATTTACAATGTGGAGATTATCAATTTTCATCCCAACAGGGGGAGAATGTTGATTTCCTGAGAAGAGCAGATTAGTTTTTCCAAAAGGAGAAAATGTTTGACAAATCTGACAATAAGGGGTATGTTTCACAAAGATGTTGAAGAAGGAGAATGTTATTGAAAGAGGGAGAATGTGTTTTGAAGATAAAATTATTTTTGAAGATGATCTTGAATCCAAAAGGGGAGAATGTTAGAGCATAAATTGTTGTCTTCAAGATCATCTAGATTGAAAGTCAAAAAGCCCAAGTCAAATCCTCGAGATTGTAAGTCAAAGGTTCTTAAAGTGGAAAGTCAAAGTCAACTAAAGTCAATTTTGTTAGTTAGTTTAGTTTGTTCTTTGTTCCTCGTAATTGTTGTAGGTATAAATAGGTTTGTTCTTGTTAGACTTATGAGCAGAGCTTAACAGTGTGTGTATATTGGAGAATCTAGTGAGAGAAATATTTGTACTAAGAGAGTTTGTAATATGTGACATCAAGATCAATTACATATAAGATTTGAAATCAATTTCTATTGTTAATCTTGATAATCTTGCATTAAACTGGGAATAACAGAGACATAGAAAAAAAAAGAATTAAGGTAGCAATAAATCACGAAATTACAAAATAGACAAAATAAAAAATAAGTTAAATTGGAGTGCTCGAATGAAAGACTTACATGTAATAATAATATGTGTGCCTTGTTGATAAAGGTTTGATGTTTTTCGGCATGTTTAGAGATCTTCAGATAACTTGTTTCCTTTGCCACTTACTACAAAAAAGGACAACATAAAAAACATATAAAGTCAATACACTAGCAAATAACTTAACAATAAACAAAAATCGATAGCAAATATTGATCTTTTAGCAATATAATTCTAGTTAGAGAAAATTTACTAGAGGGAGAGATTGAGAGGTATGTTGTTGTATGACAAAAATGTTAAAAACCCAATTGTAACCCCCGTAATTTTAGGGTAAGTCAAATTTCAAGTCAGCGTAGAAATCGATTTTTCAAGAGAAATAGAAGAAATGGGATTTTGGATTGAATCCTAGATTTTATAGTCTTGTCAGATGCGAAATTCAAATACAAGTCCAACGGTCCTTTCCGGAGCGAAAAACAGAGCTAAAACAAAGAAGTTATGACCAAACCAGTGATCGGGCAATAAACCGGGCGACCAGTGTCAAGTGGACGTCTGCATAGGGAAGCAAGTGGACATCCTCATTGGTTCTTCCACGGAAGCAGCAGAAGTTTCCATCCTGATGCAAGTGGACATCCGCATACTCCAAGTGGACGTCCGCATTGAGTCTGACGAAATTTTCACCCTTTTTCACCTTCAAATTTTCCCTCCTCTCTCTCCTACTTTTAACCCCATATCTAGATTTGATATCCCTCTCCCTCATTTCGATTTTCTCATCCAAAACCCCAAATCCATTCTCCTCTCTCCATCTTTCTCTCTCAAATCAAACCCCACACCATTTTTATGAACCTTAACCTTTCTAGAACCCCTTTCACTCCATCTTCTTCGTCATGTTTCTAGGGTTCATCCAATCCTTTTTCCCCATTTTGAAGATTGGGAGTTTGTGGTTCATTTTGGTGACCCAATAAGTATTTTGGTTGGTGGATTCAAGTTATGGTTAAGGTAATTTTCTCTTTTCTTCATCTATGGAAATTAGGGTTTTGAGATAAGATGAGATTTTATGTAAAATGTTTGGGGAATGATTCTATATGGTTGAATATGAATATTTATGGTTGGAAATTTATGGATCTAGGTTTTTTGGAAATTTTTGGCTTGAGGATCCAAGTCTCTTTAAAAGAGCTCAAGTTAGGGAAAATCTGGATTTAGCATAAATCTAGCAAGGTGAGTTCAAGTTGATTTGTGAAAACGTTATAAATGCCAAAATGTCCATTTTAAAGTGTTTATGTATTTTATATGAAATTATAAATTATTTAGTCATTTGGTGGGTTTGGATTATTTGAGGTGTTTGGCTTTATAAACCTTGTAAAACACCAACATTTGGGATTTTTGGACATTTTGATATATAAATGGAGGACATTTGACGTGAAGGTCCTTTTAGTATATTTGATCTTATAAACCATTTAAAAAATGCATATTATTGGGTTATGAGACATTTTGGAAATGTAAGGGTATGAGTTCATTTGAAAATGGTTTGTCTCAACCAATGAGTTTTGGGCTAATCAAACTTTTGGTCGTTGTATTTGCATAACGACACAATGGGTTTAACCGGAGATTACCGGAATACCGTTGGTTAGTTGTGTTTTATGATTTACATTGACTTTTATGGTACGATAAAGTAAATCGTTGAGCTTTTGGCTCGATTTTCACTAAGATAAGTCTTGTGGACATTTGTCCGGTTTAATAGCCCATTATGGAGTTTTGAGTATGATGACGTTTATTACGTGTCATTTGAGGATTACATGTTTTGAGTACTTTAGTCATTAAATTGGATTCATGTAGTGTTATAGACTATAATGTAATGGATCGATAGACATATGAGTCGGTCTTTAATATTTTTTTAAAAAGGGCTATTGCTTACTTGTTGGGACCAGGATTAGTCATGGGGTCGTCGAGGGCCTTATGGTGCAGGCTCTTGGATTCAAACATCTGCCATTGGCCCCGTGATGTAATTTCTGAGTCTATTTTTAAGGGATAGTTACTTCCCATTTGTAACCAGTTGAGACATTAGAAAGACAACTTGGTATGTTTATGTAGGACCGGATACTAGTCGTGGACCGTAAATGTAATCCTAGTGAATGAGTATAACTAGGATCATTGGGTGCCTTCCCCCACATCTGAGTACGAGCCGGAGAGTTCGTGGCCTTGATCCTAGTATCGTGAGATTAATAACTTGGAAAGTGGCCTACTTTTGTGTTCTGCCACAAGCCATGGAATTCGGGTCTCCCCCGTCACCGAAAGGTGTTGTTTTGGCTATTTTGAAACACCCCAAAATTTGGGACAAACAAAAAATTCCGGAAAGGAAAAGTGGTATATAAAGATAATGCCAAAGCACAAGCTTTTCCCAAAAGGGAACAATATACGTTTGTTATAATAACAAGTTTGTAATAAATAAGCAGTGAGGGATAACAACCCTTTAATCTAATTTCTAACTATAAAAGAGATTACAACAAGTTGTCAACCGAATCTCCAAAATGAATCACTTCCTATGATGGCGTCCCAAAATGCTCCTAAGCTCTCATCTAAGGCTTACTACACCTTCTTGGTGGTCACACCGCTAAAACCTGAGATACACATCAACCAATCAAGTGTTAGGCCAAATGAGCCTAGTGAGTTGAACAAAAACATGCATAATCATTTAAGAGTTTGTAAACATAATAATCCATAGAGGAATCAATGGGGGAGACCCAAAACACCAACGACTTTCACCTCAATAGTCGATGTACCTTGATGTTCAATCTCATGAGGAACATCCCGAATGCCCGACACATTTGAAGACTACCTCCAAGGCATTACTCCAAATGGCAGAGATCTAGGCACATACCGTTAAGGTGGATCCCCAAGACTACATCCTCCTAGTGCCTACTCATGGTTCATCCAATACATAATCCATCATTATACACATTTCACATCGAGTAAAACATATGCATATGATCCCAAAGAATCCAACCCAAAGGAGGTCAAACCCTATTCACAAAAACTCCACATATGGCATAATCACCCATATATATACTTATCACAAGATCATCTCCCATAATCCCCCACAATATATACTCATCAAGGTTTTCATGAGAAATTAGTACACAATATCTCAACATTTCCAAATATAGTAAGTTTAGGTCAAATTTAACAAATGATTCACACAATGGAAGAAAACATGAAATAATAATAGAAAGCATGTTAAGATATTTATCTCATTTTAATATGCTTACAAAAACTCACAATCTAGGTTTTTATAAAAACCCTAGAAAACTTGGGGAAACCCTAGAAAACTTGCAAAGTTCTTGAGATGAGAAGGAAGTGAGGAGAAGTCTTGAATCCAAGTTCCAAAGCCTCAATAAATCTTCCAAGTGAAATAAATGATCCTAGAGGAAACCCTAGAGTGGTTTTAACGAGGGAAGAGGGTTTGGTGAAGAACAAGTTGCTTCCACACAAGGAAAATCGTTTAGGTTATAAGGTGATTGAGAGAAGTGAGTAGAAAATCGTCCAAAGGGGGTATTTAAATGGTCTGCACCCACGGGCGAACTTTCCCGGCGACATTGCCATGTGGCATAGTCGCGACCCTCCCCTACCACACGGTACGTTCCAAGCAATAGTGATGGGTGACAGTGCTCCGTGTCACTATCGCAAGGTCATAGTCGTGCAGGTTGTATGGGTTACAATACATCCCCCGGAGATTGTGACAAGCGACTTTGCCCAAGGGCACTATCGCGAGTGCAAGTCGCTCCATACTCCCGAGGCCCGAACTTTTCAATCAATTTCGCAACTGGTCGCTTGGTCTCAGTTTCCCACAAGGTTTGCTATAAACAAGATTAAATCACAAATTCTAAAACGCTTGAGGTCTCAAAGCTAAAATTTAGAGCAAGAAATAATTTACGATTGATAGACACTTACATTGATTTTTCGGGTGTTACAATCCTCCCTCCTAAAAAAGGATTTTGTCCCTGAAATCACAATAAATTAAAACAAGTGAGGGTATCTCTTTTTCATGTCCTCCTCAGATTCCCATGTCACATTGGCACCCCGATGGTGCTTCCATTGAACCTTGACCATTGTTAATTCTTTATGTCGAAGCTTCTTCGTTCTTTACTACAAGATGGTTTCTGGCTTTTCCACACATCTATTCCCATTGTCCACCAGAATCTCCATTAACGGGATAACGCTTTCCTCTTCACCTAAGCTATTTACGAAGGTAGCATACATGAAATGTAGGGTGAATCCCATCCATTTCCGGTGGTAAGTCCAATCTGTAGGCTTGAAGTCCAATCTTCTCCAATATCGTAAAGGGTCCGAGGAAATGAAGACTAAGATTCCGACGCTTTCCAAAATGGATGATTCCCTTCCATAGAGATACCTTCAACATAACTCGCTCTCCCACTTGAAACTCGACCGGTCTTCGCTTCTTGTCTGCGTAACTCTTTTGTCGATCTTGAGACGTCTTCAAACGTTCTCGGATACCCTTTACTTTGTCCGTCGTTTCTTGTACGATCTCCGGTCCCGTGAATTGCTTTTCTCTTGCCTCGAGCCAACATACCAGTGTTCTACATTTACGTTCGTATAACACTTCGAATGGTGCCATCCCAAAGCTTGAGTGATAGCTATTATTGTAGGCGAATTCCACTAATGGTAGATACGAATCCCAATTTCCCCCAAAGTCTATGTCACACGATCGGAGCATGTCCTCGATAGTTTGGATCGTCCTCTCACTTTGACCATCCGTTTGAGGATGATAGGCCATGCTCAATTTGAACCTTGTGCCCAACTCCTTTTGTAGGCCATCCCAAAAATTACAAATGAACCGACTATCCCAATCTGAAATTATGGATAGTAAGAACACCATGACGCGATACCACTTCATCAATATAGAGCTTGGCTAATTTGTCCATCGCAACTTCTCTCGCACAGCCAAAAAGTGTGCGCTCTTTGTGAGTCGATCTACCACCACCCAAATAGTATCATGACCTCTCAAGGTCCTTGGTAACTTGGTGACGAAGTCCATTATGATGTGTTCTCACTTCCATTCCGGGATGGCTAAAGGTTGCAAACTCCCATAAGGCTTTTGATGTTCCACTATGACTTGAAGTCAAGTGAGGCACCTTTCCATATAGTTAGCCACATCGAGCTTCATTACCGACCACTAATAGTGCAACTTTAAATCTCTATATCTTTTAGTGCTACCGGGATGTATAGAGTACTTGGACTTGTGAGCCTCTGCCAAGAGCAACTCACTGATCCCTCCAACCTTTGGTACCCAAACCCTTCCTTGAAATAACTTGAGGCCGCGACTATCTTCTCTTAGTAGTTCTCTTTGTTTCACCATGATATCGGATTTGAGATTCTCTTCGCGTAGTACTTCGACTTGACTTGCTTTGATATTCTCCATTAGGCTTGATATCACGTCGATTCTTGAAAGGGTTAATTTAACCTCGCTCCCATAATTCTTCCGGCTCAACGAATCCGCCACTACGTTGGCTCTACCAGGGTGGTAAAGCAATTTGCAATCGTAGTCCTTCAAGAGTTCTAACTGTTAAGTCATAATTGTATTCAAGATTAAAAGAGGGGTCAAAGTTGTAAAGGGTTAAAAAGTTGTATTTGTTTGTTAAATATCTTGTAAGTCAAATTGTTTGACTTTGACATTAGATTATTGTTGTAAGGTCTTGTTGACCATATAAATAGTTGTGTATTTAGTTTTAGAAGTAGACATTCAAGAGAAACACGCAGATCACAAGAACTCGCATAGAATTCTTAGAGAGAAAAACACATGAGACTTGTGGCACTTTGTAACATTTATAGAGAGAATTCTCTGTTGTCTTGTCAAAGTTGGACCTTCGTTCTACGATACTCGGAGGGATCACAGGATCAGAAGAAGGAATATCAGCTTGAGCTCTCGACGACTGACCTACTTCAAATGTACTTGATGGAGCAGTGGTAGGCGGAGCTGGATCAGCAACAGGACTAGAAGTGACTGGAGGATCTTCAAGAATGTCATCTTGTGAAGGTAAGTCTCCATACAAAGTATTCGTTATTTCTTCATCCTTTGCATCGAGATAGAAATCATTCTCTTCAGTATCAAATAAGACAATTATATCATCGCAGTCTTCTTCTTTCACTTTGCAGAGCCTCTCATATCTGATATCATCATCATCATCATCAGAATTTATCTCTATGAAGTTAGCAAAGAAAGATCTCATGTCATTCGCAACTTCAGAATCATCTAACTCATTTGTCTTTGATGTAGAATCTGGATCACCATATACAACTATCTGCATGTTGTTCTCAATGTTCTGTTCAGAAATGTTCAAAACATTAGCCATAGAAGAAAAATCAACACAATCAATCATATTGTTCACAAGATTTTCAATACTACAATCTTGAACATCATCAACATTCTTTTCTCGGTTAGCAGCCTCAGATTGACTTTGATCTTCTCGAGGTGAAGAACTCTCCACCCTCTGTCTCTTTGACATCTCCCCCTCATGACCTTGATGATCAAGATCATCTTGGTTACGTCTCCTTTTATGAGACAGGCCAGCTTCAGCTCTGCAAGCCTGTTCATGATGATCAAACCTGTCAGATAGAGCAGTTAAAGCTTGAGTCATGAGAGAGAGACCTTCCTTGATATCAGAAAAATTTGTCCGTGCTTCAAATCTAAAGGAAGTGAACTCCTCATACAAAGCAGATATCCTGTCTGGTGCAGAAGTAGAAGCTGGAGGCGGAGTCGGTTGAAAGTTCCTTAACAGAGAAAGAAAGTCTTTATTCTGATGATCTGTCGAAGACATAGAGATAAGACGAGCATATAACAGATCAGATAATTCAGAAACTGGAATATCTTGAATTGGAGTACTTGAAGATACTAGAGCCACAAAAGTTGATGCAGATAAACCAAATAACTGTGAAAATGGTGGAGGAAGAGGAATGTAGACTATCGATGGAGCAGTAGTAGAAACGGTTGACGGTTCTCGAATAACAACTCCAGATGGTCGTCTGAACGGTAGCACTTGTGGAATCTCAGAATGATCTATCTCCACCATCTTCCCCTTGAATAAGGACTTCATCTTCTGAATTTGTTCGTGTTTTTGTTCATCAAACCGTTCACTCATTTGACGAATGACTTCATTCAAAGTCATAAACTTTTCAGTTGGATCTCTAGCTTGAACGGAAGAAGTCTCGACAGCAGATGTTGGTGTAGCCGAAGTCTGGATATCAGAAAAAAAAAGTTTCTATACCTTGATCCTGATGTTGGGCCGTAGCATTAGCAAAATCTAAGTCTAATTCATCTACCTGTATGTCAGCAACTGCATTATTAATAGGTACAGATTCTTCGTCAGACAGAACAACAACTTGATCAGTTATTTCAGTTTCTCTTATCTCCCTTTCAAAGGTGTGAATAGCAGGCTGACCACCGTCATTACCATCATTGCCATCATTATCATCATCATCTTCATCTCCATCTCCATCTCCATCATTACCATCAACAACATTGGCATCATCATCATTTTCACCATCAACAGGCTCATTGACAAATTCAGCAAGTACATCACCAATCTGTTGATCCGCATTATCTGCTTCAACTGCTTGTTTAGCTTGATCATCATGAGAAGGTTCAGCTCGTTCGGTTTCCAAAGACAAATCATGTTCCATACAATATTGAATTATGTTGTCATCATACGGATCAACATAATTTGCAATGAGTGCAACAGGAATCGGGATCGAGTACTCTAAAGTCTTCTTTTGTCTTTGAATGAATGTCATCTCAGTATCCCCAACTTGATTCCATGTAAGCCGTCGAGGAATATCTGGGTTACTTCTTAGCATACTCCGAACAATTAGCTTTATATACCGAACAAAAGGAATAAACTTCCGCTTCTTATGAGTCATCTTGTCTTGCACTCTCTCAGAAAGTTCGGTCCATAAAATGAACGTGTAGTCGACATGCAAGTCATAGACAACTGCATGGAACAATCGGAGATAATGCAGACTAGCGTTATCAGTACCCGAGTGTTTGGAGACATCTGATGAGAATTGAAAATAGAGCATACCAAACAGGTGGAAGATTTGATTTCTGAAACTGACTCACGTTTGAAAGAGTACCAACATACTCCAAAGCTTGAATACCCTCTAGAACTTCTGATTCTGAGGAAAAATTATAATAAGACGTTCGACCTGGTCGATAATTGGCTTCAGGTAGTTCCAGAATCAGACGAAGTCTTTTGTAGGAGAGAAACGAATCAAACTGATCAATTTGCAAGTCAAAGCGATGAGGACGGACCCGCTCATTCTTAGAAATAGTATGCCAAGCATGTTGAAGATAAACCTCAGGAACATCTGTTGGGAACTGAAGATTCTACCAAGTGTGGTTACTACTGCTAGTACTAAGTATGGTTACTACTGCCAGAGTATTTTGAAGATTAATACTGCTGAGTATTACTACTGCTAGTAGAATTAATACTGCTAGTCAAAGTTAGTGCTGCTTGAACAAAGTTAGTACTGCTTAGCTAGTTAGTACTGCTAGTAGTTAGTACTGCTTAGTAGTTAATGCTGCTAGAAGAAGTTAATGCTGCTGAGCATTATTAGTGCTGCTTAAGAGATCCGGATGGAAAGCATGACAACTGGATATACTGAGGATATACTGAAGATATACATAGAAGATATACATGGAAGATATACTGAAGATTTGTTTATTCTTTGTAATTATCTTTTGATCAGTATATGTATAGAATGTATAGAATAGATTGAATTAGTTTTTAATTTTTTGAAAGAGAGAAAATCAACCTCAAGGCATAGATCCTAATTCTAGAGAAGTAGAATTCGTATTGGTGAGCCTGTTCATCAATATTGAGGTTGAGTGTGTAATCTTGTGATTTTAATCATTGAATACAAGTTTACAGTTAGTTAATCATATACTGTTTTGTTTACTGTTTTATCAAATATCAAAGTGTTATTCCGCAACTTCTTTGATATTAGTTTCTGAGAATTAATTCTTGTTAAGAATTCGATCCTGACAAGTGGTATCAAAGCCTGTTCTCTCAGAAACATCTATCTATCATGGAAAATCTTACAGAATCAAGCAGTACTTTGGTCTCCAAGGTTCCAATGCTCAAACCCAGTGAGTTTCACATGTGGAAGATAAGAATCAGACAATATATTCTTCTCACTGACTACTCAATGTGGGATATCATTGAGAATGGTCCTTCTGAAGCTGGAAGAATAGGACCAGATGGAAAAAGACCTCCACCAAAGACAGATGGTGAAATAAAGATCAGACAGACAGAGATGAAGGCCTTGAGCACTCTGCTCTTGGCAATCCCCAATGAATATCAGCATCAATTTTGCAATTGCACTGATGCTCAAATTCTCTGGAATTCTCTAGAGAAAAGATTTGCTGGAACTAAGAGTATCAAAAGAAATCAAAGAGATGTTCTTAAGCAGCAGTATGAGAATTTTACTTCCTCAAAGAATGAGTCTATGACTCAAACTTTTGATAGGTTCAACAAACTCATTGGAGAACTGGCCACTGTTAGAGTAAAGATGGATCAAGATGACATCAACAGGAAGTTCCTAAGATCTCTTGGGGATGAGTGGACTATGTACACTGTCTCTTATAGGCAGAGTGACAATCTGGAGGAGAAAGAACTTGATGATCTATACAATGATCTAAGAGTTTTTGAAACTGAGGTAGAGATCAAGAAGAAGCCTACTGGTTATGTCCACAATTCTGCACTTCTTTCAGCAGCCACTGATACAACTGCCATCCCTGAAGCAGTTAGTACTGCTGGTGGAGCAAGTTCAGAAAAAAGATCTAAAACAATCTTTGAAGCCTTCTTGTCCAGTCATAGTAACAACTCATTAATCAATGATGATCTGGATCAACTTCACCCTGATGATCTGGAGGAGATGGATATCAAATGGCAGATGGCCATGCTATCCATGAGGGTGAAGAAGTTCATTAAAAGAACAGGAAGGAATAATTTCTCTCAAAGAAGAGAGGATGGAGCTGGTTTTGACAAGACCAAAGTGGAATGTTATAAGTGTCACATGAAAGGACACTTTGCTAGAGAATGCAGGAGTGTTGTTCCTAACAACAACCACCAACAAGCTCAGAATGGTAGCTACACTCAGAACAAGAATCCTGCTCAAGCCCTTGTTTCTCAACAAGGAATGGGATTTGATTGGAGTGATCAAACTGAAGAAGCCATTCAGAATCAAGCTCTTATGGCAGAAGTGTCTGATCTCCCATCTGAGGTAACTTCTAATCTTTGCACTAAAACTTGCATTGACACTATCAAAAGATACAGGGATCACAATCAAAGTATGTGTGATGACCTCAAAAGGTTAGAAAAAGATAGAAGAGATTATGTGCTAATAGTTGAGAGATTTGAAGAACAAATCAAAGGCTTTCAAGCTAATGAACTTCAACACTCTTATGACATTAACTACTGGAAGTGGGAAAAGAATGAGTTAGAGACCAAACTGTCTAAATCCTTAGAAGAGAGTGATAAGCTAAAGGAGGAATTGTCCAAAGTTAAACTTGACATAGAGAAGTTTTCATATGCTTCAAAGGCAATGGATTCTCTTCTAAAGGCTCAGATTCATGATAAAATGAAGCCTGGTATAGGATACAACAGTACACCTCCTCCTTATAACAACAATTATATCTCTCCTACTTCAGACTTGTTAGAAACCAAGGAGAAAAAGGACTTATTTGAAAAAGCCTTTAAGATAGACCCTTTGGATGAAGTAGTGATTAAGGATCTAACTGAGAAAGAAGCCAGTAAGAAGAGAGATAATGATATAGGTAAAGAAATCCATGAAGAAAACAATATAATCACCAATGAGGGATGTGGGAAAGACTGGATAAAGTCCAAGGAGATAGAAAAGACCAAAGGAAAAGACAACAAGGTCCATTACAAACAGACCACAGTTGTGAATCCTGCATCTGGTAAACAGTGTGATTGCAGTAAAGCCAAGAGCCTAAATTCTGGTTTAAAAAGAGGAAATCAAAGAAACTGGAATAATCAATGGGCTCAGAAGCAAGGAGTTGATCTGAATAAAATCAATAAACCAAAACCTTGCTTCATATGTGGCAAGTTAAATCATCTGGCTAAATCTTGCTTTTTCAATCCTATTAATCAACAGATGACCTTTCAAAGATGTAAGCAAAAGTCTGTTGATTATAGAAAGGCTGGAAAGAAACATGGTGAAAAGAAAGGCCCCATAAAGAAAAAGATTTTAAAAGAAAGCATTAAAATGTGGGTGCCCAAAAGCACTAAAACTGTTAGTACTGCTGACAGGGTTAGTGCTGCTGGAAGTATTACTGCTGCTACCTATGTTAGCACTGCTAAAAACATTAATGCTGCTAATACAGTTAGTACCTCTTCAAAGGTTAATACTGCTAACACAGTTACTGCTGCTAACACAGTTACTACTGCTAACAAGATTAGTACTGCTAAGCATACAAGTGTTGCTAAGGCAGTTAATACCTCTAAAACCAGTACTGTTTCCAGCACAAATGTTTCCAAGCCTATTATTGTGACAAAATACTCCAAGAATGAGGAGTTAAAAATCAAAAATCTTGTCAAGAAGGAATGCAAGTATTTTGATGAGAAAGGGGTACCCAAGACCACTTTGGCTTGGGTTCCTAATTCATACTAACTGATCTATCATATGTGCAGGGCAACCAACAGCTCAAGGGAAAGAGCATATGGCATGTTGATAGTGGTTGCTCAAGGCACATGACAGGCAACATGTCATGCCTTCAGGATTTCAAGCATATCAATGGAGGACATGTTGCTTTTGGAGACAATCTTACTGGTGGTAAGATAAGTGGAAAAGGTAATGTCACCAAAGGTAAGATGACATTTGAGGATGTCTACTATGTTGATCAATTAAAATACAACCTGTTAAGTGTATCACAGGTTTGTGACAAACAACATAGTATATTATTTACAAATACTGAATGTATGATCCTTGCTCCAGGGTTCAAAGTAGTTGATGAAAGCATGATACTACTAAGAACTCCAAGAAAGGACAATGTTTACTGTCTAGATATGGAAAATGTTAAAAGTGATTCATCTCTAAATTGTCTTGTTTCAAAAGCTTCTATAGATGAATCCTCTCTATGGCACAGAAGGATGTGTCACATGAATTTTCAGACTATGAACAAACTTGTTAAAAACAACCTTGTAAGAGGTTTACCTTCTAAAGTCTTTTCATGTGATGATCATTGTGTTGCTTGTCTCAAAGGCAAACAACATAAAACTTCTCATAAGACCAAAGAGATAAATTCTATTTCTTCTTGTCTCCAGTTATTGCACATGGATCTGTTTGGTCCTACAAATGTTATGAGTATAGGCAAGAAATCTTACTGCTTGGTTATTGTTGATGATTACTCTAGATTCACCTGGGTATATTTTCTAAGGACTAAGGATGAGACAAGTGGACTGATCAAGTCCTTTATCCTGAGAATTGAAAACCAAACTAATCAAAAAGTAAAAGTCATTAGATCAGATAATGGGACTGAATTCAAAAATTTTGATCGAAACACCTTTTGTGAAGAGAAAGGGATTGAGAGACAGTATAGTGCTCCTAGGACTCCTCAACAGAATGGTGTTGCTGAAAGGAGAAATAGGACATTAATAGAGGTCGCTAGATCTCTGTTGGCTGATTCAAAACTGCCAATTACCTTCTGGGCTGAAGCAGTTAATACTGCCTGTTATGTCCAAAACAGAGTTCTAGTAGTTAAGCCAAAGAACAAGACACCATATGAGCTTTTAAATAAAAGAAAACCCTTTATTGGATTTTTCAAACCTTTTGGGTGTCCTTGTACCATTCTCAATACCAAAACTCACTTAGGTAAGTTTGATAGCAAAGCAGATGATGGATTTCTTGTTGGTTATTAATCTCAAAGTAAGGCCTACAGAGTTTTCAATTCATCTTCTAGAATAATTGAAGAAAGTGACAATGTCAAATGCAATGAGAACACACCAAATCCTATTGGAACTGGTCCTCAATGGCTATTTGACATTGATTCACTAACTAACTCCTTTGGTTTCAGTAGTAATGATCATGCAGGTTCAGGAGGTGAAGGATCAGGGACTACACAAGTTCAAGAAAGTGTATCTAAATCAGTGATCTTTCCCACACCCACAGTGAATTCTTTTGAAGACTGTGAAATAGAACAATCTACTGGACCAAGTCAGAGTAGAGATGAAGAGAATCAAGAAGATAAAGAATCAGAAGTAGCAGCTGAAAACACTTCAGTTGAGTTGAATGACTCCAATCTAGAAGCTGATGTTAATGAAGAACCTAGTCACAACACCAGAGTTAAAAAGAATTATCCTCCACAGCTGGTAATAGGAGATATATCATCTCCTATGATGACTAGACATCAGAGCAGAATTCAAGAAATGCAAGATCAACAGCATACAGTGCTTTCTTGCTTTCTATCCCAGCTTGAGCCCAAAAAGGCACATGATGCAATGAAAGAATCCAGCTGGATAGAAGCAATGCAAGAAGAATTGTTGCAGTTCAAACTACGAGATGTATGGGATCTGGTAGACCTTCCTAAAGGTCACAGAGCAATTGGCACAAAGTAGATCATCAGGAACAAGAGAGATGAAAGAGGAATTGTCATAAGGAACAAAGCAAGGCTAGTGGCTCAAGGGTATACTCAAGAAGAGGGTATAGATTATGAAGAAGTCTTTGCACCTGTGGCTAGGATAGAAGCTATCAGATTATTCCTAGCCTATGCTTCTTACATGAACTTCAAAGTCTATCAAATGGATGTAAAGAGTGCTTTTCTCTATGGTTCAATTGAAGAAGAGGTATATGTCTGTCAACCACCAGGGTTTGAAAACCCAAGCTATCCAGACAGGGTATACAAATTGAAGAAAGCTCTTTATGGACTGCATCAAGCTCCAAGAGCATGGTATGACACTCTGTCATCCTATCTCTTGGACAATGGCTTTGAAAGAGGAGTCATTGATAAGACTCTATTTATCAAGAGAAAGAAGAAGGATATCTTGTTGGTCCAAATTTATGTTGATGACATTATCTTTGGATCTACAAGAGATAACATGTGCAAGGAGTTTGAGGATCTAATGCATCAAAGGTTTAAAATGAGTTCCATGGGGGAACTTACTTTCTTCCTTGGACTCCAAGTTCAACAGAAGTCAGATGGCATCTTCATATGTCAATCCAAGTATGTGCAGGACATTCTAACCAAGTTTGGTTTCTCAGATTCAAAACCTGCTAGTACACCTATGGAAACTCACAAACAGATAACAGCAGATCTTGAGGGGGAGGATATGGATGTGCATCATTACAGATCCATGATTGGCTCTCTCATGTATCTCACAGCATCAAGGCCAGATATAATGTTTCCAGTCTGTGTGTGTGCAAGATTCCAAGTTAGGACAAAGCAATCTCACTTTCAAGCTGTTAAGAGGATATTCAGATATCTCAAAGGACAACCCAGATTGGGACTTTGGTATCCTCATGACTCACCCTTTGACCTAATTGCATACTCAGACAGTGATCTAGGTGGGGCAAACTTGGACAGAAAGTCTACTTCTGGAGGATGTCAGTTCTTGGGTGCTAGACTAGTTTCTTGGCAGTGCAAGAAACAAACCACAGTGTCCACATCTACAACAGAGGCAGAGTACATAGCAGCTGCAAGTTGTTGTTCTCAAGTCTTATGGATTCAGAATCAAATGATGGACTATGGGGTAACCTTTCTACACACTTCTATTTTTATTGATAATAGCAGTGCTATCAGCATTGTAAATAATCCTGTCAAGCACTCTAAGACAAAGCACATTGAGATCAGGTATCACTTTATAAGAGACTGTAATGAAAAGAAACTTATTCAAGTTGTGAAAGTTCATACTGACAACCAGTTTGCTGATCTATTCACCAAAGCTTTTGATGTGGGTAGATTCACTTTCTTGGTAACAAGTGTGGGAATGATCAACTCTGAATAAACATTATCTCAAAGTGGATAAATATCTGAATATTATAGATTCTTGGTACTTCTAATCTATCTTTTGCAGGGCATACATAGCAGTACTCAATTCAGCCTAAGCTTCAAGGAGTAAGTACAGTTAATACTGCTAGTTAGTTAATACTGTTCACAGTTAATACTGCTCACAGTTAATACTGCTAGTTAGTTAATACTGCTCGCGGTTAATACTGCTCACAGTTAATACTGCTAGTTAGTTAATACTGTTCACAGTTAATACTGCTCACAGTTAATACTGCTAGTTAGTTAATACTGCTCGCGGTTAATACTGCTCACAGTTAATACTGCTAGTTAGTTAATACTGCTCGCGGTTAATACTGCTCGCGGTTAATACTGCTAGTTAGTTAATACTGCTCGCAGTTAATACTGCTCGCAGTTAATACTGCTAGTTAGTTAATACTGCTCGCGGTTAATACTGCTAGTTAGTTAATACTGCTCTAGGTTAATACTGCTTTTAATCCGAATACTATAAATACCCTTTGCCCGCCTAAAAGTTCATAACGACTCTTTGCTTACTATTCTCTTGTGCTCTAAACCCTCTCTCTCTCAAGTATCAAGTTTTCAGGCAAGAACTTTCAACGATCAATGGCATCAATTACATTCATTGACGAGCACAATGAAATCGCGATGCTCCAAAAGCCAAAGCAAGCTGCAGGATTGCATCAGATTGTGGATTTCCTGAAAGCTAGTCATATCGCCTACGCACTAACAGTGTCTCCCTCAATTTATATTGAGCATCAAAGGCAATTCTGGGCACATGCCACCATTGTTACTGAGGATGGTGTGCAAATGATAAAGACGACAGTGTGTGGCAAGCCCTTGACAGTTTCTGAAGAAGTTATTCGCATCAGTCTACGTCTAGACGATGCTTCTGGTATAACTTCTATTCCCAATGATGAACTGTTTTCTTCCCTTACAAGAATGGGGTATGGAGGCCCATTGGGTGTTTTCAAATTCTCAAAAGCAAAATTTTCACCCCAATGGCGTTTTCTTGTTCATACCTTGATGCATTGCATCTCCAAAAAGACTACTGGATGGAGTGAGTTCAGCAGTCCAATTGCCTATGCTTTGGTCTGCTTGGCTACAGCCAGAAAGTATAATTTCTCAAAAATGATATTCAATGATCTTGTATCAAACATGAGAAACAAAAAGAGTTTCTTTATGTATCCCAGGTTTGTCCAAGAAGTTATTACCAATGAATTGACGGACATACCACAACCTGTTGGGGTATATGTACCTAAACCCCCCAAAGGCAAGGTTTTCTCAAATATGAGAAGATCTGCTGGGGACTCGGAAGGAGTTGACACCCCATTGTTCTCTACAATGATGGTGGTGTCCCAAACCACTGAAGGTATGGCAGCAGGGTCAAGGCCCCCATTAGACCATCCCACTGCTAGCCAAGCCCAACCTTCCCATTCAAAAACAATTCCCCAGTCTCTTCTTGCAAAACCATCCTCTTCATTTACCCAAACTTACAAGAGAAAACAGGTAAAGAAGGCTCCTTCCCTTCTTGTACCAGAATCCCCCAAGCCTTTAAGCCCTCTAAAGGAGAATTCTTCTTTAGAGAATATCCATAGGGAACCCACAGGGGTGTCTCCCAGCCCCAAGGAGGTGCTCTCTGAGGAGGAGGAAGAGCATATGGGTGATGAGGCTGCCACTACTCCTGCTAGCACAGAGGAGGAAAGGGGTAACATCAATAAGACCTCCCCCATGGCAACTTTAAATGAGCAATCATTTGAAGGTCCCTGGTGCCAAGAAACCAAGGGGGTGGATAGTGCTTCTGCTAGGCAGAAGACATCTACTAATAAAAGATCCAATGATCCTTCAATAGGGGGTAACACTCCTGGAGAAGGTGAGGACAGATATAACTATGAGGAATTGATGGAGACCATGGGAAACATCAACCAGGATGTCCTCAAGCAAGGAAAAGAAATAGAAGAGATGAAGCTGGTTATCCTATCTCAACAAGTTCAGATCACCAAACTAAAGAAAATGGTGACAAGATTGTTACAGAAAAAGAGAAGGAAGCAGTTTGTGTTAAAGAGGAGGACAAGTGTTCAAGATGATTTCAACAAGGGGGAGAATTCAGAGGCTGAAGCAGAAAAAGAAAGTATTTCTGAGATGGGATTTGATGGTAAGGGGGAGAAAGCTGCAGAAACAGAAACACAAGAAGAAGAAACAGATAATGTTCAAGCAGCAACAGGGCTATCTGTTGAAGAATTGGAAATAGCTGAAACATTAGTAAAAGCAAAGAATGACACTCCTAAGGCTACTCAAAAGGCTAAGGGAGTGGTCATCAATGAAGGAGGCCTGGAAAAGAAGACACAAGAAAGAAGTGAGGCAGGGTTGAAGGATACAAAGGGTAAAGCTAAGATTATTGAACCTGAACAACCTGCAAAGAAGAAAAATCAGATAAAACTGGATGAAGAAGTGGCAAAGCAGCTTCAGGCAGAAATGGAAAAGGAGGAACAGCTGCAAACAGACACTGATAGAGAGCTTGCAAGAATAATGGCCAAGAAGTTAAATGCAGAATACCAGAAGAGCATGAAAACAGCAGCTCAGGCCAAGCAAGTACAAGTAAAAAGGATGCCATTCAAAAAGCATAAAAGACAACCCTCCAAGACCTTTTTGGCCAATCAGGAAAGAAGAAAGATGATAAACTTCTTGAAAGGTGCAATTGGTGTTAAGGGGGAGATGTTTACCCATATGGCATACTCTCAGGTTGAAGAGATATACAAGAAGGAAATGACAAAGCTTCAAGGGGATTCCTCTCAAAGAGAAGAAGCAGAAAGGAGGATGAAAGAGAGACATGATCTCAACATCCAACAACCATTCCCTGAGGAGACCACACCCTCAAAGGATAAAGCTGAAGAAAAGATAGAAGAACCTGAGAGTGTTGGTGTTGAAGCCAAAGCTGGAAAAAGGGTGAAGACAATTGCTTCCAAAAGGCAGTCTAAAAGGCCCAGAGTAGAAGAAACAGCTGGTACTACAACAGAACATTCAGAGGTACCTATAGCAGAATCAGTTCAACTTCCAGAACAGTCTAGTGAGCCAACAGATGAGAATATGGATACATACATGACCATAGTGAACCCCTTGAAGGCTGATCCAATCTCTATGCAAGCTCCAGAGATCATCTTCTGGGATATTCTAAGAGACAATGGAAAGAATTTCTTCAGAATCAAGAGAGCTGATGGTTCATTTGAAGCTTATTCAACATGGGGGAAAGTTATCAGAAGTTGTTCCAGAGCTGACATTGAAGAACTACATAAAGTGGGGATGAAACTTTATGAACCTGTGTTGAAAGGTACTGAAGAGAATCTTCTCAAAGTGACATTAGAATACTTGTGCATGATGTTTGATCCAGAAAGAGTACATCATAGGATTAAAGATCATAAGCATGAGTTCATATTCAAGAAGATTGACAAATGGATACTATTTGAAAACTGTGGAGTATACATGATTACTATTGATAACTGTTATCATGAATACTACCTGGTGGACAAAATATATGAGCATAGCAAGGAGAAGTTGGAAGGGATGCTTAAAGCTACACTGGTCTGTACAAAGGATTCAGAGATGGCCAAGATTGTGGTGAGAAGAACTGTGAATCAAAGCTTGGGCCTAGACCCAAATTTGGGAAATTGAACCAAAGGTGTTGAAAGCATCTTGGAGAGCTTATAAAGAAGTATCTGAAGAACTTGACTTCTCTTCTAAAAGTCAAGTTAGGGGGAGATTGTTGGGAACTGAAGATTCTACCAAGTGTGGTTACTACTGCTAGTACTAAGTATGGTTACTACTGCCAGAGTATTTTGAAGATTAATACTGCTGAGTATTACTACTGCTAGTAGAATTAATACTGCTAGTCAAAGTTAGTGCTGCTTGAACAAAGTTAGTACTGCTTAGCTAGTTAGTACTGCTAGTAGTTAGTACTGCTTAGTAGTTAATGCTACTAGAAGAAGTTAATGCTGCTGAGCATTATTAGTGCTGCTTAAGAGATCCGGATGGAAAGCATGACAGCTGGATATACTGAGGATATACTGAAGATATACATAGAAGATATACATGGAAGATATACTGAATATTTGTTTATTCTTTGTAATTATCTTTTGATCAGTATATGTATAGAATGTATAGAATAGATTGAATTAGTTTTTAATTTTTTGAATGAGAGAAAATCAACCTCAAGGCATAGATCCTAATTCTAGAGAAGTAGAATTCGTATTGGTGAGCCTGTTCATCAATATTGAGGTTGAGTGTGTAATCTTGTGATTTTAATCATTGAATACAAGTTTACAGTTAGTTAATCATATACTGTTTTGTTTACTGTTTTATCAAATATCAAAGTGTTATTCCGCAACTTCTTTGATATTAGTTTCTGAGAATTAATTCTTGTTAAGAATTCGATCCTGACAACATCCGCACAGAAAGTGAGAGCCGGAGCAAGAGGATGTCCTTTAAGATTGGCTCGAATCATTGGATGAATTTTGATTTTGTCAAAATCCACATAATAGTTGTTTGGCTTGTATGGCAAAACATAGAGCATAGTGGGAAAGACATCATTTGGATTTCGCCTTTCAGCAGAGAGATTCGCCCCAGTAGAAAGTACAGAAGGCATAGGCGTCACGCGGGATGCACGATCAGATGGATCATAGAATTCATCTTGGAGTACATTCTCATCTTGGATCATAGGATCAGAGATGTTATGAGAAGCCATTACAGTACCTAAGAAACAAAAATGATGAAAATTAGCCAAGTGAAAAAATAGAAGAAAGTGAAAAAAATTGCCAAGTCAAGTTTGCGCGACAAGTGAGTGGCGCAAACTGAGTTTTGTGCTACGTACTGGTGGCGCAAAATGAGTTTTGCGCGACGTACTGTTGGCGCAAAACAAAGTTTGCGTTTCTAGTGCATGGCGCAAAACTAAGTTTGCGCGAAACACTGATGACGCAATCGAGGACTTGGAATAATTTTCATGAAAACAAACAACACAACAGAAGTTTGCGTGACACGAAGGTAGCGCAAAAGATATTTTGCGTGACCAACGTGTAGCGCAAAATGACAGTCATAAAAAACAAAGATTTGTGTTTCAAGTAGTTAGCGCAAAACTAAGTTTGCGTTACCAACGTGTAGCGCAAAACTAACTTTACGCTACATGAAGGTGGCGCAAAACTTAACTTTGCGCTATCAACTTGATCGCGAAAAAAAAACCTAGAAATCCGAAATATGCGCGAGTTCATCTTCTGATTTTTAAAAACTCAAAGAAATCGATTTTAATGCAAAATAATTGATCGAAATACATAAAGAATAGATTCTAAACATATTTCAAGCAATCGATTACTGAAAAAAAATCAGTTTACAACACAAATTTTGAAATTTTGAAAAATAGGAGATGAACAGTCGCCAAACAATAAAACCAAAATCGAAGAAAAATACAAAGATATAAAGATTGAAATCACATACCTTGATGTCGAAATCAGTAACTAACAACAACCCAAATGAAGATTTGAACTAATAAGAACTCACTATGAGCAATCGAAGATGAACTCACAGTGCGAAATGATAGGTCGTCGCACACTGTCAAAAATAACACACAGTAAAAAAATATATACAATGCAACCCGAATCAAATACGAAAAGAAGATAGAAAACATACATGAACCGATTGAATGAACTGAAATCGAGGAAAGAAAATGAGCACAGAGAGGGAAAACCAACAGTCAGAGTTCAAACAAGATGAAAAAGAGCGTGAAAAAGGACAAATAGAATGACTTGCACTATTTATACCAAACAACAAAAAAACTAGAAAATGACACTCTAAAAAAATACAATAGATAGCACATAGAAATGATATTTTTATCCTAAACGCTCTTTTACTCCCCCTACACAAATGCATTAGATATGACAAATGAATTTAGCATTTGTATAGAAATATCAGAAAACTTACCTGATGGACGGCTGATCTGAACTTTAATCATTTTATCAGATAAGTACCTGACCACTTTACACACTCCCCCTCAAAATCAGAAGATATCAGTTTTTCATTCAGATTTTCTCTCCCCCTTGAAATATGCACATACCAATTTACAAAGATATGGAAACACAAACATAGAAACATCAGTGTAAAAAGAAAAATATACTGAATATAAATTTTGAAACAACTAAATATTTAAAATTTTAAACACTATACAAATTAGATTCTACTCAGTAAAATATCACAGATTTTACAATCAATTGAACTCAAGTGTATGTTTTTGGATACATATACAAGTTTCATTGCATATCAAGTTAATACATGTTCAGTTTCAACAACTTTCAGCAAATTATTCAGTGTGCTCGCATGCGAACTTTGATTAGCTTCAAGAAAAATGAAATTATAAAAATATAATAGAATACTTTACATGTACTCACACTAAGCCATCAAGAATTAAGACTTTCACAAATTTTTAAGTTTATCGCAACTCAGAAATATCACCAACTATCATGAGATGTGTTCTCATTGGCATATTTTAGCATTGTGCACATTGGCATCTTCACATGAGTGTGCTCTTTGGCATCTTTTAAGCTTGTGCACATTGGCATCTTTTAATCAAAAAGTTTGATAAGTAAAGAACATGTCGTAAACGTAACTTTCTATCTGACCCTATTGCAGGATTTGGGTCAGCCGCTCCCAGACCAGTTGGCCTTAGGGGACTAGGTGTCAAGCACCCCTTGGAACTTACTCTCCCAGATCAGAAAGGCTACATCGACACATCCTAAACCCATTCATACCAGTAGAACATGACTTTCGATCTGATTCTATAGAAGGATATGGGTTCGATCACTCCCAGACCAATTGACTTAGGGGACCAGATGACAAGCATCCCACGGAACTTACTTTCCCAAACAAGAAAGGTCACAGGTACAAACTTTTGAACTTAGAGATTTCTGTATTTCATATATATAATTTTCATCTCAATCACTTAGTTTTACATCTAAGTGCTTAGCCCATATTTTCATTACAATCCATAATTCTGACTTTTTAGGATTTCTAAGCATTGTAAACTATAAATATTCCGAATGACACATCTTTAAAGCATTTTCAAAAGTTTCAAACATGTTGCTGACTTTTCGATTTTTGTAAGACTTGAAAGTTGAACATATAAAACTTAGATATAAACAAACCAACTTGAAAATTTATCCTAGGCACACATTTTATTCAAAAGAAAGAAAACCTGTAAAACTTTTACTTTATAGAATAAAATTTGTAATGATTTAAACTTTTAAATTCAGCATGCCAAGTTTTGAAAGCAGAAAATTAAACTGTTTTTCATCTAAAGCTTTTGTAAAAATATCGGCAAGTTGATATTCAGTTGGAACAAAATATAATTCAATAATACATTCTTCCACATGATGCTTTATGAAGTGGTACATCATATCGATGTGTTTGGTCTTTGTGTGTTGAACCGGGTTGGCTGATATCACGATCGCGGATTTGCTATCACAGTAGATTGGAACAGCTTTGTACGGCATCCCGTAGTCACGAAGTTGTGTCTTCATCCATAACACTTGAGCACAACAACTAGCTACAGCGACGTATTCTGCTTCTGCAGTCGAGATAGACACAGAATTCTGCTTTTTTGACGCCCAACTTATTAGTCTATCACCAAGAAATTGAAGGTGTCCTGAAGTGCTTTTCTGGTCCAATTGATTTCCACTGAAATCTGCATCAGAGTAAACAATTAGTTTATAATCAGAACTCTTAGGATACCACAAACCTAAGTACGGAGTTCCTTTGATGTAACGAAATATTCTTTTGACTGCTAACAGATGCGATTCCTTTGGCTTTGCTTGAAATCTGGCACATAAGCAGGTAGAGAACATGATATCCGGCCGACTTGCAGTTAAGTACATAAGTCATTCGATCATCCCTCGATTGTTCTTGACGTCCACAGCTTTTCCATCCGGATCTAGACCAATTTTAGCACCATGAGCCATCGGCGTGCCAATTGAAGTGGATTTGTCCATCTTGAATTTCTTCAAGATATCAATAACGTACTTCGGCTGATTAATAAAAATGTCGTCCGAAAGCTGTTTCACTTGAAGTCCGAGGAAGAAATTAATTTCTCCCATCATGCTCATTTGAAACCTGGAGGTCATGAGATCAGAAAACCAAGTACATAAAGATTGATTAGTCGCACCAAATATAATATCATCTACATATATTTGAACTAAGAAGATATCCAATTTATCACGAAAGATGAAAAGAGTAGTATCGATTGATCCTTTGGTAAACCCGGATTTTAGCAAGAAGGTCGGCAACTCATCATACCACGCCTGCGGTGCTTGTTTCAAACCATATAATGCTTTATCAAGAAAGTATACGTGATCAGGATGATTTTTATCAACAAACCCCTCTGGTTGAGAAACATAAACTTCTTCTTTCAATTTCCCGTTGAGAAAGGCTGTCTTTACATCCATCTGATAAACGGTAAAATTGCGATAAGCAGCAAAAGCAAGAAACATTCGAATAGCTTCTAATCGTGCTACCGGCGCGAAAGTTTCATCGTAGTCGATTCCTTTTTCTTGTCGGTAATCCTTGGCTACCAATCGAGCTTTGTTACGAATGACTATATCGTCTTTATCTTTCTTGTTCTTGAATATCCACTTTGTGCCAAAAATACTTTTTACTTTTGGCCTTGGAACAAGTCTCCAAACTTTTAAAGATTCAAATTGATTGAGTTCCTCTTGCATCGCTATTATCCAATCCGGATCCTCCAACGCTTCAGATACCTTTGATGGTTCAATCTTACTTAGAAAGCAAGTGAATAGACATTCGTTTGGAGTTGCCGTCTTTGAACGAGTAGATACGCTTGCTTGAGGATCACCAATAATCTGATGTATAGGATGAGATCTTGTCCATTTGGTGGTGTGAGGGAGAGGATCTATAACTTCTTGAACAACTTCTAGATGTTGAGAGAGAGCTTCATGTACTTCTGTGTCAGACGAGGGAACATAAACTATTTCAACTGAAGGAGGAGGTATTTCAACAACATCTGAATCAAACTCTGGAATTGTTGGTTGAATATTAGCATTTTGTTCGTCTTCTTGAACTGATTCTTCTTGAACAGATTCTTCTTTGACCAGATTCTTCTTGAACTGATTCAGTATGCACTTGCTCAGATTCTGATTGCTCTTTATGAGATTCAGAAATATTGTTTTGAGATACAGGATTGACTGGAACATCATCATTTTCAGAGATAGATGCAGCGGAATTTGTAGTAGATGTACTCACATTTTCCTGATTCAAAACAGTTGAAGCCTTTTCAGTGTTAGATTTAGGAAAATCATCATAAAAATGCCCAAATAGAAAATCAAGATCAGTAAGATTAAGCAAAAAAGAATGTGGATCCTGATTTGTCTGTTGAATTGCAGGTTCTGAACTGACTTGTCAAGAAGCTAAATTCCCTGAAAGTGCGAGTTCTGGACATGTTTGACTAGAAACCAAATCTGCGGCTTCGTCAAATTTAACATTGACACTCTCTATCACTTTTCTGAATGAAGTAAGAAAGACTCGGTAAGTCGCAGAATTAGAAGAATAACCAAGAAAGATACCCTCATCTGCCTTTGGACCGAACTTGTTCAGATTGTCGCGATCATTCAGAACATAACACTTACACCCAAATGATTTGAAATATTTGACATTTGTTGAATCCACGATGTAGAATAGATCTGTTCTGAGTATGACATGCAATAGATACATCTTCGGCCCAATGAGACAAAGAAAGACCGGAATATGCAAGCATCGATCTGGCAGCCTCGACAAGCGTTCTATTTCTTCGTTCAACAACACCATTTTGTTGCGGTGTTCGAGCAGCAGAAAATTGTTGTTGAATGCCTTGATCTTCGTAGAATGCTTGAAGAGTGTTATTCTTGAACTTTGTACCATTGTCTGATTTGACAACTTTGACCGGTTTTTTCTTGTTAGTCTGAATCGTTTTGATTAGGTTGATGAGTATGTCAGGAGTTTCATCTTTGGACTTGAGAAACTTGACCCAGGTGTATCGTGAATAATCATCAACTACCACCAAAACATATCTTTTCTTTCCGATACTCTTTGTCTTCATAGGTCCACATAAGTCAACATGTAATAGTTCAAGAATGTCCATAGTGCAGGCCTCCGACTTTGGCTTATGCGGAGCTTTCTTCATCTTTCTTTTCTCGCAGTCTTGACAGAGATGGTCTTTCTGAAATCGGAGTACTGGGAGACCTCGTACTGAATCATTCTTGACAAGTCGATCCATGTATTTGAAATTAAGATGAGCTAATCTTCGGTGCCATATCCAACTTTCATGAACAGAGGCTATAGATAATAAGCAGATATCTGATGGAATTTTAACTTTGGAAAGATCAATAGTATATAAATTTGATCTTCTCTTTCCAACTAGTAAATCCCGGCCACTGTCATTCTTTACTGCAACTCGCTTGGATTTGAAGCTGACTTCAAGATCTTTGTCACAAAATTGCCCGATGCTGAATAAATTGTGGCTAAGACCTTCGACATAGCTAACTCGCTTAACAGTGATATTTCCTTGTACAAGATCACCATATCCTAGAATAGGAGCAGTCTCCCAGTTTCCAAATTTAACACTACCGCAACATTTTTCTTTAAAATTTGAAAGAAGTGATTTGTTGCCCGTCATGTGTTTGGAACACCCTGAATCCAGATACCATAATTGACTAAGCTGCACATTCAAAAACTACACAAATTTAGGTACCCATATGCTTATGGGTCCCTTCTTGTTAGTTCGTTGCCTTTTATTTTTCAAAACTCTCTTTTTATAAAAAATATGAACACAATCATTAGTGGAGGAAGAAACATAATCATCTGAATCAGAACTAGAACTAGAAGAAGAATATGAGACATTCTTTGAAATTAGAATCATTTGCTTTATTGAATATTTTGTGTTTTATTACAAAATGCAAATGTATCCGTATTACAAAGATTATCTACACATTGATCTTCTATAACTGCAGAATCATTTGACTTTTGCTTGACCCTCCATATCTGCCTTGTTGACTTCTTCAAAGTCCGATCTGAAACATTTGAATCGAAAGAATTAGAATTTTCAGAAATGACATTATCTTGCTTCTTTGACTTCTTTGACCTTCTTCTTTTACGCTTTGGTTTATAATACTGATCATTTAGCGTAAAAGAGTCATCAAGAATTTCTGATTTAAGCTTTAAATTTGAATAAGAGATATTATCTAAGAAACCAAATTGATCATTCATCAAATTTGAACTGGCCTTGGAGTTAAATTTTTCAGAAAAACACAAGACAGAAGAGATTTGCGCGACCCACTGGTGGTGCAAACTGTACTTTGCGCTACCTGCTTCTAGCGCAAACTTTCAGTTTGCTCTACCAGTAGATGGCGCAACCTCTCACTGGTTTGAACTTTTTGCGTCTTTTCCTTAGAATCATTAGAAAATCCAGAATTAATTTGGTCATCAAAGTCTTGTTTTTGAGAAATTAAATTTTCTTCAAAATTTGATTTCATAATAAAAAGAAGTAAATCAGTTTCAAGTTTGTTTTGAAGACTTTGTTCTTCCATTTGAACTTCAAGATCAACGATTTTGCCCTCTAACACTAATGGGGGAATATATCTCTTAGAATCATAAGATACCGGAGACATATTTTCCTTATTAGTGTTATTGGCATATATATCAAAATAATCGTTTGGTATTGAAGTTTTAATGGAAGATTTGACATTTAAAACATTTTTAGAACTTCTGGACTTCTTTGATTTTTCAGGAAAATATTTTGCATTTTCAAGAGTATAAACAAACGGAATCTCCATTCTCTTATTGTTCAATCTTTTCTCATTTTCGATTTGTAATTCTTGTTTTTCATTGATCCACTGAATTTTGAATTAAGGAGCATATCTTGCAAAATTTAGATAATCAAAATTATATAAAGTGGGGTTTTTTGTTATAACATTGTTTAAACAATGTGGATTTTCAAAACCAAGACCCCATCTTTCTTTTATAGAAGTATAACTCCTCGTTTTATTCATATAAATGGTTTGCTCAGTTTGTTCTCTCAAATATAATTTTTCTTCCAACTTCTTTATTTTAGCAGAAAAACTATCTTTTAAATTTGCCATTTCAGTCAAAGAATCAAGATAAGTCTTGTTTGAATTTTCTAATTCATTCAATTTCTTTTGAAATTTCTCTTTTGTATCTGGCAAAATAAAATTTTCATCTTTCAATGAAATTTGCAAATTTTCAATTATGACAGACTTTTCTTGATTAATTTGCTTTTCACATGAAAACTTTGAATGTAAGTCATGTAAAGCAGTTATAATGACGTTCATTTGAGATGAAATAAAGTTGTAATCAAATTCAGATGGTACCTCAGATTCATCAGTGGAGGTATCCTCATCTTCATCATCACTGTTATCATCTCCAATAAAGCACATGGAAGCAGTTTCCTCATTTTCTGCTTCATTGTCAGAGTGATCTAACCAGTATTCCTCTTCAGCTAGCAAAATTGTTCCATTCTCTCTCTTTTCAGCAAGTTCCAATTTTTTCCTGTAAAATGCAGAATCCCTGACAACCTTTACCCGTCACTCCTTTGCTAAGTGTCCCGGTTTCCCGCAGTTGAAGCAATTCACAGACTTCTTCTCTTCCTTCTTTGGCTCGGTTACTTTAGCAGGCTCGTACTTTGGAATATATGGCTTTGAAGGAGCACCAGTGTCCACTTTCTTTGAACCTGAAGTGAAACGGAGATTGTCGGAACCTGATCGATGTTGGAACTTCTTTTGATAATGCTGAGAAAGAAGGATCATAGCTTTTTTCCAGTGCTTCACCATCATCATCAGTAGCCCCATCATAAGCATTCTCAAATAATGCTTGTTCTGCCAGTTGAATTGCAAGAAGAGCAATTGGGTCTACTGTCTTTGGCTTGTTTTTCTTGTCAAGCTTAGCTTTCTTTTCTATCACCAAATTCTCATCAGTCATCAAGATCTCATAAAGTTCCTGTATTGGGATTGTGGAGATCCGGACATCATTCCTCATTATGTGACAAGACTTGCTCCATTCAGGTTGAAGAGCATTTAGAAATTTGAGATTAGCTTCCAACTCTGTCTTTGTCACCTTAATCTTATATAGATCATTTATCACAACCCAAAACTTTTCAAACACAATCTTCAGACTCTCACCATCCTTTGCCTTAAACTCCTCGAAATTATTCATATAACGTGTCTGTCGGAGTTGAGTAGCAACTGCTGATCCAAGCATTATATTTTCTAACTGAGTCGACATTAGCATCGGATTGTGCTTGAAACAGTCAATTCGATTATAAATGGAATTCGGCAGTGCGAGAATCAGATTAGACTTTGCTTGGTTATCTGCTTGGTGTCGCAAAGCCTCGTCGGCATCGTACTCACTTATAAGCTTCTCAACCCTTGTAGCCTATATGTTTCCAATGGAGGGAATATCTTTCATAGGCTTTACCATTGGTCCTTCAGTAAGAGACTTCATCATATTGTCACCATTAGCTTGTTGCTCTATGAAATTGATGAATCTGTCTTGCCATTGCTGAAATTCATTTTCATTAATCAGAACTAGAGGTCGAGTGTCTGATCCCAAAGACATCATGATGTCATTCTTGTAAAACTGAGCTTGAAGAGACATCTTTACAGAATCACAAAGTCAGAAAGTTCTAAGTCTGGAAGCAGAATGACTAGCGCAAACTGAAGATTTGCGCGAGTAGCCAAATGGCGCAAAAGAGATTTGCGCTAGACGAAGCTGGCGCAAACTGGAGATTTACGCAAGTAGCAGATGGCGCAAAAGAGATTTGCACTAGACAAAGGTGGCGCAAACTTTGTTTTGCGCGAGACGTTGATGACGCAAATTTAACTTTGCGCGATACAAAGGTGGCGCAAAGATAACTTGCACAATGAACTGAACTTTTCGTAAGATGTAGGTGGCGCAAACTTTACTTTACGCGATGTGCTAATGGAGAGAACTTGAAGTTTTCATGAGATGTAGGTGGCGCAAACTTTACTTTGTGCGATGTGCTGATGGAGAGAACTTGAACTTTCCATGAATACTTGAGCTGGATGAAAAACTGAAGAAACTAGCGCAAAACTTGATGAATCTAGCGCAAAGTTTAGGATGAACTCGCGCAAAATTCGATGAATTTGGCGCAAACTTCAGATGATCCCTGATGAAGTGGCGCAAACCTGAGATGAACTGGCGCAAATTCAGATCTGGTGCAAAACACAAAAATAACAAGAAACAACCTCTAAAAATGATTACAGAAAAGAAATTGAAGAACTTTTTTTACACAAAAGAGTTCGAAAACAAGTTTCTAATCACTTTGTAACAATCAAAATGAACAATTTTCGCAAAAACGAGAAATCTTGAATCGTCCAGTACGTTTTAACGAACTGAACAAAACCTCAAAAATCTTCAAATTGAACGTCAAAGAGTGAATTTCTTGCAAATCGATGTGAATCAAATATGATCTAACAATGATTTCGAATCCAACAAACCAGATTTCAAGAATATTCGTTCAGATTTCAGCAAGAATTCGTGAAAATTTCAGAAAATGAGATTTTCTTGATAAAAATCAAGAAAATCGTTCAAATTCTCTGAATTGTTTATGAATTCAGTTTGAAAAAAACAATCTCTCAAATCTCTCATATTTAGATTAGGCTCTGATACCTATTGTTAATCCAAAAACACTCTAAATCTTAGAGAGGGAAAGTAGAGAGAGAAAGTATAATGTGCCAAAGTCTGGTGTATTCAAAATATGCAAACCAAAGTTACAAGAACTAAGCACTAAAGGGACTTAAATACCCCTTGGCTAAACATACAAGGTAAATACAAACTAAGCACAATTAGCAACAAGGTATAAATACATTGATTACTATTAAAAATAGACTTAACAAGTATAACAGACTTGTCCGAGAAAGGTCGGCACACACGATTCATCAAATCCATGAATACGACCGGAGCATTAGTCAATCCGAATGGCATGACTAGAAACTCGTAATGGTTGTATCTTATCCAAAATGTCGTCTTTGGAATGTCGCTCTCCTTTACCCTCACTTGGTGGTAACCGGACCACAAATCTATTTTAGAGAAACATCCTGCTCCTTGCAACTAATCGAAAAGGTCATCAATTCGAGGAACATGATACTTGTTCTTCACGATGACCTTGTTGAGCTCACGGTAGTCGATACACATCCGCATGGATCCGTCCTTCTTCTTCACAAACAAAACTGGAGCTCCCCACGGCGACGAGCTCGGTAGTATAAATCCTTTCTCGTGGAGTTCTTGTAGCTGGGTCATCATCTCTTGCATTTTCGTTGGGGCTAGACGATAAGGAGCACGAGCCATCGGGGCGACGCCAGGAGTGAGGTCAATATGGAACTCCACTTGGCGCTCCGGTGGTAGCCCTAGTAGATCTTCTCGAAACACGTCCGGGTATTTGTGCACCACATCCATGTCTTCTATTTTCTTCTTTTCAAGTTTCGCGTCGATAACATAAGCTAAGTAAGAAGCACAACCCTTGGCTAGGCTCTTTCGTGCTTTGAGTAACGAGATAATCGTGTTGGCCTTTTGATTCTTCTATCCGTAGACTATCAGTTCTCCACCCTTCAACAAGGGTACTCTAATCATTTTCTTAGAGCAAAATATATCGGCGTCGTGCTTCTCTAGCCAATCCATGCCTATGACTACGTCGAATCCCCCAATGTCTGCCGGTAGTAATTCCACCGCAAACGACTCTCCATCTAAATCTATGGTGCACCGTCAAAACATTCCCGGACTAACATATGATCCCAATTGGCTACTTCTACTAATAGTGCATCGCTCAACAAACTAATAGGAGTAGTGAAATTCTTGCAGAAAGTGGTAGACAAAATGAACGGTTCGCATCGGAATCAAACAAAACACGGGCGGGTAGAGAGTTTACTAGGAACGTACCTGACATAACATCCTTTGTCGCTCTCGCTTCCTCCGTTGTTATTTGGAAGGCCCGACTTGGCGCCTTCGGTGGAATATCCTTCTTCGGCACGCCCCCGCTTGGAGTCCCTTGGTGTCCTCTCACTAGCTTGGGACAATCTCTCTTGATGTGCCCCAGCTCCCAGCATTCAAAGCAAACCGTCCCCCGAGAGGGGAAATCTCTACTCAAGTGGTCCTTTCATCCACATTTGAAGCAATCGGTAGTGTTGGAGAAAGGTCTCAGATTACAAGGCCCGAAATGATTACTCCTACACTTGAGGTACCACCTCGCCTCACGTCATAGTTCCACGTTTCTCTCCTCGTTAAAGGGTTTGGATGGTCATGCGGGCCCGGTTGGCCCTTCCCACTTTCGCTTCTCACCTTGTTGACTCCTCTTCTCTTCCTTGAATGATGTCGTCCTCTACCAGTTGGGACTCCTCAATGACCTCTAGCAATGTAGTCACTCGGGCGTTCCTCACCCCTGTTTTTATCTCCGCAGGCAAACCACTTAAATAAGCTTTTATCTTCGACCTCTCATCGGTCTCCAAATGCTCAACCAGACTGAGCTTCTCCACGAATTGTTTTGAATAGTCGGTAATAGACAGACTGCCCTTTTTCAGATTCCGGAACTCCTCCTCTATCTTGTTAAGAACCCTTTCATTGCAGTATTTGTCCATTACCTTCTTCTTGAAGGTTGGCCAAGGGAACTTGGCCAACACCCCCGGAGTGATCGTTGTCCGGTTGATGTTCCACCAACTGAAGGTCTCCCCTCTAAACAGTTGGGACACGAAATTGACTCTCTAAGAATCGTCACACTCATTTGATTCAAAATCCATCTCCACTTCTTGTATCCAGTTCATGCATGCCACTGGATTGGTTGTCCCTGCAAATTCTGGGGGCTTGCTACATAGAAAGGTCTTGTAGGAGCAACCCTCTTATTCCCGTCTTTCAGCCCTTACTGCTTGCTCTTTAGTTCCAATCGCATTGCCTGTACCCCCAATCCGATCACTATATTTTCTGCCACTGTCTGGTGTCTTATATTGCTTACATCCCGTTCCTCTAACACCTTTATGAGCTTATCATCCCGCTTATCCATCGCAGTGTTCATCATCTGCATGATACTGCCAATAAGACTGATTGAGGGTCTACTTCTTGAACCACTTGGTTTTCGGTCTATAGGTACACTCAAGGAACCTCATCAACAATTCCCTCCAACATAGCGAGGATCGGCGGAATAACTTGATTTACGGTTGGGTTTGCTCGTCTCGCCGTTTTCGAGTGGTTACACCCTGTTTCAGAATTGAGAAGGAAAAAGTCTGAAGCGAGACTAGAATGGAAACCTAAAAGGAAGATTGAAGAGTCTACGAAATCATTTTATGATTCAGATTGTCTAATGTAATTGATCAATGTGTGCTTCTCATAAAACAAAACTTGTAACTTCTTACAAGGTTTATACAATAAATCAGTTGATCTAATCTCATTTGCCTAGTCAGTGTTCCATATACGGTCGAAATGATTTTGTGACTCGGTAATATTCTGATTGTTGGTTTGGTTCTTATTATATACATCATTCTAATGTTTCTGAAAAAGAAAGAGGAACCAAATTCAAATGGGTGCCAAAATCTTGTGCTAAACATGAAAGGACCCATCTATAAATGGATACCTAAACCTATTGTTGCTTGATTTCTTCTGTGCAGACCCGTCATATGTGGTACTTGGATTCAGGTTGTTCCAAGCATATGACAGGGCAAAAAAATATATTATCTAACTATACAGAGAAATTTAGCGGAAATGTGCGCTTCGGGAATGACCAGTTTTCACCAATACTTGGATATGGAGATGTCGTGCAAGAGAACATAACGATTAATAAGGTGAGTTATGTTGAAGGATTAGGACACAATCTATTCAGCATTGGTCAGTTTTGCGATAAAGATTTAGAGGTGAACTTTAAGGCCAAGAGATGTTGTGTTAGAAGTGAAGACGACAAAGAACTCATGGTCGAGACGCGAAAGTCAAACCTCTACACGATCAATTTGTCGAATGTCAAGCCAGATAATTTTGTGTGTCTACTTTCTAAGGCCTCTATGCAACAAATCTGGTTATGGCATAGAAGTCTATCTCACCTCAACTTTAGATATATTAACAAGTTGGTGACTGGAAATTTGGTGAAAGGACTTCCAGAGCTCAAATACGGAAAAGAACATATGTGTGCTGCGTATGAGAAAGGCAAGATGAAGAGAGCTTCACATAAGCCAAAGCCTGAACCCAATACAAGTGCTTCTCTAGAACTGTTGCATATGGATCTTTGTGGTCCAATGCGAGCGCAAAGCATAAATGGCAAGAAATATGTTCTTGTGATAGTGGATGATTTTTCAAGATACACTAGGGTCAAACTTCTGAGATCAAAGAATGAAACTCGGGATTCATTATTTCATTTTGAAGACCATTCAAGTGAACTTGCAGAAGACAGTTAAGCTTCTTAGAACTGATAATGGCACAGAATTCAAGAACAACATAGTTGAAGATTATCTCGAATCGGTCAGGATAACTCATCAGTTTTCTGTTGCCAGAACACCAGAAATCGGACACTTATTGAGGTTGAACGAACGATGCTGAGCCAATCTGATCCACCTTTATTTTTGTGGGCCGAAGCTGTCTCAACAGCAAGTTATACTCAAAATCGTTCAATCATTCATCGCCGGTTTGGTAAAACTCCATATGCTTTGATAAACAATAGAATACCTAGCATTAAACATTTTCATATTTTTGGATGCAGGTGTTTTGTGCTGAATGATAAGGAGAACTTGAACAATTTCAGTCCCAAGGCTGAAGAAGGCATTTTCATTGGATATTCTCAAACATCTGCGGCATACAGAGTTTATTTGAAGAAGTTAAAGATTGTGGTTGATGAAGAGATGGCTTCTGAGCAACTCAGTTCAGAACCTGTGATAACAGGAATATTAGCTTCTGGACAGATCAGTCCAGAGCCTACGGTTAAAGTTTATAATTCTGATAAAGCATCAACGTCTACGTCTCATTTAACAAAATTAGATTTATTGTTTGAATATTTTTATGATTAGTTCCTTGGTTCAAAACTTGTTGTGATTGACAGATCTGAAGATTCATGTAATCATCTTCCAATCACATCAGATGTATCGACTGAATCAGATCTCCATTTCAAGATGAAACTCAAGTTCAAACACTTACTCATTCAGTTGAAGTTGCATGTGATAATGAAGAAACAAAAGTTACTCATTTAGTTGGATGTACTGTCATGCCTACTCAACATACATCAATTGTCCAATCCACTGAAACTTTTGCACTAGTTACTTCAACTGAACCCCAACAAAAAGAAGATATTGGATATCTAGATGATCAACATGATCAGTCTACGTCTAATCCACTCCCTCATGTACACAAGTGGACCAAATAGCACCTGGTTCATCAAATTATTGGAGATCCATCAAATCCGGTGCAAACTAGGTCTGCGACTGCAAACGAGTGCATGTTTGATTCCTTTCTGAGTAAGATAGAGCCTACACGAGTATCTGAAGCTCTAAAAGATCCAAATTGGATAACCGCTGTGCAAGAAGAGCTTAATCAATTTGAATCGCTTAGAGTCTGGAGACTTGTACCTCGTCCAGAAGGAAAAACAATTATAGGTACGAAATGGGTGTTCAAGAACAAGAAAGATGAGGATGGTATCGTGGTAAGAAATAAAGCTCGACTTATTGCTAAAGGATACCGACAAGAGGAAGGAATAGACTATGATGAGACGTACGCTCCAGTTGCGCGTATAGAGGCAATCAGAATGTTTCTAGCCTACGCTGCATACAAAAACTTCACTGTCTATAAAATGGACGTGTAGACTACCTTTCTAAATGGCGTATTGAAAGAGGAGGTATATGTCTCACAACCAGAAGGTTTTGTCAATGCTGAAAAACTGGATCATGTCTACATTTTTTATAAAGCTTTGTACGGTTTAAAGCAAGCTCCTCGAGCCTGGTATGATGTTCTATCCAAGTTTTTAGTCAAGTCTGGCTTCTCGAAAGGTAAAACTAATACCACTCTCTTTATCAAAAAGGAAAAAGTTGATATCATTTTAATTCAAATATATGTAGACGATATAGTTTTTGGTTCAACTAACCCGAAATATTGTAATAACTTTTCTAATCTAATGGTGTCCAAATTTCAAATGAGTATGATGTGAGAGATGAACTTCTTTTTCGGATTACAAGTTAGACAATTTTCAACGGGGATTTATTTAATCAAGCGAAGTACATTTATAATATTTTACGAAAATTTAACATGGAAAATTATACTCCAATTGGTACCTCGATGGCTCCTGGAACTAATATCGGAGTTGATCTTTTAGGAAAAGTTGTTGATCTTAGAACCTATAAAGGAATGATAGGTTCTTTAATGTACCTAACGGCTAGTCGACCGGATATTATGTTCTCTACATGCCTGTGTGCTAGATATCAAGCTTCGCCTAAAGAATCCCATGTTTCGACTGTAAAGCGAATAATTAGATATCTGAAGGGGACTGTAGATCTTGGTTTGTGGTATCCTAAAGATATATGTTTTGAGCTAACAGCGTATTCGGACGCAGATCATGCAGATTGCATGTTAGACAGGAAGTGTACTTCGAGACATATACAATTTTTGGGAGATAAGCTCGTGAGTTGGACTTCGAAGAAACAACTTTGTGTATCTACTTCAACAGCCGAGGCAGAGTACGTAGCTGCGGCTAGCTGCTGTTCTCAGGTGCTATGGACACGAACACAACTCCGAGATTATGGCTTCAAATACAGCAAAAATCTGATTTACTGCGATTCCAAGAGTGTTATTGCTATTTATGCGAACCCTATCCAACATACGAAACAAAGCACATTGACGTGCGATATCATTTTATCAAAGATAATGTCGAAAAGGTGCAATTGAACTTTACTTTGTAAACACAGATTATCAACTTGCTTATTTGTTTACCAAGCCATTGGACGAAAAGATTTTTAATTTTCTCATTTCGAAACTTGGCATGTTGAATCTCAAGACATAATCTGTAGTTACATAGTACAGTTTATTTTTGTTATTTTTCTTCATTTCTTTATATTTTTAATCTGAACGATATCTGCACTAAAAGGTTTTGTTCATGGTTTCAGGGGAGTGTGACAAAAAGATTAGATGATCTAAATTTGAGGGGGAGTATGAGAAATTGCATATGTTTTGTACTGACAAATTTTTTTTATGATGCATATATTTAGGGGGAGTAAGAACATTGATTTCTGATTATTTCTGATTAGAACTCTTTCTTTAACGTATTACTGCTTTTATGTATTTAATTTTAAATAAGTTTGTGAATAAGACTTTGTTGCTTTGACGTCCTTTTGACTACTGATTATTTTTAAATGTGAGCTTACATGATCATATCAATCATGACTTTGGAGCTGACTTTAGGAGATTAAAGTTGAGCGTAAAGATTATTCTACTATTAATCTCATATGTGTTTGAAAGATGGACAACTTTCAGACATGAAAACATGTTCTAATTGTTCAAACAACTTCTCAATTGTTAAACAGTTTTCATGAATTCAAAAGTGTGGTTTTAAATGTTTTCATTATATGATCTTTCATGTTTCACTAACCGTGTGTTTCTAAAGATTAATACTTGTGTATTAATTTTTCCATATATTGTCAAGTATTCACACACACCGGTTTAGTACTTTTATTGTATATGTTCTTACCATGTCTCAAAATGAAACTATTTTTCGATGGTAAGACACCCCGTTTTGTACTTCATTGATATTTGAGCGTTAGTTCATTTCATTCAAAGTGTTTCTTTCAAGAATGCCTATATTTGGTTCGTATAGACAACATCCAGTTTTTCATGACCTAAGCTTTATTGTTAAATCATTCATATTGGATCTTTTTCAATACACTGTCAGATTCTCAAACAAGCAATTTGTATTCATTTCATTCATTCAATATACTTGTTTTTGAGAAAATCATTCATGATTAAAATGCTAAAATCTTCATGATTATCTCATTGAGCATAAATTTATCTGACATGTATTACATTTTCATGTGTTTTAACTGTTAACGTAAAATTGTTAACGTAAAACTGTTGAGCAATATTTTTGCTTCTAGGACAATAAACATGGGATCAGTGTAAGGACTTAAAAGAACTTCTATGGATTCACGATAACCAGTGTTTCCTACCCAAGAAATTATCCTGAATGATCGAGAGGCGAGGGGTCATAAATCAAAGAGTGGGGGAGGACGTCCATCCAGTTGAACAACCTCATTGTGCTGAGCGGTAAAATGTAAAAGAGAGTTTGGTTAGAAGTAAGCTTAAACGATAAAAAGAAAGAGGATGTGAGAACAGAGTTAAAAGAATATGAAAACTCTGCACCAACTTTTTCTGAGTCGGGCAGCCACATAATCTGTTGGTTCACATTCTTTGGTGACCTTCATTGAAACAGGCACTAGCCCATGCCAACTCTTGTATTAAACCCTACCAGCTACTCATTTCTTTCTCAACAAAGAGATGTTTCAATATTTCTTGGGGACGCAACACACATTCTATCTCGTCTTCATTTGGAATATGTAGATATTGAAAAAGAAGGAAGTTTGTCCCACCTTCGCACTTCAATCATGCGCAATTGAGTCTGTGTATTCCTATTGTTGTCTCAATGGTTTACATATTTTGAGCCTTTTATAAAACATTCATGTTTAAATTCTTTCATACACAAGCACGAACACACAGAAAATTTGTTTTTCTGTAGGAACGTTCATAGAATAACCTTGTGTCATTCGATGATTGAATGGAAGACCTAGGGGAGTGAACTTCAAAAGGCTCATTTCCAACGTACATTCGTTGTACAAAGTGTCTCTGTGCTACTTACAGGCATTTTAACTGATTTATTTGTTGATTCATGTTTACATTTCTATTTGTCTGTGTTATCCCAGTTTAATCTAGTTGATTAACAATCACATAACACAATAATAATCAAGAGATAATAAGATCAAGAATGACATACCAATCCCTTAAATAAACAGTTAAACCTTGTGTGTTCTTGACACCCTTGAATACAGAGATAACAGCTACCTCTCTCTAAACAAAATATGATTATGATAAAAATGAGAGGATTAACCCTAAAACCTAAATAACTAAAACTTTAAATACATAGGCTTTTAAGGCCTAATGGGCTTGGGCCCAATAGCTAATAACTATCAGTCTATTACAATTTAAACCCTTTAACTTTAACTATCAAAAAAATACAGTTTAGACCCTTTAATCTTGAATACAATTATTTGATCCAACAATCTCCCCCCTTGGATTCAAGATTAAAAAAAAATTTGGCAATTGTCTTCAGGTCTTCACTTGTCTTCTCTTTTCTTTAGATATGACGTTGATAGCTTCAAAAGTTGATATCTTTAAATAGTCTTCAAATCTTCAATTCTTTCTTTGAATTAAGTGTCAAATAAGTTCAGACACTTTGATATCTTTGAAAATCTTCAGCAGTCTTCAGATTATATTCTCCCCCTTAATATATTCTCCCCCTTTTTGATGAGCGGTGAGAATCATCATCATCAAAACATATCAAAACAATCTCCTCCTTTGAATATGGTCATCATGTAACGAGCCCTGTATGGAAATAAGAGCAGTCTTCCTAGACGGAAAAAGTGATTATTTCAATCTTTTCAGATTCAAATAAGAAGTAGTAACCATTCGAATCATTTCAAATTCAAACAGTTTAATAGATGTAACCCTGAATCAACAAATGACTCAGTTAGAATGTCTGGCAGTAACACAAAGTTACTGAGTAATACAAAGTTACTATATAAGGAGTTGGTTTGATGTAGACTCCCCAGGTCTTCCATTCAATCATCGAATAACACATGGTTATCTATGAGCGTTCTGACAGAAAGCAAATTTCTGTGTGTTCATGCATGTGTATGAAAGAAATTAAGCATAGACGATTGTTTTTCAATATAGGCTCAAAATATGTAAACTTGTTGAGACAACAACAAATTATACAAAGACTCAATGTGCATGAGAAAGGGTTCGAAGATGGGGCAACTTTCTTTCTTTTTCAATATTAGTTTCTTCCAAATGAAAAACCAATAGCGTATGTGCTGCTTCCCCAGAAAATGTGAAACATTCTATTTTTGAGAAAAGAATGAGTAGCTGGTGGGGTTAATGCAAGAGATAGCATAGGCTAGGTGCCTTTTTCAATGATGGTCACCAAAGAATGTGAACCAATCAGATTATGTGGTTGCCCGTGTTAGAGCATAAATATGTTGGATACAAGATCAAGAACACAAAAGTCAAAGTTCAAGAAGTCAAAGCTGAGGAAAGTCATCTCTCATGTGAAAGTCAAAGTCTTTTGTAATAAAAGTCAAATTTTTGTATTTGTATTTTTTGTAGTTTAGTTTCCTTGTATTTTAGTTGTGGGTATAAATACCTTGTACCTTGTATTTCTGTTTTAGTTGTCTAGAAGAGAAGTCTTATTGAGAATTTGAGAATACGTTTCCAGAGAGAGATCTGTAGAGAGAGAGAGAGGGAGTTCTAGAGAGAGAAAGTTTGTATTTGAATTTAATTGGAATCAAAACAGGTAATTGGTTTGAATTGTTTGTTTGATTAATTGTTTGTGATTAGAAACTAGAATCTAGGACACACAATTGGTATCAGAGCTTAATCCAAATCGAAATCAGATCAACAAATAGTTCGACTTTGTGTTCTTAAGAGTTCAGATCAAATTTTGTGTTTCAGTGCGAATTAGAAGTTGAAATCAATCAGATTATGATCGTATAGTGTATTTGATCGAGTCTGTATGTTTTAATTCGATATTTGCACTGTAATTGTTTGATAATTTTGGATTTTGTTGAATGTTTGTTCACGAATTCAAAAAGCACTGTATCATCATTTGATTTGTAATTTGAATGTGTGTTTTCGAAATTCATGTAGAGTAATCTGTTCTAAAGTTGATTTCGAGAAGTTCTGCAAAGTTTCGACTTAATTGAAGAAGAATTGAGTTGAAATCGAGGAAAAAGTGAAGTTTTTGGTCGATATACTAAAGAATACGCTAGATCCAAGAAACGCGCAAGTTCTTCGCAACAACGCGCAAGTTGAAGATTTTGGTCTTAAACGCGCAAGGTGTTATCAGGGAGTTCATAGAACGCGCATGGCGTTATCTGCGAGTTTTAGAAATGCGCAGATCGAAGTCTACGAGTTTGAAGATTGGGGAAATTTGTCTAAGTGTTGGAACGCGCAAGTCTTGGTTAGCGAGTTTGCTCAAATGCGCTAGTAGTATCTTGCGAGTTTCTCAAACGCGCACGCCTCAAGTAAATAGTGGTTAGCGAATTTTATCAAAACGCGCTAGTAGTTCCTAGCGAGTTTCTCAAACACGCACGCCTCAACCTGCGTGTTTATCAGTGAATAGTGATCTGCGTGTTCAGGCATTAGCTAGTTTCGTCGAGAACAGTTTCTTGCGAGTTTCAACGTTTAGCGAGTTTCAGCTATTTGCGAGTTTATCAGGACACGCAAGTCTTTGCGTGCGAGTTACACAAACGCGCAAGCCTTAGTATGCGGGTTTTTCAAAAATAGTGACTTGCGAGTTCTACAGTGACTTGCGAGTTTTGTCAGTTAGTCAAATTTTTCGAAATTTCTGATTTTTTTATATATTTTAAGATTTTTCTTGTGATTTCATATTTGGACTAATGATCAGTTCTAGTTTTTTATTCCATATATTATTCAAAACAGGTTCATTCAAGATGACTTCTAAAGATGCTCTTTCTATTGGCACTGATGTCAAACCTCCAGTACTATTCAAAGGAGAATATGAACAATGAAAAGACAGATTTCTGGATTTTGTAGATAGACATGTAAATGGGGAGAACATTCTACTGTCAATTACAGAAGATCCAATGATTCCACCTACTGTTCAAATCCCTGATGATGAATCCTCAGACATTGAGGATGGAGATGAGGATAGAGTACAAAAGATGAGAATAGTTCCACTGGATTTTGCCTAGTATTCTGAATAGTAGAAAAGCCAATTTAAAGCAGATAAACAAGACCGGTCCTTACTTATTAAAAGCATTCCTAATGAGATTTACATCAAGATTGATAAACACAAGGCAAATGCTAAGAAGATGTGGGATCAACTGCAAAAGATGATGATGGGATCCAAGATCGGGAATCAGATGAAAATGGCTAACTGCATTAACAGTTATGAAGAGTTTAAATCCAAAGAGAATGAAAGCTTGGAAGATACTTATGAACGTTTTGTCTTGGTTCTGAATGAATTGTCCAAGAATAAGGTGAAAAAGAAGCAACTTGAGAACAATGTCAAATTCCTGAGCATCCTACAACCAGAGTGGAAAAAGCATACACGTAGGATGAAACAGATGAAGGATCTCAATGACATTACGTTACATGAAGTTTATGAGACTTTGCGTCAGAATGAAGAGGAGGTGGAAGAGAAAAGAGCAGAGAAAAAGAAGGCAGAGAAAGTTCCTGATCCCATAGCATTGGTAGCCGGAGAGAAGAAGAAAGAAAAGAAAGAGAAGAAGAAAAAGAAGAAAGTCATTACTAGTTCTGAATTCGAATCTGAATCAGATGGTGATGATGGAGAAAGCCTCAAGCAAGCGATGCTATTACTGACCCGTGCATTTCAAAAGAAATTTTACAAAAAGCCGGGATCCAATTCTCAGAGGTACTCTTCATCTAGTTCCAAGAACCATGAGCACATGGAACGGGTAGAAGGAAACCGATTTATTGAGAAGAAACCCGAAGAAAGAAAGAAGTTTTGAATGACTATACCGTTGCTGAAAAGCCAGTAAATGATCTAATCAAATGCTACAACTGTGGCAAGATTGGACATTTTGCTTAAGAATGTCGAAATCCAAAAGTTCACAACTCCCAGTACTATCAGAACAAACTGCTATTGGCCAAACAACAAGAAACGGGCATAGCATTAATGGCTGAAGACGAATTTTGGCTGGATCACTCAGATGGTGAAGAGGAAAAGAAAGAAGAAGTTGCTCATCTATGCTTAATGGGCAAAGAGGTCAAGTATGATGAGTCAGATGATGAAGCGGCTGATGAGGTAATAAACTTATCTGAAAAAGATTTTATAACCAAAATGGAAGCTATGATGGTTGAGCTTAATGATCTTCAAGTAAAACTGAAGAAAGAAAAAGACAGAGTTGCTAAAAGAAACAACAAGATCTTTGAGCTTAATAAGTCCGTTATTGGGAACAAAGATCTAATTGATTCTTTACGCAAGTCTGCTTCTGAGTCTAAACTTCAAGTAGATTGTTTTGAAAAGAAGATTTCTAATTTTGAAGTTCAAATTTCTAAGTATGAGTTTGAGAAGAAAGAATCTGCACTAACTATTCATAAACTGCAGGTTGAGAACAAGCTTTTGAATAAGAAAGTAAATGGTCTAGAAGCCAAACTCTATGCAAGAGGCCAAACAGATCAAACCATTTTTCTTAATGCACCTAACGAAGAAGCTGATGTTAAAGAAAAATGGGGACTTGGTTTTGAAAACCCCCATTACTTAAAGAAAGTCATCAGAAAACAACCAGCACTTTATAATTTTAATTTTCTTGCTTGTGCTGGTAAACATACTCATTTAAAACCCAAATTTGTTACCAAATTACCAAAAGAACTTGAGGCCAAAGAAACTGAAAATAGAAAGAATGTAAAGAAAATGCAACTACCATTTAACTATGCAAAGTTAAATGATAGTTATCTTTCAGAGACACCAAAAGTTGTTTCAAACGACTATTTTGCTAGTTATTCTGTTTCTGAGATGAAGGCAAAACCTGCAATTGCAAAGGTTTATGTTCCTCCACTCATTCTTGAAAGCAAAATAGTTGAACTTGAAAATGTTGTTTTTGATGAAAGACTTTTGGTAGATATTGAACAAAGTGTATTTTCTACTATTTTAAAGAACATTGTTTTTCAATCTAAATCTTCAAAGTGTTCTAATGTTTCAAAGGCACCTCAAACTTCATCTGATAATTTTGATGGCTTATTAGAGTCTGCAAATGACTTTCTTAATTCTGATGATGGGTGCATAGAAGAAATTGATATGTTTGACTTCAATGCTCCTCTTCTTGATCATTCTACTTGTCTTATAAATGAAAAAGTGTTACCAAGTGGTTTTAATATTGGTGAATCATCAGCTAAGGTTGGTGAATCAGTTTCTGTAACTGTTAATTACTATGCTCAAGGTAAGAAACATAAGAAACAGGGATTACAGAAACAGAAATAGACTGGTACACAAAAAAAACTCAATCTCAGAAATCTGATTTTCCTAATAAATCTAAATCTTTTGTTTCAGATATAAGCAAGAAAAGGTCGAAAGCTCGAACTGAATGGCGACCAAAAAGGAAGGATGATGAGATAGCTGAATCAGTTTCTGATACCTCTTGTAATAGATCAGTTAGTAGTGATAATGATGTAGTTGATCAACTTGCTTGTCCTAAACAAAACCTTGTAACTTCTTACAAGCGGTATTCAATTAAGCAATTGATTCAATTATCTCCTATTACTACTAAATCTTATCATTATTGGAGAAATGATTTTGCTTATTCTCATAATTATTCTGATTGGTTTGGATCTTATCATGTGTATTCTTCAAGATCAAATGTTTTTAAAAGTTTTCAAAGAAAAGGAGGATCCGTATTTAAATGGATACCTAAATCTTGTGCTAATCTGTTAGGACCCGTTTTTAAATGGGTACCTAAATCTATTGTTTTCTGATTTCTCTTGCAGACCCGTCATATGTGGTACTTGGACAGTGGATGTTCCAAGCATATGACTGGGCAAAAAGCTTTATTGTCTAGTTATACAGAGAAATTCAGTGGAAATGTCAGATTTGGAAATGATCAGCTTTCACCAAACTTAGGATATGGTGACATCATTCAAGACAACATAACGATTAAGAAGGTGAGTTATGTCAAAGGTTTAGGGCACAACTTGTTTAGCATCGGTCAATTCTGCGATAAAGGGTTAAAGGTCAACTTCAAATCTAAGAGTTGCTCGGTTCGTACTGAAGACGGCACAGAACTCTTAGTTGGAAATCGAAAGACAAACCTCTATACCATCAATCTTTCAAAGATACAGAATGACAGTCATGTTTGCTTGATGACAAAAGCTTCGATGCAGCAAAGTTGGCTCTGGCACCGACGACTATCACACCTGAACTTTCGTTATATCAACAAGTTGGTCAAAGATAAGTTGGTCAAAGATAAGTTGGTAAAAGGACTTCCTGAACTGAGATATGAAAAAGAACACTTATGCGCAGCTTGTAAAAAGAGTAAGATGAAGAGAGCTCCGCATAAACCGAAGCCTGAACCAAGCACAAGCTCTCCGTTAGAATTTTTTCATATGGATTTGTGTGGACCAATGCGAACTCAGAGCTTGGGTGGAAAGAAGTACGTGTTGGTTATTGTGGACGATTACTCAAGATACACGTGGGTCAAATTTCTTTGATCAAAAGATGAGACGCCCGAAGTTCCCATTACTTTCTTAAAGACGACCCAGGTGAATATGCAAAGACAAGTCAAGTTTCTTCGAACGGACAACGGCACATAGTTCAAAAACAAGATTGTTAAAGAATATCTCGAATCGGTCGGGATATCACATCAGTACTCAACTGCTCGGGCAGATCAGTGCAGAACCTGCTTCTACAGCAAATAATTCGAATAACGGTTCTACTTCAATTTCACATTTATCTGATTTAGATTTGTTATTTGAATTCTTTTATGATGAGTTTCTAGGATCTAATGTACCTAAATCTGTTGTGACTGACAGGTCTGAATACACAAGTTGCAATCATCCAGTCACTTCAGAAGTTGTAACTGAACTTGAATACCCCGTTCACTCAGAAACTCACATTCCAAAATCTACTCCTACAGTTAAAGATATACAAGTAACTGTTTCAGTTGGGTGTGATATATTGTCTACTCAACATCCAGAGTCTGTTGTTCCAACTGATGCTTCTACACCTGAAACTTCAACTTCAAATCCTCCTCCAACATTCAAACTGAAGAGCCTGACAGTGGATTTTTAGATGATGATCATGTTCAAACTTCATCTACTCCACTCCCTCATGAGCATCGTTGGACCAAAGAGCATCCATTACACCAAGTAATTGGAGATCTAAACAAGCCGATGCAAACTAGGTCAGCGACTTTGAATCAATCTATGCATGACTCATTCCTCAGTAAGATAGAGCCCACGCGAGTATCAGAGGCTCTTGCTGATTCGGATTGGGTATCTGCTATGCAAGAAGAGATCAATCAGTTTGAAGCCCTAAAGGTTTGGAGATTAGTTCCAAAACCAGAAGGTAAAACCGTGATAGGCACTAAACGGGTATTCAAGAATAAAAAGGATGAAGATGGTATCGTCATAAGAAACAAAGCTAGACTTGTTGCCAAAGGTTACCGGCAAGAGGAAGGCATAGACTATGATGAGACGTATGCTCCAGTAGCGCGTATAGAGGCAATCCGCATGTTTCTAGCCTACGCAACTCATAAGAATTTCACATTCTTTTAGATGGATGTGAAAATAGCCTTTCTGAATGGCATTCTTAAAGAGGAAGTATACGTGTCTCAACCAGAAGGGTTCATCAATCAGATAAACCAGATCATGTATACATCTTGGACAAAGCCCTGTATGGTTTGAAACAAGCCCCTCGAGCATGGTATGACGTTCTATCTAAATTTTTGGTCAAGTCCGGTTTTTCCAAAGGTAAGGTTGATACCACTTTATTCATCAAAAAGGAAAAAGCTGATATCATCCTTATTCAGATATATGTTGATGATATAATATTTGGTTCTACAAATCCTAAATTCTGCAAAAACTTTTCTAACCTCATGGTGTCACATTTTCAAATGAGTATGATGGGAGAGATGAATTTATTTTTTGGATTACAAGTAAAACAGTTTTCAACGGGTATTTTCATTAACCAATCTAAGTACATTTTGGATATTCTTCGGAAGTTTTAAATGGAAAATTGTAAACCAATTGGAACCCTGATGGCACCAGGTACTAAGATTAGCACTGATCCTTCGGGTAAAAGTGTTGATGTTAGAACTTATAGAGGTATGATAGGATCGTTAATGTATCTTACTTCAAGTAGGCCAGATATTATGTTTTCAACATGCTTATGTTCTAGATATCAGGCTGCTCCTAAAGAATCCCATTTAGCTGCTGTCAAATAGATTTTTAGATAACTGAAGGGCACCACAGATCTTGGACCGATCAACCAATGATATTTTAGGTAAGCAACAACATTGCTAATTACATCTCTATGTAACTCTTTGATAGTTAGGTGAATAACTTTTATTTAAATTCATCATATGAATGTTCCTAACACATGCCTCCAAATCTCCAATCCTATTAGGCTTTATTTGGTTAAGTCTGACCCAAAATGGCTTGTAGGAATCCTATGCTTACCTTATCGTACTAAGATTAAAGAGAATACCGAACTTTAGCATGACTCACCCTCGATGATCAAAGTCTTGACAAGTGCCATGTTTGGAAGGCATCTTAAACTTAATATTTTGGTGGGGGATTTTAGTTAGTTTGATTTTACCATTCTTTCTTTTGTAATAGATCGTTTCCTCGTAGTTTGATTTAACCGGAATCCAGATTGGAGGAGGATCTCGAGGATCACTTAAATACCTTCCTTTCTTTGGCAGTTTAGGCCTTTGTGACAAAACCGGTTGAAATATTACTATGATGTACTAAGACGTTATCATTCAAGATCGACGGTCCACTTTATATCTTATATAAATACCAATTTTTATTTTAATCAAAACTCACTGATTTGTAAAACTCCTTTTACTTATATATTTTGAAAACATATTTTGTTTTAAAATGTTGTAACAAGTAGCACATACATACAACCACGCATAATATATCACAATATATATTTATATATAAAGCGTAAAAATAAATGTGAGGTGGTTATAGCCCCCCCCCCCACAAGCGATATTCATAGATCCAAGTATGAATATCATTACATAAAATAAACTCTTATGGTTCTAAGTCTTCTCATCTTCATCACTTCATAATGCCTCCATCTCTTGCTTTCTGTTATACAAAATACTGTACGTTTCATACAAAGAAACCTCAAGCACGACACGAAAGTCGTATTTATCAAATATAATACATCCATGACTAAGGTCTATAACCATTCACTAAGCAAATCACATTATACATATTCAGTCACACTGAAACATAAAACCGATTTGCAGCACCACCGTATAAAAAAAATACAAAATCCTTACGATATCGAAAAAGGGTGATTCAAAGTTCTTTGGAAAACTAACAAAAAGATACACATCTTTTGTTTTAGGATTTCAAAGATCTAAAACCCTTATGGGTCAAAATTCAAGTCAAACCCGTAGTGAGTTTGATTTTCTAACAACATTGCGACACAGTCGTAACAAATTCGTAAAGAATTCATACGAAGTCGAAATGATGCGATTCAAAATTCTGTGGAAACCTAACAGAAAGATCCGCGTTTTTCATGTTTTAAGTTTTCTCATATTCCAAATATTTCTGTGGAAAAAACCAAAACATTTACGAAACAAAAACATACAACAGTAAAACAGTTTTTAAAATGCATGCATGTCACAAAAAACCGATCTAGAGGTTCGTAAGTAGCTCTGATACCACTGTTGGATTACGGGATCTCAAGCACAGAGGAAAATAAAACCGTAACCCTCCAAGGACCCATACGAACCGGAATAAATCGAGTGTTTCAAAATTATACTCACAATTAACGAGACTTTGAATCACATCAACAAAACAAGGTTGATACATCCACGGTATCCACACGAACAATCCGAATCCTTTGCCTTCTCGTGATGGTAGTCACGGTTTCAAACATAGAAAGGAAAGGGAACATATAGTTGTAGGTGATTTTAGAGAGAATTGCAAGAACAAAAATCTTGCATACAATGTCATACATTATATATGGACATGAGAGGCATGGCATGAAAGCACCACCATCCCTACACCTTATTTGAGTGTAGAAGTATCCATGCACCATAACTCATCTTTTCAAGACCATACCTAGTTATCTTTATTTATTTCTAACATAAATAATATCTGATTTTATTTAATCAGATTAAATCAATACAAATCAGATATAATAATTAAACGTTTTAATTATTAAAACTTCTTATTCGAATATGTTCAATGCGTGAGACCCAATGGGTTCTCGACATGTTGGTAATAAATATAAATATCGTATTTATAGTTATAAACAATGAGTGGTATCTAGCAATACATCATCATCACCCAAATGACGAGAATTTGTGATACAACAAATTACTGGTATGTAGTCAATTTTAGGGGTTGTTTGTTTTTTTTTAAAACCGCTTAATGGATCTTAAGTCTGAATTGTTCAGACCTTTTTACACAACACCTTTTATTAATCATAACTAAAATAAGACTTCAGATTTCAGACCTCTTAAAAAACAAACAACACCTTAGTGTACATATTTAATTCTTTTGTTCTTGATGTCCAGATTGAACACGAGACATTGAATGTGTCATTCTCGTTATGTCCAATATCTAGTTTCTTGATTCCCTGATATACTAATAAAAACAGAAATTGATATCTTGTAACGCGCTAAAATTCAGAGTAAAATAAAACATTTAAAACCTGACAAAGGTAAATCCATTAACTTCCCATAAATGGGATCAGTCCTTAAGACTATACAATTCTATACAAGGATTTCATCAAAAGAATGGGACTTAACAATGCCCAACACCAATACTAAAATATCTCCAAAAAACCTCGAGACTCAAAACTCGTCTCTCCAAAAACCCCGGTACCCACCGCTATTGGAAACCTGTTATACACATCATTTGAGAAAAAGTGTCAGACTATAAAGCCTGGTGAGAACATACAGTTTATAAAGCTCAAAAGATATAAACATCAATATCATAAAGAAATCTTTTCATAAAGGTTTAGTTCGTAAAGATAACATTTCGCCACAACCGGGCCTCTTAGGTCCAAAACTCTTAAACGGTGATAAAAGGACCATTTTACCAAGGAGAGTGGTGTAACACAAAGTAGACCACAAATCCGAGTTATGAGCTAAACACTTGGAGTCCTCAGCAATGAACCCAGAGTCCGTGCTACGAGGTGAGATCGCGCTCCCAAGGGAAACCAATGTATACTCCTTCACTAGGATCATCATGAACCATGGCTAGTAACCGGCCTCACATAACCGTACCATAAACTCATCACGGAACATGTGATCCATAGCTACATATTTGGGGAATATAGCCTCCCAACAAAACAGTCTACTCCAAAAGCTAGGGATCCACTAGTAATGGTAAGGACTCGTCACAACAACATATGTGACCAACCATAAATAAATATATGGTAATAAGTACATTTTATAAACAAAATGCTACTTCCAGTTCAACTTCTGGTAAGAATGAAAATCATTAAAATGAGTTCATAAACATTCTTTTTACATAATCACGTAATGTGCAAGTAAAACATCATTTTACTTCAATAGGGCAGAACCCGTCATTTTGGTCAAAACTGACCGGGAACCCCGAGAATCACCAAAAACTTTATTTACAACAAAATGTAGAGAACATAAAATCATACCGTAGAAATAATTTAGATTTTGCAAATAAGAGTTTTGACATGTATAAAGTTTGTAAAATGATAGTAGGAACTCACCGGTAGGTTTTCAGAATAAAACCCGGAAAACCAGATAATGACCACGATGTAGAGGTGAAGCTTAAAACACCGACCCCTCGCTAGAGACACCGAAAACTAGCAACCGAACGAGCCTTGAAGATCGAGGAAGAAAAAGAGAGAAAAGGAGGAGAGAGAGAGAGAGAGAAAACCTGAGATTTCTAAAAGAAATCTCACAAAAGAGATATTTAGCCAAGGATTTGCACAACTCCCAACACAGCGCACGGCCCGTGCGTTTTCCACTGTCTCGCGCACTGTTTCATGCGCACAACCCGTGCGCATTTCCTGAAGGATGGCGCACGACCCGTGCGCCCTGTAGACAGAAGCATCCACTTCATTTCTTCTTTACAAACTCTCAAAACCAAACGAAAATTCGGGGTGTTACATATCTTATATCATTTATCTGAGCATGCATTCATTTCTTAGTATATGTTTATCAAGGGGCTCAGAGACATCAGTTCCGTCATAAAAGGAGGGAGAAATCCTATCTCGATACATGCTAGTTCTACCATGCGATTTATAACATATCCAACAATAATTCTGTCACCGGTTACGGAATGATTAAAACAAATGTCAAAATACATTACTCACACATAACAAACTCCAAATTTCTCAAGTCAAAGAATTACATGTACATTGACCACATGAGAAACACTTATGACACTCACATGACATCCAATGAAGTGTTCTCATAGCGAGTCACGTCCGATACACAAAATCTTCATTTTGTACCCATATGCAGATTGAATATCCCTATATGAATCCCTACATATGCTAGTCATTATCATATTACTTCAACCTTAAAACCCAAAATAATATTTAACTAGGGACATTTAGAATACATTATTCTAAGGTTATTTATTATGAATAATTAAAAACACAGAATATAACATAGACATAATAAATTGGGCAATGACTTATTTATTTATTAATTTCATGAAACAAAACTCAAAATTACAATCATCGTATGATTAGCTTTTGGGCATTCACTAACATATACATACTCCATTATATTGTTGGAAAGAGGGAAAATCCAGAAATAAAAAAAAATTGATATAAAAAGAGGAAGATGGATAGGGGGTAACGGCATCGATTGTTAGTGATGGAGAGTGGACGGCAATGGGCGGCAACGTCATTGGGTGGGAGGGGTTTGAAAGACGTAGGGTTGGAAAAGGTAAAACTAATTTATATTTTTTATTTTGAAATATTCCTAATCAGTTACGAGTAATGTTTTGGGTTAAAAGAATTTATGTAACCAATTTCTAAACATTTAATGGTTTGTTTACTTGAAAAAAAAATAGGCACTTACTTATTCAAAATGAGAAAGTCCAATGGTTTATTTATTTAAAACAAGTTTAGGGACTTAATCATTTAAAACAGAAAAATTCATTGGGTTTTTCTAGATCATTTTTCTTAATTTTACTAACATTCTTAGATCCTTGCACAATTGTTCTCCCTACATTTACCTTAACAACATTGAATGTTATATTCTTATATGATCACTGATTTGTCTTTATCACTCCTCTTTAATAAAGGGAAAGCACTCATTTTACAGGACGCATTGTGCCCATTATTTCTCAAGTCATCCCAATTTGTATTCATTTTTGTAACACCCATATTTTTGGTATGTTTATTTCAAGTTCCATATTTATATTTTGAGACTTATAGAAACGACTTGTGGTTGGTTGCTATAAATAGCTATATCGACGACTTGTCGTGGCTAAAAGATGGGAAAAATCACCGTTTTTTTGACTTTTTGCGACGACAAGGTCGTCTCTGTAGATGAAAATTGTGATAAAACTTTTGGTGGGAAAAAGTGGCGGGTTGATGTCATTTTTTGACGGTTATAGCAACGACATGTCGTCGCTATTACTAATTATTAATGTATTTTTAAAATAAAAGAAAATTATGGTTTTTCTTTTAAAAAAATTTGATACCTTATACAAACCACTTGCCGTTGCTGTAGATATTTAATAAATTAAAAAAATATGATTTATTATCAATAAAATAATTAATAAATTAGTAGTTTATAGCGACGACACGTGGTCGCTGTAAATTAATTTTTTGGGAGAAATTTTATGGTAGGAAATTTGAAAGACTATTAATAAATTTGTCAGGAATTATAAAAACATGTCTTTTGTAATAAAATAAGTTTAATAAATCGGTATTCTATTGAGACGACTGGTCGTTGCTGGCAACAGTGGCGTACAGCGTACCCTGATGCCTACGCAACTTTGTAAACGATTGCTGAAGATCCTCAGAATATAACCTCTCAGGTTAGACAGATTATTCTGATGGAGGATCCTTACACAGGATCAACTGATGAACAGGATCGTGCCTATAGAGACCTTGATCGAATTACATGTGAAGAAACAAAGCATTTATGGTCTTTCCTTGAAGATTTCAAGAGACTTGCAGTAAAGTCAGGAAGACTTTACTTCCCATCAACAACAGAGAAGTTCTTTGCCAAGCTTCCACCACCACTCTCTAAAAAGATTGAGGAATCCTTTAAAGATAAGTACAGGGTACTCCCAGCTATAAAGTTTACTCATACCTTCATCTCAGACATGTGCAAAGAAGCTGCTCTCGCAAAGGAGCTTCGAGATTTATCTCTTTGTTCTGCGATACCAATCCATGGGTATTATAAGAACAACAAGAGGAAGTATGGAATGCGCAAGTCTCGCACATATAAAGGAAAGCCGCATGCCTGACATGTTAAACCCTTCAAGACAAAATACAAGGATGATAGAGGCAGAGTCAAGAAGTGCAAATGTTTTATCTGTGGAAAGGAAGGACATTTTGCACGAGACTGCAGAAGCAAACAAGATGTATTAAGAAATTTTAAAATACAAAAAAAATCCATAAATATAAATAATAATAAATTAGTAGTCAAAAAACACAACATATCATCGTTAGATATTAAATAAATAGCCTAATTCTAATGAGATTATGACTTTTTGCGACGACAAGGTCATTGTTGTAGATGAAGTTTTTTATTAAAAATTTGGTGGGAAAAAGTGGCAGGTTGATATAATTTTTGAACGGTTATAATAACAACAGGTTGTCGCTATATTACTACTTATTAATTTCTTTTAAAATAAAAGAAAATTCTGATTTTCCCTTTAAAAGATTTGGTACCTTATACGGACCACATGTCGTTGCTGTAGATATTTAATAAATTAAAAAAAAACTCTGAGTTGTTATTAATAAAATAATTAATAAATTAGTACTTTATAGCGATGACATGTGGTCGTTGTAAATGAAGTTTTTGGAAGAAAATTTATGGTAGAAAATTTTGAAGGACTATTAATAAATTTGTAAGAAATTATAAAAACATGTATTTTGTAATAAAAATAAGTTTAGTAAATTGTTACTCTATTGAGACGACTTGTCGTCGTTGTAGATGTAGTATTAAGAAATTGTAAAAAAAAAAAATTGTTTTCCATAAATATAAATAAATAATTAATTGGTAGTCATAGACACAACATATTAGCGTTAGATATTAAATAACGAGTCTAAATCAAATAAAACTATGATTTTTTTTTTTTATCAAAAGTTGTAATATATAGAAAAGAAAATTTATAAATAGTTGATTATTTTCTAAAAACTAAAAAAAATGTTTTTACAAAAAATAAATATTTAATAACCATTTAATTATTTTTAAAAAGTTTAACAAACCGTTTGTTTTAAATATGGAATAAATTTTTTAATGGTTCCTCTAATTTATATAAACACCAATAACTGGAAAGTTTGAAATAATTCAGAATATTGATAGGTGTAAAGCTTATGGGTGTAGTTGAACATTTGTTAGTTATATAATAAAAAAACAAAATGATCCAAAAAGTTAGGAAAAACATACTTTTATATGAATATCACGTTAAAAAGAATGTGTTCATTGGTTAAAATCGAATGGATTTGGGTAGGGGTGTTCACGGGTTGGATTGACCGGGTTGAGGATATTTGAACAACTCAACCCAATGTTGACGGTTTAAAATTTTTCAACCTAACCCAACCCAAATAAAAGTGTCACCCAACCCGTTTGGGTTGGTGGGTTTAGTCGGGATGGTGAGGTCGTGTTTGAACAAAATAAAAACAAAATTGGAAACATTAAAATAAAAAACTTTTCTTCGAAATACGAATACGAGTTCATCAAATATTTATGGGGTGTTTGGGATTGCTCATTTAAAACAAGTTATGTTTTTTTTTTATTAAAAGTGATTATCAATTTATGTGGTGACAAAAAGAAGTTTTATAAAAAGTGTTTGGATTAGCTTATTGTGCACCAAAACGTAATAAGCTAATAAGTTATTAATTATGGATGTTTGGGATTGCTTATACATATAAAATAAACAAAAAGGCCATAATTACTTTTCAAATATGTTGACAAGTTAACACCAAATGACTTATGAAAAAATGTTTTTCTCCGGTTTCACACCACTACAAGCACTTTTATTTTTCTCTATCCAAACATTGCTTATCTCCGGTACCACACAACAATAAGCTAAAAAGCTCTTTAAATAAGCAATCCCAAACACCCCCTTAGGAATTACATTTAACTTTCTAATAATGTTCTCTTATGAGTTCCATTACTCGTTATTTCCGAGTTGTTTTTGGTAACTTATACACATTAAAGAGAAATACAAATAATTTTTGAGAAGTCGCTAATTACTATATAGGTTATCGGGTTGGTTGGGTTACTTTGGGCCTAACCCAATAGATCCAGGTTGCCCTAATTTCGTATTGATTATATGTCGGGTTACCATTGATTGATTTTTTTTTTGTTTTTTCGGGTTTGGTTGATCAGGTTGGTCGGGTTACTTTGGGCCTCACCCAATATAAACCCCATAGATTTAGGTTGTCCTAATTTCGTATCGATTATATGTCAACTTACCTCGGTTTGATTTTTTTTTTTTTGGGATTTTTCGGGTTGGGTTGATTCGGGTTGTCGGTTTTTTGATCACCCCTAGATTTGGGTTGGGCCTCACCCAATCCAATTATACATTGGATGAAGGATTTGTCATCCAATATGTGAATGATTAGACTGGATCGGTTTCATCCAAAGGGGATTACTATATGGTTATGAATTGGATTGGATGTATGTACCATTGAAAATTGATTAATTCACAATTTCAACTAATTAATCCTATATTTTTCAAATTACTTAAAAAATACTGCATACGTATATCAACAAATAAAACAATATTGTAAATTATAATTAATTAGACTTATTTGCTCAGTTGGCTGATAATTGGATTGGTTCGTTTTATTCAATCCAAGAACCTAGCAATCGAATGTTGATGCTGAAAATTTGGATTTGATCTTATCCACTTGTTGTCATTCGACTCTCATCAGATAATTTATTTTTGTTGGAATGGATGACTTTATGTACACCCTCTCAAGATTATAAAATTCGCATTGTAGGTATAATTTGTTTAGTACAAAATTTTATTTTAATTTAAATATTTAAGATTATTTTATTTTAGTTTTATTGATACATGCATTTTTTTCAATAAAGAAAATGATAGTATATTTTATCATAACTTAATGATTATCTTTTACTCAAATGTATTTATAGTTGGTATTAGTTAGTTTTGGGTTTAAAACATTTTAAGAAATTGTATATAAGCCATAATAACTTATAATTTTAAAATTTAAGATACATGTATTAAAAAAATTTATTAGCTTAAAAAATTAAAAGTTTTTATTAAATCTTTAATAATATAGTATAGAGTAATAAAGTAGGTTAAAAATATTATACATCAAAATTCAAAATGCTATATGTTAGAACCAATGTTATCGAATCACGAGAATCTAAAAAATCGTGTATATTTATTGTGCAAAATATACGATAATATTGAATAAACAAACAAAAGACATATATATATATATATATATATAGAGAGAGAGAGAGAGAGAGGAAGGATCATGCGAGAAGTTAAACATTTTGCGAGAAGGCGAGAAGTGTTTAATCATATATGATATCACGGCCTGTGGATGTGCTTAATCACATATGATTAAACGTCTATGTATTGCCAATATAACATGTGTTTAATCATATGTGATTAAGCTTGTGTATCATATATGATTAAACACTTCTCGCCTTCTCGCAAAATGTTTAGCTTCTCGTTTGAACCTGCCCCTATATATATATAGGGTCCCCTTCATTTGCTAACCACGACATTGGTGTTAACCGTGCTAACCAATTTTCAACCAATCAGAATCATCCTAGAGTTTATATCATCAAAGGGTAATATGGTCATTTCATAATTCATGCATATTTAATGTATTTCCATATTTCAAAAAGTTATTAATATGGTAGTTATCTAAATATTAAATATAATATTTAATATTTAATATATTTCCATATTTCAAGGAGTTATTAATATGGTAGTTATCTAAATTTTAAATATAATATTTAATATTTATTAATATGGTAGTTATCTAAATATTAAATATAATATTTAATATTTAATGCATTTCCATATTTCAAATAAGTTATTAATATGGTAGTTATCTAAATATTAAATATAATATTTAATATTTAATGTATTTCCATATTTCGAGTGTGCATATATGCATGTCTAGATGTCAATGTGTATATCAACCAATGCAGAATAGATCAGTTGATATGCACATATGCACATATACAACATGTACATATTCACAATACTCAATGTGCACATATGCATATTAGATATTAGTGTGTAGATATGCATATGCTCAATATGCACATATGCATATACTCAATATGCACATATGCATATTAGATACCAATGTACACATATGCATATAATATTTCAACAAACATATGCATATATGCACTGTATGCAAGTGTACACATATGCACTATCAAAGAGATCATTAGTTCATTGCAAATTAATGACATGAATTCCATGAATAAGCACAAAGGTGTTCGTATTTTATTGATTAGCAGGGTTTGATAATCTGAATCGATTTTTTGTTTTCTTGGATCTCATCCGTGGATGCCCTCCATCATCATCTTCACACTGGATGCCGCCATGGATGAGGTGAGTAGAACAATTTCTTGAAATCAAAAACAACAGATTTCCTAAAATCTTTATCTCCAAATCGAAAACAATAGTTTTTTTTAATATTGATTGATTTCTCAAAAAAAGAAAAGGGAGCATAATAAAAATAATCTCATATAATTTCATCCCAAAATAATCAATATGAAACGAAAATATAGAACAACAAAACCAAAAACACAACTTAATTTAAAAAAAAATTATCTTTAATTTGTTCAACCTAGTGCAATCAATCATATATATACAAAATTACTAATCTGCGCTTTGAAGCAAACAAAACATTCATTCATTCGCATTACTTGAAACGAACCGACTCCTCCTTTATGGTATCCAGAAATGGCTTCCGTGATCGGAAAACCGCTAACTAAACTCCGCCACCTCCACCACCAACCTCGCCTGCTCCGTCCCATCACCACCACCACCCTGCACCGGATATATCTTCCTCGAAATCCTCTTCGGTGCGCTATTCGCCGACATCCAAAAAACCGCCATATCCGCCGGCGTGATCAACGAATTCACCCTCCTCATCGGAAACATAATATATACGATTCCAGATCTTCATCGGCCGAGAGAGGCAAAAAACAACTGTTGATATTCAACGACTATGAGTTTGACGGAATCCTGAAATTGGTGGATTTCTCCGGTGAGGAAAATAACTCTAGCTTCTTTGTTGCTCTTCATTCTAGAATGAAATCCCTAATTAAATGGGATTTTAATATGGTAGGGCGTGTGTAGAATGAAATCCCTAATTAAATGGGATTTTAATATGGTAGGGCGTGTGTTTCCCTAAAATAATGGGATTGTATTTTTACTATAATACCCTTGTGCATATATACAATGTATTCTTATAAACCGTTTTGAATATTTTATTTTAATTAAAAATCAATTAATTATGGACCATTGATCTCCTCAATCTACGGTTGAGATTGGTTAGCACGGTTAGCACAAATATCGTGGTTAGCAAATGAATGGGCCTCTCTCTCTCTCTCTCTCTCTCTCTCTATATATATATATATATATATATATATATATATATATATATATGTAGATATATCGAAATTCTTAACAAGATTAACAGAAATACTAACTTGAAATGGACGATTAGATCGATGATCGATAGAGGCCTGCAAAGCAGTATCCTTAAACAGAATTTCGCCCTTACTCGTGCGTAGTTCGAGCGTCCGTTCAAGGATACAACTATCAATTCACATTCTTGCACGAGAACGAGAATCTATCGAGTTTCTTATGCGTTCATGGATCGTATTTAGATAGAAACCAGAGGAAAAACGTGGGAATAAAGAGCGTCTCGTTTTTAGAGGGAAACAATTGGATATATATAGGTTTGGCAGTTAATTCGGTTGTTTAACCGAATTTTCACGAATCTGCACAATCCCGCGGTTTGGCTCACGGCTTCAGGCCGCGGAGTAAGCCGCGCAAGTCACTGTGGCGTATACAAACAGAGAGTTACGCGGGAAACCTCGCGACTTCTAGCCCGCAAGACATCTGATGATATGTCTAAAAATTCAGATTCAAATCAAGAGACCCAAGGCCCAGTCTTTGACCATTTGAATATTTATGTGTCAAGCTATAAATCCAACACAAACCCCATTAGATGGGCTTTGATCCAATTTGATAAGGCATATGGAACAAGCCATATAAGCCTATCAAAATTTCCTTGTCCTTCCTATGTGGGATCAAATACAAGGCAAATTCCCAACAATATATATTATATTAATTATCAATTAAAAAATAAATTTAAAATGAATCTTATAAAAGATAATTTTTGAAAAAAAAAAGATGTTTACTTTTTAGTTAAATCATGAAAGGATAAGTTTTTAAAATTATATATTTCTATCACGTTAGGATAATTACGTAAATTATATATAAAATTAAATTTAAAGATGAATATTATAAAAGATAAATTTTGGAGAAAAAAAAAAGAAAGAAATGTTTTAGTTAAACCATGAGAGGATAAGTTTTAAAATTATATATTTCTATCAAGGTTAAGATAAATACGGGATTCAAAAATATTTATTTTTTTTTTCAAAATCCCATCCCTGGGTATTAGAAACAGGAAACAAAGAGAAAGGGTCAAACCCATTAAATTTTTTTCCCTAACCTCCTCTTCTTATTCATTAACAGTTCAATAACTCACCTAAATCCATAAACCTCCCCTAAAACACATTCTATTCTCTCGTTATCACCCTCATTGCTCACTGTGGCTTGCTGTATACTGACGGCTCTCATCGTCACCCCTGATCTCCCATTATACAGGTTTGCATTTTCTTTTTCTTCCTTTTGTTGAAAGTTATTACATGATATTGCTTTTTAGCTATGGTTTTGATCGGTTTCTTTGATTTAATTCTGATTAGTTTGCTTGATTTTATGTTATGTTCTGATTAATTTGTTTATTTTAACAACTTACCGCCATTAGAATGCATCAACCTTGTTTTTCTCTTCTTTAAGCAGAAAGTAACTAATAATGATAACAACATTACAAGGTTGAAATCTCATGATTGTCACATAATGATGCAACGTTTGCTACCGGTAGGAGTTCGAGGGTACCTGGATGCAAATATTTCAACCCTAATCATCGAACTGTGCTCATTCTTTAAGCAAGTTTGTGCCCGAACTTTGGTGGTGGACGATATGAGGAAAGCTGAAAATCAGTTGATTAAGATCTTGTGCAACATGGAATTAATATTTCCTTCCGCTTTTTTTGACATAATGATTCATTTGGTTCTACATTTACCGGAAGAGGCTATACTTGGGGGACATGTCTACATGAGGTGGATGTATCCATTTGAAAGATATATGAAGAAGTTGAAAATTTATGTTAGAAATAAAGCTATGCCTGAAGGATCCATAGCGGAGGGTTATATTGCAGACGAAGCTTTAACATTTTGTTCCATGTATTTTGAGGGTGTACAGACTAGATTTAATCGTCCTGACAGAAATGAAGATGTTGTCATTCCAAAAAGGCAATTCTTTATGTTTGAATCACAATGTCGACCAACTAGAAAAAAAACGATCATATTTCTGGGAGAAGAAGTTTGTAAAGCAATAGAATGGTTTGTACTCAACAACTGCCATGAACTTGATGCCTATAAAGAGTAAGTATCTTTACCATGAACTATTTTTAGTTAAATTTTACAGTAATTTAAAATATGATACTAATCCAAAGCATTTACAGGGAATTGGAGTCTGAAATGCACGAAAGTAATATACAAAATGAGTTTACTGCTTGGTTTAAACATAAGGTAAACACATAATATATATTTCCCCATTAAATAGATCATATTTAAACTTATAGATTTTTTTTTATAGATTTGTAATTTGCGACTAGCAGAGTCTCCTGAGTGTGCTGAATAATTATTTGCTTTGGCACATGGTCCGGATTTCAATGCATACTCTTTCACTTCATGCATAGTCAATGATGTGAGATTTGTGGTACATAGTCGTGACACTCGATGTACCACTCAGAACAGTGGGGTGGCAGTACCAGGGACAGACGGGTTTATGTTTTATGGTCAATTAGAAGATATTGTGGAGATACGTTATCTAAGCGGTTGCTCGGTCGTGCTTTTTCGATGTAAGTGGTTCAACACCGATCCGAGGAAGAAACGATGTGTCACAAAAAATAACATAACTAGTATCAATGTCAATTCTGAATGGTTCAAATCTGATCCGTACATTCTTGCGACACAAGCAAAACAAGTGTTCTACATTGAAGACCCGTCTGAAAATCATAATTGGAGGGTTGTGGAAGATGTTAGTCACCAAAAAATATGGGATCATCCAAGTATCGATGAAGTTAACGACATTGACGTCATACACGATAATAGCTCGTCTAATTTTGTGTTATCGGCTAATTGGGATGATATAACATATATTGGCTTGGAAAGAGTTGGGCAATCAAGCTTAGTTGATGATATATGTACTATTCGCGTTACGGACGATACAATTTCATTAACGATGAAGATGAGGAAGTTGATATAGAGCATTTAGATAATAATATAGATTCAGATAATGATGATGTAGATGGCTAATTTTCTAGTGATGAGTCTGATTGATTTTTTGTATGCGTAAAGTTTACTTATTTGTATGAATATTCAATCGCTTTTGGATGCATTTCACTTGATTTGTATTAATATAATAAACTAGTCTTGTGTATATGATCTAGTGTTTTCTTTTAATGATTTCTATGAACAAGACATTTTTTGGTAATCAAAGGTGGTTGTTATTTGGTTGTTACTTGGCATTATACTATGTGGATAATTTATTTATTTTCGGTTGGCATTTCTGTCATGCATTCTCTTAAGCATATCATATGGCGGCAGTTGCAAGAGGCCATGGTGGAGATGTCGGGGGTGATCCTCCTCCCGGCCCAAGGAGGATACCTACAACATGCGAGCAGAGTAATTTAGTTTTTAATAAATTGTCTTATAACTGAACATGACATGTAATATACTAAATTGTTGTTTTTCTTAAATCAAGAGGTTCACAGAAAAGAGGTCGAGGTAGGTCCAGGGACCTCAAACTGATTCAAGCATATGATAACAACGGAAAAAGACCATTGCCCATCGAGTTTGACGTGTTAGAGCAAACCTATCATCCTATCGGCGACAATGATTCCCTATTCACAAGGTTCATAGGGAACTGGATAGGTAACAATATCCCGATGTACTATGTAAGTTGGGATTCCATTCCGAAGAACAAGAAGATAGGGATGTTACCTTGGATTCAGGTAAATATATATTGTCATTTAATATTTTATAAATTCTGAAAATATATACTAATCATTTATTTATTTTTTATTTTGAAGCAATATTTTGACCTCACTCCTTATCGTGTTAGGCTTCATTGGGATCAAATTTCCAAAGGCATTGAGCGACTGTGTAGAGATCGATACAAGGATCGAAAAGCAAAATAGAAGAAACATTTTGTGGATAATGGTGGTTATGATGATGTCGAGAAAGCATGAAAATATCCTCCACCTTCTGTTTAGAAAGATATCTGGGATGAGACAGTAGATTACTTTCTCGATCCCAAGAATAGAAATCGTGCCCAAACAAATGCAGAAAATAGGGCTAAAGCACGATTCCCAAGTCTTCACGGCTCATCATCGTATGTTTCTACACGATATAAGCAGGTAAATAGATTTAATTTTGAAATATTTTGGTATATTATTAATGGTTCCATAATTTTACTAAAGTAATCATATATGTTTTTTTATTTTTTCACAGAAAAATCCGGTCACACAGGAATTGCCAAGTTGGATTGATAATTGGCGTAGAATGCACACTCGATCAGGGGAATGGGTCAATGACACTGCTCAGTCATATCATGTAAGTAATTATTTAAATTTAATTAATAAATTGTTGCATTTGCAATAATATTATTCATTATTATTTTTACAAAATTACACAGGAGAGGATGGTTGCAGAAAAAAAATCACTAATGCAACAGCACGGGTCTGACTCCTTAACACCAATAAATGAGTCACAAATATTATCCAAAGTACTAGGAGAACATTGTAGACGCAAAACGGGGCGAGGACGCAAGTTGAAGGGTGATTCTTCATTCTCTATATTTGACACCACGCCACCTCAACGATCGTTTACCGATGACCAGGTACGAGATATGGTTTCGAACTTCAGTGCATTCGTTAGGCATAGTAATGAGACTCACACAACTCTGGTTCAAGCAATTAGAAACATTAGCCCGGATGTTGTTGTTCCGGATATTTCTACTTTCTCTTTTACCATGCCAGTAGTGCCGCCACCACCATCATCATCTCAACAAAACACCGATGAGGACACCGATGAGGATTTTGGGGAATGATTAGATATTTATTATCATATTTATATTTGTAGGTCTTATTTTTAAACAATTAGAACTTTTTCATGTTTATTATTGGTACTTTTATGCTTCATTGTTGATTTTTAGTACTTAAAATTGTGTTTTGTTTCCATAAAAATTGTGTTTAGTATTGGCGTTTGGATGTTTCATTGTTGATTTTTATTACTATTACGACCGTGTTTTTTTTTATAAATGTGCAAAAAATAGCCTGAAAATACTAAAAATGACCTTTATAGCGATGATATATCGTCCTATTTAACAACGACATTTAGTTGCTAATAGTACTATTGAAAAAATTAATTAATTAACTTATAGCGACGACATGTCGTTGATAATAGTAGTTTTTTTAAAATTAATAATTACTTATAAGGACGATATGTGGTTGCTAAAAGTCATTTTTTAAAAATAATTAATTTACTTTTAGCAACGATATATGGTTGCTAATAGTAATTTTTAAATAATTAGTTATTTTACTTATAGCGACGACATAAGGTCTCTATTAACTTAATTTAATTAAAATCACTTGTAGCGACTAGGTTACGTCGCAATAAAACTCCAAGTCGTCGCAATAAATCGTCTTCGCTATAGCCAACCCTTGTGGTTGCTATTGCTTATTTTAGCAACCAACTTCTAGCTACCAGACTTTTAGCAACGACCGTCGTCGCTATATGTTTTCAGAGACGACAATTTGACATGTAGCAACGACAAAAGTCGTCTCTAAAACCGCTATTTCTTGTAGTATATAACTCTTGGTATGTATTTTGATTTGGTTTAATGTTTTGTATGAGAAATAAGCTAATTAATTTTTTGGAGAAGTTTCACGCCCGGGGCGAAATCTTCACGCCCAAGGAGTTTGGGCAGAAAATTGGGTCTGATCAATGGGACACATAAGCTCATTTAAAAACGTTTTTTTGCCCTAAAACCACATTTCTGTTCATTTTCCTTCTCTTTCTTCTTTTTCCCTTCTCTCCCACCATTGAAATCATTGGTAGAGTTCTTGGATCATATTTTCAAGGATCTTGAGAAACATTTAAAGTCAAGAAATTAAGAGGAAATCAAAGCTTCAAGATCATCTTCATCATTTCCACCACTTTTCCTCCATTTTGACCTAGTTCTTGGGTTTTCCTAAAATCCAAATTGTAAGTTCATCTTACCCTTCCCAAACCTTTATTCGTATTAAAACCCATCACTTTAACCTCCTAGAACAACCCTTTTGATATATCTTCAATACATTAAGTTTTGGTCAATTCTGGGTGTTTAGGGTGATATGAGTTTTTTTTAACTAAGGTTGATTATAAAACAACCCAAAACCAGCTAACAAAGAAAGTAACTGTCATAAAATAACTCACGCCAAAATGGCTCAATTCGACAGCAATATCTGAAGGTTTGTGTAAATCCTAAGATCTCTGATTCTTTTAAGAGAGAGAAAGTAGAGAGAGAGTAATAAGGAGCGCAAGATCAGATTTCTATTGATAGTGCGTGTGAGAGTTACAAGACAAAGGAGCAAAGGGGACTTAAATACCCCAAGCCCTTACAAACAGTTAAAACTACTAAAAGCAGTAAAAGCATTAGAATAAATACAATGATTACTACAAAATTTGGACTTAACAATCTCCCCCTTAGTAATCATTGGCGCCGAGGTCTAAAAAAAATCTTCAAAAACAGCATAGACCATCCAGACGACTTTGAAGAATTACTAACGTTCTTCTCTTTGACGCAATCTATTCAATCCGAGTAACACTTCTAATCGTCGCAAAGTAGAACGGAAATTCAACCTCTCATTGATTTTATCCAATGCATTCCGTAGAAGTTGAATCTCATCATTTGTTATCACAGCTCTGTTGGTTCGTGTCTCCATGAATCTTTTAACAGCATCTTTCAATCTTTGATCTAACTGAAGCTTGATCACTTTCAAAGTTCCATCGGAGTAATGACTTATCTCTTCAAATCTGAGGAAGCATTTTTGACCTGATGCATTCCTGTAAATAACTCCATGAGGATCCTGAAGAATAGTGAATAACGAATAAGAATCAATGTCTGGCAAGCTACGGTTAGGTCTTAGCAAATTCACCACTGGCTGAAAGCTTTCGGCTGCCATTTGAAAATCGAAAACCCTGAAGAACCTGATCTGACGTCTTATAAACCTTTTGAGCACATACAAAGCTTGAGAGATGTCATTTGACCGGTAGTACTGATTCCTGAGCTCATTGTACATTACTCAACGTCGTCTATGGATAGATCATTAAAATCAGCCTTTGAGAAGATATAACGATTACAATCTCTTCTTTCAACTTCGAAAACTGGATACCAGATATTAACCAACCTCTGAATTTCAATTTTGATAATTCGAACTATCAGATGAGGAGAAGAGACCAAATTCCTTCCACGACGTTGACATCTGATAAGCATTACATACTCATATTTGAAAGCATCTGATTCCTTTTCTACACCAAGAATGGCATGGATGTTAATTGGTCTTCTTCTTGAAACAAAAATATTGCTCTGAGAATCTTCAAGAAAGGCAGATCTTTGTCGTGAAGCCATATAACGTTGTTGTAAATTTCTTCGTCTCTCCCGTCTTGACAAAGCTGGTCCTTCTTCTAGAATACTTGGAGAAATTACAGGTTCAGCAGGAGGATCAACAGTTTGTGCTCTAGACGACTGACCTACTTCAAATGTACCTGAAGGAGCAGAGGTAGTCGGAGCATTAGCAGCAACAGGAGATGAATAAACAGGAGTAGCTTCAGGAACAGTAGAATTTTCAGAAACAGAAGTCTCTACAGGAACAGTAGAATCTTTAGGAACAGAAGTCTCTTCAGGAACAGTAGAAACTTCAGGAAAGAAATCTTTTGAAGGAAGATCTCTGTACAACATATCCGTTATCTCTTCATCCTTAGCATCCATGAATACTAAGTTATCTTCTGTATCTGATATGACTACAATGTCATCACAATCTTCTTCATTAACTTGACATATTTTTTCCAAACTGACATCTTCATCATCATCAGAATTAATTTCGATGAAGTTAGCAAAGAATGATCTCATGTCATTTGCTGCTTCAGAGTCTTCCACTGCATGAACACTTGGAGAAACATCTGTATCCAATTCATCTACTTGAAGATGAGCAACTGAGGAATTAACTGGAACTGAATCATCATCAGAGATAACTTCCGTTGATACAACGCCTTCCGGTGTCTTGGACTTCCGTGCATATATCTTCATGCGGGGTTGATCAGTACCATCATCACCATCATCTGAAGCACTTGATGTATTTTCACCATCATAAGAAAAATTAGTATCATCAGGATTAGCATTTTCACTAATATCAGCAGCATTATCATCTACATTTTCAAAATCAAAAACAATAGCATCAGAAGCTATAGTTCCAATATCAGAAATAACATTCTCAATTTGATGAGAAGCAACATCCTCCTGAACTACTTCTGTTTCAACAAAAACCGCAACTTCTTGAACATCTTCAACTTCTTGTTCAACTTCAGCCTCTTTTTCAACTTCAGGCTCTTTTTCAGAAACAATTGCTTCAACTTCAATATCTTGTTCAACAGCTTGATTATCATGAGAAAGCTCTTCTTGTACATCTTCTATGAAATCATTTTCCATACAATATTCTATGACATCCTCATTTGCAACATCAGCGTAGTTTGCAATAAGAGCGTATGGAATAGTCATAGAATAGTTGAACGTCTTCTTTTGCTTCTGAATGTATTGCATTTCCGAGTCTGGATTTTGTGGCCAAGACAATCTGCGAGGAATAGACTGATTGCTACGGAGCATGCTTCGAACAATAAGCTTCATAAATCTGACAAACGGAATAAACTTTCTTTTCCTGTTGGTGGATTTGTCATGTACTACCTCCGAGAGTTCTGTCCAAAAGATAAACGTATAATCTACATGCAAGTCATAGACTACAACATGGAACAACCGGAGATACAGTAGACTCGCACTGTCAGTGCCAGAATGCTTCGATGTCAGGCACCTGATGAGAACAGAGAACAATGCGTACCAAACTGGAGGTAAATTTGACTTGTCAAAATCTGTAGGTTTGTTCAAAGTACCCACATAGCCAAGATTTCTAATCCCTTCATAGACTTCCTCTTCAGATGGAAAAGTATCATATGTATTTCTGCCTGGTCTGGAGTTCGGCTCAGGAAGCTCCAATATCAATCTCAGTCTTTTGTAGGAAAGAAAAGATTGAAACTGATCCACTTTAAGCTCAAAGCGATGCGGACGAGTCAGTTCATTCTTTGTTATAGTATTCCAAGCCTGTTGTAGATATACTTCAAGAACATCGGCACAATATGAAAGAGCAGGGGCAAGCGGATGTCCTTTGAGAATTTCTCGTATCACAGGATGAATCTTGATTCTGTCAAAATCCACGTGATAGTTGTTTGGCTTGTATGGCATGTACAAGATGGTTGGAAATACATCATTAGGTGTATGTCTAGAGGTAGAAAGATCGGCTCCTACAGAAGAATGTGACGGCATTGGAGTATCATGAGAAGCTCGATCAGATGGATCGTCGAGAATGGCATTCTCATCTTGAATCATGGGATCAGAATTAGTTTTGGAAGCCATAAGAAACCTGGAAAACAAAATGAAAAAGAATTAGAGAAAAAGAAGAAAGAAACAAAACAAACAAACAAAAACAAACAAAAACAAAAAAAAAATTAAAAAAAAATTTAAGTATAGTTTGCGGGTCACGTTAGGAGCGCAAAGTAGACTTTGCATTGCTAACTAGACGTGCAAAGTACAGTTTGCGTTTCTAGTTAGACACGCAAAGTAGACTTTGCGGGTCTAACATGATCTGAATACTATACTTGGAAATTCAAAAGAAAACAAACACTAAACACAAAGGTTTGCGTATCAAGTTAGAATCGCAAAGTATACTTTGCGTTTCTAGTTAGACACGCAAAGTACACTTTGCGGTTCTAACTAGACTCGCAAAGTTCACTTTGCGTTTCTAGTTAGACACGCAAAGTACACTTCGCGTTTCTAACTAGACTCGCCTAGATCACTTTGCGGGTCAACATACTTGATACAAAAACTTGAACAAATAATAAAAAGAGAAACACAAGATAGAATCGCAAAGTAAACTTTGCGTTTCTAGTTAGACCCGCAAAGACTACTTTGCGGTTCTAACTAGACACGCAAAGTATACTTTGCGGGTCTATCATCCTTGCAAAATAAAAACCCTAGTTCGCGATTGACCGAACCCGAAAACATTAAAACACAAGAAATTAAAGCAAAAAACACGAAATTAAACCAAGAAAAACATACATGAGTGTCGATTAATAGGTCTAAACAAAACCCAATAGGAAAATCGATCAAAAAACACTACGAATCTGGAGAATTTTGAGATCGATGAATAGAAGGATAAACGCAAGTCAGATGAAGAAACACTAACAGTGAATGAAAAACAAAACAAAGAAATATTATACTATCAAACGAGAAGCATAGAATTAAAAACATAAACATACCTGAATTTCCAAACTAGCAATCTGAAAAAAAAATTATCAGATGGGAATGGAAGATGAACACGCAGAGAAAGAGAGAAGAGGGAAGAGGAAAAGTCAAACAATTTCAAATGGAATAAAGAAAAGAAAATACACTCTTTTACTTCTATATATTGAAAAAAAAAATAACTATGATAAAAAAATACCTGATAGGCCTTCATTACTCCCCCTATAGAAATGCACAAATTTTATCAAATTAGTTTAGCATTTGCATAGTAATTTTCAGAAATACTTACCTGAAAAATTTCTGATCAGGACAAGAAGTATTTTACCAGCATCATTCACTCCCCCTCAAAAAATAGAATAATCTCAGATAAAGAACACAGATATACACTCCCCCTCGAAAAATGCACATACCATATGACAAACACAGACAACAAACATAGAGACATCAATATTAAAGATGATCATATTGAATATAAATTTTGTAACAACTGAATATATAAACTTTTAAACACTAAACAAATTAAAGTCTACTCAGTAGAATATTCCAGATTTATCAAACAGTTGAAATCAAACGGGAGTTGTTGAATACAGAAACATGTTTCATTGCATATCAAGTTAAGACATGTTCAGAGTTAAACACTTGCAGGTATCTATTTAGTGTGCTAGCATGCGATCTTTGATTAGCTTCAAGAAAAAATGCAATTCTAAACATAAAATGAAGAACTTTGCATGTACAAACACTAAGTCATCAAGAATTAAGATTTTCACAAATTTACAGGTTTATCGCAGCTCAAAACATATCACTAAGTATCAAGAGATGTGTGCTCATTGACATCTTTTAGCTGTGTGCACATTGGCATCTTCACATGAGTGTGCTCTTTGGCATCTTTTAAGCTTGTGCACTTTGGCATCTTTTTAATCAAGAAGTTTATTAAGTAAAGAACATGCCGTAAACGTAACTTTCTATCTGACCCTATTGCAGGATTTGAGTCAGCCGCTCCCAGACCAGTTGGCCTTAGGGGACTAGGTGTCAAGCACCCCTTGGAACTTACTCTCCCAGATCAGAAAGGCTACATCGACATATCCTAAACCCATTCATACCAGTAGAACATGACTTTCGATCTGATTCTATTGCAGGATTTCTGTTCGATCACTCCCAGGTCAAATGACCTTAGGGGACCAGATGTCGAGCATCCCTCGGAACTTACTTTCCCAAACCAGAAAGGTCACAGGTACAAACTTTTAAACTCAATGATTTATGTATTTTAAATGCTAAAAAAAATAAAATCATCTCAATAACTCAGATCTATATTGAAAAGCTTAGCCCATATTTTCATTACGATCTACAATTTTGATCACTTAGATTATGCAAGCAAAGAAAACCATAAATATGCCCGACTCACATATCTTTAAAGCAGTATCTAAAGCATCAAACATGTTGCTGACTTTTCGATGTTTGAAAGATTTGAACATTGAACATATGAAACTTTAAATATAAACAAGGCAACTTGTCAAAGATCCTAGACACACATTTTATTCAACTGAAAGAAAATCTGAAATATTAAACTTTATAGAATAAAATTTGTAAAGATTTAAACTTTTAAATTCAACATGCCAAGTTTTGAAAGCAGAAAATTAAATCGTTTTTCATCTAAAGCTTTTGTAAAAATATCAGCAAGTTGATATTCAGTTGGTAAAAATTATAATTCAATAGTACCTTCTTCCACGTGATGCTTTATAAAATGATATCGCGTGTCAATGTGCTTGGTCTTGGTGTGCTGGACAGGATTGACCGAAATCGCAATTGCTGATTTGCTGTCACAATAAATGGGCACAGTCTTGTATAGCATCCCATAATCACGAAGTTGCGTTTTCATCCAGAGCACTTGAGCACAACAACTAGCTGCAGCAACGTATTCAGCTTCGGCAGTTGATATTGACCCACAACTTTGCTTTTTCGACGCCCAGCTTATCAGTCTGTCTCCCAAAAACTGGAGATGACCAGAAGTGCTCTTCCTGTCCAATTGATTACCTCCAAAATCTGCATCTGAATAAGCAATCAAATTATAGTCAGAACTTTTAGGATACCATAATCCTAAATAAGGAGTTCCTTTAATATATCTAAAGATACGTTTGACTGCTAAAAGATGAGATTCTTTTGGTTTAGCTTGAAAACGGGCACACAGACACGTTGAAAACATTATGTCCGGACGACTTGCAGTAAGATACATCAGTGATCCGATCATCCCTCTGTATGTCTTTTGATCCACAGCTTTTCCATCTGGATCCAGTCCGAGTTTGGCACCGTGAGCCATAGGCGTGCCGATTGATGTAGACTTGTCCATTTTGAATTTCTTCAAAATGTCAAATATGTACTTGGACTGATTGATGAAGATTCCATCTGGAAGCTGCTTCACTTGTAAGCCGAGGAAGAAATTGATTTCTCCCATCATGCTCATCTGAAATCTAGAGGTCATTAAATCAGAAAACCAATTACACAAAGATTTGTTAGTCGCTCCGAAAATAATATCATCTACGTATATTTGTACTAAGCAGATAACAATATTAGATCTATAAATGAAAAGTGTGGTATCTATGGAGCCTTTGGTGAAGCCGGATTTGACTAGAAAGGTTGACAACTCGTCATACCAAGCCCGTGGAGCTTGTTTCAGACCATACAAAGCTTTATCGAGAAAATAAACGTAATCAGGACGATCTTTGTCAACAAATCCCTCTGGTTGAGATACATATACTTCTTCTTTCAACTTGCCATTGAGAAATGGCGTCTTGACATCCATTTGATATACTGTGAAGTTGCGATAAGCAGCGAAGGCAAGAAACATTCGAATAGCTTCCAATCTGGCGACAGGTGCAAATGTTTCGTCATAGTCAATACCTTCTTCTTGTCGATATCCTTTGGCTACCAATCTGGCTTTATTGCGAACAACGATACCATCTTTGTCCTTTTTGTTCTTGAATATCCACTTGGTACCAATTATGCTCTTACCCTTTGGCCTTGGTACAAGTCTCCATACTTTAAGCGCGTCAAACTGATTGAGCTCCTCTTGCATTGCTAAAATCCAGTCCGGATCTTCCAATGCTTCAGATAATTTAGTTGGTTCAATCTTGCTTAGGAAGCAAGTGTACAAACATTCGTTGGAAGAAGCTGTTCTGGAGCGAGTAGAAATACTTGCTTGAGGATCCCCAATAACTTGATGGATTGGATGAGATCTTGTCCATTTTGTTGTATGAGGGAGAGGATCAATTACATCTTGAACCACTTGAAATTGATGAGAGGGAGGTTCAGAAACTTCTACATCAGAAGATGAAATAGAAATAGTTTCAACTTGAGGAGGAGATATCTCAAAAATCTCTGAATCAGATTCAGGAACAATTTGTTGAATATCATCATTTTGTGCTTCCTCCTGAACTGATTCCTCTTGAACAGAATGTCTTGAATAGATTCTTCTTGAATGGGATCTTCAAGAATTGGCTCAGTTACTGATTGAACATTCTCTGGTTGATCAATCTCTTGTTGTGTCAGTTCTTGTTGAACAGGAGGAATTGGAGCAACATCATTGTCAGAGTTTGATGCAGCGGAATTTGGAATAGATGAGCTCTCAGTTTTCTGATTCAAAACATTAGAAACATTATCAGAATTAGTTCTAGGCACATCATCATAAAAATTTTCAAATAAAAAATCAAGATCAGAAATATTAGTAGAGGGAGTAGAAGAATCCTGGTTATTCAGTGAAAGAGCAGGTTCTGAACTGATTTGTTCAGAAACTGAATTTCCAGTACGTGCGGGTTCTGAATCTGATTGACCAGAAACCAAATCAGCAGCTTCGTCAAACTTTACATTGACACTCTCTATGACCTTTCTTGCAGAGATCAGAAAAACTCTATAAGCAGTAGAGTTTGAAGAATAACCCACGAATACTCCTTCGTCTGCCTTTGGACTAAACTTGTTGAGATTCTCTCTGTCATTCATAACGTAGCATTTAAACCCGAATGACTTGAAATACTTGATGTTCGGTTTGATCCCATTCATGAGTTCATAAGGTGTTTTGTTGAAGCGACGATGCAGAATTGATCTATTCTGTGTATGACAGGCAGTTGACACTGCTTCAGCCCAGAAAGACAAAGGTAGACCTGAATAAGCTAGCATTGATCTGGCGGACTCAACAAGCGTTCTGTTTCTTCTTTCGACAACACCGTTCTGTTGCGGAGTACGTGCAGCAGAAAGTTGTTGTTGTATTCCTTGAGACTCATAGAATGCCTGAAGAGTACTGTTTCTGAATTCAGTGCCATTATCAGATCTTACCACTTTCACTTGCAACTGCTTATTTGTCTGAGTTGACTTGATAAGATTGATGAGAACTTCAGGAGTCTCGTCTTTTGTCTTCAGAAATTTTACCCATGTATATCTGGAGTAGTCATCAACAATCACCAGAACATATTTCTTATTTCCTAAACTCTTCGTCTTCATTGGACCACACAGATCAACATGCAAAATATCAAGAATAGCTGATGTACAGTGTTCAGGTTTAGGCTTGTGAGGGGCTTTCTTCATTTTTCCTTTCTCACAATCTTGGCATAGATGGTCTTTCTGGAAACGGGGAACTGGAAGACCTCTTACAGAATCATTCTTGACCAAACGATCCATATACTTAAAGTTAAGATGAGCCAATCGACGATGCCAAATCCAACTTTCACTGATAGAGGCTTTGGATAGTAAACACAAATCTGACGATGTCTTAACTTTGGAAAGATCAATTGTATACAAATTAGATCTTCTCTTTCCAACCATTAAGTCTTTGCCACTATCATTCTTTACAGCAACCCTTTTTGATTTGAAGCTTACTTCAAGATCTTTATCACAGAATTGGCCGATGCTGAACAAGTTGTGACTTAGACCCTCAACATAACTCACTCTTTTGACAGTTATGTTTCCTTGAACTAGATCGCCATAACCAAGAATTGGAGCTGTCTCACAATTACCAAATTTCACACAACCGCAACATTTATCTTTAAAATTAGAAAGAAGTGATTTGTTGCCTGTCATATGTTTTGAACATCCCGAGTCCAGATACCATAATTGACTTAGCTGCACACAAAGAAACTACACCTTTTTAGGTACCCATATGCTTATGGGTCCCTTGTTAGATTTATTCCGTTTATTTCTCATAGAATTATATTTCATGCACGAATGAAAGTTATCATCAATAGATGATAAAACACAAATATCAGAATCAGAACTAGAAGAAGCATATGAGATATTCTTTGATATATCAAACATTTGCTTAAAAGAGTATTTTGGGTTTTTATTACAAGAAGCAAATGTATCAGAATCACAAAGATTTTCTACACAATTTACTCCTAACAGTTCAGATTCTAATCTTTGTTGTTTCATCCTCCATATCTTCCTTGTTGATTTCCTCACAGTCCAATCTGAATAAGAAAAATCAGAAACATTAGAATTTTCAGAGAAAACAGTATCATGTTTCTTTGACTTCTTTGATCTCCTTCTTTTATGCTTCTTTTTATAAAAATTGAGCATTTAGCATTAAAGAATTATCAATAATTGAATCAGAAGAAGAAACTTTATCAAAGAAGTCAGTCTTAGCTAAAGGCATTAAAGAACTAACCTTGGAGTGAAAATTTTCAACATTTTGCAAGTTAGGATGAGGTTTGCGTTTCTCATTGGAGGCGCAGACTGAGCTTTGCGCTTCCCACTGCATGCGCAAACTCTCAGTTTGCGTTTCCAATGTGGAACGCAAATGACCATTGTTTTTCAAAAATTTAGAATTTTCCTTAAATTCTATTGACAATCCAGAAGAGATTTTATCTTCAAAACTTGTTTTCATTATAAAGATGAATAAATCGTTCTGTAAACAAGTTTGAAGATTTTGTTCTTCCAATCTATCTTCAAGATCAACAATCTTACCTTCTAAAACCAATGGAGGAATGTATTTCTTAGTATCATAAGATACCTGAGATACAGTTTCCTTCTCATTGTTAGCAAACATATTATCAACATCTGTTGATAATGAAGATTTAGTGGAAGAATTGATATTTAAAGGATTTTGAAATTTTCTGGATTTCTTAGATTGATCAGGAAAATATTTTGCATTTTCAGAGGTGTAAACAAATGGCATTTCCATCCTTTTATTTTTCATTCTTTTCACATTTTCTTCTTCCAAAATTTGTTTCTCAATTGTCCATAAGAATTTAAACTGAGGAGCATATCTTGCAAGAGTGAAATAATCATATTCGTATAAAGTAGGAACTTCATTTATAGCATTATTTAAAAAATGCAGATTTTCAAAACCAAGTCCCCACTTTTCCTTTATAGCTTCTTCACTCCTTGGTTTATTCATGAAAATTGTTTGCTCAGACTGTTCTCTTTTATACAATTTCTTTTCTAAACCAATTATCTTTGCAGAAAGAATTTTATTCGAAGAAGTCAATTCATTTAATGAATCATGATAAGTCTGATTTGTATTTTCAAGATCAACTAACTGCTTTTGTAATTTCTCTTTTGTGTAAATTAAAATTGACTTTTCATCAGATAAAGAAATTTGCAGTTTATCAATTAAACCAGACTTTTCTTGATTTTTAACTTTTTTTCAGAAATGAACTTTGAGCGTAAATCATATAAAGCAGAGATAAAAACATTCATTTGAGATAAGAAAAAATTATAGTTAATCTCAGAAATTACCTTGGAGCCATCAGAAGATGTATCCTCTTCCTCATCATCAGAACTGTCATCACCTATAAAGCACATGGCAGCTGTTTCTTCATTCTCAGTCTCATTATCCGAATGATCCAACCAATACTCTTCTTCGGCCAACAGAATAGTTCCACTTTCCTTCTTTTCAGCAAGAGCCAACTTCTTTCGATAAAAAGCAGCATCTTTTACCATTTTGACTCTGCATTCTTTGGCAATATGACCAGGCTTTCCACAGTTAAAGCAATTCATCACCTTTTTCTCATCCTTCTTTTGTTCAACCATTTTAGCTGGTTCATACTTTGGAGTGTATGGCTTTGAAGGAGCACCAGGTTCTATCTTCTTAGAACCAGAAGAAAAACGCAGATTGTTAGAACCAGATTTGTGCTTGAGTCTTTTCTGATAGTGTTGAGTCAAAAATATCATGGCCTTTTCAAGTGCTTCGCCATCTTCATCTGTTGATCCATCATAAGTTGATTCTGTCAAGGCTTGCTCAGCGAGTTGACTAGCTAAAAGTGCAATGGGATCTACTGATAAAGGCTTGTTCTTCTTATCAATTTTCGCCTTCTTCTCCATAACCATAGACTCATCTGTCATCAGTATTTCGAATAACTCTTGAATAGGCATGGTTGAGATTCTAACATCATTTCTCATCCGATGGCATGGCTTGTTCCACTCAGGTTGCAAAGCATTCAAAAACTTCAAGTTTGCCTCTAACTCAGTCTTGGTAACTTTGATCTTGTATAAATCGTTGATAACAGCCCAGAATCGATCAAATACACTCTTCAAGCTTTCTCCATCCTTAGCCTTGAACTTCTCAAAATTGTTCATACATCTAGTTTGACGCAACTGAGTTGACATTGTAGTACCAAGCATGATCTTTTCAAGTTGAGTCCACATCAGCATAGGATTCTATTTGAAGCAATCGATTCTGTTATAAATGGAGTTGGGAAGAGTAAGAATCAGATTTGGTTTGGCCTGACTATCTGCTTGATGTCTTAACATCTCATCTGCATCATATTCCCTTACTTCTTTCACAACAGTGGTAGCAAGTGTAGTAGCAGTAGCTGGGATCACTTTTCTTGGAATTTCCATAGGACCCTGAGTCAGTGATTTCATCATATTCTCCCCATTTGGTTGTCTTTCTATAAAATTGATGAATCGGTCCTGCCACTGTTCGAATTCATTTTCATTGATGAGAACTGGTGGTCGATTATCGGACCCCAAAGACATCATGATGTCATTCTTGTAGACTTGATCTTGCAAAGATATCTTGTGAAGAAGACAGAAAAAAAATCAGAGATAAATTCCAAGTGAGAGAGGCCCGCAAACTGATGGTTTGCGTTTGTAAAGTGGAACGCAAATGGAACTTTGCGTTTGTTGAGTGGAACGCAAACGAAGCTTTGCGGTTGCTTCTTGAGACGCAAAGTGAACTTTACGTTTGATGAGTGGAACGCAAATGGAGCTTTGCGGTTGTTTCTTGAGACGCAAAGTGAACTTTGCGAGTGAGAACCTCTTGAATGAGATTCTTTGCGGGTGAGAAACTTCGCGGGTCAGAAACCTCTTGTTTTTCTTGAGAAAAGCAAACAGATTGTTTGCGTGTTAGACAAGAACCGAGAAACACTCTTTGCGTTTCCAGAGAGAACCGCAAACCTGAAAACAATTTTCTAACACCAGAGTTAGATCATTTTAACTAAGAATGAAAGTTTGAAACACAAAGTATAAGAATCATACACATAAAAGTTTGAATGACACGCAAACTAAAAATGATAAAACGCAAACTTCCTTGAATGAGACGCAAACTTAATGAACATAACAGAATTCATGAAATCAAGATATACACACAAACTTACATGAATGACCCGCAAACTCTCATGAATGACCCGCAAACACACAAGAATGAAACGCAAACTTTTAAAAACACTTAATCATGCAAGATCAGCTATAATATCGAAATTTAGTTCGAGAAAAGCATTCATTCAACATCGAAAACTATATTCTTACACATTTTATCAAGCAAATTCAATTAAAAATAACAGAATCTGAAAATTTGACAAGAACAGAACGTGAAAGTCGTTTTCCAGAAAAAAATGCTAAAATTGCAAATTGAAGATCTAAACACACTTTTTATGATCAGCACAAAGAAACAATTATGATCAAAATCCAGAAACGAAACAATTAAGATCAAACACAACACACACAGATCAACAAACACTCCAAATTTGATGATTAAGCAAAAAACGAGATTTTCTTGAAAAATCAAGAAAATCGATCGAGTTTTTTGCTTAAATTCATAAATCCAGAAAAGAAAACACTAAACTCTCAATCTCTCAGGAATCAGAAAGCTCTGATACCAATTGTAAGTCCTAAGATCTCTGATTCTTTTAAGAGAGAGAAAGTAGAGAGAGAGAGTAATAAGGAGCGCAAGATCAGATTTCTATTGATAGTGCGTGTGAGAGTTACAAGACAAAGGAGCAAAGGGGACTTAAATACCCCAAGCCCTTACAAACAGTTAAAACTACTAAAAGCAGTAAAAGCATTAGAATAAATACAATGATTACTACAAAATTTGGACTTAACAGTTTATGAATAAACACCCTATTACATAATTGAGATAATAAATACAAAATGCCAAAGTCTTATCAAGAGTCTTCTATTGTGGACGCTGCTTAAACTTTCTCCTTTCCTTTACCTGAACCACCAGCCCCTAGCTTACCTGAAAAAGTTTTATATTTAAAAGAGCGAGGGTTAGACCAAAGATCTAGGGAGATCCCTTAAAAGACGATTTATCACATATATCAAGATTTAAATAAATTAACTCTTTCAGCTTGAAAGATATTCTACACATAAAGCTCGCTTCCGGCTCACACTATCGCCACAAAAGTGACAGCGTGTCTGTCTCATTATGCCTTAGATGGGACACACCCATATAGCATAAACGGGATACACCTCCCGGTATGAGTATAGGCGGGCCACACCCCCCGTCTTTAGCCGCTCACAACAATGTATGCATACATTTTAATAATCAAATAAACTTAAACAACATAAAAAAAGAACTCACGTATATAAAGCTTGCGTAAATAAAGATACATCTTAAAATAACTTTCTTACGTCTTATGCAGTTAAGGCAACAAAATTATTTAATTTAACTTTCATGAGCATAAACAACTTTATAAACTTGCGAGGTTTTAAGTTCAGAAAACTCACCTGCCGTCCTCAACTTAGATCTCGCGTCTACCCGTATAAACCGATCTGAAACCTATAAGGAAATATAGACTGGTGAACACTCCATTCAAACTATTTTATAACAGTTTGACCTAACTCATAATCCCATCGACATTTACTCTCACTACGCAACTTAACCCAACCAAACCTTAAGTTGCATTCAAAATAATTAAATCCCTAGATATGAATAAAATGGATCAGGCTAACACAAATTGGCCCAACAATAAACTGATCAACACCAAAACATAGGGAGGTGGGCTTCGGCCCGCAAGATGGATCCGAGAACCTGACCCAAGAGTTGCCCGAAGTCAACTCCTCCCAATCGCCGACCGGGCCGCACCAAGCGTCGACCGAGGCTGCCCGTGCGCCGACCAGTCTGTTCTCACCCCCGGTCCCCCAACTCGACCGGTGCTCACCAACTCGACCGAAGTGATCGACCGACCCCTCGACGACCGGGGTGTTCGACCGAAGTCGTCGACCGGGGTCTTCGACTTGAAGAACGCCCGGGGGTGATTCTGGGTTTTCGAACAACCCTTAAACACGAACACAGACCTCGATCTTAGATGCTAACACAAACCTTAAACTTGATACTACTCAGGTTCTAATCTCAATTAATCGATCCATTACATTGTCCTTAAACTTTTCAATCATTAACCATTTCTATCCCAAACCTTAATCGATCTTTCAATAAAATTAAACTTGAACTTTCTATTCCTTTAATCAAACTTTACCCTAAAAACAACTAGATATACAACTACAATAAAGAAAAGAAAATGGATTAGAATGTTACCTTGTGATGATTTTCTACTCAATCCCCCAAATCTTTCTTCTCCAATCGCCTCTTCCCTTCTTCTCTGCTTCTTTCGGCCGACCACAACAAGAGGCCCAAAACCCTAGGCTAATATCTCCTAAAAACCAATATTTACACTTAGCCCCTTAGAATTAAAGATTTGACAACTTCCACCCAACTTACAATTACTGGCATTAAACCGGTTATTACAATATCCTCCCCTCAAAATAATTCCGTCTCCGGAGTTCCATTTTCGAACAGATGGGGGTATTGAGACTTCTTGTCCGCCTCCACTTCCCACGTTGATTCTTGCCCTTTATGGAATCTCTATTGCACCTTTACCAGCCTGATCTCCTTATTTCTTAACTTCTTTACTTTAGAGTCTATAATTTCCACCGGTTCTTCGATGTACGTTAGCTTTTCGTCCACTTGAATATCTTCTAACGGCACAACTACATCGGTCTCCACCAAACATTTCTTCAAATTTGACACGTGGAACGTTGGATGAACTCCTCGCAACTCCCCAGGCAATTCAAGCTTGTAAGCTACCTCTCCTACGCGTTCTAAAATAACAAACGGTCCGACAAACCTCGGACGAAGCTTACCTTTCTTTCCCAAACGGACTACTCCTTTCCAGGGCGAAACTTTTAACATAACTCTGTCTTCTACTTGAAACTCGATAGGCTTCCTTAGTCTATTCGCGTACATTCGTTGTCGATCCTGAGCCGTCTTTAATCTCTCTCGAATGCGGTTCACCTTTTCTGCAGTCACTTGCACTATTTCTGGGCCTGTCAGCTGACGTTCTCCCACTTCGTTCTAGCACAATGGCATTCTATATTTCCGACCGTACAACGCCTCGAACGGTGTTGCCTGAATGCTCGCGTGATAACTGTTATTATAAGAGAACTCTATTAATGGTAAATGAACTTCCCATGAACCCTTGAAATCAATCACACAAGCTCGGAGCATGTCTTCGAGCGTTTGAATGGTTCTCTCACTTTGGCCGTCAGTCTGTGGGTGATAAGTAGTACTCAACTTAAGTTGCGTTCCCAACTCTCTTTGTAAGCTTCTCCAAAAGGAAGACGTAAAACGAGCATCCCTGTCTGACACAATTGACGACGGTACTCCATGCCTGGACACTATCTCATCTATATACAATCGAGCCAATATCTCTAGCAGGTACGTCTCCTTGATCGGTAGGAAGTGAGCCGACTTTGTGAGTCGATCCACTATCACCCAAATGGCATCGTGCCCCTTAGGTGATCGCGGTAACCCGATAACAAAATCCATCATAATCTCGTCCCACTTCTAGACCGGAATTTCCAACGGTTGGAGCTCCCCGTACGGTCTCTGGTGCTCAGTTTTAACTTTCAGACATGTCAGACATCGCTCGACGAAGTGAGCAATATCCTTCTTTAAACCCGGCCACCAATAGTCTTGCTTCAGATCTCGGTACATTTTGTTGGTTCTCGGGTGTACTGAGTAACGTGACTTATGCGCTTCTTCCAACACTCTCTTTCGGAGTTCTCCCACCTTTGGGATCCAAACTCTATTCTTGAAACACTTCACCCCGCGACTATCGTCGATTAACAAATTAATAATTCCCACTATTCTCTCACTCTTCCAATTTTCCTCAAACATGGCTTCCTTTTGGTAACCCTTGATTTCTTCCAAGAAATTGGGAACAACTTCGACTCGATAAGCCACTACTTTTGTTGCTTCTCCACGTTCTTTACGACTTAGAGCATCCGCCACCACATTGGCCTTGCCCGGATGGTACAGGATCTCACCGTCGTAATCACTCAACAACTCCATCCACCTACGCTGTCTCATATTGAGCTCCTTCTGATTGAAGAGATGTTGAAGGATCTTGTGATCCGTGTAAATCTGACACTTGATCCCTTATAGGTAATGTCTCCAAATCTTCAGAGCAAAGACTACCGCTGCTAACTCTAAATCATGCGTTGGGTAGTTCCTTTCGTGCTCTTTCAACTGACGAGATGCATACGCAATCACCTTGCCTTCTTGCATTAACACGCACCCCAGACCCAACTTTGAAGCATCGCTATAGACTACGAATCCTTCCGTTCCGTTGGGTAGGGACAAGATAGGTGCACTACTCAGACTCTCCTTCAATTTACTGAACGCTTCCTTCTGAGCTTCCGCCCACACAAACTTGACATTCTTCCTGGTTAGCGCTGTCAGTGGCGTGGCTATCCTCGAGAAGTCCTGGATAAACTTTTGATAGTAGCCCGCCAATCCTAGAAAACTCCTTACTTCCGATGGTGTTTTCGGCGCTTCCCACTCTCTAATGGCCTCAATCTTAGCCGGATCAATCTTAATCCTATCCTTCGACACCACATGCCCTAGAAATTGTACCTCCCTCAACCAAAATTCACATTTTAAGAATTTGGCGTACAATTTCTCACGCTTAAGCAATTCTAGTATTGCCTGCAAATGAGTTTCATGATCTTCCTTGCACCGTGAATAAATCAGTATGCATCTATAAAGACTATGACACATTGATCTAAGAGTGGGCTACACACTCTATTCATCAAGTCCATGAAAGTCGCAGGCGCGTTAGTCAGCCCAAAGGGCATAACCAGAAACTCATAGTGCCCGTACCTCGTACGGAAGGCAGTCTTAGGTACATCCTCCTCCCTCACCTTCAACTGGTGATACCCTGATCGCAGATCTATCTTCGAGAAATAACTTGCCCCTTGAAGCTTGTCAAACAGGTTGTCAATTCTGGGGAGCGGGTACTTATTCTTAACGGTGACCTTGTTGAGCTCCCGATAATCTATGCACATCCTCATAGATCCATCCTTCTTCTTAACGAATAATACTGGCGCTCCCCATGGTGAGGTACTCGGACGGATAAACCCCTTGTCGATTAGTTCTTACAGTTGAGTCATCATTTCTTTCATTTCTTCCGGTGCCAGCCGGTAAGGCGCTCTTGCGATGGGTGTTTTTCCGGGTACGAGGTCAATACGGAATTCTACTTGCCGATCAGGAGGCAAAGCGGTTAAGTCTTCCGGAAAAACCTCCGGATATTCACTTACCACCGGGACCGACTCTAACCCCTTCTTCTCTTTCCTAGCATCCACCACATATGCTAAGAACCCCACACACCCTTTCACTAGACACCGCTTAGCCTTGATCATAGACATCAAACACGATTTCCTATCCCTCCGATCCCCATACACTACTACTTCTTTCCCTCCCGACAACGCTATTCGAATCAGCTTCTTATTACATACAATATGAGCGTCATTCGACGCCAACCAGTCCATCCCCACGATAATATCAAATTTCCCCATACCCATCGGATATAACCGAAGGGGAAATGACTGTCCATCGATTACAATACAACACCTTTCATATACTTCCCTTACCAAGACTCGACTATCATCCGCTACTTCTACTTCGAACCCAATACTGAGCTCCCTGGGTTTCACACCCAGATAACGAACAAAGTTCGGTGACACAAACGAACGGTTTGCGCCCGAATCAAACAGAACTTTTGCAAAAGTCGAGTCTATAAGAAAAGTACTTGTGACCACATCCAGTATCTCTACCGCCTCCTCTGCTGTCATGTTAAACGCCCTTGCTCTGGCTCGGGCGGGTTCCACCTTCCGTTCTCCTCCTCTTCCTCCAGTAATTCCAACTGATCCCCTTTTCAATTGCGGACAATCTGATTTCATATGACCCACTACCCCCACACTGGTAACAAGTTCTAACTCCTTGACAATCACGAGCCATGTGCCCCGTTTTCCCGCACTTATAACAACCTTCTCGATCTGCCAAACATTCTCCCTTGTGCATCCTGTTACACTTGTTACAGGGCTTGTTCACGACTCTTTGCGTAACCTGCTGATCAGGTCTGGTGCTCTTGAACTTCTTTGAATCACGTGCCGGACCATCTCATTTCCTTTTCTCACCGCCCTTCTCAGTCATTTGACGAGCTTTGTCCTTTTCTGTCATTTCGGCTGCGTTAACAACCGCCTGAAAAGTAGTAGACTCTCGTGTTGCCGCCAGCTCTCTAATACTGCTCCTCAGCCCAAACAAATAACGATCCACCCGACGTTCCTCATTTGGCACATATACTTCTGTGAAACGTGCCTTCTCAAGAAATTTAGTCGTATACTCTCTCACAGTCATATCTCCTTGTTATAGGTTCAGAAATTCTTCCTCCAATTTCTTCACAGCCGCTAACGAACATAATTGCTTCTTGAATTTAGCTATGAAAGTTTCCCAGTCCATACCTCTAGCCGCTTTCGAGCCCTTGCCCCCTATCTCCGCTTCCCACCAGAACACTACATCATCCCTCATCATAGATAGCGCAAACACTACCTTGTCTTCTTCCGCACACTTGTAGGTATCAAACACCAATTCCATGCTTCCAATCCACTTGATGACCACCACTGGATCAAACTTTCCTTTAAAGGTAGGAGGGTTACAAGTGGTAAATGCCCTGTAACTGCATCCCTTTCCAGCACTAGCTTTAACTTCCACACCAGGCGTTGATTGCGAGTGACTACCCACCACTGATACCGGCGAGTTAGAAATTTCCGTTGACTCATTTTCTTCATTCCCTTCCAGACTTGTTGATGGTTTACTAGTCTGATGAGCTAACAAAGCTTGTAATGTCTCCTGCAACTTTCCCATTTCTGCAGCGAAGGTCTCGTGAGTGACGAATGCTTGAGCCCGACCTCCACCCAGGTTTCTCGGTGGCCTTCTTCCCCTCACCGTAGTTGAACTTTCTTGAAGGGAAGGTTCTCGTTCCTCCATGATCTCCACACTTCTAGCCTTCCTAGAAACTCGCACAGGCCTCTTTCCCGGAGTTCTTGCTTCTCCATCCTCCACTTGATTGGCCACCTTTCGGGTTGTCTTTCCTTTAGGTCGTCCACGTCCTTTTCCTCGTGATGCCACTTGCCGAGGAGCAACAACTGGTCCATCCTCGACATTTTCATTTACAGTTGTCGCCTCAACTACCGGCACTGATCTGTTCCTAGTTACTCGCTCTGACATGACTACAAATAAAGTACCAACACACAAATTAGAATAAGTCCAAAGCGATAAAGCAAGTTAAGCACATACATGTACCTGTAAATTTAGAATTACACTGGCCAAATGTAATTTTAAGTTTACCTTACATGTTAGTCCTCACTACTATATCACTCGTCCCCCTATGGTTCTCCTACTATCTCAGTTATGTCTTACTTCCTAAGTTTAAGTCTAGGACCGACCGGTCACCTAGATCCCTTAAACTATGGCTCTGATACCAATTAAAACAACCCAAAACCAGCTAACAAAGAAAGTAACTGTGATAAAATAACTCACGCCAAAATGGCTCAATTCGACAGCAATATCTGAAGGTTTGTGAATAAATAACCTATTACATAACTGAGATAATAAATACAAAATGCCAAAGTCTAATGAGGAGTCTTCTATTGTGGACGCTGCTTAAACTTTCTCCTTTCCTTTACCTGAACCACCAGCCCCTAGCTTACCTGAAAAAGTTTTATATTTAAAAGAGCGAGGGTTAGACCAAAGGTCTAGTGAGATCCCTTAAAAGACGATTTATCACATATATCAAGATTTAAATAAATAAACTCTTTCAGCTTGAAAGATATTCTACACATAAAGCTCGCTTCCGGCTCACACTATCGCCACAAAAGTGACAGCGTGTCTATCTCATTATGCCTTAGATGGGACACACCCATATAGCATAAACGGGATACACCTCTCGGTATGAGTATAGGCGGGCCACACCCCCCGTCTTTAGCCGCTCACAACAATGTATGCATACATTTTAATAATCAAATAAACTTAAACAACATAAAAAAGGAACTCACGTATATAAAGCTTGCGTAAATAAAGATACATCTTAAAATAACTTTCTTACGTCTTATGCAGTAAAGGCAACAAAATTATTTAATTTAACTTTCATGAGCATAAACAACTTTATAAACTTGCGAGGTTTTAAGTTCAGAAAACTCACCTGCCGTCCTCAACTTAGATCTCGCGTCTACCCGTATAAACCGATCTGAAACCTATAAGGAAATATAGACTGGTGAACACTCCATTCAAACTATTTTATCATAGTTTGACCTAACTTATAATCCCATCGACATTTACTCTCACTACGCAACTTAACCCAACCAAACCTTAACTTGCATTCAAAATAATTAAATCCCTAGATATGAATAAAATGGATCAGGCTAACACAAATTGGCCCAACAATAAACTGATCAACACCAAAACATAGGGAGGTGGGCTTCGGCCCGCAAGATGGATCCGAGAACCTGACCCAAGAGTTTCCCGAAGTCAACTACTCCCAATCGCCGACCGGGCCGCACCAAGCGCCGACCGAGGCTGCACCAAGCGCCGACCGAGGCTGTCCGTGCGCCGACCGGTCTGTTCTCACCCTTGGTCCCCCAACTCGACCGGTGCTCACCAACTCGACCGAAGTGATCGACCGACCCCTTGACGACCGAGGTTTTCGACCGAAGTCGTCGACCGGGGTCTTCGACTTGAAGAATGCCCGGGGACGATTCTGGGTTTTCGAACAACCCTTAAACACGAACACATACCTTGATCTTAGATGCTAACACAAACCTTAAACTTGATACTACTCAGGTTATAATCTCAATTAATCGATCAATTACATTGTCCTTAAACTTTTCAATCATTAACCATTTCTATCCCAAACCTTAATCGATCTTTCAATAAAATTAAACTTGAACTTTCTATTCCTTTAATCAAACTTTACCCTAAAAACAACTAGATATACAACTACAATAAAGAGAAGAAAATGGATTAGAATGTTACCTTGTGATGATTTTCTACTCAATCCCCCAAAGCTTTCTTCTCCAATCGCCTCTTCCCTTCTTCTCTGCTTCTTTCGGCCGACCACAACAAGAGGCCCAAAACCCTAGGCTAATATCTCCTAAAAACCAATATTTACACTTAGCCCCTTAGAATTAAAGATTTGACAACTTCCACCCAACTTACAATTACTGGCATTAAACCGGTTATTACAGATTATGGATCTGATTTTAGGGTTACTTTTGGTACATTTCTAGGGTTGGTTGTGACCCAGATAAAATTTCTAGATATGTGTGTTTGTGGATCTAAAGCCTTCACCATTTTGGAAGCTAGAGATGGGTTTGGAACCAAGGGTTAACCTAACCTAGCAAGATGAGTTCAAGTTACTTTGCGAAAACTATGTACATGTCAAAATTTTCTATTGTGATTTATTGAAATGTTTTCCTTGATATTTATCAAATGTGGTTATTATTTGACGAGTTTTGCATTTTTAATAGAACGAGTTTATAAATCTTGAGAAATGTTCGTATTTGGGGTTTTTAGCCATTTTGATAACTAAATCATAAGTGTGGGTTCTTTCGATGAATTATCTCATAAATGTAGATTATTTTGATGTTAATGCATTTTTAGTGTATTTATTTGGAAAATGCATATTGTTATTGTATGGGACATTTTGGAAATATAAATGATATGATCTCAATTGGAAAATGGTTTGTCCCAACCAATGATGAGGTTTTGAGTTAATCATGACTTTAGATCATGTGTTTGCATGAACGTTGGTTAAATATGTTACCTCTATTTGATGGTCAATTGATTTGTCGAACTTTTGGCTCGCATCTGATTCAGATGGATATTGGGGGACATTTGTCTAGTTTAATTTTCTCTATATGGAGCTTTTGGAGTTACATGTTTTGAGTGTGTGGGTCATTCAGTTGGAGTCATGTAATTTAGACTGTAATGTATTTGATCCATAGGCATATGAGTCAATCTTGTGTTAATGGTCGTGCCAGTGTCGCGGGGTTGGACTTCAGGACTACCAGCATTATGGGGTTGGACCCCGAGACCTTTGTGTTTTGGCTTTTGACCTCGTTGAGTAGACACTGAGGACTTGAGACTTGAGGTGCTAACCAATAGGGTAGGAACTAAGAACCATGAGCCTTGAGGTGCTACCAGTGGGGATAGGCACAAAGGACATGATCCTTGAGGTGTGTAGGCACTAAGATTATTGAGTTTTGATGTGCTACCCCCACGTAGGCACTAAGATCTCCACCGGTTAAGGTGTTACCCCGAGGGGGTAGATATTAAGTTTGTCGAGCCTTGAGGTGTTACCTTGGAGGTAGACACTAAGGTTAATTGAATCTTGAGGTGCTACTGATAACATTGATATGTGGCTTACTTTGTGCTCGCCACATTCGAAGGATACTGGTCTCCCTGTCACTATTAAGTGTTGTTTTTGGATAGTGTATTATCCATGTTTTAGTATTATTCGGGTTTGACGAATAATCGTAATTTATGATCTGGAAATTTTGGATCCTCTCCATGTGTTAATGTTATGGATAATAGAGTCTTAGCCATGTTTTCAGTATTTGGATATTAATCCTTATTCGTGTTTCGTGTGAGCTTTTAGGTTTTGGTTTCATGATTTGAGGGGTGTTTTTTATTAATGGGTTTTCAACACGAGAATTGTGGGTTTTGGGAAAGATATCGTTTTCATTTTAAATGTGTTTCATATTGGAAATTGTGATTTAAATAATATTCTTTCCGTTTTACCATTTTATATAATCATGAAAACTGTTTGAACTTATTAGCCGTTAAGTCTAACCTTATTTTCTTTATCGGCATGTGCATCAGGTCCTTAGGGCAATGGTACTAGCAACATTGTTATGTGATGAGTACTAATTAGAGGCACAACAAGGAATTAGCTATATGGAAGACATCATCCATACGTTGGAGATAGTGTCTTTTATTGTGTTTTAGTATCAACCGCCCTAAATGTAGACTTGTAAGGTTTGGAAAATATTGGTGTTAAATCTTAGATTGCCATTATAAGTAATCAATTGTTGACTTTTAAGAAATGGACTTCTTCCTTGTTTGATGTTCATTTAGAAATTTTAATTTAGTCGCTCTTTCCAAATTTGAGGGTGTTACAATCTTGGTGCCAATTCATTCTCTCGTTTCAATTGAAAATACAAGGTATGTTTCGCTATTGAAAACGCTCATTCAAAAGGGACCACACTGAGTTCAAAATCCCAAGACATCTCCATGTTGTTATTACGACTTCATGAGTTATGTTCAGTAGTATAACCTTCAGGTTCAGTTATGGTACAATCAACAAGGACAGTCTTATTCTTCCCATTTAAAACCATCAACATCGCTCTTCTCCAACTTGTATCATTTTCCCAATAAGAGGTTGTGGGACAAGAATCTAACCATGATTATCTTATTGTTACGAATAGAGATGCCCAAGGCCATGGACTTTTTTGGGTTTGGGACTGGATCTTGCATACCCGTTTGTCAGTTAGCAAAAAAACCCGGGTTTTTCGTTTCCAAAACCCGGGGTTTGGAATTGAAAAAAGGCCCGATCAAGTTATTTAAGACCATGCTTTCCGAGCATTTTCATGTTGTGCTTTTTGAAGTCAGACTTTAATTGGACCTTCAAAAAGAAATTGGTATGATCGGGCTTTAAGGTGAGGCCTGAGCTTGGGGTTGGGCTTGTATGTACAAACCATTACTCTAATATAAAGATGTTATATCAACTGTATTCATTTTTATTGTTGATAATAACAATGTCATAATCTGCATAGGACACAGAGTCTCCATGTGACAAAAATGAAGTCTTGTTGAATGCCAAAATGATGTTTTACGAAATATGTCTTATCATATTTTTGATGATCCTAGACCTAGACCAATTTGGAAAAATGAGCCCATCTAGATTAATGAATTAGATGTTGGAATTCGGTGTATTTGGTCGATGAAGACTTCTGGTTTCGATTGGTGTCTGGTTGCATCATCTTTTTACGTGTTATCTAATTTTTTATATTTACTAGAAGTGTACTCGCGCAAATGCAGCTACATACATCACGATTTTAATGTTTTATTTTATTTTTTGTTTTTTGTCGATTTACATTACGATTTTGGATGGCTGTGAGAGAGTGATAATGATTTTTTATATAAATTTGTTTAATTTAGACTTAATAATATAATATAATGTAATTTATTTTGGTTTAATAATATAATTTTTTTTATAAAATATTCTGTAAAATTTTTTAATTATATTTTAGATTTTTTATATCTAAAATATGCTGAGAGTTATTTTAGGGGAGTTAAAGTGGGAAATAATTTTAGGGGAGTTAAAATGATTAGAGATAATGATTGAAAATTAATGAATAACATTAAATGTAGTACATACAGCTTTTATGGCTGTTTTTTAAGTAATTAACATTAAATAGCGGTACATTAAGCTTTAAGACTTATTTTTAAGGGTTTTTTTATGACATCTTTATAATATAGTATAGATTTAATTATTAATGAATATATTATAAGTTGGGGGTGTGATTGTGAGTGAAAGAAAGAAGTCCATGTTATGCTATAATGTTTGTGTTGTGAATATGGATGGATCTTTCACTCACATGGTAGTCGCTATGTGTTTAGATGGGAGGTGGGCTACAAACATTAGTTTATTATTATTATTATTATTATTTTAGTGTCCAAATATTAGTTTTTTTTTTTAATTTTAATTTTTAGACATGTGGTTTATAATCACAGATAAATTGTATAAAAATTATAATTTTGTTGTACGATAAAGTATGACGTGGTCTAAAGGATATGACGATAGTGATAGAGATAAATATACTTAGAGTTAGATTAAAACTAAAATATTTCATAATTATCTACTTGTAACTCATCCCTATTTTAATGAATTATGATTAATGAAAGTTACAGATTTCTTCTATCCATTTACCGTTGTTCTATTTCGTTTTTCTTTTAACACGTTATCAGCATGTACGCTCTTGGAATATCATCAAATTCGACACCAAACCTAAATTGTTGTTTCTGTTATGAGATGATCTCGTGTACGCTATAGTCCTGTCAATTAAATCAGGTATGCTTTCGGTTCTTTCACATTTTATATATTAATGAAATTTGGTACCCTCAACCGGTTAAATTATATTGTTACATATATGTAATTTCACATAAAAACTTAATTAATATTACATTTTTAATCCACTTATGAAATTAAAAATAATTTATTTTAAGGTAAATCACGAAAAAAATACAAAGAAGCTGATGAAAACTAATCTATCCATTTTAAAATATTGATTATTAAGTCTTGATTTTCTTTATATGTGTTCATGCTTATAAACTGTTTTTTTTTCTTGGACGGTAGATTTATTAGTACCGTAATATATTTTTTGCCTTTTAAATTATTTATTTAATGGTTGATTATTTATATATTAAATACTATGTACAATTTTATTGGTATTGTTTTATTATAATGTAAGTTAATACATTGATCAAACATAAAATAAAATATTTATTATGGTATGTTCAATATCAATTAAATTATTCATCATTATGAAATGTAAATGTTATTTATCTTGGGTCAATACATATTTATTAACTTCAAATCTTACTACTATAATTAATTATTGTTTATTAATATTATGCGAGTTGATTTATCTGGTCGATTTTATTTACGTTTCATATATATATTTCTTTTTTGGTGTTACCAAATTAAATAAAGTCCATCTTTGTTATTAATAAAATTATGATGGGATAATAGTGTAGTAATTTAGCTTGGAAAATAATATTCAAATGTTTATCTTAATTATAAGTTATCTATATTATATTATAAAGATGACATAAAAAACTCTTAATTACAACTTACTAAGCTTTATGTACTATCATTTAAAGCTATCTACTTAAAATCAAAATAACTACTAAAGCCTAATGTACTACCGTAAAGCTTTTAATCCTAATTAATATATTTCATTCTTATCCCCCAAAATTTTTATCTCTAATCCCCAAACCCTAAAATTATAAAATTTGAATTCTGATAAACATAATCAAAACAGGATAAACATCTCAATTTAAATATAAAAAGTTTATAATATATAAGATAATTAATGAATTTTAACAAACTACTTAATTTTTTTTATATAAAAAACATTATATTGTTAAGCCTAAATTAAACAAATTTATATATAAAAAATCATTATCACTCAATAAAAACCATCCAAAATCATACTGTAAATCAATAAAAAAACAAAAAATAAAAATAAACATTAAAATCGTGATGAATTAAGCATTATGTACTATTATTTAATGTTAATCTACTTAAAATCTCTTAAAAAACAATTAATGAAACAATATGTACTACTTTTAAATGTTTTTAACCCTAATTAATAAATTTCATCCTTATCCCCCAAAATCCTTATCTCTAATCCCCAAATCCTAAAATTATGAAATTTGAATTCTGATAAACATAATCAAAACAGGATAAACATTTCAATTTAAATATAAAAAATTTAAAATATATAAGATAATTAATGAATTTTAACAAACTACTTAATTTTTTTATATAAAAAACATTATATTGTTAAGCCTAAATTAAACAAATTTATGTATAAAAAAACCATTATCACTCAATAAAAACCATCCAAAATCGTACTGTAAATTAATAAAAAACAAAAAATAAAAATACACATTAAAATCGTGATGTATCTCGCTGCATTGCGCGAGTATGCTTCTAGTTACTTATAATTCTTATAATATTTTTTGGACCAATAAGTTGTTATTTATTTTGGATCATTGTTTCTTAGTTTTGTTTAAATAAGTTAATTTGTATTAAACTTATTATTTCTTTCGGCATGCTTAATTAGTTTACAATATTGACATGTTTATTTGATTAATATAATTATATCAATGTTATTTACTTATTTGATACACTAATTTGATTTAAACTGTTTAAATAGGACTTACATATTGTTCTTAGATATGATAAGTGATTTATTCAAATGTTGACTCAGTTTCTTAAATTGACCTTTCCATATAATATTCAAATGCTTATATTAGTTATAAGTTATTCTCAATCTTATTACTTTTGGAAGTTACACTTCCAACCCCTATACATAAGTCTTTTATCAAAAGCTCCCAAAATATTATTCAAAGTTAAAATATTTGACTTCATGCCAAAATCATTTTTTTTGGCCTCTTACCAAAAGCTCCCAATATATTAATATGGTATTATTCTTTTATTGAACACATCTCAGTTTTTTTGACCTCATGTCAAAATGTGATGTATTTCATAAATTAATTAATCGCAATATATCAAAAGGATTTTGTCAAATAGGTGTAAATAACCCTAAAGGTTTGTAGGGACTTAAGTATTACACGGGATTCCCATCTTACCTGGAAATCCATAATTTTTCAATCTTAAAAATTTCCGACGGCAAAATCCGTCGGAAAATGTAAGTACCGGTGGATTCCGCTGTCAAAAAGTCCCTCGCCAGAAAATGACATTTCCGACGGATTTTTCAGTCGAAAATCTGTCAGAAATTATTTTTCATTTTCTTAAGAAAATTAGATTAATCAACATTTTCTTAATCTGATTAATTAATTTCCGACGGATAAAAAATTTATTATTTAATTTATTTTTAACAATTTATTTATTAAAAAAATTATAAAGAGCAATTTTAAAAAAGAAAAACAAATTTCTGACGGAAAATTCACCGGAAATCTGTTAGAAATTTATTTTTTCTTTCTTTTAAAAAGACATTTTAACTAGAAAATTAAATAATTATCCGTCGGAAATTCGTCGGAATTTTTTTTAATTACTTAAATAATTATTTTTCAATGAATTGTTTTTAAAAAATAAAGTTACCGGCGCCAGTTTGGTAATTGTGAATTTTTCATTAAAAAAATAATTAATAATTAATATTCATTTTATTCAAATTTTCCTATACAAATACACAGTTACATATAAAATCCATACTAAATGAATAAAATAAAAATAAATTACACAAATTTTCAAATGGAATGTTGGTAAACATTTTCTGTATTTGCCAATTTGTGCTCAAGTTCGGCTACCCCTCTCAATTCTTCCTCATATCTATGAACACTTGCATCCACATCTTTTCTGTAAAGAGACAAACAAAAATGAAACCCTTTATTATGACATGATAAAGAACAACTAATTATTGACTTCTTGCTGAAGGTAACTTGGAGATAAATAAATGTCGTCCAAGTGCAAAGTTTATAATAGTCATGTTAGCTTCTTGTTAACAAGGAACAGAAGTCAAACAATGCCAACTCTAAAACTTTATAAGAGAAAATGGCCTACAAATTCAAAGCATGATGAACAATAAGACTAAAAAAAACTAAATACCTCAAGAACTATAAGCTCTCCCTACTGCAATTAATACAATACATCTTCCACATTTAACAAAACGTTCAGTGTTTTTAACTTTTTCGTGCTACGCTACAGAAAGAAACCAGCTGCAATGTGTTTCTGTGGTGTGCAAAATTAAAATTGTACACTTCTATATGCATATGGTGATTGTAAAATATTGAACAAAATTAATGATCAGTTGGTAACCTTCTAATCATACGAAAGATCATGTTTAACTGAATGGAGAAAAACTATATATTGGATGCATTACTAGCTCGTCATGTCCCTGGAATTTTCCATGTGCTAATGGTTCCATCCTTACATCATACTAGTAAGATTGGCCATTACAATTGTATTATAAGGATAAGAACAAAAAAAATCAGATAGCGAGTTGCCAAAGTGTAACTAGCCGAAAGATGAAGTTTCCGAAAGAAAGGGTAGCCGATATATAGCAGCTGAATGAAAGAGGAAGTAGCGAAGGTGGTTGAACTGAGAAGGGATAAGGTGAGTCAGACTAGCCAAAGGAGGGTCTACCCGAAGGTAGACTAACTAAAGGCAAGTCTATTTGAATCACGATCTAGTCGAAAGGTTGTGTAACCGAGAAGTGAGAGTGGTCGATGGGCTCATCATTTATTAGCTGAAAAGGAGATCAATTAATTAGGAGTCGAAAGAAAGTCTGGTCAGTAAGTAGTAGCCGAAAAGGAGTTCGGTTAGTAAAGACTAGCCGAAAAGGGTTCAGATAGTAGGGACTAGGCGAAAGGAGAATATTAGAAGATTGGCCGAAAGGAGAGTAGCCGATTTTTTTTAAAGAGAGATTAAGATTTAACATACCCAGTGAGCTGATCAGGAAGTTGAACCAAGCTTCATCAAGAGGTTTTGTGAAAAGATCAGTTCGGATGAATTGGAGCTCAATATCACCTTTGGAAATGTGGTCTTTGATGAAGTGATACCGGATATCAATGTGCTTAGAGCGAGAATGAAGCATAGGATTGTTGGCATTGCCTATTGCACTTGAGTTGTCACATAGTATGGGTACTTTGGAGTAGTGTTGATTGTAATCTTGAAGTTGATTCTTCATCCACAAGATTTGAGAACAGCAACTCCAAGCAGCAACATATTCAGCTTCAGCAGTAGAGGTGGAGACTTAATGTTGTTTCTTACTGGAGCAGTTGACCAATTTCCACCAAGTAATTGGCAGCTTCTTGTTGTGCTCTTCCTATCAACTTGGGATCCTGCAAAGTCAGAATCGGAATACCCGATGAGATCAAAACCTAAGTCTTTGGGATACCAAAGATCAAGATTCATGGTACCTTTAAGATACCGAAAAATGCGTTTTATAGCAGCCAAATGAGATTCCTTAGGATTGGCTTGATAATGTGCACATAGGCAAGTAGCAAACATGATATCATGTCTACTAACAGTAAGATAGAGAAGAGAGCCTATCATTCCTCTAAAATTAGTGATATCAACATATTTTCCATTGGGGTCAGCATGAATTTTCAGAGGTGGTTCCATTGGAGTTTTCATGGGAGAACAATTTTCAAAATTAAACTTCTTGAGGAGATCTTGCTTTAATTTATAAAGATCCCCTCATAAGTTTGTTTGATTTGTAGGACTAGGAAAAAAGTGAGTTCTCCCATCATACTCATCTCATATTTACTTTTCATGAGAAAGGCAAACTCCCGACAAAGAGATTAATTGGTGGCACCAAAGATGATATCATCTACATAGATTTGAACAAGAATAATGTTACTTGTTGTCTTCTTGAGAAAAAGAGTGTTGACAATTTTACCTCTTGAGTACTTGTTGGCAAGTAAGAAGTCTGACAAAGTGTCTTACCAGGAACGAGGAGCCTGTTTGAGACCATATAGAGCTTTGTCAAGCTTGTACATATAGTGAGGATGAGTGGAGTCTTCAAAACCAGGAGGTTGTTTCACATAGACTTCCTCAACAAACTCTCCATTGAGAAAAGCACTCTTAACATCCATCTGGAAGACTTTAAAGTTCTTTTGAACAACGTGGGCAAGGAATATTCTTATTGATTCAAGTCTAGAAAATGGGGCAAAGGTTTCATCATAGTCAATCCCTTCCTTCTATCGATATCCTTGAGCAACAAGTCTTGCTTTGTTGCGTATCACCGTACCTTCTTCATCCATCTTGTTTCTGAAGACCCATTTGGTTCCAATAATTGTCTTTCTAGGAGCACGTGGAACAATCTCCATACTTTGTTTCTTTTAAATTGAGAAAGTTCTTCTTGCATGGAAGTTATCCAACATGGATCGTCCAGAGCCTCCTAAAATTTCTTTGGTTCAATGATGGAGAGAAAGTTCACATAGAGGCAAATTTTACTTACTCCTCTTCTAGTTTGAACTCCATCTTGATGATCACCGATAATTTGATCAATAGGATGATCTTTTGTCCACTTAGTAGTTGGTGGAAGAGGGCCAGGAAGCATTTTGTGAGGTTGAGAAGAGGAGGGATAGGCTGGCATGATAGGAGTTGGTTCAGGAGAGGGATTGTGAAGAGAATGGGATCGGTTGGATCTTCAGATATGATTATTTAAAGATTTGGGTTTGAAGGTGATGAAGTATAGGGGTCGTTAATTTAAGAAGATGACTCAGGCATGAAGGGAACAGAAGGGTTATTGTTGGATGAATGATTTTGAGAATCTTCACCCACATGTGAGGTGATCCATTGATTTAATTCATGGATAGACTTATCAATGCATTTCCTCCAAAGATTATACACTCTATGTTGGTTCTATATGCCCATGACATAACATATAACGATACGGCTAATAACAGATGACCCCAAAGGGTCACACACAATAAGCAAATAGACTTTTTATGTACAATTGAATATGATTCAATTATGTTCAACCCAAATAATTATTGTATAAATTATTATTTATTTGAAATAATAATTTTTAGCAATAATATATATATATATATTGTATTTATATATATTTAATACTTGTATTTAAAATAAAAAGTATTAGATACATATTTACCTGTTTAGTTGTACACATAATTTTTATGTGCAAGCTTTTTTATAAAACAAGACTAGCTAACTAGTCATTACATAATAAGATTATGTTTGAATGGCTATGTTGCTTGTAAGTACAAAAGTATGGCATATTTTATGATTTCTTAGGTATGGTTCTTAATATTATATTGAGAGAGTATGGCCAACCTTTTTCTCATCCGTCTTGTATACATCCATAAGGTGTTATATACACTTTTGGTTTTTCAAAAGAAACTAACTCATAATATTAGAAGAAACTCTCTCTAAAAGGGTGGTAAAAAGTTCTCTTCCAAGAGCTTTTTATATATACACAAGTGTTCTTGAAGTAGTTCTCAAGTTTACTTCAAGAACATTAGTGGGTTGAAGAAAGGCACTAGCATCCATAGAAGTCTTGCTTTCAGTGTGGACTAAGCTTTGGAGGAAGGCTTCTTTTGGCTTCTTCTCTACCCTACTACAACGTTCAAGCTACAAAGGTTATAATTCTTGAACACATATGGTTGTGTTTTATTTTCCTTTTGTTTTCCTAGTTCCATACATGAATGGTCTTGGTGGGAGATTTTATCTTATAAAATTGTTGTATGTTATTTTTAGCTTTCGTTGCTGTTAAATCACAGATTTATTGGATTCAAGATCATCAAGACTGAAGACGGAAATCTGAGGTCATAACTGAAAAGTCAAACTCTCAATATTAGTCTAGGTCATTTGTAATAAATAGTCAAAGTTAATTTTCTTATATTTTGGTATTTTTGTCTTTTTCTCTAAATAGGTATATGGTATTTTAGGGTGCTAGGGTTGTGTAAGAAAAGTGCGTGCAAAAATAGAAGGCATCAGCCGCCAACTCTAGAGAGAGAGAGAGAGCTCTTAGAGAGAGAAATCCTTTCAAGAGAGAATTTGTAATTCTTTGATTGTGAAATCAAAAACAGGTTTGATTAATCTCTTGATTGTGATTATATGATTTATGTGATAAGAAACTGAATTGCAGGGAACATCAGTTGCATTTTAGAAACCTCTTTTTAAAGTAACCTACAAATCCCAACAGTGGTATCAGAGACAATCATGTATGGTTTAGGAAACAATTTTACAAGATCCCTTCTTTTGTGTTCTTGAAAAGAAATATTCATTTTTCTTTAGTAGAAAAATGTTGGTTTCTTTTGATGCAACTTATTTGGTACAACCATTTTTCTTGCATGAATGGTTGTAAAAGTTGTCATTATTGTATATATTGTTTATATGAATTCATTGATGCATGCAAGCCACTAGACCTTAGTTGTGATGTTTTTTTGCTTTGGCATGTAATAATATTTATTTCATGATTTTTGGCATGTAATAATATTTATTTTATGATTTATGGCATGTAATATTTTTCTTTGTATCTTGTTGTTTTGAGTTGTAAAAGTACTAGTTAGGACTTGTATATTTTATTTCAAATATGTAACAAGATGGAAGAAGGTGTCATGGAGTCCAAAATGTCAGGGGTCCATTTTTACCACCACCGGATGATGCGACTAGTGGGAGCTCCAAAGCCGTCACAAGAAGGATTTTAGGTTCTTGTCCCTAGGATTGACTCGGTTTTGTGTTGGCTCGCAAAACCGATAGTTTGTGGCTTGGCTATGCATTATTTGCTTGTTTATGTTATATATATATACATATATATATATACATATATATATACATATATATATATATATACATATATATATATACATATATATATACATACATATACGTGGTTGAAATAGGATTTCACTTGCTAAAACGTTTTTTATAAATCCAATAGAACATAATTTGGAGTTTGGTGTTATTTATAAATTTGAAACTAAAATCATTTTAGTAAATATAAATATGTGTTATATAAAAACTCAACTACTTTTGAAAACGTCATAAAGATGAGTTTTAACGAATTAAATTTTGTTTTAAATTTACCGAACTCTAATTGGAAGCTTTAATAAAAAGGGTTTTATTTAAAAGCTAAAAATAGTCGTAAATGAATTTTATAAAATTAGATTATATTAAATTCAAACTTCGCCATGTAAAATGCGATTTTACTATAAAAACCGTACAAATATTCTTGAATGCAAGCATTTATCATTGTACACCATTTTGTTAAAAGAAATCGATTAGTATAAAATGAACAAATCTCTTTTAAAATGAAAGTCAATACCATCCTTTTAAAAGAGACTTGTGTGTCACTAGAAAGTTTAGTGGATAGTGCCTTAGCCAACCACTTAACTATCTTGTAAACATGCAAGGTGACATTCATGAATCGCACGACAGTCATGGGCCGAATATCACAGTCGTTAAGTAGGATGACTTTAAACTCAATCTTATAAACAGTGTCTCCGCCAATTATAAGAGAAAGTTGGCATAGATGGGATTAACGTGCCTAGTGACAAAGTGTTGTCGTACAATCCCATAAAGTTTTAAGAGTTGCATAAGCGATAATTGGTAATCGTTGCTACCTATATAACTTGAACTTGTGATTCGTGCCTCCGCCAGTCACAAGCGAAAGTGAAATACGGATCTTAGTTTTAATAAAAATTAATGTTCGTATACAACAAGGGGAATTAATTTAATTAAAGAGTAAAATATTGAAAGTACTAAAAGAACTTTGTTAAATTTTGTAGATGGCACCTAACACAACAACTACAACGACACCCATTCACAATCTTTCTCTAAGATCTGTCTTGGAGAAAGATAAGCTCAATGGTACAAATTTCCTCGATTGGTATCGAAACTTGAGGATTGTCCTCAAGCATGAGAAGAAATTGTATGTTCTTGATGGACCCGTACCTGAGGAGCCTCCCACCTATGCTGCTAAAACCCTCCGAGATTCCTAGACGAAACATGCTGATGATTCAAACGAAATTCTTGTCTCAGGTTAGCCACCATGATTCCAGACCTTCAGAAGGATCTGGAGCATCTTGGTGCTTATGAGATTCTTACTCAACTAAAGGAAATGTTTCAACAGCAGGCTAGACAACAACGCTATGAAACTGTCAAAGCGTTGCATGCAAGCAAAATGGTGGAAGGTCCATCTGTTAGTGCTCACGTTCTTCAAATGAAAAGCATAATAGATCACCTCGGAGACTTAGACTGACTGTACCTACTGAGTTGGCGACGAATCTGATCCTCAAAACTCACTACCTAGATCATATGACCAGTTCATTCTGAACTATAATATCAATAATTGGAAAAAGTCAATTTTAGAGTTACATTTGATGTTGAAAACTGATGAGAAGAACATCCCCACCAAGTCATCTCATGTCCTCACAATTAGGGAAGGAAAGATCAAGAAACCCTCTACCAATTTCAAAAGCCACAAAGGGAAGGGTAAAAAGGTTGCACCCAAGGCACCCCCACAAAAGAAAGATAAGCCCGCCAAAGATGCCACTTGTTTCCACTGTGGACACGTTGGGAATTGGAAGCGGATCTGCCTGGCTTACCTTGCTAAAATCAAGAAGAACGAAGCTAGTGTGACTAGCACTTCAGGTATCTATATGATATAACTATTTCATACGTATTTGATCCTGGTTGTGGAACTCACATTTGTAATAATGTGTAGGAGTTGAGAAGTAGAAAGAAGCTGAAGACGGGCGAATTGGATCTCCACGTTGGCAATGGAGCACGGGTTGTTGTCCATGCTATAGGAGTTTTTGATTTATTATTACCAAATGGCCTGTATTTATTATTTCGTTGGTTGAGTAAAGGTTGGCATAAAATTAGTTCTATATATATCGCAAACACCAAACGATTTAAGTATGACTTAAACCAGACTTATCTATGGCATTGTCTAATGGCCACATAAACAAAAACCGCATATCCAAACTTCAAAAGGATGGAATTTTAGAATCAAATGATTCTGAATCATTTGATGTATGTGAATGTTGTCGAAGTGGCAAAATGACTAAAGCACCTTTCACCAGTATTGGTGAAAGAGTTTCGGATCTTTTAGGGCTCATACATACTGATGTATGTGGTCCTTTTAGAACCATTTCTAGAGGTGGTGAACGTTACTTCATAACATTTACTGATGACTTCAGTAGATTCGATTATGTCTATTTGATAAAACATAAATATGAAGCATTTCAAATATTCAAAGAATTTCAAAGTGAAATCCAAAATCAGCTTGGAAAAACAATAAAAGCCATCAGATCAGATCGTGGTGGTGAATATTTAAGGCAGGAGTTTAGTGATTATCTAAAAGATTGTGGTATCATCTACAATTAACTCCACCTGGAACACAACAACATAATGGTGTGTCCGAAATGAGAAATCGAACTCTACTTGATATGGTTCGATCAATGATGAATCTCACTACTCTCCCAATATTATTTTGGGGTTATGCTGTGTTAACTGTTGTGCACATACTGAATATGGTTCCAACCAAGAAAGTCAAAAAGACACCATGTGAGCTATGGAATGGAAGAGTTCCAAATTTGTCTTACTTGAAGGTTTGGGGTTGTGAGGCTTAAGTATGGCATGAGATCGCCAATAAATTAGAACCCATATCTAAAAAAATGTATTTTGTGGGATACCATATGGAAACGAGGGGTTATTATTTCTATCTCCCTGCCGAAAACAAAGTGTTTGTTGCTAGGCGTGCTGATTTTTTAGAAAAGAAGTTTCTATCAATGGAAACTAGTGGGAGGTAGATAGAATTTAAAGAAATTCAAGAACCACAAGAGGTTGGCACCAGTACTCAACAACAATTGTTGAACCTGAGCAAGTAATTACTCAGTTGCCGGAAGAAATACAAGGTGTTCGTAAATCTAGTAGAACTCATCATGAACCTGAGACATATGGATTTCTCATGTCTAATGATGATATTTTATATGTGGATCAAGATGAGCCCACTAACTACAAAGATTCCACATCAGGTCTTGAATCTGATAAATGGCTTGAAGCTATGAACACCGTGATGCAATCCATATACGACAATCAAGTATGAAACTTGGTTGATCTTCCTCCTAACAACAAGACTGCAGGAAGCAAATGGGTCTTCAAGAAGAAGATTGACATGGATGGAAATGTGCCTACTTTTAAAGCAAGGTTAGTAGCAAAAGGTTTCACACAAACTCATGGTATCGAGTATGATGAGACCTTCTCTCCAGTAGCCATGCTTAAATATATTAAAATACTTATAGCCATAGTTGCATATTATGACTATGAAATATGGCAAATGAATGTCAAAACGAATTTTCTAAATGGACACTTAAGTGAAGATGTCTACATGTCACAACCTGAGGATTTTGTCAACACAAAGTATCCTAATAAAGTATGTAAGCTTAAGAAATCCATTTATGGATTAAAGCAAGCATCTAGAAGCTGGAATCTTCGCTTCGATGAGAAAATTAAAAGGATTGGTTTTATCAAGAATGAAGATGAGCCATGTGTTTACAAAAAGGCTAGTGGGAGTGTAATAGTATTTTTGGTCCTGTATGTCGATGACATGCTACTTATCGGAAATGACATCACAACCTTGCAAGGCGTAAAGTCTTAGCTTGGGAAGTGCTTTTTGATGAAAGGCCTAGGAGAGGTTGCTTATATCTTAGGGATAAAGATCTATAGGGATAGATCTAAGCGGCTTATTGGCTTGAGCCAAAGTGTATATATTGACAAAATCTTGAAGAGATTCAAGATGAAAGATTCCAAACGTGGTTTCTTACCAATGTCACATGGCACGGTTTTGAGCAACTCTCAATGCCCTAGCACAAAATCTGAAATAGATCATGTGAATGGAGGTTTATATGCTTATGCAATTGGATCCATCATGTATGTCATGTTATGCACTAAGCCTGATGTCTCGTATGTTATAAGCATGACGAGTAGGTACCAACAAAATCCGGGTGAAGGACATTGGACATCAGTCAAGAGCTATCTAAAATACTTATGAAGGACGAAAGATATGTTCTTGATCTATGGAGGTTTGGAAGAAGATCTTAGTGTAAAATGTTACATGGATGCTAGATTCCAAACAGATCGAGATGACTCTCTATCACAATTTGGCTATGTCTTCACATTGAACAGTGGAGCGATAACTTGGAAGAGTTCCAAGCAAAAGGTAGTTGCACAATCTACCACAGAAGTTGAATACATTGTTGCTTCAGAAGCATCACAAGAAGCTGCTTGGATGAAGAAATTCATTATTTACCTATCGTTGGTTCCCAGTATTGAGGACCTAATAGAAATATTTTGTGACAATGAAGGTGCCATTGCACAAGCAAAATAGCCTAGATCACATCACAACACCAAACATATTCTCAGGCGTTTCACCTACATTCGTGAGATAGTGGAAAGAGGAGATGTTTGTATTCGCAAAGTTCACACAAATCAAATTCTGGCAGATCCAGTCACAAAGCCTTGACATCTGTCCAAGCATGATACCTATGCAAGGGCTATAGGGCTTCGTCTTGTAAGTGATTAGATATAGATTTTATTTTAGTACTTGGATATTTTGGAACATGTAAGCAACATCTGACTATTTTGATATAATATGAAGGATCATGATTATGTTGATTAATATTTGTTGTGTTCTATATTAGCACGTTTGAAATTCAAGAATAAACTAGTTATTCTAAAAAAATCCATAGTCAATCATAGTTGTGGGAATAACTATGAATTAAGATTAATGTGAACTGGTTGGTTGACTTTTGTAAGATCCCACATTGGTTGGGGAGGGTAACGAATGTTTCCTTATAAGGGACTTGATACCTCCTCTATCAGACGCGTTTTAAAACCGTGAGTCAGGGTGTGTGGACAAAGCAGACAATATTTGGTATGGTTGGCCTGAGATGTTACAGATGGTATCAGAGCCGGGAACCGGACTGGTGTGTCAGCGAGGACGCTGGGCTCCCAAGGGGGGTGGATTGTAAGATCCCACATTGTTTGGGGAGGGGAACGAAGGTTGCCTTATAAGGGACTTGATACCTCCTATATCAGACGCGTTTTAAAACCGTGAGTACGGATGTGTGGACAAAGCGGACAATATCTGGTACGGTTGGCCTGGGATGTTACAACTTTCATATGAGATGAAAGTAGGCAATGACTTGCAACCAAATTCACGTGTGTTTTGTTAGAGAATGAACATTAGAAATGACCTGCCTTCGATTTCACTTCATGGATCGTCGTCATAAGTGAGTTTCGAAAATTATATTTTCAACTTATTATCCCATGACCTGAGATGCATATTAGGTTTCGAATGTGAGGATGCAATGCCTTGATATGGTCAAACGTTGTTCTTTAACAAGGCAGTCATAAAGGCCAATGTTAGGTATGATATGAAACACACAAGAGGTGTATGTAGTCAAGATGGAATTTGTTCCTCTCACTTGATGAGAGAATGGCATCTGTGGGCCCCTCGACGATTTTAAGCTGATTAAAACTCATGGCCATGCTCAAACTAAGTTGATATGCTCAACGATGTTTGTATTATATCACCTTAAATTTAAATCAAGAAACAGAATAGTTGAACATTATATGAGATTGTTTTCATCCATGTCCCGTGTTCAATGAGATGCCAGTAACAAATAGATAACATATATATCTTACTTGTTGTGTTTATGTGAAGGTTATGAGCTTGGAGCTCAATACATATAAGGGTAGTACTTATCATCTGTTGTTGGGGATAGTGGCATGTTGCTAGACGTTTACCACCGTCTGTATCGATATATGTTGTATCATGTGCAAGTGGGAGATTGTTGGTTCTATGTGCCAATAACATAACATATAACGATACGACTAATAACAGATGAACCCAAAGGGTCACATCAATAAGCAAATAGACTTTTTATGTACAATTGAGTATGATTCAATTATGTTCAACCCAAATAATTATTGTATAAATTATTATTTATTTGAAATAATAATTTTTAGCAATAAATATATATATATATATATATATATTGTATTTATATATATTTAATACTTGTATTTAAAATAAAATGTATTGGATACATTTTTACCTTTTTAGTTGTACACATAATTTTTATGTGCAAGTCTTTTTATAAAACAAGACTAGCTGACTAGGCATTACATAATAAGTTATATTTGAATGGCTAGTTAGAATATCATCATGGTATGTTGCTTGTAAGTATAAAAGCATGACATATTTTATGATTTCTTAGGTATGGTTCCTAATATTATATTGAGAGAGTATGGCTAACCTTTTTCCCCATCCCTCTTGTATACATCCATAAGGTGTTATATACACTTTTGGTTTTTCAAAAGAAACTAACTCATAATATTAGGAGAAACTCTCTCTAAAAGGGTGGTAAAAAGTTCTCTTCCAAAAGTTTTTTATATATGCACAAGTAAGTGTTCTTGAAGTAATTCTCAAGTTTAATTCAAGAACATTAGTGGGTTGAAGAAAGGGACTAGCATCCATAGAAGTCTTGTTTTCGGTGTGGACTAAGCTTTGGAGGAAGGCTTCTTTTGGCTTCTTCTCTACCCTACTACAACGTTCAAACTACAAAGGTTGTAATTCTTGAACACCCTATGGTTGTGTTTTATTTTCCTTTTGTTTTCCTAGTTCCATACATGAATGATCTTGGTGAGAGATTTTATCTTATAAAATTATTGTATGTTATTTTTAGCTTCCGTTGTGTTTTGAAAACGCCTTTTTAACCTACAAATCCCAACACGGTAGGCCTTTGAAATAAGAGAATGTCCCATGAATATTCCTTCATCAGCCTTGGGATCAAATTTCCCAAGGTTTTCCTGATCATTGAGAATGAAGCACACACAGCCAAACACATGAAGAAAACCTATGTTTGGTTTTCGACCATAGAAGACTTCATAGGGAGTTATGTTATGTCGTTTCACAACTATCGACCGATTTTGAGTGAATCAGGCGGTGTTGATTGCTTCAGCCCAAAAGTAGGTGGGTAAGTTGGTCTCACATAGCATGGATCGAGCTGCCTCACATAGAGTTCTATTCTTTCTTTCCACAACACCATTTTGTTGAGGAGTTCTGATAGCTGAAAAGTTTTGAGAGATTCCCTTGTCATTGAAGAAGGCTTCTAGGGTGGCATTTCTAAATTCAGTGACATTGTCACTTCTTACAGATCTCACTAGTTGCTCATTTAGCACCTCAGATATCTTGATGAAGTTCAGTAGTGTCACTTTTGTACCTGAAAAAATATACCCAGGTGTAACGTGTAAATTCATCAACAATTACGAGAATGTACCTTTTTCCACCAAGACTTGGAGTGTTGACTGGTCCACATAGTTCCATGTGAAGCATTTGAAGAGGATTGGAGATGGAGAAGCATTGCTTGGATTTGGAGGAGGATTTAGTCAGTTTTACCTTCTCACCGACTGCACATAGTTTTTCTTTCACAAAAGATAGCTTGGGCATTCCAACAACAAGATCTTTGTTGGAAAGAGTATTCAGTGTCTTGAAATTGAGATGAGATAGACGTTTGTGCCAGAGCCAGTTCTTTTTAGCAGAATCTTCAGATATCAAAAAGATACTTCCTTCAACTGAGCTTTGACTCTGTTGATGATGTACACATTGTCCTTTCTAACACCAGATAAAAAAATATGATTGTTTTTATCTATGATGGTGCAGACACTGAGCTTGAAAGTGACAATGTATCCTAAACCACACAGCTGACTAATGCTCAAGAGGTTATGCATTCTTTATTGAAGGTGATGGAACCATTTGAGAGAGTTCCATACCCTCTAGTGGAACCTCTAGAGTTTTCTCCAAAGGTTACAGAAGGTCCCTTTTCGGTCACATAGTTGAGAAGAAGAGATTTGTTGTCGATCATGTGCCTTGAACACCCACTATCTAGATACCAGATTTGTTGATGTTCAAATACCTACAATCACAGAAAAATTAGTCCTTTGGTACCCATTTTGAGGTGGTCCTTTAGGGTTAGAGGAGGAAGAAGAAGAATTATCAAGGTTCTTTCTTTCAATCCAATCTTTAGGACAATCCTTTGCTAAGTGAAAGGTCTCCCCACAATTTTAGCATTTTTTATAAATAAATATTTTCTTTGATTTCTGACCCAGATCTTTGTCTTTGCCCTAAACATTGATTTTAATAGGTTTAGAAGAGGAAGATAAAGGGTTAGGCTTTGGTCCAAGGATTACTTTTTTAGATATAGGAAGTGATGAGTTAGAGATACTCTTGGATTTTGATTTCTTCAAGTTCCAAGTCTAGGAATGAACTTAGTGGGAAGAACATGATGTTCATTTTTGGAAGAAGATGGCATTTTTCTCTTTAAGGGTAAATTAGAGACTACTATTTTCCTTTGTCAGATATGGAGAAATTCTTTGAGGAAGGTTGAGAATTCCTTTTTGGAAATTTTGAAGGTTTAGGAGAAAGAGAAAAGACTTCATCAAGATTTAAGGATTTCAGAAGATCATGAATGGGTTTGGCAAGATCATTTGATCCTTGAGATTCCTCAGGTTGATATTGAGGAGTATAATCTTTGGTCTTGACAAACCTTCCAAATTTTAGAGATTCACAAAGATCTAAGGAATGCACAAAGTGGGAGTCACCAGAGTAAGAATCGGTGAATTCACAAGAAGAAGAGGGGAGTTTTGATGAAGAGGAAGGAGCTTGAGTGGAAGAAAAATCAACTTCCATTTTTCCAAAATCTAGACCAGATTTATCATCACAAGACATCTGATCTTGAAAAATCTTTTCCATATTTTTTGAAGAACTTGTCCATTTGTTCACGATTTCTTGCTCTCTTTTAAGACGTTTGAACATTTTGTTTTTCTCTTTAACAAGAATGTGGTTAATGGTTTTCAAGTCTTCAAACTCAGCTTTGATTTTGTCAAAATGTTTAAGTTGAGAAAGACATATCTGAAGTTGAGAGGAAAGAGATTTGATTTGAGCATTGGGATTTTTCTTAGCATCCTTTTTCATTATAGAAATCAATTGTTAAGGAGTCAAAGGTTTCGATCTTTTCAGAAGTGAGAGAGTGAAAGGGATGTACCTGAGATGAGGAGGAGGAACACTCAGTAGAGACAAGTGCAACTGTCATGTCATGCTCTTTAGGTTCAGCTATGTCATTTATTTTAGCCATCATACATTTGTAAGAAATGTCATTATCACTCTCAGAGGTCGGCTCATCATCCTAGTCATGGGTTTCAGCCATAAGGCCTTTTCCCTTTTTGAGGATGCCTTCATTTCTCTCATTTTCCCTCTTGGATTTAGCCTTGTACTTTTTAGCCCAATCAGTGCTTTCTTTTAGAGAGAATTGAGAGGTTTTTTGGGAAGGAGACCTGTTGTCAAAGTCATGTCTCATTCTTCTAGATTTAGAAGAATTTTGGTTAGGAGATGTGGTTTTGGATCTTCCTAAGGACTTGTTCCTACACTTAGAAGCAAAGTGGCATTTCTTGCCACAATTATAGCACTCCTAATTTGACTTGTCGGATGATCTTTTAGAAATAGAGTAAGAAGATTTTCGGCCAAACTTGGATCGACTAGAAGGAAATTGAGATTTAAATTTCAAAAATCCAGCAAGCATGGCCATTTCATCAGAAAACTGATCAACCGAAGTTTGTTCACCTTCATCATCGGCCTCACTAAGATATGCCTCTGAATGGTGATTTGAATCCTCTTGACTTTCATGGTCAGAGTCCTCAAAAGGATATGTGATTCTAAGGATACACATAGATTTCTTGGAAGTGACACCAATAAAAGCTACAGATGAGCTTTTTATTTCCTTTGACATACTTCCTTTGGATCTTAGTTTGCTCATAGTTGAACAAAGATCCATAAAGAACAGTAAGAGGCATATGATCAAGATCCTTGGTAGTCTTGATATAAGTACATATGGTTTCCCACAAATCAGGAAGACCATCCATGAACTTGAATAAAACTTCCTCATTGTCATATACTCTTCCCAACAACTTTAGGTCGTTGAAAACGCTGTTAAAACGGTTGTAGTAGTCAAAGAGAGATTCTCCTTTTTCATGAGAAAATAGTTCATACTTTCTGACGAGAGCAATCTTTTTGCACTTATTTACTTCATATGTCCCCTCATACAGAATGCATAAGGTTTACCACATTTCCTTGGCAGTAGAAAATTTGACCAAGGAATGATAAACCTCATCAGGGAGGGAGAGAGCAATTATGGCTCTGACTTTAGTGTCAAGAGATACAAGACGTCTGTCATCGTCATTGTATTTGCTAGGTTTCTTGAGGATGTATCTACCAGTTGCAGCAGTTCGTTCTTCATCAGAACCATCATCAATAACAAATTTTTGAGGATCAGTACGAGTCTTTTGGGTTTTGAAACGAGCCCACACAATAGAGAGAATAGGTCCCTCACGAAGAACAGTAATATATCTACTGTCAATCCCTTCCAAGAAGAGAATCGTACGAGTTTTCTACAAAGAGAAGTTATTGGGATTGAACTTTGGTGGTTTGGCCATAGAGCCATTGTCGTATGAGGTAGGAGAAGAGTTTTGAAGAGAAGAGTCATTGCTTGTGGAAGAAGATGATGCCATTTCAGATCAAGTTTATTAGATTAAACTTACCTGCTCTAATACCACCTGTTGGTCCCAAAAAGTAATGGCAAAGGTAAACAAGTATTGTCGAAGGGGGGTTGAATACAATACACAAAACTTTTCACTTAATTTAATTCTTTATTGATATAAAATCAAGAATTACACATAGAAAACTTCTAAGATTGTTGCGGAAAGAACAGGTAAAACTATTCTAACAATCTTTCACAAAGAGACAAGACACAAGTTAAAACACAAAGATTAAATCTATGGAAATGAGAAAGAACAAGTTGCCAACTTTTTACTTGAGTGCACTGAGATATCTTATCAAAAGCGTAACCTTGCATGGGAGGAGTCTTCACCTTTATATACAACCATGTGCATTAATTGCATAAGGACACTTGTCATCTTAGGATTAAATGTCAGAGATGTCATCCAAAAAGACAAAGTATCCTTTTTGTTTGAACATGGAACAGAGTTGACCTTAGGACCTTGTTGTAGACAACACCTGAAAATAGTGTAAAAGACAAACATCCTTTTTTTGAATCTTTGAAGAATGTCCCCATCATTCCATGATTTGGTGAAGATCTTATGTGCAAGAGGACAAAGGTTTTTACCTTTATGTCAGAAGGAAGTTGGCAGATAGAGGACCAACCGATTTGTAAGGATGCAATCGGCAGGTGGAATCCAACCGATAAGAGGAAATTGGTTGAAAGGGGTCCTCCTGATTTGGAGAGCTCTATTTCTACAGGAGGGATACTAGTCGATTGAGGAGACTCAAATCGGTAGGTAGATAGCTTTGTTATTGTTGGAAGTTTATCTTGATCGGCATCTGAATATTTACTTCTTGCTGATTTCGGTTGGTCTTCGACTTCACCGATCTTTGAAGCATGCCAAAGCTAAGACAAAGAACCTTAAAATAATCTAAGTACAAAAGATGTTGAAATAAATACAAGTAGGAGTTTATGATCCGAAAAGGAGGCCATCTTCAAATCCTTGATGACCCAACAAATGTTATGAACATAATAAACATTATTGATGAAATAAGAGAAACCACAAGCTACTTGAAATCTAAATTTGAGATGAAAGATCTTGGGAAATTTTTGTTTTGTCTAGCTATTTGAGGCAGGACACCGAGTTTGTGAAATATAAATTCACCAATCGCATATGTCTAGAAAATAATCAGGCAATTTAATATGGACAAAGCGCATCCAGTTAGCACTCCCATGATCGGTCGAAGTGTCGGATATAAGGAAAAATCCATTTCGTTTAATGGATGATGACGAAAAAGTGTTGGGAGCTGGAATTCCGTATCTAAGTACAATATGTGCATTATCGTCTTAGCATAATACACTTGACTGTATATTGTATTTTTCGTTGACTTTTTTAACATCAATAATAATTAAATAAGTTGTTTTAATATATATATATATATATATATTTAATAATTATAAATTCAAGAATATAAAATAAAAAAAATAAATGAAATAAATGAAATGTCACTTCCAACAAACTTCATGGTAAAAACCAAGGTTCTTATTTAAGAACCTAAAGGAGTTTGAGTTCTTATAAGAACTCTCCACAATGATAGTTCCTACAAGCCACTATACTTTTTTCTTGTAAGAACCTTGCATTGGAGATGCTCTAAAGCATATGTATTTCGAAATTAACATTTTCAAACTACAGATCTTTAAATCTAAATTTTGAAAATATGTTTTCAGTGGAAACTTTTATTTGTGTTCTTGGGAGTTAAAAGAAAGGAAAGAAAAAAAAATCATATTCTTGAGCAGGAGAGAAAGAAAAAAAAATGTCATTTTCACAAATATACCCTTATTTATATCATAGTATATTGTGATTGATGGGTAGATATATAATTTTGTAAATAATTTTAAGAGTAAATTACAAATTTCGTCCCTGTGGTTATCGGAAATTTTGGATTGGGTCCTCCAAGCAAAATAGTTACATGTATGGTCACCATGGTTTCACTTTTATTATGGATTGAGTCCCTTATCTTAACTCCACTAAGTGTCCAAGTCCAATTAAGTCATGGTTAATATCTTAAAATTTTCTTTTGTTTTTTTAAATTATACTTGTTATAAGTTGGTTATGCTACAATATAGTGTACCATTCTCTCTCAGAGTATCACCCTATAAGCACTTAAATATCTTTTGCAAACCTTACATTAATTCTCCATAACTTTTTCACATTTTAAGGTCTACTCATCCATGCAAACTTTCACATACATCTGTGATCCCATCTCGACGACTCCAGCTTCTTCTTACCTTGCACTATGTTTCTCCATAAGATCTCACCGACGGCCACCCCACAACCTGTTCCCTGAAAACCATTCCTTTCAAATAAGTTTTTCGGCATGTGGGCATCATCAAAATTTGAATTTTACTGTACAGTTTTCATGGATTTTTTAATTAACTTGGTGGGTGGTGTAGATCTTGATTCATTTTCATGTGTGCAAGTGCCATCTCTGGTGAACTTCTATTGTTAATGAAAAGACTTGTCTTTATCTCTGGCTGGTCATCGTTCCCGACAATCCTAATTATCTGAGCTTAGTTGCCTTGTAATTGAGACCGATATCCTCAAAAAGCTTTGTTAGACTGAAATTGTATTCAAGATTAAATGTGGGTCATTATTGTAATTGTTGTTAGTGTGTGTGTTGTAAATGAGCTTAGAAGGTTTGACCTTGCTTGGTCATGTTGACCTATATATAAGCAAGTCTTTGTGGTGGTTGTAAGGGTGGTTGTAATAGTTGAAAGATAAGTAAGAAAGTGGAGAGAGATAGAACACATAGTTGCACACCTTGAGAACACACACAAACACTCTGTCTTGAAAAGATTATCACAAATAGGTATATGGCTTGATATAATCTGTGTGATTAAATAAAGAAAAGTGTTTTGTGTAAATCTATATGCGTTTATGCTAGTAATTGTTGGGCCACAATTGGTATCAGAGCCAAATCCATTTAGAAATCAAGAAAATTTTGAGTCGGCATTGTTCATCGTCATTGTTCACGAAGTCAGAATCGTTTTTGAACTTTAGTGAAAATTTCGAGTTGAAATTGATCAGGTTATGATCATATAGTGAAATCGATCGAGTCTGTATCATTTAATTCTTGAATTGCAATTGAATTGATCATCGATTTTGAAGTTTTGTTGTTTTTCGAGTTCACGAGTTCATCGTACTGTTCTTGAATCAAATTGTCAATTTGTGTGTTTTTAATCGAAATTCCTTGTCATAATTAGATTCTAGATGTGTAGGTGAGTGAATTGTCATGTTTTCAGATCGAGATTTGAGGTCTAGATGAGCTTTTGGTGAAGATTTGTTCGATTTTAGAAGGTTTGCGTGAGATCTAAAGTTTGCGCCAGTTCATCATACGTTTGCGCCAGTTCATCTCGGTTTGCGCTAGTTCTTCAAGAGATTTATCAAGTGGTTCATCAGAACTTTGCGTATTCAACCAGAAACGCAAAGTGTACTTTGCGTCAACAATGATTATCGTAAAATTGATGTTTGTGTATCAATAGTTAATGAGAAGTTAGCTTTGCGCAAGTAACTGATCACGCAAAGGTGGTTTGCGTCACACACTGGACACGCAAAGTTTGTTTGCGTCACACGACAATCACGAGAAGTAAGGTTTGCGTTACACACTGGTCACGAGAAGTAAGGTTTGCGTTATACACTGGTTACGCGAAGTCAGGTTTGCGCCATACCCTTCTAGCGAGAAGTGTAGTTTGCGTTATAAACCCATAGCGCAAATCACTTTTGCTCTACAGCCTGTTCACGCAATTTTCTATCTTGCGCTACATACAGTGTTATACTTGAATTTTTTTTTCGAGTTTTCTTGATTTATTGGATTTAAAGATCTTTACTAGCTAATATTTTTCATCTTGTGTAGGTTTATACATCTTTCACGAATGACTTACTCTCTATGGGATCTCATTTGAAGCCTCCGGTCTTGTCTATCGGAGAATACTCACAATGGATGAAAAGGATGACTCAGTTCTTGAATCTAAAGAACAGAGATTATATGGAGTCTATCTTAAATGGTCTGATTGAGCCAAAAACGCATGTACCTGGACAGGCAGCCTCAACTACATCTCCAGAAATTCCAGACAGATATGTGCCAAAACCATATGAATTCTTCAGTGAAACAGAAAAGGCAAGACATAAGATAGATGAAGAGGCACTTATCTATCTCACCATGGCAATTCCTAATGACATCTATAATCGCGTATATAGCAGGGAATCTGCAAAAGCCTTATGGGATGAACTGGAGAGACAGTTTCAGGGAACAAAGAAGTCAATTCAGACAAAGCTGAATCAAAGTATAAATTCGTATGAAGGCTTCCATGCAAAAGAAGGAGAGACTTTGTTAGAGGCATACACTCGTTTTAATGTGATTCTGAATGATTTAAGAAATGGAATGAACAAGTCAGTATTAGAGATCAATTATAAGTTCATTAAGAACTTGAACCCAGAGTGGAAAAGCTATGCTATCCACATCCAGATGACTAAGGACATGGCTCAAGAAGAAGTCAATGATATCTTTACAACTTTGTCTCAGCATGAGGATGAAGTAAAGCAGCTGAGTGCTGAAAAGAAGATGGTCAAGGATTCTCTAGCCTTAATTTCTGAACGTAAGAAAGGGTCAAGTTTCAAGTCCAGTTCTTCTTATAAGACAAAGTCAAGGAAATCCAAAGCTCTTCTCACTGAAGTCACTGATTCAAGTACTGATGAATCTTCTACTGAAGTTGAAGAAAATTCAGATGAGGATATTCAACGATTTGCTAAAAATCTGGCTCTCCTAACAAAGCAGTTTCAGAAAACCTTTGGTAAGAACAGATTCTCAAAGTCGAAATATGAGAGTTACAAGAAAGACAAGTACAAACCAAGGTCTGAAAAGAAGAATGAGAAGAGAGGAGAGAAAAGAGATGAAATGAGAGAAGAGAAAAGAGAAGAGAAGAGAGAAGGCAAGAAAGAAGAGTCTGAGCCGAAGTATGGACGATGCTATAACTGTGGAAAACCAGGTCATTTTTCCAAAGACTTCAAGTTCAAGCGAACAAAGAATTCAGAATACTATGCTCGGAAATCACTAATTGCAAAGAAGGTGGAAGATTGTCAAAACTTAATGGCTGAAGAGGAAAATTGGTTCTACAAGAGTTCTGATGATGAAACGGCACACTTTACTAAGGTGTGTATGATGGCCAAAGTCGATGAGGACACTGAATCATCTTCTGATCATTCCGGCTATGGTTCTGAGGTACGTACTTTGTTTAACAATGAACTTGTTCAATATTTAAAGGCTCAGGTTCAATTCTTGAAAGAAGAGTTTGAAAATTTGAAAGTCAAACTTAGTCATGAAAGACAAACAATATTGAATTTTCGTGATGAAAATGCAATGTTGAAAGATGTTGTTAAGGAGAAAGAATCTGAGAAAGAAATTTTGAAAAAGGACAAAGATGTTTTAAAATCAAAAATATTTGAGCTTGAAAGAGATCTTGTAAATTTAAATGCTGAAAAAGGTGAATTTAAAATCAAGTTTGAAGCATGTTTTCAAGAAAGAAACGAGGCATATTGTAAAATCAAGCAACTGGAGGATTTAAATCTGAAAAGAGGACAGACTGAGCAAACATTAAATCGTTTAACAAACAAACTCCAAGATGTCCGATTTTATGATGTTAAAAAGGTTTAGGTTTTGAAGCAAATAATGTTTTGAAAAAAGCACCAGAAAATTTGTATAATTTTGATAAGATGGGCTCTACTCCTACAATACCTGATATTCGTGATACTTTTGTTACTTTTCTTAAAGGTAAAGTCGTGAATGATGATGACAATTCATCTTGTGCTGATTCAATTTCAAGTTTTAAATCTGTTGGTTTTACTTATAAAGATTTGAACGAAAGTTACAAAACAAGAAAGCCGGAATTTAGTGAATTTTTTCACTATTTTTTCCTTGTTTACCAACAGAGTCAGCCAAGGTTGAAGCAAATAGTACTGAATCTCAGTGTCAGTATGATGAATCTGATTCAGAAACTGATATTGAGAATCAAATTTCTTTATTTGATCCAGTCACTTCTAATTCCTCAAAAGAATCAAAAGATGAAAATATCATGAATCAAAATCTTAATTCTGGTTTTTCAAAAATTATGACTGAGGAGATCTTTACAGAAATGATGAATGCTTCAGATCCTGTACCTATAATAGAAAAGATGGAATCAAACTCTGAGGTGAATCAAGCATCTATCTTTGAGAAACAAATCACAAATCTTCAAAAAACGATTGAAGAGTTAGAAGATGAGAACGTTGATCTCAAATTCAAACTTGACAAGTCCTCTGAAGAAAACAAAGAACTCTCTAGAGAGTTAACAGTTTTAAAAGATGATTTGTTTAAACAAAATCTAAAAGAGAAAAAGATGTTTGAGTCTCCAAACTGGAATGTTCATTCTAATCCAGAGTTTAAGACTATTAATTCTAAAATTTCAGTTGTTTATACTACTACTCCTGAATATCCTCCGAGTATTTTTGAAAAAGGAGAAGCTTCTTGTACTTCAAAGTCAAAATCATCTTCTACAAAGAAAGCTAACAAGATTCTATTTCCTGTTTCAGATATAAAAAGGCAGAATGATAAAGGAGAATGGATGAAGAATGTGAAGGAAAATAAAGTTGCTAAAAATAAATGTAGTATCAGTGATAGTGATAGTTTGATTTGTAAAAATTCAAACGTTTCCAAATGGCAAAGTTGTTTGAAAGCTTGTACTTCATTGGATAAATCTAAGCTTTTGACATTTGCACGTAAGAATTTTATCTGCAAACACTGTCATGATAATGCATTTATCATTCCTTCCATTTATTCTAAATCTAAAGTTGCCAGAAAAACATCTCTTGTCAAATCAGTTTTCAAATCCTTAACAAATCAGGCTAAAGTTTTCCATGCTAAGATTGATCATTTTTTTCTAAAAAACAAAGATTTCATGAGCTTAATGTGAAAATGATATGGAAATGGATACCTAAGCCTCGCTATGAGTGGCGAATTAAGGCTAAGGTAAATGATGTTGTTAAATTGCAAAAAGCTAACAAGGAAGGACCCATCTGGATATGGGTACCTAAGCAGAAATAATTTGCTCTTTTTGCAGGCCTCACATACATGGTATATAGATTCAGGATGCTCGCGTCATATGACAGGATTTAAGCATCTACTTCATAATTATGTTGAGGAACCTGCCGGTACTGTAAGTTATGCAAATTCTAAGCTTACTGGACATATTCGAGGACACGGATCTTTAACAAATGGTATTGTGACGATCAAGAGAGTACTATACGTAGAAAGACTTGATCATAATCTTTTCAGTACAAGTCAGTTCTGCGATAGTAAATTCCAAGTTCGGTTTACTGATAAATGATGTTATATTGAAGATAAAGATGGTCGTGCAGTTTTTAAAGCTAAGAGGAATGCAAATCTTTATTCTGTGAATTTTCCAACTCTTTCTGCATCAAGATCTGTTTGTCTGATCGCAAAATCTTCACGAGCTGAAAGTTGGATATGGCATCGGCGTCTGTCTCATCAAAACTTTGATGCGATAAATCAGTTGGCGAGACAAGGTATTGTCAAAGGTCTACCTGAACTAAGGTTTGAGAAGAATTCTCTTTGTCCCGCTTGTGAAATGGGAAAGATGAAGCGAACCTCTCATAAAGCAAAGACAGAATTCTCATCTTTAACACCTCTTGAATTGATACATATGGACCTTTGCGGCCCGATGAGGACTCAGTCTATCAATGGCAAGAGATATATTTTGGTCATGATAGATGAGTACTCCAGATATACTTGGCTGGAATTTCTAAGGAACAAATCAGATGCAACAGAGTTGATCATTGCGTTCATAAAGAAAATCCAGGTTCGACTACAATTGTCGGTTAAATCTTTGAGAAGTGACAATGGCACGGAATTCAAGAATGAAAAGCTTCAGAGTTATCTCATATCTGTTGGGATCTCTCACAATTTTTCTGCTGCCTACACTCCTCAGCAAAACGGCGTAGTTGAAAGGAAGAATCGAACACTGGTGGAAGCTGCGAGGACAATGTTAGCCTATTCTGAGTTGCCAATGTTTCTGTGGGCTGAAGTCGTAGCCACTGCGTGTTTCACACAAAACCACACGATTGTCATCAAAAGACATAGAAAGACAGCGTATGAACTTATTAATCGTCGAAAACCGAATATTAAATTTTTTTCGTACTTTTGGTTGCAGTTGTTATCGCGACAATCTTGGAAAATTTGACAAGAAGGCTGACGAAGGATACTTCATTAGTTATTCGTTAATGTCTAAAGCCTATCGGGTCTACAATAGACGAACCAAGACGATCATGGAGAGCATTAATGTGTCTTTCGATGAATCATCAACGTTGACTTCTGAACACAACAGTTCAGAACTCAAGCTTAAGCAGAACGTTTCTATTCAAGACGGAATAGAACCCGCAATCAAACAGACTAAGTCTTCTGATTCAAATAAAGTTACATCTGAATTAGACTTATTATTTTTTGATGCTTTTATGGATATCTGTGCAGATTTTGAAAAATCAAGCATATCCGCATCAACTTCAGAGGTTCCAGTTATAATAGAAGACATTTCAGGACCTTCTGACAATGTCACAATACCAACCTCATCAGGTACATCTACACATATATCTTCTGAAGGTACTAATGTTGATTATGTGCATGCAGATCTAAATTCTGGAACAGAAGTCCCGAGCACTTATTCTATTGCTCCGGAAATCTTTACTTCAGAAGAGGCTGTACAAGATGTCCCGAGCACATCTGGGGTTGATCAAGACTTACCTGCAGTTTATGATGAATATGAGGAAGATAATACTCAAGCTGGCATTCATCCAATTCCAAGTACCATGAAATGGACACGAGCTCACCCACTTCATAATATTATTGGTGATGCACAGTCTGGTGTACAAACGCGGGCAGCATCTGCTAATTTTTGTCTATATTCAAGCTTTTTAAGTTCCCTCGAGCCGAAGAAAGCTTCAGAAGCCTTGCGTGATCCAGATTGGATACTGGCGATGCAAGATGAACTTCTGCAATTTGAGAGGAACAAAGTTTGGTGACTCATACCACTTCCAGAAGGAAAATCTGTTATTGGAACAAAGTGGGTTTTCAGAAATAAGAGAGACGAATCTGGAGTTGTAGTTCGAAACAAAGCTCGACTTGATGCAAAGGGTTACTGTCAACAGGAGGGGATTGATTATGAAGAAACTTTTGCTCCTGTCGCACGACTGGAAGCTATACGAATCTTCTTATCTTATGCAGCTCACAAAAATTTTACGGTCTTTCAAATGGACGTAAAATATGCATTTTTGAATGGGATGTTGCATGAAGAAGTATACGTTGCTCAATCAGAAGGATTCATTGATCCGAAGAACCCTGATCATGTCTATATCTTAGACAAAGCCTTATATGGACTCAAACAGGCACCAAGAGCTTGGTACGAAACTTTAACACAATTCTTACTTGCTTCAGGATTCAAGAAAGGTACAACTGATACTACTCTCTTTCTGAAAAATCAAGGTGATGATATGATTCTAATACAGATTTATGTAGATGACATAATTTTTGGTTCTACAAATGAAAAGTTTTGTAAAAACTTTTCAAGAATAATGGAATCTCGCTTTGAAATGTCAATGATGGGCGAACTGAATTTTTTCCTTGGTCTTCAAGTGAAACAGTTACCCGAAGGCATTTTCATTAATCAATCAAAATATATTCGAGATATTTTAAAGAAATTTAACATGAGTGACAGTTCAGTGATGAAAACACCGATGGCAACGGGCACACTTTTAGATGCAGATCTTTCTGGCAAATCAGTAGATCAAAAAGTGTACCGTAGTATGATTGGTTCACTGATGTACTTAACTGCAAGTAGACCGGATATTATGTTTGCTACATGTTACTGTGCTAGATATCAGTCCAACCCGAAGGAATCACACTTGGTCGCTTTTAAAAGGATTCTTAGGTATCTTAAAGGTACTACTGAGTTAGGCCTTTGGTATCCTAAGGGTTCGTCTTTTGATCTAACTGCCTATATAGATGCTGATCATGCAGGATGCAAGCTGGATAGAAAGAGCACCTCTGGTTCATGTCAGTTCTTAGGTGATAAGTTGGTTAGCTGGACGTCTAAGAAACAAAATTGTGTTTCTACATCCACTGTCGAGGCTGAATATGTAGCTGCCGCAAGCTGCTGTTCACAAGTCCTCTGGATGAGAACACAGTTAAAAGATTTTGGATATACTTACCAACGAGTCCCTATCTACTGCGACTCCAAGAGTGCAATAGCGATAACAGCTAATCCAGTGCAACATTCCAAGACGAAACACATCGACGTGCGTTATCATTTTATAAAGGATCATGTCGAGAAGGGCGATATTGAGATGCACTTCGTGACTACACACTACCAGTTGGCTGACCTTTTCACCAAGTCGTTGGATGAGAAGAGGTTTAACTTTTTAGTTAGCAAACTTGGTATGTTAAACGCCACTTCATGATTCTAAGGGGAGTTTTCTAATCTTGTTTTTTTATTTGAATATATCTTGGATAATTCATCATATGCTGACTGACTAAAGCGGAATCATTTTTATAATGATTACCAAAAAAAAATTCTTGCAGGATATTTTATGTGACAATGGCTTTTGGACAATTCAGTTCAAAACCCGTATTCAAATGTTTTCTTCTGAAGGATGCTTTCATGATTACATCTTTTCAGGGAGTTTTTCGTTTGAAAGAGTGTTTAGAAATTATATTGTTATTCTTTTTGATAAGTTGACTGTTTCAGATATCAAGGGGGAGGATATCTATTGTTTGTCAAGGACGCTTTCACTGCTATATTCATTCCAGGGGGAGTTATGGATTATGCAGTACAGGTATAAATTTTTAATCCTCATACTCTCACACTTGTGAAAGAAGAACGACTTTCACTTGTGAAAACAGATTTTAAAAACGTTCAAACCACTTCACGTTCTTAAACTGTTTCCATGGATTGAGAAGTGTAATTTTTTAACTGATTTTGGATACTTATATGTTTATCTGACCGTGTGTTCTTTAAAGAATAATACTTGTGTATTTTATTTTCTATATACTTTGTCAAGTATTCTTATACACACTGGTTCAGTATTTTCAAATTGACTTTGTTATTACCATGTATCAAATGATATGTCTTTCTATGGTAATACTCCCGTTTGATATTCACAGTTGTTTGAATCAAACGTTATTTCATATTTAATGTGCTTTCATTGATCATATGTTTATATATTGTTCATATAAACAACATACGTCTTTGAATTCCCAAATATTTTTTCTTCATGATAATTTGATCTGATCTTAATCATTGTCAGATTCTCAAAACATTTCTATTCTTTCATGGTTATTCATTCATATAAAGTTTTGAGATATCTTAAATGTTTAAAATGCTCAAATTTCATTTCTAATTTTTGATGAGCATACATACACTAACATATGATTTCTTGTGATTTACATGTCAAGAAAATCATTGACCAGCATGTACTTTTAGGAACATGGGATTCAGTGTAAGTGCTTAATAGATCTTCCATGGATTCACAATAACTAGTGTTTCCTACCACGGAAGAAATCCTTTGAGTGATTGAGGGGAAAGGGGTCTAAAAGAATTGAGTATGGGAGTGAGCAGAGGTAAAATGGAAATGAGAGATTGGTTAGATGTGAGCTTATGTTTAAAAGAAAGAGGGTGTGAGAATAGAGTTAAAAGAATATCAGAACTCTGCACCAAACATCTTTCTGAGCCGGGCAGCCACATTACTGATTGGTTCACATTTCTTTGGTGACCATCATTGAAATAGGCAAATAGCCCATTCCATCTCTTGCATACAACACCACCAGCTACTCATTCTTTTCTTAAAAGGAGAATGGTTCACATTTTCTGGGGAAGCAGCACATAATCTATCGGATCGTCTCTTGGAAGATACTAATATTGAAAAAGAAGGAAAGTTGCCCCACCTTCGACCCTTTCTCATGCACATTGAGTCCATGTACAATCATTGTTGTCTCAGTGATTTACATACTTTGAGCCTTATGAAACACAATCATTGTGTTAATTCTTCCAAACACAAGCACGAGCACACAGAGAATTTGTTTTTCTGTCAGAACATTCATAGAATTACCTTGTGTTCTTCAATGATTGAATGGAAGTCTTGGGGAGTCATCATCAAACTAGTTCCTTACATTGTACATTCGTTGTACACAGTAACTTTGTGTTACTGACAGGCATTTCTAACTATTTCATTTGTTGATTCAGGGTTACAACTCTTACTTCGTTTGAATTTGAAAAGATTCAGATGAATACATTCGTGAATCAAAGGCCAAATCAGATCAGATGTCAGATTCTCTTACATTCTCATAAGGAGGAGATAAATGCTCATGAAGCATGTGCTTATTGGTTATTTAGGAAAGTTCATTCAACGACAGATCTGACCTTGATGTGTTTTAATGATTTTGATTCTTACAAATCATTAAAAAGGGGGAGAATAATCAAAGTTCCAGATCAGACTGAAGTTTTAACTAATTCAGGGGAGATAACTATTTTTCAGATGATCAAAGTCAAAGGTTAAAGAAAGCTTGTCAAAGAGAAAGTGAAAGAAAGTCAGAGTTTGAAAGTAAAGATGTCTATTCAGAATATATAAAAGATAATTCAAAGGGAGAGACAAGTTTGAAGAATTGTCAAAGATCATACAAAGTGTAAAAAGTCTTAAAGATATCAAAGTTATGAAAGAGCAAAAGCTGAAAGCTGAAGACAATTATGAAGTTAAGAAGACCTGAAGATTATTGCCAAAAAAAAATTAATCTTGAATCCAAAGGGGGAGATTGTTAGACTGAAATTGTATTCAAGATTAAATGCGGGTCATTATTGTAATTGTTGTTAGTGTGTGTGTTGTAAATGAGCATAGAAGGTTTGACCTTGCTTGGTCATGTTGACCTATATTTAAGCAAGTCTTTGTGGTGGTTGTAAAGGTGGTTGTAATAGTTGAAAGAGAAGTAAGAAAGTGGAGAGAGATAGAACACATAGTTGCACACCTTGAGAACACACACACACACTCTGTCTTGAAAAGATTATCACAAATAGGTATATGGCTTGATGTAATCTGTGTGATTAAATAAAGAAAAGTGTTTTGTGTAAATCTATATGTGTTTATGCTAGTAATTGTTGGGCCACAAGCTTCTCTTTTTTAACACATATTCGAGACGGAGATCGGCGGCCTTTTTATCCATCTCCGATTGCCACTTCCCCCAGCCTCCCTTTCCATCTCCATTCATGAAAACTGAACTTTGTTTCATACTTGTTCAAAAACACATCTAGAGTTGGGTCGTGAGAATGGTGGTGGTTGTGGAGGAGAAAGACAATGGTGGTTTCTGAAAAGGTGCTTCGATGGAGGAGAATGAAGGTGATGGTTGTGGAGGAGAATGGTGGTGGTAGGTGTGGAAAAGAACGAAGGCTCTGTGTTCTCCGCGGCTAGTGGCTTCGTCGGCAGGAACAACGATGGGCTTTAACTTTTCACAAGTATAATACCCAAACAATGTGTATAATAAATATTTTGATATAATATAATCTATATTAATATATTATTTTGGGAAAAGTCTAAAAAAACCCAATGGACTTTAGTGTTTGGAGTGATTAAGTCATTGGACAATTTTTTGCAACAAATAAGTCCTTAGACATTTCAAAACACACTAAATAAATCCTTGGACTTTTGGAAACCTGTTAAATACATTCTTATTACCTAAAAATGTAACTTGTAACCTGTATAATAGGTAAAACTACAAATTAAAAGAAAAAACAAAAAAAGTCACCTACTTTATCACCCTACAAATAAGAAAAATAAGAAAATTAACTAAAATAGCCAAAACATATTATTTATTTTTTTGCCTTAAAAACTGTTTTTGGCAACAAAAAAAAAATAGAAAACATCTTTATAATTTGTTATTTAATTTACTTTATATCTTCTACCTTTTTATTTTCATTTTAACTTTTTATTATATTAACACATAATCGTATATCTATATCTATACTATATTATAAAAGAGACATAAAAAACTCTTAATTACAACATTTTAAGCACAAAATACAACTAATTAAAGTCAATTACTTAATTTACAATTTCATAATGCTTTGGTACAACTTATATTTTATTATAAAGATGTAATTTATTTTACTTTTAGTTATGATCTGTTTATAAAGATAATGATACATTATTTTGTTATGTCATTATATTTATTTATACTATATTATAAAAGAGACATAAAAACTCTTAATTACAACATTTTAATCACAAAATATTATATTTTATTATAAAAATGTAATTTATTTTAATTTTAGTTATGATCTGTTTATAAAGATAATGATAAATTATTTTGTTATGTTATTATATTTAAAATTATTAATAATATATTTCAATAAAAAAATAAAACAGGCAGTTTATCTCATAGTGTTTATCCTGTATTTAATATGTTTATTTGCAGTTAGTTATCTATACTATATTATAAAAGAGACATAAAAAACTCTTAATTACAACATTTTAAGCACAAAATACAACTAATTAAAGTCAATTACTTAATTTATAATTTCATAATGTTTTGGTACAGCTTATATTTTATTACAAAGATGCAATTTATTTTACTTTTAGTTATGATCTGTTTATAAAAATAATGATACATTATTTTGTTATGTTATTATATTTATCTATATTATATTATAAAAGAGACAAAAAACTTTTAATTACAACATTTTAAGCACAAAATATTATATTTTATTATAAAAATGTAATTTATTTTAATTTTAGTTATGATCTGTTTATAAAGATAATGATAAATTATTTTGTTATGTTATTATATTTAAAATTATTGATAATATATTTCAATAAAAAAAATAAAACAGGTAGTTTATCTCATAGTGTTTATCCCGTATTTAATATGTTTATTTGCAGTTAGTTATACAAATAAAAACATGGGATTTTAATAAGTTATAATTATATTTCATTAACTTGTAATTTTGAATTTTAACTAATATATATATACTATATTATAAAATATTTAAGCTAAACTCTTAAAAACTAATTTTTATGCATTAGGTACCCCTTATTAATGCATATTACTTAAAATCCAAAAGTACAAATTGATTAAACATAAGTACAACTTATAAAAGCTCAGAATTCGTGTAACTAACTGCAGATAAGCACTTATTTTTATTTTCTAAAATATCTAAAAATTTTAACTATTGATATAATAACCGATAAATATAAGAAAATTCGAGATAAAACACCTTATTTTTATTTTTTATTGAATTATGTTATCTTTTTAATTTTACATATAAAATATCTTAAATATAGTTATCATTTAAATTAAACATTTTTTACCCGCAACAAAATATTTTATTATTATTTTTTATAAAAAACTATAATTAAACTAGACTAAAATATATTTTTGCTTTAAATCTAGATTTCTCAAAATCGTAAAATAAAATAAAAAAAGACTAAAAAAGTATGAATAATAACCGAGGGTTCGAGTTATAGATTTCAGAAACCCGCTGCATTGCGAGGGTACATTTCTAGTTAACTAAAACGTATCAAAAAAGTACGTTTTTTTACAAATTACACCATTATAATTGTCTCGTCAATACGTTTAAAATGAGCCTAATATTGATTTTTTTGGATTTAATCTCATATTATTAAATATCATAAATACGTACTAATTATATTTAATATTTGCACTTTCTATCCTTTAAGTTATTTATTTAATAATATAAGATTAATTTGTAATTATAAAGGGTAAATATTAAAAATAATTCGTACGCATTTATGATATTGAATAATACAAGATAAAGTTCAAAAACAATATTGAGTTCATTTTGAACGTATTGACGAAACGACTATATTGGTGTAATTTGTAAAAAAAAAAACTAATTTTTTTTGATATATTTTAGTTAATATTCGATGAAGTATGTTAATAAAATAAAAATGTAAATGAAAACATAATTGATATAAAATAAATTAAATAACTAATTATAACTTTATAAGAATGCAAAGTGTAAATTTTTTTCTAAATTATAAGCAGAAAGTGAATCTTTATACATAAAATTTTCTACGTGAGGATGTTTGTTATTTTTATTTTTTGGAAAAAAACAAAACAATCCTTACACAGGAAAAAAAATATTATATGCAAACTTTGGCAATTTTAGGAAAAAAACTTTGAAAAATGGTAAAAGAAAAATAAATATGGTTGATGAGATTGACTATTTTAGTTAATTTTCCCATTTTTAATTTGTAGGAGGATAAAATAGGTGACTTTGTTTTTAATTTGTAGTTTTACCTGCTATATAGGTTGCAAGTTAAATTTTTAAGTAATAAGGATGTATTCAACAGATTATCAAAAGTCTAAGAATTTAGTTAACAGGTTTTGAAATGTTCAAGGACTTATTTGTTCCAAAAAATTGTCCAATGACTTAATCACTCCAAACACTAAAGTCCATTGAGTTTTTTTGGACTTTTCCCTATTATTTTTAACAAAAAAATAGAAAAAAGTTAAATTGACGAAATTGTCCCTGAGTTAAGAAGACAAAAGTAAACAGAATTAGGGCAAGGGACCGATCCATAATAGAAGTGATAATTATTTTCTTTGAGGGACCCAATCCAAAATTTTCAATAACCATAAGGACGATATTTGTAATTTACTCTAATTTTAATTGTTACAATTTTTTTTCCTTTATTTTCCTTCCGCATTTTGGAGAGAAAATCAACAGTACTTTCCTTTCTTTTCCTAAAAAAAACTCTAAAACACAAGATTTTTTCTTTCCTCGCAACTTTTCTTCCTTTCCCTCGTAAAAGAAGACTCGAGAACACAAATTTTACAATATTATATTTTGTATAGTAAGCAGTGTTCTTCTAAACTAAAATTACAACAAATTTTGTGGTTGATAAAATGCAAGTTATAAAAAATGACAAAGATGCCAAAGGAATGCAAGATTGTCGCTCCGGCCATTTTTTTCTTTGAGTACAATTATAAATCATCTACAAGAAGTTGTAAAATTGCTTTTCTATGAGTTCATTTACCAAACATTTATCGGGTAAGTGCTTATATATTTGTTGTAATATAAAATTATATTACATATGTTACACAAGATAAAGAAATGCCAAGACTTAGCCCTTAAGTTTTTCTTACTTAGTCTCCACCTTCTCATCTTCAAGCCTTAGTCACTAAGTTATGTAATTTAGTATAAATAGGAGCCCTTCTCTTCATTATTCATCATTCCTTTCTTAAGCTTCTCTAGCTAAACACCAAATTATCTCCCTAATATATTCTTTCAATATACTTAGTTTATGTGAGGTTGAGAGTGTTCTTGATATTCGTTGGTGTTCATGAAGTTTTTTTGTTAGGCGGTCGTGGATCTCAAGATCCTTGTACAAGCACTTGTAAATTGTAATCTTCCTTGGTTGATAATAATATTCTTATTCTCTCTCATTGGTGGATGTACACTATCACACAGATAGTGGAACTACGTTAAATCTCGGTGTTATTTGTTCTTAAACTTGCTAAATAATTATAGATAATAACGTTTTGTTACTATCTATATTTCGTGGGTTTATTTTTCTACATTAGAGAATTATTGTGCAACATCTAGATTATTGTTATCCGCATTTGTTGTTGGATTATTGTGCACTTGGATTTCTACTCGTTTAGGACCTTAGAAATCATTTACTAGCTTTGTATTTGTGAGGCACACATTTTTCCTAACAATTGGTATCAGAGCTTCGGATCTAACTTTGGGTTTGTGTAGAAAATATACATAAACTAGTTTGCACAATTTTTTTCCTATGGCTGAAGTAGAAAACCCATTTGGTGCCAGTTTCTCAAACCAGACCCAAAAACCATACCAAGAAGGTACATTTAATTTGTCTGGGGTTGGGATTCGTGTACAAACTTGGAATAGGGAAGGTGACTTTGGTAAATGGCAGCTCACAACATCTGTTGCACTTAGGAAAAATGGAGTCCATCCCGTAGTATTTTCTAAAGACGAGTTAGACCCTAACATGTCTGAACTTAAGGCTAAATAAATGGAAGCATGGGCATTTAATACTTTGCAAATGGTTATGGGAGAAAATGTTATATCTGAGATTGTGTCTGGAAAAACAGTTGCAGGTATTTGGAGCAAGCTTGAGAATTTATATCTCAAGAAAAATTTAACCAATAGATTGTTACTGATGTGGTCGTGTCTCTTCTTCAAAATGAAGGAATGCACAACCATTAAAGCTCACATGACCGAGTTTGAAGATATCATTATGAAGTTGAAGGCAACGGATGCGCTTCTTGCTAAAGATGAGGAAGCACTTGCTATGATCCTGTTGTATTCACTTCCCGAGAAATATTCCCAATTCACTAACAGTTTTATATATGGAAGAGAAACACTTTCTTTGTTTGATGTGAAAACAGGAATGATTTCTAAAGATCAAAGAATTCAGACGAGGATCGGTAACAATCACAGGGAGAACAATTACAGTCAATAATGCCTATTTGCTGACAGAGGCTGAGACGATCAGCAATCTTCAAGAGGAAGAAATCGTGGGCGCTCTTAGTCCCGTCGGCCTGGTTCTCATGGGAAATCAAAGACATGTGACAGCTGTAACTATTGTCATAAGCCAGGTCATTGGGTGAAATAGTGTTCGAGTCTTAAAAACAAAGACAAATACAACACCGAATCATCAGTTGTTGCAGCCGAAGAGGAGCAAGATGGCTTCTCTACCACAGTTACACCACCGCAAGGTGACAAGATATGGGTGTTAGATACCGGTGCAACTTTCCATATGACACCATTCCGAGACTGTTTCTCTACCTTCGAAAAAGTTGAAGGTAACAGTATTTATATGGAAAACAGTACTTCGTTTGTTACTAAGGGTATCGGTACTGTGTAGATGAAGATGTTCGATGGGTGTATTCGGACATTGAATAATGTCAAGTTTGTTCCATCCATGACTCGTTTTTTGATCTCTATTGGACAACTGTCCAAATTGGGTTGTAAAGTTTGCGCATCTCCCGAGGGAGTATTATTGTAATGAAAGGAGAACAGGCAGAAAATAATCTCTTCCACTTGATTGGCGAAACTATTTCTTCTGAATCTTGTGTGGCCGAAAGCTCAAAGAATCTCGATGTTGCTCGCTTATGGCATCTTTGTTTGGGCCACACATCCGAGAAGAATTTGGATATTTTGCGCAAGCGAAAACTCATTAAAGTTGCCATACCTGCTAGCCTGGAGTTTTGTTTGAGATGTGTCAAAGGAAAGCAGACGTGTGTTTCTTTTGGTATTGGAAAACACAACACTAAAGGAATCCTCGATTATGTTCATACAGACGTTTGGGGACCATCCAGTACTCCATCCCTCAGTGGAGGTAAATACTTTGTTTCGTTTCTTGATGATTTCTCACATAATCTTTAGGTGTATGTGTTAAAGTTAAAGTCAGATGTCTTCGACACGTTCAAGACTTGGTTGGCACGAGTAGAGGTCGAGACTGGCAAGAAGTTGAAAGTGTTGAGATCTGACAACGGTAGAAAATTTACTAGTGGTAACTTCAAAGACTTTTGTTCGCATAAAGGCATCCACCATCACTACACCACACCTGGAGACCCTCAATCTAATGGGGTTGTCGAGCGAATGAATATGATTTTGCTTGAAAAGGTCTGATGTATGTTGTTGACTCAGGATTCTCCAGATTTTTCTGGGCCGAAGCACTTCACACCGCGGTGCACATCATTAACAGGTTACCTTGTTCGGTCATCGGGGGAAAGATTCCGAAAGAGGTTTGGAGAGGTAAAAGAAATATTTGTCTGAAATACATACGCGTGTTTGGTTTTCCTTTTTATTTTCATATTTCAGTCCAGGAAAAGTTGAATCCTAAAGTCACCAAAAGATTATTGCTCGGCTATACATATGGTATCAAGGGTTACCGAATCTGGAACCCCTTGACTCGTAAAGTGATTCATTCTCGACATGTCACATTTGATGAATCAGTCTTGTTGAAGTCACAGGATCCTTAGTCCTCTCAAGATTCGGAAGTCGTTACTATTGTTGCTCCTACTGTCGATGATATGGAGACAGTAGACAGTCCTTATATTCTTAGTTTATCCACTCTTGATATTAGCTCTCATAATCACCCGTTAATAATGAAGAAACCATTCCGCTAGTGACTTCTACTAGTCATTCTGAAGAAGAGATTCTGAATGATGGTGGAGATAATGGACATACAATCCCAGTTGTTGCACCTACCAGGCATAGTCAAAGAACTATTCATCTGCCTAACAGGTATGAAGATTGGGATTTTGCTAACATGAGTTTTACAGATCAGTTGGAGTTTGCTTTCATGTAGGGCAAGATGAGTCGCTTGATATAAAGGAGGCATTGGCCTCGACCCACAGTTCGAAATGGCTTGGAGCCATGCAAGAAGAGATGGAAGCTCTCTCGAAGAACAGCACGTGGGACTTATGTCCATTGTCGAATGGCAGTCGTGCTATATGTTGCAAGTGGGTTTTCAAAGACAAAGATGACAATCAGTGCAAGGCTCGTCTCGTTGCTAAAGTCTTTGCACAACGGAAAGGTATCGAGTATGACGATATTTTCGCTCATGTTGTACGTCATACATCTATTCGTGTTCTTTTAGTGATCGTGGTTATTCATGATTTGGAGCTAGAACAGTTAGATGTGAAGACCGACTTCCTACACGGAGACTTGGAAGAAACTATCTATATGAAGCAACCTGATGGTTTCATTTCCGAAAGCAAACCAGAATATGTATGTAAACTTAAGAAGTACCTTTATGGACTTAAATAATCGCCTCGCCAGTGGTATAAGTTTGACTTGTCTATGCTCAACCAAGGATTTGAGCGAAGCGAAAAGGACGATTATGTCTATCATAGACAAAGTGGTGGCGTTTTCACTTACTTACTTCTATATGTAGATGAATTGCTTATAGCCTGCAGGGACCGATCAGAGATCGAACATCTGAAAGATAAGTTGAATTCATAATTTGAAATGAAAGATCTTGGCGCGGTGCAGAAGATTTTGGGCATGGAAATCGTGCAGGACAGAAAGTCTTGAACGCTTAGATTGACACAGAAGGCGTATATCCAAAAGATATTGAAGAGGTTCAATCTTAATGGTTCCAAGACATCTAGCACTCTGCTACTGAAGCACATCAAAATTACAAGTGAAGATTGTCCGAAGGATGACAAGGGAAAGGCCGAAATGTCAAAAGTTCCATATGCTAGTGCGGTCGAGAGTCTCATATACGCCATGGTGTGTACTCGTCTCGATCTCGCATATTGTGTCGGAGTGGTGAGTCGATTTCTCGTGAATCCGGGTCGATCACATTGGGTAGCCATTAAAACGACATTCTTATATTTTAAGGGAACCAAAACACATGGTCTTGTATTTGGTTTGCACAATGACTGTGAAATTGTTGGATTTTGTTATTCTAACTATACAGGTGATCGAGTATGTTGGAGATCCACATACGGTTATGTATTTACCTTAGGTGGAACAGCCGTGAGTTGGAGATCACGTTTACAGTCCATTGTTGCATTGTCAACCATAGAAGCTGAACTTGTTGCGACGGTTGAGTCTGCAAAGGAAGCGGTCCATTTGAAGGAATTGATGAATGGCTTAGGCTTTGAGCAACCTTTTGTGCGCATTTTCTGTGATAATCAGAGTGTCATCCATTTGGCTACTAATTTGGCTTTCATCTCCCGGACAAAGAACATAAATGTGTGTTAGAGCATAAATATGTTGGATACAAGATCATGAAGACCAGAAGTCAAAATACACGAAGTCAAAAGTTGGAAAGTCAACTCTCGGTGAAAGTCAAAGTCAAAGTGTAATAAAAGTCAAAGTCGACATTGTATTTTCTTGTTTATATTTTGTTTGTGTGTTTCAGTTATGTGTGTGAACAGTGTTTAGAGAGAAGTAGCTTTCTTTGTATAAATAGGTTTGTGGTACCTTGTTGTGAGAGGAGTTCAGAGAGATTGAGTTTAATTGTGGTGAGCGTGTTCTTGAGATAGAGAGAGAGTATGTACTGAGAAGTTGAATTCAATAAAATCGTGTTTGATTTGGAAATTAATTGTCATTATAGTGATCTATACTCATTGTGGGACACACAATTGGTATCAGAGCAGATTATTCAGATAGATTGGATCAAATTTGAAGTTTTTCAAATCGTATTTTCAAGAACTCGCAATATGGACTGTGAAATTTGATTTTGTTGATTTAGTGTTGTGTTGGGTATAAATTTGATTGTAGCAGGATCGATTTGATGCATAGAACAAGTTTATTTTGGATCATTTAGTCTAATTCACAAAGAATTAGATTGAAATTTGAAATTTCTTGGAGTTTTGTTCGAAGAAACCGTTCGTACTGTTTTAAAATCAAATAACATCAATTTGTGTTTGTTTTTGAAATTCGAGTATTGTAACCTGTTCGAATCATGATTTAGAAGCAATCTGCAGATTTACAAGTCAATTGATAAGGATTTCGATCGTTTTCAAGTTGAAAATTGGATTTTTGTTCAAGCAGTGGAAGAACTCGCTAGATCTGAGAATCGCGCAAGTGAAGAACTCGCTAAATCAAAGAACTCGTAGAGACCTGTTTTGAAATTGAAGTGAGAAACTCGCTAATAGGGTCGTGCGAGAAGCTAAAATTCACACATAACTAGGTGCGAGTTTCTACTGTTCAAGTTGTTTGTTGTGCGCGAAGTTGCATCTGCGAGAAGAAGTGTCGTGCGCGTTTGTATTTTTGCGCGAAGTATCCTTGTAAAATTTTCTAAGTCCACAACTCGTAAGACTTGAATCTTGCGCATTTGCATTTAGCAAGAAGTCATTTTTTAGAAAATATTCTAAGTCTCGAACTCACAAAGGTCTTGCGAGAAGTTTCAAAAATCGCACATTGTGGTGTGCGAGAAGTAGAAACTCGCATAAGCTTGCGTGCGCGAACCATGGTTCTCGCAAGTAGTGTTGAGCGAGAAGCACAAACTCGCACATCATTGTGTGCAAGAAGTGACTTCACGCAGCCTTCTTTGTGCGCGTTTCTCAAACTCGCACGAAGGCATTTGCGCGTTTGTTTTGGTTTATTTGGTATGCGAGTTTCATAATTAGTCAATTTTTCTGAAAAAAAAATTTCTGGAATTTAACTAAGTTTGATTTGTGTAGATCCAGTTTGTTACCTGAATTTTGACGATCATAAAAAGTTGTATAGATTAAGGATGACTTCTAGAGATGCTCTCTCAATTGGCACTGATGTCAAGCCCCCTGTTTTGTTTAAATGGGAGTATGAACAATGCAAGGATCGCTTTCTTGATTTCGTTGATCGGCAAACAAATGGAGAGAATATTCTATCATCAATCACAAATGGTCCAATGAAAAGACCTACTGAGGAGATTCCTGTTGAAGGTTATGACTCAGATGGAGTTCAGAAAACAAAGAGAGTTGAGAAAGATTTTGCTCAATTCACTAATGAACAGAAGAATCGGTTCAATGCTAATAAACAAGTCAGATATTTACTATTACAAAGCATGACAAAAGAGATCTATGTGAAAATAGACAACTACAATGCAACTGCCAAATCAATGTGGGATCAGCTAAGAAAGATGATGTTGGGTTCTAAAGTTGGAAATCAAATTAAGGTGGCTAACTGCATAAATAGCTACGAAGAGTTTAAAGCGAAAGAGAATGAAAGTTTGGAAGAAACGTATGAGAGATTTATCCTTCTATTGAATGAGCTTTCCAAGAATAAAGTCACAAAGAAGCAGATAGAAAACAATGTCAAGTTTCTCAGTGTTCTGCAACCTGAATGGAAGAAACATACTAGAATGAAAGATCTAAGTGAGATACCTCTTCATGAAGTGTATGAGACTTTAAGACAGAATGAGGAGAGGTGGAAGAGAAAAGAGCTGAAAAGAAGAAAGTAGAGAAAGTGCCCGATCCCATAGCACTTGTAGTTGGAGAGAAGGAGAAAGAAAAGAAAGAGAAGATGAATAAAAAGAAGATAGTTATTTCTAGCTCAGTGTCTGATTCTGAATCCGATGGTGATGATGGGGAGAACCTCAAGCAGGCAATGCTTTTATTGACCCGAGCTTTCCAGAAAAAGTTCTACAAGAAACCTGGGTCAAACTCACAGAGGTAATCTTCTACGGGATCAAGGAATCATAAGCATAGAGAAAGAGTTGAGAAAAAGCCACAAGAGACGAAGAATAAGTATGTGAATGACTATACTAGTGTTGAGAAGAAAGTTGGTGATCTGATCAAGTGCTACAACTGTGGCAAAGTCGGACATTATGCAAAAGATTGTCGGAAGCCGAAGGTTCGAAACTTGGAATACTACAAGAACAAAATGCTCTTAGCCAAGCAACAGGAACCTGGCAAGGCATTAATGGCTGAAGACGAATATTGGTTAGACCATTCGGATGTCGAGGCAGAGACAGAAGAGACTGCTCATTTATGCTTAATGGGTAAAGAAGATAAGCATGATGATTCTGAAGATGAGACATCTGATGAGGTAATGCACTTAACTGAAAATGATTTTATGACCAAAATGGAAGCCATGATGGTCGAACTTCAAGACCTTCAATCTAAACTGAAAAAGGAAAAAGACAGAGTTGCTAAGAGAAATCAAAAGATCTTTGAGCTTAATAATCAGTTATTGGGAACAAAGATTTAATTGATTCTCTACGCAAATCTGCTTCTGATTTTAAAACCGAAAAAGATCGTTTTGAAAATAAGATTTTTGATTTTGAAACTAAATTGTCTAAGTATGATTCAGAAAAGCAAGAATGTGTTCTAAAAGCGTTTAAATTGTAGGTTGAAAACAAGACTTTAGAGCAAAAGGTAAATTGTTTGGAAGCAAAATTAAATTATCGACGCCAAACAGATCAAACTATTTTCTTGAATACACCCAATGAAGAAGCTGATTTTAAAGAAAAATGGGGACTAGGTTATGATAATCCTCATTACTTAGAAAAAGCTATCAGAAAACAGCCAGCTTTATATAATGCCAATTTTATGTATGCTGCTGCTAAATATCCTCATTTGAAACCCAAATTTATCACCAAATCATCAAAGGAAGTTGAGGCAAAAGAAGATGAGAAAAGAATGAATTTAAAGAAAATGCAACTACCATTCTGTTATGAAAGATTAAATAATAGTTATCTTTCTGAAACACCAAAATTTCTTTCAAATGATTACTTTGCTAATTATTCTACTATTGAGATGGAGGCAAAACCTGTTCAATCTAAAATTTATGTTCCTCCACTCGTATTAGAAAGCAAAATAATTGAGCTAGAAAACTTTTTATCTGATGAAAGAATTTTGAGTGACTTAACACAAGATGTATTTTTTGTTGTTTTAAAGAACACAGATTTCCATTTTGAATCTAAAGTGTGTTCTCCATCTTCTAAAGCACCTCAAACTTCTGAACCTGATTTTGATGATTTATTTGCATCTGCAAATGATTTATTAAATTCTGATGAAGGATGTAATGATGAAATTGATATGTTTGACTTTAATGTTCCACTTCCAAGTCATTTACTTTTGTTATTAATGGAGAAGCTTTACCAAGTGTTCATGAAAAAGGTGAATCATCAACTAAGGTTGGTGTATCAGTTTCTGTGAATGTTGATTACTATGCTAAGGGTAAGAAACATAACAAACAGCACTTACAAAAACGGAACAACACTGGTAAACACAAGAAAAATCAATCTTAGAAATCTGATTTTCCTAATAAATCTAAATATTTTGTTTCAGATCTTAGAAAGAAAAGGTCGGAAGAAAGAACTGAAGGGCGACCTAAAAAGAAGATTGATGACAAGGCATAATCAATTCCTGATAATTGTTGTAATAGATCAAATAGTATTATGTCTGATATAGTTGGTTTTGTTGCTTGTACTAATAAAAACCTTGTAACTTCTTACAAGAGGTACTCAATAAAGCAATTGCTCCAATTATCTCCTACTCCTACTAAATCTTATACTTATCAGTGGAGTGATTTTGCTTATCATCATAATTCTAATGATTGGTTTGGATCTTATCACGTTTATTCTTCTAAGCCAAATGTTTCAAAGAGTTTTCAAAAGAAAAGAGGATCTATATTTAAATGGATACCAAAATCTTGCGCTAATCTGTTAGGACCCGTTTTTAAATGGGTACCTAAAATTGTAGGTCCCTGATTTCTCTTGCAGACCAGTCATATGTGGTACTTGGATAGCGGTTGTTCCAAGCATATGACCGGGCAAAAGGATTTATTGACTAATTATACAGAGAAATTCAGTAGAAATGTATGTTTTGGAAACGACCAATACTCACCAATCTTAGGATTTGGTGATATTGTTCAAGACAACATAACGATAACGAAGGTGAGCTATGTTGAAGGATTAGGACACAATATTTTTAGTATTGGCCAGTTCTGCGACAAAGGATTAGAGGTAAATTTCAAAGCTAAGAGTTGCTCGGTGCGTACTGAAGAAGGAAAAGAACTCTTAGTCGGCACTCGAAAGTCCAACCTCTACACTATAAATTTGTCAAATGTCCAGACTGACAATCAAGTGTGTCTACTCTCAAAAGCCTCGATGCAACAAAGCTGGTTATGGCATCGACGGCTATCTCATCTGAATTTTCGTTACATAAACAAACTGGTCAGTGGAAAGTTAGTGAATGGACTTCCTGAGATCAAGTACGTGAAAGAACACTTGTGTGCAGCGTGTGAAAAAGGAAAGATAAATAGAGCTCCACATAAACCGAAGTCTGAACCTAGTACCAGTTCTCCACTAGAATTGTTTCATATGGATCTCTGTGGTCCGATGCGAACACAAAGCTTAGGCGGAAAGAAATATGTTCTAGTTATCGTGGACGATTATTCGCGATACACGTGGGTCAAATTTCTACGATCAAAAGATGAGACGCCCGAAGTACTCATCGCATTTCTGAAGACGACCCAGGTGAATCTACAGAATCCAGTCAAGCTTCTACGAACTGATAACGACACAGAGTTCAAAAACAGAACTGTTGAAGCGTATCTCGAATCAGTCGGGATATCACATAAATACTCTGTTGCTTGTACGCCAGAACAGAATGGAGTAATCGAAAGACGAAATCGAACGCTAGTCGAGGCCGCTCGCACTATTCTTAGCCAATCAGACTTACCTCTATTTCTGTGGACAGAAGTTGTTTCGACTGCGTGCTACACTCAAAACCGTTCCATGATACACCACAGATTTCAACAGACTCTGTATGCTTTGATCAACAATCGAACACCGACTATCAAGTATTTTCATATATTTGGGTATAAGTGTTTTGTGATAAACGACAGAGAGAGTCTAAACAAGTTCAGTGCTAAGGCAGACGAGGGCATCTTCATTGGATATTCTTCTACATCTGTTGCATATCGAGTATACTTGAAGAAGTCGAAGACTGTTATCGAGAGCGTAAATGTCACATTCGATGAGGAAATGGCTTCTGAACAAGTCATTTCATAACCCGTGATAACCAGAGTGCTAGCTACTGGGCAACTCAGTCTAGAATTTGTACTTGAAAAGAATAAATCAGATGTTGTATCATCGTCTACTACTCATTTATCTGATTTAGATCTTTTATTTGAACTGTTTTATGATGAATTTCTTGGATCTAATGTGACTAAACCTGTTGTGGTTGACAGGATAGAAGATTCAACGACTAATCATCTAACCACATCAGATGTTTCCACTGAATCAAATTCTCCTATTCAACAAGAAATTCCAGTTCAAATGCTACTCTGACAATTGAAGTTGTAACTCTTAACGAAGAACCAGAAATTGCTGAATCAGTAGGGTGTACTGTAAGGACTGATCAACAGACTGAACAAGTTGTACCTACTGAAACTTCTGAACCATTTACTTCAACTGAACCCCTCCCTCATATAGTACAAACTGAATAAGCTGATAGTGTATTTTTAGATGACAATCATGATCAATCTTCATCTGCTCCACTCCCTCATGAACATCGCTGGAACAAAGAGCACCCTCTTGACCAAATCATTGGAGATCTAAACAAGTCGGTGCAAACTAGGTCAGCAACTTTAAATCAATGTCTTCATGACTCATTCCTCAGCAAGATAGAGCCTACTCGAGTATCAGAAGCTCTAGTTGATTCGGATTGGGTGTCTGCTATGCAAGAAGAGTTAAACCAGTTCGAAGCCCTAAAGGTCTGGAGACTAGTTCCAAAACCAGAAGGAAAGACCATTATCGACACTAAATGGGTATTCAAAAACAAGAAGGATGAAGATGGTATTGTCATAAGAAACAAAGCAAGACTTGTTGCCAAAGGTTACCGGCAAGAGGAAGGCATAGATTACGACGAGACTTATGCTCCAGTAGCGCGTATAGAGGCAATCCGCATGTTTCTAGCCTATGCTGCTCATAAGAACTTCACAGTCTACCAGATTGACGTGAAGACTGCCATTTTGAATGGAATTCTTAAGGAGGAAGTCTACGTATCTCATCCAGAAGGGTTAAATCCAGATAAGCCAAATCACGTCTATATCTTGGATAAAGCTCTTTATGGTTTGAAACAAGCACCTCGCGCCTGGTATGATATTTTATCTCAATTCTTGGTCAAGTCAGGTTTTTCAAAAGGTAAAGTCGATACCACTTTGTTTATTAAAAAGGAAAAAGCCGATATCATTCTTATTCAAATATATGTTGATGATATAATATTTGGCTCTACAAATCCTAAATACTGTAAGAACTTTTCAAATCTAATGGTGTCAAGATTTCAAATGAGTATGATGGGAGAGATGAATTTCTTTTTCGGATTACAAGTAAAACAGTTTTCAACGGGGATTTTTATAAACCAAGCAAAGTACATTTTTGATATTCTTCGTAAGTTCAAAATGGAAAATTGCTAACCAATTGGAACCCCAATGGCACCAGGTACTAAGATTAGCACTGATTTTTCGGGAAAAGCTGTTGATGTTAGGACTTATAGAGGCATGATAGGTTCTTTAATGTATCTTACTTCAAGTAGGCCAGATATAATGTTTTCAACATGCTTGTGTGCAAGATATCAGGTTGATCCTAAAGAATCCCATTTATCTGCTGTAAAAAGGATTTTTAGATATCTAAAGGGGACTACAGATCTTGGTCTGTGGTATCCTAAGGATACAGGGTTTGAACTAACTGCTTATTCAGACGCAGATCATGCTGGATGTATATTAGACAGGAATAGCACATCGGGTCATATTCAATTCCTTGGAGACAAGCTCGTTAGTTGGGCGTCAAAGAAACAACTTTGTGTTTCCACTTCGACTGCTGAAGCAGAGTATGTAGCTGCTGCCAGTTGCTGCTCTCAGGTCTTGTGGATGAGAACACAGCTTCGAGACTATGGTTTCCGGTTCAACAAGATACCGATTTATTGTGACTCGAAGAGCGCTATAGCTATATCAGCTAATCCTGGCAGCATACTAAAACAAAGCACATTGATGTCATGTATCATTTTATAAAAGATAATGTAGAAAAAGGTACAATAGAACTTTACTTTGTAAAAACTGATTATCATCTTGCAGTTTTGTTTACCAAACCTTTAGATGAAAAGAGATTTAATTTTCTTGTATCTAAGTTTGGTATGCTAAATCTCAAGACCTAATCAGCATTTACCTATTAAAGTTTCTTTCATTATAATTTGTTATCATTTCTTTATCAATTAATTCTGAAAGGATATCTGCACTTTAACATTTTGTTCATGTTCTCAGGGGGAGTGAGACACGACTTTAAGATGGTCAATATTATTTTGAGGGGGAGTTTATAAAATTTTTGCATTTACTTAACTGCAAAATTTTTGTGATGCATGAATTTAAAGGGAGTATATGAGTACAACAAAAGGAGTAAGGACATGATTTCTGATTATTTCAGATCAGAAGTCATTCACTAAATGTTTTACTGCTTTCTGTTGTTTACTTTTCAATAAAATTTGTGAATAAAGTTGCTTTACCATGACTTTGAGATTTTTGCAGATTGAGAGAAGCTACCAAGATCATATCATTATGATTTTTAGATCGACTTCATGAGATTTAAGACTGAACGACGAAGGTTATATTTCTTATCTTAATCTCATATATGGTTGAAAGTAGGACGACTTTCAATCATAAGAAAACATGTTCTTAAACGTTCAAACCACTTCCCGATTCTTAAATGGATTTCATGAATTGGAAGTGTGTTTTTAAATGATTTTCATAATATTTGTGCTGAAATGTTTACAAACCGTGTGTTTCCAAAGATAAATACTTGCGTATTGTCTTTTCCATATACTTTCAAGTATTCACACACACCGGTTTGACTTATTGTTCAAATTGTTCTTACCATGTCTCAAATTTGACACATATTTTTCGATGGTAAGATACCCCGCTTGTACTTCAAAGAATTTTGAGCATAATTTCATTTCTAAACGTTCATTTCAAGAATGTCTGTATTTTGATTCATATAGACAATATCAATTATTTTTTACCATAAGCCTTAATTGCTATATCATTTGATTCTGATCATTTTCATACAATGTCAGATTTTCAAACAAGTTTCTTGCATTCATGTTTATTCTTTCAAAATACTTGTTTGAAATATCTTCAATGTTTAAAATGCTCATATCTTCATGATTATATTCTGAGCATACAAACATCTTACTTGTATTTGAGCTTTAACTGTTCAAGTTAAACCATTTTGAGCAACATATGCTTAATAGGAAAATATGGGTTCTTTGTGCTAGGACTTAAATGAACTTCTATGGATTCACGTTAACCAGTGTTTCCTTCCCAAGAAGTTAATCCATAGTGATTGAGTGTTAGGAGTCGAAAAGAAATGAGTGTGGGTTGTGCGTTGAGGTAAAATGAAAAGGAGAGTTTGGTTAGAAGTGGGCTTATTGATTAAAAAGAAAGAGGGTGAGAGAACAGAGTAAAAGAATATCAGACTCTGCACCAACTATTTTCTGAGTCAGGCAGCCACATTACTAATGTTTCACAATTCTTTGGTGAACATTATTGAAACATGCAACTAGCTCATGCCAACTCTTGATATAAACCCCACCAGCCACTCATTTTCTTATCAAAAAGAAAATGTTTCATATTTGTCTGGGGACGTAGCACATAATCTATCTGATTTTCATTCGGAAAATTTGGATATTGAAAAAGAAGGAAGTCTGCCCCACCTTCGTACTTCAATCATGCACATTGAGTCTATGTTTATCTACTGTTGTCTCAGTGGTTTACACAATTTTTGAGCCTTTATATAAGCAATCATCAAGTGCTTAATTCTTTCTACACTTGCACGAGCACACAAGGAATTTGTTTTCTTGTCATAACATTCATAGAAATTGCCTTTGTGGTGTTTCGATGATTGGATGGAAGCCCTGGGGGAGTGAACATAACCAAAGCTCCTTTACAATGTGTATTCGTTACACACAGTGACTTAGTGTTACTGACAAACATTTTAACTAATTTATTTGTTGATTCAGGTGTTACACGAATATTTTGTCTGGATTTGAAAAGATCTAGATTAATACTTTGTTCGAATTGGCAACGAATCAGAGGCTCCTTTTGTAAGATCAGAATGGTAAAAGACATTTCTTGGTGAAAGTTTTGATGTTATAGATTCTCTATTCATCAAAAAGGGGGAGATGAATTACAGAAATGTCAGATTCAGAAATTTCAAAGGTTAAAGATTTGAAGAAGATAAAGTTCAAAGATTGAAAGTTTGCAAAATTGTACATGCAAAGTCAAAGATTTCTGAAGATGTGTTGATTTTAAAGAAATTTTCTTTGATGATTAATTGCAAAAGCAATCAGAGTTGAAAATGGAGATAATTTCTTTCTGAAGTCTGAAATAGGTTTTTTTTTATAACCTTGAAGAGATTATTGAAGATCGTTTCTATCATATTTAGTGGAGATTGTTACTTTCTTTCAAAGACAGACTTGGAAAGATTACAAAAAGATCGTTGAAGACAGTTTATCAAAGAAAGGGGAGATATTCTGAATACAAAGGGGAGATTGAATTGCTAAATCTTTCAAAGATGATCTTGAATCCAAAGGGAGAGATTGTTAGAGCATAAATATGTTGGATACAAGATCATGAAGACAATAAATCAAAATACAAGAAGTCAAAAGCTGGAAAGTCAACTCTTAGTGAAAGTCAAAGTGTAATAAAAGTCAAAGTCAACATTGTATTTTCCTGTTTATATTTTGTTTATGCGTTTCAGTTATTTGCGTGAACAGTGTTTAGAGAGAAGTAGCTTCTTTGTATAAATAGGTTTGTGGAACCTTGTTGTGAGAGGAGTTTAGAGAGATTGAGTTTAATTGTGGTGAGCGTGTTCTTGAGATAGATAGAGAGAGTATGTACTGAGAAGTTGAATTCAATAAAATCGTGTTTGATTTGGAAATTAATTGTCATTATAGTGATCTATACTCATTGTGGGACACACAATGTGCGTGATGCATATCTTGTGAGATAAGTCCTGACAGATGACAATGTCGCTAATATGTTCACTAAGTCGCTACCGCCAGCTAAGTTTGAGCATTGCTCAAACTTGATTCAGCTCCGTTTGTGTTAGTGTCGTTTGGCACTTTGCTAGAGAGAGAGAGAAGATATTACCACATGTGACAAAATGACATCTTTGAAGGAATTACTTTGTTAAGTGCTTAGAGTTTTGCTTATGCTCTACTTTGTTTAGTAGATTGTGCATCTGAGGTTATTTGTTTGCTTGTAACTTTGACGGGTGATGGCCATACCGAAGCTCGTCACGGTTAGGATGCAATTTTGCTACCTTGTGCCAATTTACTTTGCTATCTACTTGTGATGACCAACCGTTGGGAGAACTCGCGTTCGTTGGATTGGGATTCGTTTCGCTATCGAGGATCTTGTGCATCATGGTGGAGTGTTGTAATATAAAATTATATTACATATGCTACACAAGATAAAGAAAGGCCAATACTTAGCCCTTAAGTTTTGCTTACTTAGCCTCCACCTTCTCATCTCCAAGCCTTAGTCACTAGGTTATGTAACTTAGGATAAATAGGAGCCCTACTCTTCATTATTCATCATCCCTTTCTTAAGCTTCTCTAGCTGAACACCAAATACTCTCCCTAATATATTCTTTCAATATACTTAGTTTATGTGAGGTCGAGAGTGTTCTTGATATTCGGTGGTGTTCGTGAAGTTTTTTGTTAGGTGATCGTGGATCTCAAGATTCTTGTACAAGCACTTGTAATCTTCCTTGGTTGGTAATAATATTCTTGCTCTCTCTCTCTCTCTCTTTGGCGGATGTATACTATCACACCGATAGTGGAACCACGTTAAATCCCGGTGTTATTTGTTTTTGAACTTGCTAAATAATTATAGTTAATAACGTTTTGTTACTATCTATATTTTGTGGGTTTATTTTTCTACGTTAGAGAATTATTGTGCAACATTTAGATTATTGTTATCCGCATTCATTGTTGGGTTATTGTGCACTTGGATTTCTACTCGTTTGTGACCTTAGAAATCATTTGCTAGCTTTGTATTTGTGAGGCACGCATTTTTCTTAACAATCTTCACTTACCTTATCGGGTAAGATTCTCGACCATCAAAATTGATTATTGGTGCGTCTTTTACCCGGTAAGCGCTTACTAGATAAGAGTCTTCTCTCTCACTTATTGGGTAAGATTCTCGGTCCTTACTATGCCTCTTATCGGGTAAAATTCTAGGTCTTTATCATGCTCACCCGTAACGATAATTGACATCCGATGAGTGCTTAGTGCTTACCCCAATAAACTTTGGTAAATGGCCCTTAACTTATTTTTTGAATATTTAATCAAAAACTATTTTTTATAATAATTATCCATATGGTTTTTCTTCTTCTATTGTGAATATAACTTTTTTAATATCACTTACCGTCTTATGTCAATCCTCGAAAAATTTCTTGTCCTCGTCGTGACGTTTGAGGCTTGACCTCATCGCCAAATTACGATTCACGTCATTTAGAAACTTGATTAAATATGAGCCGGGGAACTCAGTTGTCTCGTTAATCGGATTTAAATGATTCCTACAAACACTTACGTGTTTCGGTTTTTCTAATAAGGAGAGTTAATATGGAAATGTTTCTCTCTTCTTATATTTTAATTAATTAGTTTTTCAAACACTGCTCCCTTTAAATAGATCTATCTAATAATTTTTAAATATGTCTTTTCATGTTTTTACGCAAATAAAAACCCACACATACACGAAGGGGCTGTTTGTTACCTCTTAATGATTCCATTAAGAGGCAACATCTGAATCGTTAAGAGGTAAATCTTGTTTGGCAAACAAAAGTGTTGCCTCTTAATGGTTCCAAAATCCTCTTAATGATTTTGTATCATGAACCCCCCACCCCCCTTAACCATTAAGAGCTCTGATTTCATTATGAACAATTAACAAACAACCATATTTCATTTTACACTATATCATAAAACATCTTAATCATTCAGACCACTTAATCATTATGCACTAAACCATTCAGCAACTGCCAAACAGCCCCGAAGTTGTGGGAAGAGTTTTATTATCAAAGTAAATTAAACATAAAATATGTTTTGTTGTTTTAAGAAAGAAAAACTTGATGAATAACTGAATATATAGAGAGAACAAGATAAATAAAATTATTAATAGTATTTTGAAGATAAATTCATACGATCCTATATTTTATGCAATAAGTGTTGAATTATGTTGTTTTGAGATGAAACTTAGCAATTCACTTATCTATACTATATTATAAAGCAGGGATAAAAAACTCTTAAATACAAATTATTAGGCACAAGATACTATCAGTTTAAGCAAGATTTTAAAAATCTCTTAATTTACAAGTATCAAAGCACAAAATATATATTACTACTGCAGTATTTTAACACCCACCAATTTGGTATGTGCATGACCTTCCTTTTATGCAGACCTTTCCATGTATCATTATTAATTAATATATTATATTATTATAAATTTGTTTTAATTATATTATTAAATATATAATTGGTTATTTTTCTAAATATCATTAAAATATATAAGATAATCATTGAATTCTAACAAAATAACTAATTTTTTTATATAAAAAACATTATATTATACGCCTAAATTAAAAAAAATTATAAAAAAAAACATTATTACTTTCTCAAAATCGTCCAAAATCGTACTGTAAATCGACAAAAAAACAAAAAATAAAATAAAACATTAAAATAATGATATATCACACCGTATTGCGCAAGTACGCTTCTAGTAATTGTTTAAAAGTAGAGTTTGACTTCGAATTTAAAAAAAAAAATAAACTATGTGGTCTCTGTCTACTAGGCCTCGTTCATGGGCTCTTTCCTTTGGGCCTATTATCATTTTAGCTATTTTTTGGGCCTTTTGTCATCTTGACCATCTTTTGAGTCACTATAATAATTGAATATTTTAGAAAAATCCCAAAAGATTTCCTATCGTGTACGTGTATGATTAACTTGTTGAATACTCCCTCCGTCCCAAAATAGGTGTTCACAATTGACTTGGCACACAGTTTTAGACATGCATAATTATTACCCCTTTTTGGTATCAAATGACATCTTTACCCTTATTTAATATTTATCTTTCTTCACAACTCTTATGTATTTGTGCATTAATTAAGGGTAAATGTGAGAATTTAGCTATCTACTTTTTGAAAGTGGACACTTATTTTGGGATAAACATAAATAGGAATGTAGACACTTATTTTGGGACGGAGGAAGTATTTTTTTGGTAAAAATAACCATAAATTTTCTTATTTTGAATGATTAAGTCTATGAATATTTTTTAAATAAATAAATCAATAAATTTTCATAAAATGGTTATCTACTTTTTCTTATACCAAAAAAATTACATGTAATAATCTTTATATTAAATTGATTGAAACTTTTAGAAAAGCAACATCTTTAAAACTTTTGTTTATTTATTTACAAAAATGTTGAATAACTTAATCATTTAAAATAAGAAAAGTTAAATAGTTAAGAGTAAGTTACATTTTTGGTTCTTGTGGTTGCCACCTATTATCAAGTTTGGTCCCTCTTTCAAACTAATTATAATTTTGGTCACTATGGTTGCCATTTTGTTTCAATTTTGGTCCCTGTGACCAACTTTAATTAAAAATTTGGTTAAATATAGGGTATTTTGGTCTTTTTATCTTATCTTTTCTTTTTCATTTTTTTTATTAGATTATATAGTAAATGGCAATTATAGTCCTTGTAGTTTGTATTTTTTCCTTTTTTTCCTTTCTTTTCTACCTTTTTTCATTTTTCATTTTTCATTTTATACTCTTATAATATTAATTAATTAATTATAATTTTAACTAATAATATATTAAAAATACGTATTTTATTTTATAAATTACACCATTAAAAATATTTTGTCGATATCTTTAAAATAAGTTAAGTATTGAATATTTTAAAATTTTTATGCAATTTATTTGGTATATATCTTCAAATTCATCTACAGTAGTCCAAAAAAAACTTTTCAATTTAAGTTGTGTTTAAGAAATTTATCCTTTTTTGTTGTTTATGTAAGAAAAAATGAAATTTTATCTATAACTATTAATTAAAAAGAAAAAAAAATAATTTTTTTAACTTATCTATGTCTATTAATAGATATAGATAAATTTCTATTTTTATAGACATAAATAAGAAAAAACAATAATTTTTGTAAAGACAACTTAAAATAAAAAGTAATTTGGATTACTGTAGACGGATTTGCTGATATATATCAGATAAATTGCATATAAATATAAAAAAATGAAATATTTAATACAATAAGAGTATAACATGAAAAAATGAAATAAAGGTAGGAAAGAAAAGAAAAGAATTGAAAAAAAGACAAACCACAGGGGCTATAATTATAATTTACTATATAAACTAATAAAACAAAAAATAAAAATAACAAACAAAAAGTAAAATGATCTAAATACCCTTAATTTAATTATATTTTTTTAACTAAAGTTGGTCAGAGTTACCAAAAATGAAAATAAAATGACAACTACAGTGACCAAAATTGTAATTAGTTTGAAAGAGGGACAAAACTTGATAGTGGATGACAACCACAAGGACCAAAAATATAATTTACTCTTTTTTATATTTTTATGCAATTTATCTGATATATATATGCAAATCCGTCTACACTAATTCAAAATACTTTCTATTTTAAGTTGCCTTTAAAAAAATTATCACTTTTCCTTATTTATGTCTATAAAAATCGAAATTTATCTATATCTATTAATAGACATAGATAAATTAAAAAAATTACCTTTTTTTCTTTTTAATTAATGGTCATAAATAAAATTTGGAGTAAACTCCAATTTTAGTCCTTGACGTTTAGTGATTTTTTTGAAAGAGGTCCCTATTGTTTCATAATTCAAGTTTACATCTCCAGGGTATGAATTTTGCTCTAAAAAAGGTCCCTGGACACTAACACCGTTAAAAACTTCGTTAGAGGCAGGGGCATTTTCGTCCAACCATGTTTTTGTCCTCCTTTTGCACTATTTTTTGTTTTTCCTTATATCTGTAAAAACAGTCAAAACAAATGGACTAACAATGTAATTAGAAAAACAAAACCTAAAAAAAATGCAAAACAAAATCTAAATATCAAATGAAAATGAAAATGAAAATTGAAAAAGCCATCGATGCCCTGCTTCATACTCATGTTTACCCGCCGGAGATCCCCAACCCCCTATCGCTCCGTCGTCGTTCATAGCCCCTCGATATGCCCAACCCTCGTGCGTTGTTTTTCTCCTCGACCTCAGCCAGACTCCAGTTGTCGCGGCCCTAACCCTAGGTCTTATGATCGCTAACATCGGTTTCTGGGTTTCAGGCGAAATCGCCGGAGAAGACGAAGTCGCCGACCAACCCATTTCGTCCTTGTGCTTCGACCTGTCTTCTTTAACCCTCCGACTCGATGGTGGTGATCTTGGGTTCTATTTGCAAAGACGGTGGTGGTGGTCTTCGATTTTCCCTCGACCCTACCACTGCTCCGACTCCAAACCGGTCTTGTTTTTGGTTACCGAATTTCCATTCTTTCCTTCTGTTCAGATAAAGATTCTAATTCAGTTTGGATCTCGGTTTTTTTCTCATCCAGATCTTCCCATAATTGATAAGTTGCTTACTAATCAACCTCTTTTTCTTATTGTTGTTGCTAATTTAAATCCTCAAATTCATTTTCCATCTTGAATAATAATGCTTAACAACAGTTGTGAAATAGTTTCATTGAAGTTGTGAACAAAATGCAATCTTAGATGGGTGTTTTTATTGGATCTTGTTCTTACTGAAGAAACAAAATGCAATCTTAGATGGGTGTTTTTATTGTTTTTCATTTCATTCTTGAAAGATTTTAGCTTCTAATCATGTTTCTTGATCTTGGAGTTTCTTGATTATCAATTGATATTTTTTTTCTTTTCTGTTTCTTGCTGAAGAATGAATGAAATCAAATGGGTTTTTGGTTGTTTATATGAGTTTGCAGGAGGACCGGATGGATACCCACTAAAGTTCAATTCTTAAATCCTCTTTTTTTAATCACTTTAGCTTTCAATCTGATCTGGGTTTTGACCTTTTCTTTGTTGAAAAAATGTCGAATTCCAAGAACAAAGTGATCAAGAACTGATGAAACACGTGTGTAAGCTCTGCAACAAGATGAGAAAATCACTCTGATGAAGATGATATCTGGGTTTTTTTTAGATGACATTTGGGGAAGAAGAAACAAGAAGAATAAAATATTTATAAGTTGGACCCTAAATTTCTATGTTTTTTTTACAGATATAAGAAAAAAAAAGGTGCAAAAGGAGGACAAAAACATGGTTGGACGAAAATACCCCTGGCTTTAACGGAGTTTTTAACGGTGTTAGTGTCTAGGGACTTTTTCTAGAGCAAAATCCAAACCCTGGGGATGTAAACTTGAATTATGAAACCATGGGGATCTCTTTCAAAGAAATCAATAAACCTCAGGGACCGAAGTTGGAGTTTACTCTAAAATTTGATTAGTTAATTAATATTATAAAAGTATAAAATAAAAAATAAAAAAAGGAAAAAAGGAAAAAAGAAAAGAAAAAAATACAAACTACAAGGACTATAATTGCAATTTACTATATAATCTAATAAAACAAAAAATGAAAAAGAAAAGAAAAGATAAAAAGACCAAAATACCCTATATTTAACTAAGTTTTTTTAATTAAAGTTGGTTAGAGGGACCAAAATTGAAACAAAATGACAACCATAATGACTAAAATTGTAATTAATTTAAAAAAGGAACTAAACTTGATAATGGAGGAAAACCACAAGGACCAAAAATGTAATCTACTCAATAGTTAATTTATTCCAAGAAAAGTTAGAGAATCAATGGTTCAGGATGAAAAAGTTGATTGAGTTCAGGACCAAATACGCAATTTTTGGGTTGGTAAAATAACTATTAAAATGTTGACAGCATATATAAGAGCATCCACTAAGTCATTCAAAGACTTTTTACTTTGGCACATCAGATTTCCACTAATTTTTTTTTAACAAAAATCTATCCTTAAACACCTTCTCCAATGCAAAAAACCCTTTCTAAAGTTTTTTAATCAATTACATTATAATCTATCTTCATCTATTTAAAATGTTTTATAAAAGCCCCTCATTTAATTTGTCGTTTTACGTGATATTTTTTTAAAACCATAATTCAAATATTTTAAAACAACACATTAAACGATATTTAAAAAGTAGCTATAAACCAAAATTCCATATCTCGTTTTAGTTGGAAGTTTGAAATAACAAGTTGTATGTTAATAAAAGTAAAAGAGAAATAGGGGGTTAATTTTTTTTACTTTTATTTAATAAATTAGATTAATTAATAAATATTAAAAAAGGTTTAAATTGAAAAATAATATTAAATGAAGGAGGTAATGTGAAATTTCAATTGAAGATGTAGAATTGAAAAGGGGGAAAAAGATGAAAATTGAATAGTAAGGTAGCGTTTGGTACGCAGACAAAATTGGACGGGACGGGACATGACAGAACTGGACAGGACAGGACTGGACAGGACAAGAGGCTAGGACAGGACTGGACTGGACAAGACAAATGACTGTCTTGTGTTTGGTACGACTGGGACAGGATAGGACAGGACTGGACAAGTTTCCCTAAAAGTTGTTTGATAATTTTATATGTCATATAATAGTTATAAATAACACAAATAAAGTATATATCTTTAAATAATTTAATTAAAAAACATTATTAATTTTTTTACACAATTTTCATACATATAAATACATACAAAAACAATAGTAGGAAATTTGAATGAATAATCTGAAATAATTGATGGTAGTTCGAAAAAATCCGATTCATATAAAAAAAATATAATAGTTGATTCAATTTGGAAGATCTTAATGAATTGATGGATGCATAGTTGCAGGGACGAGTAAAGATAAAAGACGATGGGTGGCCGGTGAAAGACGATAGTTGTGAAGAAGGTGAAAGATAGTAATAGAGGTAGTGGTGGTGGCGGTGCACAGTGGTAATAGAGGTTATTGTAGTGGAGGAAGAGACGGAGGTTACCAACGATGGTTGGCGGCGAGCGACAGTGGTGGCAGGCAGCGACGGTGGTTGGCGGTGAGCGTCGGTGACAGCGGCGGCAATGGGTGGTGGTGATTGGTGGAGGTGGAGGTGGCGATGGGCGGTGGTTGTGGAGGTGGTGGAGGAAGTTGTTGTAGTAGTGAAGGAAGAGGTGGAAGTGGCCGTCGATGGTTGGTGGTAGCTACCGGTGGCCGTCGATGGTGGTGGTGATCGGTGTTAGTGGAGGTGGTCGACGATGGTAGTGGTGGTGGCGATGACCGATGGTTGTGGAGGCGGTGAAGGAGGTTGTTATGGTGGAGAAATAGGTAGAGGTGGCCGACGGTGGTTGGCAGTGGCTACTAGTGGCCGCCAATGGTGGTAGTAGCGACGATGAGTAGTGGTGACCCTTAAGACTAATACCGTATTAGGATTATATATCAAATGACGGTAAATCAGTGATTTTTAGTTTCTGTCTCATTTCTGTCCCATGTTGTTCCACCTATTTTGGTGGAACAAGAAAATACCCCTTTTTGTCCCATCTTGTCCCACCTTGTCCGGTCTTTGTCCCTGTCCCATGTCGCGCCAAAAATGGGACAGTGAACTTTTGTCCTGTCCCATGTCACGCCAAACATGGGACAGTGAATTTTTATCCCGTCCTGTCCCACTCAGTCTGCAAACCAAACGCACCCTAAAAAGCCATCTCAATAACCAACTTATTCATTTATAACCCTTTCTCCAAAAACCTTTTAAAAAGTTTTCCTCTCCAATGCTACAAAGTCTTTGTAAATAGTAAAAAGCTTTAAAAGCCTATGCATTGGAGATGCTCTAAGATTTAAGAGCATCTTCAACAGCTATACTAATTTTTTTTTTAAATAGAGTAAAAAAATATCAAAATCTCTAAAAAAATTTGTATCCTACTCCAGCAGCTATTCTATTTTAACAACTCTAGTATTAATTATTTTATTAAAATGTTTAATTTATTTAATTATATTATTAAAATATTCAATATATGAAAAGTTGAGAGAGAAAAAGTTACTTTTTGGGGGTAATGATTTCTCTAAATTTGGAGATTTTTACAATTTCCCTCCTATTTTTCTCTATTTTAGCATAGAGGATAGCATAACTGTTGAAGTAACAAAATGTTAAAATCTCAATTTTTTCTATTTTAGCATAGCTATTGGAGATGCTCTAAACATGAAACTTAACGAAAACCAACACCTACATTTACATTAATCGTCTCGAACCAAAAAGGTATACATGAGTTCACCAAACTCTCCTAGTTTAAATGTGTTAAAACTAGTGTTTGAAACCACACGTTGTGCGATAATCAAAATAAATGTTAACAAAAACGTAAAAATTATTGGGTACTTTGTGAAGGTAAACCTTCACATGTTTTCCTATGAAGATTAGAAGTTTTTTTTTAACTTCACAATGTTTTGCTGTGAAGTTTCGGTGTTATTTTGCGGTTTCAACGGTCTCACGAAAACATCGTGGTCTCGCATTATCCCAAGTCTATATATTTTTGTACATAAGAGAGGTCTTAGAGCATCTCCAACAGTTTTTCTATAATTTCTTTAAAATAGAGAACTAAAAGTAAAAATCTCTAAAAAGTATTATATTCAACTCCAACAGATTTGTTATTTTAGAGATTTTAAAACTTATATTATTATAATATTCTCTAATTTATTATCTCAATACACTTTTAAAAAAATTAATATAAAATGATAAAAATTGAATCTTATTGGTAGGATTGAATAAAATATTAATTTCTCTCTCCTATCATCAAGATTTAGAGAATTCTCTAAACTTAGAAAATTTTGAAGTTTTTTCTATTTTAGCAATAGCAAAGCTGTTGGAGAGGTTTAGAGAACAAAAACCCATTTTTTTATTGTTAGCAAAGTTGTTGGAGATGCTTTTAAAGAGACTAGTTGTGTGCCCGCGCAATGCAACGGGATATGAAATTTTAAAAAATTAATCATATAGATAAACAATTGCATTTATAATAATTAGGTGAAAGTTAAGTCAACCAAGAAATTGTTTTTTATTTTTAATTTGAAACTTTGCATACAGGTATGTAGCACAATAATGAAATACTTGGACTTTGATTTTACAATAATAGAGTTCATGAAATGCTGAATACAATCGAATCAGATATACATACACTTTTTTCTCATCACGAATGGTGAAGTGCTCTTGAAGGTAATTACAATTCCAAGAGCTTTAAACCTTGTTTGGTTAGCTCAACCGACAATAATGTTTGGGCCTTTGAGGATTCTCTTCGATAGTCACCAGTTCAAGTCCTGCAATGTGCCATTTAGAATTTTCTTGGCTATTCTCAAAGCCCTAGGATTAGTCGACATGCATTTGTTTGTGCTACGTTTGGTAGGTCTAGAATAGGATTGCACAAATTTTTTGTTTTACATTTGGTAAGACAGGATTGGACAAAACTATTAAAATGACCAAATTACTACTAAATGTTGTTTAATGTAAACCAAGTAATTATGAATTTATAATATATAACTTGGAATCGAAATCTAACAGATAACTTCAAATCCACATATAAATCAAAATATGACATATAACTTGTAGAATCGAAGTCTTCACATGAACTGAATCTAGAAATCGAAATCTTCAAATCAAAATATAACTTCAACCCGAAATCTTCAAAATGAAATCTTGAAATCTAAATCTTCAAAATCGAAGTCGGAACAAAACTGAAATCTTGGAATATAACTTCATATTGATGGAGGCTACGATTGAGGTTGGGCTCGATATTCTGGAAATGCATTGGAACAATATAAACGAAAAATCAAAGTTAGAAGGAAATCAACATTATGGAAATGCATTTGAACCATATAACTTCAAATCAACTTATAACTTCAAATTGAATTTGAATTACCAAGCATTTAAGACAGACCTGCGCAAGAGTCATCTTCTCTTTTCTAAGCACAATGAATTGTTAATGTTGAAGCTGGAAACTGAAGAACGATCTCCATCAACTTTGGACAACAGAACTTGATCCTTAATTTAGAAATAACACATCTCCATTCTTCCATAACTTGATCCCAAGAACCCTAAAACTTGCTCCAAAAAACATGATTTAAGCAATATGAGAAAAGATATGAATCTGCTTCAAAGAGAAATGTTTAGGAACTCATAACATCAAATGTGTACCGATGTAAAACCCACTATTCCCTACCGGATATAGTCCATTAATTTCACATCATACAGTTATTCACAGTCATTCGATCTGAACAATTAGACAAACTGTTGAAGAATGTGTCATTACCTTCATCTAATCCAAAGGTTTTTATTAAAGTGATGCAAATCCATTGCTGCCTTCCGTGATATCAAACATTCTTCATGATTGTTTAGACTTGTTTCCTTTTTGGCCATTAACATTGTTCTAGCAAAAAAAACAGGTTTTGCACCACCATGTAGTACAAAGTTCTTGTCAACAACTTTCTGCCAAGAAACAACCCAAATGTCACCACCAGAATAATATGTCCAACTGCAAAATTTTCAATTAATTATATAATTAATAGTACGTTGTACTCCAGTTAACAAACCCTATAAAAAAGTGTTGACCGTAGAAGATACCTGAAAAAAGGAAGCCCGAATAAGTTGCTTTTAAAGCAACATCCAAAATAAGCTTTTTATGGCCATCCCTCCACCAAACCAAACAGAAAGCCCAAATCAGAAATAACAAGCAGCTCAAACGTTGAGGATTAAAAAATAGGCCATAAGTTGATAAGGACAATCCCATAATAGAACCATCCCTATATCAAACACAAATTTAAAAAATTTCAGAGAATAGAACCAGATTTCAACCTTGTAGAAAGACTTCACTCTTCCACCAAACAACAAATCAGAAAATAACGAAAATATCGGTTCCATCAGATTAATATGAAACAACCATTTACAAACAAATTGCCAAGAGAAATATTTCCTTTAAAGCTTAAAAGCATTACCATATCCATAAGAAATTTACCCCCTCCATTAAATCTCTTCTCATTTTGAAATCAATCAAGTCAATTTCCAGTAGGTAGAACACATCTCCGATTTACCTTATGCATAAACAACTTGCTATTAAGAGAGTTTTAAAACAAGATAAAGTATGATGGACAATATGAGCCATCTTAGAGGATGCTGTGATGAGGCCAATAAGAAGATTTTTACTTGAGCAAGTGAAAAAGTTTATAGTAGATGATTAAACAAAACTTAGAAAATAAAGAATCCAAACAAAACTTAAGAAAATGGGAACTCAAACCGTGGAGTATACTGTTGGATACTCAGAAGTTAGAGTCTATTGAAACCTTCTTTGATTTGATCACATCTCCCTTTTCCACAATCCTTAAAATCGTAAATCAACCAAATAAGAAAATGACCTACACCTCGAATTTATATGAGATAAGTGGCATGAATGAAAATATGATTGAATGAGAGAGAGAAAGAGTTAGAGAATTACCTGCACCTTCAAAAACCCTTGACAAGAAATCTGCCTGTGGTACCAGATAGATGAAACAGTGGTAATACCATTGAAACGTAGAGGTAAACAAAAAATCGATTGCAATCGGGAAAAAAAAGCAACAAATATAGACCCCCCTCCCAACTTATGTAACAATCTTCTATAGAAGTTAAAATTTAGAGCTAAAAGATTGCAAGAAAAAAAATAATGATATTTTGAGAAAGAAATGATAAAATTCAACCAAGCTAAAAAAACTAAACTATCATTAGGTTAATAGAACAACCATCTCTTCAACCAGAAAGCTGGGAAAAAATAATACGAGCATGAGCACCTGAACTGTGATTTTCTCTTCAAGAAAAATATAAACACACAACAAATGGTTCATTATAAACATAGGGGCAAAGTTGATTCCTCACAAAAGAAAAGAAACATGTATCACAAAAGAAAAACTTGCCATGGTTGATTTTACTTGTAACCTGAACAGAAACACTCCTCTGTCTCTGATCTCTTTTTCTCTTCTTGGCTAATATGCTTTCCACCACCTGTCATATATAAAACCAACTTCACATCAAATTCACATTGAATAATTTCACAGAACACCGAACAAACAAAACAACTACAAATTCAATAAAAAAATATTGAAGTTTGGTTTTGCTTTCATATCTTCAATTATTATGAATTCTATTAAGATTGTCATTCTCTACCTGCATCATTCTCTACCTGCAAACAGGTTACTCTTCATTATCAAACAACCTTTAACAAAATCATCTATATTTGCAAGAGCTAAATGTAAACAGTAATAAGAAATGAGGGAGAGAGAGACAGCAAATCTTGTGAACCAAAATTAGTCATAACAAATTTTGTTTATGATTTAACAGGGAAGATAGGTCAATTAACTTGGGTAATTTCAAAAAATGGAGTGTTGCAGGTTTCTTGGGATGTCTAGAAACATAAAACTTTGCAGTCATCATGGGATTGTGGAAGCATCCCTTTGTTAAAAAAGTAAAATCAGTATCTATTGTTAAACAATCAACCTTATTTTTCTAAGTGATTTTAACAAAGAAGCCTCTTTTCTTTTCTAGCAATTTTAAAAGTTTGGTTTTGCTTTCATATCTTCAAAACCCACAATCATTTTGATCAATAATCAAACTTGAGATGGGTGAACTCACCCGATGTAAAAACCCTAACATGAGAATGGGTTGAGAATCGAATCGGGAAGATAATCTTTAAAACCCACAATCATTTTGATCAATAATAAAACTTGAGATGGGCGAACTCACCCGATGTAAAAACCCTAACATAAGAATGGGCTGAGAATTGAATCAGGAAGATAATCTTTAAAACCCACAATCATTTTGATCAACAAATAACACAGTTAAGAAAAACTGTTGATCACCGGCATCATAACATCAAATTTTCAGGTTTCTTTAACAATGAAAATAGAATGAAAAGATTTGGTACCTGTGGTAGTCATCATGGTCGAAACCATAGCCAAGAGACCTGCCCACAGAATCAATTAAATGGTTCGATTACACCCTTAATAATCGTACTCCATTTTTAACTAATGTGTTAAACCTGCAGCTACTCCAAATCCAGAAAGTAAAATTTAAATGTCCTTGAGAAAAACAATCGTTTTAACGTCCATAAAAAGGTCAAGCAAACAACAACGTGGAGAAGGAATTGAAATAAATTCTACCTGATTTGAAACAAAGAAAACCCAAATTGTACCTGATTTGAAGAAACCGTGAAAGGAAACCAAGAAACCCAAATCAATGGTGAAATCGTACCTGAGAAGAGTCGATTTGAGAGAAGAGACAAACATAATCGGTTCAAAGAAACAAAGAAACCGATTTGAGAGAAGAGACAAACTCTTAACTTTGTGCAAACATGAATCGTTTTGAAGAAACAAAAAAACCATAACTCGTGAAATCGTACCCGGTGGAAGAGTCGAGGTGATTTGAAGAAACCATTAAAAAGCCCTGCATACTTCCGTCTTGGAGGACGAAGACTCGTCTTGGAGGACGAAGATTCATCTTGGAGAAGGAGTTCTAAACCGAATCGACGTCTTGGATAGTTGATAGGAATAGACTAATACGCATTTAAATGGGTTGATGCATTAGTGGTGTTGTACTGAGGCAATAAACACTTGTAAAGTTGAAATTTAAGTAATTATGCAATAAATAGTAGTACATAAGGCATAAAAGGTTGTAATTAAGAAAAGCAACCCAAATGCTTTATAAAGTAGTATAGATAATGTAGCATATTTTAATACTTAGAATCTCTTATCTTTTTTTCTCAAATTTTTTATTTTTAAAAATGTTGAATATGTTAAAGACTTCTCTATGTTCATACGTAACTTATATTTTCAGTAAAAGTGAGGGGCTTTTTAGTAATTTACATATCTATTGCAATTTATGTTAATTAACCATTTCTAAATATATAATACGTGCAAGTCCATGTACAATACTTTAATTCAAATAAATATTGGTTTTGAACCTATTCAATTAATAGAGTTATGAAATATGTTGCATGTGTGATGAAAATTATTAATAACAAATATAGTTTAAATCTTTATATATAACATTTATTGACGTCGTTTAAAATAAACTGATACAAAAATAACATAAAAATAAAAAATAAGTCAAAATCCTCCAACATAGTGAAAGATTTAGAATAAACAAAACTCTAACACCACAATAGCTAAAAAGAAAATTATAAATATATAAATTTAGAATAAATAAAAACAATAGATAAACAAAATATATCAATAATTACTTAGTAAAACTATATTATCAAATATTATTATTATTATTTAAATAATCTTCATATTTAAAAACCAAATATTATAATCTTTTTTAAAATTATAATCGTCTTTAAAAAAAATACAATAATACATGATTAAATGTAATGGGGCCTAATCAAATGAGAACTAGGTAGTTTGTGATAATTGTGAGATCCAATATGGGCCACACATTTAGAATAATTAATATTAAGCTTTAAAAAATAAAAAATTGGATTGGATCACTAAAATACACTTTAAAAATACGTTTTATTAATAATAAATCACTAAAATACACTTTAAAAATACGTTTTATATATAATTTTAAGTTACAAACTTACAATACAGATATTTATAAGGGTTTGGGGGGGTAAAAAATACAAAAAAAGTCAAAAAAACGTATATAGACGGTAACATAACGTCTTTTTTTTTTAAAGTAAGAATCGGGCCGGGCCGAGCCAAAAACCGGGTCATTAACCGTGCTCGGGTCGGGCCGACAAATCCTCCAAAAACATGAACCGGTTCGGCTTTTCGGGCTTCAAACCGGTTTACTACCGGGCCGGGCCGCGCTTCGGTTAATCGACCGGGCCGGGTCGAACCGGACCCATTTGGCCATCACTAATCATAATTAATTATTATCTTTTTATAAAAAAAGACGTACAAGTATTTAAAATCTAATTCAAATAAAAAAAATATCAAGGGTCCACCTCCTTTTTCATTTAGGCGTAGAGTTATTTTTCTTCCAATATTTTTTTCTTTTTCAATAGTAATTCTTTGAATTTAAAACTTTTTTTTTTGCAATCTAGGTCAAAATTCTGATTGAGGCATGTGCCACTTAAACACAATTACATAGCATTATCAAACACGTCAGTTTTTTCACTTTTTTTGTGTGTAGGTGATTCACCAGTTTCATTTTCTAAATTGATAGTCTCCGATAACATTGTTGACAATGGTATAAATGTCATTAAATTGTAGCAAAGTTTCATGGTTGGAACTCTTAATTTATATGAAGCAAAAAAGTAAATTCGTAAATGAAAATTAGTCTACTTTTAAAAATGATTCAATCATTGAAGGTTAAGAAAAAAAAAACTTTGGATAATATTAGTCGATTTACATTCTAATAAAACTTCAATTTCTCAAATGTAACACTAAAAATCTATTAGTATATACATCAAACAATAAGTGAATATAAAAATGTAGATTTATAACCCCTTTGCGAGTAACAATGTAATATTTTAATAAACAATACACATATATTGTAACACCCTAGAAATTGCGGAAATAAAAATTTTGAAAAAAAAAAGAATTCAGCAAAAGACTAACTTGCGGAATAAGGTGTAACAATTTCAAAATACAGATTAATCCAACGGGGTACAGAGTAGTCATTAATGTGGTATATAAATGAAGCATAAAACGACAACCTATTAATCTACAATTAAATCTAGATTAGGGACGGGTGTCGCTATACTTCCAAAATAAATCTTCAAAAGAATCTCTCACGACCCCAAGGTCGCTCCCTCAGCCCCGACGAGCCCCACCGCTAAGATAACCTGCCAACATGACAACCAAGAACAAGCGTTAGGCTAAAGCCTAGTGAGAACGAGCCAAAATAAAAGAGAGTACTAAACCCAAATGGTGCCACGCGGTAAGTATAGCTGTGAGCTAAGTCAAGAAATCAAACAAACCATTAGTGATTAAACATGGTATAAGTAATACCCAAAATCACACAACGAGCTCAACCCCTCTAGATCTGTTGCTTAAAACATTCAAGTCAACCCCTCTGGATCTATCCTTGAGAGTTACCCAAAACAGGGGGAACCCAAGCACCAAATGGGATTACACCTTACTGCACCATGAGACACTGCCCGACCGTATAGGCCCACATCCTACTTATCATGGCAACCCAATGCCTATCCCGTGCTAAAACGTGAACCAAATGCCCAAAACAGGGGGCATAGGGACACCGTGCCTATGGATCCATTGCACTAAGACTCAAAGCCAAAGCATGTCATTTCAGAGCATACTCATATTAAATCAGATATACAGGCAATTCATATGAACAACGGTTCAATTCTATAAATCTTGATTCTTGAAAATATGGGATTTTTAGAAGGTATTTCCCAACGACAATCAGTCACTTTGAAATCAGGTTTTCCACATTTAAATAATACATTTATCACATAGCATTCGAAATACAGACCGATTTAGCTTAAGGACTCACCTCAGATGTCTTCCTGCTTAAAGACTGCTTCTTATGATCGCTACCTACGACAACACCGTTAAATCGGTAAGCCTAAATATACATACAACACGTTGACTTACAACTCTAGAATACGAGCACAACAAACTGCCAAACATAGTTACGGTCGAGTACCAAAACCGGTCGAACACAATCCCGGTCGAACAACAGCACCGGTCGAACAGGCAACACCGGTCGAACAGGAAACACCGGTCGAACAGGAAACACCGGTCGAACCCGACATCCGGTCGAACCGATGTCCTGTCTTAGGTCACACTGGTCGAACGGCCAACCGGTCGAAGGACCCCTCGGTCGAAGGACCATCGGTCGAATCGACCATCGTCTTGTTCATCAAGAACAGATCGACAGAACCAGATCCAAAAATGGGAAATACTCAGATCTCACAATGGAACGGTTTAAAACCTTCACAACGAGATTCTACACGGCTAAAAGCATTCAGATCAAAGCATTAAGCTAGATTCGTACCTTGATTTGGAGAAAACGATCGAACTCTTATCTCCTGCTTCCTTCTCTTTCTCTCTCTGATTTCTCAAGAATACAGATTGTGATATTTTAGAAAATATCTGAAATCTGATTTATATTTATATAACCCAAGTTACATTTTACCCCCTTGAACTTTGGGTAAAAGTCAACTTTTCACCAACCCCAAAATAGCGGGTGTTACAATTCTCCCCAACTTGGAGAAGATTTCGTCCTCGAAATCTCGGCTATGGGAATAGGTGAGGGTACCTCCGCCTCAAGTCCTCTTCCGATTCCCAAGTCATATTGGCACCTCGATAGTGCTTCCACTGAACCTTGACCATTGTGACTTCCCGATGACGAAGCTTCTTCGTCTTCCTTTCCAAAATCGCCTCAGGTTCTTCAACGCAACGATTCCCTTCATCTACTCTGATCTCGGAGAGTGGAATGACACTCTCCTCCTTTGCTAGACACTTCCGTAGATAGCACACGTGAAACGTGTTATGAATTCCCTTCATCTCCGGAGGAAGTTCCAGCTGATAAGCTTGGAGTCCTACCCGCTTAGTCACAGTGAACGGTCCAAGGAAACGGGGGCTCAACTTCCCACGCTTCCCAAATCTAATAATTCCCTTCCAAGGGGACACCTTTAACATAACCCGATCTCCCACTTGGAATTCCATTGGCCGTCTTTTCTTATCGGCATAACTTTTCTGTCGATCTTGGGCCGCCTTCAGACGTTCGCGGATGCCCTTGACCTTGTCCGCCGTTTCTTGCACAACTTCCGATCCGGCGAACTGCTTTTCCCCCTCCTTGAGCCAACATACGGGAGTTCGACACTTGCGACCGTATAACGCTTCAAACGGTGCCATCCCTATACTTGAGTGGTAGCTATTATTGTATGCGAACCCTACCAAAGGCAGGTGCATATCCCAACTACCCCCAAAGTCGATCACGCATGATCTTAACATATCTTCTAGCGTCTGGATTGTCCTCTCACTTTGTCCGTCGGTTTGAGGATGGTAGGTCGTGCTCAACTTCACACGTGTACCCAATTCCTTTTGTAGGCCTTCCCAAAAATGCGACGTGAACCGACTATCCCGATCAGAGACTATAGATAGCGGCACGCCGTGCCGGGAAATTACTTCGTCGATGTACAACTTCGCCAATTTATCCATTGGCAAGGTCTCCCGCATGGCCAAGAAGTGAGCGCTTTTGGTCAAGCGGTCAACTATAACCCAAATGGCGTCGTGACCTTTTAAGGTCTTTGGTAGTTTTGTCACGAAATCCATCGTGATGTGTTCCCATTTCCACTCCGGAATTTCCAAGGATTGCAAACTTCCGTAGGGTCTTTGGTGCTCAGCCTTCACTTGTAAACAAGTCACACACTGTTCCACATAGCGCGCCACATCGAACTTCATGACTGGCCACCAATAATGCAATTTCAAATCTCTATACATTTTCGTGCTTCCCGGGTGAATGGAGTATTTTGACTTGTGGGTATCTTCGAGAAGAAGTTCTCTATTACCCCCAATCTTAGGCACCCAGACTCGCCCATTGAAAAGCTTCACCCCTCGACTATCTTCAGTCAACAAAAGATGTTGTTTCGCCATGACTTCTCCTTTGAGGTTTTCCTCTAGCAAGGCTTCGACTTGCGATTCCTTGATTCTGTCAATGAGTGTTGAAGTTATATCAATCCGTGCAAAGGTAGCACGAGAATTTCCCCTACAGACTTTCCGACTTAAAGCGTCGGCCACAACGTTTGCTTTACCCGGATGGTAGAGCAATTCGCAGTCATAATCCTTCAACAACTCCAACCATCTCCGCTGTCTCATGTTCAACTCTTTCTGATCAAAGATGTGCTTCAGACTCTTGTGGTCAGTATAAAGAGTGCACTTCGTACCGTAAAGGTAGTGTCTCCACAATTTCAGTGCAAACACCACTGCTGCCAATTCCAAGTCATGAGTAGGGTAGTTGACTTCGTGCACTTTAAGTTGCCTTGACGTGTAAGCGATCACCTTCCCTCTTTGCATCAGGACGCAACCCAAACCCATCTTCGACGCATCGCTGTACACCACAAAATTCTCCGTCCCGTCTGGTAAGGATAGGATAGGAGCTTCACAAAGCTTCTTCTGTAAGGTGCGGAACGCCTCTTCTTGCCTCTCGGTCCACACAAATTTCACGTTCTTCCGGGTCAAGATTGTCAACGACGAGGCTATCTTCGAGAAATCTTGAATGAATCTCCGGTAGTATCCTGCCAAACCTAGGAAACTTCAGATTTCAGACGGATTCTTGGGAGGTTCCCAATTCGTCATTGCCTCAATCTTTGCGGGATCCACTTTTACTCCTTCCTTTGAAACTATATGCCCCAAAAATTGAACTTCTGGAAGCCAAAAGTCGCACTTTGAAAACTTTGCGTAGAGTCTTTCTCGCCTTAACACCTCCAACACTTCACGGAGATGCTGCTCATGCTCTTCTTCATTCTTGGAGTAAACTAAGATGTCGTCGATGAATACAATTATCGACTTGTCGAGGAACGGTCGACACACTCGGTTCATCAAGTCCATAAATATCGCCGGTGCGTTGGTTAGGCCGAATGGCATTACCAGAAACTCGTAGTGCCCATAGCGAGTTCTAAATGCCGTCTTTGGGATGTCGCTCTTTGCTACCTTCACTTGGTGATACCCCGATCGAAGGTCAATATTTGAGAAACAATCCGCTCCTTGAAGTTGATCGAACAGGTCGTCGATTCTTGGAAGTGGATACCTGTTCTTCACCGTCACTTTGTTCAGTTCCCTGTAGTCGATACACATTCTCATTGTACCGTCCTTTTTCTTGACAAACAGAACCGGAGCTCCCCACGGTGACGAGCTCGGTCGGATGAAACCTTTCTCGAGAAGGTCTTGAAGTTGAACCACCATCTCTTGCATTTCGGTAGGATCCAAACGATAAGGAGCCCGAGCAATCGGAGCCGCTCCTGGAATGAGGTCAATACGAAAGTCCACAACACGATCGGGCGGCAACCCGGGCAAGTCTTCCGGGAATACATCGGGAAACTCGCGTACCACCCTAACCTCTTCCAACTTCCGTTGGTCGAGTTTGGTATCGATGGCATAAGCTAAGAAAGATACGCATCCTTTCGCCAAACACTTCCTAACTTTGATTACTGAAATAATCGCCACATCGCCTTTCCTTCCTTCGCCGTAGATTATAGTTGCTTCTCCGTTTGCCATCGGTAAACGGATCATTTTCTTGGAACACACTATTTCGGCCTGGTTCTTAGATAACCAGTCCATACCCACCACCACGTCGAACCCGCCAATTTGCATAGGCAGTAAATTAATGCGAAATTTCTTTCCCTTAAGCTCTAACATGCAGTCTTTAAGGATACTACGAATTAGAACCTGACCTCCATTTGCTATTTCTACCACAACAGCATTCTCTAACATACTCATAGACATAGCAAGCCTTTGATAGAACAATTCGGATATGAACGAGTAGCTAGCACCAGAATCAAATAACACACGTGTAGGTACGGAATTTAGAGAGAACGTACCCGACACCACATCGGTCGATGCTTTCGCTTCCTCGGACGACATCTGGAAAGCCCTTCCAGTCGACCGTGGAGGTTCCAACTTCTTCCCGCCAGATCCTCCGGTCTTCAGTTTCGGGCATTCCGCCCTAACGTGCCCCGGTTCCTTACACTCGAAACATAATTGCCCCTTTTGAGGGCAATCTCTGTACGTGTGACCCGTCTTTCCGCACTTGTAGCACACTCCGGGAACAAAGTTGCACGGGCCGAAATGTTTGTTTCTACACCTGGAGCACCACTTGGCATCACGTATAGGATCAGCTCCTCGCTGAGCGCTGTTGTTGGCGTAAAAGGGTTTCTTTGAGGGCATCGAACTTCCCTCCCATTTCCGCTTCTCGATTTGGCGAACACTTTGCTCCTTACTGAGACTGTAAGCATCTTCCATAAGCTGAGCTTCTTCCATTGCCTTCCGAAGGGTGGAAGTCTTTGTCACACGAACCATCGACATCATGTCCGATGGGAGACCCTTGATGTAAGCCTTGATTTTATCCTTCTCGGTCGGGACCAGATGTCCCACAAAACCCAGCTTGTCCATGAAGAGACGGCTGTACTCCCTCACAGACATACCTCCCTTCTTCAAGTTCTGGAATTCATCCTTGATTCGGTCCAACGACCTCTCGTTACAGTACTCCTCTAGCAGTTTCTCCTTGAAGGTAGACCAAGACAATTGGTCCAGAACGGTCAGCTCCAGCGAAGCAGAGTACACATCCCACCATGTAAGAGCTATTCCCCGCAGCATTCGGGAACCAAATATCACCCTCTGTTCCTCCCCACATTCGCTTGAGCGAAAGCTTGCTCCATCTCTCGAACCCAGACCATACAATCTAGCGGATTGTCTGAGCCTTTAAATTTTGGGGGTCGGCAACCCAGAAAAGCCTTGAACGTGCAAGTCCGCGCCGTTCGACTGACGCCCAGGGTTGCAGTCACCACAGGGGAAATTACAGGTCCAGTACCCCCGAATCCTGCCACAATCACATTTTCGCCAACCGTTTCGTGCCTACGGTTGTTAGCGTCTCGGTCCTCAAGAAGTTTCAAGAATACTTCCTGTTGTTGAGCCATGGCCCTATTCATGGCCAACATCATACGATCCATCATTCTCGTCTCTGCCGTCACTTCTTCGATAATGGGCTCATCAACCTCCAAATTACGCCGAGGAATATGCTCGGGTCCTCCACCCAGCACATTACGCATACGTACTGTTTCCCCCACTACGGTCGCCAGCGGATGGTCGGCCGTAGGTATGTCGGACTCTTGGCCTTCCGGACGATTCCTGGTATTAACCATGGTTCTGCTGAACGCAATCAAGCAAAGAACGGGATAAGGGTTACGGAAAACACAGATAACGTACTACTACACTTATCAATTGTTATAACAACAGTAATTTAAGTTTGCTCATGTAAGACATTTTCATAATAACGTTAGCTAAGTGAAATTATGAACGTATAATACGCAAGAGTGCTTATCACCATCGTTACAACTTTCGACTTGTGCAAGTTTCCGTTGACCCTAAGACCATCCTATCTTACAAGATCTACCCCATCTCACGAGTCGTAACTTAATAGTCTCAGCTTAAGTCTAGGCATCTTACATTCATACCTAGTTCACTTAAACCAAGGCTCTGATACCAACTTGTAACACCCTAGAAATTGCGGAAATAAAAAATTTGAAAAAAAAAAGAATTCAGCAAAAGACTAACTTGCGGAATAAGGTGTAACAATTTCAAAATACAGATTAATCCAACGGGGTACAGAGTAGTCATTAATGTGGTATATAAATGAAGCATAAAACGACAACCTATTAATCTACAATTAAATCTAGATTAGGGACGGGTGTCGCTATACTTCCAAAATAAATCTTCAAAAGAATCTCTCACGACCCCAAGGTCGCTCCCTCAGCCCCGACGAGCCCCACCGCTAAGATAACCTGCCAACATGACAACCAAGAACAAGCGTTAGGCTAAAGCCTAGTGAGAACGAGCCAAAATAAAAGAGAGTACTAAACCCAAATGGTGCCACGCGGTAAGTATAGCTGTGAGCTAAGTCAAGAAATCAAACAAACCATTAGTGATTAAACATGGTATAAGTAATACCCAAAATCACACAACGAGCTCAACCCCTCTAGATCTGTTGCTCAAAACATTCAAGTCAACCCCTCTGGATCTATCCTTGAGAGTTACCCAAAACAGGGGGAACCCAAGCACCAAATGGGATTACACCTTACTGCACCATGAGACACTGCCCGACCGTATAGGCCCACATCCTACTTATCATGGCAACCCAATGCCTATCCCGTGCTAAAACGTGAACCAAATGCCCAAAACAGGGGGCATAGGGACACCGTGCCTATGGATCCATTGCACTAAGACTCAAAGCCAAAGCATGTCATTTCAGAGCATACTCATATTAAATCAGATATACAGGCAATTCATATGAACAACGGTTCAATTCTATAAATCTTGATTCTTGAAAATATGGGATTTTTAGAAGGTATTTCCCAACGACAATCAGTCACTTTGAAATCAGGTTTTCCACATTTAAATAATACATTTATCACATAGCATTCGAAATACAGACTGATTTAGCTTAAGGACTCACCTCAGATGTCTTCCTGCTTAAAGACTGCTTCTTATGATCGCTACCTACGACAACACCGTTAAATCGGTAAGCCTAAATATACAGACAACACGCTGACTTACAACTCTAGAATACGAGCACAACAAACTGCCAAACATAGTTACGGTCGAGTACCAAAACCGGTCGAACACAACCCCGGTCGAACAGGCAACACCGGTCGAACAGGCAACACCGGTCGAACAGGAAACACCGGTCGAACCCGACATCCGGTCGAACCGATGTTCGGTCGAACCGATGTCCAGTCTTAGGTCACACTGGTCGAACGACCATTCGGTCGAAGGACCCCTCGGTCGAAGGACCATCGGTCGAATCGACCATCGTCTTGTTCATCAAGAACAGATCGACAGAACCCAGATCCAAAAATGGGAAATACTCAGATCTCACAATGGAACGGTTTAAAACCTTCACAACGAGATTCTACACGGCTAAAAGCATTCAGATCAAAACATTAAGCTAGATTCGTACCTTGATTTGGAGAAAACAATCGACCTCTTATCTCCTGCTTCCTTCTCTTTCTCTCTCTGATTTCTCAAGAAATCAGATTGTGATATTTTAGAAAATATCTGAAATTTGATTTATATTTATATAACCCAAGTTACATTTTACCCCCTTGAACTTTGGGTAAAAGTCAACTTTTCACCCAACCCCAAAATAGCGGGTGTTACATATATTCTTTTAGCATCGTGTGTTATGCTCCTGAGAAAAAAATATAGAAATAAGAATTAAGACAATAATACATCATGAAATTCTAAAATAGACAAAATCAAGAATATATTGAAATTGAAGGAGTAGTTGAATGAAAGACTTACATGTAGTAACGTATATGTGTACCATGGTGATGAGGCTTTGATGCTCTTTCGGATATTTGGCGATCTTAAGAGCATGTTTCTACTTGTGTCACTTACTACAAAAAAAAACACAACATAAACATCATATTAAATCAACATAATGGCAAAGAACTTGAATATAACAAAAGTCCATAGCTTAGATCGATCTTTTAGTAAGAGAAAATGTGTTAGAAGAAAATAATGGGAGGTAGGTTGTTGTATGACAAAGAAGTAAAAAAACCAATAACATATCCAACAAAAACAAAAAAACTACTTTGTGTTTAAATAAGGTGAAATGGATGATTAATTAAAATAAATGAAGGAAAATGAATGGTTAATGACATAAAAAGATGAAAACAAATGATTAATTAACATAAATTGCAATAAAACAAATGATTAAGAGTGAATTGTGGATTTGGTCCCTGTGGTTTAGTGATTTCTTTGACCATGGTCCTCATTCTATGTTTATTGTGGATTTGGTCCTTGTGGTATTCAATTTATTTTGGTCATGGTTCTTCTGACTAACACTTCCATTAACTTTGTTAAATCAAGGATCATTTTAGCCATTTTGCCTATTTTTTGTCCTTTTTGATAAGAAAAATATAAACAATATTTTTATTCACACATGCACACACACGTATATAACTATATAACTATATAACTATATATATATATATATGTATATAACGATATTAAAATAAATAAAATAAGACATTATTGTATGATTTAATTGTTTAATTTTTTTTAAATTAATTATATTAAATACGATTTAATTTTATTATTTTATTGTAATTGTGGAAAAATATATATAGTTTTATTGTTTTAATGTAATTAAAATTTTCAATTTAAACAAATCAGATCATAAAACTATATCTTATTTTATTTAGAGTGAATAAAATAAAATATGATTTCATGATTTGATTTATTGAATTAAAATTTTAATTAAGTTAAAGACGATTTAATTATATTGTTCTTTTATTATCATTGCAACAAACAAGCTTATTGTTGATATTTTAACACAAAAAAATCATTAAAACCCGTTGTGTAACACCCCGATTTTTCGAAAGGTATCATTTCATGTTAATACAGAAACCGATATATTAAGGAAAAATAAGATATTTGATTTTGGGCTTGAATCCTTGGTTTTATAGTCTTGATGGATAAAGGATTCAATTACGAGACCAACGGTTCTTTCCGGAGCGAAAACGGAGCTATAACGAATAAGTTATGGCCAAAACAGTTTCAGTACGTGCGAGGCTATAGTGCCCGGCGATTGTGACAGTGTCACAATCGCCTGTCAAGGTCGCCGGAGCCCGAGAACTCTCGGTACAATCTCAGCGATTGTGCCCGGCGATTGTGACATGGTCACTATAGCCTGGCACAATCGCCCGGGTGTTTCAGGGTGTTAAAATCGCGATTTTCAGCCCCAAACTTCATTTCTTCATATCTTTCTCACCGTAGCTCCGATTTGGGTGATTCAAGTTGCTACGATTTCGTTTTTGAGAGCTTTTCAAGGTTATGGCAAGATATTGGAAGTATATTGAAGTATACTAGAGTATTTGGTGGTGGTAAGCTTCTCATCTCTCCCTATTCATCTTCTTCCCCAAAGTTTTCTAGGGTTTCATCCACCCTTTGTTCTCCCTTTCATAGATTGAAGGTTTGTAACCATTTTGGTGAACTAGAAGTGTTTTGGTTGGTGAATTCAAGCTTGGGTTAAGGTAATCTTCTATCCCCTTCGGTTATGGAAGTTAGGGTTTCGGTATTAGTTGAGGTATCCATGTATTTGGTTTGGGAAATGATTCTTTGTGGTTGATTATGATTATTTATGGTTGGAACCTTGTGAATTTAGGTTTTTGGAAGATTTGGTTGGAAGAACCAAGTTTCTTCAAGGAAAGTTCTAAGTGGGTAAAATCTAGATTTAGTCTAAATCTAGCAAGGTGAGTGTACTAAACCTTTGTTAAAACTAGATACACATCATAATCTTCTATTTGTTATCTTATCTCTATGTGTTCAAGTATTTGGGTTTTCTTGGTGAAAATAGTTGGAAATGTGTATATTGGTGATGTGCCATGATTATTGTTATATGTATCATTATTTGGGATTTGTCTCATAGATACATAATGTGGGTACATTGATATGTTAAAATGTATGCTTATATGGGCATGGTGATAATTCTAGTTGGAACACTATTTTGGTGATATGTTTATATGCATAATGAGCATGATTTACATTGAGTCTTTTGTTGGACATTATGAGGATAAGGTGGTAATATTATACCCGTAGTTGGTATTGAAATATGCGGATTGAAATATATCTAAAGGACCCCTTATAAAGGTTATGTGGACGAACCAAGTCAGTACACTAGGAGGATATAGTCTTGGGCGCCACTGTGATGGTATGTGCCTAGACCTCCGCCACTCGGGGAATTTTCTGAGCGATAGTCTTCGGGTGGGCCGGGCCTTTGGGGTGTTCCTTGTTAAGGTCATCAAGGTATATCGACTCTTGGGTGGGACTTGATTGGTGCTTTGGGTCTCCCCCAATGACTCCACATATGTTGAACACTGGTTAACTGTTGATAAGAATTGTATCTGTTCATGCATGCTTATTATTGTTCAACTCACTAGGCTTTTTGGCCTAACACTTGTTTGGTGTCGATGTGTATCTCAGGTTTTAGCGGCACCGGTTCTAAGCGGGCATTTTGCTTGGGTGAGAGATTTGAGAATATTGCAATTGGACTTACTTTCGGTAGGAGAACCTTTGGGTTATAAATGACACCCTTGATTGTAATCTCTTTTCTGGTTATAGAAATTAGATTAGTTGGTTGTTATTTATTATCCGTTTAATTACGATTGTATTTAAACAGGTTTGTGTATTTCCCCATTTTTGGGAGGCTCTTGCTTTGGCAATTTTAAACACCGCATGTCCGTTTTTCGGATTTTTGTTATCCCTATTTTTAGGGTGTTACAAGTTGGTATCAGAGCTCTAGTTTAAGTGAACTAGGCATGAATGTAAGATGTCTAGACTTAGACTGAGTATGTTAGGCAATGATTGTGAGATGGGTAGAATTTCTAAGATGGGTTAGTCTTAGAGTCGACGGAAACTATGGTTATCAAGCGTTGGGGCGATGGTAACGAGAACCTTTATGTATTATATGTTCATAATTTCACCTAGCTAATGTTATTATGAGGATATTTATACGTGATGGTGCTCGAAGTGCCGTTACTGTGACAATTGGTAAGGTAGTAGTACGTTCTGTTGTGCTTGGTTTATCTAACGCTATAATATTTGGTAGACGTAGTAGTACGTTTCCTTCGTGTTCAATTCTGTTAATCTGCTTCTTATTCATCATCGTGCTTGTATGAACGGCCTTGGTATGTCGACCGTTGGGGTGGTAAGAAATTTTCTGAATTGGTAACCATTAGAAAAAGTTAATGTTTTATTATTCGTTACTTGGAGTGACGGTGAGTATGGTGATTGCATTAAGTGGACAGTTTCGAATCGGATTATTTGGTTGGATTAGAACCATAGACTTTTTGAATCGATGTATCCAAGGAGAAATGGTAAGGTGAACCTATGAAGTCCGTGGTTTTGCCTTAAGATGTTGAGCATCTGAATGACGATAGTATAACTAGGGAAAATCGAGGAGCGTGAGTTCAAGTTGATTTGTGAAAACGGTGTACATGCCAAAATATCCATTTTAAGGTGTTTATGTGTTTTACATGAAATTATCAAATGTTGGGTTAGTTGGTAATCTTTGATCATTTGAAGTATTTACCTTTATAAACTTTGTGTAACACCACATTTGGGATTTTTGGACGTTTTGATAAAGAGTCACAAATCAATGTGTTTTAACGTTTTATTACATAAAACGATCTTTGGTCAAAGAAATATACTTTTGAATGGTTGTCAGTTTTCATGCATCATTCATGAAATGGAATGTTTTATGAAGCATTACATGCATATTTATGTGATGTATTTGAAAGTATGTATATAGTCCCATTTTATGATTTCTATTCTTACTGGCAGTTACACTTGGAAATGCATATTTGAAAATAAATGAGTCTTTAGGACTTCGGTCTGGTTTAATAGCTCAATTGTGAAATACCAAGTATGATGGTGGTTAATGCGCATCATTTGAGAAGTACATGTTTTGAGTGTGTTGGCCATTCAATTGGAGCCATGTACTGTTTAGACTGTAATGCAGTGGATTCATATATATATATATGAGTCGGTCTTTGTTATTTAAAAAAGAAAATGGGCTATTATTTATAAGTTACTTATTTTAAAGTGTTTGTGTTTTACATTAAATTGTTAACTGCTGATAAGTTTTGGGTTATTTGGATATATTTAACTTTATAAACTTATGTAACACACATCTTCGTGATTCTTGGGCATTTTGATAAATAAATCATTTTGATATATTTCTTTTACGATGTAATATATAAATGGAAGTCATTTTATATAATTGTCCATTTGGTGCATACGATTTTATAAACCGGTGGAAAATGTATATCATTGAACTAGGAGTCGTTTTGGAACCATGAAGAGAAATAGTTCATTTGGAAAACATTTTGTTGCAACCAATGAGAAGTTTTGTTTATTTTGAAATGCTTAGTTTTATGAACATGTCGAGTCATCCATTTTGAAATCTTTGGGTATTTTGGTAAATAAATCATGTAGAGATGTTTCCTCGATGATTTTACATATATAATTGGAGTTCAATTGACGTAAGTGTCATTTCGTGTATTTGATCTTATAAACCTTTTTCAGAAAATACATATTATTGTGTTATGAGGCATTTTAAAAACATAAGAATATGAGTTCCTTTGAAAAAATGGTTCGTCTCAACTAGCGATGAGATTTTATTTATTTATACTTTTGGGTCGTTGGCTCGGTTTTGACTAAATGGAGTCTTGAGGACATTTGTCCGGTTTAAAAACAGTAGTGGAAATTTTATTGGCGTCCAGTGGTATTGTTTCCCTTTGAGTTTAGTGGGAACAGTTCAGTTGCACATATCATGTATGCATATTTTATTGGAAATTTTCGTCATGGTATTTTAGCCAATGTTTTAGAACGATGAGAACATGTTTATATTTGGCTTTGAACTCGAAAATGACATAAATTATTTCATGTGTTTAACCGGGTGCATACGCATATCAATCTTCTAGCTTTGTGAAACAAACGGTCACATGCAAGTTTTGTTGTGAAATCTTATTTCATGTCCCATTGTGACTAAAAGAGATAAAACTTTAAGAGTTCGATATTATGAGCATGTGGTCTTGGATTTTGCGAACATTTTATTTCTACAGTTTGGAATTAAACTAAATGCTCTTACAATTGCTCAAATCGCATGCATATGTCTTTACTAAATCTTGGAGATTAAACCGATGTATTCGAGTCACTATGAGAAGTTTTATTTCATGGTTAATTGCAGAAATTTTAAGGTTCGATTTTGTGAATTTTCCTTCGGTAGTTTTGTATGAAAAATTTATGGTATTTCGGATAGAACTTTTGCCCAGAACATATTTCAGTTATTGATTTTACTGATAGGAGTTTTTCCGCAATGCATGAAATGAATTTTCGGTTTGCATGTCGTAGTAATTACAATTTTGGGCAAGTACGTTTTATCGGTGCGGCCTAAATTTGAAACGCAAATATATATATATATATATATATATATATATATATATATATACATGTATATTTATTTATTTATTTATGTTCTTATTGTGTTGTTACATTTGGGAAATGATCGGACGTATATAGATCTTGTTGGAAATTTTATCTTCCGACCTTTTGTGTTAAATTAAAAGATTTTAAAGTTGAAGTTGTGAAATCCTCTTTTGTGAGTTGTACAAACTTTTATTGCTCATGTTATAGGACGGAAAGTTATTTTCATATGCATGACATAAATTGATGCATACTAAGACCCTGGTAGTTCGTTTGAAAATTTTGTTACGCATCTTTCGTTATCGTTGTATTAGTGTAAGTAATGATCAAATGAGTTTTGAAAATGGTTTATATGTGTGGCATTGGTGATCAATTTTGAAACCTATCGAATGCACGATAGTATATTTTCACCGCATGTTTAATTGTTATAAAACGTATGTATTTGAGAGTTTTATAAATTTCAAATTGGCATGGTAGTGTGAGAAACCTTGAATTCATTGGGATATAGGTGTAAGCCCCCTCGTGTTAGAAGTCGATATTAAGGACTAAAAGAGTCTTCGGAGTTTGAGGTGTTAGAAACGTGTTTCTCCCAGTTAGTTAAGTAACGACCTTTATGTTTCGTTAAACCTACGGACTAAAATCGTGTTAGGTTGTTTGGGAATGGTTGGTTTTGGAATTGTGGGAACTTGGTACGACGGTGTGCTATGTGTCGATGGTGTACTATTTTGTTGATTATTCGTGAATAATGATGGTTATGGTTGACTGGTAAGGATGTTGGATTTGGGTGACTACTTCCAAGAGTAGGTGTCAACTTTGAATTGACATTGCTAATCGGGAATGAAATATTTGGTAGTATACCCACGTTTATGTGATGGTCATTCCGAGGATAGGTGTCGACACTCTATGTTGAGGACAATAACTGTTGGTATGATTCAAAGTATTTCCGTTAGATCTGGTGCGTCTGCAGAACGAGCGGTAAACTTAAGGAAATTAGACATTGATAATTAAGAAATCGATCATTGGTATTTTGATAATTGTCAGGACTTTCGCTGATTTGGAAATCGATGATTGCGTTCATGGTGGGAGTTTAGTGGTAATGTTTATTGGAGACATTTGGTGAGAATGTTGAGGTAGACTTTAAGTACAAATCTATTATTGAAGAGACCTTGATGCGTCGTATTTAGAGGTACCTAAGGGAAAAGTTTACTTTGGGGTATTCTTGATGGAAATGACTGAATAACGTCGTAAGTTACTCTTAAGGTAATATGAGCAACATAAGGTTGGGAGGCGACCGAGATTTAATGTTAAGAATGTGATTAAGCTAGAACTTAACGTTTATCCTGCTTTGGGTGAGTTATATGGAAAGTTGAGGTTGAGTTGGCAATGGTTCGTTATAAGGAACGTAGCGATAACCTCAACGGGGATGTAATCGAGTTCGTATATGAGGTAAGGTTTAGTGAAGGTATTCCTTTTGAATAGGAAATCAATAGATCTTTCCAAGTGCTATGTTGGGTTCTTGGTTAGTGTCAGATTTCGAGGACGAAATCTCTTTTAAGGTTGGGAGGATTGTAACACCCCGATTTTTCGAAAGGTATCATTTCATGTTAATACAGAAACCGATATATTAAGGAAAAATAAGATATTTGATTTTGGGCTTGAATCCTTGGTTTTATAGTCTTGATGGATAAAGGATTCAATTACGAGACCAACGGTTCTTTCCGGAGCGAAAACGGAGTTATAACGAAGAAGTTATGGCCAAAACAGTTTCAGTACGTGCGAGGCTATAGTGCCCGACGATTGTGACAGTGTCACAATCGTCTGTCAAGGTCGCCGGAGCCCGAGAACTCTCGGTACAATCTCATCGATTGTGCCCGGCGATTGTGACATGGTCACTATAGCCTGGCACAATCGCCCGGGTGTTTCAGGGTGTTAAAATCGCGATTTTCAGCCCCAAACTTCATTTCTTCATATCTTTCTCACCGTAGCTCCGATTTGGGTGATTCAAGTTGCTACGATTTCGTTTTTGAGAGCTTTTCAAGGTTATGGCAAGATATTGGAAGTATATTGAAGTATACTAGAGTATTTGGTGGTGGTAAGCTTCTCATCTCTCCCTATTCATCTTCTTCCCCAAAGTTTTCTAGGGTTTCATCCACCCTTTGTTCTCCCTTTCATAGATTGAAGGTTTGTAACCATTTTGGTGAACTAGAAGTGTTTTGGTTGGTGAATTCAAGCTTGGGTTAAGGTAATCTTCTATCCCCTTCGGTTATGGAAGTTAGGGTTTCGGTATTAGTTGAGGTATCCATGTATTTGGTTTGGGAAATGATTCTTTGTGGTTGATTATGATTATTTATGGTTGGAACCTTGTGAATTTAGGTTTTTGGAAGATTTGGTTGGAAGAACCAAGTTTCTTCAAGGAAAGTTCTAAGTGGGTAAAATCTAGATTTAGTCTAAATCTAGCAAGGTGAGTGTACTAAACCTTTGTTAAAACTAGATACACATCATAATCTTCTATTTGTTATCTTATCTCTATGTGTTCAAGTATTTGGGTTTTCTTGGTGAAAATAGTTGGAAATGTGTATATTGGTGATGTATGATTATTGTTATATGTATCATTATTTGGGATTTGTCTCATAGATACATAATGTGGGTACATTGATATGTTAAAATGTATGCTTATATGGGCATGGTGATAATTCTAGTTGGAACACTATTTTGGTGATATGTTTATATGCATAATGAGCATGATTTACATTGAGTCTTTTGTTGGACATTATGAGGATAAGGTGGTAATATTATACCCGTAGTTGGTATTGAAATATGCGGATTGAAATATATCTAAAGGACCCCTTATAAAGGTTATGTGGACGAACCAAGTCAGTACACTAGGAGGATATAGTCTTGGGCGCCACTGTGATGGTATGTGCCTAGACCTCCGCCACTCGGGGAATTTTTTGAGCGATAGTCTTCGGGTGGGCCGGGCCTTTGGGGTGTTCCTTGTTAAGGGCATCAAGGTATATCGACTCTTGGGTGGGACTTGATTGGTGCTTTGGGTCTCCCCCAATGACTCCACATATGTTGAACACTGGTTAACTGCTGATAAGAATTGTATCTGTTCATGCATGCTTATTATTGTTCAACTCACTAGGCTTTTTGGCCTAACACTTGTTTGGTGTCGATGTGTATCTCAGGTTTTAGCGGCACCGGTTCTAAGCGGGCATTTTGCTTGGGTGAGAGATTTGAGAATATTGCAATTGGACTTACTTTCGGTAGGAGAACCTTTGGGTTATAAATGACACCCTTGATTGTAATCTCTTTTCTGGTTATAGAAATTAGATTAGTTGGTTGTTATTTATTATCCGTTTAATTACGATTGTATTTAAACAGGTTTGTGTATTTCCCCATTTTTGGGAGGCTCTTGCTTTGGCAATTTTAAATACCGCATGTCCGTTTTTCGGATTTTTGTTATCCCTATTTTTAGGGTGTTACACGTTGAGAAATGAACTTTAATTTTATCATACTAAAAACAATATGAAAATTGATTTTGAGTTTTTGACTGAAAAACAATATGAAAATTGGAGTTTCTAATTTTAAGATGATAAAATTATAGTTCATTTCTCAACGGTTTTCAATGATTTTTTGTGTTAAAATATCAACAATAAGTTTGTTTGTTGCAATGATAGTAAAAGAACAATATAATTAAATCGTCTCTAACTTAATTAAAATTTTAATTCAATAAATTAAATCATAAAACCATATTTTATTTTATTCGGTCTAAATAAATAAGATATAGTTTTATGATCTGATTTGTTTAAATTGAAATTTTAATTACATTAAAACAATAAAACTATATCTTTTTTCACAATTACAATAAAATAATAAAATTAAATCGTATTTAATATAATTAATTTTAAAAAAATTAAACAATTAAATCATACAATAATGTCTTATTTTATTTATTTTGATATTGTTATATATATATATATATATATATATATATATATATATATATATATATATATATACACATGTGTGTATGCATGTGTGTTTGTGTGTATAAAAATATTGTTTATATTTTTCTTATCAAAAAAGGACAAAAAATAGGCAAAATGACTAAAATGGTCCTTGATTTAACAAAGTTAATGGAAGTGTTAGTCAGAAGAACCATGACCAAAATAAATTGAATACCACAAGGACCAAATCCACAATAAACATAGAATGAGGACCATGGTTAAAGAAATCACTAAACCACAGGACCAAATCCACAATTCACTCAATGATTAATATAAGAAGATTGATGGTTTAGGTATTGAAAGCTAATCAAAATGGTGCCAAATTTACCAAAGTAACCTCCTTGCAACAAAGAATACATTTTCATAAAGGGGCATTAAAGTCTTTAATATATTTAACATTTCAAAAAAACTACAAAATTCCTAGCTAAGAATCCTACTCTAAGAGAGTGTCACATCACTACTTCTTGGTTTTGCTTATATATATATATATATATATGGGCCTAATCAAATGAGAACTGCATAATCTGTGATAACCGTGAAATCCATTATGAACCACTCATTTAAGGTAATAATTTTTTAATTAAACTAATATAAAAAATTTATTTTGGTAATTTGGATATTTTGCAATTAATTAGTTACCTAATATTGTGAAATAATTGATTTCATTCCTTTTAGGTTACCCTGTTATTATGGAATATATTGTTTTGAAATCCACGATTAAATCCGACGACTTACACCCCCGGTGATAAAGCTCCATCTCCGGTGACAATCGAAATGTTATCCGCACCGCTAGTCTTCTCGGTATTATACTGTGGTATCATATATGCATAATTGTGAAATCACACTGTATCACAAACTATATCACAGTGTACCACAGTGTGGTTTGTATCAGAGTATGTATAGTTTGTATGTATAATGTATTTTTGAACAATGTCGATGTTTTTTAGGTATCACAATGTATTTTCGTTGTTTACAAAATGTATCACAGTTTGTTTTCGTTGCTTTACAAATGGTATCACAACATTTCTTATTTGTTTTCATTATTTTTGTTGTTTACAAAAGGGTATCACAGTGTGCAGCATGTGTTCGCTGGAATAATGTTTGCCGAAATAATGTTCGCCGGAAAGAGGAGAGAGGAGAGAGAAGATTTATAAACTACCTAAAATACCATTTAATTAATATTTTAATTAAAAATTACCAAAATTATTGATTTCCTAATTTATCCTCTAATTTATGGTTAAGATTGGATCTCACGATTATCATAGATAACCGAGTTCTCCTTTGAATGGCCCCCTAAGAATGCCTATGCATTTTGCAAAACAACTATTTATACACCACAAGCATATGGTCATTATGATAATAAAAAGAAAAAACTTAGAAAAAACACTACATACAGGAAAGGTTATAAACCATATTATAAAAACAAATATGTCAAAAAACCACAAACATGTAAATGTAAATGTTTTGTATGTGGGGATGAACAACATTTAGCTAACAAATGTCCTAATAGAAACAGAAACATAGACATAAGTAATGCTTTCTCTTGCCTTTGTCTTCAGTATCCATCTGCATTGAACAATTGTCTATAAATGTTTTATTTTGAAAACGTTTCTTTTGTTTTGGAAAATAGGATTTATGGCGTTGTTTAAAAAAGTTTTTTAAATCAAGTGTGAGTTTTAAATTGAGATTTTGTCGAAGTCTTTTCGTTGAAGGAGTTAAGCTGAATTCCAAATAGTCAATCATGCCATTGTGATAAAATTATAAAATTTTTTCTTCTGGCATATCTGTTGTTTTGAGATCGATTTGTAGAAGGAATAGATTTATTGAGATTGATTCTTCTGGAAACGGAGGATTCCTCTGGTGTAGCCTTTGTACGACTTTCACGCCTCTGTATTTTTGTTCTTGAAAAGCTATGTTGATAATCTCTTGTTGTAATTGATACAGAATTAAAGGGAATTATGTACAAATTTTTGTAGATACTATTTTTTCGAATTCTGGGAATTTGTCCAACAATGGTTGCATTGTTTGTTTCCAAGGACAATCTAATATCCTTGCTTTGAAGCTGTCAAAGTTTCTGTGAAAAGCTGTTACTGTATGTTTTTCTGTATTCTCGAGCAGTTGTTGTACTCCCTCCGTCCCAAAATAAGTGTCCACAATTGACTTGGCACACAGTTTTAGACATGCATAATTATTACCCCTTTTTGGTATCAAATGACATCTTTACCCTTATTTAATGTTTCTTTTTCTTCACAACTCTTATGTATTTGTGCATTAATTAAGGGTAAATGTGAAAATTTAGCTATCTACTTTTTGAAAGTGGACACTTATTTTGGGACAAACATAAATAGAAATGTAGACATTTATTTTGGGACGGAGGGAGTAGTTGTGTATTTTTTGCCTCGAGAATTGAAATATGTTGTTTAAGAACTGCATTTTCAATCTGGATAGGCAATAAGTGCGTCGTCCTTTTTCTAGTTTTTGAGAGCAGTTGTTCCTGTAGTTTAACAATAACTTCCTCTTGAGCTTTAATCAATTGCTCATGAGTAGTTTTTGTTGTCTGTGAACCTGTTTCAATTTGTGCTATATTAGAAGTTGTTTCAACCTTTTCAGGTTCAATGTAAAATTGTTTAACCCGAAATGTTCCCGTGCTACTTTCATGGCCTCTGAGAAACTGGAAAATCCTTTGTAAAGGGGGTTGCGACATTTTATAAATTTTGTAACTGTTTCCCATTTATTAAAAATCCCAATTTTTGTTCCCCTTATAATTACATAATATGGAAAATTGTTGTTTTGTTTTGCGAGGAATTTTTCACTTTGTTCGAGAAAATAATAGCACAAAGCATTCAAGACTTGTGCTTTGAAATATGAGACCCGTGGTGCATTTTGGATGTGCCACAGGTTGTCTAGTAAACATTGTTGTTTTTCTGTCAGAGTCATTCCAGCACATGGCCGAAATTGTTTGTTTGTATCAAAACATTTGTGTAGAGTGTAAGTACCAACTGTGATCACAGCATGTTCCTTTGAACTTTGTGGCAATTGTGTAGATTTTCTTGGAACATGTGTCTTTAATGGAGAATGTTGTGTATACTTGTCTTGTATATTCTGTATTTCTTGTGATGTTGGCAAGGATTCAGGTCCTTGTGCATCCTGTATAAACTGTGTAGAAAGTATAGTTGTTTGTGAATTGATGGCTGATTGCATCAATTTTTCTGTAGAGACTATAGAAAATGTAGTTCCTTCTTCAGAGGAAATACTCAAGGAAGATGAGCTTTTCTTTAGGTTGGAAGGTTGTATAAGCTTTCTCTTGCCTTTGTCTTTAGTATCCTTCTGCATTGAACAGTTGTCTATAAAAGTTTTATTTTGAAAACGTTTCTTTTGTTTTGGAAAATAGGATTTATGGCGTTGTTTAAAAAAGTTTTTTAAATCAAGTGTGAGTTTTAAATTGAGATCTGGTTCACCACGCTTTCGAATGAACTCTGATGTATTTGTGTATCGTAGTGTAGGAAAACTGTAACTATGTTTACTTAATGTAATGAAATTTCTGTTAATTGTAATACCACCATTTATACCAAATATAGAATTCAATCCTAATACAAAATTTGTTGATTTTATATATTCAGGATTAATATTTACTTGTGGTATTTCATATTTCACACTGTAATTTCCTGCAAAATCTAAGAATTGTATTTCTGTTGGTTCTATATAATGTTTAATTGAAATTAATCTATCCTCAACTGTTCTTGTTTCTAATTTGTATGATAACTCTTTATGGTATTTTATAGGTACTAAGTTGTAAGAAATTACACTTTTTGTTGCCCTTGTATCTAATAAAGTTGTTAAGTCTAAAAATTTATTATTATCTAACCATAATCTACACTGTAAATTAATCATATTTGTGGAACATGTAGTTTGAATAGTGTATGTTCATGATATTCTTCAGTCATTTTTGCTATAATATTTTCTTTTGTTTGCTTTTTCTTATTGTCTAAATTTTCAATATTTTTAACTTTTTCTTCTAAATTATCTATTCTTAACTTATGTAATTCTGCGGTTATTTCTATTTTTTCAGTATATTTTTCAATATCTATATTTTTCTTTTTTATATCTGTTTCTATATTTATGTCTATGTCAAATAGTTTTTTAAGAAACATATAACAAATTTCTTTAAAACATGTATTACACTATGATCTTTTATCTATACTTGGATAATATCCACATTTACAACATCTAATGTAATTATTTCCTCTTCTGTGTATCCAATTATGTGTACATTTTTCTTGCTCTGTATTAACATATGTATATGTAATTTTTGTTAGAGATTTATTTTCTTCATTATCACTATATATACTGTATATAGATTCATTATCTGAATTGTCTGTTTCTACAAGTTCTATGTCATATTCTCTTATTTGTTCTACTAAATTACTTCTGTCTATGTTTATGTTTCTATTAGGACATTTGTTAGCCAAATGTTGTTCATCTCCACATACAAAACATTTACATTTACGTGTTTGTGGTTTTTTGACATATTTATTTTTATAATATGGTTTATAACCTTTCCTGTATGTAGTGCTTTTTCTAAGTTTCTTCTTTCTATTGCCATAATGACCATATGCTTGTGGTGTATAAATAGTTGTTTTACAAAATGCATAAGCATTCTTTTTTAATTGTTCCTGTAAAGCGACTTCTTTACATTTATCTTCTAATATACTAAATGTGTATGTTATTCTAGGTCCTATTCCTAGATTGTTTTGAGTGTCGAAATTTTGTTTCCATGAATCGTGTATATATCTTCCTAAATCTCCTGGTAATTTAATAAAATATTTATCACATAAGCTATCATCCATAGCTTGACCTGTTTGTGATAATAATCTTGTAAAATCTAATGTAAACTCAGTCTTTTAAATCAATGAATCGTTCTATGCTCTGATACCAAAGAGGGGAGTATGGCGGATTTTTCGGGTTTCCGTTAAACCACATAAAAATATAAAATAACAACATGAAGAAGAAAACTTACAGAGAAGAGAGCGGAATCACCAGAGTTTATGTGCAGCGGTGGCCGAATTATAAAGAATAGTAATTTTTTTCTAAGGTAAGGGATATAATATGAAGAACTCTAAAAGGAGATGAAGGATTGAAGGATCAAACTAAGAAGATGGAAGGAGAGTGTTTTAGCAACTCATGAATTTCATTAATAGTTGGAATATGTTTCTCCCCTTTGAAGGAGAAAGTGAATTACTTAGCCCATTTGATATTCACAACAGTGACGTTACAAGATCAGATCCATACATTCAAAAACGCACCATCAATATTTCAAAGATTTATGGACAATATTTTTCTTAAATATAATTTTTGTTTAGTTTATATTGATGACATTTTAGTTGCAACTGAAACATTGCAGGAACATGAGAAACACTTACAGAAGATCTTCGAAGAGATTAAAAAGAATGGTATACTAGTTTCAAAAAGAAAAATGGAATTATTTAAAAGAAAAATATCTTTTCTTGGTCTAGAAATAGGAAATGGAAAGATAGAATTACAATCACATATTTCTACAAAAAACTTGGATTTTCCAGAAAAATTCGAAAGTCTTAAACAAATTCAAGCTTTTTTGGGATTGGTAAATTATGCCAGAAAGTTTATCCCAAACCTTTCAAAATTAGTTGGGCCATTATACAGTAAAACAACAAAAAGTGGCTAAAAGACATTTTAATAAAGAAGATATAAAATTAGTTCAAACAATAAACAATTTTCCTACACTACGATATACGAATACATCAGAGTTCGCTCGAAAGCGTGGTGGACAAGGGATTTTAGACTTTTTAAAACAACATCAAAATACAATTTTTATCGAAAATGACGCTCTAAAACTGCAATCTGTTTCACTTTTGTACTCTATCTCTTTAGGTGTGTCTTTTGTAAAATCTACAAATTTTATACTTTGTGTTCCATCAGTATTTTCATATATAAAACTTCTGTTAGGTATTAATACTTCATTTTCTTGTTCTTTTAAATCATCTAATGTCCATTCTAATCCTGCTAATTCTTCAGGATCTATGTTTACTGGATTTATCATCTGTATTGATTTTGATGCTATTATGTTTACTATTCCTTCAATGTTTACCTTGTATTTATTCCTGATATGTTACTAGCCCTTCCTAATACTCCTATACTTATTACTATATTATTACCTTCATAATTTTCATATCATTTTGTTTGTAACGCTATTTTTATTTTTTGTAAGTCATTTATGTTTTTTAAAATTCCTGGTGTACAATAAAATAGTGTTGTATTTTGGCTAAGATCAACCTCCATTCCAGAGATTATCGCCTTTTTTAAGTCTGTTTTCCAACTTTTATCTAGTAATAAAGCTAATAATTTTGTACCTAAATTTTTCCTTCCTAAGGCTTTAATTTATATGACTACTAATCCTACATGTGAAAAATGTTTTCCTGATTGTTTTATTCTTTGTAATGTTTCTGGTGAAAATAAGTCTATTGTTACTGTTCTGTCAACCACTCTAAGACTTTCTTCTCTACTACTTCGTATTAAAACTGTATTAAAATTTAATGCTCCTGTTTGATATAATATTCTTGGATTTAAAATATCTAATTGATGTTGATTGTATAAATCTATATTCCTGTCTAAATCTATTTCTTCTTCCAATTGTATAGTTTGTTGTGAACTATTAGAACCTGATCCTCTTCTCATAATTCTGTTAATAAAACTATTTAAAGTAATAATATCTTTGTATATTACTTGTAGAGTTCCTATGTTCTTGTAATGTTCTGTTTCATCCTAGAAAATTTCAGTTTTGATTATTCATTTTCTTGGAAGCCAATGTTTGTAAGGTGTTACTTTTTTTTTTTAACTTAACTTCTTCACCAAGACTTAACTTGCTTTTATAGACAATCGTTCAATGCAGATGGATACTAAAGACAAAGGCAAGAGCTGTAAATTATTGGTTAGTTTGGTTGTGGGACTCCGTCTAGGAAGTATGGATCCGTTTTGATATAATATTCTTGGATTTGTTCGCGAAAATAATAGCTCAAAGCATTCAAGACTTGTGCTTTGAAAGATGAGACCCGTGGTGCAGTTTGGATGTGCCACAGGTTGTCTAGTAAACATTGTTGTTTTTCTGTCAGAGTCATTCCAGCACTTGGCCGAACTCATGAATTTCATTAAGAATGCTAAGGATGGCAAAAGGATTGCCTTACAATGAGACATCCTTCAATCCTCCATCTCCTTTTAGAGTTCTTCATATTATATCCCTTACCTTATAATAAATAAATAAAACCCCGCTCAGGTGAAAATCAAGGGATTAGTTGATGTTTTGGTATTATTAAGATGGTTATGATGAATTTATTGGGTTTATGATAAATCATATTTTGTGTAAAGTTGTTTGGTTTATTGTTAAGTTTTGTGAAGTTTGTTATTTATTTCTAAATATAAAGGGATATAAGAAAATCTTAAGATAAAAGGAGAAAGGATTAAGGTTAAAATTAAGGAGATAGAGATTCTCTAATTTCTTGAAGGAAAACCCTTGCAATCATAGGTTCTCTTAATTTCAAAAAGCTAGATTTCTTAAATCTAGAATTTTCTGAAAAAAGTAATAGTACTGCTATAACACATAGTTGTAGTTTTATTTGTAAATTTAAAAACAGTTATAAACATATTTTACACTCAGATAATATACATCTAAACGGTATAACAGATTTAATAATAAATTTAAGAACAAATTTAGAACAAGAGTTTGTTGTAACCAATTAATGTTGTTTAATAAACCTAATTTTGAGTCAAAATAATTAGATCTATAGAACATAACGCATCAAGACTGAGTTAAATGGTTAGAATTATGAAAAGTAAAAGTAGTTTCTTTAAAAACAAGATATGAAGTAGAAGAAACAACAATTCAACATATTTCTGCTAAACTCAAGATCATATCAGTAGTAATCTACATGTGGAAGTAGATAATGTTTGTTATTGCCTTCCATTCCAACCAAATCATACATCTTTAATCAAATACTCGTTTTAATCATAAAAAAGAAAAAGAAAATGTTGCTTATAACAACACAAACATCATTCATTAGATTCATCTTCTTCTTCTTCCACAGCTTAATCCTTGTACTTCATATCGGCCAGCGAAAATCCCGGCATTTCAAAAGACCCAGAAAACTTCTCCACATCAGCCTTCAGCTCTTCGATCTCCTTGTTGTTCGTCAAACCCTTGTTGAAATCCTTCAACAGTTTCCCAAACTCCTTCTGGATGTTCAAAGTGATTTGAATCGCACGGTGAAGGAACTCTCCGATTTGCTCAAAATCCTTCTCCACTAGACCCCTTGATGTCATTGCCGGCGTACCTGTTTCAAACACCATCACAATCGTTCAAAAACCACCACAAATGAAGACCAAGTCTAGGTCGTGAGTTCGAGTCCCCTTAGGATTTTTCCTTCCTGACAGGGTCCCCCCATATGATTAGTTTTTGCCGACAAAAAATTGTGTAAAGATTCATTCAGGTAACAAAATGCATACCAATTCGGACACCTCCTGGAGCCAAAGCACTGCTGTCACCAAAAACAGCATTCTTGTTCACAGTGATGTTTGCAAGATCGCAGAGCTTCTCAACCTTGTTGCCTGCAAAATCACAACCAAAGATAAGAAATCGTTATCATCATAACATATATGGGAAACAGTCACAAGCCCTTGCTTACCGGTCAAACCAAGAGGGCGAAGATCCCACAAAACAAGATGGTTTTCGGTTCCACCAGTGACGAGCTTGTAGTCTTTGCTCATCAAGTACTTCCCAAGTGCAACGGCATTGGCTCTAACTTGTTTGGCGTAGGCCTTGAAACCGGGAGTCATGACTTGTTTCAAGGCAACGGCCAGAGCACCGATCTGGTGGTTATGGGGACCTCCCTGAAGGGCTGGGAAAACGGCAAAATTGATCTTGTCTTCAAAGTCATAGACCGCATCTTCTGGCTGACCCTTCTTTGGTGGTTTTGGGCCCTTGCGGTAGAAGATCATACCGGCTCTTGGTCCCCTAAGACTCTTGTGGGTCGTGGTTGTGACCACATCACAGTACTCAAACGGATCTGCAGCTTCCTATTATTATATAAACAAATCTTTATTAGAACTATAAACCCTTACTGGATTAATTAATTATAAATACAGATCCAGCTGACCATTTTCAAATCTGAAATTATGATTGATAAAACTACACATTCAAAATTCAATCGATTTCTCATCTAAATCTATAGATCAAACCCTGAATGTGGATCATGTTCATCTGAATTCTAAATTACATGTTCTATTGCAAATGCAGCACCCTATTCAACTTCCAAGAACAGAATTTCAACTAAATTTGGGCATCTAAATTCTTATTCAACCTATAATGATTTCAAATTCAGATCTGGAAATCAAACCCATTTCAAATCAACAACAGAATTTCATAAGTACAAATCAAGATCCAGAACTCGAAAACTAAGCAGCAATTAACATAATTAGCAGTAAAGTAGCAGCAATTAACATAATTAGCAGTAAATCAGAGAGAGAGATAATATATGCATACCTGAGCAGCAACAAGACCACTGATATGAGCCATATCGCAAAGCATTAGGGCACCACACTTATCAGCTATAGATCTAATCCTCTTGTAATCCCAATCCCTAGGATAAGCACTTCCACCACAAATGATCAGCTTAGGTCTAAAGTCCAAAGCCTTCTCCTCCATCTTCTCGTAATCAATAAATCCGGTAGTCGAATTCACCTTATACGGCAAACTCTCGAAGTAAATCGAAGTCGCCGATATCTTCTTCCCACCGGAAGTATAGTAACCATGTGTCAAATGACCACCTGAGGGCAAATCAAGACCCATGATACGGTCATGCGGGTTCAAAAGGGCGGTGTATGCCGCGAAATTAGCCGGAGATCCGGAGTAAGGCTGAACATTGACTCCCCATTGGGTGGGATCTAGGCGGTAGGCTTGTAGGGCGCGACTACGGCAGAGGTTTTCGATTTGATCGATGAATTCGTTGCCACCGTAGTAACGGTTGCCGGGCATGCCCTCGGAGTATTTGTTGGTTAAGGGGCTGCCGAGGGCTTGGATGACGGCGAAGGAAGTGAAGTTTTCGGAGGCTATGAGTTCGATTCCACGGCACTGTCGGCGTTTTTCCTTTTCAATTAGGTCGAAGATTTCTGGGTCAGCGGCGTCAAGGGCGGTGTTGCCCCAAACATTAACTGGATCCATGGCGGATTAGAGTGGTGATTACGGCTAGAAATGGGAGGAGGAGGAAGAGGTGGTGGTGGTGGTTCAAGATTTTCGGAAATGAAGGAGGGTTTTAATAGGCAAACGGATGTTTGGAATATTACACTTTGCACCCTTGATGTTTCAAGACTTTTTATTTATGCTCCTTTGTCTTTTATATATCTTCTTTTGGTGAGTGCTTTTTAGTTTTTATTGAATTTTAATTAAAATGTCTTTTCATTTATGAGTTACTTGAACTGGCTTAGCGTAGGGGTTGTCAATTTTATAATACGGTTTTGTGTGGTTTTGAAAAATAGATAATATTTTTATGTTTGAATAAAATATAAATTTAAAATCCTCAAAAGAAAATTTAAAAAGTAAATCGATATTATCATAAAATTGACAATTTAAAAGTTCTTGTTTTTTTATAAGTTGTTTAATTCAAATTTTTTTATTATGATTTAATTTAGGTTTAATAACGATGTAACTAATTTTAAGTTTAATAATATAATATTTTTTCATTAAGATAATAATTAAGTATTCTGTTAAAACTCAATGATTATCCTAATTATATTTCAAAAAAAATGTATTCTGTTTTTTATATTATGTTTATTAGTTAGTTATATGAATTTAAACATGCGGCTTTAAAAAGTTGTATCAATGCACTATTACTTGTAATATTGAATTTTAAGTAATATTCATCAATAAACGGTACCTGATGCATAAAAATGATTTTCAAGACTTTGTATCAAATGTTTTATAGTATAGTATAGATAACTACTAGGTGATCGTTAGATGAGACACTAAAGTTTGTTTCTTCACGAAAAAACGCCAAATTAGGCGAAAATATTTCACCCACCATATAATTAACCTGAAAGCAATTATATTGTGGAATTGTTTCAATATTCTTCACTTGGTTTTACATACTATAAAGGGTATTTAATAGGTTGTGACATTTAACCTGAATTGACTCTATATAGAAGTTATGTGATAAATATAATCAGGGTCGTCCCTGGGAAAGGGCGGCACGGACGCATGCCCAGGACCCAAAAATATTAGGGGCCCAAATTTTTTCGCAAGTATATCTATACTACCTTATAAAGCAGATTTCAAAATCTCTTAAAAACACCTTTTGTTGCACAATGTACTGTTGTTTAATGCACAATCTCTTAAAAACACCTTTTGTTGCACAATGTATTGTTGTTTAATGCACAATCTCTTAAAATCTCTTAAACACAACTTTATCAGCCTAAGGTACAACTCCAATGATGCATAAAATCTCTCACAGCCTACAAACCCCATCAATAATGCGTTTCATCCAAGGAGACGTTTCAGACTACTCTATTTTCAAGACGACGCTTCGGAACGATTCAGGGTGAATATCAAATATGCAGTCCATCTTATCGCATCCCTTCTACTCTTCTCCTCTCGATCCTCTCCACAAAGACACAAATCGGTTTTGCAGGTATACCATTCATACTCTCGATATAGGGTTTCTTTGATTTTCCTCATCTCAATCGATTTTGATAGTTATTTTCTCTCTCAATCGATTTTGATTATGTATGTCGATTTTGATTCACATTTTTTCCTCTCAATCAATTTTGATTATGTATGTCGATTTTGATTCATGTCTTTTCCTCTCAATTGATTTTGATTCTGGTTGTTCCTCTCAATCGATTTTACATACTCCATGTTTCAATATACAGAATAGATTTTGATTCTGTTCGCTCAATCGATTTACAGAAGTTACCACATTGATTTATAGAGGCGTCCACTGTAACACCCTAAAAATAGAGATAACAAAAATCCGAAAAACGGACAATAAATAGCAACCAACTAACCTAATTTCTACAACCAGAAAAGAGATTACAATTAAGGGTGTCATTTATAAACCCAAAGGTTCTCCTACCAAAAGTAAGGCCAAATGCAACATTCCCAAATCTCTCACTCAAGCACTATGCCAGCTTAGAACCGGTGCCGCTAAAACCTGAGATACACATCGACACCAAACAAGTGTTAGGCCAAAAAGCCTAGTGAGTTGAACAATAAAATAGCATGGTATAACATATTTGACTCTTATCCGCAGTTAACCAATTAATCACATAGATGTGGAGTCAACGGGAGCGACCCATATCTCCAAGCCGGTTCACCCTAAGAGGCAATGCACCTTGAAGCCGCACACCGTGGCAACCCAAAGGCCCGACATGCATCGAGGACTACCACTCAGGAAATTCCACGACGGCGGAGGTCTAGGTACATAGGAGGCTATCGCTCAAGGGAATTTCTCCATATGTCACCCACCTATATTCCTATAGTGAATCACAGACTCGGTTCGTCCACATTATGCAAATAGGAGGTCCTTAGGTATATTTCAACCAATTATAATCCAATACCAACCATAGGTACAATATCACCCTCCTAATAGCAAAAGTCCATCATAAGACTTACATATCTACATAACCACGTTGCAGATACAATATCACCACAATTATATTCCAAATGAAAATCACCATGATATACCAACATATATTTCTTCTTCATGTCAAATACCCATTGTGGGCACACATAATGAAAATCCCCAAATAATTACCCAACATCGAGTAAATCATGGAATGATACCTCATATACCCATATTTCACATAACCTCATGAAAATACCATCAAATACATAAACCCGTAAAGATGACCATTTTGAGCAATTATGTGATAATAACAACAAATAAGCAAATATGATGTGTATCCAGTTTTAACAAAAGTTTAGTAAACTCACCTTACTAGATTTAGACTAAATCTAAATTTTACCCACTTAGAACTTTCCTTGAAGAACTTGATTCTTCAAACCAAATCTTCCAAAACCTAGATCCACAAGGTTTCAACCATAAAATATACATAATAAAAAACTTAGAATCATTCCCCAAACATTCTATACCAAAATCCCCAAATATGGCAAGAACCCTAATTTTGACCCAAAACTCCCAAAATTAACCAAACCTAAATTTAGAGAAATTAAACACTAGAAAACCATCAATGGAGCATTTATAACTTATTTCATGGTTTAGAAATGGTTAGAATGACTTACAATTGGGTTCCTTGGAAAACCCCAAAAATGGTCAAAAATGGTGATGAGATGATGAAGAAGATGAAGATGGAGCTTCCAAACCAAAATCAAGGATAGAACACCCAACTTCTAGCAATAGATGATATGATTTGGGTGAAGCAAAACCCTAGAATCGGTTTCTATGAAGGTAAGAAGATGAAAGGAAAACTTGGGGAGGAAAATGAGATGAGAATGAGAAATGAGGAATATTTGAGAAAAAAAAAACGTATATTAAAAAAACATCCAGCCATTCTCGTGGGTTGATCCGTGGGTTCAGCTTCAGCAACCCACATAACAAGGTACCCTAATTTTCATTCTCGTAGGTTGCTCCGTGGATTCAGCTTCAGCAACCCACATAACAAGGTACCCTAATTTTCATTCTCGTAGGTTGCTCCGTGGGTTTAGCTTCAGCAACCCACATAACAAGGTACCCTAATTTTCATTCTCGTAAGTTGCTCCGTGGGTTCAGCTTCAGCAACCCACATAACAAGGTACCTCAGCCACTGATTTTGGTAAATTGATTTTTCTTCTTATTTGGTCAAATCCCGTTTCGGTCATAACTTCTTCGTTATAACTCTGTGTTCGCTCCAGAAAGAACCGTTGGACTCGTAATTGAATCCTTCATCCATCAAGACTATAAAATCAAGGATTCAAGCCCAAAATCAAATATCTTTTTTTTTCTTAATATATCGATTTCGGTATAAACTGGAAATGATACATTTCGAAAATCGGGGTGTTATAATACTCCTCAACTTGGAAATGATTTCGTCCTCGAAATCTGGAACCACTAAGCACCCAACATAGCACTTGGAAAGATCGATTTCCAATTCAACGAAAGTCCTGACAAATGTCAAAATACTAATGATTGATTCTTAATTATCAACATCTAATTTCCTCAACTTTACAGCTTGTCCTGCAGACACACCAGATCTAATGGGAATACATTGAAGCACACCAATAGTTATTGTCCTCAAAATAGAGCGTCGACACCTATCCCGAAATGACCATTATGCAAGCGTGGGTATACTACCAACTATTTTCATTCCCAATTAGCAATGTCGATTCAAAGTTGACACCTACACTTGGAAGTAGCCACCCAAATTCAACATCCTTACCAGTCAACCATAACATCATCATTATTCACGAATAGTACACCACCGACACGTAGCATACCGTCGTACCAAATTCTCACAATTCCAAAACCAATCATGCCCAAACAACCGATCACGATTTTAATCCGTAGGTTTAACGAAGCATAAAGATCGTTACTTAACTAACTGGGAGAAAGCACATGTCTAACGTCTCAAACTCCGAGGACTCTTTTAATCCTTAATATCGACTTCTAACACGAGGGGGCTTACACCTATAGCCCAATGAATTCAAGTTTTTTTTTCACACTACTATGCCAATTTGAAATTTATAAAACTCTCAAATACATAAGTTTTATAACAATTAAATGTGCGGTAAAAATACACTATCATGCATTCAATAGGTTTCAAAATTGATCACCAACGACACGCGTATGAAACCATTTTCAAAACTCATTTGATCAGTACTTACGTTAATAAAATGGTAACGAGAGATACGTAAAAAAAAAATCAAACGGACTACCAGGGTCCTAGTATGCATCAATTTATGCTATGCATATGGAAATAACTTTCCGTCCTATAACATGTGTAATAAAAGTTTGTACCACTCCCAAAAGAGGATTTCACAACCTCAACTTTAAAATCATTTACTTTAACACAAAACGTCAGAAGATAAAATTTTCCAACAAGACCTATATACGTCCGATCATTTCCCAAATGTAGCAACACAATAGGAACGTAAATATCGCGTTTCAAATTTGGGTCGCACCGATAAAACGTACTTACCCAAAACTGTAACAAAGACAACATGCAAACCGGAAATTCATTTCATGCATTGCGGAAAACTCCTATCAGTAAAATCAATAATTGAAAAATGTTCTGGGCAAAAGTTCTATCCGAAATAACATAAATCTTTTATACAATTACTCACACCAACAGTATAATTTATGTAATGAATGAGAAATAGTTTTACGTACTAAAATAGTATATAACAACACTTTCATACAAAACTACAGAAGGGAAATTCACAAAATCGAACCCCAAAATTTCTGCAATTGAACCATGAAATGTCGTTAAATAAAACTTCCCATCGTGACTCGCATACATCGGTTTATTCCCCAAAATTTAGTAAAGACATATGCATGCGGTTTGAGCAATTGTAAGAGCATTTAGTTTAATTCCAAACCGTATAAACAAAATGTTTGCAAAATCCAAGACCACATGCTCATAATATCGAATTCTTAAAGTTTTCTCTCTTTTAGTCACAATGTGGCATGAAATAAGATTTCACAACAAAACTTACATACGACCGTTTATTTCACAAAGCTAGTAAATTGATATGAGTATGCACCCGGTTAAAACATGAAATAATTTGTGTCATTTTGAGTTCAAAGCCAAGTATAAACATGCTCTCATCGTTCTAAAACATTGGCTAAAATACCATGACGAAAATTTCCAATAAAATATGCAAACATGATATGTGCAACTGAACTGTTCCCACTAAACTCAAAGGGAAGCAATACCACTGTTTTTAAACCGGACAAATTTCTTCAAGACTCCATTTAGTTAAAACCGAGCCAATGACCCAACAGTTTACGTAAATACCCAATGAAAGCCAGTAGAGACATCGAAATACGTTTGACCAACAATTATGCAAACACCACGACCCAAAAAGGTAATTAACTAAAATCTCATCGCTGGTTGAGACAAACCATTTTTTTCAAATGAACTCATACCCTTATGTTTTCAAAATGCCTCATAACATAATAATAAGTGTTTTCTGAAAAAGGTTTATAAGATCAAATACACAAAATGACACTTACATCAATTGAACTCCAATTATATAGGTAAAATCATCGAGGAAACATCTCAACATGATTTATTTACCAAAATACCCAAAGATTCCAAAATGGATGACTCGACATGTTCATAACACTAAACATTTCAAAATGATCAAAACTTCTCATTGGTTGCAACAAAATGTTTTCCAAATGAACTCTTTCTCTTTATGTTTCCAAAATGACTCCTAGATCAATGACATGCATTTTCCAACGGTTTATAAAATCGTATGCACTAAATGGACAATTAAATATCCAAAATACGGCGGCCAACAATGGGGATACCCGTATCCGTTGAGAGCGAAGAGCACGAAGTATGCTACTCCTACAACGTTCATCATATGACACGTAACGACATGAAAGCCCAAGTGTCCCTACGAATCCTTGACAAGTTTCCTCCAAAGACACGAGGTACCTTGATGCCACAAAGGACACCCGAAAGGCCCGGCACAGCTGGAGACTACACCTCCCCCGAGTGGCGGAGATCTAGGCACACACCCACACAGTAGTGCCCAATACTACCTCCTCCTAGAGCATACTTGTCAAGTTTTGGTCATAAAGCATGAGTCCCATAGTCCAACCCCGTACCACCCAATTGACCATCAAATAAGACTGACTCACGTGCCTATGGATCCAATGCAACACAACTTAAAAAAATACGCGACTACACATGAATGACAAAAGCATTCGAGCGTGTAATGATTATGAATATGCAATGAAATGCATTAAGATGTACGTCATAAATTGGATTCTACATCGAGCAATTAAAACCGGACAAATATCCTTAATACTCTTTAAGTCGACACCGAGAGCTAAAATGCTCAAAAATTCATTTGTCCAACAATTATCGGTCTCCCAAATAATGAAATGTCTTTAAACAACGTTTACGAAGACATAAACTTCAAAGACGAGATTAACCCCAAAACTCAATACATAATGGGGCCAAAGAATTTCAAAAGGGTTTATGAATGCAAATACGTCAAAATGCATATAACATATAATAGACTTTATTTGTACCAAAAATTACCAAGATGCATAAGTCATGAAATGGACTTTATTTGTACAAAATCCCAAAATGCTATAATTATGTTATTACTTATCAAGATGTCCAAATTCCAAATATGAGTATTTTATGGAACTAAAATAAGCCAAGTATATCGAATATGAAAACTCATTAAAATACTCACACTTTGACAAATACCAAGTAAAATACATTTTTACTACAAAATACTCAAAACCTATCAGTAGTTAACCATTTCATGTAAAACACTTTAAAATAACCATTTTGTCATGTACACTGTTTTAACAATTCAACTTGAACTCACGCTCCTCGATTTCTATAGTTACACTATCGTCATCCAGATGTTCAACGTCTTAAGGCAAAGACCACATACTTCATAGGTTCACCTCATAATTTCTCCTTGAATACATCGATTCAAACAGTCTATGGTTCTAATCCGACCAATTAATCCGACTCAAAACCGTCCACTTAATGCAATCACCATACTTACCGTCACTCCAAGTAACGAATAATAAAATCATCAACCCTTTGCTAATAGTTACCCATTCAGAAACTTTCTTACTACCCCAACGGTCGACATACCAAGGCAGTTCACGGAAGCACGAGAATGAATAAGAAAGAGATTAACAAAATCGAACACGAAGGAAATGTACTACCATGTCTACAAATATCATAACATTAGTATAAATCAAATACAAGGGAACGTACTACTACTTTACCAATTGTCATAGTAACGGCACCTCAAGTACCATCACGTATAAATATCCTCATAATAACATTAGCTAGGTGAGATTATGAACATATAATACATAAAGGTTCTCATTACCATCGCCACAACGCTTGATAACCATAGTTTCCGTCGACTCTAAGACTAACCCATATTAGTGTTGATCCAAACTCTCTCAGTGATTTGATAACGACCCTTTTCTATGCTTAGTGAAAATTACGTTTTAGTATGTATTAGTGTTTCACCATCAGCGATCAGACTGAGTCTGTTCAGTTATCGCTGATAGTCTTTCTTATAAACATTTCTATGTATTAGTGTTTCACTATCAGTGATCAAACTGAGTCTGTTCAGTTATCACTGATAGTTCCTAAAGTAAACAACCAACGTAATCCCTGAAGACAAGTCTCGCGTCAACAGATGTTCATAGCTGAATCAAAGACGAAGCTGTTGAACAAAGAGAAGTCTACTAGTGACCTGATGCGGATATCAGTGAAGCAAAGACAACTCTACCAATACGCGAAGGAACATGAGAAAAAGCTTCAGCGATAGCTGAACCTCTTTATCTCTGAACTTAGAGATACTCAGCGATCAAACGATCACAAAGCTTATGCCTCAAGTTTCCTTTTGTCTATCCTTGCACAACCTAGTACGATGTGTCAGAACGGACAAGTCTCTGCAATCATTCGTACAACAACTCTGTTTACTACACTGTTCATGACCCGGCCGAAAGCATGTCTCCCAAAAGTCAGTTTATCAAAGCCAATCTGTGAACACCACGTGTAAAGTATCCTGCCATGCATTTAATGCATAGGGTATAAATAGGAAGTTCACCCCTTCATCTAAAGGTGTGCTTCATCCTTGAACCCAATATAGAAACCCTTGTTTTCTATATCTCTAATCCCCCATTCTCTGAACTTCTTGTGCAATTATCTTAGTGGTTCTTAAGTTTGTTTAGATTGAGTCTGTCTTAATCTTATTCCGCAACAAACTTGTAAATTGTATTTTGATTCTTCAATAAACAATTTATTAAACTTTAAATTCTGTGTTTGTATTCAACCCCCCCTTCTACAAACTTGTTTAGCACCTTCGGGACCAACAAGTGGTATCAGAGCAGTTTGTTTAAATCTAATAAACAAGATCTTGCTGTATACTCTTCCTTGCTATTCTAAAATGGCATTAAACACAAACACAAACTACTATGATAATGGTTCACTTTCTAAACCTCCTCGATTTAGCAGAGATAACTTTTCTCTATGGAAAAATCGAATGATGCTATTTCTTGAAGGTGCGGATCCTACTATACCTGAATATATAGAAAACGGACCCTATGAACCTGTTAGAATTATAGCTGCGGTTCCCGCTACTGCCACCACTGAAGCTGTCCCTGAACGATATGTCGTTAAGGAAATAAGACAGTGGAGTGATGAAGATAAAAAGAAGGCAGGCATAGATGCAAGAGCAAAGACCATTATTTCAATGGCTCTGCCTGATGAAGTTTTCCATTCCATCATGCATCTGAAAACTTCTAAAGAAATGTGGGAAACCATATGTGTTCAATATGAGGGCACCACTGAAATCCAAGAGACTCGAAAGATTAACTTGGTAAGACAGTATGAAAGTTTCATCGCTGGTAAGAATGAATCTCTTTCTGACGTTCATCAGCGATTTAACTGCCTAATAATTGACCTAAGAACTGTTGGTAGGACCTATTCTAATTCTGAGGTCCTAACAAAATTCTTGGAATGTCTTCCTGAAAGCTGGGACAGTTATTCAATATGTCTTAAGCTGACAAAAGACTTACATACTCTCTCCTTAAGCACTCTATATGGAATACTGCTCAACTATGAGCAATCTAATCTACTGAAAAAGAATCTTATAAAAGATTCTAAAGACTCTAAAAGCACTCATGTTGCTTTAGTCTCTTCAGAGATAATTCCATCTCAGCGATCTACTCTCACTATCACTGAGTTAGATTCTGAATCTGAGGATCTATCAGACCCTGATCTTTCAGAGTTTGATGAGTCCTTAGCACTCTTGACAAACTCTTTTAAGAGATTTGCAAGAAAGAGTAACTTCCGAAGAAGTAAACCTCTCTCTATTACTGAAAAGCCAAAATCAACTCCGGTTGATAAGGCTACTGCCACTTGCTATAACTGCGAAAAGATTGGACATTTTGCTAGTGAGTGCAGGTCGAAAAAGGTCTTCAAACCTTCTACCTCAAGAAGATCCAGTGATGACAAATACCTTAAGCTGAAGAACAAATATCAAAAGCTGAAAAGCTATCAGCGAAAAGGTAAAGGTCTCATCGCTGAAGAACACGACTGGGCTGAATCAGAAGAATCATCTTCTGATGAAGAAGAAGTCGCTAATCTTTGCCTCATGGCTGAGATTAAAGAAGAAGTGGAAGATCCATCTGAATCTTCTATGAGCTACATATCATCTCAGGTATCTATCTCTACAAATCCCTCTCTACCTGAAGCTGAGAGAAGTCGCGCTGTTGATGTACTGACGATTGACCTTTATAATGCCCTAAACGACAAAACTCAAGCTGAGAACAAAAATGTTCATTTAACTCAAGAGCTGGAGAAATGTCATGAAAAGATCAAAGAACTAAATCTTTTAGAAGAAAAGTTGAAAGATCAAGTCATTATAAATGAAATCATCAGTATTGAACGCGAACAAGCCATCGCTGCTCTAAAAACAGAAAAGGCTCATGTTGAAAAATGGTGCAAATCATCAACAAAGATCTCTGAGATAATAAATGCTCAAACTCCTGATAGTGATAAAACTGGTCTTGGTTTTTGGACACCTCAGGACGATCCTAAGAAAGAGAGTTCCTCGCTTAAGTTTGGAACCTTTGTCACCTCCTTCTTTGACACTTCTTACAATCAACTCTATCCCTGTTCTTCTTCAAATCCCATCCCTGAGGAAAAATCCAAAGACACTAAGTCTACGGATAAAGGAAAGTCCATTCTCCTTCCTCAGAAGGCAACCAGGAAAGCAAAGCTGAAAGTTCCTTCTAAACCTTCAGCTAAGCAATCCTCTAGCTCTGTGATAGAAAATTTTGATCTCTGTCCTCCAAAGCTGAAGATTGACCTTAAACCTTCGAGATCTGAAGAAATGAAAATTCCTCCCAGATCTCAAGAGAAAAGTCTTCTTGGACCTGGCCCTGCTCATCTTAAACTTGCAAAACCTTCTACTTCTGGTCCTAAAACCATTTTTAGATACATAAAGTGTTATCACTGTGGTTTTACTGATCATATTGCAAGCAAATGTCCAACTGCCACTAAAGCTGATAAAATAGCTAAAGTGAAGAAAAATGCTTCTAAAGCTGAGAAGGTCACCAAGGCTGAAAAATCAACCAAGGTGAAAAATTCCACAAAGGTTAAGAAATTAACCAAAATGAAGATTACCACTGAATCTGAATTTTCATCAACTGAGAATACTACTGAACTTACCTTATCCACTAACTCTGAAGGACCCATTGAAAAGTGGGTACCAAACAACGCTTAATCTTCCTTATGTGTGCAGGGATCAAAGGGCATCTGGTATCTTGATAGTGGATGTTCTCGTCATATGACTGGACAAAGAGACCTGCTCACTGAATACAAGGAAGAAAAAGGTCCCTCTGTGACCTTTGGTGGAAATGGTAAAGGATTTACCCGAGGGTTTGGTGTCCTCAGCAATGGGACAACTACCTTTCGAAGAGTCGCTTATGTAGATGGACTGAAGCATAATCTTCTAAGCATCAGTCAGCTATGTGATAAAGACTATGAAGTACGCTTTACTAAGAAAGCATGTTCAGTGTTAAATGAGAAAGGAAAACTTGCTCTCAGTGGTCATCGCAGAGAAAATGTCTATGTAATAGATATGGACTCTACTATCACTGAAAACTTATGTTTTCTATCTAAAGCCTCTTCTGATGTCAACTGGCTATGGCATAAAAGGCTCTCTCATCTAAACTTCAAAACCCTGAATTCTCTCTCATCTAAGGAACTGGTTTCTGGTCTTCCTCAGCACTCATATGCTAAAGAATCTCTCTGCTCAGCATGTGAAAAAGGAAAACAAACAAAAGCAAGTTTCAAGTCGAAACAAGTTTCCTCAGTGACAAGTCCTCTTCAGCTCTTGCATATGGATCTATTTGGCCCTGTCAACATCCAATCAATAGCTGGAAAGAAATATACACTTGTCATTGTAGATGAATATTCTCGCTACACCTGGGTTATCTTTCTTCGCTGTAAGAGTGATACTCCAAAAGAACTAATATCTTTTGTGAAAAAGATGGAAGTGCTGAACAATCTTACTGTTCGTTCAATAAGAAGTGATCATGGAACTGAATTCAAAAATAGTTCCCTGAACAATTTCTTTGAGAACAAGGGAATCTCTCACAACTTCTCTTCAGTAAGAACACCTCAGCAAAACGGAGTCGCTGAAAGAAGAAACAGAACGATCATAGAAGTTGCTAGATCAATGCTCAGCGATTCTCATCTCCCTACTCAATTTTGGGCTGAAGCTGTAAACACTGCATGTTTTACTCAAAACAGATCGCTGATAATAAAGCGATTTGAGAAGACAGCTTATGAACTTTTTGTTGGAAGGAAGCCTTCTATCAGCTTTCTTCATATCTTTGGTTGTCAGTGCTTTATCTTAAACAACAGAGATCAACTTGGAAAGTTCGACCCAAAAGCTGATGATGGAATATTTCTAGGATATTCCTCCATCTCCAAAGCCTACAGAGTTTTCAACAAGAGAAGACAAACCGTAGAAGAAACAATTCACGTCACTTTTGATGAAACTCGCTCAGCGAACTCCAAACCAATCGCTGACAATGAAGAGTTAAATGCTTGGATGCTTTCTCACTACAGAGAAACTGAACCTTTCTTCTCTAACCATCAGCATTCAGATCCTCCAGTCGCTGATGATGATCCAAACATTATACATCCTACCGCTGAATCCAACTCATGGGTTTCAGCTGAACCTCTAAACACACTCCTACCATCAAATCTGCCTTCGTCTGAAAACCTCTCCAGTGAATCTACTCAACAGTTAATCGCTGATGAACCTCAATCGTCATCATCGATAAACATTCAAATTGTTGATCCAACCTCTGAGTTAAGCAATAATGCTTCTGCTCAGCGATGGACCAAAGATCACCCAATAGATCAAATTCTTGGTGATCCAGATGCAGGTATTCAGACACGACGAAGCTCAGGTAATATCTGTCTCTTTGTAAACTTTCTATCTTTAATGGAACCAAAGAAGACTGATGATGCCCTCAGAGATCCAAACTGGGTCAGTGCTATGCAAGAAGAGCTGACTGAATTCTCTCGAAACAAAGTTTGGAATCTCATTCCTAGACCATCTGATAAAACTGTAATAGGCACCAAATGGGTGTTTAGAAACAAGTTAGATGAACATGGAACTGTAACCCGCAACAAGGCTCGACTTGTTGCTCAGGGATACAGACAAGAGGAAGGCATAGACTATGATGAAACCTTTACCCCTGTGGCCAGGCTCGAAGCAATTCGACTATTCTTAGCTTATGCAGTCTATAAAGACTTCATCGTCTATCAAATGGACGTAAAATCAGCGTTTCTAAATGGAAAGCTGAATGAAGAAGTCTATGTAGAACAACCACCAGGGTTCTATGACCCTAAGCATCCAAATTATGTTTATAAATTGGATAAGGCTCTCTATGGTCTAAAACAAGCCCCTCGTGCTTGGTATGACACTCTCTCATCTTTTCTTATCTCTGAAAATTTTGAACGTGGCAAGATTGATAATACGTTATTTTTCAGAAAGATAAAAGGTCATATAATTCTTGTACAAATATATGTCGATGACATAATATTTGGTTCTACTAACCCATCTCTGTGTACTCGCTTCGCTGAAAGAATGAAGAAAGAATATAAAATGAGTATGATGGGTGAGCTGACATATTTTCTTGGTCTTCAGATTAAACAATCTGACAAAGGTACTTTTATCAACCAAGGTAAATATGTTAAAGATATGTTGAAAAAGTTTGATCTTACTCAAACCTCAGCTATGAAAACTCCTATGGCACCACCCCTGACACTTAACAAAGATCCTTCTGGAAAACCTGTTAATGTCACTGCTTACAGAGGAATGATAGGCTCTCTGTTGTATCTCACAGCAAGCCGACCTGACATCATGTACTCTACTTGTTTATGTGCATGCTATCAATCTGAACCCAAGGAATCCCATCTGATCGCTGTAAAGCGAATTTTCAGATATCTGAAAGGAACTCCTAACCTCGGTCTTTGGTATCCCAAAGACTCAGGGTTCGATCTAACTGGTTATTCTGATAGTGATTTTGCAGGATGTAAACTTGACAGAAAGAGTACCACTGGTGGATGTCAACTCTTGGGAGGAAAGCTGGTAAGTTGGACAAGCAAGAAGCAAAATTCTGTGTCCACTTCCACAGCTGAAGCTGAATACGTAGCCGCTGGAAGCTGTTGTTCTCAAATCTTATGGATGAGAAATCAACTATTAGATTATGACCTTCAGCTGTCAAAAATTCCTATCTATTGCGACAGCACTAGTGCTATCGCTATAGCAAATAATCCAGTGCTACATTCAAAGACAAAACACATAGAGATCAGATATCACTTTATCAGAGATCATGTGATGAATGGTGATATTGAACTTCACTTTATCCCTACTGACTTTCAGCTTGCTGATATATTCACCAAACCTCTTGATGAGACAAGGTTCAACTTTCTCATCAGTGAGCTTGGAATGCTGAATCTTGAAGAATAATTCTTCAGCATTCATGCATTGTGTCAGTAATCAAAAGTTTCCCTTCATCATTCTCTGATAAATATTCTGACTCTCAGGTATGATTTCTCGATCCCCACAACTGAATCTTCATTCAGTTGAGATATTTTTTTAAAAAAAAAATATAAAACTTAATCACTGAATCTTTCTTCAAATGATTAAAAGCTTTTTGAAATTAAATTTATCACTGATATTTATATTCAGTGATCCTTTTACAAGAAAATCTATCCCTACTTTTTCATCAGGGATACTTTCAAAAAGAGAAAATTCTATCGCTGATTTTTCTTCAGTGATAATTTCAAAACGGAAAAATGAAACGTCTCTTTCCCATGACGTCATTTTGAGCGGATAATCCACGACACGCCTTTTTTCTGACACGTTCGTCCGTTGCTCTTCTATCCAATCAACTTTGTGAAACGTGTCAATGTCATGATGATTTTTTCCCGCCTCATTCTTTCTCTCTCCTCTATCTCTTTGTATAAAAGGAATTCTTCTCTCCTTTATACGGTTTACGCTTTCAAAACTTTCATAGCAAGAAATACTCTCTTTCAAGAACACTCAAGCAGGTAAACCCAGAATATTGAATCTGCAAATCCTCTTCTTCGATATAAACAGGTTTATTTCATGTTTATGTGCATTGTTTGTCTGCTTTCTATTTTTTTTAAAATCCTACTCGTTCTTGTTCTTCATGGATTTTATAATTTATTTTGTTTAAAACTAAAAATCATTCTTTCTGATTTTATGTTTTTTTTTAAAATAAAAACCTTTTGGTTTTTAAAGTGTTCTTCATTCTTTCTACCCAGAACACTATTTTTCTCTTCCTAAAAATAACTTGATATTCTTCCAGTTTCCCCTCATCTAGAGAAACTGGTAATCATATTATTTTTAAATCATAATCATTTCTTCTATTATGCTTCTTTCCATAACAGAAATGGCACAATCTTCAATCGTTGCTTCCAAGCATGTGCGATTCGCTATCACTGAAGTTGAGATTACTAAATGTAATCATCTGGGAAGACTCGACTTTAAAGCTGACAAATACCCACATCTGGTGGAAGCTGCTGAATTTCTTAAACAATCATGCATAGCTTACGCGATCACTGTGGATCCTAAGCCTTCAAAGACTCTACTCCAGCAGTTCTGGTTCACTGCTGATGCCACTGAACTCACCAACAAAAAGGGTGAACGAGTCCCTGCTATCTCCTTCAGCACGGATTTGGGTCCAGGGAGCATGACCGCTCTTAGCCTCAGGAAATCTTTGAGATTCCCTGACAAACCAAAGAGTGGGTTCGACGCACTCCCCACTGATGCTGAGCTGATCTCCTTTCTGGATGCAATGGGTTATTGTTGGGAAAACAAACCGAGATCTTCTATTCCCAACAAAAAGCTCACTAAGATTCTCAAAGCTCAGATGCCTTCACAACTGAACTTCATCTTCTCCCACATAATTCAGTGCATGAGCGGGAAGAGTGGTTCGCTGGATCAAGCCAGCAAAACACAACTGCAAATGGCCTACTCAGTAATCGCTGGTCAAAACTTTGACTACGCCACTGCCATCTTTGAAGACCTGAGATCGAGATTAGAGAAGCCTGAACGAGATCCCAATATCTCGTACGTACGTTTCATATGTACGTACATCAAGTTCCTCTATCCCAACACCTATCCCACCAAAGATGATGGCACTTTTGCCAGGATAGGTCAACGATCACTGGAGGTAAAGCCACTCGCCAACGAGGTAAGTATCTCTCTCCTTCGTTCTCGTCTCTCTCTTCATTCTTCTTTTTCAGCGACCACGCAGACGGTTCCTTCGTCTGCTATCCCTGTCGCTACCACTACTTCCAAACGACCATCAGCTGGTCCGATTGGTCCTTTTAAGAAGGCCAAAAAGACTAAGGAAAGTACTCCTTCTAGTACTATACCTGAGGAAGCTTCTCAACAAGCTACCTTAGATGCTTTTGTGGGTCTTTCCTCCACAACTCCAGCAGTCACTCAACCTGTCGTGTCAGCGATTTCAATCGCTGTCACACCATCAGTGACCCCACCTACTATCTCATCCGCTGAGATTGACCCCACCTACTATCTCATCCGCTGAGATTAACCCCAACCTTACTTCTATCCCCATAATTCTTCCCTCTCCTTCTTTGGTCTCTGAACCCCCTACCGCTGATAATGACAAAGTGGGGGAGAAAGCTGAAGAAACTTCTATCGCTGCTGCTGGGGAAGCTAAGACTTCAAAGAAACCTCCCTCTCAATCTGAGGGGGAGAAGGCGAAAGAACCCTCCTCATCTATTCATTCTCTTCTCTTTGAAGATGATGAGGAAGAAGACGATGAAGAGGAAGATGATCTAGATCTTGTTGATCAAGAAAAGGATCAACCCTCCAATGATGACGACGACGATGAAGAAGACCAATCTATGTGGTTCTCCAAGCCGAACGTTTCATCAGGGACAACTTCGCAAGAGGTTGTCAAAGCAGGGGTGAGAGGTGATACATCTTCAAGCGCTCCTTCGCAGAGCAAAGACAAGCAACCAATCGCTGAAGAATGCTTGAGGACTGGATCACAATCTGAGGGGGAGCATCCTTCTCAGGTATGTCTTTCAATTGTACCACTCTCCTACTCTTTCCAAACCCCTATTTCCTTCTAGCCTTTCTCTTTCTTTTTCTAAAAATATACACTTATCCCTTCTTTCCTTCATTTTTCTATCCAGACAGTTCTCACCCCTGCTTAAGGGTTCTGAACTACAAATAATTCCAGCTGCTATCGCTGAAGAAATAATCCCAATCTCTATCGCTGAGATTGATGATGAAGAAGAAGAAGATTCCCTGGTCCATCCAGGAAGGCCCTCTCAACCATCTCATTGGTCAGAGGAAGTGATGAAGAAAAGAGCTGAAATGATCGCTCAACTAGAAAGTCAACGGCTGAAAGTCCCTCTTCAAACATCCTTCTCAGAGCTCGACTTCCTCACTAAAGCTGAACGAGAAGAATCTGCCAAAGCTGAGAAACTGATCGCTGAATGCAGACGAGATGCCCAAATCGCTTTAAAGATTCAATCTTCTCAAGTCAAGGACAAGAAGCTGAAAAGAAAGCCTGTGGAAGTTCAAGCTGCACTGCTGAAAGAAATTGAAGAGGAACGATCCAAAGAACAAGAGATCAACGATAAGTCCATTGAATGGTGCAAACAGAAGATGGATTATCGCTCTGATCTTCTTCCAATAACAGCCGTGACTATCTTTGGTCGCAAGAAGAAGGATCAACTCTCAGTGACCATGGAGATTACCAGAGAGGATGGAACTCAGAAAGCTATGTACGTTTCCAAACTTGAAGGTTTCGGGTTTACAGAGTGGATAGAATTCTGGGATGCGCTGAAGAAATCGAAATCTACATACAGAGGCTACGTTGAAGGACTTCTTAAAGCTCTCATCAACAGAGTCACTTCTGTACTAAACCTGCCATCTCCTATCCCTCCCAATCCCAAGAAACTCAAAAGAAGAATCGGGTCCTCCTCCTCTGAAGACGTCGCCATCATCAGGAATGAAACTTCTATCAAATTTTCAAGAGATGCACTGTTTGGTCCTCCTCCTGATCTTTCAGTTATGGATTTATCTCTGCCTCCTGGTGGTCCTTTCCAAGCTGGTCAAGTAATTGATCATCCTTATGGAATATTCTTCAGAGATGATGATGAGGAACTCAGATTTCAAAGAGTCTCTGAGATTCCTATCTGTCCTCTGAATCATCTCAAGGATCTATTATGCTTATGGTGTGACTTCTTCCCTGCTGCTGAGAAAATCAAAGAAATTATCAGCCAAGAATCTTTGGAACGAAGACAGAAAGGAGAAGAAATACCTGAGTATATGATAAATCCTCCTAAATCTTCTTATAGCTGATAGATTAGTTTTCTCTTCTGTAATCTATTAGTTGTACTTACAGTAGTTAGTAATTTACTTGTAATTTTCATTCCTTGTAATTCTATTCCTGAATTAATGAAATTTCAGTAAAGTACTTAACTTCATCAGTGCTGTAAAAGATCCCTCAAAATAGTAATTGGGACATGTATGTTACGAGTCCTGATTATTCCATCATTTTGAATCATAAAGTAATTTTCTTCAGTTACTTTGTCATTATCAAATAGGGGGAGATTATTGATCCAAACTCTCTCAGTGATTTGATAACGACCCTTTTCTATGCTTAGTGAAAATTACGTTTTAGTATGTATTAGTGTTTCACCATCAGCGATCAGACTGAGTCTGTTCAGTTATCGCTGATAGTCTTTCTTATAAACATTTCTATGTATTAGTGTTTCACTATCAGTGATCAAACTGAGTCTGTTCAGTTATCACTGATAGTTCCTAAAGTAAACAACCAACGTAATCCCTGAAGACAAGTCTCGCGTCAACAGATGTTCATAGCTGAATCAAAGACGAAGCTGTTGAACAAAGAGAAGTCTACTAGTGACCTGATACGGATATCAGTGAAGCAAAGACAACTCTACCAATACGCGAAGGAACATGAGAAAAAGCTTCAGCGATAGCTGAACCTCTTTATCTCTGAACTTAGAGATACTCAGCGATCAAACGATCACAAAGCTTATGCCTCAAGTTTCCTTTTGTCTATCCTTGCACAACCTAGTACGATGTGTCAGAACGGACAAGTCTCTGCAATCATTCGTACAACAACTCTGTCTACTACACTGTTCATGACCCGGCCGAAAGCATGTCTCCCAAAAGTCAGTTTATCAAAGCCAATCTGTGAACGCCACGTGTAAAGTATCCTGCCATGCATTTAATGCATAGGGTATAAATAGGAAGTTCACCCCTTCATCTAAAGGTGTGCTTCATCCTTGAACCCAATATAGAAACCCTTGTTTTCTATATCTCTAATCCCCCATTCTCTGAACTTCTTGTGCAATTATCTTAGTGGTTCTTAAGTTTGTTTAGATTGAGTCTGTCTTAATCTTATTCCGCAACAAACTTGTAAATTGTATTTTGATTCTTCAATAAACAATTTATTAAACTTTAAGTTCTGTGTTTGTATTCAACCCCCCCTTCTACAAACTTGTTTAGCACATTCGGGACCAACAATTAGAAATTCTACCCATCTCACAAATCATTGCCTAACGTACTCAGTCTAAGTCTAGACATCTTACATTCATGCCTAGTTCACTTAAACTAGAGCTTTGATACCAACTTGTAACACCCTAAAAATAGGGATAACAAAAATCCGAAAAACGGACAATAAATAGCAACCAACTAATCTAATTTCTACAACCAGAAAAGAGATTACAATTAAGGGTGTCATTTATAAACCCAAAGGTTCTCCTACCAAAAGTAAGGCCAAATGCAACATTCCCAAATCTCTCACTCAAGCACTATGCCAGCTTAGAACCGGTGCCGCTAAAACCTGAGATACACATCGACACCAAACAAGTGTTAGGCCAAAAAGCCTAGTGAGTTGAACAATAAAATAGCATGGTATAACATATTTGACTCTTATCCGCAGTTAACCAATTAATCACGTAGATGTGGAGTCAACGGGAGCGACCCATATCTCCAAGCCGGTTCACCCTAAGAGGCAATGCACCTTGAAGCCGAACACCGTGGCAACCTAAAGGCCCGACACGCATCGAGGAATACCAGTCAGGAAATTCCCCGACGGCGGAGGTATAGGTACATAAGAGGCTACCGCTCAAGGGAATTTCTACATATGTCACCCACCTACATTCCTATAGTGAATCACAGACTCGGTTCGTCCACATTATGCAAATAGGAGGTCCTTAGGTATATTTCAACCAATTATAATCCAATACCAACCATGGGTACAATATCACCCTCCTAATAGCAAAAGTCCATCATAAGACTTACATATCTACATAACCACGTTGCAGATACAATATCACCACAATTATATTCCAAATGAAAATCACCATGATATACCAACATATATTCCTTCTTCATGTCAAATACCCATTGTGGGCACACATAATGAAAATCCCCAAATAATTACCCAACATCGAGTAAATCATGGAATGATACCTCATATACCCATATTTCACATAATCTCATGAAAATACCATCAAATACATAAACCCGTAAAGATGACCATTTTGAGCAATTATGTGATAATAACAACAAATAAGCAAATATGATGTGTATCCAGTTTTAACAAAAGTTTAGTAAACTCACCTTGCTAGATTTAGACTAAATCTAGATTTTACCCACTTAGAACTTTCCTTGAAGAACTTGATTCTTCAAACCAAATCTTCCAAAACCTAGATCCACAAGGTTTCAACCATAAAATATACATAATAAAACACTTAGAATCATTCCCCAAACATTCTATACCAAAATCCCCAAATATGGCAAGAACCCTAATTTTGACCCAAAACTCCCAAAATTAACCAAACCTAAATTTAGAGAAATTAAACACTAGAAAACATCAATGGAGCATTTATAACTTATTTCATGGTTTAGAAATGGTTAGAATGACTTACAATTGGGTTTCTTGGAAAACCCCAAAAATGGTCAAAAATGGTGATGAGATGATGAAGAAGATGAAGATGGAGCTTCCAAACCGAAATCAAGGATGTAACACCCAATTTCTAGCAATAGATGATATGATTTGGGTGAAGCAAAACCCTAGAATCGGTTTCTATGAAGGTAAGAAGATGAAAGGAAAACTTGGGGAGGAAAATGAGATGAGAATGAGAAATGAGGAATATTTGAGAAAAAAACGTATATAAAAAAAACATCCAGCCATTCTCGTGGGTTGATCCGTAGGTTCAACTTCTGCAACCCACATAATAAGGTACCCTAATTTTCATTCTCGTAGGTTGCTCCGTGGGTTCAGCTTCAGCAACCCACATAACAAGGTACCCTAATTTTCATTCTCGTAGGTTGCTCCGTGGGTTCAGCTTCAGCAACCCACATAACAAGGTACCCTAATTTTCATTCTCGTAAGTTGCTCCGTAGGTTCAGCTTTAGCAACCCACATAAGAAGGTACCTCAGCCACTGATTTTGGTAAATTGATTTTTCTTCTTACTTGGCCAAATCCCGTTTCGGTCATAACTTATTCGTTATAGCTCCGTTTTCGCTCTGGAAAGAACCGTTGGACTCGTAATTGAATCCTTCATCCATCAAGACTATAAAATCAAGGATTGAAGCCCAAAATCAAATATCTTATTTTTTCTTAATATATCGATTTCGGTATAAACTGGAAATGATACATTTCAAAAATCGGGGTGTTACATCCACTAATCCCCGCTCCCAAAAATAAGTATTCGTGCATCCACTCTAATCAAGAACACGATTCCAGCTCTCAAGGTGACGTTTCCTTCTCCAGGTTCATCTCTTCTTAAAATCTCAGTTAACTTTGTTACCTTATTTCTAATTGCGTTCTCGATCTTCTTCATCTTCAAGATTAGGGTTTGTTTTAATTTTTCTCAGGTTAGGTTTTGTTTCTATTAGTGATGTTTTCATGGAGAACCTTCATGTCCCGATTGTTTTTTTTGCATAAGATGTCTTTATCGTTTATAACTTCCAGCTAAATCCAAGAACTCTCATCACACAGAGGATTAAGGTAAAGTTTCTACTATAACTCTCTGGATTCATATCACTTTATCTATTCTCCAAAAACTTGTAACTCCTAAAACAAGCTTCCAAACTTAGAAAAGATTTATATTTTGATTTTGATTTTATAACCTACATCTATACTTTTCCCATGGTTTTCTTTCAAAAGGTAACATGCATTTCATTTTTGGTATCCAACATTGGAGTTCTTATTCTGTGGAATGCTTGTTCTTATCATACATGGATTCTTTACTTTTGGAAGAATGTTAATTTCTTTGCTTATAGTTGCATTTCATCGTTGGCTTTAAATAGATTTATAACTGTTGGAAAATGTTTGTAAAAATATGATTTTTTACTAACTTTGGACACATTTAAATACATGTATATGTATTGTACATATCTAACTCTTCGTGGGTTTGTGTTCTCCTATATGAGAGCTTCGAATCAATATATTATGTGTCCAAAACGGAATATGTGTGAATGAGATATCGATGCTCAAAGTTGAGTGTTTGGGATGAAATTGGCAAAATCAAGTGGGTGTGGAATCTTGTCCCACATAGGAAGGAGGAACAAATTCCTTGTGGTTTATAACCTTGAATGTGGGAGGAGCTTACAAGCTCTTTGTTTGGTTTTACTCCAACACCTACCCGCACGCAGGGGGTGTCGATTGAGACTTTCATAGGCTAAAATCGGCGAACTTGTGCGTGGGCGTGACCTGCGGACACAAATGCCGCTCCGAAATCTTGTGCTCGCGCAGAGTGGTTTTTGCGAATTTTTTTGTTTTGATCCAGTGGTGTGAGCGGGTGAACCCGTGCGGCTGACCGCGCCAAGCACTGGAATGTGAACCCAATCAGTGTCCCGCGTGGGTCGTGGCACAGATAGACCCGCACGGCCACTAGCGCCGAGCACTGGAGTTTTTCGAAACAGTGTCCCGTGCGGGTGGACCCGCGCGGAGTTTTGGTTTCAATTTCTTCCGTAACTCCCAAATTAATTATATTGATTATTGAAATTAATATTTTAATTACTATTTAATTAAAATATTAAGTGTGGCAGTTTCTATTGTCAATATAAAATGGAGTGACTGGTTGAACTCGATAGAGAACATCGAACATCGAAAACTGATATCTCTCTAAAGCTTCTGCATACAAGAATCCGGCGACATTTTCAGGCGAGTGGTTATATCCGGCAGTACATTCTGCTTACGCTGTTGTACCCTGGGAACAGACGGCGAATCTGTTTAAGGGAATCGTGTCTTACACGAGCCTCAACGTCGTTTATATTTCATCTGTTGATTCCGTCAATTTCCTTTGTATTCATGTTATTACTAATCACTTTGTTGAATTTGTAGTTTATTACATACGTTGTAATATTATATGTATTTAAAGTACATATATTGAAATACCAACAATCTTAAACAGATTTTAATCGAGTTTAGCTCGATTCATTTGGTTATCTGTTTTGTGTAAACATATTTTATATCGAATTTATTTCGATTTGATACAAATCAAGTATTGTCTCGATTTAAGGGTATAAGAATATATTTGTATAAACAGATAGATAATCGAGTTGTTTCGATTTAATTCGTTTTATGTGAAAAAGAATTTCTATCGACTTTGGTTCGATTTAATTCTTTTTATCTTTTGTATAAACATATTTTAAATCGTATTTGTCGATTTAAATAATTATTGTTTGTAAACAGTTTGTAAAATCTAGTTTGTTTCGATTTGTGGAAAAAGATTACTAAAATTGAGTTTATTTCGATTTTGTAGAAAAAGATTTTAAGTCGAGTTTGTCTCGATTGTGTTCCGATTTTGTGGAAACGGAAATCTAAAATCGAGTTTGTTTCGATTTTGTGGTTCTAAATCGAATTTGTTTCGATTTTGTGTAAACAAATTCTAAAACGAGTTTGTTTTAATTTAAGCCATTTTTCTGTTTATATAAAAGGATTCTCAATCAAGTTCGTATTTGATTTCATTCCTTCTCCGTTTTGTGTAAACAGATTGAGATTGAGGTACTAAATTGTTCACTTGAAATTTGTTTTCTACGATGGTGAACGAGTATGTGGTGGGAATGATCATGGATCTCACAGCCATGGTCTCGGAGTTGAATGTGATTGGTGCAAACTCTTGAGAATGGTGGATTGATACCGGAGCGACCCGTCATGTGTGTCATGACAAGAGAAACTTCGACACCTACAAGGATGTTGATGATGGGCAAAAGCTCTTTATGGGTAATGCCGCCACCGCCGATGTCAAGGGTATTGGAGACGTCATTTTGAAGATGACCTCCGGGAAAGAGCTCAAGCTTAAGGATGTTTTGTATGTCCCAGAGCTTCGAAAGAACCTCGTTTCGGGTTGGTTGTTAAACAAGTTTGGTTTCAAACTAGTGTTTGAGTCGGGTGAATTTGTTTTCTCCAAAAATGGTATGCATATGGGTAAAGGATATGCCTTTAATGGCATGTTCAAGTTGAATGTAATTGTTGTTAATGGAATGGATAAAGCAACTTCAAGTTATGTTTATTTGCTTGAATCTCAAAATGTTTGGCATGGCCGTTTAGGACATGTAAATTTTAATTCCATTCGACATTTAATTAAATTAAACTGCATACCAAAATTTGATTTTGACTCAAATCACAAGTGCCCCACATGTGTAGAATCCAAACTTACTAGAACATCTTTCCAATCGATTGAAAGGAAAACGAACCCCTTGTTTAGACGTATTTCACGTGTCTTTATAATTATATCTAGAAGAATTTTGTATTCCGCCGCATTGCGCGGGCACTCAACTAGTACTATATAGTAGTAGCCTAAAAAAATTAATATATTAAAGACATCTAAAAAATTGTAGCATATAATAAGAGGCAAACAAATTTAGTGAATAATAAGGGCCCAAAAACATATTAACTAATTACACTGAAAAACTAAATAAAAAATAATAGTTGGTCATTCGTTATATTCTATTCCTTTTGCCTTTTTAATTGTTCAAGGTCCAATACTATTGTTATCTCTATTTGCTTGACTGTTTTCGTGCTTCAACAATTCAACATATAACAACTTTAAGCTCATGTGTTTGTTGTTGCTATATGTTTTTGTTGGATATTTTTTTTTATCTATTTGTGCTTAAAATGACTATTGTTATTTGTTTATGTAGTTCACGACTTTGCGTAATTGCTTTTGTTGGTTATTGCTATATATTTTTTGCTTTTCCAAATGATTTTGTACTATTGTTTGATGACCGATCTATTGTTCTTATGAGTTATGACGTGTTACATGGTTTTGTGATTAATAAATAAATTTTCCCTACTAAATATATTCAGTAATGTCTCTTATATATGTCATGTCATGTTCTATAAACTTTTAATCCTACCATCTTATTTAGTGAAGCAAGAAAAGAATGAAAAAAAAATCAAAACTTTTCATCAATTCATTGACTTCTTCATCTTTCATTAGGATTATGCTACACATCACAACATTATATTTAAGTATTCAAGCAACAGTTCATTGAGCATGCAGATTATATGTTTCTTTCATTATTTATTTTTATTGGATCTTAATTAATCAACTTTTCTTCCATATTCCTACTGATCCTCATTTGTCTATATGTGTAGAAAACCTTGATAATCTTATCTATCATTGATGTCTCATTGACTCTCTTGATTACTTCTCTACATAAGTTATCTTTTTGTATCAGAAGAACACATATTTCTTGTTATGAACTAAGAAAAATCTTACCTTTTAAAAAGCTTACCAACCATAGTAGATGGCCAAACTCATATCTATATATTAGGACTTCAAAATTATCCTTGTTTTAATACATTATACTTTTGGTTGCTAATTACCTAATAACGAGTACATAAATCTTAAGTACTATCTTATATATACTAAAAAAGAATAAGATTTCTTTTCTCCATGAACTATTAACATTTCGTGTATTCAACTTTTGTTACTAATGAAAAATGTCTGCTGAATTTTTTTGGAGGACCCTGATTTTACATACGTCCAAGACCCATAAAATATCAGTAACGGACATGAATATAATCGTAATAATTGCATACCTTGTATAATAAGACAACCTAGTTGGCAAATATGAACGAGTAAAGTAGATGTTTTAATACAAGCTTCATGTAATTGTTTAACAAACTAAAACATTTTACATATTGATATCTTACAAATACAAAACATACATAACAAAAGTTTCATTGGTGGCCTATTCGGGAAACAGAAAAGTTGTGGGATGAAAGATACTAAGGTGGTGTTTTTTTTTTTTTTTAAATAAGCTCTTAATTGTCACTTATATTTAATTCAGTCAGACATAAAATAATTCAAACTGTTTGTTTTTTTTCCCTTTTCAGCGGGAAGTTCGTTTATTTAATAAATGAACGAACATAAACACATTTTTTTGTTCGTTTAGTTAAATGAACGAACATGAACAATGGTCTCGTTCGTTCATTTACGTTCGTGAACTTTCGTTTATTTATGTTCGTTCATTTATGTCCATTTACATTCGTTTATATATATAAATATATTATATATATCATGACATTAATGTGTAAAAGCATTAATTAAATTATTTTTTTATACCTCCTAAGTTTACCCGGTTTTTCATTTTGTTATGCTATTTTTTTACGAACGAAATGATGAGTAATGGTGGTTATTTTTTATTCATTTGTGTTCGTTCATTTATATTCGTTCATTTACGTTCGTTTATGTTTATTTATGTTCATTCATTTACGTTCATTTAACTCTTAATGAACGAACATAAACGAACACGAACAAACATATTTTCTTAACGAATGAACATGAACACAAAAAAATTTGTTCGTTTAGCGTTCGTGTTCGTTCGTTTGTTCGGTTAAGTTAAACGAACAAACACGAACAAGCCTCCGTTCGTGTTCATTCGGTTCGTTTACAGCCGTACCTAGAATCCAATAAAATCTCACTAATTAATCCAATTCAATTATCATTCAACTATCATCTAATTACCATCCAAGTAATAAATATATGTGATTAATAATATTTTACAATTTTGTTTTGGTTGATATTTATATGTATTGTTTTTTACTTTAGAATAAAATATATAAATAAATGATTGAAATTTGGATCAAGATATTAGATGTATATAACCAGATTTAGTGGATCATCTAATGGATGGAACCGATTCGATACAATTATTCATTTGTTTGGATTGGTTTGAATCAGTTATCCAATGTTAATTGGATTGTATCGGGCGACAAATTCCAACACCCAGTAGATGATTGGATCCGATTAGATCCATTTAAATCTATTGGATTCAACCGATAAAGAGCCTTATTTATAATAATTTATAAGTACAAGATTTAAACTCATATACACGACTTAGTCAAGAGGTAGACTAAATGCACCCCTATGATTGCTAAGAGCATCTCTAACAGATTTTATAAAATAGATAATTAAAACTCAAAATCTCTAACAATGATTACATTCATCTCCAATAGATTCTTAATTTTGGCGATTACAACATTAATTATATTATCAAAATAATTTATATATTTACTAAAATATTTTTTTATCTCTAATAAAAATTTAATATCAATGTTTCTTATGGGTGAGAAGATAATAAAATATTGTTTCTCTTAGGGGGGTTTGGTTCGCAGAATGTTTTTGGGTGAAATTGAATGTCAAAGGAATTTGACTTTGAAGAAATTGGAATGAGATGTTGTCAGGTTTGACCACCTGTTTGGTTGACAGAATTGGAATGAAATATGTTAAATGAATTGAAATTTTTTTGTTTGGTTCACAGATTGTAGCTTTGGAATTGGAATGGAATTTTGGTAAATGACCCAAATACCCTTTTTGATTATTTTAATTTTTTTAAACAAAAATACTTAAATGAAATAGTCATTAAATAGTTTAATTTTTAATTAAAATTGCTTTGATTATTTTAGCACACGAATGATGCACACAGAGAGAGAGAGAGAGGAGAGGAGAAAGAGAACGAAAGGAGAGATAGAGAGAGAAAGAACGGAGAGAGAGAGAGAAAGAGAGAGATAGAGGAGATAGAGAGGAGAGATGGAGAAAGAGAGGAGAGAGAGAGGAGAGAGATAGAGGAGAGGGAGAGGAGAGAGAAATAGGAGAGGGAGAGGAGAGAGAGATAGGAGAGGGAGAGAGAGGAGAGGGAGAGGAGAGAGAGAGAGAGGAGAGGGAGAGAGGAGAGAGAGGAAAGAGGGAGAGTAGAGAGATGAGAGGGAAAGGAGAGAGAGAGAGGAGAAAGAGAGAGTTGGTGTCTGCTGATAATCAATATCAGTAGGGTTTAGTTTGGGGTAAAGGGTAATTTTGGAATTATCAAAATATGAGATTTCATTCAATTGAAATCCTTGGGTTTTATGATGAAATGTTTAAATCCTATATCTATGAAATTTAATGGAATTCAAAGATTTTATCCATTGAAAAACTTGAACCAAACAAAGGAATGGAATCTGGTCAAAGAAATTTAACATTCTAATTCCACCAGATTTCATCACATTCTACGAACCAAACGCCCCCTTAGGGTCTGTTTAGTTTGTAGGAATGGAATGGATTGGATTTTATATATGGATTTGGATTTGGATTTGGAGGAGTTTGGATTTGAGATTTGTGTGTTTGGTTTGTAGAATTGGAATGAATTTGAATTCCATTATTTAAAAAAAATCATTAAAAAGTATAAAAGTAATTAAATTACTTTTTATTTAACTAATTATAAGAAAACAAATATTTTTATATATTATTATATACAAATTTTACAAAATACCTTGAAATCCTAGTTATTCCCTTGGGATTTCAAAATCGTATGTTTGAGGGATTTCAAAGAAATCCTAGGATTTCAAATCCAAACAATCCTGCAAACCAAACACGAGATTGGAATAGATTTGAAATCCAAATCCCTCCAATTCCAATTCATTCCGGCAAACTAAACACACCCATAGGGGGCGTTTGGTTCGCAGAATGATTTCTGATGGAATGAAATCTGTCAATGGAATTGAAATCTGGAAGGAATTGGAATGAAATGTTTTCAAGTTTGACCAACTGTTTGATTGGCAGGAATGGAATGTAACAATCAAATGAATTGAAATATGTTTGTTTGGTTTGCAAAGGAATTGGAATGGAATTCTGAAAAATGACAAAAATACCCTTTCTTTTATTTTTATTTATTTATTTATATTTTTTTAAATGCCGAGAGAGAGAGAGAGAAGAGAGGAGAGAGAGGAGAGAGAAGATAGAGAGGAGAGAGAGGAAAAAGAGAGGAAAGAGAGGAGAGAGAGTAGAGAGAGGGTAGAGAGAGAGGAGAGAGAGAGAGAGGAGAAAGAGGAGAGAGAGAGAGGAGAGACAGATGAGAGAGAGAGTAGAGAGAGGATAGAGAGTAGAGAGAGGATAGAGAGAGAGGAGAGAGAGAGGAGACCAAATCAACATCTGATGGGTTTTAATTTTGTTAAGAGGGTTTGGAGGATATTTTTGTCATTTTGAGAAAATGCAATGGAATGGAATTCAATTCCATCCAAAATGAGAAGGAATGACCAAATCCTTGATTGAAGGATTTCATGGAATTCAATTCCATTCCTTTGGAAACCAAACAACATAATGGAATTTGGTCAATGGAATTGACCATTCCAATTCCATCAGATTCCGGCGGATTCCAGCGAACCAAACGCCCCCTTATAGTAATCATTTTCTGAGAGTTGGTCAAATTTGGAGAATTCACACTCTCTTTCACGTTTTTTCCATTTTGGAAAATATAGAATCAGTTACAGAAAATTTTACCCCTAAAATCTCTATTTACACCTCTAGATACACTAATATTCTTCTAACACACATTAACATCAAAAGTTTTTTTTTTATATTTTTAATATGTGATTTACCTTTGCTTTTGATTTATATAACACTAATAAGGATATCCACCCTTAAATCAAATATATGTTTTATAGGTCTAATTTGGAAACATAGGAATCTTAATTTAGGCTACTTGTTTCATTTGTAGCCATGATGTCATTTTGAAGTTGGTAAGGAGTAGTCATGTTTTCCATAAATCCAACTTCTCAAGGTTTGGTGGGTGGGGGTGGGTTGGTGAAAAGGGCATAATCGTCTTTTTCAGCTCACCAACCTTCTTGTTGCTGGATATTCTATACGCCAGAAGGTCAATATTTCCTTTAATTGGGTAGGCATTTCCAATATTGCCACTCAACCACTCTCTTCTATCTTTAAAAAGTATGATATTGACCTTCAAACCCATACAAATTTTGACTTAAAGAATTATTCAAATAAAATTTTATTCATTATTATGATCCTTACTATTTATTTGTCCAAAGATTAAAAAAGTTAATGTTTAAGAAGGTGATTTTTTTGTTTATTATTAACAAATATTTACAACATCTCTAACAAATTCTTTAAAGTAAAAATTTTAGAGATTTTTACTGTAACAGATTTTCTACAACCTTCTTCAAAATGGAGAAAATCAAAGAAAGATGGTGAAATTCTCTAAATTTTGAGAACTCTTCAAAAATAATTACTTATGAAAGTGAAAATATTTTTTTATCTTCCTACCAATGAGATCCCTAGAAACTTAAGGGGTTGTTTGTTTTATAAAAAAAACTCTTAATGACTCTTAAGTCTGAATCGTTCAGACTTTTTTACACACCACCTCTTATTAATCATAACTAAAATAAGATTTCAGACTTTAGACCTCTTAAAAAACAAACGACACCTAAATGTATAGGATAGAGAAATAATATGTTATGAAATGTATTGAATATTTTAATGATACAATTCAACTATAATTTCCAAAATGAAGAAGCTATTGGAGATTAACATAATTTTTCTTTAGAGATTTTAACTTTTGATTCTCTATTTTGAAAAATCTGTTGCAGATGCTTTTAAGGTCCGTTTACTAAACACTTACCCGATAAGTGTTTATCGAGTCATTTATCTTCTCGAACGAACATGGTAAAGGCCGGAAATCTTACCTGGTAAAAACAATGATAAGAATGGAGAATCTTACCCGGTAAGCATAAATTTTTGTATACAATACCGTTTTAATAGACTAAAATCTTATCCAACAAAGAAAATTAGAATGTTCTGTTAATAATACATGCTTTATGGGATAAGTGTTTGGATATAAAGGGCTCCTTAAGTAATGCATTTAACATACATAAAAATATAATTTAAACTCTTTATATATAAATTACTATGAATAAAATCTGATTACTTAAATAAATATAGTTGTACAAATTTTAATTTGCATTTTAAATTAATACAGGAACAAAATATGTGTTTGGTGGTGGGTGGCCACGGTGCGGTCACGTTGCTTACCCAGATCCGGAAGTTAGATCCACGCGCTCGTATCACACGCCAAACACTCATTAGTGACGCTATAATGGCAACACATAATTTTTAAAAATATATAAAAACCAAAAAATAAAAAGTATTACTCCTTATTTATTTTTGAACCAAATAGTAGCGGGGTTTGATGGGGGTATTGAGGGGTAAGGAATATGATTGATAATGAAAAGGGTGTTGCCATATGTACTTTAGTCTATATATGCCTAGGGTGCATATGATCGGAAAACCAAACATTTAAAAAACCGTTCATTTTTTTGTTTTTTAATTGTAGTTACAATTTTGATCCCTGAACTTTTTTTATTGATTTACTTTATACCTTTTGTTTTTATATTTTATATTTTACATTTTTATTATATTAACACATATAAGCGTATATTAACTAATATACGTTAAAAAAGTAATTTTAAGTTTTAACAAGTTACACCATTATAATCGTCTTGTCAATACCTTCGAAATGAGTTCAATATTGAATATTTTTTTATTTAATTATTATAAGAAAAAAAATACATTTTACAAAGTCCAAAATTAATTTTTAAAAACTAATCCGCTATATTTACAAAAAAAAAATTTGAGTTGGTTTGAGTTGCATATTGTAACACCTTCAAATTTTGGAAAGAGCAGATAATTAAAATCTCAAAACTTCATCCTGCAAAGATAAAACTCCAAAATAGTATTCTATATTTAACCTCCACAATTATAAACTTCAATATTATACAAGGACTAAACTAATAATGGTGTTACTTAACCCAAGAACGAGCTGCTAATCCCATCATTAATGCGGAAGGCTTCTCCAAGCTAAACAATCCACGAGCACACGACTAGCACTCTTCGCTTTACAGTGTCACTAGAACTACTCCCAACCGGAATCTGTTGCACATGCCGACAAATAAAAAAGTTAGGCTAACGCCTAGTGAGTTCAAGAGTTTTCATCATGATTATAAAGATCGTTAAATGGAAATAATGCAATTTAAATCATGATCCTTTAAAATGAAATACTTCAATATGAAAATGAACCATTTTCCATTAATATGCAATTTATAAATGGACGCTTCAACGCCAAACATTATTTCATGAAGTAATGTAATCCAATACTTACTCAAAACGTGAATAGTTGTAAATGCTCCATTGATGATGTTTGAATAAAACTTTATTAACCAAACGACCAAAATTAAAGCATAAGGGGAAAACCTAAACTCAAAGTGTCACCGAAAACAAGGATAAAGTTAAATACCCAAAACAACACCCTTCGATGACGGGGGAAACCCGAATTTCATGGCTAGTGGCGGACCACAAAGTACGCCACATTCCACGTTATTGAGCTCACCATACTAGGAACCCATGGCCACGAGCTCGCCGACTCGTACTAAGATGTGGGGGTGGGCACTCGGGGATTCCCAATCATGCTTATTCGTTGGGATTACATTTACGGTCCATGGCTAGTAACCGATCCCACATAACCGTACGAAGTTGCCCTCGAGGACCCAATGTCTCAACTAACTACAAATGGGAAGTGACTATCCCATAAAAACAGGCTCAAAAATTAACTCACGGATGCAGGTCCGGTTATTGGACTCCAAGAGCCCTCACCGACAAGTCCTCAAAATCCCAAGACTAATTATGACACCAACATATAAATAATAGCCCATTTTCTTTTTAAATAATAAAAACCGACTCATATGCCTATGGACCCACTGCATTACAGTTTAAAACATTACATGACTCCAAATGAATGACCAACGCACTCAAAACATGTAACTCTCAAATGACACGTAATAAACGCCATTGTACTAAAAGCTTCCACCCCGGGCTAGTCAACCGGTCAATTGAACTAAAAACTTCCACCCTGGGCTAGTCAACCGGTCAATTGTACTAAAAGCTTCCACCCCGGGCTAGTCAACCGGTTAATTGTACTAAAAGCTTCCACCCCGGGCTAGTCAACCGGTCAATTGAACGTATTGTGCATGATCATCTTTGCTACCATCGACGAGTTTCCCATTTCTAGCGACTCTATCAACCATAAAATATCCTATCTTAAAGTGCCTAATGGTGCAATTTCACTTTCAATCACTTAAATGTACGCTAGTTTGAGTCTAGACATCCAAAATCAACACCTAATTCTCTCAAATTTAAGCTCTGATACCAACTTGTAACACCCTCAAATTTGGTAAAAGCAACTAATTTAAAGTTTCGATGTAACATCAAGTGAGGAACAAAACTTCCTCCTACAAATCAAACCTCAAAATACCTCAAGATAAAATTATATAAATAACCTCAACAATTATGAACCCCATTAACATACAAGGACTAAACCGGAGTCGGGTTTACTTAACCCAATTACAAATTGCTCTTCCCAATATAAAAGTGGAAGACTTCACCAAGCTATACACTCCTCGAGTACACAACTAGCACTCCTCTCTTCATAGTGTGACTAGGATTATTCCCAACCGAAACATGTTGCACATGCCGACAATTAAAAAGGTTAGGCTAACGCCTAGTAAGTTCAAGAGTTTTACACGAATGAACATATTTATAAAAGGAATAAACTCCACTTAAAATCATAACCTTTCAAAAGATTTACTTTAAACCCGGAGACGACTCTTTTCCAATATCATTCATTTTCAAAGGTGAACACCTCATTACAAGACATTCTTTATAAAATGATGCAACCCAAAACTCACTCGAAACGAGAGCGGATAATGACTCCCAATTTAAAAAATGTGGATAAAACGTTGTATCCCAAAACACCCAAGCACGGGTGGGGTAAATTACTCAACCCATAAATCATAGTTAATAACTCACCTATACGATACGTCACCGGAAAAATGGACACTAGGCCCAATACTCACGCAACCATAAAATGGGAGGAAACCAAATACCAAAACTTGATAATGACGTATTTCATTCAAACCTTAATATACGTGGAGGAAACACAATATTAAGGTCATCATTTACCGTCGACCACACAAATTCAGTGATAGTAAGATACGACGTTAACATTTAAAATACTAATGGTCGACGATGGGGGAGACCCGTATACGTTGAGGGTGGAGGAACACACAAGTAAGCCGCCCATACGACGTTACTCGCATGACACCTCAACGTTTCCATCTTGGGTGACGAGAACACGTGAATGATGTCACCTGTGATGTTATTGGATTTCACCACATATCCCAGTTCTAGTTCTCATGCCATAACAGACATCACAATCCTCAAACCGTTTATGCCTCTAGTGCTTACTCTGTCGAGTTACACCTCAAGGTCTTACAGACATGGATGCCTATCCAATATAGAAGAGTTTCAACTCAAGGGATTGCACCCCCTATTGCCTACTCGCTAGTGACCCAAACGATCGACAGTCATAACCAAATATCCTTTGCCCACCAAAATCGACTGACTTACGTGCCTATGGATCCAATGCAACACAGTCTAACATTACATGACTCCAATTGAATGACTAACGCACCCAAAACATGTAACTCTCAAATGACATGTAATAACCGCCATCATACCCAAGACTCCACAACGGGCTATTAAACCGGACAAATGTTCTCAAGGCTCATCTTAGTCAAAACCGAGCCAAAGGCTCAACAATTTACTTAAATCTCCAATAAATCCAGTGTAAACATTAAAACACGTTTAACCAACGGTTATGCAACCCAACGACCAAAAGTATGATTAACTCAAAACTCATCATTGGTCGAGGAGACCATTTTCCAAATGAACTCATACCCTTATATTTTCAAAATGCCTCATAATACAAAATATGCATTTCCAAAAAGGTTTATAAGATCAAATACACAAAAGGTGACATTTACATCAAATGAATTCCATTTATATGTGTAAAATCATTAAGGAAACATGTTAACATGATTTATCTACCAAAATGTTCAAAAATCCCAAATGTGGGCTTTTACAAGATTTTTAAAGGCAAACACCTTGCATGATCAAAATCCACCAAATAACTCAATAAATAGTAATTTCATGATAAACACGTAAATACTTTAAAATGGACATTTGGGCATGTACAACGTTTTCACAAATCAACTTGAACTCACCTTGCTAGATTTAGGCTAAATCTAGATTTTACCCAAGTTAAGCTCCTTTGAAAAACACTTGGATCCTCAATCCGAAACTTTCAAAAAACCAAGATCCATACATTTCCAACCATAAATAATCATATTCAACCATAAAGAATCGTTCCAAACTTTATACATGAAAATCTCAACTTATGTCAAAACCCTAATTTACATAGATGAAGAAAAGAGAAGGTTACCTTACCCACAACTTGAATCCATCAACAATGCACTTCTAGGTCACCAAAATGAGCCACAAACTTCCCATCTTCAAAATAGATAAAAAGGTTGGGTGAAACCCTAAGAAGCTTGGTGGAGAAGATGATGATGGAGGGATGATGGTTCTATCTTCCAAAACTTGTTAGATGGTGAAGAATTACTTAGATTTAGGTAAAACTCTCAAAAATGGGTTAGGGTTTGTTTTGGAGGTTGGGGGTCGATTTGGGAGAGAAATGAGGAGAAGATTTGAGGTTTGGGTGAAAAATAGGGTTTGGGGCCGAATTTTCCTTTTTTATTGTGCACAGTGCGCGTGCGCGGATGGCGACGCGACCTGACCCGCGCGGAGAGTCGTGCGGACCACTGGAGTCGCGAGGAAACAGAGCGTTGCGCGGCGAACTGCGCGGGGCACTGTGAGTGATTTCTTTCGCTTTCTCTTTGGCCAACGATTTCGGGGTGTTACACTTCCTTGCCTTGCCCCCACACTACAATGCGGTTAGTCTGGCGCAACTGTTCCTAACTCAGATTTATCGTCTTCATGGGCTTCCAAAATCGATCATCTCGGATCGAGACCCGATTTTTCTAATACGACTCTAGAAGGAATTACTTGATCAACTCGGCACTCATCTTGTTCATTCTAGCGCTTACCATCCTCAAACAGACGGGCAAATCGAGGTAGTAAACCGTTGTCTTGAATCATACTTACGATGTTTTGCAAGTGACGAACCTAAGCATTGGAGTCGCTACCTCTATCTTTCGGAGTATTTGTACAATACGAGTCACCATAGTGCCATTAACATGACCCCATTTCATGCTCTTTATGGTCGACCACCACCAACGATTCCCTCCTACACGTTGGGTACGTCTCCGGTTCAGTCTATTGATGTAATGTTGATCGAACATCAACGACTACTTGCTTCATTGAAATCCTCCTTAACTCGTACCCGACAACGTATGATGGATCAATCAAACCGTCGTCGGACTGACAAAGAGTTTGATATTGGTGATTGGGTGTATCTTCGCCTTCAGCTGCACCGGCAGCACACTGTCAATCGACGCACTGCTCCTAAATTAAGTCGTCGTTTCTTTGGTCCATTTCAAGTCATGGATTGCATCGGGCGTGTTGCATACCGTTTGGGATTACCATCTAGTTCCAAGATCCATCCGGTCTTTCATGTTTCTCTTTTGAAACCTCATTATGGCGATGACATACCCATTCTACGACCTGTGGCGATTTTGGACGAACAAGTTATACAATGCCAGGGGAGTTCCATCGCGCAAGTATTAGTCCAATGGGAGGGATGTGATCTCGCTGAAGCGACTTAGAAGATCGCGATTCACTACCTGCTGTTTCGTCTTTCCCTGCTCGGGCTCCAACTTCCAGCCTTGAGGACAAGGCTGTTGTTCCACAGGGGAGTATTGATACGAATACAGGGCCTCAACCCAATCCTACTAGACCCAAAAGAAATGCCAACAGGCCTATCCGTTATCGAGATTCAAAGACTTCCAACTTTGCATTTGAATTGGTCAATAGTAGTGCTTCTTTATTTCCTAATAATTAGCTACTTCTTCTAGTTAGTGCTTAGTGGGTTAGTGGCATCCTTATTTCCAGTTCTTTATTTCCGTTTAAGAGTACTATAATTTTGATTATTGAAGTATCAGAAAATTGTCCCAATCTCTCTCTTCTCCTTATTTTCTTATCGGAGACTGACCATCTCGAATCAGTTGTATCACAGTGAATCTTTAGTATCCTGGAAGATCAGCGAATGCGATGTTACAAACCTTGTTGACTTCTTTAGCCATGTAGTGAAGTTGGAAGAAATTGATAGTTTTGGGATCATCAATCGTTCGTAGAAATATGTTCATTTGAAGCTTCCTCCTATCTTGAGTTCTCTGGGTTTGAATTACTTGGGTGAACTTGACCTTCCTATTAAGATCCTTTTGCTAATCATATAAGGAAATTGGATCTTCTTTATGCAATACTCGATATAAACGCATATTGTTTGAAAGCTGTCTAGCATTGGAAGTTCTTGATGCAAGGGATGTGATTGGAGATAGAGGATTGCAAGTTCTTGGTCAATTTTGCAAGAATTTGCGCAGGTTCAAGATTGAGAGACTCAATGATCATGAAGAGGCGTTTTAATTTCACAAAGAGTGTTGATTGTTTTCGCACAAGGATGCCTAGAATTGGAATGTTTGCATGTAAATCTCACAGATATCACAAATGAAGCTTTACATATCTACCTGCAAAATCTGAAACTGTATAGCCGCCCACAAGTGTCCAAGTTTTTAATGATTCAGAAACATTGTGGTAGCAAGGATAGTTGTTTGATAGCTCTAAAGCAAATTCTACGCATTCATAACCTATTATAAAAATGATTGAATTGTATACAACATTTGTTGATGACTCCATCGTCACAAGTCCTATAATTATCAATGCAAATTAATCATAGGTCCACCAGTACTCCTTGAGAGTTTCCCCTTTCCAGGCGAACACCACGTGCAATGGTGGCGGGGTGGCATGGTCTTGTGTGCAGGAGCACCATTGGACCTTGTCACCCAAGGCGGTTAGGGTTTCAATAAGAACGCCGGTTTGGATGGTCATGTGGAGTGAACCGGTGATTCTAGCGCATTTCAACTTGGGCTAATGAGAATTCCCAAATCAACCAAGGACATGTCCTTGACCTTGTATTCACGACCGGAGGAGGTTTTCTCAACGATGACAGCCATGGCGGATTAGGGTTTAAAGATCCTATCACCTTCTGTTTCTTTTTTTAGTTAGAAGCAGAGAGGAGGGGAGGGTGTTTGTCAAGAAACAGAAATAGATTTCAGGGGGAATAAATCCACGGTCAAAATGATCAATGTTTGGTGGATCCATAAATAAAATAATATTCATTCCTCTTTAAAAATACAATAACAGTTTAAATAATATTATTGTATGATTTTAATTTATTTGCAAAAATAAATACATCTACTTTCATGCAAATGCATGTTATAAATTCTCTTTTTATATTTAAGAGTTTATGATTTAAAAAATATATATATTTAGTTAAATATTTTGTAGTTTAAAAAAAATTATTTATTTAGATAAACAATATTTCTCAGATTATTAAATAATTTTTTTTATCACCGTTTTTGCATGTCATTATTAATAACTTTATTTTCTATCTATAAATATATAAATCCACGATTAAAAAAATAAGAAATAAACAATTAAAATGAAAATGGGAATGCAGGACAACGAGAATAGGAATATGTATTGCATTGATACTGTTTGGTTAAACCAATATAATTAATAAAAAATGTTTTATATAATATTTTTAATACAAATATGTAACATCCAACATGAAAATAAAAAAATAATTTACATTCAACATCGACAAATGAAGGAACACATGAGAAAAGATGACTGAGCGGGAATAAAATTTTCATTCGTCCCAATTTGGTCAGGAATGAAAATTAATGGGTTTGGGATAATATGTCCATTATATTATATCAAACCAAAGAACAATTTCCATCCATTAGGGTGGTTCCAATTGCACCCTAGTTTATTTTCCATACACACCCTAGTCTAATAAATGTGCAAATAGTGAATGCTTTGTTTTCCGATCCAATCATTTTTAATAAATGTCATTTCACTTATATATATATATATATATATATATATATATATATATATTTGGTTTCCAAAATTTCCAATGAAACTTAGTTTCCAATTGATACCACCCCTATATATATATATATATAGGGTCCCTTTCATTTGCTAACCACTGCATTGATGCTAACCGTGCTAACCAAATTTCGACCAATAAAAAGTTTTCATTTGTTTATGTTAATCGATCAAGGCTATTAAATGTCGAAGACATAATTGGAATTCTATAAAATCGCCCAATTTAATGCATACCATATTTTAAGGAGATTTTAAATTTGGTATTTATCTAAACAATAAATGTATAAATCGCCCAATTTAATGCATAGGATATTTTAAGGAGGTTTTAAATTTGGTATTTATCTAAACAATAAATGTATTAATTCAAAACTAAAGTTTGATTTGCATCTGTTTATGAATGGAAGTTATCTTTTTCCTTAATTTTAGCATTTGATATATTTCTCACGCCATAGCCAATTTCACCAATTTGTTTTTTTTTTGTTTTACTAAGATTCAAAATGAACAACTATAGACAATATACAGAAACACTGTGCACATGTATGCACATATGCATATGTGCACTATCCAAATTGACCAGAAGTTACTTCAAAATTAGCAAATCATCAATGCATATGTGCACACATAAGACATGTACATCTCACAATTCAAACATGCACATATGCCAATAAAAAGTGTATACATGCATTATGCACATCCCAAAAATTCGAGATGCACAACCATAACCAATATTCATAAATCCTATGTGCAAGTATGCACATATATGTATATAATATTTTTCTACAACCCACATGCACTATTTCCGATTCATGTAAATATTTCCGATTCATTGGGTAAGCCTGGTCCCACCGAAAATAGGTTATGTTTTGACATTTTCTCCACCCATCTATTTTCCACATGTAGAGCCATTATTGGCTCAAGGGTTTGTCTAAGGATAGACGATAAACGTTGATAATCTCATCAGATTACTTTCTTCACAAAACCAATCTTATCAGACCAATACAACGTCGTCTTCTCCACCCGCAGTCTCTTCTAGTACCACCGATTACGTGGTCGTAGCTGATGTAGCCATCACCAAGTTCAAAAAGTTTATCTCTCTACTCGATCGAAATCGTACCGGTCATACCCGCTTCAGACGAGGCCCACCTCATGTTTCACAAGAGAAACCTGCACCGTTGGCAGCAACCAAGACGATGTATTCTCCTGAGCCGATTCAGCAACGTCTTCCGCCACCGCCTTCACAGACGATTCACCACCATCCCTTGCTTAAATCAGGATCCTTCGATAGGAAAGATTTTCCTTTCTATGCATCTCATCTCATCAAAAAGCAATGCCCACGATTTTGGGGATCAAATCCCTAATTGTTTGGGATTTTAATTTGGTAGGTGTATATTCCCCAAATTAAAAGGAGTTGTATTTTGACCAAAATACCCCTGTACATACATGCATTGTATTTTTTATAACCGTTTTTAACATTTTAATTTAATAAAAAATAAATTAATTGTGGACCATTGATCTCATCAATCTACGGTTGAGATTGGTTAGCACGGTTAGTACCAATGTCATGGTTAGCAAATGAATGAGCCTCTCTCTCTCTCTCTCTCTCTCTCTCTCTCTCTCTCTCTCTCTCTATATATATATATATATATATATATATATATATATATATTAGAGTAAACTACGATTTTCGTACCTATGGTTTGATGTTTATAACGATTTTCGTCCCTGATCTTTAAAAACTGCTTTTTTCGTTCTTGTGGTTTTCAATTCTTTTCGTTTTTCGTCCTTTGTGCTAACTCTGTTAAAAAAATATATTAAATCTGGGAGTAAACTCCAATTTTGGTCTCTGATGTTTAGTGATTTCTTTGAAAGATGTCCCTATGGTTTCATAATTCAAGTTTACATCCCCAGGGTATGGATTTTGCTCTAAAAAAGGTCCCTGGACACTAACACCGTTAAAAACTCCGTTAGAGGCAGGGGCATTTTCGTCCAACCATATTTTTGTCCCCTTTTTGCAATTCTTTTTTTTCCTTATATTTGTATAAAACCATAAAAGTTTAGGGACCAAATATGTTAATTACTCTAGTATATATATATATATATATATATATATATATATATATATATATTGTGTGTGTGTGTGATTGTAAAACACAGGGACCATCGTCCTCTATGATTTGGTCCATCACTGGCCAAACTCCAACGCCAGCTATATATATAAATAGGGTATATATATATATATATATATATATATATATATATATATATATATATATATATATATATATATATACATAGGGACCATCGTCCTTCTTCACCGATGATTAGTGATTACCATCGCCAACACCACCGCCGTTCACCTACTCCGGTGAACCACAACACATATGGGTTTTTAGTTAAATCTAAGTTTAATTTGGGGTTCATTTAGGTTTTGTTCACCTGGGTTTCATTTAAGTTTAATTTGGAGGAACCATATGGGTTTTTAGTTAAATCTGAATTCATCTGGGTTTTGTTCTGTGATTGATTCATTTGGTTCATTGTCGGCCAAAAAACACGCAGGACCAAAAGAAACACAAACAGGGGGAAGTGGTTAAAGAAAATCCCATAATGAAAACAAGGAATCACGCCAGAAGGTGTGACTTTTCTTCTTTTATGTTTCTTTGGTCCAAGTCAAAGCTTTCAACAATGGTGGAGAACAAACACCCACTTGAAATGAAAGATTTTATAAATGAGATTTTAATGCAAATTCAAATTAACGATCGTGAAAACTCCACCGTGACCATCTTCCATCAACGATCGTCCCTGTGGTGAACGACCATCTTCACCGTGAAAACTCCACCGTGACCCACCATCTTCACCATAACCCATCTCCACATGAAACTCCACCTTGACCCACCATCTTCCCTCTTGTTTTGTCCTCTGTGGTTTAGTCGTTGTGGTTTCGATGATTTCGTTAACCCATCACCACCGTCATGTGTTGTGTGTATGTGTGTGTATATATATATATATATATATATATCGGTCTGTACGTATGGGGAGATGGTTGAGGTGGTTGTCGGATGGTGTAGGTGGAGATCGTCGACGAGAAATTGGCCGGAGAAAAAGTTTGGCCTCTTTGGTTCTTGCAATCTGTAACAATGGATATATATATATATATATATATATATATATATAAGTATAATATATTAGAGTTGTTAACATATTTGGTCCCTAAGTTCTTATGATATTACACAACAATAAAATGAAACAAAAAAAGTGCAGAAAAAGGACAAAAACATGGTTGGACGAAAAGTGCAGAAAAAGGACAAAAACACAGCGGGCCTTTCATGGGAGACCCTAGTATTTCGTGGTAACTGTGAGATCCAATCTCATCCATTCATTTAATTAATCAATGGTCTAAAATAACTAATATAAATAATATTTAAAAAAATGATTTTATGCCACTAAATAAGGAAAAAAGGGTAAAATTGTCAAAAAAAATTACAATTTATTTTTTTCTGATTTAGGCGCCAACCGATAATTTAGGAATGGATTCAGTTGTGGTAACCTTCAAAAATTGAAACATATTTATCCAATAACAAACATACGACTACACTGTATATCAAAACAATCACCAACAATTCTAACCTTAACTTATTTATTTGCTATGTGTTACATTATGATGTGCTTGTAAAAACGTGTGTTACATTATGATCATATTTCAAAAAACGTGTTACATATTGACGGTGAACCAAAGTGTGTTAGTTACTATCACTTTAAGTTATGTGATACATTATGAGCATATGCTTCACAATTGGATTCTAGCCTCCTCCTATATATAATTTCCCTGTTAGAATGTGTTTACAAAAAAAGAGCTTATATCATCCCATGTACCACGTCTTAACACGTAAAAATAAAAATAAACTTCCAACTAATTTTGCATACAAATATGTAACAAAAATAGGTCGCTTTATGTAACGATAACATAAATTAATATATGAATACAAATTCAAAAAATATTAATATCATCCAATGGAATTGTTTTAGTTGAAACATAACACCATGTAAAACCCGGTGTACCACATAATATCACAAATCATATTTGCAACACAACTCATATCCCATAAGTTTCACAATGTATCACAATGTGTGACTCTGTGTGACATCTATTTGCAACACGTATCATATTCGATAAATTTCAATCGATATGCAAAAATTGAAGAACTTGTCTGTAGTTTCATCGTTCACCTTGTTGGAATACGGTAGATAGCACCCATCAAATTTCATACGACCAAATCAAATTTCAAAAACAGAATATCTCATAATTAGTTGGTTGAGATATTGAAGGAAACCAAATATTTAATTTATAATTGATTGATTCTTTCAGTTATAATTTTGTTTTTAATATTAAGTAATTTATCAAATGACTAAAATAACCTTCCTTATTAATTAAAAAAAACAAAAAAAATATTAGGTGGATGACTGAGTTTGGATCTCATAGTTACCACAATCTAATAGGGTCTCATTTGATTAGGCCCCAAAGATATATATATATATATATATATATATATATATATATATATATATATATATAAGTATAATATATTAGAGTTGTTAACATATTTGGTCCCTAAGTTCTTATGATATTACACAACAATAAAATGAAACAAAAAAAGTGCAGAAAAAGGACAAAAACATGGTTGGACGAAAATGCCCCTTACCCTAACAGAGATTTTTAACGTCGTTAGGGGCCAGGGACCATTTTCAGAGCAAAATCCATACACTAGGGACGTAAACTTGAATTATAAAACCATATGGACCTCTTTCAAAGAAATCACTAAACATCAGGGACCAAAATTGAAGTTTACTCTAAATCTGGGGGTATTGTAGTCTTTTAATAATTCTTAGAGTTTTACTTTTTTATTAAATGATACATGATATTATATTAGAATATATAAATATTACTATATAGAGTTATAGACCCTACCCCCACCCCCTCTCCTACTTCCACTTCTTCTTCCTTAACCCCACCGTAAACCCATTTCCACTATAAAGAGTAGTCCCTCCACAAAAAAAATGTTCATGTCTTATTCATTACTGAAAATTTTGTCCATCTGAACATGAATCTGCAACCGAGCTCTTCCTTCATCATGGTGGTGAATCGTTAAAATGAATAGTTCCAGATCCGGCCAGTAACAAAGTCTGATGGAAAAAATAAAAAATGTCGGACGGATCTAGCCGTCTTCAAACACCTCAATAGTTGGTGAATTTTTAACGCAAAGGCAATCATCATTTCGTTTTTTCCTCAATATTTCAGATCTAGGTGTTTTCCCCATTTTTTTTATTATATTATCCCTAAAACAATCCATTATTGGCCTTTCTAGAACATCCATTTGTGATGCAGGCTTTTGAAAGTTTGGTTCTTGAACGAGAGTTATTGATATGTGATGTCGGTCTTTCTTTTCTAATTGTGGGTTTCTGTTTAAAAGTTTGGTTCTTGAACGGGATGGTGATTTTGGTATGGACGATATGAGGAATAAAAGGTTCTAGGTGATGAAATTGTAGTGACCAAGAATAAATGGGTAAAGCTCTTCATGTAGGTTTTTTCTTCTACTTTTTTTTATCCTCGGAAAGCTTTGCGCAAGGAATACACATCGGAGCAAATGGTGAGGAGGAAGCGCCGGAAGGGAATAATCGATCGGAGCAGTAGGGGGGATGGTGATCGTCGGAGCAGTGGTGGAGGAGGGTTGGGGGAGCCAGAAATTAAAAAAAACACACAAAATCAGTCACGATCGAGGAGAAGAAGAGATGAAGGGGGGCATGTACGCCGGTGGGTTTAAAATAAGGTAAAGATTAACCATGGCAAATAGAGAAGCTTCCTCCCAAAAGAAACGTGATTGTCAATCCATCTTGTGGGCTGTTAAGAGAGAAAGTGAGGGGTGGTTTTCACTTTTCAGGGAGAGACATGAGGATGAATATGCATAATTAGTATATATATATATATATATGTATAATATGTATAGTTAGTATATTATTTAATAAAAGTTCAAGGATAAAACAAAAACATTAAAAAAGACAAATATGCCATTCACTAACTTGTTTTTTTAACAGAATTAGTCTTAGGGACGAAAAACGAAAGGAATTTAAAACCACAAGGACGAAAAAAACAGTTTTTAAAGATCAAGGACGAAAATCGTTATAAACATCAAACCATAGGGACGAAAATCGTAGTTTACTATATATTATTATTATTATTATATATATATATATATGATATATATATATATATATATATATATATATATATATATATAGACTTAAGTTCGCGTGAGACCAAAGAGTTTCCGTGAGACCGGTGAGACCTAACTTTAAAGTATGAAACTTCACACCAAAAAACTGTGAATGTAAAAAAAAATTGAACTTTTCATAGGGAAAACACCGTAAATGTTACGTTCACGGTGTTTTTCGCTGTGAATGTTCGTTTTTTTTACCTTCACAGCGTCTTCACTGTGAAGGTTCGGATATACCTTCACAGTCTTTTATCTGTGAAGGTTTGATTTTTTTTAACTTGGTTTAGGTTTTTTTACCTTCATAGTGTGATTACATTATGAAGGTTCGAATGTTTTTTACCTTCACAGTGTTTCGGTGTGAAGTTTCATGTTTTAAGGCTTGGTCTCACGTGGTCTCACGAAAACAGCTTGGTTTCACGTGAACCTGACCCTATATATATATATGTTTTGATTTTATAAATTTATAAAATTTATTATCTTTATATATATATGTGTGTGTGTGTGTGTTTTGATTTTATAAATTTATAAAATTTGTAACTTTTGATTTGATTTTATTTTATAAATTTGCAACTTTTGAATTTCTTATAACTTTATAAAATGTAATTTTCTTTTTGTAACAATTACATTTTATTATAACTTTATAAAATGTATTTTTTAGAGTATGTTATGGATAAAATTTTAGAAGAGCTTCATCGATCAAAGGGAATTGTCTTAACTCCGGAGAACTGTGGTTGTCAACTGCGTACGTGTTTTGGGTTACCGTGTGCGCACGAACTTGCGATATACGTCGGTGCATGTATGTTTAATCAACAAGATTGAATTGATATTTATATATATTTACATTTAAAGAAATATTCAACAATCAACCGGATCATGACAAATCCAGTTTTTTAAGAAAGTTGAGGGGGATAATGGATCCATCAAAAATCTTGATCGGTGAACCTTCGGTCAAGAAGAACACTCGTAGACGCCCAAAAGTGAAGTGTGTTCATCATCAAACTCAAGTTCCTCACAGATACAGTTGTTCGGACTTGGATCAAGAACTACCTAGACATAGTTCATTCTTCATGGACTTGAACGAGGAACCACCTAGGCATAGCTCATCCTTCATGGACTTGAACGAGGAACCAATAAGCCAATGTTCACACCAGATTGACTTAAACGAGATACTGCCGGAGGGACATAGTTTATTGTTGAAGCAAATTCCAGAAATCTTTCATCCATACATCACGAATATACAAGATGCAAGGGGTGATGGGAATTATGGTTTCCGATCAATAGTTGTTTGTCTCGGGTATGGCGAAGACCAATGGCCCTATGTTCGTTATGAATTATTAGATGAGTTAATGAGTTCATATGCGGCATACTTTGGAGTTTTCTATGGAATCGATGAAATACTTACTTCGCTGTCTTTTTGGGAATCACCAGCACCAGAGCAACACTGGATGACTATGCCTGAGACAGGTATATTGATAGCCAACAAGTTTGGTGTGATCTTTCACCTTTTAACCAATGGAGGTTGTATGACTTGTTTTCCTCTCTGGAAAGGTCCCGAAGAGTTTCAATACCATCGAGTCCTTACAATTTCACACGTAAACAACAATCATTATGTGATGGTCCAGTTAGAAGGAGAGTACCCAATGCCTCCCATTTCAGCATTATGGACCAGTAACAAAATCCCGTCAGCAGCTGGATGGCAAACCATATATATGTCATGTTTAGAATTCTATAAGTGTAACACCCCGAATTTCGAAAAGCATCACTTCAAGTTAATACAAAAGTCAGTAGCTTTAAAGGGAAACATAAGATATATGATTTTGGACTTGAATCATAGATTTTATAGTCTTGATGGATAAAGGATTCAATTACGAGTCCAACGGTTCTTTCCGGAGCAAAAACGGAGCTATAACGAAGAAGTTACGGCCAAAACAGTGAACGAGAAGAAAACCAGGGGAAGCGGGCGACTTATGCCGCGACTTAAGGTCGCGACGTAAGTCGCGAAACCCCCTGGTCAAGCTTAAAACCCGATTTTCAGCCACTAAACTTCATTTCTTCATATCTTCTTCATCCCAACTCCGATTTCAGTGATTCAAGTTGTCCCAGTTTCATTTTTGAGAGCTTTTCAAGGATATAGCAAGAGATTTGAAGTCTATTGGAAGATACAAGGGTATTTTGTGGTGGTAAGTTCCTCATCTCTCTCAATGTTAAGCTAGGGTTTGATGGTTTCATCTTTTTCCCTTTCATCCTTCAACTTAGGTGTGATTTTGGTGACTTGTATGTTGAAGGAACCTTGTAGATGTGTTGGATCTAAGATCTAGAGAAGTTTCTTGGAGATTCAAGCCTTCATCTTTGGAGATTCAAGTTTTGGGGGTAAAATCTAGATTTAGCCTAAATCTAGCAAGGTGAGTTCAAGTTGGATTGTGAAAACGTTGTACATGCCAAAAATGTTCATTTTAAAGTATTTACATGTTTACATGAAGTTTATTAAAAGTTGGGTATTTGAAGAGTTTCACTCATTTGGATTATTTGGTTTTATAAAATTTGTGAACCACCCACATTTGGGATTCTTGAACATTTTGGTGAATAAATCATGTTAATACACTCCCTAGATGATTTTATATAATATAAATGGAGTTCCTTTGATATAAATGTCCTTTTGTGCATTCGATTTTATAAACCGTTTGGTAAATGCATATTATTGTGTTATGAGGCATTTGGAAAATATAAGGGTATAAGTTCATTTGGAAAATGGATTGCCTCAACTAATGTTGAGTTTTGAACTAATCTTACTTTTGGTCGTTGTGTTTGCATATCCGTTGGTCAAACGTGTTTTAATGTTTACACTGATTTTCATTTGGATATTTAAGTAAACTGATGAGCCTTGGCTCGATTTTGACTAAAACGAGTTTTAGTACGATTGACTGGTTGACTAGCCCGGGGTGGAAGCTTTTAATGTTAAGGTTTTAGACGAAGAGTTATCTTTCTTTATTTTGGTGTTTGAGTTTATTGAGAATTTTAAGCCATGCGATTTTGTGGATTTATTGGGGTGATTTTAATGGCAACCAGTAGTATCGCTTTCCTTGAGCTTTGAGTGAGTTGTTTGATTGCATATAGTATGCATACATGTCTATCTGGAATCACCGTCATAGTGTTTTGACTAACGTTTTAGTACGATGAGAGCATATCATTATTTGGCTTTGAATTTGAAACCGACATAGATTATTTCATGCTCTTAACTGGAGCGCATACACATATCACTTTACTAGCTTTGTGAACAAACCGTCTCATGCAAGTTTTGTTATGGGATCTTATTCCGTGCCGTGTTGTGACTAAAAGAGAAAACTTTGAGAGGTTGATATCATGAAAAGTCTGTTTTGGGTCTTGCGAGCATTTTATCGGTACGGCCTAGAGTTTGGAATCACACTAAATTATTCTTACGCTTGATTAAATCGCATGCATCTGTCTTTTACTCGGTTTTGGGAAACTTTATTTCATGACATTATATGGTTAAATATGATTTTTTTTGGGATTTGATTTAGTGAATTTCCCCTTATGTAGTTTTGTACGAACGCCTTGTTATACACTGTTTTAGTATGTAAAACTATTTCTCATTCATGGCATAAATTTATGCATGTTAGGACCATAGCGGTTCCTTTGAAAAAGGTTGTTGAGATATCTTTCGTTGGTGTCAGTATTAGGCGATGTTCTAAAAAACTCGCCGCACAGCCGCCATGGCGCGCCATGGCACCAAGGCTTGTGTCTCACGCCCCGTTAAGCCTGTGGCACGCCATGGCCTAATGTACAATTTCGTAATGCAATATTTGATTTTTCTTTACGTTTTTAATGTCTTATTTGCAAGTTTTTTAATATATACCATAATTTAACTTGCTTATTACTTTTGACTAATTGAGTAACACTACAAAACATATGTTTTTCTATATAATGATATATAAGAATTAGAAAAATGACGCCATAAGTCACGCCTTGAAAACGCCATGGCCTCGCCATGGCTCCTAAGACTTGAGGCTTGGCCTCGCCGCCACGCCACGCCTCACGCCATTTAGAACCTACTATTAGCTTGATTATTAATCAAATACTTTCTGAAATGGTTTTATATGTGTGGCGTTGTAACCACTTTGTACACCTACCGAGTGAACGGTAGTGAATTTTATTCGTATGCCTAATTGTTATAAAGCTTTTGCATTTAAGAGTTTTATAAAATTTCAAATTGGCATAGTAGTTTGAAAAACCTTGAACTCATTAGAGATATAGATGTAAACCCTCTTGTGATGTGGCTAAGGGCTAAAGGAATTCTCAGAGATTGAAATGTCGGAGGACCTGACTTATGGTTAGTTTTGAATTTTGGGTCTCGATTTCACAAATTGGTTCACGCAGAAGTAATTGGGGCGTTAGGTTTATGCCTTCTCCATCTTAATTAAGTGATAATTATCCCGCTTCGATAAGCCTTCGGGTTAAGACCTCGTTCGGTTGGTTGCATAGGGTCGGATTCGAACTTGCGGGTTAATGGTACGACATCAAGCTGTGTGTCTATGGTGTACCATCTTGATGGGTATTCGTGAATAATGATGATGTTTTGGTTGGCTAGCGAAGCGATATGATTTGAGGTTTTGTTTCCTCGATTAGGTGTCAACTCTATCTCGGCATTGCAAATCTGGAATGGAATATTCGGTGGTATATCCACGTTGCTAATAACTGTTTTGAGGATAGGCGTCGACCCTCGTTTTGGAGGACAGTAACTGTTGGGGTGCTTTAGTGTACTTTCGTTGATTTTTGGTGTGTCTGCAAGTTAAGTGGTAACCGGGAGGAGATTAGACAATGGAAACTAGGAATCAATAACTGGTAATTCTGTAATCATCGGGGCTTGCACTGAGTGGAAACTGGTGCTAGAATGTATTATGAGATTTGTGTAACCGTGGGGTTTATAGTGATCTGCCATATGCAAATGTTGTGCTTGTGTCAGCTTGGGGGAAACAAATTTATTGAGGATTGGATCCGACCAAACTAGTGTTAGGAATTTCGTAAGGAAAAAGACGATAAATCTTTGGTGGTGTTGATTATTGGAGAAATTTGACGAGAATGCCGAGGTAGACTTTAAGTATAAATCGATTATTGGGGAGACTGTGATGTGTTGGAATTAAAAGCAGCGTTTCTATAACAATGGTGGGTGATCAACTCAGCAGTTGTATGCGGATTCCTTCACCACTCGGGTAAAGTCAACCTGGTTGTGGATGCTCGGAATTGAAAGGAGTATGGGTAAGCGATGGTTGAATTCATTCTGCAAAGGTTGTTGTGTTCTTGAAGGCAAGAAAATAGTGTAGCATAATTCCACGAGGGACAATTGGAAGCATTTATGGGTAAAGCTCGCCTTGAGGCGTCCTTGGTGGAAGTAGGTAATTAAGATCGTAAGCTGCTATTGAGGTGATAAGGGCAACCTAAGGTTGGGAGACAACAGAGATCCTAATGATAAGAAATGATTCGATAAGGACTCGATGTTCATTCCGTCATCGGTAAGGTATATCTAACATTGATATCGGGTGTGTGGCGACCTATTATGAGAAATACAGTGACAACCTTAACCAGGATATAATTGGTTTCGTATGTGAGGAAAGGTATCGTGAAAGTATCCCTCTTTGGTTAGAGAGCCAATTAATCTCACTAAATGCGACGTTGGGTGTTTTGGGTCGAGGTCAGATTTCGAGGACAAAATATCTTTTAAGGTTGGGAGGATTGTAACACCCGAAATCGTTGGCCGAATAGAAAGCGAAAGAAATCACCAACAGTGCCCCGCGCGGCTCGCCGTGCGAGGCTCTGTTTCCTCGTAGCTCCCCGCGCGGATCAGGCCGCGCCGCCATCCGCGCACACGCACTGTGCGCAATAAAAAAGGAAAATCCGGCCCCAAACCCTATTTTTCACCCAAACCTTAATTCTTCTCCCCATTTCTCTGCCAAATCAACCCCCCAACATCCAAAACAAACCCTAACCCATTTTTTAGAGTTTTCCCCTAAATCTAATTGATTCTTCACCATCTAACAAGTTTTGGAAGCTAGAACCATCATCCCTCCATCTTTATCTTCTCCACCAAGCTTCTTAGGGTTTCACCCAACCTTTTTATCTATTTTGAAGATGGGAAGTTTGTGGCTCATTTTGGTTACCTAGAAGTGCATTGTTGATGGATCAAGTTGTGGGTAAGGTAACCTTCTCTTTTCTTCATCTATGGAAATTAGGGTTTGGACATAAGTTGAGATTTTCATGTATAAAATTTGGGGAACGATTCTTTATGGTTGAATATGATTATTTATGGTTGGAAATGTATGGATCTAGATTTTTTTTGAAAGTTTCGGCTTGAGGATCCAAGTGTTCTTCAAAGGAGCTCAAGTTGGGTAAAATCTAGATTTAACCTAAATCTAGCAAAGTGAGTTCAAGTTGATTTGTGAAAACGTTGTACATGCCCAAATGTCCATTTTAAAGTATTTACGTGTTTATCATGAAATTACTATTTATTGAGTTATTTGGTGGATTTTGATCATGCGAGGTGTTTGGCTTTAAAAATCTTGTAAAAGCCCCACATTTGGGATTTTTGAATATTTTGGTAGATAAATCATGTTAATATGTTTCCTTGATGATTTTACACATATAAATGGAGTCCATTTGATGTAAATGTCACCTTTTGTGTATTTGATCTTATATACCTTTTTGGAAATGCATATTTTGTATTATGAGGCATTTTGGAAATATAAGGGTATGAGTTCATTTGGAAAATGGTCTCCTCGACCAATGATGAGTTTTGAGTTAATCATACTTTTGGTCGTTGGGTTGCATAACCGTTGGTTAAACGTGTTTTAATGTTTACACTGGCTTTATTGGAGATTTAAGTAAATTGTTGAGCCTTTGGCTCGGTTTTGACTAAGATGAGCCTTGAGAACATTTGTCCGGTTTAATAGCCCGTTGTGGAGTCTTGGGTATGATGGCGGTTATTACATGTCATTTGAGAGTTACATGTTTTGGGTGCATTAGTCATTCAATTGGATTCATGTAATGTTAGACTGTGTTGCATTGGATCCATAGGCACGTAAGTCAGTCGATTTTGGTGGGCAAAGGATATTTGGTTATGACTGTCGACCGTTTGGGTCACTAGCGAGTAGGCAATAGGGGGCGCAATCCCTTGAGTTGAAACTCTTCTATATTGGATAGGCACCCATGTCTGTAAGACCTTGAGGTGTAACTCGACAGAGTAAGCACTAGAGGCATAAACGGTTTGAGGATTGTGATGTCTGCTATGGCATGGGAACTAGAACTGGGATATGTGGTGAAATCCAATAACATCACGGGTGACATCATTCACGTGTTTTCGTCACCCAAGATGGAAACGTTGAGGTGTCGTGCGAGTAACATCGTATGGGCGGCCTACTTGTGTGTTTCTCCACCCTCAACGTATACAGGTCTCCCCCGTCGTTGACCATTAGTATTTTAAATGTTAACGTCGTATCTTACTATCACTGAATTTGTGTGGTCGACGGTAAATGATGACCTTAATATTATGTTTCCCCCGCGTATATTAAGGTTTGAATGAAATACGTCATTACCAAGTTTTGGTATTTGGTTTCCTCCCATTTTATGATTGCGTGAGTATTGGGCCTAGTGTCCATGTTTTTCGGTGACGTATCGTATTGGTGAGTTATTAACTATGATTTATGGGTTGAGTGTTTTACCCCACCCATGCTTGGGTGTTTTGGGATACAAGCTTTGGCCTACCACCGGTATCCCATATGGTAGGAGTTGAGTTCTTTGGACCAACCTATGACCGAACAAAAAGGAGTTCGTCACCAACGTTTTATCCACATTTTTTAAATTGGGAGTCATTATCCGCTCTCGTTTCGAGTGAGTTTTGGGTTGCATCATTTTATAAAGAATGTCTTGTAATGAGGTGTTCACCTTTGAAAATGCATGATATTGGAAAAGAGTCGTCTCCGGGTTTAAAGTAAATCTTTTGAAAGGTTATGATTTTAAGTGGAGTTTATTCCTTTTATAAATATGTTCATTCATGTAAAACTCTTGAACTTACTAGGCGTTAGCCTAACCTTTTTAATTGTCGGCATGTGCAACAAGTTTCGGCTGAGAATAGTTCTAGTCACACTATGAAGAGAGGAGTGCTAGTTGTGTACTCGAGGAGTGTACAACTTCGTGAAGTCTTCTGCTTTTATATTGGGAAGAGCAATTTGTATTTGGGTTAAGTAACACCCGACTCCGGTTTAGTCCTTGTATGTTAATGGAGTTCATAATTGTTGAGGTTAATTATAGAATTTTACCTTGAGGTATTTTGAGTTTTGATTTGTAGGAGGAAGTTTTGTTCCTCACTTGATGTTATATCGAAATTTTAAATTAGTTGCTTTTACCAAATTTGAGGGTGTTACAAGAAGTGTGCATACTTGGTGAGGCGGTCCACGATAACCCAAATTGCATTTTTCCCGTTTGAATTCGGAAGGCTTGTGATGAAATCCATGGACAAGTCGTCCCAGACTTGGTTGGGGATCGGTAACGGTTGTAAAAGCCTGTAAGGTTTATGGGTCGGATATTTGACTTGTTGACGCACCGAACAAGAGCGGATGAATTCAGTCACGGCGCGATGCATATTTGCCCAATAAAATGATGCCGAAAGTCGCTCGAGAGTTCCCTGTATACCTGAATGACCTCCCGTGGGCATGGAGTGAAACTGACGGATGAGAGTTTGTTGTAAATCGGCATCTGGGGGTATTAGAATGCGACCGCGAAAGAATAGCAAGCCGTCATGCAAGCGATACTCGGGAAACGCAACGGGGTTGCCCAAAACCTGCTGCATAAAGGCTGATCCACGGGAAGCTGGGTGTATAAATGGCCATCAAATATGGTTCTTCGACCCTGCTAAGTGCATCTGCGACATGGCTTTCACGCCCGGGCTTTAAAAGATCTGATAATCGTAACCGAGGAGTTTAGATGCCCACATTTTTAGCTCGGGAGCTTAAACGACCTACGTAAGAAAATGACATAAACTCTTTTGGTCAGTAAAAATGCGAAAAGGACGACCAAGTAAGTATTGTCGCCACTTCTTGACAGCTTATGTGATTGCATAGAGTTCACAAAGATACATGGAAGCAACTCGCATACGAGAGCCAAGTTTCTTTCTAAAAAACACCACTGGATGATCGGACTGAGACAAAACCGCGCCAATACCGGTGCTGGAGGCATCAGTAGTTACATCGAACCCTTTAGAAAAATCCGGAAGGGAAAGAACGAGTAGGGAAACCATGGCTGTTTTTAACTGTGTGAAAGTTGTGGTAGCCTTTGGACCCCAAAAAAACTGACTAGTTTGCAATAAGTCGGTAAGGGGAGCGGCGATCGAAGCATAGTGACGAACAAATCGGCTGTAGTACCCAGTAAGCCCAAGGGATCCGCGAAGACCCGTAACCGTCTTCGGTTGAGGCCACTCTAGAATGGAGGAGATCTTGTCGTTATCCACGGCCACACCCTCGGCCGATATGACATGACCCAAATAATGCACATGATCGACTCCAAATACACATTTCGATTGTTTGGAAAAATACTTGTGAGATGCAAGGGTGGCAAGTACATGAGAAAGGTGCTCGATGTGATTTGCATGAGTAGAGATATAGATTAAGATATCGTAAAAAAAACTAACACAAATCGACGGAGGCAATCGCAGAAAAGGTCGTTCATAGCGGATTGAAAGGTGGAGGGGGCATTGGTTAAGCCGAAAGGCATGACCAAAAATTCGTAGTGACCGTCAATTGTGCGAAATGCCGTTTTATGGGTATCCTCGGGGCGACCCGGATTTGGTGATAGCCGGCAAAGAAGGTCAATTTTGGAGAAAAATCGCGCCCCATGTAGCTCGTCGAGGAGCTCATCAACGGTAGGAATCGGGAATCGATCACGGACGGTAATTGCATTCAAAGCACGATAGTCAACACAAAAACGCCAAGAACCATATTTTTTCCGGACAAGTAAAACCGGGGAGGAGAAGGGACTAGTACTCGGTTTGATGAGCCCATCTCGGAGCATCGTGGATATAAGATCGGTCATGACAGACTTTTGGTAGTAAGGATAACGATAGGCCGAACAGTAACCGGGTCTGAACCATGCTTCAAGGGTATGTGGTGGTCGTGAGGACGAGAGGGAGGCAAGGCTGAGGGTGACTTAAAGATGGAGGCATATTGATCCAACAAACGTTGGATGGCAGAAGAAATTGTACCGGAGGCAGGGGGTGTGTCCGGGTCTGTGAGCGGGGAACTGAAAACAAGAGCAAACAGCGATGCCACGTCGTTTTTACGTAACAGGGAAGACAAGGTGATGGGGTTCATGGATACAATCAGGGGTTCGCCGACGAGGCAAACCGGGTGGTTGTCGTGCTGAAACGAGATTTGAGAAATAGAGAAATTGGCAACGACTGGCCCCAGTGAGCTAAGCCAGTCCATACCCAATACGAGGTCGGTACCCTCGATGGGTAAAACGAAGAAGGAGAGTCGGAATTCGGTGTTATCAAACTGCACCCGGACATTGGTACAACGGCCAGTGCAATGGGTGAAATGCCCGTTGCCGACCATGACAGGAAATGAGGGGTTGGTGTCAATCGGAAGGTGAAGGGATTTTGCGATTCGGGCTTGAATGATGTTATGGGTACTACCCGAATCCACCAAAATACAAACCCGTGTGCGGTCAATATAACCGTGAATACGAAGTGATTTGGGTGAAGCTAACCCCTTATAAGCGGCAGGTGAAAGAGCCAAGTAGTTAGGCTCGAGAGACGGTGGTAGTGGCTGCTGGGAAACGATACTACAGGGGTTTGAAGTTGAGTCGGGGTGAGGGTCATATGGGAGTGGATCAAAGGGGTCGGGGGCATCCAAGACAATGGTGTCGGCTGAAGAATCAAGAAGGAGAAATTAAGTGGGATTACAACGATGACCTAGATGATACTTCTCAGGACAACGAAAACAAAGTCCAGTGGAATGCCGTTTTTGCATCTCGTCGGGGGTAAGGCGTTTGACCGGAAGTGAGAGCGGTAGTCGGGAAGGCCCCGGAAACAACGGAGGTATGGAGGGGGAAGGCTGGGAACAAGACAGCGATGGAGTTGGGAAGGAGGTGGGACGTGTGTCGGTAGAAAAATGGGAACGATTAGCGAGGAATTTGTCTTCGATAAGCTTTGCCAAGTCGATGGCTTGGTTTATGGTACGCGGGTGGTGCAAGGATAATTCGGCTTGAATGTCCCGACGAAGCCAGGGAATAAAACATTTTAAAGAAGCTTCGACAGAGAAACCGATGACACGGTTACTCAAACGTTCAAATTCAGCCTGATAAGCCGAGACCGTGGATGTCTGATGAAGTTTGAAGAGGACAACTTGATGGTTTTCATAGGTGGATGGTCTGAAACGAAGTTCAAGAGCGTGCGTAAACTCGTCCCACGTGGTGAGAAGTCGATTGTTGGAGAGGTATTTAAACCAACTTAAGGCTTCGCCTTGGAGATAAAAAGCGGCTAATGAAATGCGTTGATCAGGGGGAATGGAGTAATACTGGAAATAGCGAGTTGCTTGAAAAATCCAATCAAGCGGATGAGAGCCATCGAAAGTGGGAAGGTGGGTTTTGGGTGGTTTAAGGGTGGAGCGATTTTCAGGGGGTGGAGGAGGGGGAGGGGAATCGAACCCATCAGCGGGGCGTTTGTCGAGTTTGGTCACGACCGCGGTCAAGGAGGTGGTAAAGTGATTGAATTTGTTGATGGAGGCGGGTTGGCTAGCGAGGAGTTTAGTCAGGTCGTTTTGGCCGGCAAGTAACTTGGCTAAACTATCGGCCATGGCAGCCATGGATTCTTCGAGGGAAGGCGAATCACGTTTGGGAGGCATGATGACAATGAAAGCACCAAATGATACAACCGATTCGAGATGGTCAGTCTCCGATAAGAAAACAAGGAGAAGAGAGAGCTTGGGACAATTTTCTGATACTTCAATAATCAAAATTACAGTATGATAACACCAACTTTTGGTGTTATTTTCATATCACTAATTGGGAAAAATTGCTTTTTCCAAGTAAATTTAGTGGAATTTTTTATGATTTAAATCAAGTGTTTCAGGAATTTCATCATGTCATGAGATAGCCAAGAACGAATGCGAAAAGTACGTTTTCGAACGACAATCGAGCATAATGTCCATCAAGTTCCAAACCCGAGAATTGGCCGGTGAAAAAGTGAAGTTAAGAAGAAATTTTCAAGTACAAATGTAAGCCAAAATCAGTGGCTTAAGGGCCTTTTATGCGGGTTGCTGAAGCTGAACCCACTTGCAACCCACCAAAATGGAAATTATGGGGACTTTTATGTGGGTTGCTGATTTGGGTTTTGTAACACCCTAAAAATAGGGATAACAAAAATCCGGAAAACGGACATGAGGTATACTAAAATTGCCATAGCAGGAGCCTCCCAAAAATGGTGAATATATATTTAAATAACCTGTTTAATCACAATTGTAATTTAACGGACAATGAACAACAACCAACTAATCTAATTTCTACATCTAGAAAAGAGATTAGAAAAAGGGTTGTCATCTATAGACCCAAACGGTCTATATCCAAAAGTATAACGCGTCCATGTACAATTCCCCAAGCTCTCACCCCAATGCAACTAAACCTGCTTAAGACCGCTGCCGCTAGAACCTGAGATACACATCGACACCAAACAAGTGTTAGGCCAAAAAGCCTAGTGAGTTGAACAATAACAAGCATGCATGTATAGGCATATTTCTTATCAGCAGTTAACCATAGTTCAACAAATGTGGAGTCAATAAGGGAGACCCATAGCACCAATCACGTCCCACCCAAGAGTCGATATACCTTGATGCCCTTAACAAGGAACACCCCAAAGGCCCGGCCCACCCGAAGTCTATCGCTAAGAAAATTCCCCGAATGGCGGAGGTCTAGGCACATACCATCACAGTGGCGTCCAAGACTATATCCTCCTAGTGTACTGACTTGGTTCGTCCACATAACATTTATAAGGGGTCCTTTACGTATATTTCAACCCACATAATTCAATACCAACTACGGGTATAATATTACCACCTTATCCTCATGATGTCTAACAAAAGACCCAATTTAAATCGTGCTCATTATACATATAAGCATATCACCAAAATGGTGTTCCAACTAGAATCATCATCATGCCCATATATGCATACATTTAACATATCAATGTACCCACATTATGTATCTATGAGACAAATCCCAAATAATGATACATATAACAATAATCATGGCAAATCGCCCATATATATATATATATATATATATATATATGCATCTTCCAACTATTATCATGAAGAATCCCCAAACATTTGAACACATAGAGATAAAGTAACAAATAGGAGATTATGATGTGTATCCAGTTTTATCAAAAGGGTTAGTAAACTTACAATCTAGGTTTTGAACCCAAAACCTAGAAAATATGGAAACCCTAGAAGTTAGAGTATGAACTTGAAGATGAGAATGAGACTTGGAGAAACCCTTGAATCTTCCATGGAAATGAAGTTAATGCTTTAATCCAAAACTCAACCACCAAAGGATAGTATTTATGAGAGCTAGGGTTTGGTAAGAGAAGAATGGAGACTGAAATGGGAGCACCAAAAATCGCAACCAAGAGATAGGTTTTGAGAGAAATGAGGTTAAAATCTGATAAGGGTTCATTTAAGGCACTGCACCCCGACGGCGATAGTGCCCGACGATAGTGCCAAGCGCACTATCGCGAGTCACAATCGCGAGCACACACACACTTACGGTACATCTTCCGCGAGTATGCCCGGCGATAGTGACAATTGTCACTATCGTGTGTCACTATCGCTAGACTCCCCCCTCTCGGTACAATCCTGGCGATTGTGCCCGGCGATAGTGACAATGTCACTATCGCAATGGCACTATCGCGCCAAACTCATCCCAACCCGAAAACTTAGCAAATTTCGACAATGAGCACGAGGTCTAAACACATGCAATTATTATATAATCAGATATCATCTTAGTCCCATAAATAAATATCATATGCATATATGAAAAACTCATATTTTTAGATAAACACAATTAAAGTATTAGGGAACAAATACTTACCTTATAAATTTATGGATGTTACAATCCTCCCCACCTAAATGGGATTTCGTCCCCGAAATCTTACTCTAAGCAAACAAGTGAGGATAACGCTTCTTCATATCATCTTCGGACTCCCAAGTAATGTTAGCACCCCGATGGTGCTTCCATTGGACTTTAACCATGACTACGTCCTTGTGTCGTAACTTCTTCACCTTTGACTCCAAGATCCCCTCCGGTTCCTCAACGCCACGATTCCCATTGTCTACCCGAATTTCTGTCAAGGGAATAACACTTTCCTCCTCGGCTAGACACTTCCGAAGGTAGCATACATGAAATGTAGGATGTATTCCATCCATTTCCGGTGGCAAATCCAATCGATAGGTTTGTAACCCAATCTTTTCCAAAATAACGAATGGTCCAAGGAAACGAGGACTAAGCTTCCCACGCTTCCCGAAACGTATGATCCCCTTCCACGAAGACACCTTCAATATGACCCGGTCACCCACTTGAAACTCAACCGGCCTTCTCTTCTTGTCCGCATAACTCTTTTGTCGGTCTTGTGCCGCCTTTAGCCTCTCCCGAATCTCTTTCACCTTGTCCGCCGTCTCTTGCACTATTTTCGGCCCGGCGAATTGCTTTTCGCCCGCTTCTAGCCACCAAACTGGGGTTCTACACTTCCGCCCATACAAGGCCTCGAACGGTGCCATTCCGATACTAGAATGGTAACTGTTGTTGTATGCGAACTCTACCAAAGGTAGGTGTGAATCCCAACTTCCCCCGAAATCTATTACACACGACCTCAACATATCTTCTAAGGTCTGGATCGTCCTCTCACTTTGACCATCTGTTTGAGGATGATACGCCGTGCTCAAATTCAGTCGAGTACCCAACTCCTTTTGCAAACTAGCCCAAAAGTTCGAAGTGAATCGGCTATCCCGATCCGATACCACAGATTTCGGAACTCTGTGCCTTGACACCACCTCGTCGATGTAAAGTTTAGCCAATTTATCTATTGGCAAAGTCTCCCGCATCGCAAGAAAGTGCGCGCTCTTGGTCAACCGATCCACGATCACCCAAATGGTGTCGTGACCACGCAAGGTCTTCGGTAACTTTGTCACGAAATCCATAGTAATGTTGTCCCATTTCCACTCGGGAATGGACAGCGGTTGCAAACTCCCATACGGTCTTTGATGCTCCGCATTGACTTGGAGGCACGTGACACACTTCTCCACATAACTTGTCATGTCTAACTTCATCACCGACCACCAATAATTTAACTTTAAGTCTCTATACATCTTGGTGCTACCGGGATGTATAGAATATTTCGACTTATGTGCTTCCTCGAGAAGCAAGCCACGATTTCCCCCAATCTTGGACACCCAAATTCGCCCTTGGAAGAGTTTGAGTCCACGACTATCTTCTGTTAAGAGTTCCTTTTGCTTGGTCATAACCTCGGCCTTGAGGTTCTCTTCTTTAAGTACTTCCGCTTGGCTCGTTCTTATACTTTCCAACAAACTCGACACCACATCGATTCTGGTAAGGGACATTTTGACATCTTCACCATGATTCCTTCGGCTCAATGCATCCGCCACCACATTAACCTTACCGGGATGATAGAGTAGGTCACAATCGTAATCCTTCAAAAGCTCTAGCCATCTCCTTTGTCGCATGTTGAGCTCCTTTTGGTCGAAGATGTACTTGAGACTCTTGTGATCCGTGAAAAGAGTACACTTGGTTCCATACAAATAGTGTCGCCACAACTTCAACGCGAAAACTACCGCCGCCAACTCCAAATCATGAGTCGGATAGTTCTTCTCATGATCCTTTAATTGTCGCGACGCGTAGGCTATTACCTTCCCCCTTTGCATTAGTACGCACCCAAGTCCCATCTTGGAAGCGTCACTATACACCATAAAGTCTTCCAATCCGTCGGGTAAGGACAAGATCGGGGCTTTGCACAACTTCCTCTTGAGCGTCTGAAACGCTTGCTCTTGTGCATCGGTCCAAAGAAACTTGACGTTATTTCTTGTAAGGGAAGTGAGCAGTGTAGCCGTCTTTGAGAAATACTGAATGAAACATCGGTAGTAACCCGCTAAACCCAAGAAGCTTCGGATCTCCGTCGGACTTGTTGGGGGTTCCCAACCTATCATTGCTTCGATCTTTGCTGGATCCACTTTTACCCCGTCCTTTGATACCACATGCCCCAAGAATTGCACTTCTTGAAGCCAAAATTCGCACTTCGAGAACTTCGCGAACAGTTTCTCCCTTCTTAGAACTTCTAATACTTCCCGTAAGTGTCTTCATGTTCGGACTCATCCCTTGAATATATTAAAATATCGTCGATGAAGACGATCACGGATTTATCCAAAAATGGGCGACACACACGGTTCATCAAATCCATGAATACGGCCGGAGCGTTGGTTAAGCCAAACGGCATCACCAAGAACTCATAATGACCGTATCTCGTTCGGAAAGCCGTCTTTGGAATATCTTCGTTCTTCACTCTCACTTGATGATAATCGGACCGAAGGTCAATCTTCGAGAAACATCCTGCCCCTTGGAGTTGATCAAAGAGATCGTCGATGCGAGGTAGAGGGTACTTGTTCTTCACCGTGACTTTGTTTAACTCCCGATAATCTATGCACATCCGCATGGATCCATCTTTCTTCTTCACGAACAAAACCGGTGCTCCCCAAGGTGACGAACTTGGTTGAATGAAGCCCTTCTCCAACAACTCTTGAAGTTGAGTCATCATCTCCTTCATTTCTGTCGGTGCCAAACGATATGGAGCACGATCTATCGGAGCCGCTCCCGGTGTGAGGTCAATCTGAAACTCCACTTGCCGTTCCGGCGGTAAACCGGGTAAGTCTTCCGGAAAGACGTCCGGATAATCTTGCACTACTTCCACATCTCCCACCGACTTCTTTTCTTTCTTTGCGTCCACAACGTAGGCCAAGTACGAAGGGTAGCCTTTCGCTAAAAACTTGCGAGCCTTAAGAGATGAGATAATAGGATTATTCCTCTTTCCTTTCTCTCCATAAATGGTTGCCACCCCATTTTTCGGCAATGGTACTTGGATCATCTTTTTGGAGCAAAAGATGTCCGCCTTATGCCTCACTAACCAATCCATGCCTATGACTACATCAAACGCTCCTATAGCCATAGGTAGTAAATCTACTCCGAAAGAAATTCCGTCGATCTCTAGAGTGCAATCACAAAAACGGTCATGAATGATCACTTGATCTCCATTAGCTATTTCTACTACTAACGCATCGGGAAGAACACTAATAGGAGTGGTGAATCGTTTACAGAAAGCATCCGACACAAAAGAACATGTAACAACCGAATCAAACAAGACACGAGCAGACATGGAGTTTACTAGAAACGTACCCGAAACAACATCCGCGGTCTCCTTTGCCTCCTCGGTAGTCATCCGGAAAGCTCGACTTGATGCACGTGATGGTTGCTCGACCCTAGCTGTCGAACCCACATAATTTCCACCACCTCCTCTAACCAGCCTTGGATACTCTCGCTTCATATGCCCCGGCTCTCCGCATTCATAACAAACCGCCCCACGGAGGGAACACTCTCGAGTCGTGTGGTTTTTCTTACCACACTTTCTACACCCAGCTGGACCGGAGGGAGTCCTTACAGCGCACGTCCCCGAGTGCTTTGACCTGCACTTGTGGCACCACCGATCTTCACGGCGTTGATCACCCGATCTCCCGCTTACAAAGGGTCTAGATTGACGAACGGGCCCAGATGGCCCCTCCCACTTCCGTTTCTCACCAACGTACCTCTTCTCATCCCTTTCCGAATTGATGTTGTCCTCAATGAGTAAGGACTCCTCGATAACCTCTTGTAGAGTCGAACACTTAGCATTCCTTACGTCCGTTCGCATTCCGGCCGGTAAACCCTGTTGATATGCTTTCATCTTCGACTTTTCGTCGGGGACTAGATGTCCCACCAAGTTTAGCTTCTCCAAGAAGAGCTTAAAGTAGCCAACAATCGACATATTCCCCTTCTTTAGATCTCGGAACTCCCGCTCCAACCTGTCCAACGACCGCTCACTGCAGTATTTGTCCATGATCTTCTCTTTGAACACCGTCCAACTTAGCTTAGCCAGAACTTCCGGGGTGAGGGCGGATCGGGTGAGGTTCCACCAAATCAGAGCCTCCCCCCGAAGTAGCTGAGAAGCAAACTTGACCCGTTGAGAAGGATCACATTCACTGGACTCGAAGGTCATCTCTAATTCCTTGAGCCAATACATACAAGCAACCGGGTTGTTTGAACCCGCAAACTCCTTAAGGTGACACCCCAGAAACGTCTTGTAGGTACACCCTTTAGTCTTCGATCTGATTCCCTCAGCGAATGGTTCTTCAATCGTTACTACATTCGGTCCACCCGACCCCACAATAACGTTTTCAGCCATAGTCTCGGGTTGACGGTTACTGACGTCTCGATCCTCTAGAAGTTTCATGAAAAACTCTTGTTGTTGGGTCATGGCCGAAGTCATGGCCAACTGTTGTTGAGCCAAAGTCGCATTCATGGCCAACATCATGCTATCCCGAAGCCGGGTCTCCATGGTAACTTCCTCCATGATGGCGTCACCTGTGTTGAGGTTCCGGCGTGGAATGTGCTCAGGCCCTCCTGCTAAGATTCTGGGTATAGGTATGTCATCGGAGGTTGCCCCCACCGGGGGTCGTACTGTTGCAGATTCCACTTCTTGTTGCCCTTCTGGCATGTCCGGTAATCTACTTCGAGTGTTTACCATTAAAACCTGTCATGCACGTACGAGAAATAGATTGAGAAAAGACTAAGCAAGTCGAACTCATTGTACGTACTACTACTTTCATCAATTATCATAATAATAGTAAACCAAGTATGCTCACGTAACAATGCATTCATAATAGCCTTAGCTAAGTGAAATTATGAACGAACCATACACAAGTATTCTGGTCACCATCATCACAACTTTCAATTACAGTAATTCCGTAATCCTAACGCTCTCCCCACCTAAAATTCCTACCCCAAGTGGACAGTGAAGTCATAAAGTCTAAAGCTTAAGTCTAGATATGTTAAACAATACCTAGTTCACTTAAACTAAAGCTCTGATACCAACTTGTAACAACCTCAAAATAGGGATAACAAAAATCCGGAAAACGGACATGAGGTATACTAAAATTGCCATAGCAGGAGCCTCCCAAAAATGGGGAATATATATTTAAATAGCCTGTTTAATCACAATTGTAATTTAACGGACAATGAACAACAACCAATTAATCTAATTTCTACATCTAGAAAAGAGATTACAAAAAGGGTTGTCATCTATACACCCAAACGGCCTATATCCAAAAGTATAATGCGTCCATGTACAATTCCCCAAGCTCTCACCCCAATGCAACTAAACCTGCTTAAGACCGCCGCCGCTAGAACCTGAGATACACATCGACACCAAACAAGTGTTAGGCCAAAAAGCCTAGTGAGTTGAACAATAACAAGCATGCATGAACATGCATATTTCTTATCAACAGTTAACCATAGTTCAACAAATGTGGAGTCAATAGGGGAGACCCATAGCACCAATCAAGTCCCACCCAAGAGTCGATATACCTTGATGCCCTTAACAAGGAACACCCCAAAGGCCCGGCCCACCCGAAGACTATCACTAAGAAAATTCCCCGAATGGCGGGGTCTAGGCACATACCATCAAAGTGGCGTCCAAGACTATATCCTCCTAGTATACTGACTTGGTTCGTCCACATAACATTTATAAGGGGTCCTTTAGGTATATTTCAACCCACATAATTCAATGCCAACTACGGGTATAATATTACCACCTTATCCTCATGATGTCTAACAAAAGACCCAATGTAAATCATGCTCATCATACATATAAACATATCACCAAAATGGTGTTCCAATTAGAATCATCATCATGCCCATATATGAATACATTTAACATATCAAGGTACCCACATTATGTATCTATGAGACAAATCCCAAATAATGATACATATAACAATAATCATGGCAAATCACCCATATATATATATGCATCTTCCAACTATTATCATGAAGAATCCCCAAACATTTGAACACATAGAGATAAAGTAACAAATAGAAGATTATGATGTGTATCCAGTTTTAACAAATGATTAGTAAACTCACAATCTTGGTTTTACCCAAAACCTAGAAAATATGGAAACCCTAGAAGTTGGAGGATGAACTTGAAGATGAGAATGAGACTTGGAGAAACCCTTGAATCTTCCTTGGAAATGAAGTTAATGCTTTAATCCAAAACTCAACCACCAAAGGATAGTATTTATGAGGGCTAGGGTTTGGTAAGAGAAGAATGGAGACTGAAATGGGAGCTCCAAAAATTGCAACCAAGAGATAGGTTTTGAGAGAAATGAGGTTAAAATCTGATAAGGGTTCATTTAAGGCATTGCACCCCGACGACGATAGTGCCAAGGGCACTATCGCGAGTCACAATCGTGAGCACGCACACACTTATGGTACATCTTTCGCGAGTATGTCCGGCAATAGTGACAATTGTCACTATCGCGTGTCACTATCGCTAGACTCCCCCCCTCTCGGTTCTATCCTGGCGATTGTGCCCGGTGATAGTGACAATGTCACTATCGCGATGGCACTATCGTGCCAAGCTCATCCCAGCTCGAAAACTTAGCAAATTTCGACAATGAGCACGAGGTCTAAACACATGCAATTATTATATAATCAGATAGCATCTTAGTCCCATAAATAAATATCATATGCATATATGAAAAACTCATATTTTTAGATAAACACAATTAAAGTATTAGGGAACAAATACTTACCTTATAAATTTATGGATGTTACAGGTTTTAATGCTTTTGTGAGTTTGGCCAACTTTCATCTTATTTGTTCGTTATAAATTCAATTCGAGAGAATTAATTGTTAACAAGAACTGGAATTATATGCCTAAGGTGAGAAATTGGATAGAGATATACCAAGTAAACCTTAGTATCATAATAATTTGGAACTTAATGTGTTTTGAATTCATGTGTTAAGATCGAGAGATGAAACTTGTGCTTTCAAAATAAAATCCGTTGTTGCTTGAGAAAGAACAACGGTGATTTTACAGATTAGATTTTCATTAAAGGGTTTAGCTGATAATTATTTTCAAGACTATTTTTCATTAATGAAAACCATAGGATTTCCAACCCTCAACTATTTGTCTTCATAAAAGTTTTCCAAAGTCGGTATTTGAATAGTGTATTTATTTGATTTATTTTTATTAGTATTTAGTTAATCATTCCTAAAAATTCAACCTTTTGGATCGTTCAATTAATAGTGAATATAGTCATTGTGATACTCAGTTCCTAGTTCTCTTGGTTCGATACTCGTACTTCCAAGTACATATTACTTGATTCGACCCGTACATTTGCGGTTAGATCAGGGGGGTGTAAACCCGCCTATCACAGTACTCTTAAACGAAAATAAGGATCTGGAAATAAGGATGTCACTAACCCACTAAGCACTAACTAGAAAAAGTAGCTAATTATTAGGAAATAAAGAAGCACTACTATTGACCAATTCAAATGCAAAGCTGGAAGTCTTTCAATCTCGATAACGGACAGTCCTGTTGGCATTTCTTTTGGGTCTAGTAGGATTGGGCTGAGGCCCTGTACTCGTATCACACTGCTTTTTTTTAAATAAGTTTGAGATCTTTAAAGTCAAAATTTTCAAGATTCCTCCAAATCCAAATCCATCCATGAAATCCAATCCATTCCATTCCATTCCTACAAACCAAACGGACCCTAAGTTCTTGACCAGGGTTCGGGACAGTAAATCAATATACAGATCATGAACTACCATACGTCAAAAATGGATAGTTGTCAAGAAATTCAAAGAACTCACGGTTTCTCGAACCCATGGGGTGACGAAACCACCCTAATCCTCGGGAGTTAGATTTTTGCCGACCAGGTGCACCTTTAAATTGGACCAAATGTCATGCAAAACCGCTTGATGTGCTTTTAGCAGAATTCCTCCTTCGAGGGATTTTTTAAGTTTTTTGATTGATTTTGGAGACTTTTTGGTTTCTATGGTTGATTTTGAGAGAATTTTCGCTTTTTTGGTTGAATTTGTAAAATTTCTCAACTTTTAGGATTTGATTCTCGTTATCCTTACTTTTTTCTAGGTTTCTAGTTTTGTTCCCTTGTGCATCTAGGATTTTAGTACTAAATTAGTGTGTTTTGCAAATTAAAATAAACTAACCAAATTTAATAAAACCTAGATAGATTAAACAAATAAACATCAAAAAAGATAACAACCAAGGTTGAGAAAATTAAGAATAAGCTAAGAAAATTAACATCAAATTATCATATATAAGGCAAATCTAATTTTTTTGAGCAAATATGAATTAGGGGCGTATGGCAATGAATGAATGTAACAAATAAACAATCAAACAATTTGCAATAATTAATAGGCTAAAGCAAAAAAAAAAAAAAAAGACTAATAAGATTTAGGTCAAAATACTAATATCAAATTTAAGACAAAAATATAGGTCAAGGGTCAAACTCAATTATTTAAATGTAAAACCTCAAAACAAACAAACAAATCATGTAAATAAACAATGAAATCATATAAAAGTAATTATATAATATTATAACTAATTAATTTAGGATAAATGACTAATATCAAATTTAAGGTAAAATTTTAAATTTGAGTTAAGTTTTAGGACAAAACTTAGAATCAAAGATTGAGTGAGTGACTGTTAGAGAACTTGCCGGACCTGAGAGCATGCTTGTTCGGCAGTCACTGAATGGTTTGATACGGAATGGTTAAATGATCAGAATGATTCAGAGACTCTGTATGATATATTGCAGAATGAAATATGGTTGTTTGGCAACTGTTTTGAATGGACAGTTTGAATGACAACAAATTATCATTATGATTTTTAGTTCTAAATGAAATATAGTTGTTTGGTAAAAATCTTAATAAAACAATTACTTTGCAAATATTACTACATATATTACTCGTTCAAAACAACATTTCATATTAATCCAAACAAGCATAACCTTGTTCAAGTTCCAAATTAAACCACGAAACAAACAATTGCAATGATTCTTTGTTTTGAAATGAATAGGAGCCATTTGCTTGAATTCCATCTTATATGTACGAATTCCATCTTATGATATAAAGATGGTTTCCATCCAAGAATTCTGTAGTCCTCTAATAGAAAATGCACAAATATTCTGCAATTAATATTGAAACCAACCCAAAGTCCTCCAAACCTATTCATAAAATAAAAAAGAAAAAAAAATCAACATAAATGGATTTTGGAGCATGATTGTTTAAACTTTGAGCTAACATAACTCCGGGTTTTAAACGAGTCGAGCTTTTAACAAGCTACTCGAGTTCGAGCTTAATAATTCTCTAACTTAATGAGTCAAGCTTCATAAAACTAATGTTTGACTCGACTCGTTCGAAAGCTCGATTAAAATTTTCGAGTCGAGCCGAGCCATTCGAGAATATATTTTTTCGAGTCAAACATGTTCATATGTTCATAAATAATATAATAAAAATATATAAAATATCAACCTCGAGCTAATAAACGAGTTAATTGATCGTGAATACGAGCCCATAAACGAGCATCGAGCTCGATAACTCAAAAAATATTCGAGCTCGAGCTCTACATTGAAAATTCTATTCGAGCTCGACTGGTATAATTTTTTAAGCCGAGCTCGAATAACCTACTACTCGACTCGGCTTGTTTACATCCCTAGCTCCAATGCCAAGCCACAATGCATATATCCTATTAATTTTAAAGCAAAAAGATGGTGCCTGCACCAAAAAACAGGTAACTATCTCAATCACTACATATGGAGCCTTTATGTTAGATACAAATATTACTTATTCACATTAAGTTTAGGGACTCCACAAATGTTAAAATTGTTGAGGACATATATCCAATTGATGCAAACGAAAGCGGAAATAACATATGTAAAAGGCGAACACTAAGATAAAGTCACTACAAAGTACAAACAGATTTCTTCTATTTAGAATTTCGTAGTCCTCTAATAGAAACAAGTTTATAATGTTTAATGTCATCGAGGAATTCCGTAGTCCAAGAATAACATGTTCATAATCCTTCTTATGATATTATATATTTATATATACTAGCAACAAGTTTATAATGTAAGCACTAATGAGCTTAAGGCAACATGTCTCAATCAAAAATCCATAAATAGCAGGGAGAGTTCTAAAATCCATAAGCTTATATGTACATGATGATCAGTTGTGAGAGAAAAGGGAATTCAACCAAGTTTTCTTAATCCCTAGATTTCTAAAACCACCCTATAAAACACCTAATCAACAAAGTGGAAATCACAATAAAATCGTTGTTTTGATTCCAAAGATGTATCATGATGGCAAGAGATGATCAATTTAACATGGAAGAATACGATGGCACCCAGATGAACAATTTACTCCAGCTCTGCAAATCCTAGCATCTTCCACATTTTCCATGCGAACTCAACACACAATTAGCTAAAGCCAAATCACACGAAAATCCGTGCACAAGCATGAAAAGACTGGATATAATATGGTGACTGAACTTGGTTCACATTGCATCTGCTTATACATCTGAAACACAGTACATACCTCCCCTAATCTAGCATAACATCCAATAATCGCAGTCCAGGGCACAACATTTCTCTCAGGCATAACATCAAACACTTTGCTGGCAAAATCAAAGTACCCAAATTTAGGGTAAAAATAAATTAAAAAAGCAGCAATGTAGGCATCATAGGAGTATCCGTTTAGAACAACGTGTTGGTGGAAAGAAAATCCGTGTGAAAGGAGATTTACAAGAAACATACACAAACACAGAGAGTAGAAATCGAACATAATAGAAATCGAATAGCAGAGTGGCTTCCATTCCTGAAGGTGTTGTGTATAGCAGAAATATGAAGGCAAAGTACCTAAAGGAGATGGGCGTGAAGGAGTGCGATGCGAAGGAGAGGTCGTGAGAGAGGGCAATCTTGGGAAAATCATGGCTCTGTATGGTTTATAAAAAAATCACTCTCATGTTAATGCTTTTAAGAGACATACAGATAAAGAAACTATTAAGAGGCAACCAACCAAACACCCAAAAACCTCTCTCATTACATTTGGTGCTCTTTTTGAAAAAGAAAATCAAATATTACAATTTTGGTTCTCCATCTTTGTATTTTTGTTTAATTAGTGCATATTTTATAAGTTTCCAGGCTCTGCATGCTCAAGAACTTTGAATTACTTTCCAAGTCAGTGATGAAGGCAACTAAATATGTTCAATCTCAGCCTCAACAATCTCTTCCTGTTGATCCTGCTACAACTCCTACTCCTGCAACTCTAGTATCCTCAGCACTTCCAACATATGACAGATATGTGTACATGGAAGAATTTGACAATCTAAATGCTAAGTTAGATGGTATGGAAGATCAGATTGCAGAGGTCAACCAGTCAATCAGAGTATTAGCATATCAGTGTAAAGTTCAGGCAGAAAAGAAAAGGAAGTTTGAGTATGATGATTCTCATGATGATCAAAAGGGGGAGAAAAGACAAAGAACTGAGTCTGCTAAACCATCTGCTATGTTATCAGATCCGGGAGATTCAAGTCAGAATAATCAGAGGAGTAGTGCTGACAATTAGAGTGAAAGTTCAAAATCTCAGAGGACTGAAAACACTTGTCGAGTTCTAGTTTTATTTGATCCTCAAGCTATTTATCAGAGTTCAGAAAGGAATTGTGGTCATCTTATGCATAAAGGGTTGTCAATTTTTAGAGACTTCTGCGCTGAAAGAGCAAAGAACGAAGTCTGAATTCAAGACAAAGATTGACCTGCTTGTGAAAGAAAGAGACAACTTTGCGTCAAAGATCAAAGAGCTTGAAAAATTTGTTTCAAGTTCAAATCAAAAATCTGTCTCTTCACAAAGGTCAGTCAAATTCTTTAATCAGATTCGTCGCACTAACCTTTTCTATGATGAATATTTAGATGGTTCAGATACTTATCCGAGGAGAAAAAGTTTCAAGAAAGAGACACTGGTTTGGCAAAAGAAACCAGTCAAAGATGATAAGGAAAAAGAGCTGAATGAGAAGAAATCATGTGTACATGTACACAAAGCAAAGAAGAACAAAGCACATAACGGTAAGAAATATTATTCTTCTATATGTTGTACACATGATCATATTCACAAGACCAGTGATCATTTCTGGTATGGGTCTTACTCCATAACCTCCACAGGTACTGCAACTAACTTTTCTGGACCCAAATACCAGTGGGTATCAAAGAAGAAAACTGATTATGTGTTGCAGGTACCTCAAGTCAAGGGGGAGTAAGAGATCAATGGTTCTTGAATACTACAGTTCAAGACCCGCACCTAAATGTCAAGATTATGGCTTCTAAGCACATCAGCTTAGGACCCAGTCTTAAAAGGAGTTTGACTTCTAAACACAACAGTTTAGGACTCGGACCTCAGCGATCAAAAAGACCTTACTCCTGTATGTTTGCATCCGATGGATATGATGGTCTACATCCCAAGAGAATTGATATGATATCTATCCTATATTGTTTCACTGATAGATTTTTCTGATATGATCGTCTACAATTCAAAAGGGAGTGTCTGATCTCTATCCTATTTTAACTGATATATCTCAGATGCTTAATTTAAGGGAGAGTAAATTTAAGGGGGAGTAAAGGTGATGACTTCTGATTAATTCAGATCAGAACTCATACTATAAACCGTTTTACTTCTTTCTTTTAATTTTCTTTTAATAAATGTTCTGAATAAAGTGGCTTCTGATCACATGACAGATCAGGACCCGTTTTTCAACGATCAAAGAAGGATATTATGCTAATATCCAGGGGGAGCTCAAAAGACATAAATCATTATATCATGTTTTGAGGGGGAGCTTAAAGGTAAATATCTTCTGTCCTAGATCTCGGATTGTTTGAAAGAAGAACAACTTTCAAGCATGAAAAACAAACCACTTCTCTATTCTCAAAAGATTTCATGAATTCAGAAGTGAACTTTTAAATGTTTTTCAAATTTTGAGCTTAATGTTTAACTAAACGTGTGTTTCCAAAGATCAATACTCGTGTATTGTCTTTTCCATATACTGTAAAGTATTCACACACATCGGTTCAGTATTTTATTTGAATTTGTTATTGCCATGTCTCTAAAAGAACCAATTTTTCGATGGTAATACCCCCGTTTGCTTTCAAAGTTGTTGAGCATCATTCATCTTTTTCATATTTGTACTTTCATTGATAAATTGTTTATATTTGTTCATATAAACAAATTTCCAATTCTTTGATACCCTAACCTTTTGATTTGATCTGATTGATTCATTGTCAGATTCTCAAAACAATTCTCTTGATTTCATTTCTTTCATTCAATTTTCTTGTTTTGAGAGATCTTCAAAGTTCAAATGCTCAAGTTTCATTCATAATTTTAAATGAGCATACATTCTGACACTGATATCATACACTTTGTGCTTAATTGTTCTGTTAAATTGTTGAGCAACCATGCTTTTTAGGACTTACATGGGATTCGTGTATGAGCTTAAACAGAACTTTCATGGATTCACGTAAACCTGTGTTTCCTACCCAGGAAGTTATCCTTGAGTGATTGAGGGGTGAGGGGTCAAAATTAAAGAGTGGGGGAGATAACTCATCCGGTTGAGTTATTCTCATTGTCCTGAGTGGAAAAATGGAAAAGAGAGTTTGGTTAGAAGTGAGCTTTAATGTTAAAAAGAAAGAGGGTGTGAGAACAGAGTTAAAAGAATATTAGAACTCTGCACCTACCACTTTCTGAGCCGGGCAGCCACATCTACTGATTGGTTCACATTCTTTGGTGACCATCATTGAAAAAGGCAGTGAGCCCATGCCAACTCTTGCTATTACCCCACCAACCACTCATTTCTTTCTTAACAAAGAAATGTTTCATTTTCTTTGGGGACGCAACATATATGCTATCTAATCTTCACTCGAAAGATTTAGATATTGAAAAAGAAGGAAAGTTGCCCCACCTTCGCACCTCTTTCATGAACATTGAGTTCGTGTATTATCTGTTGTTGTCTCAACAGTTTACACAATTTGAGCCTTATGAAACACAATCATTGTGCTAAAATTCTTTCATACACAAGCACGAGCACACAGAAATTATGTTTTTCTGTCAGAACATTCATAGTTAAACCTTGTGTTTTTCAATTATTGAATGGAAGTCCTGGGGAGTCATCATCAAACCAACTCCTTACATTGTACATTCGTTGTACACAGTAACTTTGTGTTACTGACAGGCATTCCTAACTGTTTCATTTGTTGAATCAGGGTTACACGTTCATTATGTCTGAATTTGAAAAGATTCGGATATATACAGTTCATGATTCGGCTCTTTAGATCAAAGTGCGACAACTGTAAAAGGGGATATTGTTAGTTGATCAAAAAGGGGGAAATCAAAGTCTGTGCCGAAATTGACGAAGTTTTGATGATTATGATGCTCACATCATCAAAAAGGGGGAGAATTATACAAAGATCAATTTCAAAGTTATGAAGAGTTGTCAAAGTTCGAAGAGACAAGTCAGAAATTCGAATTGCTTCCGCTGATTTAAAGTTTAAGTCTGATAAAGAATGTTCAAAGATGATTCAAGATGATTCGTGAAAGTTTGTTTCTTCCAAAGACGTTTCAGAGATCACAAGTGATGAAGATACAAGTTGTTCAAAGAATGAAGTTTCAAGTTCATAAGATGTTGCAAGAATTCAGTTTTGCGTTCAAGGCATGTTGACTTTCCAAAGCTTCAAAGTCTAAAAAGACTTTTCAAGATTCTTCAAAGGCTGAAAGATTGAAGATTGTTAAAGCTTCAAAGTTCAAAGTTATCAGAGTCAAAGCTGAAGAATCAAGTGCTGAAGACTAGTGTCAAATTTTTATTAAATTTTGAATACAAAGGGGGAGATTGTTAAGTCTAAATATTGTATCCAAGATTTAATTAGAAAGTCAAGTTACAAAGTCAACATTGTCATTGTTTTAGGAAAGTCAAAGTTGTTTTAGTTTACTTTGTTGTTAAGTCTTGTTATTAGTTAGGTGGTATAAATAGGATTAGGCTTTGTTAATCTTGTAAACACTTTCATTGCAATATCAGACTTGTGATTTGAATTCAAGATCTAGTTTCTCTCTCTAGTTTCTCTCTCTAATTCTTGATCTTAATTGATATATTTTGAGTAATTGCTTGATATGTTTGGGATTTATTGATTAACATACATTATTCAGAGAAATTTGAAGCTGAAATGCAATGCAACTTTGAACATCTGGATAACTACAATGAGATTATGGAGAAGCTTATGCTAGAGTACATGTTCAGAGAACCAATCATAATTCCAAAAATCAACATCCAGTTGATTGAGGAACCAATAGTTGATTGTGTTATAGAAAACAAGGAGTTTCTGTTTGATCATCTTTTGGAAACAACTGAGGTTAATTATGCAAGTGTGTATCTAGAAGAAACCTACAAGTATTTGTATTTATCTGAAAAAGAAAAGCCAGGTTTGCTTGAGCACTATATTGATGGGGGTTTGTCTGGAAAGATTCAAATGATGTATAGTGAAATGTATCAGAGACTGAGAATGAATGATAAGTCCTTGAAGATTCAGAAAAGGATAGTGGAGGTTATTGAATTCTAGAAAGTTGATTTTGATATGATTTGTTATGCATCATTCAAAGTCAAGAGAGAAGATGATAGTGTGGATATGCTGACTAGTGTGGATTTTGACAGACTGAGCTTTGAAGATCAATTTTTCTTAATAAGATTCTTTGAGAAAGCTGAAGAGGCCTGGTTGGAGTATGAATTCAAGAGACTATTGGGCATCAATATAAGGAATCTGGATAAGTATGATTTACAATTGGCAATTGAGTTTAGATTGCTGAAATCTAACTTGAAGGAACCAAACAATTTTCTTATTGATGAAAGAAATGCTAGTGCCAAGTTTGTGAAAGAACATAATGATATTGGGGGGGGGGGGTACATTTACACTTTGGATAATTTGAATTATCACCAATTGAGGCTTGCTGAGTACAGTGATGCAACTTTGATGACATTTCTTGCAGTTATGAAGTTTAAGGCTCCAATGAAAGATGAACTGTTGATTGTTAAGAATGTGTTTGTTGATTGAGTAGAAGAAAGATTGGTTTTAAGAAATGTGGTTAGAAAAATGTAAACGTTGGTACATAGAAGAACCAAACTCCAAGTTGATTATGGAGTCATATTTTCTATTTATTTTCTTCAGACTTCTTTGTCAGAGCTGAAGTGGAAAGAATGGAAGAACTTAAAAAGATGCAGAAGAAGCTCCAGAGCATATGGAGGTAGATGTTCAGAGCAAAGAAGTTTAAGTTGATCAGAAGGATGTTCAGTCTGAACAAGCTCAACTTAATCCTGATGAGTGGTTCTTAGAATTTAAAAATTTACTCATTTATTCCAATATGTAAAGTTTGTTGATTACATTGATACCCTAGGTGAAAAGTTTGTGACTGAAAGACTCTCATACAAAGTTTTCTTGCAAAGGGTTGGGAAGTCTAAAGTTGATGTGTATTCTAAATTTCTAATCATAAGATAACCTCAATAAGAGAGTTATTTGTTAGAAATCTTGGGTATCTGGAGTACTTGGGATTTGAGGTGGTAAGGGAAGACGGTATGGTTTATTACTTCATTGAAGCTGACTTCAGAAATCTGTCTCCTCATGAATTTCTTGAACTGCACAGTTTGTTATGCAACAAAGAAGAAGGGAATAGGAAAGAAAGATGGGCTTTAGCTGCAATCAAAGATGGCATGTTTAGAGCACTCAAATTTACTGCTTATATATATATTTTCAGGTGGCATTAGAAGTTGGGAAAACTCATGTTTACTTGCCTCCTCCAAGTACAAGTCACCCAGACCTTGCAAAGATCAAGAGAGGTACTGCGGTTTAATGGCCAGAATTGGGTATTATTCTAAATAATCCTCTAAATGGAATGAATTTCTTCTACAGATCTAAAGAGGTGAATAAGTATTCCTATGGAACTATCAGACAGTTGAAGATGTATATGGAGAAGAGAATTCAGAAAGGAAAGGAGGTTGAAAAGTGCTCAGGTTGATTGATGAGCAATTGGCAATTAGAAACATTGTTTTGCTAAGATTCATTCCTATCCTGAAGAGAGAAAACCTGGATAAACACATAACAATTTGACCAAATGGGGAGATTGTTAGATATGAAGTTGGTCAAGATTGTCTAAGTGTTCAACTATGATCACCTTGATCAGAGCTCTGATACTGAAGGCTCAGAGCTAGGAATGGAAATGGGGTGGGTATTAAGCGGGTAATGCATCCCCCGTCCCCGACCCCGACCCCCATTTAAACACCCCGTCCCCGCCCCAGCCCCGATTAATCCCCGACGAGTTCGGGGGGAAGGAATCCCCAGTGGGTTTAGGGAACCCGGCGGGTACCCGCTTAGTAAAAAAATTAAAAAAAGCATTTTAAAAATTAAAATTATAATAAATCGTCACTATATTAATTATTGATATTGAAAATAAATGTATTTATCATTTAATAATAAACGTATACATATATACATATATATTTATTTATACACACACTATACATATATTAAATACATTAAAAAGTTTAATCGGGTCCGGATCAGGGGCGGGTAATGCCATCTCCGACCCCGCCCCGACCCCACTTCGGGCATGTAAATAAATCCCCGTCCTTGCCCCATTACCCGTTAAAGCGGGGAATCCCCGCCCCAACGGGTTAAAATTTTCATCTCTACTCAGAGTTACGAAACAGAATCAACAAAGTCCTTAAATCTGAAGAAGCCTATCAGAGTTCTGAAGAAGAGAGCTCGGAGATCTAAACTGAAGAATTTACTAAGTGTTATCTCTGATGAAGGTGTCTTAGAGATCTAATGAAAGCATATCAGAGTTCGACTACAAAGTCTGAATATCCTGTTCAGACTTTGATACTCAGAAGCTTATTCATTTTGTTACCTATTCATTTGTATAGCGATGTACATGATACTAGAACACGTTTCATTGTTTCATTTGTCATTCTTGTATTGTACTGTAACTGTAGTATAGCCTTTCCTGTAGGAGTTCGTTGTAAGCTTGTAGTTAGTTGTTCATATTGTATACACTCCTACAGTTGTAATATTTCTCTCTCTATCAGTACAATACGACTTGTGGCTCCAATCTTGATATGTGTTCTTCATTGTTATTCAATTGATTGATTATTGGGAACCTAATAGTAGTCTCATTGATTCCTCAAATGAAGATTCAATTACTGATATGTATATGGTTCACTCTCCACTCTCTATCCATAGCTCTACCGGTTCCTCAAGACTCTCCACTGCTCTTCAGGTAAAAAAAAGGTTCATCTTCACTAACGTTGCACTTCCTATGTGTACCGATTCAATGGTGTTTGTTTATTTGTTGATTCCTCTATGTACCGTCACTGGTATTTGTTTATTTTTGTTTTCCATTTTTGTTTGTTGATTCCTCTGCATATAAGGTGTTTGAGGAAATGCGTTGAAGGGATTTGTTTGCTTTGGATTCAAGATATGCGATAATGATGGGCGCCGATCGACTCATCAATTTAATCCAATTTGAAAGTGAGCATCACCATCGTCAGCACCACTCATGAATTCAAGTTAATTCTACTTTATTTTTTTGTAGTTTCTGTTCCTATGAGTAATGACCTATTGCAATTTTCTTCTCTTGTTCCACACAAAATTTCCATATATTAACAATATTTAGCTCACAATTTTCATGAACCCATAGACTAATTGGTCAAATGATGCAAGCAACAAAAGAAATAAAGCAACAACTTACTTTATTTATCAAGAATGAATCTTTAGAGGATGCAATGATATTTGGCCAATAACATGTAGAAGAAGAAGGCTTTAATGGCAGATTCAACTACAAAAACCTCACATTGTATCATTTCAGTACTAGTTTTCTATTAGAATCCATTCACATGTGTGTCTTTTTTATCAAACTTACAACCTTAGGATCATTGATCGAATGGTTGGTTTTGACCAAATAGCAAATGAAAAAAGAAGATAGATTTATGAGTGACCTTTTTAGATATGGTTGGTGATGAGATTGAAGGTGATGAAATTGCCATTTCTATGTTATTTTGCTTGCATTTGGTTGTTATGTATATTTAGGTGATCTAGGGAAAATTGTAAGTGCTCTTCGTGGTTCATTTTCATGTTGGATATTTGTTAAATGTTACGAACTCTATAGCCTGTTGATGTTGCAACTAAAAATGGCTAGATCAAATATCTTTTTTGCCGGTGTTACTGAAATTTCAGATTCAGTATGGAGGGGAGCAGAAACCAGTGGAGTTAATGGAATGGTGAACTACTTTTTCTTTTGAAATTTAAAATTATGTGTTGAAAATTAAAACCTTTAGGATTTTCATGTTCATGTTCTTTTTCCTTTTAGTTTAGTGATTTTCTACAAGGTATACTCAAATTGGCAATGGAGCCATATGTACTAGGGAGTGCTTTTTGGGGAAGGTGGCCCAAATAGAAAAATTAAGCTTGATCGTAATCCGGGCATTGATGAGGTGATTTATATGTATTTTTTGGAGACATGTTTATAAGTTTTGGCCGCGAGTACACTATTTTTACCTCAATATTCTGGTATGTTGACCCATTTCTACATTGATATGGTTGTTAGTCCCCCATCCAAATTGCTACTTCATTCCCCCCAAAATAAGGGGCCATTTACTAAATGCTTTCCCGGTAAGAGCTTATCGGTTCACTTACCCTACTGGCAAAGTAAATGCTTCTCGGTCTTTGTCTTGCTCATCCGACAAAGTAAATTGACCCGATAAGCTTAGCAGGTAATGTAACACCCTCAAATTTGGTAAGGGCAACTAATTAAAAATTTTCAAATATCACATCAAATGAAAGTCGAACTTCTTCCTACAATTCAAAACTCAAAATAAATATTCTATAATTAACCTCGACAATAATAGCTTCAGTATTAAGCAAGGACTAAACCGAAGTCGGGTGCTACTTATCCCCAATACAAGTTGCTCCTCTCAAAGCTAATGCGGAAGATTTCACCACACTACTCTCACTCGTGCATGCAACTAGCACTCATCTCTTCAAAAAACGCTAGTACCATTCCCCAACCTGAACCTGATGCACATGCCGACAAATAAAAAGGTTAGACTAACGCCTAGTGAGTTCAAGAGTTTTCAACATGAACAAATATATTTGTTAAAAGGAAAGAATGCGTTTTTAAATCATAATCTTTCAGAATGATTTACTTTAAATATTAAACGACTCATTTTCCAATAATACACACCTTTAAAGACAAGTATCCCAACATAGACATTCCTTTGTAAAGCAACTTCAATGCCAAACTCACCCAAAACGTGAATAGTAAGTAAACTCCCAATTTATAAAAATGCGGAATAAACTTTATTTCCCGAAACCACCCCAAACATGGGCAGGGCATAATACTCAACCCATAAAACTTTAGTAAAAAAATCCATATATGCAAAATGTCACCGAAAACATGGATAATAAAATAATACAATTTAATACCCAAATAACACCTTCCGGTGATGGGGGATACCCGATTCCGTTGTACGTGGTGGAACACAAAGTTAAGCCACATAGGCACGTTGCCAAACTACACCTCAGATCGTAACTGTATTGCCTGCTCCACCAAGCTACACCTCCATTCAGACTGTATTTCAAGTCCTAAAAACATCGTATCCCCCATTGTCTGCTCCGTCGATCTACACCTCAAGGATACGTGATCTTATTGCCTGTTCGTTCTCTAGTGGAGTTTCATCCTCAGGGTACTCATTCGACCCTAGTGCCTACTCCCTAGCATTGAAGATAAGAGCATCAACTCCTTATTTGATAACTCATGCAGTCTAACCCTCGTGCACAAAAATTAGAACATCAAATTACAAAACTCATGGTCCCGAAGTACAACCCATAAAGGTTCCTCTTCGTAAAACGACTAGGACAACAACAATGCCAACACGACATAATTCCCAAGGTGAGAATATCAATACTTCTCACCCTTAATTATGACTGACTTACATGCCTATGGATCCAATGCAACACATTATAAAATTACATGACTATACAGGAATGACCAACGCACTCGAGCATGTAATTATCATTATATACCACAAAATACATTCAGATGTAAGTCATAAATGGGGCTCTATATCGAGCCATTAAAACCGGACAAATGTCCTCAAGATTCTTCCAAGTCAAAACCGAGCTAAAATGCTCAAAAATCCATTTTGCCAACAAATAACCGTCCCCAAAGAAGAAAACGTATTTAAACGACATTTACACCGACACACACCTCAAAGAGGTGACTAACCCATCACTCATCACAAATTGTGACAAACGATTTTCCAAATGGGCTCATACCCTTACGTTTCCAAAATGTCTCATAACACGGAGACATGCATTTTCTAAATGGTTTATGAAATCAAATACACCAAAATGCATAACTCATAAAATAAACTCCATTTGTATAGAAGTCATCAAAAATGCATGAATCATAAAATAGACTTTATTTGTACAAAATCACAAAAAATGCATAAATTATGCTATTACTTATCAAGATATCCAAATCCTAAATATGGGCATTTCATGAGACCAAAACAACCAAAGTTTACCAAATATGACAACTTATCCAAATACCTAACACA